>CM070082.1:25694104-27141105 GCA_036250285.1 Pyrocoelia pectoralis | reverse complement strand
AGGTCGAGCTGTAAGTGTCTCATTTGTACGGTAATGGAGGAAAGGGCGCTGCGAAGGGACCCTCTATTTGGATCTTTAAAGTTGCGATATCTCCGAAACGGTTCGACTTAGAATGAACGGTTTGGAATTATTTAATTGTCGTCTAACGATCTAAAAGAAACAATCGTTACTTGGTCGAATTTCGAGAGTTCGTTTTTTTAGCCTGAAAAAAACTCAAAGGGGTTAACCTTGCTTTTTTATTGCAAAAAATGAAGAAAATTTTTGTTCGAGATAAGTTCAAAATATGTTAGTTTACTTCATAAAAGATAGTTTAGAGTAAAAAAGTGTACCAGGTCGAGCTGTAAGTGTCTCATTTGTACGGTAATGGAGGAAAGGGCGCTGCGAAGGGACCCTCATTTGGATCTTTAAAGTTGCGATATCTCCGAAACGGTTCGACTTAGAATGGAACGGTTTGGAATTATTTAATTGTCGTCTAACGATCTAAAAGAAACAATCGTTTACTTGGTTCGAATTTCGAGAGTTCGTTTTTTAGCCTGAAAAAACTCAAAGGGGTTAACCTTGCTTTTTTTGCAAAAAATGAAGAAATTTTTTGTTCGAGATAGTTCAACATCTGTTAGTTTACTTCATAAAAGATAGTTTAGAGTAAAAAAAGTGTACCAGGTCGAAGCTGTAAGTGTCTCATTTTACACGGTAATGGAGGAAAGGGCTCTGCGAAGGGACCCTCTATTTGGAATCTTTAAAGTTGCGATATCTCCGAAACGGTTTCGACTTAGAATGGAACGGTTTGGAATTATTTAATTGTCGTCTAACGATCTAAAAGAAACAATCGTTACTTGGTCGAATTTCGAGAGTTCGTTTTTTAGCCTGAAAAAACTCAAAGGGGTTAACCTTGCTTTTTTTGCAAAAAAATGAAGAAATTTTTTGTTCGAGATAAGTTCAAAATATGTTAGTTTACTTCATAAAAGATAGTTTAAGAGTAAAAAAAGTGTACCAGGTCGAGCTGTAAGTGTCTCATTTGTACGGTAATGGAGGAAAGGGCGCTGCGAAGGGACCCTCTATTTGGATCTTTAAAGTTGCGATAATCTCCGAAAACGGTTCGACTTAGAATGGAACGGTTTGGAATTATTTAATTGTCGTCTAACGATCTAAAAGAAACAATCGTTACTTGGTCGAATTTCGAGAGTTCGTTTTTTAGCCTGAAAAAACTCAAAGGGGTTACCTTGCTTTTTTTGCAAAAAAATGAGAAGAAATTTTTTGTTCGAGATAAGTTCAAAATATGTTAGTTTACTTCATAAAAGATAGTTTAAGAGTAAAAAAGTGTACCAGGTCGAGCTGTAAGTGTCTCATTTGTACGGTAATGGAGGAAAGGGCGCTGCGAAGGGACCCTCTATTTGGATCTTTAAAGTTGCGATATCTCCGAAACGGTTCGACTTAGAATGGAACGGTTTGGAATTATTTAATTGTCGTCTAACGATCTAAAAGAAACAATCTTTACTTGGTCGAATTTCGAGAGTTCGTTTTTTAGCCTGAAAAAACTCAAAGGGGTTAACCTTGCTTTTTTTGCAAAAAAATGAAGAAAATTTTTTGTTCGAGATAAGTTCAAAATATGTTAGTTTACTTCATAAAAGATAGTTTAGAGTAAAAAAAGTGTACCAGGTCGAGCTGTAAGTGTCTCATTTGTACGGTAATGGAGGGAAAGGGAGCGCTGCGAAGGGACCCTCTATTTGGATCTTTAAAGTTGCGATATCTCCGAAACGGTTCGACTTAGAATGGAACGGTTTGGAATTATTTAATTGTCGTCTAACGATCTAAAAGAAACAATCGTTACTTGGTCGAATTTCGAGAGTTCGTTTTTTAGCCTGAAAAAACTCAAAGGGGTTTAACCTTGCTTTTTTTGCAAAAAAATGAAGAAATTTTTTGTTCGAGATAAGTTCAAAATATGTTAGTTTACTTCATAAAAGATAGTTTAGAGTAAAAAAGTGTACCAGGTCGAGCTGTAAGTGTCTCATTGTACGGTAATGGAGGAAAGGGCGCTGCGAAGGGACCCTCTATTTGGATCTTTAAAGTTGCGATATCTCCGAAACGGTTCGACTTTAGAATGGAAACGGTTTGGAATTATTTAATTGTCGTCTAACGATCTAAAAGAAACAATCGTTACTTGGTCGAATTTCGAGAGTTCGTTTTTTAGCCTGAAAAAACTCAAAGGGGTTAACCTTGCTTTTTTTTGCAAAAAAATGAAGAAATTTTTTGTTCGAGATAAGTTCAAAAATATGTTAGTTTACTTCATAAAAGATAGTTTAAGAGTAAAAAAAGTGTACCAGGTCGAGCTGTAAGTGTCTCATTTGTACGGTAATGGAGGAAGGAATGGGCGCTGCGAAGGGACCCTCTATTTGGATCTTTAAAAGTTGCGATATCTCCGAAACGGTTCTCGACTTAGAATGGAACGGTTTTTGGAATTATTTAATTGTCGTTCTACGATCTAAAAGAAACAATCGTACTTGGTCGAATTTCGAGAGTTCGTTTTTTAGCCTGAAAAAACTCAAAGGGGTTAACCTGCTTTTTTTGCAAAAAAAATGAAGAAATTTTTTGTCGAGGATAAGTTCAAAATATGTTAGTTTACTTCATAAAAGATAGTTATAGAGTAAAAAAAGTGTACCAGGTCGAGCTGTAAGTGTCTCATTTGTACGGTTAATGGAGGAAAGGGCGCTGCGAAGGGACCCCTCTATTTGGATCTTTAAAGTTGCGATATCTCCGAAAACGGTTTCGACTTAGAATGGAACGGTTTGGAATTATTTAATTGTCGTCTAACGATCTAAAAGAAACAATCGTTACTTGGTCGAATTTCGAGAGTTCGTTTTTTAGCCTGAAAAAAACTCAAAGGGGTAACCTTGCTTTTTTGCAAAAAATGAAAGAAATTTTTTGTTCGAGATAAGTTCAAAATATGTTAGTTTACTTCATAAAAGATAGTTTAGAGTAAAAAAAGTGTACAAGGTCGAGCTAGTAAGTGTCTCATTTGTACGGTAATGGAGGGAGAAGGGCGCTGCGAAGGGACCCTCTATTTGGATCTTTAAAGTTGCGATATCTCCGAAACGGTTCGACTTAGAATGGAACGGTTTGGATATTATTTAATGTCGTCTAACGATCTAAAAGAAACAATCGTACTTGGTCGAATTTCGAGAGTTCGTTTTTTAGCCTGAAAAAACTCAAAGGGTTAACCTTGCTTTTTTTGCAAAAAATGAAGAAATTTTTTGTTCGAGATAAGTTCAAAATATGTTAGTTTACTTCATAAAAGATAGTTTAGAGTAAAAAAAGTGTACCAGGTCGAGCTGTAAGTGTCTCATTTGTACGATAATGGAGGAAAGGGCTCTGCGAAGGGACCCTCTATTTGGATTTTTAAAGAGCGATAACTCCGAAACGGTTCGACTTAGAATGGAAAGGATTGGAATTATTTAATTGGCGTGTAATGATCTAAAAGAAACGATCTTTACTTGGTCGAATTTCGAGAGTTCGTTTTTTAGGCAGAAAAAATTCCAAGGGGTTAACCTTGCTTTTTTGGCCAAAAAGTGAAGAAATTTTTTATTCGAAAAAAGTGCAGAATATGTTAGTTTACTTCATAAAAGATAGTTTAAAGTAGAAAAAGTGTACCAAGTCCACCTATAAGTGTCTCATTTGTACGATAATGGAGGAAAGGGCTCTGCGAAGGGACCCTCTATTTGGATTTTTAAAGAGCGATATCTCCGAAACGGTTCGACTTAGAATGGAACGGACTGGAACTTTTTAATTGGCGTGTAATGATCTAAAAGAAACGATCTTTACTTGGTCGAATTTCGAGAGTTCGTTTTTTAGCCGAAAAAATTCCAAGGGGTTAACCTTGCTTTTTTGGCCAAAAAGTGAAGAAATTTTTTATTCGAAAAAAGTGCAGAATATGTTAGTTTACTTCATAAAGATAGTTTAAAGTAAAAAAGTGTACCAAGTCCACCTATAAGTGTCTCATTTGTACGATAATGGAGGAAAGGGCTCTGCGAAGGGACCCTCTATTTGGATCTTTAAGTTGCGATATCTCCGAAACGGTTCGACTTAGAATGGAACGGTTTGGAATTATTTATTTGGCGTGTAATGATCTAAAAGAAACGATCTTTACGTGGTCGAATTTCGAGAGTTCGTTTTTTTAGGCAGAAAAAATTCCAAGGGGTTAACCTTGCTTTTTTGGCCAAAAAGTGAAGAAATTTTTTATTCGAAAAAAGTGCAGAATATGTTAGTTTACTTCATAAAGATAGTTTAAAGTAGAAAAAGTGTACCAAGTCCACCTATAAGTGTCTCATTTGTACGATAATGGAGGAAAGGGCTCTGCGAAGGGACCCTCTATTTGGATTTTTAAAGAGCGATAACTCCGAAACGGTTCGACTTAGAATGGAAAGGGTTGGAATTATTAATTGGCGTGTAATGATCTAAAAGAAACGATCTTTACTTGGTCGAATTTCGAGAGTTCGTTTTTTAGGCAGAAAAAATTCCAAGGGGTTAACCTTGCTTTTTTGGCCAAAAAGTGAAGAAATTTTTTATTCGAAAAAAGTGCAGAATATGTTAGTTTACTTCATAAAAGATAGTTTAAAGTAGAAAAAGTGTACCAAGTCCACCTATAAGTGTCTCATTTGTACGATAATGGAGGAAAGGGCTCTGCGAAGGGGACCCTCTATTTGGATTTTTAATGAGCGATAACTCCGAAACGGTTCGACTTAGAATGGAAAGGATTGGAATTATTTAATTGGCGTGTAATGATCTAAAGAAACGATCTTTACTTGGTCGAATTTCGAGAGTTCGTTTTTTAGCAGAAAAAATTCCAAGGGGTTAACCTTGCTTTTTTGGCCAAAAAGTGAAGAAATTTTTTATTCGAAAAAAGTGCAGAATATGTTAGTTTACTTCATAAAAGATAGTTTAAAGTAGAAAAAGTGTACCAAGTCCACCTAAAAGTGTTTCATTTGTAAGATAATGGAGGAAAGGGCTCTGCGAAGGGACCCTCTATTTGGATCTTTAAAGAGCGATAACTCCGAAACGGTTCGACTTAGAATGGAAAGGATTGGAATTATTTAATTGGCGTGTAATGATCTAAAAGAAACGATCTTTACTTGGTCGAATTTCGAGAGTTCGTTTTTTAGCAGAAAAAATTCCAAGGGGTTAACCTTGCTTTTTTGGCCAAAAAGTGAAGAAATTTTTTATTCGAAAAAAGTGCAGAATATGTTAGTTTACTTCATAAAAGATAGTTTAAAGTAGAAAAAGTGTACCAAGTCCACCTATAAGTGTCTCATTTGTACGGATAATGGAGGAAAGGGCTCTGCGAAGGGACCCTCTATTTGGATCTTTAAAGAGCGATAACTCCGAAACGGTTCGACTTAGAATGGAAAGGATTGGAATTATTTAATTGGCGTGTAATGATCTAAAAGAAACGATCTTTACTTGGTCGAATTTCGAGAGTTCGTTTTTTAGGCAGAAAAAATTCCAAGGGGTTAACCTTGCTTTTTTGGCCAAAAAGTGAAGAAATTTTTTATTCGAAAAAAGTGCAGAATATGTTAGTTTTCTTCATAAAAGATAGTTTAAAGTAGAAAAAGTTTACCAAGTCCACCTATAAGTGTCTCATTTGTAGGATAATGGAGGAAAGGGCTCTGCGAAGGGACCCACTATTTGGATCTTTAAAGAGCGATAACTCCGAAACGGTTCGACTTAGAATGGAAAGGATTGGAATTATTTAATTGGCGTGTAATGATCTAAAAGAAACGATCTTTACTTGGTCGAATTTCGAGAGTTCGTTTTTTAGGCAGAAAAAATTCCAAGGGGTTAACCTTGCTTTTTTGGCCAAAAAGTGAAGAAATTTTTTATTCGAAAAAAGTGCAGAATATGTTAGTTTACTTCATAAAAGATAGTTTAAAGTAGAAAAAGTGTACCAAGTCCACCTATAAGTGTCTCATTTGTACGATAATGGAGGAAAGGGCTCTGCGAAGGGACCCTCTATTTGGATTTTTAATGAGCGATAACTCCGAAACGGTTCGACTTAGAATGGAAAGGATTGGAATTATTTAATTGGCGTGTAATGATCTAAAAGAAACGATCTTTACTTGGTCGAATTTCGAGAGTTCGTTTTTTAGGCAGAAAAAATTCCAAGGGGTTAACCTTGCTTTTTTGGCCAAAAAGTGAAGAAATTTTTTATTCGAAAAAAGTGCAGAATATGTTAGTTTACTTCATAAAAGATAGTTTAAAGTAGAAAAAGTGTACCAAGTCCACCTATAAGTGTTCTCATTTGTAGGATAATGGAGGAAAGGGCTCTGCGAAGGGACCCTCTATTTGGATCTTTAAAGAGCGATAACTCCGAAACGGTTCGACTTAGAATGGAAAGGATTGGAATTATTTAATTGGCGTGTAATGATCTAAAAGAAACGATCTTTACTTGGTCGAATTTCGAGAGTTCGTTTTTTAGGCAGAAAAAATTCCAAGGGGTTAACCTTGCTTTTTGGCCAAAAAGTGAAGAAATTTTTTATTCGAAAAAAGTGCAGAATATGTTAGTTTACTTCATAAAAGATAGTTTAAAGTAGAAAAAGTGTACCAAGTCCACCTATAAGTGTCTCATTTGTACGATAATGGAGGAAAGGGCTCTGCGAAGGGACCCTCTATTTGGATTTTTAAAGAGCGATAACTCCGAAACGGTTCGACTTAGAATGGAAAGGATTGGAATTATTTAATTGGCGTGTAATGATCTAAAAGAATCGATCTTTACTTGGTCGAATTTCGAGAGTTCATTTTTTTAGGCAGAAAAAATTCCAAGGGGTTAACCTTGCTTTTTTGGCCAAAAGTGAAGAAATTTTTTATTCGAAAAAAGTGCAGAATATGTTAGTTTACTTCATAAAAGATAGTTTAAAGTAGAAAAAGTGTACCAAGTCCACCTATAAGTGTCTCATTTGTACGATAATGGAGGAAAGGGCTCTGTGAAGGGACCCTCTATTTGGATTTTTAAAGAGCGATAACTCCGAAACGGTTCGACTTAGAATGGAAAGAATTGGAATTATTTAATTGGCGTGTAATGATCTAAAAGAAACGATCTTTACTTGGTCGAATTTCGAGAGTTCGTTTTTTAGGCAGAAAAAATTCCAAGGGGTTAACCTTGCTTTTTTGGCCAAAAAGTGAAGACATTTTTTATTCGAAAAAAGTGCAGAATATGTTAGTTTACTTCATAAAAGATAGTTTAAAGTAGAAAAAGTGTACCAAGTCCACCTATAAGTGTCTCATTTGTACGATAATGGAGGAAAGGGCTCTGCGAAGGGACCCTCTATTTGGATTTTTAAAGAGCGATAACTCCGAAACGGTTCGACTTAGAATGGAAAGGATTGGAATTATTTAATTGGCGTGTAATGATCTAAAAGAAACGATCTTTACTTGGTCGAATTTCGAGAGTTCATTTTTTAGGCAGAAAAAATTCCAAGGGGTTAACCTTGCTTTTTTGGCCAAAAAGTGAAGAAATTTTTTATTCGAAAAAAGTGCAGAATATGTTAGTTTACTTCATAAAAGATAGTTTAAAGTAGAAACAGTGTACCAAGTCCACCTATGTGTCTCATTTGTAGGATAATGGAGGAAAGGGCTCTGCGAAGGGACTCTCTATTTGGATTTTTAAAGAGCGATATCTCCGAAACGGTTCGACTTAGAATGGAAAGGATTGGAATTATTTAATTGGCGTGTAATGATCTAAAAGAAACGATCTTTACTTGGTCGAATTTCGAGAGTTCATTTTTTAGGCAGAAAAAATTCCAAGGGGTTAACCTTGCTTTTTTGGCCAAAAAGTGAAGAAATTTTTTATTCGAAAAAAGTGCAGAATATGTTAGTTTACTTCATAAAAGATAGTTTAATGTAGCAAAAGTGTACCAAGTCCACCTATATGTGTATCATTTGTAGGATAATGGAGGAAAGGGCTCTGCGAAGGGACCCTCTATTTGGATCTTTAAAGAGCGATAACTCCGAAACGGTTCGACTTAGAATGGAAAGGATTGGAATTATTTAATTGGCGTGTAATGATCCAGAAGAAACGATCTTTACTTGGTCGAATTTCGAAAGTTCGTTTTTTAGGCAGAAAAAATTCCAAGGGGTTAACCTTGCTTTTTTGGCCAATAAGTGAAGAAATTTTTTATTCGAAAAAAGTGCAGAATATGTTAGTTTACTTCATAAAAGATAGTTTAAAGTAGAAAAAGTGTACCAAGTCCACCTATAAGTGTCTCATTTGTACGATAATGGAGGAAAGGGCTCTGCGAAGGGACGCTCTATTTGGATTTTTAAAGAGCGATAACTCCGAAACGGTTCGACTTAGAATGGAAAGGATTGGAATTATTTAATTGGCGTGTAATGATCTAAAAGAACCGATCTTTACTTGGTCGAATTTCGAGAGTTCGTTTTTTAGGCAGAAAAAATTCCAAGGGGTTAACCTTGCTTTTTTGGCCAAAAAGTGAAGAAATTTTTTATTCGAAAAAAGTGCAGAATATGTTAGTTTACTTCATAAAAGATAGTTTAAAGTAGAAAAAGTGTACCAAGTCCACCTATAAGTGTCTCATTTGTACGATAATGGAGGAAAGGGCTCTGCGAAGGGACCCTCTATTTGGATTTTTAATGAGCGATAACTCCGAAACGGTTCGACTTAGAATGGAAAGGATTGGAATTATTTAATTGGCGTGTAATGATCTAAAAGAAACGATCTTTACTTGGTCGAATTTCGAGAGTTCATTTTTTAGGCAGAAAAAATTCCAAGGGGTTAACCTTGCTTTTTTGGCCAAAAAGTGAAGAAATTTTTTATTGGAAAAAAGTGCAGAATATGTTAGTTTACTTCATAAAAGATATTTTAAAGTAGAAAAGTGTACCAAGTCCACCTATAAGTGTCTCATTTGTACGATAATGGAGGAAAGGGCTCTGCGAAGGGACCCTCTATTTGGATTTTTAAAGAGCGATAACTCCGAAACGGTTCGACTTAGAATGGAAAGGATTGGAATTATTTAATTGGCGTGTAATGATCTAAAAGAAACGATCTTTACTTGGTCGAATTTCGAGAGTTCATTTTTTAGGCAGAAAAAATTCCAAGGGGTTAACCTTGCTTTTTTGGCCAAAAAGTGAAGAAATTTTTTATTCGAAAAAAGTGCAGAATATGTTAGTTTACTTCATAAAAGATAGTTTAAAGTAGAAAAAGTGTACCGAGTCCACCTATAAGTGTTTCATTTGTAGGATAATGGAGGAAAGGGCTCTGCGAAGGGACCCTCTATTTGGATTTTTAAAGAGCGATAACTCCGAAACGGTTCGACTTAGAATGGAAAGGATTGGTACTATTTAATTGGCGTCCAATGATCTAAAAGAAACGATCTTTACTTGGTCAAAATCTTAAAAAGTCCTGTCCATTTAAATTTCTTTCAACAAAATATGCCCCAATGACATAATTATTCAAAATTCCACCATATTAGTTAAGAGTCCATTTATGTTGGTAATAATTAATACGTATGTGGATTCTCAAGACTGTAGTATTGAAAATTATGTCTATTTACGAAACTATGTCTATGAAAACTACTTTCATGATTTAAAAAAATGTTTCTTGAGTAAGCTTCGTTTTCGTTTAATTTATTTAAAACCCATTCACAAAATCGACGTGTTCTAGCGAAATCTTCTGCCATTAGTTTTTGATGAAGCTGTATGTGATATGGATGAAATTTATTCTTTTTTAAACCCTTTAAAATAGATGATTTACTTGCTCCTAAATTTCTACTAATTTTTTAACACTTAGGTCAGGGTTTTTAGTTTTCTTCCGCTAAAACAGTTCGTTCTTGAATGGGATTTTCATATTCCACTTTGCCTGTCCTCTCAAATCGCTCCTTTAATGTTAAAAACATTTTGTTTGTGGACGACGTCTCTCGGGATATTTCATTACCTATAAACGCGATGCCAGAAAACAATTTCCTTGGACAAAAACTAATACCAGGAAATAACACATCGTTGGATAGGGTTTCTTTCGAAAATCTGATGGTAAATAAAAATACAGGGTGTTCCAGTAAAAATCTTCGTATAAATTCTATGTAAAGTTCACAAATTTTGAATTCTCATTTTAAACACTCGGTATAAAATTAAGCACTTCGTTTTTTTTTGTTGAGTAACATAACATTAGGGTAATATTATCCATCAAATAACTTTTTTCTATTTTTAAAAATAACTTATATATGAATATTATAGTCCGGTTTTGAATTGTATAAAGTTTTGACAAAATAATTAATATATAATTTGCCAACCGCGTATCTAATATCAAAAAAAAAATTGCTGGCGTGATATAAACATGGTTGGTCGGTATATGATAGAAAACAATACAGGATGTGCCATCTCAAAAAAGTGTCAGGAGAAAATGCAACATGTATTAAGGTATTTTTAAAAGATGCACAATTCAAATCAAAGCAACCTTTATTTGAAACTGCTTTTTGTATCTTGAACCCACATTGAGTTATCGACCGATTACGAAACAGTGGCCCACCCTGTATATTATGAGGTTACATGAGTACTATGGACGAATTCGATTCTTCCTATTGTTTCAAATTCATTCTCTACTTCAGAGTTAATTGACACTACGAAAACTACAATAAATTATTTGAAGAACAAGTATTGGTTGCACATTTTTATAATTAGTATTCCATTACGTTTTTTCTATGAAGATAATATATAAAACAAAAAACTAAAAAAAAGGTGTTGTTTCTACTCTCATTTCTGTATAGTATTTCACATGTCTTTGAATAAGACTGATTACTGGAAATCAAACAAATTGTGACTTCAAGAGCTCTTTCTACCTTTACAATCTTGTTATTCATTGTTAAATTGAGAACAGCGTTCCAAATTTAAGCAAATTGATATTGTCTCATTCAATTCTGTTTGTTTTCAGTAAGGGTGGCGTGATATTGTAGGAAGTGTACCTACAGGTATCAACCTGATGACAATTCGTAAAACAAAAAAAACATATTAATAAGTTTCGTGAAACTTTTCTAACTTTGCATAAAATCCGCAATTTTAAGCTAGGTGGAAGCTGTAATTAGTTTTTACTAAATTTATAGACTTAACAAGTACTTTACGGTGTAATTTTATGCATGATGGAATTATTAATAATCGACACCTTTAAGATGCTTGTTCAATATCTTTTACAGTATTTGACACGTTCAAATTAAAAAAAAATCAATTTTTAGACTTCCGGTAATTTGCTAAGGCATTTTATTGATACTGCAAACTACTTATTCAAAAATGTCCTATTTGTTTTTCTATTTTGTGTTTAATTTTGTTGTTGCTGTATAATTTTACTGTATTACCGTAGTAGTCGAGAATATCAGCGTGCTCGTGCTTACTGACTGTGACAAATTGTAGTATTTCGTGAAGTAGAGATTCACATGTACGAACTCTATTATATTCCACGATTTTGTCGCTACGTACATTAGCATTTTAAACAGGCCTTCATTTAATTCAGTGTTTATATAGAAACTTTAGTTTTATATCATAAAATCACAAAGATCATAGGTGAAGTTTCGTTCTAACATTTTATGTAAAAATACGAGATATTAAAAAACAAGTTTCATAAGGTAGGTTTTATGGCACGAATCAAAGTTCTTAAGGATGAGTGCCATAAAAGCCTTATGAATGAGTTTTTTATACTATTTTTTAGAATTTGCGCCTTTTGTAAACAATTTTAAATAAATATTTGACATTATAAAAATGTAGGGAATTTTTTAGAGATTGGAACTACTTACTACTTTTCAAATCGTTAATTCAAAATTTATTTAAGGTTAACTACAGTATTTGCTATGAATTAACTCGGTAATACCAACTTAGTAAAATTAAATTATACCAGTTCTATTAAAACACCCAAATTTCTATTAAAGCACTCAAATGACGAGAATTCTAAAAATTATTTTTCATATTATCTATACTGTTACATAGAGGTACAGATTTGTAAAATATTATTATGTCAGTTTCCTGTCTTCATACAACTAGTTGTAACATTTCGCAATTCTATCTTGTCAAAGACAAGAGCGTTTTCATTGAGCCAGTGTAGTAATCGATCTGTAATATAATACAGATATTATACCAAATTGCCTATGAAGGTATTACAAGTACGTTAATTAGGGCACAGTTTCCTTTATAGGATTTAGATAGGTACTAGTTAATTGAGTAAAAATGAAATTCTGATTATGTTTCGCCAACACTGTTGTGTATCATTTGTTAGTCATAAATCTTATATGATGGAATGATAAACTTTAATAATTATGTTCGATGCTATAAAAATCAACGCTGCTAATCATCTATATTCTATAATCCTTTTTGGCAGGGCTCGTAACAGGGAGCTCGCAAATTAAACCTAAGTACTAGTAAAAGTTGATGATATGGCCTTGCCCATTAGGGGCAGTATAAAAAGTCTGGGCCTAATCATAGATTCGAAATTACGTTTTAAAAACCAAGTAACGGACATGACACGAGGAGCATATTGTATGAACTTAAAAGTAATTTTCAACAATCGCAATGAATTAACACGTTCCATCAAAGTTCTTTTCTGTGAACATCTAGTACTTTCACAATTTAATTATTGTGATACGATTTATGGCCCATGCCTGGACTCCAAAGACAAATACAGAATTCAGAAAATGTAAAATGTCTCCGCCTTATATTTGGGAAAACAAAGTATCGGCACATATCTCACCAATTAGGAGAGCTAAGGTGGTTAAATATGAAAAACCGGAGAAATGTTCATGCAGCTGTCTTATACCACAATATTATAACCTCTGAAACACCCCCTTACCTACACAGGAAAATTAAGTTCAGTAACACTGCCAGATATACGAAACTAATCAAACCACCATAACATAAATCGTCTTTGTATGAACAATCATTTTCATACAACATCGCCAAATTGTACAACTCTTTAAATAAAAAATACAAATCCTTGTCAACAAGCCAGTTTAAGGTCCCATTCCCAACATGACTTGCGTTCCAAACAAGGCTAATTTCAAATCGAATCTATTATACCTAGTCTACTTCTATTCCTATCTCTTAAAACGCACTTACTCCCCTGCCCAACATAAGCAAGTATAAAAGCATGTTTCAAAACATAATTCCCTTCCATGTGCTCTCGAAAGAATAAGTAATATATGGTACTTGGGTTAAGTGGAAGAGCAGAAGCAGAGCAACCGGGTATCTAAACTTCGACATTATTAAATTATTCAAGATAGCATGTTTAGTTGTTTGTGTATCATGTCTGCTTATCACGTTTGTGGGTTTTTTTGGTTAGTTAATTTTGTTTATTTTGCTAGTTCACGTTGCTTATTTTAATTGTTTATGTTATTTTTACATCGTTATAGTTTCTAGTTTATAGTTTATAATAATAATAGTTTATTGTGTATATAAAAAGGTACACAAACGGATGGAAATTCAGCGTAACGCTGTTCTCCCATTCCAACCAAAACAAAATGTTAGCTACTTATTATCTCCACAAGTGTAGATTAACATTATAAAGTGATTAAAACAGATATAAAAATATTAATTGAACTGGTGAAACGGCATCAAGATCATTGTCACGAAAAGTTTTTGACATAAGGAGATCTAGTATTAGACATTAGATGGCGCATTTAGAAATAAAGATAACTAGTATACAGGGTGAGAAGTAAAAGTTGTTAAATACAAATCGAGCTTATGTAATCCTGACGGAAGTCAGTGATTTCATTTAAAAGGATAGGGTCGTTTTTAAATTTAGAAATTTCAAGGTTTTCCAAAACATTAAGAAAGCCTTTTTTGCAAAAATGGATGATTTTTAAATAGGAGTGTGAATCAAAAGAGTGTCCAGTAGTGAGGATGTGTTCTGCGAACGTGGACTTATGGGTGAGGTTGTTATTTTTGACGGCAAGGAAATGTTCTTTGAAGCGGGTGCGAAAGGGCCTGCCTGTCTGGCCAATGTAAAACGAAGAGCAGGACTGACAGTGGAGTTGGAAAATACCGGATTTCACAAGTTTATCGATGTGATCTTTGTTATTGACGAAGATAGTGTTCTCAGGGTATCTTTATAAGCAAAGGATATGTTAATATGACCTCCCCTAATTAATATATTTTTGGGGGTAGAAAGTAAGAGACCTGTATTGAAGGTTATTGGAAGAATTGATAGGAGTGAGGTGAGTGGGATTAATCGAACGTTTAATTTTATGGAATAATTTTAACAAAAGGGGGATAGGATAACCATTGTTGAACGCTATTTGTTTTATAATGTTGAATTCGGTTTGAAAAAAGGCGAGGGGGCATTGAAATTGAGAACGGTGTCCTGAGGAAAGCATGAAGACCGGTGAGTTTGTGGGAAAGGGGATTATTGGAATCAAAGCGTATTAGATGATCTGTAGTGGTGGGCTTACGGAAGATACTAAATTCAATTTTTTTGATGTGTTTGTGAAGAAGAATATCAAGAAAAGGGAGCTGATTATTATTTTCAGGTTCTGAAGTGAAATTAATATGGGGATGAATTTGATTAAGATAAGCAAGGAAAAGATTGACTTGAGCGTCATCCCCTGTGTGGATACAAATAACGTCATCAACATAGCGACCCCCAATAAATCACGTGGTCTTGGTAAAATTTGGAAGAGTAAATTTCTAAATAGTTCATGAAAATTTCAGCGAGTATCGGTGACCCATGGCTAAACCATCGAGTTGGGAATATAAATGGTTATTGAATTTGAAGGAGTTTTGTTGAGTTCAAAGTCTGAGAAGGGAAATTATACATTCAACTTGAGAGTCTGAAAGATCAGAATTATGGAGATGTTCAGAAACAATGTTTATACAATCCTTGGAAGGAATACAAGGGAAAAGATTGATGATATCGAAAGAAATTAGAGTATAGGAGTTGGGAAGAGATACAGAGGATAATTTATTGACCAAATCAGTGGAATTTTTTATAGCGTAGCTAGGGTTAAGGGTAAAGCCACTTCTCATAGTACACCCGTCAACATTTTATACCTATCGATATTGCAAAGCCGATAGTTTCAGTACTTTTTGTACTTAAAAAAAAGCATAACCTTTCATTTCTTCATCTTATTCTTCATACGTCTTCTTATAAATAGCATTGTGATTTAAAGAATAACTAATTGCGTCACCCTATCCAAAATTTCGCAAGTACGTACATATTATGATCTCTTGGGATTAATAAAGTCGATCCTAACTAATGCAACACCTATCTTACAGGAACTTTGAGTACCTAAAGTTAAATGGTATGAATAACGGCAATCATTTACTTTGTGGAAAAGTATTTTACTGTATCCATTATAAAATGAAACTTGCCTGGTCAGAATAAGGAATGACAACCGAGCGGGCCTAACTTCACGAGGATGATCGCCATTGAGTTCAAAAATTTTAATGGATTTTGGCTATTAATAAATTCCAGTAATTGACCTGGACAGATAACATGACAATGTAATTATTATATGCTGCATGTGCAAGAAACAAACCAATTATTACAGAATGCAATCCACCAGACCATTTATTCTTATTAAGCATTAAATTATGCTGACGTACTTCATATTAAAACAGTTTTGGCCAGAGCAAAGCTCTATTTATGACTTATGTTATTAATCATGTACTATTTCCAAAATTCGATGCTCACCATCGCTACTTTAAAAACGGTAAAAGATAGGGAGTCAGTTAAATTTTCTGATTTGAGTGGTAGGCGTGCAATCTTTGGTTTCGTACCCAACTTCAAAGATAATTTGATTATCTCACTAGGTATTTCGGATTGAAGTATGCGATAAACACGTTTGTTCTATTTTTTTGTAAACTAAAAAAGATAAATACTTAAACCTTATATCGTTAAAAGGAGACAAAAATCAATTTAACAATATTAAAATCAACCATGGTTTCTATTTGAAAAAATGTTATGTTTGTAAAGCAAAAGGGGGCCTCGGCAGATGAGATTAGGGATTCCATATTCTTCCTTTTAACCGATTTCGTATCTCGTCCCGTTCCCAAGATACCAATGGCCTTGGATGGACCAATCGAGTTTGGAACACAGTGTATACTCCAATTGCTTACATAGCCAACCAAAAGGTAATTCCCAAGGAAGGTAATTCATTTTCGTTTCATTGAAGTAGGAAGAAAAGCGCTTTTCATTTCAAGTGCACTAAACCAACCAAGGCACACTAGATCGGAGTAGATATTATACAAAACATAGTCGATAAGGCGTGCACTTCTTACGTTAGTGTTCAAGAAGGCTTAGAAAAACTAATTAAGCCGCTAAATCAAAATAGATATATAAGTATACAAAAAGACAAATAAAAGAAAATTTGCCCTTTAGTGAAATTACGCATTAAAAGCCTCTACCGCCAGTATAGAAGGATCACAAGTGAAAGTGAAGAGCACGAGAAGAGGACGTTATGGTTTCTTTACACACAACTAATCGGCTTTATTAAAATATGTGGCCATCTGTTTGCTCGGCGGGAAAAATGTCATGACGTCTACTTACCAAGATTGTTGAGACTATAAAGGAGAAATGGAAGATTTCCGTTAAAAAACATCAATTGTATTGAAGTAAGCGGACAAATGTATAAAATGACATTTGTAAGAAGTTTCCTGGAAAATGTGAGAGAGGGATTACTATTTCTGGTCTATTACGTGCTAATCTCTGCAATACGGGTGTTCACAGGAAAGCAACGCTTTTTGTCAGTGCGATTCTGGCAGTTAATTATAAAGAAGAGGGTTATCGTAAGATGAAAAGGGAACATCGCATCCCCACCTGCCGCCGCCACCAGTAATAATTCTCGTGTATTGTACACGCTACACATTGAGTGCAGCAGCAAGACGAGGATGGTTAAGTAGTAGGTAGTTGGTAATTTGAGGGGTTACCGAAATTTTATATTGTTTGTCCAATATATTCGGAATCACAAAGGACACAGTTTAACTAGAAATTACTTCATTTCATGGTATTTTATCGTGTTTATATTTATTTGTATTATTTTTGTGGTTTCTTTACCATACTATTGGGGTAAAATGTACGTCACAGTTTAACGTCAATAACTCTGTTGAAAGCTGAAAAAAGACTAACATAATATGGATTATGATTGCTGTGAGATATAATAATTATAATGTCGATAGGTTTTCTGTAAAAGATTAAATTTAAAACGGAATTTGTTAATTAAGCGAATTAATTAGATTTAAATTCGCTTTGGGATAAGATAAAAACACAGAAAACGTTTTTACTTGAGTAATTTTCATCTTTTCATTGCCTAACATAAGGAATAAGACATATTAATTAAAGGATACATCTTTCTTAGAAATAAGATGACAGATAAGACACCCTTAGAGCTATGCCAGTATTTCAGTTTAATGTAACACAAGATATGCAGATGTTATAAACAGACTACCCATGCCTCAAGTAATTGTGTGAAATATAATTAGGACAACCACCCCAACTACTTCATTCTTAGAAGCGCTGCTGGGAACATGAATAAATGAATACAATTTTCTCTTTCAAACTCACGGATTTGTTATACCTTACAAGAACCTCCACGCCAAATTTCTCAGTAATTTCATCGTTAGAAAAGCTGACAAAAAAATTAAGGCAGAGACGTCGAAGTCACCTTTTGCAATATTCCAGTCTCTAATCTAATAACACCTCCCAAAATAGTGATGTACATGTACATTAAATTCATTAAAATGTATCCCACAAACGTGTGTGGATATGTAATAATTTCTTGAAAAGAAAAAATTGTTCCGCCATCTGCTATTTGCTTTGCTGTATTAATAAAATATTTCTTTTTGTTTATTCAGTTGACATACTTTCCTAATGTATATTACGCTTACTTTTATTGCGTTCTGCCATTTAAAATATGAACGAACTTCTTTCTCTGTTAAATTAATATAAAACCATGTAATGCTATGTTCTGAAGCTTACTCTTTTTATACTTACATCCCCATTTTATTGAATAATTTAATTAAAATTCTTTCTTCCTTATTTTAACACACTGCACGTTCTTTTTGGTGCAAAATTGAAATAGGAAATACCCATACAAAATGAAAACCGTTTCAACTGCCTGTATAGTGTTGTGAAGAGGATTTTCAATTCTGGCGAATAGAAATTATTGTTAATTTAATATTCTACATCTTGCAGTAAGATAATATCCAGTTAAACGATATCCTTTAACGAATTTGCAATTTCTCTTCGTCACGCCCTCACTTTGAATATCAAATTTTGTTTGAAAAACTGCTATTTTTTGTTTTACTTACGGACCGGTTTCCGGAGGGGCTAAAAAGTGGAATTTTTGTTATTTTTTCTTATGCAGATTTCAATTTTAAACTTAATTTTAAGAAAACGGCATTCAAATCCAAGTTAATTGCTACGTAACGAGCATTCTTCCGTCAATTCATTACTTCGTACAAATTTGCGTGGATTGATCGAAAGTTTTGACAATACCCATTATGCAGCTTCGTTAAAATTTTGGAAACACTAGTTAAGCTCAATCTTGCTATTTAAATAACTTATTGCAATTAGTTATAGATCATTCTTTATTTTTGAAATATGAAATATTATATAGTCAAACAGGTCAACAATAAAGCACTACTTTGTGAACTGAAGACAAAACATTATTTCACCAGTTTTAAAGCAACTTACAGAGATATGCACGTAATGAAGTAAGTCAGATACAAAGTGCGATGTGTGGCAATAATTTCGATATTGGTCGTATAATAACATCAAGACTTTGTGTAGGTACCTATTTAGTAATTATTATTTATGAACTAAAACCGTGATTAAAATCTATCGGTTGAATACTCACAAAATAAAAATATTCACAAAACCAAGAATCGCAGTAAGTATGTAGCATATCAATAAAAGGCACTGAAAATAGGTAAAGAAACTTTACGGAACGCAAATGAGGAAAATCCCTTATGACAACACCCTCTTTAAGGGGCATTTGGTAATTATAATGCCATAAAGGAAGCCAGTTTGTTTTGCAAAGTATATTTAAGAATCGTAAACATCATTAGGAAAATGCAATTAATTCGACCATCACGTTAAGAAGTAATTAAAATATTAGTTATCGATCACTAAATGATGACAAGGGCGTATCTGCGTAAAAAAAGTCTTTACACCGGGTGCAAAAATTATCCTATTAATTGGTTTTCTTAGAGAAAAAGGTAAAAATACGTTCTCTGCATTGATTTGACAATAATTTTAGCAATTTTTAAACCACATTTTTAACAATCGTTAAAAGCTATGTCTTCAGTGTAAAACCTGTATTTATAAGCAGGTACGTGGATAACAAACTTTGAGTATACATAATTGTTGAAAATTAAGCAATTAGTGTATACCTAGGATATTATTATTTCGATAAAAAAGGTTTTATCCAGGCAGTTGTTTACCGATTTGAAAAATCCGGTTGGTTTAGTTAAAGGTCCTTTATATTAGCATTAGCATCTAAAATTGGTAATAGTTGTGAGTAATGCCCTTTTTTCAGCGAGGCTGTAATTTAAGCTCCTGAAACGTTCGTTTCCTTAACTAAAATTTGCTACCTATTATACAATAAGTAAATCCTTCGGGATATTATACAATCCTTTTTTACAAATCAATTACATAATTTATAAATGTTGAAACAGATAGTTTGCTTTCGGGTCCACTTTGTTTTCATATTATTTCAGCTATAGTATGATTCTTGTTAAGACATATTTCATGTATATTTGCAGCCGCTTAAAATTTTTTTTGGGTGTGTTGAATATCAAATTCTTCTAAGATTACATTTGCGCTCCATCCCTTTAGTTCTATATGATTTATACTATTTAAACTCTTTATCAGTTTTATTTCCTCCAGGTTTACTGGGTTGTCTTTCTTTTGTATTCATTATAGCTATTTATGTACACATTCAGCTTTTGTAATACTTCATCCAGAAATTTTGTTATACTGATCATCTAGGTTGTGCATGTATTCAAGTATTTGGCAGCGTCAATCGTATTTGTGCAATAATTGCGTTTTTCTGGATTATGATAAGGGACTATCCGAATTATAAAATCTGCAAAAGGGTATAAAATGGAAAATGACTATGTAATCGCAGATTTTAATCTAATGTGGCTGTTAACTGCTTTTCCGTACCAAAAATATGAAATATTGATCGGAAAGATGAAAGTTAGACGACATTCGATGCAAGGGTATTATACGTTCAAGGTATGGGGATGTATTCTGGTTCAACGAGCCTTACCAAATGAAAAATTATGCTATAACAACGAATCAAGAGAAAATGAGCCACATATTCCAATCTCACTAAGGATACTATGGATTTTGTAAGCGAGATGAGATCTGAATACACTGTTTCAAGTGCCAGAATAGACGGCTTCTCAACTTTACCTTTCCATGTGCCTAGAGCAAAGTATTCATAAAATACTACAACTAATAGGTTAACTAAGTGTACCCAAGTAACAAGTTTCGGATCTACAGTCAAATGTACCGGGTGGTGCCAATTGGGCACTTTCTTATGGAAACACACTTTTTCAGCTATCTCTTCGTTTGAGCGCGGGGGGGGGGAGTTTTTGGAATTTGGTCGATTTCTTTAATTTAATTTAATAACTTTCTTATTTATTAAAGATATTTGATTTTGGCAAAATCTTTCTTAGAGAACTTTTTACTCAGAATCTATCGCGATAGATAGTTTTTATACTGGGTGTTTGATTCTTTGTATACGACCCTAAATTACATTTTTTCAACAAATTAATTAAAGATTTAGAACAAACACCAGAATAGTAAAGAGGGTCACTAACGAAACTTTACCTCACGTAATTACACACATGTGCTTCGACACAAATAAAAATGGTTTTTCATTGGAAAAAAAGATATACCACAACGGAAAGCCCTCAAAATCAGCGGTGTCACTTTAGTATTTTACAAGGGGGGGCTACTATAGTAAAAAGGGAAAAGAAGGCCCGCCGGAGGGGAAATTTTTTTTGAAAAATGTGGGGTATTTGTCAGTTTTATAAATTTAACGTACCTTTTTTTGATAGTAGTAATGCCAGGGGGTCAACTGCCCTACCCTGACCCCCCTAAATGACGCCCCTGCTCAAAATATATTTATGTTATAAACAATAATGCGAAGTAAAATTGAATAAATAAAGTTACCTTTATAGGTTTCAAGGCCTTATAAAAACCCCCAATTAATTGAATTTTACGCTGCACAAATGTAAAAATTGTGCTTACGTTTCTTACTCTAAACTGAAGCTTAAATCGAAGTTTAAGTGTTGCCAAACAACCCGCCGCCGGCCGGTGGTGGTATGTTTCATTTTTTGTATTTCTCATACTAGTGATACAACGCTTCTTTTCTTATTTTTAAAAGGTGTAAAACAATAAACTAGAGTATAAACATGCACCAAATATCTTGTGAGTCCTCCAAAATTAATTTTATTCGCAAAAGTTCGTTTCTGACAGGTCCTACAAACACCTATTAATGCACTAAAAATGTCAAACAAGCAAGTCGATTTGAATCTGTTTCACCACAAATTAAGGATGTGAGTGGATCAGATAGGGTTCATAAAAATAATCTCAGAGAAGAACGCAGGATGATCGAATTAAATATGTATAACTAAAAAATAGGACTAACTTACAATTAAAAATCTACACTGGACGAGAATCGTAAGCACAATCACATGTTACGTAAGGTACCTATTGGATCTAATCTTAGTAGGTAATTTAAGTGTTCGCAGCAATGCCACTCGACACTCGTGTGTCAGAAATATTTGGCATCTGCATATTGGAAGTGTTTTAGTATTTACATTAATTTGCGCTTGATAGCCTTCCTTAATATCAATTATTCACATGTTGCAAAAGTGCAAGTTTGAGTAAACGTTTGCGGTTTTTTACGGTCAGCACGGACACCTACAGGCAAAAGCTAATGTCGAGATATGCTAATGTCTCTTGCAAACATTCCCTCGGGGGTTATTTTTAACGTTTCACACGTTCCTACTCCAATTCGCACGGTCTCATTCGAAAGCTTTGGTATTCTGTTGAAATTTAGAACAGCTATCCTGTCGTACATTTGTTATTCTAACAACACACTATTAGAAAGAGATAAAGTTTCCCGTCACTATATTCTGAAAATTTGAATGGAAATGCATTTATGTAGAGAAGGTAAGAACAATGTTACCTAACTTCCTATATCCGTACACTTTCCTAAATATATTATTTTAAAACATTTTTCGTGCAGGAGGCATAAAGATAAACTTGCATCTATATCAGCTTCCAAAGGAACTTTATACCTACTCTACAAAAAAACAAGTAACTTTATAGTATCTAAAATTTCAATGGTGCATTATATGTCGAGGTGGTGAGATTTCTTTGGCGTTAAATTTCGTCTTGAATTATTACGTAAATTAGAAAATGAAATAATAAGTATGAGTCGCGAACTAATCAAATAATCTGTTTAAATACAACCATAAACATCAAGTATAAATACACATAGGTGAGCAATTACTATACATGATTACGTTGTGGTAAGTGACCAAATGAATGTGATTCCTATCGCTGATACCTTCGTGAATAAATTCCGATTTCTGCAAGTTGATGAGGTAATTATTGCTTTAACTACATTATCCTATAAACCCGTAACTTGATTAAGTTAGTAGGTACATTATAAAAGATCAAGGTATAATGTGATCCTAATGAGAAAAGGTAAGATGAATGAATTGTGCTATTGGAAATAGAGTAGTCTAAATGAAAATATAACAAGATTTTTGCAGATCCAATCTATTTTTCTTTTATTTATGATTTGCAAATTCTTTAATTTTCTCTCGAAAAAATGTTACAGGGCAGAACACTTGGAGAATAGTTGATTACTCTGAGCAATGTACGTTTAGGCGTTTGAAAGATCGAATTTTTAGATTCAAAGTAATATCTGTTTGCTAACAATAACCTGTCGAAAGTAGGGTAACTTTTACCTTATTCTTGGGTTTTCTTCGTGAGTCGCATTATTCTGAATGATACTCATTTGGTGTTTACTATTTCAAAGATTTCAGCAACATCGTGCCTTGTTCGTGTTATTTTAAGCAAATCCCACATTGATTGCACTAATAACAGTACAAACATTCTCAATTTCTTTTATAGTGCAGATTTTGCTGCAGGTAAGGATTCACTATCCACAAATTACTTATTATCTACTTCTCTTCCTGATTGTTCTTCATCTCTTCCAAATATGTGTATAGGATTAGACTTTTTTGGATATAGAATAATAAAATGGCTTCATACTAACGTAAATTTCCCATTATATAAACAGTGGCTAAAAATACGATAGTTGATTGACACTAAGCTTAACATCTTGTAGTGGGGAGGTATATTTCCACGAACCTGGTCCGAGGTTAAAAAACAATCTTTGGGTTTGATTTCATTCCTCCTCCAATGGACCTTTAGGGTCTCGTATGTTAGCCGGTGCTGTATCCTTTTTTGCTTGACCTACCTATTCAGTTGACTTTAGGTACTGGGAGTGTCTTGAACATTCCAAAACCTCCCAAAACTATAGCTGCAGCATGTAGACGAGATTTATCGTGAAACAAAGCAAATTTATCGTCAAAAATCATAAAATCTCTTGTAAGGTGTCATTTACGTACTACCGTTCAGCTGTCAACGATGTGTAGTTGCGTACGTGCTCTTAAACCTCTATTCCAATAATATTACACATTTACACGTGCATGTATCTTTCTCCGAATCATCTCTCCGCTGTGACTCTTTCATTATGCGAGAAAAAGGCACTAGCACATAATTGTATGCATCATTCACATTTTGGTGTAAGTGACCTACAGATGCTTTCGGGATTTTGTTTTAAACTGTCAGAGTTGTTTTATCACCCTTTTAGGGTTCACTGTCACTTGCTGTGCTTCCTAAAGCTCGCTTATTTTCTTTTATACTTTTGATAATAATAAATACCCTAAAACCGTTTGTTAGTAACGCTGTAACAACATTCATTATTAATTCATGAAAATTTACTACCTTTGATAATGACACATTGTTTTGAAACTCTTGCATTTGAGGAGACGATATCAAAGTAACACTACCTATGTCATTTTACAATGTCATCGGAAGTTGAACACTTTTCGTATGATGGATCCCTTTAAGCTAAAAATTATGTTTATATCTAATACGCCGTCAGCAATGATATTCGTACTGTAAATGTCCGCGTTTCGAAAAATTTAATCCATAACAATGACTGAAAATAGTATTATTCCCAGACGCCTCACTTCCATCACCTAATTTACTCAAAGAAACTGACGGAAACAGTCAAATAGAAAATCTCTTGTCCCACGACTATAAAAAACGAGAAAATGTGAATTTGCGGGAAACGCAATAACGACAATTCACAATTCAATTAGTTTAAATTAAATTTACGTCAACGCTAGGATATTCGGATCAAAGAGTCATTACTCACTTTTCCTTTTTACTGTAAAAGCCAAAGGAAAAGCGGGAAATACATTATCGATCCCTTAGTTAAATAAAGCGCTCCAACCGTAATGGAAAAATATAGCTCTTACAAAGTACATCAGTGTGCACGTTGTAATACTTTTGGAATTAAGATGTGAACGCTCTTAAAGAGTAACTCTAATAGGTACAAAATAAATGTGCGCTCATCGAATAACTAACTGAAGAATACATAAATAATAAATAAGTCCAATGATCACAGTATAGGCTTCTGCACTTAGCAAACCAAGTTATATGAAGGAAACTTGTATAATTGTTGTGTTTTGTTTGTTTTGACTTTCAAATGCGCTCAGTTAAATAGAAAACATTCGCGTAGAGTTATCGGCTAGAACTCTTTAGGAGGGATATTGATGAAATTAGTACCTAACCTTTATTATTTACTTGAGTGAATGCACAATCAAAAATGCAAATATTTATAGTAAACGTGGGAACGACGCGACGCATTGTAAGTGGGTATCCCCAATAAGACGTTTGTTAATCTATAATCAGGAACATAGGATGTAATGTATTTTGTCCTATCTGATCGTGAAAGGACGTTAATTCTATACTCAAGTATATACGCACACAGTCTGCCATAAGCACTTGTATAATCTAATGTATTTTTGTTTGATTTAGATGAGATGTTACGCGACGTTCAAAATTGATCAAAATAAACAAAAATTCGAATTCCTTACCTTATTACCCTAACATTCTAGTTACTATTAATACTTCGGACAGGGCCGTGTCTCGAATTTGATAAGCAACCCTTTGGCCGACTGTCCAAAATGCAGGCAAAAGAATTTGATAAGTCCACAACGGCGATAGTGATCGAAACGCTGACGACCACTTTCACGACAGGAGAAACTCACATAAATCCAAACCGTCTACAGCTGTCAAATCGCCGATTAGACAAAATCGCAATCCTCTCCACAGCTCTGATAGAAATGACAACCAAGTGACAAGCAGTGAGCACTTTACCATCATATTTATTTAACAAAATAGCCTCAACTTAAGAATGTCATTCAGATGAATTTTCCTCATCACAGGCCATGGAGATTAAGATGAATTTCATGAAAATGGTTAGACATAGAAAAATTATTATTCAATCAATGCCTCAGTGTATTTCAAAATAGTTAAATTACATGTACTTACTCCTCGTTGATAGAAGCAATGTTTCAACATTTTGACCACTTAAATCAACACAGAAAGTGACAGAGCTACGACGAACTTCGAACCAATTTGGGTTAACCAGTTCGTAGAAAAAGGTATGGCTAAAAACAATTTTAAGGCTATTCCAATTTAACTAACTTATGATTAATTAAACAAAAATCATAAACTCACACATGCTCTTTTGTTGATAAAATTCGAAGCAAGTTGAAAGTTTCGGAAAGATTCAATAGAGGGCGCGCCACCGCAGGTCATGGACTGTCATCACATTTGTCGAGCTGTCCAATCGTAAAGTGAAAAAATGCTAAATTTGTGGGTTTGTCAAACTTTTAAACACAGATTTAGTCCCCCCCCGGTAAAATGTGTTATAAACTTGATTTAAGCGTTACAGAAAACACACAATTAAAAAAAAAACCTTTCGTATGTTTATAGGATATAAAGAAACGAGAAAGCTGGAGTGCAGCTGCAGATGTTCCAAAAATTTTGTTTGTGAGTAATTTTGAACAAAAATATGTTCAGGAACACTGTTTGAATGACAAAATTAAAAGAACTAACTGTCGATGCTATCCTACTTTAAAATTGGGGTGTGGAAGCAGCTTTTCTCCTCCATCTCTTACTTCTTCTTTCGAACAAGTCTCCCCTTTTCCTTCCGTGATGAGGCAATATTATAAGAAAAACACTAATTTACTGGAAACACAAATTCTGTCAAAAAGATGGGCATTAAATCGAATAATAAACTACTTCGTTTAAACAAAAAATGGTACAGTGATATCACTGGACATTGGTATTAAGACCCTCGTTGATTTTTCTTAATATTCTTCAGCGCTGATTTAATAAGACTGTGTAATGGTACTAAATGGCATTATTATGGCAGTTATTCCCAATTAAGAAATTTAAGGAGTTAAAGATAAACCTTTCACGATGATCAGCACAGACTGCATCCATGAGATGTTTTCGAACATGTCCATTAAACATCAATTATGTTTTCCAGTTGCCGTTCACTGGAAGAGCAGCACCCAGGTAACTGGAGCGCTGAACGGCGCGATCGGCGTCCTTGTGGCACATAGATAAATATTAATATTAAACTAAATTAGTTATAATGTACTTATGTGCTGTAATAAACACTATATTATTATTCTTAAAGGCCTCCTACGTAAATACAGTGAGATCACCGATCACCATTAGAATCACCAAAAACTTTTGAAAAAACCTTACAAACCAAAATTATGAACTACCTATTTTAAACTTAGTAGTTTATTGTCTAATTAAGTGCGGGAAAAATTAACTTGCAGTACAATACTACAACTAAATAAGGCGATCTTCACTCACCATCTGCATTACAAAGTTTTTGGAGTATTCGGAGGCGTTTGATTGGGTTGATCACTCGAATGTTAGATACAAAACGACAGACTGATCGCACTCAATATATTTATTTAGATAAATGAAAGACTAACTCAAATAAAAAATACTTTTCGTGATTACTTTAACTTCACGATTTTATTGTTTTATCCCAACTTTTTTCCTTTCTGGAACGCATTTTAACAAATTTTTCAAAAAAAAATTACTTTCGAATTGCAAGAAAGCAATTTTATTTCTGTAACAAATTAATCAGACGTATAATAAGTCAGCTAATGCGTTCTAGAAAGGAAAAAAGTGACGCATTGAAAAGGTCGCCATCTTGTTATGCCTAAATAGATTGTTTTAGAATTTTGGATTTGAATTCCGATTGTTAAGAGCTTACCAACGATGTGCCACATGACCCCCTTTTCCATTTAAATTTTTTTTACAAAAAAAAATTTTTTGCTAAAACGTGGCCAACAAAAAATAAAAATCGACGTGTCGAGAGATGTTTCCAAAAATAATTATTTTGGACTTTTGGACCACCCTGTATAAAAATTGATAATGATATCATTAAGGCTAAACAACATTCCCAGCAAGTAGTACAGGTGGTACAAAATTGTTCTAAACCACAGCGTATAGCGGCACTTTATATTGTTCATACTCACGTGGATTTAGTAAGCATAAATTTGACTTTTCAATTTATTCCAAGTATAGTTAGTTAATGGTTAACGGTTGAGATAAAACAAATCAAAGATAAATTTTTTTTTATTTCCAAAACAAAATCTGATTAAAACGGCATCGCTCCCTTTAGCACTTCGAATAAAGAGTTTCACTCAATCAAATTATTTCGGTTGTTTATTTCCTTCTTCTAGGGTGTGGATTGAAATTAATTGCCAGCGATGATACTTTGCAGCTGTCATATTAAAATATCGCTTCTTCACAACTTAACCGGGAAAAATCCTCTCGAATTCAATCGAATATTATGCTCAATTTAATTGAACGTGTTTGTAATCACTTAAACATTTAGTATCACAAGTCAACATTCATACGAGTGTCAACTAAAGAAAACATTAGTGCAAGTTTGAGGATTATTAGGTACTGTACCAATTAAATAAAATGTCGCCCTCTAATCGTATGTTCATGAGCGAAGTTAGGTGAACAGATCTGGGGTGGCTCAAGCCCCACTGATAATATAAGAAGAAGTATGTATATGTGTATAACGTATATAGTTTTTTTAAGATGTTTAGGGGGGCTAAATTGAAGTTTGGGAGGGCATAGCCCCATCACCCCCCCCCCCCCCCAACTTCGGCCATGCGTATGTTGGACAAGAATTAATGATTAATAAACTATCATAGTTAACTTAGCGGTGAAGGGGAGGGTCTGGGCATAAGTCGACTTTTCGTTCATTTTTGTCCGACTACAGAAATAAACGGGAATCGAAACTGTTCAGAGAAACGAATGTGCTACATTATCTATTGGTGTCTTGTTAGATTAAGAAGGTCGAGAAAACAAAAGACAAATTAAAGTATGCAATAAAGTATGAAGAAGTAATTAGAATTGTACAAAATACACACTAATTAAAATAAAAGGCAGGGATGGTTATTTAATAAGATGGCCACATTGTAGACCATTAACTTCTTGGTAGTTACCTATGCGACGCGACGGCATAGTTTTGAATACACTCATATGCAACTACCTACATTTCGCCTTGAATACTCTGCTTCAAATCTTCATGGTTTCCTGGTCTATTGACATACACTCCATCTTTTAAGTAACCCCATAGGAAGAAATCCATTGGGGACAAATCGGTGGACTCAATTGTTCCTCTTCGTCCTACCCAGCTTCCTTGAAAAATTGTCTAACTTCATGCGAAGTCTTGCTGAAAGTAACAGTCTACATTGGGAAATATGGCCTTATGATATTTTCTCGAAGGGCTCTCAAATACTTCTCCCCTGTTAGAGTTCCTTCTATAAAAAAGGCGGCAGTTGTGTCTGTTGACATTAGCATTCAGACAAAAGGTAGATTCATCTGAAAATGCTATACAATTTAATACATTTTCATTTCTGCAAATTTCCAACATCATTCTTTTCCAGAACTCCAAGTTTCAATTGCAATCATGTTTTACTAATTCTTGCACCCTTTGAACTTTATAAGGGTGAAGTTTCTTTTTATGTAAAATATTTTGCACCGATTCTCTGGAGATATCGTGATTCTCTCCTCGACATTAAGCAAAACATCTGACGCTTTGTTGTTTTTTATTACTGTACGAGGTCGGCCAGATTTTGAACAATCCCTAACGGTGCCTGTTATTTAACGAATAGCGCCGAAACGGTAAGACGTGGATCATGGTAACCTTATATCATTGTAATCAGTAGTAAAAGTAGTACTGAGAAATAAAAAATATACAGGGCATTTTATTTAAAAAAATAGAACTTTAATTTGCCACGTTTTTATGTGACACTCTTTATAAATATCAACATTTGCAAAATATGCGGAAAATGACGCTCCATAACTTTTGTTAATTTTTTTTTGTATTTTCTGTAGTTTAGGCGATAGAACCTTGGTTCCGTACTTTTTAGCGACCCTGTTGTGGACTAGCGACAACGCCCAAATTAGAAACAAGGGAATTTCTTTGATAATAATTGCAGTGATTAGTGATTAGGTTTTACCCATTGCAGTACTATTGCAGATGAAGCTTGTGGCGTTCTTTATATACAAAAATTTCTGTACATTAACAGTTTTGTCAGAAATAACGGTGTGCTGGTTATTAATATTGTTACACCAATTCGTTTTGTAAACAAGAAAATAAGAGGAGTTAACGATTCGAATGTAGATTACTTTAACTTTAACACGCTGCACAGTAATACAGGTGGCTACATAGTTGACGTTAAAGTAAACCGTGCTGAGCACATTCGTTCTTCTACGTGATAATATTTCATCTCCTAATATGGTGGAAAACTGTCCAGAACTATTAGTTACACAGAGATATTTTAGCATTCAATGTGGAATCACTCAGTGACCCAAAGAACAAATTTTGATGAATTCTAGGATAAAAATGCAAGTTGACGACTTTTCAAGAAGAATTGTGTACACTTCCACAATATGCCAGAAACGAAGAAAGTGTACATCCTATAATATCAATAACAAAAGATGCGCATATATTGTGAAGAAGCAAATATAGTACAGCAAGCCCAGCGCGAAAATTAGAAGAGACGAAAACACTTACACACTAAATGAAAAATATCGTACATTTCTACACAAACAACTGAAGCATATTTGATAAACCATCGACGAGGTAAGGAGTGGGGTATGGAAATACATCTTCACTTAGTACTAAGATACTGGTTTTGAATAACTAACTAGAGTCGATTGTCAATTGGAAAAAAAGAGTTGAAAAGGTTATTTGTCATCAAGAAAATGGTAGACTACTTATCGGCTGTAAAAACTGCAGGAACTGAGTTGGGTAATTCTCTAGAGCGCAGGATATTCTTCAAACTTATTCCGATCTTCCCATTAAGTTGCGATGAGATAAAGAAATTATCCAAAGCCTCCCCACGAGTTTTTCTTTGAAGTAAACTGAGTTATTGTTCAAAAAATTGTATCAACAATCGTACAGAAATCTATGCATTCATCTTGGTAAGTCATAAATCACAAAGCAAAAGAATAAGAGATAATTAAAGCAGGAAAAATATTTTATTCGCTGTTTATAGATCATTTTGATACAATAACCTTGTTTTCATGTTTGTAATCCAATCTAAAAATGCTTTCGTAAGAATGAAACTTTTAAACGAGAAAGAAAATTGTAATTCTAGGAGAAGCACACTCTTGTCTTCTTTTTCTCTCTGACCACATACAAACAATTTTTGTACGTCGTGTCAGGAATAAAAAGCGATAGAAGCGATCGGTCTAGTTTGTCAATATTATTTCTTGTTTTTATCCTTACGTGATGCGGAATAATTATAAAATGGGTTTAATAAGCAAACGTAGGTAAGCATTTTTAGTTCTGTTAATTATATTATAGTAAAATACCCACTTTAGGAGGGTAGATACGGTTTCGAAAAATGCTAAAGCAAAAATTCTACGTGGAAAATGGTAAGTAAATATTTAACACACGTAAACGAAACAATTGCGTAAATTAGCTTGTATTTAGGGTTGCTACTAGAAATAACTTTTTTGTTAATATGTTTTAATGGAATACGTTTGCACTTAAGCAGAGTATGAGTTATGCATAAATCCATGAATTAAATTAGCATTTTTGTTTAATTTGACCTACTTATTTATTAGAGCTTTTACTTTAATAACACAATGTTTTCCCTTTTAAACCTCACTCTTACCATTTATTGACCGATAGAACGCATGTTCGTGACAAAACTTCATGTAGGACGTGATTTGACGTTTACTTTCCTGTGTTCGCGTAAACGGTTACAAAATTCTACAATGTACACCTTTGTTGTACTTAAAAAATCTGCACCTACTATATTTAAAAAAAATAAAAACGCATAAATAAAGATTAAAATTTTCGATGTAATTGGAATCCCTTTTTAACCTTTAAAATTCATTGTCGCAATTGAAATATATATTTCAGCGCGGATCAAAATTAGTTGCGGAATGCGGTAGTATCAGGGTTTTGACAAAATAAATTGCCTCTCTTCTGTTTTCATGAAATTTTTATCATTAAAATACTTTGTTATACGTGACATACAAATCTTATTTTCCGTCACTGTATTAGCAATAAACAAATAAACACAAATATAGATTTTTACTCACAACTTCCAACAGTATTGTGATTTTTTCGAAAATCGAAATTAAATCAGTTATTAAAAACCCATTTCACGTGAAGAGGATTTAATTTCATTAGCATTTTAATATAAATATTTCTTGTTATTCTAGCTAAGGGAAATGGCGTAAAATTGCCTAAGAGTGCTTCTTGTAGTAATTGCTATCCACAATATTAAAGATGAACTCTATAGTTATCCTTGCAAAATGAGATATTGCATAAGGAGCTATTTTATAGCACTTTTTGTTTTTAGCAATATTAGTAATATTTAAAATTTCCTATACAGAATTTATGAATGAGTAATCAAAACTTTCGACAATGAATTCACTTTCAATATAAAAACGGCTATTTATATTAGGTGTGTGTGGATTTTTATTCGTGAGGTTGAACGAGGCGGGCGTGTTTACGGAGTATAAGGGATTTGTGTTTTTGAAAGGGTTAAAGGGCAGGGTAGGGTTACAATCAGTGACTGGAGTATAAGAGAGATGAGTAAAAAACGGATAAGGTATGCACAGGAGGAATGGAGAATGTTTTATGAGCGAGTTATGCGAGGGAGGAAGGGATATGGTAGAAGAGTTGGTAAGAAGAGATACGGATGTTGAAGACCAGGAAAGGAGAGCGATAATAGTTGAAGGGAGGTATGATGATTGTTATCGGGAGATTGTGGTAGAAGGCAAGGCAAGATCGAGTTGGGTGATATAGGATTGAAGGAAAAAAGAATAATGGCATGATTTAGGTACGGAAATGAGAAGTATGAAAATTGATATTGGTGGGAGGACCAGAAAAGGGTTTGTAGAATGTGTAGCGAAGGGAGGGAAAGTATGTGGCATATGATAAGGGAATGTGAGGTGAGGAGCTAAGAGAATACGAGAGAGAGAACGGCGATTCTGGCAGAGAGGGGGTAAGAGTGGGGTGGATGAAGGAGGTGTTAGAGAGGAGGGAAAGGGAGAGGACTAAAGAAACTAATAGAGTGGAAATTTTTATTGGTATGTTTGAGCGTTTTTTGGTGGGGACTTTATGTATATATTTATGATATTATATTATGTTTAGTTTGTGATTATGGAGCTGGAATAAGAATCCTTTGTATATTTTGTAATATTGAACATTAGGTGTGTGTGTGTCTCTTTATTTTGTTGCAATACTTAAAATTTGCGTACAGAATTTATGAATGAGTAATCAAAACCTTCGACAATGAATTCACTTCATTTGTCTCTTTATTTTATTGCAATATATACAATTAGCTTCACCGACTCGCGGGAAGTTATTGCAACGATAAAAAAATTTCCAAAAATAAAAAAAAAATTTCACATTTCTCGACGTTTCAGACCATTTGCATCCCTTTTCCGTAAAAAAATTTTGGTGTGTGTGTGGATGTGTGGTTGTCGCCACGATAATTTGAGAACGGATTAAGATATCGACTTCAAATTTTCGGGATAGATTTCTTGTCGAAATATGAAGGTTATGTTCGTTAGTCGGCCATATTTCATGAAAAGGGCCAAACGGCCAAACTGTAGCTCCGTTAATATTTGTTGTAGAAGGTCGGAAAAAAAACATAATGTAGAGAACTGTCAATCGTATAAAAGGTTATCAACAACTTTTTTTCATACTGCAGCCCTTGAGGGTGTAAATTGTAAATGACGGTAAATTGGGGAAAAAGTTTATACAGCTAAAATGTAAAGTCAGTATAAACTGTGCGAGACAATACATTTGAGGGCCGATATTTGAAATTATTATGTAAGACGATAAAATAGATCAGAATAATCTCAAATCTCTTTAACATTCGATTGAGGGGCGGGCTCTCTGTAAAAGGTTTGATTCTTGAGTTCTATGTTAAAAAAATAATTTTGGTTATATCAGACAATAACTGAACCATTTTCATGACGTTCTCAATTGTTTGGTTCTTATAACGATTTCACATTTACTCATAGCCATAAGAACAATGTTAATTTTAAAAGTAATTTATTAGGTATTTTACAAGAAGCAAACATTCTTTTTTAGGGCTGTCCCATGAAAAAACACAGTAGGTAACTGACATTCCCCGAAAAAAATGTGTTTTCCCAATTTTTGGAGTTACTGGATAACGTATCGTATAATTCCCGTTTAAAACTGGCAAAAATGGCAATATCTTTCAAGATTTTGTAGTGTCCAAACACAGTAACTGTTTCCACCGAACCGAATGTTCTACTATAAAACAGTAAATGCAAATGCCCATTATAAAACCCAGTAACTACTTTACAGTTACTGTGTTTCTTTGTGGTAAATGTAATTACTAGATTTCACTTAAAGATAATTTTTACCTTTTCTCACAGAAATACACAGTAACTAAATGTGGTCGCAGTTACTGTGTTTTATATGGGTACTTAATTTAAAGAAATTGCTTTGACAGTGCAACAAAGTAATTGATTTTACTGCGTTTTTGCTTGGGTAAGTAGACGAACATATTTTTGAAATAACACAGTGGACTCCTTTAGGTAAGTAGGTACTTTGTTTATAATAAAAAAAGAAAATTCTGTGTTTACTGTGTTGTTTTTGTTAATTTAGGAGTCTCCTCCAGAGTCTCAGTCGTCGTTAGACTTAGTCAGTTCGGAACAAAATACTGAAAGTGACGGTGAAGACCGATAAGCAGAGTTCACTTTCATATTAATGATTTCTTAATGTTGCCTATGTTGGTGTTGCTTGCCATAAGACTGATTAATATATTCGTTTCAACTTTTCATTTTGTTTTATTTTTTGTCACTAGTGATAAAATACAGTAACAGTGGGAAAAAATTGCGCAGTTTATGATATTTCCCCAAAATAAAACACAGTAAAAGCACTTGTTTTCACGTAGAGACGTTTTTGACTCATTTTTTAAGCAAGGTAAGCTACTGTGTTGTTTACAGACAGTTTGTTTGAATACTGTAAAAAATCCCATAGTAAAACAAAAAGTTTATTGCGCCTTACTCACATTTCGTAAAATAAAGGGTTACAGATAAGAAAGGAAGCTTTACAAATTAATTTTATAGATTCAGTGCAAATTTGAAGTGTGTAGTAGTATTAGTTTTGGTAGATTCTTATTCTTGCTGTTGACGTAAATGTTTTACACTATCAACGCTCCTCGGTATTTTCGAATTTATACGTGTTAAACGTGACGTAATAAGTGAAAAGTGGCGCCGGTAAACGCAGGAAAAAAACTAGAGTGTAGTAAGGTGTAGTGGCAAGGAGTGGGGAAATTGTACCTAACGTAGCGCGGTATCAGAGTGCGCGGATAAGGCAATCAAGTATAAGTCAGAGGTCGTATACATATATTGTGGATTTAAATTTAAATTACAGGGTAGGGTAAGGGTAGGGTAGTGTGTCTGTGGGATCTCTGGAACGTTTTAAGTATAAAAAAGGTACACAATATTTAATCGCGGATGAGCGACAAATGTGTGAATAGTGGGATAGACGGATCGAATAAAAGGGAGAGGGAAGAAGAGGAAGCTGAAGAACAACGAATATTTGGGAAAGGGAAAAAAGTAATAAGATCACCTGCTGTAAATAAGACAGGGAAAGAACAAGGAGAGGGAAGTGTAACTAAGTAAAGGGGGAAAACGAAGGAAGAAGAAATGGATAAAATAAAAGTGCTAATTCAAGCGGCGATGGAGCGAATGGAGGAAAATATGACGGAAATAAGGAAAGAGATTAAAGAAATGAAGGTGGAAATGGGAGACAAAGAAAAGGTGTGGCAAAAAGATAAGGAAGAACTGATAGAGAGAATAGAAAAACTAGAAAAAGAAACGGATGACGAGGAGAAGAGGAAAAGGAAAAACAACATCGTGCTAAGGGGGCGGAGAAATACGGGAAAGATGACGATGAAGTATGAGGAGGGGATGGATAGGGGCAGAGGAGGGAAGATATTGCAGATGTGAAGGAAGGAAGGATAGGGTACGGACAAGACGAAAGAAAGAGGTATTATGAAAGGGTGGATTACGCAAGGGAGAAAGTAAGAAGGAGAAGTGAACGAGGATAGGGGGGGGGGGGGTGAGCATAAGGAAAGACATTGGAGAAAGGGATAAAGATGTGCAGAGGCAAGAAATAAGGAGCAAGATCAGGGAAGGAAGGAAGGTATGAGGAGATTATGGCAGAAAGAGTACCGGAGTACCTAACGGAAGTATTGAGTATGAAGAAGAAGAGGATGGTGGCAAGATATAGATGTGGGAACGAGGAAAGGGAAACAAGTAGTGATGGTGGGAAGACGATAAAAGAATATGTAGGTTATGTAGAACGGGACGGGAGAGTATTACGCATATGTTAGTGAAAAGTTGAGGGAAATGGAAAAAGGATGGCGAGACATTCTAGGGGAGAAAGGGGAAGGAATGAGCTGGATGGAAGAGGTAGGGGAGAGAAGAAGAATGCTGTTAGGAGAAGAAGGTTAGGTTTAATGTGTAAACGTAAATGTTGTAAATGTTAAGTTGTAAGAATAAGATTCTTTGGTAAAACATTAACGACAAATAAAAGCTGATGAATTTCATAAAATTGTAAATTTCTACAAAAAAAGTTTTATGCAACTACTGTGTTTTTTCATAGGGCAGGGCGGCCCCGGGCGGGGACTTCAGCAGCAATGAAGATATTTAAACTTGTAACATGTAAAAACCAAGCCGTGCAAGTAAAAACATCCCCTTAAATACTAAAGCGACAACAAATGTATTTTTATTGAGATGCTCATGTCCACAGACGCGAGAAATTCAATTGTTTCTACAACATATTCTATATTCAAGAAATAGAATAAATAAGTTGTTTAGAAAGATTTACATAGAAAAACTTGAAATTCCGAAATTGAGGAAGTACATGTTCATATTTTTCCGATGCTTAAAGTTTTTCGATCTTTGTAATGTGAAAGGAGTTACATGCAACTCTTGTAGTTTCTCATCGAATATAAGACATCACAGTTTGTAAAAGAATAACCTCTTTATAAAAGAAAATGGTTATTATTCCTATTTATGTAATATAAATAAATAAAATTAAAATTTTGCTGTCATAAAAGCATTTTACGAGTACGCCATATAAACGCAACAGGAATATAATGTAAACGAATAAGTGGAGTTCGTGCTAAAAATTATACCGGTTACGACATAAACATAAAAATTTCCCTTATACAGTAGTAAAATAACATTTTCCAATTTTAATGCCTCAAAAATTTGTTTCATTGAGTGTTTTTGCTCTCGTTTTCATTTTGTAGGTTATCATCTTTAACGAATAGAATGTATCGAATTCGAATGAATAAATATAGATTATTTCTTTCCTTCGCGAATCTTTTACAAATTGATTGCACAAACTAATTTAGATAATTTAATTGTACTCTTGTCTGATGTTACCTTATTCTTCTTTTATAGGTACGTTCTGCGTTGACAGCACACTTTTTCGAGCAATCCTTGAAGTGAAAGTACCAAAGAAATTGAACGGTAAGCTTATTCGCCTTCGCCGAATTAAATTAATTCCTAATCCATTGAGAAATGGAAGTAATATCTTTAAACGTTCTGTCCTACACTGCCCAACCATTAATTAAATTACAATCTTAAGTTGATGTTTCCTTGTTAATTTATAAGTAAATCTCGCATACCTTTAAGCTAATGAAATTGGAGGAGATAAAAGAAATTGGGTCTCTAGATAATTTCAAAACCAAATCAGATATAACTTTGCCAATTTTCGTGTTTAACGAATATCTCGTTGAAAAAATCGTATGAGAAATGTATCATTGTGGTGAAATGTTGACAAATATATCACTTTTATAGCCTGCATCAATATGTATGCGTGTACCTACTCTTAAAACTGATGAGTGCTGCCACAGTTTATGGTATAATCAATTAGGAACTTACTCATTTATCGAACTCATTCTTTGACTATTATACTTACCTCATTATATCGCTTTATGCTAGTATTGCATTTACGCTGTAATTTGTTCATTATTTATGTATTAGACAACCCTTACATTGTTTCGTACAGAGACGCGAACACGTATCCCATCTGCACAACTGCCATGTTTTTCATGTTAAATTGCCGAAATCAATCATACGTTAATTAAATATTGCGTAGTATAAAAATACGGCCAGGGATGTTCGATTATTTTAACGATGTTAATAAATGCGCAAGCAATTTGTTGTTACCAACATTGGCTATTAAACTTTAAAATACATTTTGAAGTGGTTTACGCCATATAAACCGTTGTTAGCTACCTTATCAAATATTTATCCTTAAATGACCGCTTACGTTCTCTATTAATATGGAAATATTTCATATGTAGACATTCATTCATATTAAAGGAGGCAATTAGTATTAATATATGCAATTACACTTATAAGACTACTACAGTACGTAGACAGTTTAATTTACTACTAACAGTTAACTTAAATTATTTCATAATTAATCACACTACTTTTATGTTTTTTTAACAAAGAGCGATTATTTTGAAATGCTCGAAAGTACAGGGTGGGCCATCTACATATGACCCATGTGATTCTTAAATCAAATTTTTTAGGAAAAGACAATTTTATTTTTTTTGCACAAGCATTTATTTTGATCCAAGGAGATAAATATCAATTACCTTTAAAATATTATTTGGCTCAAGTGTTCGCCTTTTTCCCTGATGACAAAATGTGCTCTTTTTTCTCGAGATCAGGTGAACACGGTGGCCAGTCAAAATCACCATTTTTGGATATCAAGCGACCAAGGAAGAATGACCTCAATAAATCTATCGTGGCGGTTGCAGTATGGCATGGCGCGCCATGCTGTTGCAACCAGAAGTTACGCATTCTCTTTCTACGCACAATTGGCTTATCATGGCTCGATAACGGTAGTCATTGACGGTAAGTGGCTTCGATCGCTTGTCCTCGAAAAAGTACGGTTCAATCACACATTTCGCGGTAATACCACACCAAATGATCACTCTTTGGCCATAGAGAGGCTTGTCGTGGGTTTTCAGTGGCGTAGTAGCGGCAGTTTTGTTTGTTTATCGTTCCATTCAGTGAGAAATGTGTCTCGTCGCTCATGATGATGTGACGCCAAAAATCACCGCCATTCTCGGTCATGTTGACAAAATTGTCCGTATGCAACCCGATGCGGTTTGTCCTGTGGATCGATTTCGTTCATTATTTGTATTTTATATGGGAATAAATTCAAATCGTCATGGATTATGTGTCGGAGAGTGGATCTTGGGATGTTTAACTACGCAGATCGACGTCGACTCGATGTTTTCGGAGAGCTTTCAACACTGGCCTGTACGATAGCGACATTTTCATCGGAACGCTTTGGTCTTGGTTTATTTGGACGCCTGGCATTTCGATATAAAATTTTCATACAAATGATTTATGGTGTTTTTTGCGCGAGCACTTTTGATTTTATTTTTTAAACGAAACGCACGTTAAGTAGCCACGATTTAGAAACGTTTTTGGATGTATAGCTGAACAATTTCAGCGCGTTCAAGCGGAGTGTAGTTATCCACGGTAAATAACTTCTTGAAATGACGCATCAACTGTGGTATGACGTTTGTCGGTTTGACAACGTATGTCAAAGTTATTAAGAGTTTACATGGGTGACATGTAGATGGCCCCCACCCGTGTTATAAGATCATTACTATACAGGAGGGTCATTCCATGTCAAGTGACCAAGGGCCTCCAGCTTCATCATTCTTAATCTCGGTGAAACGTTGAAATGATGTTGTTTGATGTCTCAAAGGAGGTCCTGCAAAATTTTAGCTTCATATGTCATACGGTTATGATGCTAGGAGTCCCCTTATGAAAGGTGGTTATACAACACGGATGACTTAGCTGAAGATTTTGCCAAGTTTGATGTGCTGTGCCATCTTCATCAATATTTTGCCAGCTCAAAAATGGTGAGTTCAGAATAAATAAACAAGTTTCTTGTAGAACAAAGTTTGCTCTTTGCTAAAGGTTGGTAATCCAAGGTACTTAGAAACTACTTCGGTAATTTTGTTAAAATTCACACAAAAAAATCAGTCCTGCGTGAAGATACCTTCAGGTTCCTTCTTTGATGTAAAATTTTAATTAAAACCCCCAATTTTAAATTATGTTTAAAGCTAAAACTAAACGTAAATTAAATAAAGTAATGTAATAACTAAAATAACACTAATAAGTTATTGTCTTGTCGACAACAGCCCCCCCCCCCCCCCCCCCACACGCGCCTTCCCTTCCACGGGAAAGCACGTGTCGGAGGCTTGTGCTCTTTACCTTTGTCCTTTACTGAATTAGTTTAAGATAAGTGTTTTTAACTTCCTTCAAAATTATTTGGGTGAAAGTTTAAACAAATTTGTGGCAGTGGGTTGTGACGGTATAGTAGTAAATACAGGTTTCAAGAATGGTGTTACAAAACAATTAGAAGTTTTCCGAGGAACACCAGTTCATTGGTTTATATGCCTGTTGCACTGTAATGAACTTCCTCTTCGTCATTTAGTTCATGAGATAGATGGAAAAACTAATGATCCAAAAGGCTTTACCGGCCCTATAGGAAAGCAGCTAAGTAATTGTGACAAGATGCCTGTTGTGCCATTTCAGATAATTAAACCTAACGTTGAATTGCCTTCAATAGATGTTAGCGATTTAAGTACAGACCAAAAGTACTTATACGAAATGGTTATGGCAATAGGAGAAGGTAAGGTTTCCCCCCAGTTGACAGCTAAACAGCCGGGAAAACTGTCACATGCACGCTGGTTAATAACAGCCAACAGAATATTAAGACTATTATGTTACAATAAAAGAACCATCGTATGAATTAAATACATTAACCGAGTACTATGCCACAACCTGGTTTCTTGTAAAGTGCAAGTCAGCTTATAATTATGGACCCCAACATTTATTTCATTTAATCCAAGCTTCTCGATATATACCGACCAAATTCAAAGGCATTGTAAACAAGGTTATCAAAAGAAATGCTTTTTTTGAACATTCGAAAAATGTTTTAATTGCAATGCTGGGCGATGACAGAAAACACATTAGAGTGTTGGCCTTGCGTCAAATTTTAAAGTGTCGAGCTTCAAAAACTGATCAACAAGTAATCAGATGAAGTTACAAAACCTCCATTGACAAAAAGTATCTCAGAAGCAGATCTTAAAGAAACGGTTCTTAATATTCCCGATAACATCGAAATTTTGAATTTTCCATGCCACAGTCAGGCTGCCGAAAGACACATTAAGATGGTAACTGAGGCGTCTAGGTCAGTATGTGGAAACACCGTCAGGGACGGGTTAATTCGAGCAAAAATTGCTTCTAGAAAAGCTACACCGCAAATGGAGATAAAGAAAGATTTTACCAAGTAAGCTTTTACATTTAACATTTAACATTGAAGGGGGGTGGGGTGGAATCCATCTTGCAGCCACCTCGTGGTGGATTATGGGTTTTCTTTTTATATGTATAAAAAAACAAGCGAAGCGCTGCAATAAATATTGCAATTTTTTTTACATTTCCCCCCATTTTAAAATGAAAAAGGAACCTGAAGAACTTAATATTTTTCAAAGAGAATTTACAGGCGTGTTTAATTAACTGAAAGGCAACGATCCCTCAGCAAGGCTAAACAAAAAAATTGAGTTTATTTTTCGCACCTATTACCAGTGCGACAGCCTCCGCCCGTGTACAGATTTCTTTCTACGTGACTATAAATGAGATAGGATAAAGGTACTTAAAAGGCAACGACGCAGGAAAGAGAAGAACTTCAACGTTACGCTGGCTAAATCACTTACTGAAAGTAGATTTTATGACAGAACAGATCTTAAGCTTTTAGTTAATTGTTACAACAGAAGTATTAAACATTATAGCTTAGGATACTACGCAGAAACCTTAAACAAAACTAACAGAGAGGAGCATGTATGAGAAAAGAAAGAGCGTAATTTCATTGAAGGGATATTTACCAAGATTACAGATTAAGTGGAAAGCGTTTTTTAGAACACGAGAGACTTGCCTTGGAGTTGTCCACTATACATGTCTGTTTCTGGACGGACCAAAAAACGTAAGTAGATGAGTTGCATCGAATGCGGATCCAACGACCAAATTTGTACATAAATATTTGTGCCAATAATCGACATCGAAATTTTCAGCAGTTTAATTACTAAAGAGACCAACGACCTGACTGAACAAGCTAACGGATTGGGTCATTGCATTCAGCTGTAATAACAGATACTTGCACTTCTAATCTTTATGAAGCTGGATGGTGTCAGTTCTACTCTAATTCGTATATTGATGAATGTGTCATGAAGGGGGTGGGGGTGAAACTGTAATTCGTTGAAAAATATCCGAAACACGTAATTGGCTAACTACTGAAGTCAATTTTCCACAGAATAACGTATTCATCTTACTAAGTCATATGACATTTATGCTGCAATACCCTCTACGAACTAATTTCTAGTACAAGAACACGTCTAGAACGCAAACAAGACATTCAAATGCAATAATTTCCTCCCTTTAAAAAACGTAGATGTACTTTACTAAAATACAAAGGGAAAACTCTTTCGTAAAGTGAAAGTTCTATGTGAAATTATGAATTATTTTTTGATCCTCATTACTTTCAGGTCAATTTGTCTTTGTTCTTTCTTGCGTCAAGCTTCTAGTTTCGTAGGTCATCCAGCTTCCGCTACCTTTTCAATTTTTCCTTAACTGATTACTTTTGTGCTGACTTGCGTTTATTTAAAAATGTTATTGTCTTCTTTTCGTTTAATTTATGTCACATTGTTGCAATAATAATTAATATTAAGCTGTAAAGCTCGAAATAATAAAAAAAAATTCTCTCAAGGTATTAGGTCAGGGGTATGTTCCACATTTAGAAATCGTTCACTGCAGAATTGCAGGAGTTCGTTTGATAAATGAAATTAAACTCTTAACGTGATGACTTCAATTCATTAAAAGACAACATTTATACGATATTGGCGAAATGTACGTTTACCAAACTTCCTTTTACTTAAGGAAATCGTGTAAAAAGAGAAATGATAAATATCTACGTATATGAACACCAACGTCGCAAAACATCAAATAAATTTAGTTAATTAAGGCCTCGCAAATACACAAAGTATTGAAAAACCAAAGAGCTTGCGGCTTAGCACCTTCAGGGATTTATTCACAGTTAATTATTTGTTTATGAACTTGTGGGATACTTCGAGAAATAGTTTGATTACACAAACTTTGCCACTTTTTATTTTAAGTCATTACCCGCTAAAGAGTAAATAATTTCCTTACGAGAAAGGGATAAAGTTGAGGAGAACTTCCCGATTGCGTTAGTGGGTTACAGTCTCTGGAGACCAATATCACAGCTCGGCAGACTTCCGGGTCTCCCTTAGCGTACTCTACTTTGCCAACATCTACTTGTTCTTTCCAGCCCCTGTTCGCACATGTACGATTGCCTCTACCTAAATAAATCACAAATATAAAAGTTAACAACCAAAGGTTTCTTCATATTTTCATATACTTCAAACCAGCACAATAACTTGAGATCGATGTGATCCTTTTTGATGTCTTTTTGGAACAGCTTACTCAGCAGTAATGAATGTATATAAAATATAAAGAATGTTCTAACTTTTTTCAAGTTACATTTTATTTTAACTTTATATTTTGCGAGCAAACACTGCCGGGTACCGACTAAAGTACAGATTTTATAAACCGTACACTTTTTACAGCCTTCACTAAAGTACACGTTACTACATTACGCTTTATAATTGATTAACATTTTTTATTACACTCCATAAAAAAGGACATCTAACATTGAGAACCCCAATAAATTTAACGTTTTCTTCTAGACCGTATTTTACATTAAGGAACAGTTTCCCACTCAACATTTTTGATATTCCCGAAATATTCATTTACTATCACGTGTTAATGTTATATGGAAAAATGAGCACAACAATGGATAGCTTGGGTTCTGATGTGAGGTAGTGACACAAACATTCAAAATGTGAACTTTCCTTTCAGAAGTCAAAAACTGTACTATACACGGTGTCCAAAAAGTATGGAAACCCATGAACATCTCGAGAACGACACATCCGATTACAAAAAGAAGGAACACGTATTCCTTTATTTTTCGAAACTTATTCAGTCACGATACGTCACCCTCACTCCCCTCGGGGGTGGGGTGGTGTGAGTTTGAAAAACTTAAATGAGAATATGTAGCTATTTTTTATTGCATCCATAAAAAACTGTTCTAAAATTGCAAATTTCACCCCCAACCCCGTCTTTAATAGTTTATTTTACATTTATCGAAAGCCCGTTGACATTTTGAGAATATACGTATAAGTAGTAGATAATAATTACTTATTGGGACACCTTTTTTATGCTTGGACGCCCCCCCCCTCCCTAATTTCAATTTTTTGTAGGTTATTTAGAGGCTGTACGTGTTGCGTGTTTCAAAATATGCGATTACATCACAAAGGAGCACCTCCACATTAAGAGAAATATCTGACTAACTTATTGAACCAATAATTTCCACACAACTATACAATTAAAAAAAAAAATGGAGAGACATGTAGAAGGAAAACACGAACAAACAAAGAGTAATATAAAGATTTTGAGACAAAGCAATGTTATTATACTGCCTACTCCTATTCTATGTTCTTCAATTCCTTTATTAGAAATGAAATTGGCAGACTTCGATTTACCTCTTCTGCTAGATATAGAAAGGGTTCTTTTGGTGCTTTTGCAATTAACTTAAAGTAAGTCAGTCTTTTTTGTCAACAACGTTATCTCACAATATAATTGAAGACATTCCGTTCTACATTTTGATTCTTGTCGTCCTTCGTTTTACTTCAGACAGTTCATAGAGTGTTAAGGAACTGACCATTACTTTTTCATCTTCCTTTACTCATAATTTAACGTTTCACGTATTCACGAACTTGATTCCGCCAAACCCTACGATGTACAAAACCACAGATAATGTACATTATTTGATTTTGTGTACATACTCCGTTCCGTCTATTGAAAACAGTAATGCTGTTCTAACCATCCACCGTTGTGAGATCGTACGATTCTACGTACATGGAAATAGCACAAAAGGGCTGGAATCTGAGGTTTACGTGTACGTGAACTTCGTTCATCATCCACTCATAACCCACACCTAGACTCACCGGTAATCATTTGAAAGTCATATGAGTATTTTATCTCAATTCTAGCAGGGAATAAAATATAATCCCCTTTCAACGCGTAGAATACATTGTTATACTTACTGTTCATTAGCTCCACTCAACTTGCTAAGACATAATAATGAATTTTTTCGCCTCCTCAATATTTATATTAATCGTTTAAGCATTTTGTGCTCACCTAATTGTGATATTTGACCTATATTTACGCATCATTTCTTGTTCAGTAGAGCGAGAATGAATATACAAATAGACTTTTAGAAATGTTTTTTATTATACGTTCGCGTTGTGAAAACGAATAACATTTTTATAAGTTAAAGGTATAGCTATATTTTTTATATGCAAAGGGTGTAAACGAGAGAGTAGCGAGGAATTTTTTTAGGTCGACTCCATTATTTATATAAACTTTTGCAATTAGGCTATGGAGTCGATTGGTAGAACTTTGAAAATTTGTTATGTATTATGACCTCGTGTTTTTAACATAACATAGTGGAGCGACTCACTCAAGCTGAAGGACATGAAATGTTTCTCTTTTGTTTGGGACAAATTCGGTATATAATAATGATAATAAGGAAGTTTATTGAACATCCACTATGGAGAGCATACATGAATAATGAGGATGTAAATGAGAGTGTGAAGCTCTAAAACTTTATAATGCCTCTACAATATCGTGATTTACACTAAAAGTACTACAAGCTTTTTATGTTATTAAGAAAAGTTTTGCAAAGTGTTTAAAGTTTAACTATACGTATATAAAATGCATGTACCATTCAGAATCATCCATAACAAAACCATATTGAACGGATGTACTTACATGGAGAATTTTCCCATTATTTAAAGCGTCTTACATTAACCACCACATTTGAAGTGCAACAGTTATATACAATGATCTTAGTAATATTACGCCGTAGCGCTTTACAGCTCGCGATTAATATATAAATGTGTAAATTCAAAGCTCTTCCGATATTCTGCAGCACTTCAGCGTTTTAATTTATTTTCATAACTACTGTTTCTGTAACTAATGATGTAGATCTCCATTGTTATCAAATAACTATGCGTTACTGCGACGAAAACATCTCAAAGTCAGATTATAATTAGAAGTTAAGCCTATTGCTTGTAAATTGTGTTTATGGAAACGTTCATACCATTGTGCTCTTCCTTTACTGCAATTTACCTTACTAGTACTTTTCTCGATCACATTATGGTTCTTTATCTATTTGCAGTTTGTACAGGCGGAGTAGGTGGTTGAAGCTCTAAAAGGAAAAGGGCATGGGTATTTTAAGGGTTGACAAGCTTTGTTATATGGTTCGATCTGTCTAATTGTTTAAAAAAAAGGATAGAATAAAAGCTAGCTGACTTAATGGAAGGTGTCGCAATTTGTTTATCTACTCCGCGTTTGTGTCAGTGAAAGTGTTCTGTTTCGCTACATGGTGAGGGGCAAACGAATTCAAAATGCATAAAGTCAGATCAGAACCATAAGTTATTTCGCTACAATCTTTTTTGCTTATCTTAACGTCCGCGTCCCATCAAACGGAGATTTTGGAACTAGATGAAAGGGAATGGCGCAGAAAAACCAAAAAAAGGCGGTATATTGAAAAACTCTTTCGCAGCGTTTTTTCGTCTTCTAAGCCTGACTGAAAACGGTTACCTTTTAACACCTTTTCGATGGTCCAAAGATAAGGAAATCACAAGGTGATAAATCTGGGATGAACGCTCTAAAATTCTTCACTTCTTTTATTGCTCCGTAGGCTATATGATGCATTATCGTGGAAAAAAATGACACCATGTGAAAGTTTTCCTGGAAATTTCTATCTTATTGCTTAATGAAGCTTGTTCAAAGTTCAATTGTACAGGTTTCATTAATATACACTTTAGATTCTTTAAACTTTATAACTTTATCAACAAGGTTCCTTCCCCAACATTTCTTTGATTGAAATTCGACGATTTTCTCTGATCGGGGTTTGCATACATGCCATGTCGTTGTCTGTTGATGGCGTTGATGCAATGCACCAGTCGCACTTTATAACTCTTTTCCATTCTTAAATTTCCGACACCATTTCGTCACAGATGGATACAATTTATCCTTTAGTGATCACAAACCAACAGTTTCTCGTGTTTCGAAGAAGGTTGGAAACGTTATATTATTTCCAAAACTGCATCATGACAAGATCAAGAGAAATATATATTATTTAATAGGAATGATTTTAATAACAGTATTAAGTGTTTTAGATGAAGCGTCGGAAAATTATAGGTAATGCGGTGATCGAGCACCTTGTTCTTCTTCTGCTCAAATCCTTCCGTCGTCAAGGAAACATAAAATCGTTGAGAGCAGATCCGCAAATATTTTCGAAAAGTAAGCCTAAGCGACAGAAGGTAAATAGAAGATATACGACCTGTACAACGAATTAAGACTGAAAAACCATTAATGCGTATCCTCTTTGGCGCCTGGAAATATATGTTTATAACATGTCGATTTTATCTATTGAAATAATATGGCCTAATGTATCGTTTTATATAAAATTATTGATTTATATTTATTTGGTAATGAATCACCCTTCTTTTCCAACCATCTTTCCTTAATTACCCTCAAAAATGAATTACTGTTGACAAACTGCAGTTTGAGTTTCGAAAACATTTAACGCGCTTTTTGTGGTCATTGTTAGATCACTGAGTGTTAACTCTACGCGTTCTCGATTTATTTGTTTTATTCTCTACAACACTAAATGCACAAATGCCTTGGAGAATTCTATGTGCAAACATCTTTTCAATGAGGTTAAAGGGGGGAGGGGGAATAAAATTTAATTTATTTGCCTCTATAGTTCATTGTTACTTAAATGAAGTGAAAACGGCCCCCCGCAGGGTTTCCAAATCACCACTTAAGCGACCTTTATAATGCAAATTGTTAGATGGTGTTGGTGGAATTTGTATGTGTACATTTTTTCGCATCGTACTGTGAAATTAGCAAGGAAAGAGGAAAATACTTGGAATGAACTACTTTTGATTTCCCTAGGCATCCCACTGGGATATTTGGTCTTATTAAAGTTCTAATCGAGAACAACCCTTAACTGCTCTTTATCTACTTACATTATCTTTGTGTTGATATTCGCTTCGGTAAATTTGCACAAAGTAAAATTAATATTCAATTTCTTTTTATAACATCTACTTCTGACATACCTATCTTGATTAAATTTCGTTTCAAAGTGTTGCCTTTATTTTATATTTTACCCAAAGGGTAGCAACTTGTTTTGTCATGTACATGTACATGTACAACCTTATTGGAAAATATTCTTTCTTATGAATAAAATCTTGCCAACGTTCGCATGTAAAAGTTTTGTTAATTATTAACAAAGAATTTTAAATCAAAGGTGGTTGAGGACATCGTATGGAGAGTTGATTATTTCTTTGAAAAGAGCTTTAACAGCTACCTCCCCATCTTGCTGTATTTTATTACGGTATTTTTACATTATAGAAGAAACCAGTGATCCTTTGGAGGAGCAGATTTCAATGCGACCTTTTTTAACATCATGGTAAAAAGCTTTGGGATATTGGTGTAATTTAGAAAGCAACTGGTATGCATTGAAATTTATTTTAAGAAGAGGTCCAATTAGCTTTTTGATAATATCTTTAATTAGAAAAAGCGTATGACGGAAGCTTGATTTTTCAATGACATTGAAATAAATATGATTAGTTGTAAATTCTTCCATCATACAGAATAATTTTCGAATTTTTTATACATCTCCTAAATTCAGTGTGTATTGTAAAAGACGCTCTGTGGGAAGATCATAAACCCCCAAATACTATCGAGGAAAGAGCCATTTCCAATCAGTGGCGCACCCAAGGGAGGAGGTTGGAGTTAGAACCCTCCCCCAAATATACTAAGACTGTATAATAACATTATAATATTAAAGGTTCAGATAAAAAAGACGTTTTCATAAATAAACCGCGCGCTACAATTTACACAAACCAAGAGATGTAATGTTAATAATGTTGCTAGTGCTGAAGATTACTACGGCATCTCAATCTACATCCCATTCCTGGATGGTTTTTAAATAAAGTCAAGGAAAGGGTTTCAAAGCACAAGACTTAATAGCATTCCATGGGTTATAGCCAACACATTCATCTTACAGATGTAACTATAAAAGGCTTTGAAAATTTAGTTTCTTTCTATAATAGAGGTGACGTAACAGGCACTCTTGATTAATAAGTCGTGCGCGTGATGCGTTGACATGCTTGTAACTATCTTAACTTTCTCTACTGTTTTATACGGTTTAAACTTGAATTAAAGTGCCTAATTTTGGATATAAGTGTGATAGATTCTGTGTATTGCAATTATGTAAACTTGATAGTTGTGACCTATTGGAATCCGTGTTAATACGCAGAAATATTTGTTTGAAGCAAAATTTTGTGAGTTTAATAGTATCCTTGAATAGATTGATACAGTGTTATCACATTACTACAACGTAAACATTATTGTTAGCAATACAATTTCGTAATCATCTAAAATTCCATTTATTAATACTGAATTGCTTAACAAATTGATACCTACCCTAATAAGATGTATTGTAAATTGTGTACCAAGTTTATACATCCCCGCAGTGCTTCATTAAAATGCCTTAAATGTTCTGAGTACTATCATGTTAACTGTACAGGATTAGATGAGTCTAAAGCTAAATACTTCTTAAATGAGGCCGAGAATAAGAAGAATGGCGATTATTGGCTATGTGATAATTGCAATCCTGGAAAGAATGAAATCGATAGCGACGGTGATGAAGTTACGGTAGATGCTTCAGTAATTGAAGCTACCATTGATAAAGTTCTTAATAAACAACTCAAAACTCTAAAATCTGAGCTACTCAAATCTATCAATGCCGATATTAAAAAAATCAATTCTAGAATCGATTCTATAGAAAAGCGTCAGAATGAATTGTATAATGAATTGAAAAATGTAAAAGAAACTAGTACTAACTTTAACAAATTTGAATTATTCGATGAAATGGAAGATAGACGTCGTAGATCTCGCAATGTTATATTGTACAATATGATTGAATCTCGAAAAACTGCATTAACGGACAAAATTAGCGATGATACTACTATGGTTACTACTATTTTGGAAAAATATAATATGGCGTCTGAACCTATCAAAGTAATTCGGCTAGGAAAGACGAAAAACGATGTGCCTCGTCCAACTAAAGTTATTTTTAAAAGTGAAGAAACTGCTATAGATTTTTTGAAACATGGAAGATCAATTGTGATGAATGAAAAGGAGGTTAAAGTAAGATCGGATCTTACACCGAACCAACGCGATCAACTAAAATATCTAAATGAAGAACTTCAAGCACGCACTCAGTCTGGAGAAAAAGATTTAGTGATTAAATATATTAATGGTGTTCCTAAGATAATGAAGAAGTCTAAACCCTCAGTTCCAAAAAACTAAGTATCTACTACCACAATGTTGGTGGTTTAAAAACGAAAATGTTAGACTTAGCAGCAATGGTACGTACAACCTCTTATGACTGTATTGTTATTATCGAATCATGGTTATCAAGTGACATTTTAAATTCTGAATTAAGGCTAGAGGACTTCAATTTGTATCGATGTGATAGATCCCCTCTAACTAGTTCAAAGTTACGTGGTGGTGGTGTATTAATTGGAGTAAGAAAAAGTATTCAATCAATAATCGCTAATGATATTTCTATTTCGCTCTGCGAACAAGTTTTTGTGCGCATATCTATTAAGGATATGCATTGTATTTTATGTGCTATTTATATTCCTCCTAGTTCGGACTTGGTTAAATATGAAGACCATTGTATGGCGATTGAAGGCCTTGCGACCCGCTTTCCAAAGGATAACCTCTTGATCTGTGGTGATTTTAATTTACCGAATGCCAAGTGGGCTAATGACATAATGGCTCCCGACGTCAACATGACTGGCTGTTCTAAAATCAGAAGATTAGTGGAATGTTTTAGTTATTTGTCACTGAACCAGCTTAACTACTATCCTAACTCACGTGGTGCCTTTTTAGATTTGGTTTTTGGTGATTCAGATAATTTTACAGTGGAAGAAGCAACTGATTTACTTTTGGATAATTCAATCCATCATTCTGGACTTGTTATTTTTTTTAGTTTTAACTATGATGGCGCCAAATCAAATAATTATTATACGGAATTCAGGGATTTTCGTTGTGGCGATTATAATAGTATAAATTATGCCTTGGCTAGTATTGATTGGGAACAAATTATAATTTCAAATAAAGACAACATTAATACTGTAGTTAATATCTTCTACTCTATCTTGTATGATCTTGTTAATCTTTATATTCCACTCAAGAGAATTAGATGTACTAATAATTACCCAAAATGGTTTGACAGTGAATTAATTGGATTGATTAAATCCAAAAAATTTGCGCATTTGCAATTTAAACGCAGTGGTTTATATGAAGATTATTTACACTTTGGGTTTTTACGTAGTGAATGTAAAAATATGTACAATCTTAAATACTCCAATTATTTAGCAAGTATTGAAAATGATATTAATTGTAATCCTAAATCGTTTTGGAAGTTTGTAGGATCTATGAAACAAGCTGATAAGGTTCCTCTCTGTATGCACTATGGTAGTAAAGTAAGCAACAGTTTGGAAGAAACTGCAAGTCTGTTTTCAGATTTTTTTTCTTCTATTTACAGTAATGTACCTCTAAGCAGTAATCTTATTGATTATAATTATAAACTTCATACAGCTGTAGATTCTTCCTTTACATTAAATATTTTGAATAAAAATATTTTTGATCATATTAATAAATTAAAGGATTCGTTAAATGTTGGTCCAGATGGTATATGTAATTTTTTCTTGAAAAAATGTATCTACACTTTATGTAACCCTTTGACTTTGTTATTTAACTTGTCGTTATCATTGGGCCAATTTCCTGATATTTGGAAGGAAAGTTTTGTTTCCCCGATATTTAAATCTGGTAACAGGAGTGACATTAGTAATTACAGAAGTATAACCTTGCAATCCGCCATACCTAAAATTTTTGATTGTATCACAACTACCCAAGTAAGCTGGTTATTTAAAAATACAATTATTGATGAGCAACATGGTTTTTACAAAGGTAGATCAACAACAACAAATTTATTAATTTATGAGGACTTTTTACTAAACGCCTTAGAGAATCGTTATCAGGTTGATGTAGTGTATACCGATTTTTCGAAGGCGTTTGATCGAGTAGATCATCAAATTTTAGTTCATAAGCTAAATGCGCTAGGTGTTAATCCGATAATAACGAAATGGATACATAGTGTTATATCATGTAGAATTTTGAAGGTTAGAGTTGGTAATACTGTCTCCAAAGAATTTATTACCCATTCTGGGGTTCCTCAGGGGTCCCATCTCGGTCCTGTGCTATTTGATATATTTATAAACGATATTTATACCTATATAGATCACTGTAATTTTCTTTTATACGCAGATGATATGAAATTGTTTAAAATTATTAGAAATACTCACGATGTAAATAATATGCAAAGTGATCTTGATGGGATTCTCAAGTGGTGCACATTGAATAATATTGACTTAAATATTAATAAATGTTATTCTATCAGTTTCTATAGAGGTTCCAACAGTATTAAATCTTTTTATACTCTTAACAACAACACCGTAGTAAACGTTAATTACATTAATGATCTTGGAATTATTTTTGATTGTAGTATGCTGTTCAGGATGCATATTGATCATATTTGTAATAAAGCCAACAAAATGCTTGGTTTTCTTTTGCGGACATGTAAAGATTTTAGCATTAATACTCTAAAAATAATTTACTGTGCATACGTTCGCTGCATTCTTGAATACGGATCCATTGTCTGGTCGCCCCATCAAGAGTATCTCATTTCTCAATTAGAAGCGATACAAAATAAATTTATTCGGTTCTGTTTATATAAGATAGGTAACACCTTAACAGCTAATGAATGTATGAACTATTTAAAACTGAATTCTCTTCTTAAACGTAGAAAATCTGCTGATGTTATATTTTTGTTTAAACTTATTAATAATGTAAACGATTGCTCGTGTCTACTATCCAAAATTACTTTTAATATTAATAGTTCAAATAAGTACCTTAGAAATGTTCCTGTATTTTACATTAATTTATCTAGAACAAATTATACATCTAATAATCCGATTAAGCGAGCTATGCGTGCTGTTAATAATTCAAAAATTGAGTTATTTGGTGTTTCCCTTAACCATTTAAAAAAGCAGTTAACTAGTGAATTGTAACCTTCTCTTTTCTTTTTCTTTTTCTCTCCCTCTTTATTATTTTAGTTTATTACCTTTTTGGTATTGCAATATATTAAGTATTAGTAGATAAGTATTTTAAATTGTATCAAGAAACTTTTAATTAATTTAAGTTAGATAAATATTTTGATTAACGTTCACGATTTATAAAGTTTTTTTTTTTTTTGTATTATTTTTATAAAAAAGGATGTTCCGTTTATTAAATAAATAAATAAATAAATAAATACCAAAAACTGCTTTAGCTTCCTTGAAATATTGCACAGATTCAATTAATTTACCCAATATCAAGGTATTGTTATCTATACTGGCAGTTCTACCTTTATCCACCGCGGAAAATGAGGCAACCTTTTCTGTATTACGCAGTCTAAAAAATTACATAAGAAATTCTTCATCTGAAACCAGACTAAATAAACACCCTTGCATTTGTACAGAGATATGACTCCTAACCCAGAAGAAATATTGGACAAATTAGAAAATTGCTTTTTTGTTGTATGTCACTATATTGTCGAAATACAATTTTACTGATCGATAATACAAACCTTTGGATTACCATAAAAGTCATGAACATGATTATAATTAGTGTGTACTTAAAACCAAGTTTAAACGACGAGGAAGCTGTAGAACTGTTTGCAGAATACGTTGAAGACGTAAGTTAAAAAGAAGGTGCAACAAAAATATTTATAACAACGCGAGAATGGGTACCTTAGAAGATGTGGATTCCGAGGTTATTCCAACCAACATGCAACCAAAGAGAACATCGCTGGACGTCACAACAAATAGACGGGGAATATTGTTAATGCAAGGAGTTGGGTTTAATTTTGCTTAATGGGCGAATAATCATTGATGTCCCAGGAAATTTTACATTTATAAACGCTAATGGTAAAAGTGTCGTTGACTTAATGTGGGTGAATGTATGGGGCATAAATCATGTTTCTGAAATGAAAATGGTGCACCGACTAGACTCAGAACATTCTGTGTGTCAGTTAGTGTTGAAAACGCAACCTGGTAGAAGGCCTGAACTTGCCAAAGGTAAGAGTAATTTTACACGTAAACTAGTTTGGAAAGAGAAGCAGGCAAATGAATGCGCTGCTTTAAATAGATCTCATAGTATACCTAGCAACGATGTAAACGCAATACTGGATAACCTGAATGATGCTATAATAGAAGCTGCACAAAAAACTAACATACAGCAATTCAAATCTACTAGTAGTAATTTAGGGTACAAGCGAAACAAGTCGTTTTTAATAATGAATGTTTGGTAACAAAAAAAGCGCTAAAAAATAAATGAAATCAGTGTAGGAAGAGTAAATTTTTAATTGAATAAGAGGTTAAAAATTACTTCCTTAGCAAAAAAGAATTTAAAAGACTTGTGGATCGCTCAAAGAAAAATTACAACGAAGAAATACTAAATAAACTAAGTAACATTAAAAATCAAAAAGAATTCTGGATGGCAGTAAAAACATTTGGCCTAAACCGTACAGAAAATAAAATAAGCATAGAAGAGGGAAACTGTGCTGAACTCGAACTTTATGATGCTAGAAATAATTTACTTGATTCAAAAACCGTATTGGAAGAGTTATTGAACGCTATTTACCGCAGCAAAAGCAATAAGACTCCCGGCATCGACATGATTATTAACGAATTTTATAAAAAGCTACCCCAGAACTGGGTACACTACTTATTAAATCTCTTCAACATAATTTTCGAGACTGAGAAAATGCCATCTTCCTGGAATTACGTACTTATTTTCTTGCTGCATAAAAAGGGTGAACTAGATAACCCAGGAAATTATAGGGGGATAGCGTAATTAAATCATCTAACTAAATTGTTTACGTTCATTATTTACCAAAGGATGCACACATGGTGTGAAGCTTCTCAAATTTTGCCAGAAAACCAAATGGGTTTTCGTAAGAAAAGAAGTACGCTTGATGCAATTTTTAGTCTGAGCCCAATTATCAACTCTCGGCTAAAATTAAAAAAAACTTACACTTATGCAATATGCGTGGATTTTAAAAGATCATTTGGCTCTATTGAACATAACTTATTATGGCAGCAACTTTATGAAATTGGCATAAGCACAACGATTATCAGAATACTAAGTAACATGTATAAAACGTCAAAATTCATCATTAAAACAAACAATAAAACATTAGACCCAATAGACATTACCAAGGGAGTTTTACAAGGAGACGTATTGAACCTACTACTTTTTGCTTTGTTTGTGTCTGATATTGAAACGTTTTTTTTAAAAAACTGGGTGCAAGGGGCATTAACATTGATAACAATAATGAACTGCTAATGATTCTATTTGCGGACGACATTGTTATACTTGCCGATTCTATGATGGATACGAAGCGTAAGCTAAACATTTTAAGGGCCGATTGTACATTTGCGGTTTAAGCCAAAGCTTTCCTGAACCGAGTACAAATTTGAACTCCGGTTTAAGTGTGGTAAAGTCTTCGTGATCAGTAAGTAATTCCATTTTAAATAATCATCAAGTTGCTGCCACAAATAACAAATTTAGGTTAGAATATTAATTGAACTTGGTTTAAACCGCCAAATTCGGCCGCTTAAGTAATATAAGCCAAACTTAAACTTAGCTCAGCAAAATTGTACAACAACTGAAATCTCCTGAACTCGGTTCACGTCTTGAGCTGCCCTTAAACCGTGAATGTACAATCGGCCGTAAGTGAATACTGTATGCAGAAAAAATTGGAGGTCAATACAGAAAAAACAAAAGTAATGGTTTTCTGCAAAGGAAAAAGTATTAAACTACGAAAATTTGTCTATGCAGACCAGAAAATTGAAGTGGTCAATAACTTTGGAAAGATTTACAAATTGCGGAAAACAATGAAGACAATGCAATTATTTTATTTCAGAAACAATATATGTAATGTCAAAGTTGAACGAAGTGGATTGATTATTGATAACAAATTTTCATTTTTGGCATGTTCTCCTGATGGATTAGTTCATAACGATGCAATCATTGAAATCAAAAGTTCAAAAAAATGTGGCAAACTTCCTCCTATGCAGGCAGCAGTTGAAAAAAAAATTGATTATTGCCTAATAATTAACGGAAAGCTTCAATTAAAACGAACACATAATCACTATTACCAAGTTCAGGGGTTATTGCACTTGCACATAACGCAACGGAAAATGTGCTATTTTATTATTTATACAGAGGGTGTGGTATCAATGTTGAACAAATTCTAAGGTAAAAATAAACAAATGATCTCGAAATTTATTTTAATGTCAAATGTTTCAAAATATGAAAAAGAAACTCGTACATCAGATCTATGTTGCTCGAAATTGTTGATTCTCGAATATTTCGTAATAAAAATATTAGGGATGTTTACATGCTAGAATAGCATTTTACAACATGTGACCATATTTATTGTTAATTTAAATTATTTTGTAATTAATTATTACTAAAAGATGAACTAAATGTTATGATTGGAAAGTCATTGGTTGTTTTCTCCCTTCTTGAATCTCCGCTATTTTTTTAGATTTTGTTAGCATATCCACAACGAAACAGTTCCTTTTTAGCATCAACACTATTCAGTTTTCTGCAATTTTCGCAAAAGTGTTTTATCCCAAAACGACTTTTATTTCAGAACACTTCTATACTTACTCAATTTATAAAATGTTTTATCATTATTCATCTTTTTTGTTTAACCTTCGGATGGCCAAGGTGGGGTCCAATCGGACCCCAGACCTATTTTTTGTGTCGTAGCTATTTTAGTAGCAAGAAAATCGGTTTGAGGTTGTTTCTAGCTGAATATTTATCATTTATACATACCCTCATATAACGATTTTGCGTCAAAATATTTTCGTTTTTTAGAAATTAATTAATTGTTGCTTGGGGTCCGCTTGGACCCCACCTTGGCCATCCATGTAACGAAATGTTTGTTTGTTTGTTTGTGTAAAGGTTTATTCAAATTTTCGCTATTCTTTTTAGTCTGATATATTTTGATGCTTATTATAAACAAATACTTCAATTTACAATGAACAACTAGATAAAATAGAGGCACAGGGCGAAAAAACCTTGGGGTCCGCTTGGACCCCACCTTGAGCATCCGTGTAACCAAAAATAGGTTGGCCATCCGAAGGTTAAGGCTAGTCGTCCATTGAAACCGTATTCGTCCGAGTTATTAGTCGGCCGAATAACGGCCGATTTTAGACGTCCGATCTGTGCTCGTCTACTGCAGCCGAACTACATCTGAGTTGTTATGACGAATTAATAAATATCATTAAAAAATGGATAGTGATTTATATTTCTTAGAAAAGGCATATCTCATGAGACGACGCGACGGTTGAATAGGAAGGCAAAAAGAAAGTGTTGGGTCAACTCTATTTTAAGAAAAAGAAAAACTCTAGGTGAATTTCATCATTTACACGATCAATTAAAGAGAAACAGTGAAAAGTGTGAAAAGCACACAAATAACAGCATCAACAAATCAATTTCTTGACAGCCGAACGGTAGAAAACGTCCGACTAATCCGATCAAAATGGGATCCGGCCGTTAGTCGTCCGTGTTCGGTCGCATTCGACCGACCAGGTCGTTTGTAATAGACGCACGTGAATACCTACGTTTGTCTTAGGATTAGTCGGCCGTGGTCTGACATAGGTCGGCCGACTAACTACTCGGACGAATACGGTTTCAATGGACGACTAGCCTAAATCTATTCGACCTGTTGTTGGATTATTTCTTTCAATGGAAACCTTTTAATAACGTTTGATATTGCTTAGAGTTAGGAAGACAACCAGAAAATGAAATATTGTTATAATGTTGTATCGGCGTTTTACAAAGCATAAAAAAGTTTTTAAAGCTCCATCATTAAACGTACTTACGCAAGTTTCCAAATGAAAATGTATAACTTTAGTCACACAAGCGTGCGTGCATCTGTACTGTTTACCTGTAAATAGTAGGTACCTATGCTAAATAAAAGCCTTTACGTGAATACAAATATTTGCAAAAGTGTTTCGGTTTTGATCGCATAAGCTTCAGTCGTTTGATAATAATGAAATATATACAATGGGAAAAGCGATCTAACAATTTCCTCTGTAACTTAATGTACTGTTAAACCGCTGAAATACGAGAATACGAAGACGTATACCGCATCACAACGTAACTAATATAATAGATTTGCAAGTGGAGAAAGTTGGACTTCTTAATCATTGCCTCACGAAATATTCGCCCTTCCTAAAACATTTAAATTAAATAAGAAAATCTTACGACTAAAGTTTTTTTTTACGTTTAGATTTAGTTACAACTTTTAAATTATTTTAGCCATCCACTTCTTTAAAATGGTTAGCAAGAGTTTCAAAATTATACGACTTCTGCATAGTAAACTTGTTTCAAACTTTTCTTTAGATTATTGCAACTTATACATAGCTTTTCGGTTCAAGCATTCCATATTGGGTTTTAGAGAAATTTAGAGTTAAGTTTAGTTTTGCAACGATTTATTTTAAATAAGCCATCGTTTTCTATTTTATTGCATCGCCTGAAATTCACAGGACATTATTACAAAACAAAATCGCAAAAAAAGAATTGCCTATCCTTAAAATAAAATCGAGAAAGAACGGTTTTCTCTCCAATAACGTTGAGTAACGCAACCAAAAGATCTCTCTAGAATCACTATTAGAAATCAAAAGGATTAAGTTGAGCCTTTTGCTTACTACTTCAGACAAAGGCGTATTTAATAATATTTATATTGATTTCCTTCCTTTCCTTATCTGTTCGTCTTGCTATTTATTTATAATGTCAGAAATTTATTTTGTATTGGATGTGACTCAAATTAAAATGCAATAGGTTTGTGATGCATCATCGGAAACTCATTACCGTGGCTTATTGTTAGTAAAATGACAATTGTACACTAATTTAAATTTAAATAGAAATGTTAGCTATCTTTTAATAAATTTTTACGATTTTCATAACTTGCTAATTGTAGGTCAGAAGGTGGATGATTTCCGTCCGCTTGGAGTTGTTTCCCAATCAATTTATAATGCGTGGTTAGACACTTCTAATATTAGCAAAGGGCAAACAAAATAACGTGGGTGTAGTACTCACCAGAGGAAAGGAATCGTGCAGTGGTTAATTATAAGATTACATTTTTAAAACGTCAAATTACATAGTATAAAAGGGCCCTAAAGTGGAACCCCAAGATGGTCTTCTAAAGGACTAATGAAATAATGGATTAAATTATGGAAACGACTAAATCAAAGCAAGTGCAAGGATGAAATGTGAAAATGACAGGATCTACGTGGTCAGGTAATAACAATACCAACTTAAAGAACTGACAGAACTAGAAATTAAGTACAACTACAAAGTGTACTGATGTAAATGATAGAACAGTCCAGACCTCATTAAGCAAGACCGAGATGTTTTGTTTCATTTTCTTAAATATTTCAAGGACGTTAAGGAGGTGCCCTCTCTTACACCTGTGGAGAATATGATAGTCCGTTAATGTCCGTTATTGGGAATGTTCCGCAAAAGTTGATTTGTAATTGAGATTATTGTATTTAATCGCCTTAAAACGTTCCTGTATGAGTGTTGAAAAGGATCTGCCAGTTTGGCCAATGTAGAGGGATGGACAGGAGTGGCAATGAAGTTGATAGATACCTGACGAGTCAAGGGGGTTAGATTCGTCCTTATTCTTAACTATCAGGGATCTAAGTGTGTTTTTAATAGAGAAATAAATCTGGATATTATATTGTTTGAAAATATTTTGTAAAGTGTATGAAAGTTTTGGATAAATAGCGAGAGATGCATAAAAAGGTTTCTCCAGAAGATAATTAGCTTGTTTTTAGAGTTGACATATATCAAATTATACTATTAAGTATCCTTGTCATGCACGCAAAGACCAATTAAAGAGAACGGTACAAATAGCGTGACTAATAAAAAAATTGGAAATTACATTTTGTCATTAAAGCTAGTCTTAATATCTCCTCCTTCGTGAGAACGTTATCATAAATACTTTCCTTGACTACAAAGTTCATATAGTCTTCAGTTAAAAAGTACTCCATAAAAGGTAACTGTTATTTGGTTTCAAAATAGTGAGAAAAAGAATCATTTTATTTTCCAAACGCTTCCGTTTTTCAATAGAGTCTTCAATTAAGAAGGAAAACTTCATGTCCTACATTTATTTTACGCACGGGAACTGAAGTGAGAAAATGGTCACGAGATATTATACAATTGCTTACGCGGACATAATTCCCTTTTGTACATAAATCTGCTATATTACCGCAAATAGACGTAGATAGCGTCATCGCTCTTTTACGATTTGTAAATAAATACTACTTAACGTGCGCTTTTACTTTAAGAGCAAAAATCCACAATTTTCGAAATAACAGGAATGACCGCATTTGACATACTTAGACCAGAAAGTACGACAGGCAGAAAATTAAAAACTTCAAAATAAGCTACCTCTCCCTTAGGAATCTCTTTTTATTAATTTTAATAAATGAAATATATAGTCTACACATTTTTTTGTATGCTGAAATTCAGTAAAAAAGATGAATCTCATGTTTACCTTTCATACAAATTCGTAAAACTGTGTAGCATTTGGCTTGTTTTTCTCAATTCCTCACCGCCTCCAGTATTGATCCAATGGATTCTCAATTAATAAATTAACCCCTTTTTGCCTTATTTCTCCGTTGCGCGACACGTATTTATCTTCTTGTTAGTTTGCCAAGTATACGAATGCCTTGCGACATTTCGTACTCCATTTACGAGTGCAAACGCAACAATTTTAGTTAATTATTTATTATTTAATATTCTGCTTACTCAATGAGACTCAGCTCAAACGTTTAAACCGTACCTACATATTGTCTACTTATCTTTGTTTCATGATCGAAACTAAGTTAATAAATTTTATATACAAAACACGTAAAATTGAGTTAAATTTTAAGCTATGTTTAAAAGTTCTTCGCCTATAAGTGCGTTGTTGCGTCGAGTAAACGTTTTTGATCCTTAGCATCCCCTGTTTCCTTGAGCACATAATCATGCCTAGCGCTAATTCCATATCAAACGCATTTTACATGAAACACTTGCGTAATAGAATTAATTTTCATACCGAATATAATGTTGTTCGACTTATTCGTAAATCCACGTTCAAAAAGATTGTAATAATAGCAATAATCACAATAACATATTTAATTATCCTGACAAATATCTAACCTGAACGAACCGCAACACCATTCCACCAAATTTAAATAATGGAATGGAAAATATTTTTTTATCAATTACACCACGAAGCTTAATTCTCGTGTTGTGACTGTGAACACTTGGGACTCCATTTAACTTACTGAATCTAAGATCGGGGCGTTGTAATGCAAAGTGAATTCGTAAATGAGTAAAGGTAATGAAAATAAGAATGGGTAGCAGTACACATACATTTATTAATGTAGTTCCAATATTAAATTTCCACATCGTGAATAAGTTTTGGTAGATGGGAACGTTTGTAATTATTAGAGGGGACGTTAAAATTCTGATCAAGTGTTTATGGTTTATTCTGAACGACAATTGTCTTCTTTTATTGTTAAGGTAGGCCCAAATTCAAAATTTCGAAAAAATCGCCACTTGGGGGCATACTGTAGTGAAACAACCTGTATACGGCATTTATATTATATTCTGGACGAAAGTAGGGTTATTTTATTAAGATGCCAATGTTGTTTTTAATTCTACAAATTAACACAAACAACACTGGCATCTTAATAAGATAACCCTCCTTTCGTCCAGAACCTTTATTGTCTAGAATTCGATTTTTACTCAAAATTTTATTCCATGCTCTACATGGTTTGATAGTTTAATTCCTGTATGTACCGGAATTGTGTGAAATGGTTCAAAGGTAAACCCGTTTATAATAGCTCACACTTTTTGCAATAGATGGTACTGAATGGAAGATTGAGCAGTTAGGTTTTGCGCATAACCATATGACGAAAATTACAGTGGTGAAAAAAGTTTTTGTAAGTTTCCCAAAGAAAAACGATTTTATGAGGTAGTAGGTACTGGGACTAACCCCACAACATAGAAGTAATTTTTTTCGCCAGGCTTGTTTTATGGAACTTCATCAGTGGTTTTAAAAATAAAACAAGTAATATCTCTGCAACCGACACATCTTGTGTATCACTGTACAACGATGTAGTTAATGACTTCCAATAGCTTCTGAAACTACGAAATTAGGATTTTTCAAAGGCAACTGTGTAGTCCAATAATATTGTCCTGAACTTACATTTGATTCGTCCAATTGTGACCTACTTGTGTTAACTTTATTGTACGTTTCATCCCTTGCTTTGGGTTCTTATCTTTCCAATGAATTATCAGGAATTCTTGTCTGAGCGAGATAATGGAGGAACAAATTGGAATTTTCAGATGCCATAATTGAGGAAATCATTGCCATTCCTATCAAAAACTGGTATACCTAAACTTTATATCATGGTGTACCATATTCATAAAATAATTGAGGTACTTTCCGCAATCGTTAATTCTTTTTAGACCTCAACAGGCGGATTACCGTTGTGGGCTCGTAAAAGTACCTATCTCCCATTACAATACAAAGCGAATTAATGACGTCTTTTAAGTAACATAATTTATTTGCTCACGGTAATAGTGAAGGTAGAAACATCATGTTTCTGTATCTAATTGTAAACTCGATACTTTTCATTAAAATAAATTGGCCCATTTTGTGTTGTAAATGAGACAAGGTAATTAGTAGGAAAATGTCTTCGCAATGGTTTACTAAAGTAACATTATACCAAAGAGTATATAATACTCTTTGATTATACCCAATGATTTTATTCATTGTAGTTGTAAAACGATATCGGCGGAGAACGATGCAAGTGTAGGGCCTTTTTACTATACAGATTTTTTGAAAGATTCACATTACTGAACTTTATAAGAACTGACTCCGAAATTTTGTTATTAGGACCATTCGATTTTATAACAGTATTTTATCAAAATTGTAAGCTCTGATTACACATTGTTGAGTTTTCACGAGTTTCAAACTGATTTAGCGCTTTTTTAAATTCTGTAGCTCACTTAAATAGTTATTTGATAATATGTTTTTCATTATTACTTAATACTTAGTATTTATTTCAAACATGACTCGAGGACATTGACCTTATAATATTGAGTGAATACAAAAGAAAATAAAGACGTTATTACTACGCCTTCACTACTCACACGATAATAAGCCAACGAATAACATGGTGAAGGGAATGTAATAGAGATACGTGACACAAATTCAGATACGAAACGGAAACGCGTGAAAATAACGTAGATGTAACTGAAATTGCTGAAAATCCGTTTATTACCCAGGCGTAGATACAATAATATTTCAGTGTTTAGTAAGCACAGTTCATGAGTACCTATACCTACTGCAAAAATATCCTTAGTACAGTTGCCAGGTGCCTTGTGCGACAAGGGGTCCCCACACTTGCCAAGATCTGGATACTTACGTGGGAAAGAATGCCAAAGAAATGTAGTGAGAATTGCTGAAAAATCTGATCGGGTACCTTTTCTGGTGCGTTCCTGTGAATGATGCGCCTCATTTAAGCTGATTGTGTCCTTTTGAAGAACTGCCGTTAAAACTATACAAACAACAAGGCATTTTCTTTGAAATTATAAGAAGCAGATCTTTATGGGACATGTTAAGGTACCCTTTTGCCCAAAACATTGTGCCTTTATGCTCGAAAGATTTTCCTATGAACAACTTCTTTTAAACATTTTTGATTTTTTACAGTTACGAATTTTTGTGTTTACATTAAAACCACCATTGTATGTAGGCTTCATTGAAAAATAAGTTATTTTTCATGTTACGTGCCCTAAATATAAGGGATAATGAAGAAAGAGTAACGACCGAAAAAATATTTACCATACACAGATGTATACTAAAGATGATAGTTTCGTTGTCGAAACGTGCAGAGTTAATAAAAGTGGTTCCAAGTATCCTAGTTTCCTCTCGATTACTTATTAACCTACGGAAATCCTATTTTTGCTAAAATTATTTCGAATAGTACCGCGGGTATGGCAAGCCGTTTTACCATTTATTCACTGCAGTCGAATATGCTATTTTAATTGAAATCTATTTCCATGTCACTTGGAATAATGAAAATTACGCTATTTTCGTTAAGAAGAACGCAATTTTCATTCTTAATTAAAATTTGAATACAAAAATTGTTTTAAATTAAAATGAAAATGATTATGTTTTTGCTTTAAAGATTTTCTTGTAGCACATGCTATGATATTCTTACATCACATTAGTTTGCAGGACATATGTAATTACAAAAATTCATTTTCTTGGGATATGATATCCTTCTAACAATTTGTTATTGGAATGCATTCTTAGAGTTCGTTGCAATTCAATTTTAATTTTAATTTAGTTTCTTATGACACATAGTGTACTTCCATTTTAATTTAAAAATTAATAATATGTTTTCTTATGTCCTACAGTGCTAATATTAATTTCTATTGAATATAAGTTTTCATACCTTTTGACTTCTTGTTATGATAATTCTATTCGCATTCGTTATAACTTCCAATTTTAATTCTATTTGAATTTATTATGACATTGGTGTATTTTCATTTTAATTTAAAAAGTAAAAATGTTCTTACAATATATTAACTTTAAAGTTTTATGAATCCGCATTCGCATTGCCATTTGAGATTCTCGTTTTGCGTTTTTATTTCAGTTCGATGTCCATTTCCATTCTAATTTCATTTCCATTCGACTTGAAGGTGTTGAGCGCACTCATAAGAAATGAAAATAAAAATGAGCTAGCCCCCTCTACTTTGCGGAGGCTAAACTACGAAATCACAAAATGCATGGTATATGAATCAGACATTAACTTATTTAACCCTTTAACTTAAGATCTGAACAACTTAAGCGCCATGCATAGAGAAAATAATATATTATTTTGTCTATTTCTTTACTTCTGAAAATGAATGAATCGACCAAACCGCACCTTTACCAGTATTGAAACCAAAACGAAAAATTTTAAGCAACGGGAGTTCCCAGTTTATTCATTTCAACAAGACACACTTTAACAACTAACTATTTCTATAATGGACCTATTTATTATATACAAAATTCAGATCACATAACGGTAGGGATGAACTAAAATCCAGACAATGGGTTGTTGAAATTATTTGACTAAGAAAAATAATATTTCAACGATTTTAAAACACTAACATAATGAAAAAGTAGAAACCATTAAACTATATGTATAGCCTTTAATACCAAATATTCATATAACGAGAATTTGGAAATTATATTTATGTATACTTCCCCCAAATGTAATTAAATATAATGAGAGGTAAATAATATAAAAACCAATAAGCTTACTTCACTACCGTTTTTATATTCATTCGGAATTATTAAAACAAACGATTAGCCTTATTGGTCAGGTACAATCAAAGCGAAAAGATTTAATTATCCTCATTATTTGTTATATGATAAGCAAATGCGAGTGAATATTAATTATAGTTACAGATAAATAAATAAACAGAGGGTAGTTTAAAATTAAGATATGTTATACAGATTTTAACAAGGGTAACCTGAAGCTTATATGCTTTTATAACGATTAAGAAATAGGATTTTAACTATACGAAACGTTTAATTAAAATTTAACAGCGTATTTATAATAAAGGTCTTTCCGTTCTTGCAGATAATAAGTGAAGCTAAAAGTTAAGTTTCACTTTTGTAAAATTATAGTACAAAAATAAAGTGATTATATTTTTGAAGCGGTCAAAACTATAACAAGTTAGTTGGTAGTGCTGAAACTTTGCACTTAACTGTTTAAACTTGACTCTCGAATATCAACAACAAAAACAAATTTTAAAGATTAGGAACTGCGTGATTAATATTCCAGATGAAAATATACCTTCTAAAACGTTATTGGCCGTTCAAAATATGGAAATATTGTATTTGATCCTGTAGGAACTGTAAGATTTTATATGCTAATTCGGTCTGTTGTTAAGCTTCCGCGTAATAATTACACAAAAGGGTTTAGTTAATTAAAAACGATTTTAAGTCAACGGATTTCTGTGTTTACGCTGTTTAGAAGTATGATACAATAATTTTGGAATTAATGACACCAAGAAGAAGGGGAAAGCACATTAGATGAACTTCTCCGCTCAATACATGGGTTTCAAACATATACAAAAGAAATTGTCACCCCACATCAATTCGGCTTCCGAGAAGCGCATTCAACCAACCATCAATTGCTTAGAATAATTGAAACTATAGAAAGAGGATTTGAGAACAAAGAATTTACTGTGGCTGTGTTCTTAGACCTGGAAACAGCCTTTGATAAGGTCTGGCACGAAGGACTCCTCTACAAATTGATACGTATAAACACTCTACCTTACAAAAACCATTCAATCCTTCCTCAGCAACAGATCATTCAAAGTTAAAGTGAACTCAGCGTTATCTGGATTAACCCTCATGTGCACGGTCGAATTTTATACCGATTGTGCACAGTTAAGGTACCCGGGTACCTACATAAGTTTTAGATGGGAATACCAATATTTCTTCAACTGTTTTGCAAAATTGTGGTTACAGGTGCATGTAGCATATATATTTACTATATCTTACATTATAAAATATGTTTCTAAATCGATAATTACCCATTAAGCCCATAATTACCGATTGTCCGCGCAAAATGCTTAGAATGCGGCTAATAGTACTCGATTTTCCAAGTTATTTTAATTGTTTCTTTCTAAGTTCTAAATAAATATGTCCAATAATTAGTTTTGTATACGTTTATGTAAGTATCTATCTATTAATGACATCTGTCATCAAATGTTAGGATAATGAGTTTTGGTCAAAGTGAAATATGTGTGTGTGATGCGCAAACTTTGTTAATTACCTACTGGTAAAGGAGTGCATGGTACAGAGAAAGAACAAAGTCAGCGAGTTGTAAGGGACTTATGCCACAGGTCAAAGGATCAGGACGAACGGTCACTATGGACAATTTTTCCACGGCATTACTCTTGGCGTCTCTATCGCTCAGGCGGAGACTTTCAATGGTTGGAACACTAAAGCAAAACAAGCCCTACATCCCAAAGGAGATGAAGAAGAGTAATGATAAAGAGGAACAGTCCTCCATATTTGGATTCAGTGAAGATGGCAAAGCTACCATTTGGCATTAGCTCCTATGTCCCAAAGAGGGAACGCATAGTCATTGAACTGTCAACAATGTATATGGACTTCTCCGGAACTAAACAAAACCGGAAGTTATCATACACTACAATGCAACTAAAGGAGATGTAGACAATATGGACAAATTGGTCACTCATTATTCAACAAAAAGAAAGACACTTCGATGGACATAAGCAAATGTTTTTCAATATGTGAGATAGAGCTGCCCTAGCAGCCTATATAATTTACTCCGAAAACAACCCTACAACACGTCCGACGCATTTTCCTTGGGGATCTAGGAAAACAATTATCAATCTCTGAAATTGAAATGCGCTCAAACACGAATAAGTTATTGAAAAATTTTGCAACAAAATGGAATAGAGGCTATATCAGGGTATGCGGTTCTCCACAGTCCTCCGCACATCCACCACCAAAGGACGCTTCTAGACGCTCGAAACACGTCGGTAGCTTTTTTGTTTGTAGAACAACATCCTCATTTCAAAGGAAGGCTCGAAAATGTTGCGAATTATGTAAACGACCGATCTATAACGAGTATCCCGTAAAACAAATTGTTGTCATTGCAATTGCATTTTGTAAGTCACCCTGTATATGTAAAAAAACTACTCTTTTCTAAAGCAATACATGTTTTATATTACTCTTTTTCTTTTTGTACTTCTTGTTATCTTATTTATAACTATCCATGCATACCACTAAGGAAAATATAATATAGGTACCGCGGTACCTTGACTATACGCTTAAGGTATAAACTCCTGCTTAGGCCAAAACTCATTTTTCAATTGACTTGTTGGATTGTAACATTATGTAATCAACTTAAGATGAATCGATTTAGGCTAAATAGAAGTTTCGACAATGTAACTCAAAGTAAAGTAATAAAAAAACGAGCATAAAGATGCAAAAGGTACCCGGGTACCTTACTGTGCACATAAGGGTTAAAATCTATAAAGGCGGGAGTCCCACAGGGCAGTATTCTGGGCCCTACGTTATTCAACCTGTTTGTTTCGGACATTCCAACAGCAATTCCTTCCACACTAGCCATGTTTGCCGACGATACAGCCACAATGGCACAAAGCCCTAGTGCTGAAACATCAATCGAACTTGTACAAAACTCCGCAACTATTATAACCGAATGGTTCACAAAATGGAAAATTAAAATAAATCCAGATAAATGTCAGTTTACCCTCGGGCGATTTAACCATCATCCAAGAATTACCAAGAAATAATAATGAAATAGACTGGAGCACAACGGCCACAGCACTAAAATATTTAGGAGTGTATCTTGATGCAAATCTGAACACACTGCAATAGATTGGGCGCATTATATCCGATAATCTTAGAACGGAATGTGCAGTACTTATCTACAAAGGAATTCTTAGACCATTACTTACTTATGCTTGTCCAATATGGTGCATCATATTACAAACATCGATGAAGAAACTACAAACCATGCAAAAGAAAGTACTACAGATCGCAATCAAAGGTCCGCGGTTTGTGCTAACACCCAAATACATCGGGACCGAAGAATCCCGCACATATCAGAGTTCATTCATAAAACCACAGTGAAGTTCTTTCAAAACTTAGTGTTCTGTTCAAGTGCTGTCAAATTCGTACTCGGGCAAAAAACATTCACACTCGACTCAAGCGCATATTACTACAGGTTCCACTAAGAAATCGCAAACTATTAGTTATTATTATTATTATTGTTATTGACTTATAACCTAGCCGTGTATTACATAGTTACTTGCAGAGCCAGCTATATTAATTATTAAATTAAAAAAAAATCATATACAACGTGACCAATACATGGATGCTTAGTATAGCGATATCAGATGTTCAATTAGGTGGTGTTCAATGTTTAGGAAATTCTGCTCAGATTTGGAAATGTTCAAAATAACCGAAATTGTCAATAATCGTTTGTCTTCTGTACTTGAAGAGCTGTGGATAAATAAAAACACTTTCACATTGACACTTTTTAGGCTCTACAAGATGACAGCAAAAAGTATATCTAGATGAGGACATTTTAATGGTAGAATTTTCTAAATTATGTAGCTTTCAGTTGGGATTCCACAGGAAACAATGAAGAAGTAAGCAAAGTGTGAAAGTTAGGTTAGAGGTAATAGTGAAAACATGAATATGAGATCAGCATTCAAGAGTGTACCGGAAAAATTAATATAATAGGTTTTAAGAATGCAATAATTGCTAATAAGTTAGGTGCAACGAAATAAAAATCCAAGTGGTTTGTTTGATTTAATCGAAATTCAAGTAGTGTGTTGGACTCATACGAAAAAATTAACCACTAGCATTAATTGGCAATCCGGATTTGAGGATTGATGAACATCACGACAAAATATTGGGCTGAGTTCATCCAGAAACATAGGTGGTTAGAAAAACGAGGATGAGATTGGTTAAAACACCATCAAAGGTTTTTGAAAAAAGCAACGTCATATGTGATTTTAAAAGTGGGATTATTGAATAAGTGTGGGTTTTAGTTTTTGAATTTTTCGACATCAGAATGAAGAAAATTGAAAACTGATACAGTTGATGTGCGCAAAAAGTTTTTCTCTTAGATTGAAATCCCTATAATGCGATTTTTCAAGTCACCAAACAGTACATTGTGGTATACAGGGTTGCCCACTTGCCATTCGTTATTCGATAGTACCTTTAATATTAATTTTAGGACAAAAGGTCAAGAGACATTGCTTATTCAGATGTTCCTTGCTTATAACCTAAAAATATTTTGAGGCCCGCACTGCTCTCGGTTTCGTCTGTACAGGATAGTACTCGATTATTTTAAATGGAACACCCTATAGATTTTTATATTTTTGAAATCCATATTCGATTCTAGACCAAGTTTGTTTGGCCTTTCACCTACTTAAGTCAACTCATTTAGGAAAAAATAAATGTTTTTTAAAAATTGTCGCCGAAATCAAGAATCAGTAACTACATATTACCTTTAGATATAGGACATATTTAACAAAAATCAAAACTAACTTAAAAAGCAGTTCATTCATGAAAAAATATACAGGGTGTTCTATTTAAAATAGTCGACTTTTGGCAGTTCTTCTGTGGTCTAAAATGACAATCGCCTTACAAAGTATTGCTAAATTACTTCACAATTGCTTCGTAACGTTAAAAGCTCTGAAAACCGCTTTTTTAAATGTTTATCTAAGGTAATGTAATGGAAATTCGATAACTGTAATAGTAAATATTGCAATTTAGTAATTTATTTTCTTCGACCTGCTCAACGACTACCAACCCAAAGAAAGAATATTTAAAGCGCGAAATTTAAAATTGACCACGTGGGGGACAGATATTGGTAAAAACCCTGTACATGTACAAATCTGTGAATGTATAGGGTGTGGAAAACTAAAGAGCTGTTGTTTATTTTGTTTCATTTGTTGTGTTGCCCAGCTTTCCACGTTCATGCGTGTTCCTCAAGACTACTACCAGGTAAATACATATAACATTAGTTATTCAAAACTGTTGGTGCCCCAGCCACGTCGGGAATACAATGCAGTAGTTCGTAAGATACATCATAAAAACAATTTTGCTAAACTAACGAATTCCTGGATGTAATTAATGTAGTACGCAAAATATTAAAAAAATATCGTACCTACACCAAGAGAAAATCCTACTTTGGGCATTCAATGATCCAAGTCGTCTTAAATGTCCAGTGAATGCGAGGGAGGTAAAATAAATAAAAAAAGATTAATAAAGCGAACAACCTCTACAGAAGACAAGAGAACTAACAAAAGTGAGCATTTCGGGCATAGAGATTAAATTACACGGTGACGGTCCTAATTCAATTTCTCGTGTAAAAGTACATACTTCCAAAGATTTGGAGAAGTATGCTAATTGAATGTCAAAAAGTGAATATTCGTTGTTCGTTTCTGTTTGATGTTTATCTTTGCGAATTGTAAATGGTTTGAAAGACGAGCAAAGAATTGCTTGCCTTCAATATTGCGTTATACGATGGTTTAATTAATTCTATATAACATTTTTTTTTCTTTACAAGGAATTCCAAATAAATCGTAATTCTAAATGGGAACAGTAAATTGGAATTCTCTTTAATACTAATACCCATACCACTGAGTTGATTAATCGGAAATTTGTTCTAAATGTTTACATAAAAGTTGTGTGTGTAATACGGCGTGTCATCCCTTTTTGCAATAGAAGTGTAAAATACGGATTCCCAATTTAGTTTTAATCGGATTTTAAATATTCACGCCATAGTCTGCGAACTGGATGACACTCATTCCTCTGAGATGGGGTGCCTCGAAAGTTAGCCACTGGGAAAGCGGCAGAGGTATTTGGAGCACGACGCGGTTCGCCGCGTTAGTAGCTGCACAACGCCACCAACTTTACAATGTCATTCAACAACTTGAGTACATAACTTTAAATTGATTCGCCTTCTACGATTTACTTGAGAATGACACAATTGCTTACTCCTGTATCCTAACTATACAATGCAGTTACAAAGTTACTGCTTTGAAATTATACCCACGTTCTGTTACAACATTGTCGCTATAGCTTATTGTGTGTACAAACAGCCACAAGACACATAATGTGGTATACGGCGTCCCTCAATTCAATTATTGACATGAGCGATTCGTAATTCTACTGGATAGACAACCTCCAATGCTAAACCGTCAGATAGATGTCGCTGGTAAGCAATATATTTTAAAGGATTAGTTCTTATTTATTCTTACATTATTGTTATATTAGTATTATGCAGTGTACCGATACTGCAGGTTAGGATCGGCTGGATCGCTCAGTCAAGAAAATCCCATTTAGTCTACACGGTCTCGAATTCGTTGCATACAGGGTGTACCAATCTTACGACATTGTTCAGTATATGGCTTATTTCAAGAGATATCAAAAAATGTTGTTAAGGAAAATAATAGATGTCTTTAAGGACCATATTTCTAAATTATTTTGAACTATACAGGGTGTTGCATAACTCCGTTACAAACCAAACACATGATTTTTTAAATGAGAGCCCCTGCATATTATTCCAAATTCGGATTGCCCACATTTTTTCGAGTCTTTTGATATAAGGTTTTGTTACGTTACACAGAGTCCTTTAAAAGTTATGGGCACGTTTATGTTAAAATCGTAGCTAAATCAACGCCCTCTAGCTTACTGTACGTTACAGAAAAAGACAATTTGTTGGCTAATCGAGTTTCGTAATATGATGTAATATCTCCTCATTCGATTACATTTCAATTATTTTCTCTCTTTGTGTACAGGGTGGATCGAAACTCGGATCTTTCATTTTCTTTCTTCTTTTAAATGGAACACCCTGTATTTTATTGCATAAATAGAATCTTTGATTATGTAGCTTTAATTTTTGTTAAGCATTTTTTAAATTAAATATTACAAAATAACTTTGTTTTTATAAACTTTAGGTATAGGGAATGCTTAAAAAAATTAAAGCTACGTAATCAAAGATTCTATTTATGCAATAAAATACAGGGTGTTCCATTTAAAAGAATAAAGAAAATGAAAGATCCGAGTTTCGATCCACCCTGTACACAAAGAGAGAAAATAATTGAAATGTAATCGAATGAGGAGATATTACATCATATTACGAAACTCGATTAGCCAACAAATTGTCTTTTTCTGTAACGTACAGTAAGCTAGAGGGCGTTGATTTAGCTACGATTTTAACATAAACGTGCCCATAACTTTTAAAGGACTCTGTGTAACGTAACAAAACCTTATATCAAAAGACTCGAAAAAATGTGGGCAATCCGAATTTGGAATAATATGCAGGGGCTCTCATTTAAAAAATCATGTGTTTGGTTTGTAACGGAGTTATGCAACACCCTGTATAGTTTAACATAATTTAGAAATATGGTCCTTAAAGACATCTATTATTTTCCTTAACAACATTTTTTGATATCTCTTGAAATAAGCCATATACCGAACAATGTCGTAAGATTGGTACACCCTGTATATGCAATTATGAAGTATCTCAATAAATTGTTGATTACCATAGCCAATACGGTCATAATTTATATAATGGCATAATTTTCGGCTCAAGTCTCTAACATAACTAATAGTGGGTAAAGGTGGTTCTTAGAGTGGCCTTCTAAGAGGAATTAAGGATTACATCATATTTTTGGACTTGAAGGAATATCAACCGATACAGATAACTCGAATTGCCTATACATATTGTGATCTAGTATAATGGGTTGATAGAAGAACAGCGCTCTAGACCAAGAGTTGAGAGGAAAATGCTCTTATCCGAAACATACGTTTCGACTTCCTTCTTACTTTTTTAAAAATAATTTCTATAGATCCCTTTTTGTTAGTATTAACTGAGAATCTAAGTTGATCTCATCTGCAAGTCACAATACAAGTAGATAATGCAACAATATTCCTTCTCCTGTTCAGCCGATATTATTAATTTATCTTAGCGTACTTCGTCTGAATCAAACTTAGTTCAAGAAACAAAAAATGCACCTAATGGGGAAAGGTAAAGTTAGTTTAACCTTACTCCGTGTTGGCTACTCCAAATACAAACCTCGAACAGGCACGAACTGAAAGCAGTACCAGATATATTTGACTAAATTTACTTTGAATTTCATGAAGAGATTTAATCATCTTCAGCGAAGGAAATCTCTTAAGAATATGCAAATTAAAACTGATTTCTGTACAAAACATTTATAGAAAGTCAAAATGAACAAGATGGCTGAAGATGTGTGTAATCTTCTGAAGATCTAAACGATCATGATTAATCGAACATTGGAGGCATTCTACAGGGTGTAATATATTTAATTTTTTGTATGGGCATCTCGCTTATTATAAGAGTTACAAGATCGGTTAAATGGGGAAAGTAGTGCAGTTTGACAAGAGTAATTCATCTGTGTTTTCAAATTTTTAATGCGACGTTCAGTTTTTCGAATATGGCCGAAAAATCTTTAAATTGCTGTAACTTTTTTATTAAAAGAGATATAAAAAAATTGTTCAAACAAAATTACCTTAATTTTTGGTTTATAATTTGAAAATAACGGAAAAAATGTTTCCCCATTTACTATTTCTGAGATAATGCACCAAACTTTCGATTTTCAAATGGAACCCTATGCCAATTTTTATACCAATGGAAAGAGGGAATTTTTAAGTTAATTTTCATGCAAAAGTTTACTTTTCCATCTCAATTTAAAGTTGTAAAAAAATAAAATTAGAAATATTAAAGTATTTCTGAAATAATCTAGATACCGTTTCCAAATAATAATGAAAACAAATGCTACTTGTGTGTCAGTTGTAAGTTTTTCATAATTATTACCATTTAATTTTGTGTTCGAGAGGAAATCTTCGAAAATGAATTATTCTAATCAAGGAAAACTAGACGCGGTTACCTGTTACATAAAATGCAATAAAAAGCGCGGGAGCTGCTAAAGAATATTTTAATTTATATTTCGATAGGCGTCACTTATAAAAACTTGTACAACAATTTGTTGCAATATGGTTCGTTCAATAAGCCTTCAAAAAATTCAACATCGATTAACGAGGATGTGTTCTTAAAAAACATAAATTTCGCCCGTATAAATTATCAGTAGACCAAACAATTCATAATGGTGATGAAGAAAGAACATTGGCTTTCTGCAACTGGTACCTCAACAAATGCGAACAAAACGAGCAGTTTGAATGTCAAGTCCTGTGGAGGAATGAAACACGCTTTACTAATTGCGAAATGTTTAACCGGCATAATGAACACTTTTGCTCCTATAGACAGTCCTATCAATTACAACAAAGGAAGCCTCAAGTAATGTTCTGGTCAAAGATATTTAGAGTTTTTACAAAACGATTTTGAAAATATGTTAGACGAAGCAAATTTACAAACACGAGCAAATTTGAAATGGATTCAACATGATGGGGTGAAACCCCATTGCTGTAATATCGTAACAACGCATTGAGATAATATTTTTCGGAATAACTGGTGTTAAGACGAGGGTTAATGGAACACGAGTTAAGTCGTGACGTTAAGTAAAGGAATGAGAAGGGGTCTTTTCAAGAGAACCCTGTTTTGTAAAGGTTTTGTATTTTCAGTAGAAGTAGTAAGTCTGCGTCGAGATGTCGACAAGTTAAAAGTAAACTATATTAAAAAACCAAGTTTATCTTTTATTTCATAATCATTTTCTCACCCGAGTGTGACTCAAAGACATGACGTATTACAAGTGCGTATCGACGTCATAACACATATGGTCCTTCGAGCCGGATTTAATTAACAATAATTAAATTAAAATACAAATTCTGAATCGCGCATCAGAATTACGCGAAAGAAAACAACACGAGTAAGAAGTTCAAAGCTACCAGCGAAGACAACTAAAAAGGTCAGATAACTCCATTATTTCATTATCCTTATTTACCTAATCCTAATTTCACAAAAGCGTAAAAATGTCGACAAATGAGAGTGAATCGTCACTATTGCATGATAATTTAAAATTGTTAAGAAATAAGCGCACATTTTTAAAACGCAATTGTACTATTTTGAAACAATACCTAGAGCAAACTGACGCATCTGAGAACGTAATTCAAATCAGTAGACAATACGCATTATGCGAAAAAGCAATTAACACTTTCGACGAAGTATTTGAAAATGTTTATGATGCGGATTACGACGACCAGTTTGAGGAATTTTTCTTAGAACGATCAGAAATAGACGCTTTGTATTCAAAACTTAAAATTAAGGTCAATGCTTATTGTAAAGATAATCCACAAGGCAGCCAGCCACCCATAAACCCTAACGGTTTAAAATTGCCATCAGTAAATCTACCTGTTTTTACCGGTAAATATGAAGAGTGGCTATCCTTTAAAGACACATTTAATACGTTAGTGGATACAAACAATAGTTTGTCACAAATTCAAAAACTTCAATACCTTTTGTCGTGCATTAAAGGGGAAGCTTTAGACGTAATAAAATATCTAGACGTTACGGAACAAAATTACAAAAATGCACGAGATTTATTAAAACAAAGGTTTGAAAACAAAAGGGTTATAGTTAATAACCATATCCGCGGTCTGTTCGATATCAAAACTTTGGCAAAGGAGACTTATCATGGGTTTCGGAACATTGTTGATCTAGTCTCTCAACATACGCGATCATTAAAGGCGATGGATCGTCCAGTTGATCAGTGGGATGATATTGTTGTGTTCATAGTTTTGTCGAAAGTTCCATTTGTAACGCGGAAAGAATGGGAGGCTAAATTAACCACAACCGAATTGCCCACTTTGAAAGAATTATTAGATTTTCTCATACATAAATGCCATACTTTAAATGCAATACAGTCAAACGAACCACAGCAAAATTTTCCTAAAGGCAAGACAGCGTCTTGCAATTTAGTCTCGAATAACGTCAGTTGTAATTACTGCGATCAACCTGATCATTACATTAGTCGTTGCGCCTCTTTTTTAAAATTGAATGTTCAGTCGCGTATTGATAATGCTCGATTAAAAAAGTTATGTTTGAATTGTCTGAGACGAGGTCATTCATCTTACGTTTGTAAGTCATCCCGCTGCCAAAAATGCAAAAAGGCTCATAATACCGTGTTACATTTAGAAAATGAAAGTTCAAATATTGTTACCGTGGAACCGCAATCAAGTAGCTTGGGGGAAGGAGCGGTGTCTTCTTTATTCACAGCGCCGAGCCCATCAAATGTTATTCTTGCCACTTGTTTAATTGAAGTAAGAGACACTTACGGCAGCTATCATACAGTACGTGCCTTGTTAGACTCAGGGTCTCAAATCAACATTATAACAAAGGGTTTACTCGATTTACTCCAATTACCCACGCATCAGGTTAGTTTACCCATAGCAGGAATTAATAATAATCTAACACATACAAACGTAAACACGATGATCGAAGTCAAAGCGAAATATTGTAACTTTTCCGTAAATCTTAATGTTTTTGTGTTAAACCGCATAACTGGTAATATACCTGCGAAATGTATAAATCCAAGCATTATTAACTTGCCGAAAAATTTACCGTTAGCGGATCCAGAGTTTTATAAGGCAAAGGAAATCGATTTGTTAATTGGCGCTCAAATGTTTTTCAAACTATTATGCATCGGACAAGTACGCACAAATCATAGCGGATTAATTCTGCAAAAATCAGTATTCGGTTGGTTACTTTCAGGGGAATTATCCTTAGCCAGTACCAATAATTATTTCATCAATGCTGTTGCATCGTGCAATTTAATCACGTACAAAGAATTAAATAAAAATGTTGTAAAATTTTGGCAAATCGAGCAAATTCCAGAGCATCAGGTAAGGTCGCGCGAAGAAATGGAATGTGAGAAACATTTTGTGAACAATACACAACGGGATAGTACGGGGCTTGTGTGTTCCTTAGGGAAATAAGGGTAGATGGCAGAGTAAATTGTGGAATTTTTTGTGCCAAATCGCGAGTGGCACCGTTAAAAACATTGAGTCTGCCTCGTCTGGAATTGTGTGCAGCCTTGTTGTTAAATGATTTAATGCACAAGGTGTTAATGATTACAACGGATTTCAATATCTCATCGGTTAGTTATTATTCCGATTCCACGATTACGTTATCTTGGATTCATTCATGTCCTAGTAAATGGAAAGGTTTTGTTTCGCACCGAGTAGCTGAAATTCAATCCAAATCAAACGCAGCGTCATGGTATCACGTTAGCGGTAAAGAAAATCCCGCAGATATAATCTCTAGGGGATCTACTCCAATGGAAATTAGTTCCAATGAGTTGTGGTGGAAGGGACCATGCTTTCTGCATAACATAAATTTCAAACCAACACCCTTTAAACCAATCGATGGTGAAACAAGTCCAGAGGTTAAGGTTCTAGTTGCACAAAATACGGGATCGACCGAAATAATAAGGGAATTCGGAAATTATATTTTTTCAAAATTCTCTTCGTTTCCGAAACTGATTAGAATCACTGCTCTTTGCTTGAGATTTTATCACAATTGTAAAAATAAAACGCAAAAAACTTTGGGTGAAGTATCAATTGAAGAATTGAACAATGCAGAAAGGTCTTTAATAATGCTGGAACAAGGAATCAATTTCAAAGATGACATTGCAAATTTAGTGAAACTTAAGCCATTAAATTCAAAATCAAAAATTTTATGTTTAAGCCCATTTCTAGATCATGAAAATATATTACGTGTGGGTGGACGTTTGAAAAACTCTGATTTAAAATTTAATAGCAAACATCCCGTATTACTACCGAAGGGTCTATTTTGTGATTTATTAATTGAATATACTCATAAAGTATCATTACATAGTGGAACCCAAGGTACATTGACGACGGAAGCATTTATAGCTTCGCTCAAGAGGTTTATTGCCAGACGTGGTTTACCTGAGGAAATATTTTGCGATAACGCTACAAATTTTGTGGGAGCAAAAAACGAAGTCCATGATATCTCTCAATTTTTAAAGGGGGATGACGTTCAAGGAAGTGTCTTTAAGGAATTAGCCACTCAAAATATTAAATGGAATTTTATTACTCCTCGAGCTCCCCACCAAGGTGGTTTATGGGAGGCGGCCGTTAAATCTTTTAAACGCCACATTTATAAATTAGTTAGTAATGCGCACTTAACTTATTTAGAACTTTACACTCTCATAACTGAAGTCGAATGTACCCTAAACTCCCGACCTTTAACCCCACTTTCCACAGACCCAAACGATCTGACCTATTTGACACCTGGTCATTTCTTGGTTGGAGATTACATGAAGGCTCTACCTGAAGTCAATTTAATTCATGAGCCTCTTAATACCTTATCACGATGGCAGTACACGCAGTATCTACATTCTCAATTTGGGTCGAGATGGAGCAAAGATTATCTGCAAGAACTTCAAAGAAGGTCAAAATGGCAACTTTCGAAGGGTTCCGTAGTTTCAAGCGGTGACGTAGTTTTAATATCGGAAGATAATGTCCCGTCAAGACTATGGAAGATGGCAGTAGTTACCGCTGTACATCCTGGAGCTGATGGTATTGTAAGATCAGTCACTCTGAAAACGGCAAATGGGGTAGTGCAAAGGCCCGTAGTACGTATAAGTGTCCTGCCAGTGCATATGAATATGAACAGTGTTATGTGAATTTAGTGCATTGTAAACGAATATTGGTGTTTGTGTTTATAGTCACATTAGGATCACATTTTAGAATTGTTTGTATTTAGATTAGGTTTAAATCTTGAATTGTTTGTATTTAGATTAAGTGTACATTTTGAAATTATATAGTTGGATAATTTCAAGGGCGGCGGCTGTGTTAAGACGAGGGTTAATGGAACACGAGTTAAGTCGTGACGTTAAGTAAAGGAATGAGAAGGGGTCTTTTCAAGAGAACCCTGTTTTGTAAAGGTTTTGTATTTTCAGTAGAAGTAGTAAGTCTGCGTCGAGATGTCGACAAGTTAAAAGTAAACTATATTAAAAAACCAAGTTTATCTTTTATTTCATAATCATTTTCTCACCCGAGTGTGACTCAAAGACATGACGTGTTACAAGTGCGTATCGACGTCATAACAACTGGATTGGTCGAAACGGACCTCCCAGGTTGCCTTGGACTTTTTCTTGTGGGGATTTGGCAAAGATAAAATTTATACAAAAACTTACAATAGTGAAGCCGACTTAAGGGCAGCTCTTGTACAATTCTTTGATAATCTTGATAGACGGTCAATACGAAAGTCTATCAATGACATCAAGAAAAGGTGTCACTTATGTGTGTACAAACGAGGTGGGCTTTTCGAACATTTGATGTAGTTAGTTCAATAGACCAAAAGCTCGCAGTGCGGGAACCTATTGGGACCACTCCTAGTGACAATAATAATAGTTCATTTCTAATTTAACGTTATTTCATTTTATCTTCCTTATTCTTTGTTTCAATATCTGTTATTTATTGTTTCTTTATTAAATAGTTCTTTAATTTTTAAGTTGACATTGAAAAATTACTATGATCGAATTATCAATTTCTATTATCACTGCATTGTCGGAAACTACTTGTAACATTTCAATTTTTATGAACTCGCTTTTGTTTTTGATATTGTTGTACTATTTGTATCTTGCCTAATTTTTTTTTATATTTAAAAAATATCTAGATACCTAAGCACAATAAATTAATATTTCTAATTTTATTTTTTTTCAACTTTAATTTGAGATATAAAATAAACGTTTGTATGAAAATTAACTTTAAAAATTCCCTCTTTTCATTGGTATAAAAACTGGCAAAGGGTTCGGTTTGAAAATCGAAAGTTTGATCCATTATCTCAGAAACAGTAAATGGGAAAATTATAAAAAGGTAATTTTGTTTGAACAATTTTTTAATATCTCCTTTAATAAAAAAGTTTTGAAATTTTCAGTTGGGTTATGGTTTATTGTCACTTAATTTTCACTCAATTTTATTCGAACCATCCACACGTTTAATTTATCCCCACAACATTGGAGCTGTTTAATCAAAGTTTATTGTGGTTACTGATGTGTATTGGGTGCTTTTAATTAATTTTCCTTTTGGTTCTTATGACTCGTAGTTTTACTTGATCCTAACTTCCTTGTTGGTCTCCGTTTGTGATGGTTTGTCGACTTGTTTTGCGGCTTATATTATCGGTTGTGTACTTTTAATTATATATTTTTACCCGCAAGTCTATTTCTCAAATGTTTTTACTGTTTTTATTTTATGGCCTGACGATGACAACATTTTATTTGTCGAAATTAGTAGCCAGTGTGTTATTAATCTCGCTAATTCATCCACCAGAATTTCGCCTTTGATCTCGAATTTATAAAAATGCCACATTTTTGCAAATAACTTCAATCTCATAAAAAACAACAAAAAATTCTTGCGTATGAAAATCGAGATTAATATCACTTAATACAGCACAAAAATGTACTAATTCTCCAATTGCTGAAATAGCTGAAAGGTTCAAATTTTTAACTTCGAGGTTCAGCACATATTACCGAAATTTTGTTCGTTACTTTATTAAATTATTACAAATATTACGCGAGAATTTGTGAAATGTCTATTGTTGATTATTTTTATTTTAATCCTTTATAGAAAAAGGTGCCAGGACTTCTACAGCAGATACTTGATATAAGTAAAGAGGGAATATAGGAGTTAAATCTCAAAATTTTCCATTTAATACAGTTATTAAAGATAACTAGGCACGAAAGAAGACACGTAGTCTTCGACCTTTGAATTTTTTTTACCGATACCTATAGTTTTTCTAGTGTCTGTGTATTCAAATATCATTTCAACTATAACCTACAGAGACCTTTATAATTATACTCTTTTTTATGCATAAGTACCTAGTACAAAGTTGTAAGCACGAAATCGGCAAGCAGTTAAAAATGGAGCAACAACAAAATGACTTACCTTACTCTAGTGGCGTCATTATTCACTTTTTTCCAGCACGTTATTAATCATAGTCTACGGTTAAATTACTCACTGCACAGATTGTTTAACACGAACGTTACACGAAAAATTAATTTTAAAATTTAATATTACTTTCCACTCGCAAAGTCTACGATGCACTGACAGGTAACAACGTCGTTCAGCGTTATCAAATTTATTTGTTAAAACCAGTTAATATTACTTAAACTAGTTATTAACAGAAGGCCAGCTAGAGTTAACGTGCGACTGTGATTCACTAAAATTTAAAATAACCGTTGACCAGTTAATTCATTTCGTATATACTTTATGTAAAATGCCATTGTTTGTACCAATGTGCAAGGTATCGCCTAGGTACTACGGCGCGTAACAGATAGCATAAAAAATTGGAAATAAGATTAAGGTATAAAGCAATATTTAAACGTACCATAACATGGCACTGTCTGCCAGGGCGTCTCTTATTCTGTCTATTTTCGGCTACGGTAAAAATTGTATGTCCCTACCCTAAGCTTTTTCCTTGACTTTTTGTGCTGTCATGCGAAATGGGGGTTACATAGCTTCATTCGTCAAGAGAGAGCTTTTTATCACCTCCATCCCTTATGTTGTATTTTAATATATAAGTATATGCGGAATCATCTTACACACAGTTGGAACTTCAAAATTTGCTCAAGTCTACGGCGAATGACCCATCTAGCTGACCATTGTACGAGCCCTAACACAAAAATGTTCGGACATCAACTGATTTTTCGTAAAAGTTTGAAAATTTCCTTAAGGGATTCAATATCATGTTCTTCACTTATAAGACATTATAATATGTATTGTTTTACATCATATTTATGAAATTGTTTTCAAATAAAATAATATTGATCTATAAAACTAAACTAATGTTGATAACAATGCAATATTTGTTGACACATAAATGTTCGGACAAATCACATCAATAGCTGGCTGCGTCTCCCTTTGCCTTAATAACAGCTTTTATTCTAGCAGGCATAGTTTTAACAAGCTTTTCACAATCTTCCGCGGCAAAAGAATCCCATATATTTTGTAATTTTTCTCGCAAATCAGAAATGTTGCGCTGTGGATCATTTCTTAATTGTTGCTTCATCTTGTGCCATACCGTTTCGATAATATTTAGATCAGGACTGCTGGAGGGCCAGTCAAGAACGGTAATATCGTTGTCCTGCAGCCACTTTCTGGTGGTCTTGGCTGTATGGCAGGAGGCACCATCTTGTTGAAAACTAAAGTTTCCATCAGGTGATAAAATTGAAATTGACACTAACAAATTGGTTTCAAGAATGTTCTGATATTTTTCTGCGTTTACAACTCCGTCTATACAAGTTCAGCTTTCCAACACTGAAACCAGACATGCTTCCCCATACCATAACACCTGATGGAAATTTTATTTTTCTCTTTAGACAGTCTTTGTGAAAGGCTTCATTTTTGTTTCTTATAACACGTGATCGATGGTCACCCACGCAAACATCAAATTTTGATTCATCGCTAAAAATGATTCTTTTCCAGTCTTCAAAAGTCCACATTTCCCGTTCCTTTGCCCACGCTAACCGTCTTTTCTTTTGTTTTTCCGTTAGCAACGGCTTTTCTTTTGCCTAAACCAATTATTTCACCGCATAAACAAGACATTTTCCTTAAACGTAACCTACGAACCTTATAAAAATGTAAACCAGCCAGCGACGACACGTTTCTCGTGAAACATTTCGAATTGTTTCTTCATTCCATTTTGCTGTTATTTCTCTTACAGTACTACGATCAGTTTTACAAATCCGAACAAGAGATCTTTGCATTCTGGAAGTGACTTTGCGTGGCCGACCAGCACCATGTCTTGAAATTTGAGTTGAACCCGTTTCTCCATATTTTTTCACAATATCTGACACCGTGGACTTTGCGACATTTATTTGTTTAGCAATATCCCGAAAGGTTTTTCCTTGGTTTAACAGTTTTACAATTAATTCTCTAATTGCACCATTTGTTGCTTTACCGCGTGACATTTTGGAGCCAATTGATAATATGAATTAATTCTCAAGTTAAAATGTCAAATAGAAACACTTTTTATTGTTTCGAAGGCTTGCTATTATTTGTTTTACTAACGTGTCCGAACATTTATGTGTCAGCAAATATTGCATTGTTATCAACATTGGCTTAGTTTTATAGATCGATATTATTTTATTTGAAAACAATTTCATAAATATGATGTAAAACAATACATATTATAATGTCTTATAAATGAAAAACATGATATTGAAACCCTTAAGGAAATTTTCAAACTTTTACGAAAAATCAGTCGATGTCCGAACATTTTTGTGTTAGGGCTCGTACTAACATTGAATGGAATCAGATCGCACTTACAAAATAGAGCAATTTAACACCTACGGTATTTATGGTACCTAAATTACCAAAAATTATCCTACTTTAATCTAAACTTAACGATTTTAGCATTTTTAGCTTACAATAAATTAGTCGTTTACGTTTTTGCAAAGTTGCAAAAATTGTTGCTTGATTTATCATAAGACCCTGTATTGGTTGTTGTTGCATACATTATAACTCTTACTTAATTGTACTTTTGGGGAACGAGATTTAAAGTCGGCAGATAATGACGACGTGGAGGCGAATGAGGAATGTGAGTAATGTGTTCCAAATAATAAAGCTAAACGTTACAGATTACAAAGATTTTAAACAGTTGTATACGAGTTCCAATCGAAAATGGGATGTTTACTTGTTAAGGTCTGCGAATGGCACCACCTATTGTGAAACAAATTGTGATGATGAAGAATTTAGATAGTCGATTTAATCTGATAGAAGAAAGTAATAATGTTTTTCTTCAAAACACTAAATTTAGAAGTCGTCATAGTAATCTCTATAAGAAAATATTATTATATGTAGAATGAGTTTGTATAATACTCCGCAGATTCAATTTCATCTTATTTATTAATGTTTGCAAGCATCGAGATTTTTACCTAGAAAAACAATAGTTTCAGTAATGATAAAAATGTGAAAGTATAGCGTAGTAAATCGATTTTAAGTTTACTTAAAAAGTTCAAATATTTGGAGTGTCATCTTTTGTTATCTACGTTGAAGCTAAAAATAACATTTGGAAACGGATGAACCCATTTTTCAGTAGGAAATGATGTAGAATTCGAGTTTCTCGGGTACGTTCGGGTTGCTGCACATATCCATTTACCACCCTACCACCCATATTATCTAATATAAAACAACGCGGAACGCCATTTCTAAGGAACTTTCCAGCCTACCCTTTGTTTTATTTTCCAAGCGCAAGCACAATAAGTAATATTTTTTATCCCATATGTCAATAAAGGCGAGGAACAAAATTCTGGTAAATTCATTATTGCCTGAAAAACGATTCGGTTCAGAAAAAATATAAAGAGCGCTCAGAATAATGGAAATTACAAAATAAATGACGAACGTAATCTCTTTAACAACAGAAAAGGGAACTTAAAGTACAAAGAAGCGAAAAACTGAGATGTGATAAAGTATTGCGATTCTAATGTGATGCAAATGAAGGAAATGTAAGCAAGGCTTCCGATAAGCTTGAACCTGAAAGTTTATAAAATTCAAATTCTGCACAAATTCATTGTTATTTTAGTGAACAGTAAAACGTATGAGAAATGTTGGAAAAACTTCTCGGAATGTAATCCTTCACATTCCTGATGAAAGTCACTTGCGGCCAACTCTATCAATTCTCCTACAAATTTTTAGCTTCTGAACCCACTTCCTCGCCAATATTTCTATTTTTTTATCATACTTTTTGGTTTCGTTTAAAAATTTTTAAGCGTATTTTCTTTCAATCTTGCATGTTTACTTGTTCGTTGAGCTAGACGTAAGCCGTTTATAGAATACGAAATCCTTACAAATAAAATTAAACATACGAGATTGAAAAACAAAATAACATATACGGTACCGTCAAAGACTTTTAACGAACGGTAGAGCTGATTATATCGAGGATTATAGAAATCTAAATAGTCCTTTAAAGGTACAGTTGCGACGTTTTTATTCCAATTTAGTAGTTACGAAGCGAATAAAAGTAGGTATCTGTTTTTAGAGGGAGGAAACTTGCTAATTAGCTCATATTGGCAATTTAAGTTTTGAAATTTCTATCGCAAATTTATTTTACATTAAACGGCACAAATATTTCCTTAATTAGTCTTTGAAGCATTTCGTATGTTAAACCGATGTTACGTGATGAGCTAGCATTTTAAATATAGAGTAGGATCTATTCATTTCACAGAAACACTAGCACTTACCAAAGAAAAAGGAAATTTCTAGGAGACTATTTTCACTTTAAAGTAAAGAGGCAAACATATTTATCATATAACATTAACTTGTTTTCTTCTTTGTGCTGCACAACACTAAACAAACAATTTTTGATAGATCAAATAAGAACACCCATATTTGTTTTCATTTCTTTAAGAAGTCATTCATGCATTCCTTTGGTCTTACAGCTTGATATGCACCGTACTGCTTGGATTATTGCGTCCAATAGTGCTTACAGGGTTGTGGTGCGAGGTTTGTACACTTCTACCTTTAAGTGTTCCCAAAGGAAAAAATCACAAGGTGATAAATCGGGTGACTTAGGAGACCAGGCGATGTCTTTTCGCAAAGAGTGGGGACGTCCAGGAAACAACTTTTTCAAAATTGCCATAGAATGCCGCGAAGTGTGTGCTGTGGATCTTTGGATCTTTAAATTCTCGTATTGGCTATCAGCTGATTTTTACCTTGCCAGTGTATCTTTTAATATTTAATGGACTTCCACTTTCGGCAAAGTCCTTTATCGTTTTTGCATTAAGACATGTCAGCAAACTTTGAAACCGTCCGATCGGAAAAAGTGTTGTCAGACGTTTCTTGGAATGTTATGGTACACGGAAAAAGTTTTGTGGGTTCGGGGTAAGGCTAGAAAATTTAATTTGAAAACCGTTTAAAAAAATGACTATTACAAAAATGAAAAACTTTGAATGGAGTCACTTTGTGCCGGTTTGCTGGTGCAAAGTAAGCCCAGAAAAGGTCCGATCAAAATAATTGAGATTTATCGTTTCTTTCACTACCAGTGCTCTTATAGAGTTTACATTTGGACAAAGGTCTAGTGCGACTGTTCCGTTCGGAGATATTCTGCGCCACCAAGGATTAAAGTTATCCAGATCATTCCAAACACCACCTACAAAAAAGTACTCCTATTTCCATTCTGTTGCCTTATTTAGAACGAGATGTTTTTAAGTGGAAACGCATTAGCAATAAAGGCGCCTATCTAAAGAAGTACAGTGTACCGAGGCGACCACGTTGTCAATCTTTTACGCTCGGTGACCTCAACATTGATGGGAAATGAGATGATGGATATGTGTAAGGAAAATTTGTTATTACACTTTTGTTTTGGGTCGGGATTTATCGATTTCATGTGTGTTTCAATCATATTAGACCCCAATTCAATTCATCGATTCATACGTAAGTACATAGAGACTCTTTCCTCTACGTAAAACACTCAAACCCTTAGTGTATACTGCTGTAGCTACTTTTCATTTACACGTAAATTTGTAGTTTTATTTAAAGGGTGTCATGTTTAGTTAATTTACAAAGAAATATAAGTTTCATAAAGGGAACGTAACAATGTCTTAATTGTATGTAATAGTAGATCATGATGTATTGAAGTAACATATTAAACGAATTACGTCGCCGTTATTAAAGAGTAACATAAGCAATTTTTTATATACCTACCGACCTTTTGAATTTAGCGTTAACTGAATTTTTTACTGCCCGGGATTTGGGTGCTATAAAATGATTTTCTTTATTGACACGAAATGAAAATATATAACGGAACAAACTGGGGTTTAAACGTAAAGTTGTTTGCACTATATAATCGAAAAGTAAATTTATTGTTTACCGATGACCAATGACTCAAATTTCGTATTTCTTGTTTAAGCAACTTTTTTTTTCGGCGTTATTTATTGGTTTAACAATTCTCTTACGCCGACATTTACTAGCATTTATCAATACTTTGAGATGTATTTTCCTGTTTATCCACATGAAATTGTAAAGTACGTAGTTGCAATAAAATCTTTAACAACTATTTAAACATGATTTGTAGGGGTGAAATTAAAAAAATGCACATCGCTCATTTTCCATCGGTAAATTGACAATTCGAATCGTTGTTCTATTTTTAGTAAAAAGGGTTTAAGTTTCGGTCTTATGTGCAAACAATGGAATCAGTAACCCTAAATATGATTGTAGTATTACATATTTCGAATCACGATAGCGTTACAAATTTAAACTGACCCTAACTTGCACCCTTTGGTACATCACATTTGATAATAATGTTACTGTCTCTTACATTTTAATGTAGAGAGAGACGTTAAAAACGTACTTTTCTTAATCATTTCCACTAAACACAGAAAAATGGGGGTGAGAACCAGTAGCATCCGCTAATTTCATTTTTATTAAGATTTAAATTAGCTCAACAACTGTTATTGTGAAACGTTTTACGGCATAGAACGTCAGGTCAGAGGATTTTATTGCATAAGCGTCGATGAATTAAAGAAAACAACGCCTGTAATGAATAGCAGACCGGGAAATTTGATTATCAAACACAAGCTCGGTGACGATTCACAATAATTCCATACAAACTTTTATTGACAAATGTATTTCAATTAGATTGAAAATTTACTGAAATGCGTATGTCCCTTTTGTATAAAATCAAACGATGACTTTCCTTTTGAGATTTATAAAGCAACTTAAATTCGTTTTAGCAAAAGGAATTGGGATGTCTTTTTTACGTCACTGACGGCGATTGTAAGATATGGGAAAATGTCAAAACTCTCCTGTCACACAAATTCTGTTGATATAAACGTCGTGAAAATATTTTCCGATGCTGCATTTCTACAAGTAAAATTAGAAAATCAAACATGTAACGTGTATTCTTATGTTATAGATAATTGAAACAAATTTCTGCTGTACTTAATATACGAGTTAATTCCCAACGAAATTAAATTTCCTATGTACGTGACAAGTGCAATTTTAAATGCAAATTGGAGAGAAATAGAAGGAAAAACGACCCACTGCATTAGCTTTGTTGGCTGGAGTACAAAATAATATAAACATTCCTTCACACTTTCAGAAAATGGAGTGGGCTGCACTTTAATCTACCCTACTGCTAAAACTGTCTAGCTGTCTCAACACTGATATTTGTATCATGTTCACAATATACAACACAATGTTGTCGTAAGACCTGCGAATACAGTAGTATTGAAGATGTACTCTGGGTCTGGCACGTACAAACTATAAGGGCAGAACGACCAATGGAAGCGATGCAAGGGTTGATTAAGAGCCACAACACAGTGCTTTGTTTTAGAAATATTTGAAAAGCTTCGTTGCATTTTAAGGATTACATACTTCTTACGAAGCCTTTTTATTTATTCATTCTTTCTCTGCTTTGGATCGAAATAGTTGCATAAAGTGATCCTTCTGTAGAATATGCGCTCCTGAAAATGCGTGGGCAGTTTATTAATACCGGAATTGCAAAGTTAAAAATGACGCAAAGAATTTTTGACTTTTTTTGCTCTTTTTGATAGTTTATGTTTACTTAATACAGTCCGCCGTAGTTTAAAAGAGGCATCTGTCGCTGAAAGGTGTTGTTTTTTAGCCGGAGTTATATGTGGACTGTATATTGTATTTATTTGAATAACAACTTAAAATTTTATTGAATATTACAAAGATTGTTGCAATATTGGTCTGTTGTGATGACCACCATTCCTTTGTATTCTCTTACTGCTAAATCCTATTGTGTAGCATTTGAATATTACAACATGGCGTACTGCTTCAACTAATTTACATTTAACAGGTGTACACGGGACTAATTCGACCTATCGGTCTATTGTTACTCTCGTTATCCTCTTGGTGACACTCGAAAACCAGCCTACAGGTAAATCTGTATTGATCTAGTGCCTGCAGAGCGGCTCTGCTGTCACTGGAAATTCTGATGATTTTATTCTTTATGCTGTGCATAAGAATTGTTTTTGTACTAAGCGTTATGCCTGCTAGTTCTGCCTGAAAGACAGTCGAAATTTTGCCTAGTGGTTGGCTGATATGGAAGTTCAGTTCTTGGGAATAAATACCTGTACCTGTTCCTTCCATTGTTTTAGATCCATTCGTGAAAATGAATATTTCTAGTTGGGATGCCACTTCCACATCAAAGAAGATGTGGTAGTTTTTCCCTAGTATAAATCGAGGGATGAGTGAGTCAGAGTCAGTCGTTTGACTGCCCCGCCAAGAATTCGAGAGTGGCCTTTTCTGTTCAACAACCCTTTATTTCTCAGACGCAAGGCTGCCAGTATGGCCTACCCTCTCACGTGGAGATCCAGTGGAGGCAGACCCAGGATGGCTTCCTAAATGAGTATATAAGGTTTTTTTTTGGGGTAATACAGTCGAGTATGAACTATAACTAAACTCAAATAGATAGAAAAAGAAATCGTATGCGGTGAAGGTAAAAAGAGAATTATTTTAACGTGACAAATTGCTGAAAGTGCACTGAAAATGAAAGACGTGCAAACGCGGTGTAATAGATATGTAACATACTATGTTAAATTTTTAAGGAATAAAAAGAGGGTACTTGTAGGTGTGCTTTAGAATGAATGGCAGATAAACCTCCCATTATATGTAAACTTACGTAAGCGTAGGACAAAATAATTAATGCTTGTTTAATAAAAGATTCCATTTGTCGTTTCTCGTAAAATCGACGTTGTTCAGTGCATCCACCTATACTTTTGCAGCACACAGTGGGACTTATTTCTTATTTGAATATTTAATGGATTGTGAAATGTTCCTATTTGAAAGTAATGGTGCTTACGCTAGCTCTATTATTCGTATTTCAACATAGCTATTTTCAATTTCTTTGAGCAATTTCCTGGGTGCTTAGTTGAAACAAAATTGAACGAACAAAAGTTGTAAATGTAAAACGTATTGAACAGCGTGTAAGCGTAGTGGTTTCTCCTTTTCTTGTCCCAGAAGCGTTGCCAATAGTTAATTACAAATTATATAAAACACGAAGTCTTGATTTATCCTGCTTCGCATTTCATATCTATTTCCCAGCGGAATCACTTCTTTGGCATGTGTTTAGGATGTAATTTATTTGGAGAGTAACCCTTGAAAGAAATTCAAATTAGTAGTTCATCTGAAATTTAAATTATTTCATAGGCAATAACGTATTCACCAATACATTTACCGTAATATTACCCGAGTGAATTCAACTTAAAGTGATATATACATAACTGTATAGCACTACTTCAATTACTTTTCAACCGAAATATTGGCATTTAACTTGCATATGTAATCAATTGGTGCGAGTCAATATTGGTTGCAACTAATAAAGGGCAGAAGAAACGCCGACAGTTCTTTCAAAATATGATTTTGTTGATATAGTAAAAACATGGTAATTACGGGCGGTATGCTTTCCTCTTTCAATGATTGTTGACTTTGATAACGTCCTATGACGATCCCATTCATTCCTCAACTCTCAACTTACACTTGTCATCTAGGAGTAGTTAAAAACTGTCTATTTTTAATAAATTATTAACCCATCTGCGTCACCGAAATCCAGGAGAAAGGGGCCAACACGTTGACGTTGCCCAAAAGTGTCACAAATTCCAGGTCGGTGTTTACAATACACGCAGAATACTGTATTACCAAGTACTCATATTAAGGAATTCATTCATAACTAATAGCGAGGCTCAGTAGTGAATCTACCACTGTCGTAGGAACCAAAAAAAAAATGTTTAGCACCTTTGATTCAATCTTTTGTTTCAGTCCATCGAATAGGATATAACTGAGCACGACCTAATGTCTAGCTTCACTGAGACAGCTCCTTTGTTTATTCATCGATTTTCATGTCTAGGAACAACTTTTTCCATAATAAACCCATGAAATATCACCATTAATTCTGGTCTTTCTTTCCGAATAATAAAAGTTTATTATACAAGTCACTGATTCGCAATAACCCCTACTGTTGTAATTCTTAATAACACGTGCAAGAATAAGTATAAGCATATAGGAATTCTCCCCTAAGATCATTGTTCTAACACTCTGCAATAAGACACTGAAACCAAACTGCTCTATCGATCGACTCTAGAGAGGCTTTCATTATAGCAGGTCTCATTTTGACATAATCCGACATTAGATTGTTGCTTCGACTTCGCCACAACAGCCTAGAGAATCCATTATTCTAATTTCTGGGCCATGTTTTATTGACAGTAAAGAGTTAATGTCACCACATTAACAACATAAACGAGAAAATTTCTATTTTTTTTCCATTAATACTGTGCATTTAGAATCTTTTTTAATTGCTATTAGTTATCGTGGTCCATGCTCACTGTGAATTTGACCAAACTATACTACAATAAAAAAAATAAATCAACCTCGAAATAAGGGATGCTTTGAGAACTGTATTATTGGATTAATTTGATATTAGAATTGACAACATACGACAATTTAAATGTCTGTCGTAATTTGTATGAATGTTTGGTATAAGTTCTTCTTCTTCTCTTTACGAGAAAGAAAATTTATGTCATTTTAAACACCCTAATATTTTTATAGATCCACTGAGAAGGGCATATTCTCGTATTTTTATTTGCATAACTTCTATAGAATAATATGTTGGAATGAAGAATATGCGAATTGATCTCGTTCCATTTTCAGAGTTCTCTTTCAATAGGAGTGAAATCCTACATTCGCCGTGCTTTCGGAATAAAACGAATTATATTATACAGTATTAAATAAATAATAACCTTAAAATGTTATTTTTTGTTATAATTTACGTTCCCTTCTTGTGTCATTCATTAACGTCAAGAAGGGAAAGTGACGATGTTAGATTACAACGTAACGATTGATTGTATTTACTCGGAGGCTCCGGCGTTTTTGCTGTATAAGAATAAAGCAGCAACGAAGCGAAGTGAAATCTATTGTGCTTGATTATTTGCTGCTGTACTTAATTTTAGGGAGAGACGTGGTAGTTTTTCTTTTACACTTTGAACTTTAATCACACCTTTTTTCGTCCAAGTGCGAGCGAACAAGGAAGTTATTTCTACCCCCGCAAGATAACTTATATACATCGTAACTGCGTAATATTTTGTCAAGGTGTGCAAACACACGTTTGTTGAGGTGTACCAGATGAGGTGTTTTCCCACAGAGAGTGGAGTTGTGATTAACCCCCAAGAAGTAAAATGCGTATGCGGCGTTAGGAACTTGAAGGGAAGGCACTTCATCCTTTATTCATGTGCTTGAAATATATGCCACAATGTTCTGTCATACGCCTGTGTGCAGCTTCAATAAATAGTCCTTAATGTATATCATCTTCTTCAATAAAATTATTCTAACGAAAATTTAGTGATACCGCACAACGTAATTCATAATAAAAGAGGTTGATTGTCATTTATGTACAAAATACATGCTCTTCGAGCACTTTAAAGAAGAATCATTGGTGCTTACTAAATTTTATATACCTTACATTTCTGTTCCTTGACTTACTGAAAAGGACGTAGTGTATACTTATACTAAAAGTAGCTTTACGCAAACATCCAATATTGTCCATTTTGTATACTTAGGGGGTAACAAACACTGAAAATTTACCTTACAATACCAAACATACATGAAATAATTATTATGTATACAAGCAATGATTCATCACTCAAGTATAATGTCACTTCTGTTGTATTTACCCGGGTTTGCCTTATGTCACTTTCCCTGGGGGTGAGAGTAATGGACAAACGTTGACTTTGTTCTTTGTAACGCGCTGAAAATGTAGATGCATCTAAGATGTATTACTTTTTTCTATAGCCGTTGCTTTACGGATGTCATTAGGAATAATGTTGCAACACTTAGGCTTCTTTTATAACAACACAATTTTTCTATTGAAGCACTGAAGCCTAAGCTTTATTAAAGAAGAAGGCAGCCACAGTAAATTTATTAGTGAAAACATATTAATCTAGAGTGCATTCTCAATTGTTAAGAAGGAATGTGAGAAATTGTATTTTTAGAAATAGATTTATTTCACACTCGCCGTTTATAAGGAGGAAGGGGTTCAAAACAATGGTTGAATTAGGGGACAAGGGTGAGAATGATCTTGAACCCAATTTGCTTTGAAGTCTCCAAAATAATGAGCTCTTGGGGCGAATAAATTATTATTCTACTTATACTGAGGACACGAAAGTACGTGACACGGTTTTTGATCGTACACTTGGCAATATTCATCTGACTTAATAATCAGTAGGTTTCACTGACAGTATTTAAAAGAAGTTTTTGTTCATGTAATAACGGGTGATACAACTGTAAAAGCAATAATTCTGTATAGTTGTTGTTTTCTTAGGATACGGTGTTTTACAGCAAAATCTAAGTAAACATTTTAAACATCATGGCCAGCCAATACAAGTTTTCAGTGTGGGGGGCGAAAAGGAAGTCATTTGTGGTTTCAGCAGCGAAGCTGTCATCATCAGAGAATCACCGGTGTTGAAACGCGTTCGATTTAATACAAATTTTTTGTGCTTTTTGGTGCTTTCAGTAGGTACTATGTTCAACGGTTACATAATGGTTTCGGTTATTCTGCAATTACTTTAAAAAAATCCCTTTACTAGTTTTAATGTTTGACTCCCGCAAACTCAAAAATGAGATACTCTGGACGAAATACACAGATTTTTCGACAAGATCCAAGAAAAATTGAACAGATGAACAAATATATAAATAAGCAGACATTTTGAGGTTTTTGTACCTTGAACATTGAAGGTTGGAAAAGAATATTTCTAGCACAACTTGATTACTGTGTCAACTGTAATAAATCCAAAAAATGCTTCATAAAGTTACGATCAATCGATAGAAGCGTTTTTTAGATATTAATAAAAAAACAGGTTTTTTTTTACAAATTTTCAGAACCTGTAGTAACGAAACGAACCGTTTCCGGACATACGTTTATAAAGTCAAAAATGTTTGTTTTCATGTCCCTTACCATCGCTAAAAGTTTGTCGGTATATTTACGAAACACACTGTATGAGTACATTTTGTATCTTTAAATTAATATTCGGACTCAACGGAAATTGGAATAAATGTATAGGTACCTGTATATAAAGAGGTAACATTGGTGGTTATTATTAATTATTGTATAAAATTGACAAATTGCAATTCACGAGGAAGGATTTTTTTGATGGGACCTCGTCCTATATTATATACTTTAATGAAGGGTTGTCTGGAATTTGTTTCGTAATAAACACACGAACTCATCGTGAGTACTTTTCTAATACAAGATAAATTTGCAATGAACTTTTGACATAACCCTCTAGATAAACTGTTATTTCTTTGTTAGGGTTTCGCCGTATGATATGCGTAATTAGAGAAGGGCGTAAGGTAGAATATAAATTTATCCCAGATAAAGACCTACGTTTACAACTTAATCAACAAAATTAGGGCGTTTGTAAGTTATAACCCTGTTTAGCTATACTACTAATAAATTGAAATTTACGATCAAAACTATTTAATCTTCCGACGAAATCACGTCTACTTTTTAAACGAATAATGATCGAGCTTTTTCGCTAAAATGCGGTATTTGGATATTTTAGTGCACGCAAACCAGACATTTTTTATAAATAGGAAGAAACGTTTTTCTTCCGATGTTCGTGTAGGTAGGGCGATGGAAAACGGTGAATCTCAATAAACAGTTTGCATTGAGCAATTAAAATGTGGGACTGATTAGATGCTCCTTACTAGCAGTTGATTACGTTCATGCAGTGGTGTTGGCACGCCTTTATGTTTGTCAAATGCGCTTGAAATAGCTCTAAAATGGAGCGACCTAACAGCTTCTGTGCCTACATTCATTTACATGTAAATTACATCTAAATCCGTCTTTTGGCATTAAAAATTGAAACCTAGATACCTAAATCGCTTTCGAAATTGCGAAGATACGGTACACGCATTTACAATACTTTCTTTCTAGTATCGTTATTTATCTTTAAAAAGGGATGCCTTTCTTGACAAATTTCAAGTTATCGCTTTCGTTCCTGCTAAATAATGTATTTTAGTTCATAATAAATTATTCAGAACCGGCAAAAAGATATTTTCTGCTTAGTTAATCTGAGGAACGTTCTCCTAACTCCATTTAGTTATTCCAATCTGCGTCACAAGATAATTCTTGTAGACTTTACTACGTGATGTTACATATTACTTTACGAAATCTCGAAGTAATTACTGATTAAACTGTCAACGGTTATTCTGGTTTGCGAACAAATGAAATGTCAAAATAATTGATAGCTATACAACATAACAAGGGTACTATCAATACTGCCTCTCCTTATTTTAAGGTTTCGCCTATAGTACAACAGTATTGAAGTGGAAATAATTACTTTACTGTCCTCTTTTTCGTGGGACCCGTATATTACAAAGATGAGGTTGTTGAATTCGTTAAATGCCTCGGTAGCTATGCTAAAACATGTCACGTACTCAAAACAAAAGGTTAATATCTAGCTCAATAAACACAAACATCTAATCTTATCGTATTAAACATACACTTACAAAAGAGACAAACGTTGAACGGTTGCCTCGGGAATTCAATGAAAGTTAACAAAATTAAAACATCGTCAATGTTAAAAACCTTTATAATACAAAACTCTCCAATCGAGTTACACTAAAATGAAACAAAAGAAAAAAACTGTCAACTGTAGAATAACCAATGTATGAACTTCGTGAACTACGTAAATATTTTATGTATACACAAACAGGTATCTAATTAGGAGGCAAATAAATAATCCTTTATTTTGGAATTTATAAAGACCTCTGGTAACTAGAACATGATATATACCTACTTATAAAACCTTTACAATTTTTCTAATACACATTAGGTTTTCAATGGACTTATTTTTCACTACTAATGTCAGTAACAGTTTTAAAGAGTTGAAAAATGGTTTTAAATTAAGAAAACTTTTCTTCTACTCAGACGATAAGGGCGGTGTACTTTTTCTTTTACTTCGCTACCTTTTCCTAATGTCAAATTTGAAATTTAAATGCACGTCGGAAAAACAGAGCTTGCTTTTAGAATTAGAATGAAAGGAAAACTTACATTTGTGAAAATATTGCACTGTTAACATAATATATAGTAATATGAGAATACCTCCTTACTAAATAAAGTTGGTTTATAGTATCCTTGCGCATGTGCTCCAAATTAAAGGGTTATCTAAATATGCTTTGGGGGTATTGATTTCCCATCCCTCTTGTACATTTGTTTTGTTTTTAAAAAGTGTCGGCATTTGACAAGAAGTTAGATACTCATTAACATTATGTTCAAGTAATTAAACTGTTATCATATTCATTGTACCGTTAAATCTCTTAATAATTTTGATTTACGTAATAGTCTTTATGAACAAACGATAGTTTTCGGATGAGGTTTAAAGGAACTGTTTTTTCACATGATTATCCAAAGCCTTGTAAGTACAAAAACTCAACAATTGACAGCACGAGACCACCTGACATAAACAAATAAGGTTAACTGGAGGTTGGAAGGGTTCGTATGCTGCTTTTACCTGAAATCATTGTCAGGGATGAGGACGATTTTCATTTAGATGGTTATGGTAACAAGTCCAACTGCGAATAGTGAGATACGTGTCCCTGCAAGTGCAGTGCAGTTTTTGGAATAATTACCTCATCGGTGCGTTTTCTTTGAAAATTTAAGAGTGGTGATATCAAACTAATGGATAATGCGACTTTTCAGGCTCCCGTGGTCTGCATTAATACGAGCGATCATTATTATCAATAACTTGGCGCTGAGTAAGAGTAGTATTGCGTACAAAATGTCATGGTTATCTTACTACGAGGTTTAGTGACATCACAAGACCCTTTTTGGAGCCAAATACGATAAAAATTCGCGCTATATATCTCTTTATATCTTAACAAACTCAAGGACATGTAATTCTCCTTTATGTCTCAGAAGAATTCTACGTATTGAGCTACATCTACGTCTACATCTAGCGCAATATATTAAATACATAATCCTTCCGTCTTACACGAGAAAAAATTTAAGTCGTTAATTTGGAGCATGGCATTTTTGTGGATTAGTCTAAAGAGCAGCACCACTGACCATGGCCAAAACAAATCAACGTACAGTAACAAAGTTTTTTTAAATCCAGTTGCTACTTTACAATCTACTCAGTAGTGAGTAATACGTAAATGATATGACAAGGTAGGTATTGACACGAAGAGGGCACCATCCAGCGACGGGTCGCCAGGATTCATTTAATGAGGTCTTCAGGCCAGAATCTGGTTAATCTTTTAACTTCGGGCTGTTAGGAATAGAGGTCGGCGATGAGTTCATTTGGATGTTCTAGTGAGCGTGCTTTACTTTTGGCAGCGGAATTTCTGATGACTTCAGTGATGAAGTGGAGAGTTTGATTGCTTACGTATCAAGGGGCGTTGTCTATAGAGGGAAGGGTTTTTGATTGGTAAGACTAGTGAATTTTTGTGTTGGACGGTTTGCTGCAACAGACTTAAAGGCAGAAAGGAATTCCAGCTGAAATCTTAAAGTCACCAGACAAAAATGGACAGCACTTCCAAATAGCGAAAAAATAATGCCACCAATACCAGTAGAAGTCTAATCTTAAGCGCATACTGGACAACTAAAAATGTCAAAGGATCATATGCGAGCCTTAAAATCGGTGGTCCCTAAAGACGCCCTACTGTGCAAATCTCTCAGATCTTAAAGGACAATAACAATTATACAGTTTTTAATCTTTCTAAAATTCCTGGATTGTTCTTGGACATGAAACTCTTATACACTCGAAAACACGTAGAAAAAATTAAAAAAGAAATTAAGAACTCCATTAGAAAATTTTAATACATATGTTGATATATTCTGAGAATGTTTTATTTTGCCCTAATTCAGTCAAGTAGACTTCGATATGGAATTTTCTCGTTTGGAGGAGCTTATACCCTGCAGCTCGGGCAGAAACATGTAATTAGATTAATGGCAAGGAAACCAAAGATGACTCATCTCTGACGCTTTCAGAGATCTTAAAATCTTATCTTTAAGGTGTCTATTTTTTAATAAAATACTTAGTGACTTTCTGATTGGGGGTGGATCTGAGGATACCGGAATCTGTAGATTCGTATTGGACCAAGAGAGAAGGCAGGGGAAACTCATTTTGCCCAAACCGAGGATTGAAATGTTAAAGAGGTCAAATCTCTATATGGTGTCAAAAGTTTTTAATTTTTTGCCTGACAATATAATTGACTGTACATCATGTATAAAAAGGAAAAGGTTCATTTATTAGTGGCTTCTTACGATTGATGAACCTGAAATCTACTTTGGTCCACTGTATGGCATCTCTTAGTAGAAATACGCGTAAACCAATTTGTGTTTAATACAATAATTGATGTTGAAGTTCCGATGCAGGTGATACCTAAATGTACCTCATTTCCGTAGGCAAAAGTTGTGTTGGCTGAAATATGTACATGTGTTTTGTTCCGTTACAGAAATAAATGAATTATTATTAGAATTAAGAGCGAAAATCGTCAAGCGCTATACATCACTATTAAAGCAAAAAGCGAATTTGTACTGTTGACGAAAGGAAGTTAGGAAAGTGAGTAACGTTACAAAAAGTAAGGATGGAACGAATAGCAGTTAAATACAAGTTGAGGTATAATTTAAAACGTTCACATAATTATAATAGTGATTCACCTACGTAAAAAGGATGAGAGCCCAATCCATCCGAAAGGCAAGTTTTTACGCTCTCAAAGTAGCAAGATTATCCTCTCAAAAAGTTGTTATTTAAACAATGCAAATGAGTATCATTTCAATTGTTGGACAATATGAGCGCCCCTGAGGTTTTGCACTTATAACGGAAATTTTAATACAATATTAAATATGACAAAGAATTTTAATTGACACCACATTATTCTGTGTAACTCTGATAATAGTAGACGGAAATAAATTTAAAACTTCAATTTCCTTAGTATACCTCAGAAGAAATGTTTGCAAAAGGGGTAGGATTATGGTTTCAAAATCTTAGGATTACAACAAAAAGGCGCGACCCAGGTAGGAACCGAATAAAGACGGCCTTAATATAAAAATAGAATGTAGGAAATTGAAAAATCACGACATTTCAAAATCTCAATAAATGATGTCGGGATATATCAGCCTTTCTGTGTTTATTTTAATATCTAAATTGCGATACCTTTTTTAAGTTGCTAAAGGTCTATTGAAAATTTTACAGCATCTATAACTAATTTTCTTTTGACCCTACTGATACATTGATTAACTTCATAAAGTTGAGTTTTAAAAACACTTTCTATTTATTCGTAAAAAAACCTTGTCTTTCAAATACAAGCAATTTACATAATTGAGTATCCAATTATACCAGACAGTTTCAGTTAAATGGTCAGGAAGATGATATTGTTTGATCATTATTTTATCGTGTTAGGTGAGATTTTCTTCTCTTTGCGAAATTATCAGATCGACTATTTTGAGGTTACCGGGAAAAAATTTATTTACAGGAAAAGAGAAATTTTATAAAATGTCACGGTACAATTTGTTTGGCAGGATTCAAGTCTCAATCCTCTTGGAGCTTAATACTTCAAGACACACACACACACATCTTTTTATACCTTTAATCCACTTGGCACGTTATGAATAGAGATAGACAGCCTGGATTTATCGATTTTATAAACAAGTAATTAAATCTCAAAATGAAATGTAGTTGTGTACATAACAAACAAGAACTATTATTGATTTCGAAATTTAATCATTTATGTGTATTTGATTTATATCTTTAAATCAAATCACAAATGAAGCTAATCCAATTTGCAGAAATGGACTATACTGTAGCAGATGTTTTTTAACATTTATTTAATTGTAATTAGTTTTATGGACACACTTATAGTCGAGGAAATAAAGCACTGAACCCACCAAATTTTTGTAGTAAGACGGATTGAGATGGGGTTTTTTGCATTCGTTTCCTAAATTTAATAGGAAACTTTGTACCTACTTTTCATCATGTTTTTTTTCGAAATTGCATTTGTGCAGTCGAAAATGCATCCTGAAAAATGCATTTTCATAGAAAAAATTCATAACTTCGTTATAAGCTTCTAGAATCGACTCAATTCGGGTACAAGGGGGTTTTCGAGGTCGCTGATCCCGAATATGACATCCAAATTGCCTCACCGCCCACCTGGAGCTCAGGATGGCTGAGCAACGTCATCTCCGAAGATTTTTCTGAAATTCACACTCAAATGATTCTAGACATCTCATCCGAGGGTTTTTAGGGTTGCTGATTCCAAATCAGGCATTGGAAACCGCCCCCCGCGTACCTGGTGCCCCGCATCCGGGCATCAACGTCATTCTCTTGAGTTTTACTGAAGTTTCAAGCTTATAGGGAACCGACAATTGTTTCCGGTTTTATTTAGGTCGCTCAGATCGAATCTGGTCCCGGACACTTTGTAACGGATACCTGGTGCACCACACCGCGACGGCATCAACGTCATTCTCTGGAGTTTCGCTTGAAATTTTTGCTCAAATACTTTGATTCTAATGCTTGTCTCATCATATCAGGAAATCATGAGGTAAAACTTATAATGGAAAATTTGAATAGAAGTGGACATTTTCATTTTGTGAAATAATATTCAGATATATACGGGTGTCCCGGGACTAATGGGAAAAAGAGTCAGGAGCGTGTAGTCTGAGCCAAAATAATGTTGGTACTTGATATAAACTTTTTCTATGCAGGCCCTCGTTTTCGAGTTATAGGCCTCCAAAGTTTGAATTTTGAATTTGTTTTTTATTTTTAATTATTGTACTGGTTATTTGCATCTTTATAAAATTTTCCGCATAACTATGACGTACATGTATCTTTATTTTGGAAAGGTAAACAGATTTACAGTAGTGCCTTGAAGCCAGGGACGGACTACTCGCAATGGTTAGTAATCCAAAAATTTTGCAGGGATGGCACATCCTGTATCAAATTATCGAAAATGACTTCTCCACGCATTACGCTAACGCAAAGGTAAGTACTCTTGTTGGAATTCGATAAAGTAAGCCGTTTCAAAATCTCGTAGAGAACTTCGGAATCCGCCTCTGCAGGCGGGCTATGTACCATGCACGGCTGGTCAGGTCCGGATAGAGGTCCTGGAAGAACCCCGTCCTAACAATTACAAATTATTTTCGGTTCACTAGAGGCTTGAAATTTTAGTGAAACTCCAGAGGATGACGTTGATGTCGCCGCGGTGTGATGCACCAGGTGTCCGTTAGCAAGTATCTGGTGACACATGCGACCTAAGCTACCCAAAAAACCCCGGAAACAATTTTCGGTTCCCTATAGTCTTGAAACTTCAATGAAACTTCCGAGGATGACGCACGCTGATGCCCGGATGTGGGGCAACAGGTACGCGGGGGACGGTTGCCGATGCCTGATTTGGAATCAAAAACCCAAACAAACTTCGTATGAGATGTCTAGAATCATTTGAGAGTGAATTTCAGAAAAATCTTCGAAGATGACGTCGCTCAGCCATTATGAGCTCCAGGTGGGCGGTGAGGCAATTTGGAGGTCATATTCGGGATCAACGACCTCGAAAACCCCCTTGAACCCGAATTGAGTCGATTCTAGAAGTTTATAACGAAGTTATGAATTTTTTCTATAAAATTGCATTTTTCAGTATGCATTTTCGACTGCACAAATGCAATTTCCAAAAAAAACATGATGAAAAGTAGGTACAAAGTTTCCTATTAAATTTAGGAAGCGAATGCAAAAAACCCCATCTCAATCCGTCTTACTACAAAAATTTGGTAGGTTTGGCTTATTTTAGTGCTTTATTTCCTCGACTATTATGAGAATACTAACATTTATTAACGATAAGAGTTCTTGTGTAATTATTCATACACGAATCGAGGTATTATATTCGCAATGTAAATGATGATATAGCTTTTTAAGTTTAACTTTATCAACTGCAATGCAACTTCAATAAAAGACACTCAAAACTTGTATTAAATTATGTACTTACAGAATTTCCAAAGAAAAGGTAAAAAACTGTGAAAGTGAATTTGCTAAGGGATTCTAGATCAAATCTGAGGTGCTTTTTCTTAAGTATTGTTGTATGTGTCTTCCGTATAATTAATAGTCCAGGGATTCACCAAGCCAAGTAGCTTGACTTGAAATTGTAACGCCTATGTCAAAAATAAATTATCGTTGAACCCATAAGTAGAAATTGTAAGAGCGCACATGCTTCGTTTGGAAAAGCACCTGCGAATGCGCGTAAAAATCGAGTACGTTTTGAATTATTGTGAACCTTGAACGTTCTTCTTCGTTTTGGTATCGTCGATAAAGATTGTCGTTGTAAAATTTAATGTGAAACCTTTTTACCTGAAATAAAAAGGGTAAGCACTTGTAAATTTGTCATATCGATTTTAATTTCGATTTGTTTAATTACAGTTTAAGTTGTTGGATTTTTTTAAATTTGTCGGATTATTTAATTATCCGAAGATTCTTTATGGGTTTTGAAAAATGGATTCATATCGATTTATCGTCGTCAGCATGTGGAATTTATGTTGATATTTTGTTGGAACCAGTAGCAGCATAAAAATGGTTGAGATAGTTTGCAGCTATTAGATACTGGGAAATTGGGACCACATGTTGAATATCTTGTTGTTGGCTTGGGAGTATCTGAAATCCTAATCAGTCATTGGGCCTTGCATATGGCTAGTCGCGGTATTGATAATGAACTTGGAGTCCTAAGGTCATCTTTACCACTGAAATCGGAATTGTAACTAAAAGGAGAAAACTCACCAAGTTATACATGGTTGAAATTATCAAGGTAGGAAATTTTAAATCGTCGATTGAATTAGATCAAAGATCTTATAAACATTGCCTTTGTCGAAATTTAAAATTTTGTGTTATAAATTATTTATAAAGAAAATAAGGACTCATTCCTTCGCACTTTGTTGGTTATTTAGATAGTAAAGTAATTGGAAGTTGTGTTGAAATTGTGTTGGTTATTTAGATAGTAAAGTAATTAAAATTTTGTGTTGAAATTGTGTTGGTTATTTAGATAGTAAAGTAAAATAAAAAAAAATTTTATAAATATTATAAATTAAGTAATAAGAAAATTGTTTCACATAACATGTGAAGACGGATCCGATCTTAAGTTAAAATTTTGCTTTAATAGTAAAACTAAAATTTGAAAGAAACCTATATATTTGTAGCTGGTTTCAATCGAACATTATTATAAATACGTGTACATATTATGTTTCTTCAACTCTGAAGAAAAGTTGTAAATAGATAATAATTGTGTTATTTGGTATATTTTGTTATTGAAGACTGTTACCCAAGGTGGCACTCCCGATCCCCCCTATACATTGAAAAAAAGTTCAACTATTTGAAAGTCTATAAATTTGTTTTAAATTGTCATTGAAATAGTATGAAACCGTTGTAAGTACCAGTTTGGTTGGGTTGTTAGTAGCGATTGTTTTGGGTCCTTTTCGGCGGTTACATATTTTGGCGCCCGAGCAGGGACTGACATCTTCGGTGTAGCAGCTATAATTTAGTAATTTGCATGTTTAATTGAATTTGTTTTGTTGATGTTTTGTCATAATTAGTCACAATGGGTAAACCGGAAGTACTGCTAAAAACTTTGCAAAGTGAAAGGGAAGATTTGTTTGCAAATATTCAAGCAATTTATGATCAATCTCAGTCATTAACATTAGATTCATTGTCTGACTTTAACAGTCAATACAATCGATTATTTAAATTAGAAGACAAATTTGAAACAGTTACCCAACGAATTAGAGAAAACAATTCTCTCATTGTAGATACCTCTTTGCACTTAAACACGTTACCGGAAAGTAACGCTGCTATCGATTTGATTGATAGAATTCGTAATACGTATTCTAAATTAACTGCAACTCCTGCAAATCCATCGGTTTTAGCAAACTCGAATTCAGTGGTAAATTTGTCCAGGTCCTCTACGTCACTTCCTCGTATAGAATTGCCTCATTTTGGTGGCGAGTTAAACGAATGGCCGAATTTTATATCGTTATTTAATTCATTAGTGGATTCTAATCCAAACATATCGGACACTTCGAAATTCCATTACTTGCGTACTTCTTTAAAAGATGAAGCACTTTCGTTAATTTCTAATTTGTCATTAGAACCCCAAAATTATCAATTAGCTTTGGGAACTTTAAAAAATCGTTATCAGAATAAACGTAGACTAGCTTCTATGTATACAGATCGTATACTCGAATTTAAACCAATAACAAATGGTTCTTGTCAAAATTTAAATTCATTTTTGTCAGTACACGATGGTAACATTAAAGCTTTAGATGTACTGGGTATTTCGGACGTTGGAGATTTTCTCAAACTCCACCTAGCATTACGAAATTTAGATCACGGTTCTCGAAGAGCTTTTGAGGAACAATGTTCGTCACAGGATATTCCTTTGTATTCAGACTTGATACTCTTTATTACCGAAAGGAGTAGAAAATTATCTCTCATGACCACGGCTAAGCCAGTCCGAGATAGTGGTTCGGCATCGCGAACTCCAACAAAAATTTGTTTAGTTTCGAAATCTGGTAGTAAAGGGGTTTGCAAATCAAAACCTAAAGAAATAGTTAAAAATACTATAGTATCGTCGGGAAGTGGATCAACTCCACGGCCATCAGCACCACTTGTTCCCCCCCTTATAACTTCAAAACCTGCTAATATTGTAGAGGAAACGGTTAGACCACCCCTTTTGTGCTTTAACTGTAAAGGACCTCATTTGTATAGAAATTGTGATAAACCCGTTGATTTACATTGCCATTTATGTGGAAAACCTGGGGTCACAAAATTGAAATGTCCTGATTGTAATCAAAAAAACTAGTAAGGAGGTTTAGTTTTAGAACCGACCAAACTTCCACTTTAGGTTCTCATAGCCAAATTGTAAATAGTAGGATGGTGAAAAATAGTAGAAATTCGGAAACCTTCTTTGATAATTGCGCAATGAATATTCCAAAAACGGAAGTTTTTAGATTGAAACAATTAGTTAAGCAATGGTTTCTACCTGTAGTATTGACGGATCGGGGGGAATTGATAACATATTTTGTAGTATTTGATAGTGGTTCTAGTCTATCTTACGTAGGGAAAGACACCGCCGCTATATTTCGTTCGTTAGGATACAAACCTACTGAAGTTGTACCATTTTTCGCTGAGTCAGCAAACTCAGACACTACAACGATTTCGGAAGTTTTTGAAATCCCGTTGTCCCTTGGAAAACGGAAATTTACTTTTCAGTTTTTCCATTTGCCCTCCTTGTCGGTATCGTTATTATTGGGTTTGGATAGCATTACCAAATCTAAGATAAGATAAGATAAGATAAGATACACATTTATTTTCATCTGAGTACAACATAAAAAAATGGTGAAATGAGTGAAAATACGTCATAATTATATAATAATATGTATACAGATTATAATAATGAAATTAAAAATTTGAATTAAAAATTAACAATTGCACATATTGTATAACAACAATTGAAACAACGTAGGTAGATACTGCAGAAACAAGTATTAGTTAAAAAACTCATTTAAATTATAGGGTTCTAGATTTACAAGATACTTTTTTAAAGCGGTCTTAAATTTACAGGTATTACTTATCCTTGTAATGTTACTTGGTAGGTGGTTATATATTTTTATGCACATGTTGTGAGCTGACATATGAGTTACAGCTAATTTGTGTTTCGGCACACGATAGGTTTCTATATTCCTTGTCCTGTATATATGATTGTATTTTTGGTCCCCAAAAGATATTGTAGATTTTTTTATGTAAGCCGCACACTCGAGTATATAAACTCCACATAAAGTTAAAGCATTGTTGTCTTTAAATTTCGACCGGCACGATTCCCGAGAATTCATACCTATTATTAACCGTAGCGCTTTCTTTTGGATCTTCAGAATTTGCGTTGCATCACTGCAGGCACCCCAGAAAATAATTGCATAGCTCATGACAGAATAAAAACAAGCATAGTAAATTTGCCAGATAGATCGGTTGTCGAAGTACTTGGTTAATATTCTAATTCCAAATAGTACTTTGTTTAACTTTTTAGTTAAATGGCTAATGTGAACGTTCCATTTAAGGTGTTGGTCGATGTGGATACCAAGGAATTTAGTTTCACTACTGAGTTTAATATCTTTGTGGTTTATGATGTTCATACTATGTATTGTTGGATTGTTATGGTTACGTTTAAATTGTATTATTTTTGTTTTGTCGGTGTTGAGAACTAAATTGTTTCTATAAAGCCAGTTTTGAATTTTGTTTAGTGACGAAGCGCATTTGCTTTGTAGATCTTCAATCCGTTTAGAACTTACTAACAGGTTTGTGTCATCCGCATAGGATACGAGGTCGGCAGTTTGTACATCGGTGTTTAATATGAGTGGCATGTCGTTTGCATATATGAGGTACAGCAACGGACCAAGGATGCTACCCTGAGGTACACCGCAGTTGATTTTGGTAGAATCAGATCTGATGTGACTAGCAGCATTTAGTTCAACATTTAGTTCAACGAGTTGCATTCGGTTGTTTAGATACGATTTCATCCAGTTTAGTGCCACACCTCTAATGCCGTACTTATAAAGCTTGTCCATTAAAATGTCATGGTCTACGCAGTCAAACGCTTTGGATATATCTAAGAAAATCCCACATGGTGTTTCTCCATCTTCTAGTTTCGTGTGTATGTTCTTTATGAATTGAAATATGGCAGTGTTTGTAGTTTTATTTCTAGTGAATCCATGCTGGAAGTTATGAAAAATGTTTGAAGCTTCTAGAAAGTGTACAAGCCTGGAATGCATCACTTTTTCGAAGATTTTACTAATTGCTGTTAAGATAGTGATTGGCCGATAATTTTGTATATTATCTGCGTCACCACTTTTGTAAAGAGGTTTCACAATGGCCCATTTGAGCTTTGATGGGAATTCTCCAATTTCCATAGAAAAGTTTATAATATGACACAATGGTTTGGCGATAGTTGGTAAGATTTCCTTGATTGTTGTTATAGGAATGCCATCTATGCCACTTGCTGAAGTATTTCGTAACGACGACACTACCGTGAATAATTCTTTTGGTACTATCGGTCTCAAATAAATGGAGCTTGAATTCATTTTGATGCCTGGTTCTTGGACTGGCGATTGGGGTTTTACCAAATTTCCTTTCATGTTCGCTCCCATATTTTTAAAATAAGAGTTAAAATCGTTCGCTAACTTAACGTTTACGTTGTTAGGAAGGTTATTACTTTTTTGGTCCCTCTATATTCATTGACTAGAGACCACATGGTTTTAGCTTTGTTGCTAGATTGCGTAATTTTTTTGGCAATGCGATTTTTGTTAGCTTTTACGACCATATTTTTGTATATTAGACGCATTTTGTTGTATTCAGCGGTGAATTTAGAGTCATGCGTGGAAATAACCTGTAGTGCAATCATTTGCTGATAAACTGCTTTGGTGGTTGCATCATGTGTATGTGCAATTTTCGTACTAGATCCTACTCTGAACTTTTTTAAGGGACAGTGTATGTAAAAGTGTGTGCTAAGAATGTCGATAAATTTGTTAAATTTATCGTCGATGTTAGTGGTATTATATATGTACCAATTCGCACTTGGATACATGGTGGTTTGAGGACGAACCTCAGAACGTATTTGAATTTTTTTTAAACGTGCCTGACGGTCACAAACAGCCCAGTTTTGGTATATTTCCTTTCAACACATTGGAAAAGGAGATTTTGGATAAGATAATTAAGGAAGGTGTAGAAATGGTAGAATCATCTACAAATTTTACTCCAAAATTAGTTCACCATATTGAAATAGTCGAAGGTAGCTCTCCTATTAAACAGAAAGCTTACCAATATTCGCCAAAAGTTTTAGAATCGATGCACCTTGAATTAGATCGATTGTTAGGAAAAGGATATGTCGAGCCTTGTAATAGTTCTTGGTGTTCACCAGTCGTTATGGTACGCAAAGGTGATAATTATAGATTTTGTATTGATTTTCGAAAGATTAATGCTATTACGCGTAAGGATTTATACCCTCTTCCAAATATGACTAGTTTGTTAGATGGCCTTCGGCAGGCAAAATACTTGTCTAAACTAGATCTTAAACAGGCTTTTCACCAAGTCCCTTTAGCAAACGAAACTAGTAAAGATTTAACTGCTTTTATAGTTCCATATCGTGGGTTATTCCGTTATAACGTTATGCCTTTTGGTCTTACGAACGCACCAGCCACTTTTCAGAGATTGGCTGATGCCGTTTTTGGTCCTGAACTACATCCATATGTATCTGTATTTCTGGACGACATTTTAATTTGCACACCCGATTTTGAAACGCATTGTGAGATGCTTAGAGAAGTTTTTAAGAGACTGCATTCGGCAGGTCTTAAAATAAATATGGAGAAATGTGAGTTTGGTTGTAAGGAAGTTAAATATTTAGGCTATCGTGTAAACGAACATGGTCTTACGGTTGATCCCGAGAAGGTCAGTTCAGTTGTTGAGTATCCAACTCCCAAGAATGTAAAGCAGTTACGCACATTTTTAGGTATGGCAGGATGGTACAGGAGGTTTATTGAAAATTTTTCCACTTTAATTTCGCCTCTTTCTAAGTTATTGAAGAAGAAATCAATATGGGAATGGGATGTTGAACAAAATTGTGCTTTTGAACGTCTGAAATTCATCCTTTCGTCCGCTCCTATATTAGCAAGACCCGATTTCAGCTTGCCGTTTACATTACAATGTGACGCGAGTAACACTGGAGTAGGCGCAGTTCTAACTCAAATTCAGAATGGAAATGAACGTGTTATTGCGTATTCGTCTCGCACTTTGTCTAAAGCAGAACAAAACTATTCAGTCACTGAGAAGGAATGTTTAGCTATATTGTTTGGTATCGAACGTAATCGTCACTATTTAGAAGGTTACAAATTCGAAGTGATTTCGGATCACGCTAGTTTAAAGTGGTTACTTAATTTAAAAAACCCAACTGGTCGTCTAGCTCGATGGTCACTGCGATTGCAAGTGTATGATTTTAAAATTTCGTATAGGAAAGGCTCATTAAATTGTGTAGCCGATGCCTTATCTCGTAGACATGAAAACATAGGTGTGGTGAATTTGGTTAACAATACTGAAGATACTTGGTATAATAGAAAGTTTCATAAAGTCAGTACGTCCCCAGATTTACACCCCGATTGGAAAATAGAATCGAATCGGTTGTATTATTTTAGGAAATGCTTTTTGAAAGGAGAATTAGAAGATCCTAGCGAGGATTGGAAATTGGTAGTACCCTATTCAAATAGATATGACTTGTTAAAGAGTTGTCATGACGATATTAAGTCAGGTCACCTAGGAGTCGACAAGACGCATTGGAGATTAGGTAGACTGTATTTTTGGCCTAGTATGTACTTAGACGTACAACGTTATGTCAAAAATTGTGGTATTTGTCAGAGAGTTAAACCCTCAAATCAATCGTCTTCGGGAAAAATGTTTCCACGCTACTTAGTGAAACCATTTGATATTGTATCAACTGACTTAATGGGTCCATTTCCCCGTAGTAGTAAAGGGAATGTATATATATTAGTATTTCAAGACCTTTTCACAAGATGGGTCGAAATTGTTCCCATTCGTAAAGCAACTTCGTCAGTAATTGTAGAAAAGTTTCGTACTTGTATATTGAACCGCTTTGGTTGTCCCAAAGTTTTATTGTCTGATAATGCTAAAAATCTTGTTAGTTCATTGATAAAAGATTTAGCACGTGATTGTAATATAGAGTTACAGAACACACCATATTATCATTCGCAAGCAAACCCTACGGAACGTAGTAATCGTAATATCAAACAGTTAATAGTTAGTTATCTTGGAGATAAACACCAACAGTGGGATAAAAATTTGAGTGAGATTCAATTTGCTCTTAACTCAGCAGTTCAGGAGTCGACTAAATTTTCTCCTGCATTTTTGAATTTCGGTAGGGAACTTAGGACAGGGCAGGAGATGCTTCTTCCTAAACCAAATTTTATTGATATAGATAGTAACTCATCTACTTCGCTTAGTAATTGGGCCAATAGAATTTCCAAGTTGAAAGATATAATTGTGACTGCTGAGCAAAACATGCTCAAGGCAAGTCTAAAACAAAGTTATCGCTATAATCTTCGTAGGAGAAATTCTCATTTTAAGATTGGTGACAAGGTCCTCCATAAATCATTTCACTTGTCTTCAGCTTCGAATAAGGTAGCTTCTAAGCTATTTCCTTTATGGGAGGGTCCCTTTGTTGTAGTTGAGGTTAGTCGAACTGGAGTTTGTACATTGAATACTCTTAACGGGAAAAACGCCGGAGTTTGGCACCCAACAAAGTTAAAATTGTACCAAGATTCCATAGACACATAGTTGTATCTTTCGTCGTAGTCGTTTGTCACATAGGTCACACCTCTTCTGTAACCTATGGGTTCACCGCTGGTGGGGGATGTGTAACGCCTATGTCAAAAATAAATTATCGTTGAACCCATAAGTAGAAATTGTAAGAGCGCACATGCTTCGTTTGGGAAAAGCACCTGCGAATGCGCGTAAAAATCGAGTACGTTTTGAATTATTGTGAACCTTGAACGTTCTTCTTCGTTTTGGTATCGTCGATAAAGATTGTCGTTGTAAAATTTAATGTGAAACCTTTTTACCTGAAATAAAAAGGGTAAGCACTTGTAAATTTGTCATATCGATTTTAATTTCGATTTGTTTAATTACAGTTTAAGTTGTTGGATTTTTTTAAATTTGTCGGATTATTTAATTATCCGAAGATTCTTTATGGGTTTTGAAAAATGGATTCATATCGATTTATCGTCGTCAGCATGTGGAATTTATGTTGATATTTTGTTGGAACCAGTAGCAGCATAAAAATGGTTGAGATAGTTTGCAGCTATTAGATACTGGGAAATTGGGACCACATGTTGAATATCTTGTTGTTGGCTTGGGAGTATCTGAAATCCTAATCAGTCATTGGGCCTTGCATATGGCTAGTCGCGGTATTGATAATGAACTTGGAGTCCTAAGGTCATCTTTACCACTGAAATCGGAATTGTAACTAAAAGGAGAAAACTCACCAAGTTATACATGGTTGAAATTATCAAGGTAGGAAATTTTAAATCGTCGATTGAATTAGATCAAAGATCTTATAAACATTGCCTTTGTCGAAATTTAAAATTTTGTGTTATAAATTATTTATAAAGAAAATAAGGACTCATTCCTTCGCACTTTGTTGGTTATTTAGATAGTAAAGTAATTGGAAGTTGTGTTGAAATTGTGTTGGTTATTTAGATAGTAAAGTAATTAAAATTTTGTGTTGAAATTGTGTTGGTTATTTAGATAGTAAAGTAAAATAAAAAAAAATTTTATAAATATTATACTTAAATTAAGTAATAAGAAAATTGTTTCACATAACATGTGAAGACGGATCCGATCTTAAGTTAAAATTTTGCTTTAATAGTAAAACTAAAATTTGAAAGAAACCTATATATTTGTAGCTGGTTTCAATCGAACATTATTATAAATACGTGTACATATTATGTTTCTTCAACTCTGAAGAAAAGTTGTAAATAGATAATAATTGTGTTATTTGGTATATTTTGTTATTGAAGACTGTTACCCAAGGTGGCACTCCCGATCCCCCCTATACATTGAAAAAAAGTTCAACTATTTGAAAGTCTATAAATTTGTTTTAAATTGTCATTGAAATAGTATGAAACCGTTGTAAGTACCAGTTTGGTTGGGTTGTTAGTAGCGATTGTTTTGGGTCCTTTTCGGCGGTTACAAAATATAATAGCTTGGCTTGGGCTTGAAAGTCAAGCTTTTTAAGAAGAAAAGCTTGACTTGGCTTGATGTTTGAGAATACAGGCTTGGCTTGGTTATCAAGCTTTTCAAGGTTTATCAAGCTTATTCCAACTTCTTCTTGCTCCTCCCGTAAGTGTAGTGAGGTTGGTCCACATTGCGCATTACGTCAAACCGTTGAGTTAACTACTTCTTATTTTGTTTGTTTGTTTTTAGAATATAATGTTACAGTTTTCTAAGCTCTTCATCATTCTAATCTTCTCAATGTTAGTAGGTATGTAATATTACATATTAAAATTAAATTTTATATTACAATGTGATTATAAACTGCTCCACATAAGTTAAGGATATATCTGAAAATCTGCTCAATTTTTAAATTTTTGTCATGTGTGACTCATTTTTAAAGTTGCTGATTATAATACCTACGCCATGAGGATAAATGTAGCATTATATTGCAAGTAGAGGCCTGTGAAGAGTTTTTCTCTTTCAAACACGTTCTAACGACTCAATTGTTTGTTTGGTTTACTTGTCAATTTGTTGACTTATTGTGCAAATTTGGTATCAAAATTGTGTTCGTTGCTAATTCCCAACGCCTAGACGTAAATTAACATCTGATGAAGCAAATAGAGCAATTGGTTTGCTATAGGGTGGGCAACGACAAAGTCACGTAGCAAGTTTTTTCAAGTTAGCCAAAGTGTAATTTCTAGACTTTTTAATCGTTTCCAAGAAACTGGATCTGTTGAAGAAAGACCTAGAATTGGACGCCCATTGGAAGACCGATATGTCACCATTTCTGCACGCCGAGAACCTTTGAGCACATGTCGAATGTTGAGAAGGTGGCTCGCAGAAGCCACAGGAACAGTAATATCAGCTGAAACTGTCAGAAGACGTTTATGGGATGTCAATTTACGTTCTAGACGCCTTTTTAGAGGTGTACCATTGACTCGAGAACATAGGCGACAAAGATTAAAATAGGCAAAAGAGCGTGTCAATTGGCCAGAAGAGTGGAAGTTGGTACTGTTCACTGATGAATCGAGATATGGTCGTTTTTCGGATAGTCGTCGAACGCGTGCCTGGACACAACCTTTGGTGCCAAGACACCGGCGATCAGTACAAGAAGTTCACGCTTTCAAAGGAGGCACTGTTTGTGTATGGGGAGGCATTTGTTATGATGGCCGTACCGACTTGTCGGGAAACATGTATTCAGAAGTATACTTGAATTAGGTGATCAACAACATTGTGGCAGAGTTTCATGCTGCTTTGGGTCCTGGTTTCCTTTTTTGGGACGATAACGCTCTTCCACACTGATCCATGGCAGTTATGGATGCAATTGAAACCAATGGAATTCCTCATTTACCTTTAGCTGCTCTATCGCCTGATTTCAATCCAATGGAGCATGCTTGGGATCAGTTGCAGTGCAGAGAGCTTTGGATCATCATAATCCCCAACTACAAACAATGGAAGCAAGCAAACTTTAATGATCTCATAACCATAACCAGCATGGAAATACCTTGCCAAGCTGTCGTTGAAGCCCACTGAGGACATACTCGTATTACTGAAAGGGAAATTAAGAAGATATACTTTTTTTAATTTGAAATTAAGTTATTACCCACTTTCACTTAATTTTAATTTTTTCTTGTTTAAATTTTTTTTTCAATTTGTTAACTTTTTTAATAAAAAACAAGCATTTAAAAATAAAATAGCTTAAAATCGTCTTTGAAAAAGATTTTTTTCTTTTGAAAAATCAAATTTTTCATAATATCCCTAACTTATATTTTTCTTACATTTTCCAGAATATCTATGCATTCACATTTTCTAATTTATAATTTTTGGCATTCCTGGCTTCGTACATGCAAAACATCACCTGATAGCCGTATCATTTTACAATAACAAAACTCGTGTTGCTAATCAGTTTCAAAATTTCAAATTTCAAAGATATTCGAACGCGCAATATTCAACAGAATTTTTTTTTCGGTGGTTGAGGGGTTGTTAGCTTGCCATCATTGTTTATAATTAATCTCTTTATTTAGTTATTGAGATATTAAAATTTGCAAACTTGCATACATATAAAATAAAATTAGTGACAACGTTTCGCCTAAATTTTTAAGGCTTCTTCATGTCTGATTAATTGGGGAAAAGTTGCATTATATTTGATAAAAATGTGTTAAACTAACGTGTTGCAAGTGCACGTGTGATACGAATTTCGAAAAATTCGTATCACACATAAAAAGAAGTAAGTAATTCTACTAATTTTGTATTTTAAATCAAATTTATTGAAAATCAATTATTTGTTGAATTACCACGATTTGTCAACAAGGTGTCACATTAAAATATAATTTACTATTTATCAATTATTAATTAAATTGCAAACCTTTTTTGTATCCCCCTTAGACCCTAAAACCCGAACAACTAAACGGAAATACATCCACCTTTAAAAGCCACCCCAAACACTGTCAAATGTTTCCTTGGAAATCTGTATGTGATTCTGTATTTGAAATCTTTAATATGAGCGATTTTGTAAACTTGCCTCTTTAATTATCCACATAAAAATATCTAGAAATCTTGCAGGTTATTCCATATAGTTGGAAAAAAGCTACTTTTTCTTATCCACATCTACTTTATTCTCCAAGAATTCGGTTACTAATAGATCCAACAAATCAAGATGCAATTATCCATTAAAATTACTTTATTCGATGAAAACAGGGGGCAATAACTTTCACCAAGAGTAAAAGTATTTATATGGCTTTAATGTCTCCTTTCTAACAATTTAAAAAAACACCCTCGTACGTAACTGCCAATTAGCAGAAAAAGTAATTACTCATTCACATTCAAAATTTTATTGTGCTATACTTCCCACTAATGTTGTGAGTTTGTAGCGTTTACTACTTACTATAAAAAACGTCAGTAAAGAAGCAAGAAGGTGAACGCTTTGCATTTTCATACGAAACTGTACGCCTATGTGAGTTTTTCCAATAATGATTAATAATGCACGTGCGGCTTTCCGATTAATAAGGAAATATGTACCACATTTATAACGTACTATAGAATAGGGAACATTTTTTCGTGAGATAACTGACACAAATTGCAATAGGTTCGAATCCCACACAACTTTCAATTGCCTACAAATTATACAAAATCACAGCGTAGGGAAAAGCGAAACATTTTAGAGAAAAAAAGAGGACGTTGATTAAATATGTACACACTTTGTAGCCATTGCTTTATTTTTGCAAACAGAAATCTGTCGAAAGTAATTGGCATACGCTCGAAATATCAAACAGTAAACTTAACAGTTACATAAATTGTAAGAGGTAGAGATGTGCTATAGACGTGTTTTGTGTTATATTCAATTGTAGTGTTCCGGAATAATGAGATAATTGGTTTAAAGACACCTCATTGCCAACTAAGCCAATATAATGGACGAGGAATAGCTTTAACTCCAATTAACAAAAGCAATAACAACAGAAACGTTTGAAAATTTTTACGCATATTCAAAGGATTCATCGTTTAAACGATATTATAATATCGAAAGTTTATCAAACAAGTTACTGTATTGTAATGTAAACATTTAGAGGATAATACGAAAATCACTTTCTTATTTCAATTTAGGATGACAAGAACATAATGGAATTTTAAAATATAATTAAAAACGCTTTCAGAGCTTTTACCCGTATTTAAGACTCTTATTTATAAAGGAGATAAAACACTACAATAATACGCCTTTAAGAAGCAATATTAAAACTCAACACAAAATTTCTTTTAAATAGGCGTTGCTCAACACCTCCGTCCAATAAAATTAGTGAATCGTCAAAGAAGATATTGTTGTGTAGATATTATCATGTGCATACTTATATTCCGTTGGTAAAATTGCAAGTAACAAAAATTTACAACAGTTTGGCGACGAGGATCTTGTCAGTGAAGTCCTCATGTGTATGTATATTTCTTCAAAATGGCGATTCCAGTAGGAATCGAACAGTTCGATGAGAAGGAAAGTGATACACATTTTGTGTAGTGTGTGGAGAGGACGGAAAAAATCTTTCTGACAAATAATTCGGAAAATGGAAAAGAAAACTGTTTCATTTGCAACGTTAGAAGGTCTACAAGTTTATAACACACTAAAAAAACGTTACATCGCAGGAGGACGCAACAAAGATGTATCATGAAACAATTAAACACTGTTCATCGGTAAAATTTGAAATAGCAGAAATGTTTAGATTTTATAAAGCTGTCTCGATGGAAAAGGTGTTAAGTCACAGGTCTGATAGGGAAAGGGCCAAGGCAGTGTTGTGTAAAAATGTATTACATCTATTTACAACTGAAAGTTAGTTCAGAGGGTAGGGAGCTGTTTAGAATAAACACGCATTTGGGATTATTCAAATATACGCGAATGCCCCCGTACCTGCAAATTATCAGTCAGTTATGAACACTATTATAAGAACAGTGGTCACGTTATTAATGAACATGGCTTATGTACAAAGAAATCAAAAGTGATGAACGTGTTTCTAAATAACCATCCACAAATTTAACACAATTATTAAAATAAATTTTTGCCACTTAAAATACTCCATAGTCCATACTCCACCTAATAATCACCAAAAGGTTTCGAGAAATGTAAGCACACTATGATACTAAGAAACCCAAACAGCAGTTGATGCTATGGCTTGTGAGGTGTACTGTCCCATATAATGGATTAAATAGACGACCTTACTATGTTTGCATCAAGTACTCTGAGTAAGGCTAACAGAAAGTTCGCCCAAATTCAGAACGGGGTTTTAGCCCTAACGTTTGTTGTGCGAAAATTCAATTTCTAGGACTCTGCAGGATAACTACCCAACTTTGATCCTTCCCTTTCAGTTATAGCGCGTGCTAGATTCTTAGGAACTTCTGTACTTTCACACAAAGAATTCAGTATAAATTTTACTTAATAAAAATAAAAAGCATTGTTTATTACAAGATAATTGTTTATAAATAAAGTTAGATCCGAGCGACGCATTTTAGTTGAGGCCACACCTGATTCCTGACCGACCCAGCCATACTAGATAAGGTAACGGCGCGCTTGATACTGAATTCTCAGTGTGAAATTATGTATTCAATGTCTGTTAGATCTTCTGAGTATCTCAGGACTGCCTCGATAATCTCCTCTCTTGTGGTTGAATCGTCCAGGTCCCTTATCTGGAGGGATTTAAAGCTTCGTCCTGCTCCTTTAATTTTTTCCTTAATTTCAAACGTGATTTTCCCTCTATTGGTTTTCCTGATTTGTTCAACGGTTACCCCCCAGTTCATCCACATTCATTTCCCTTTTAAGTTTTTTGATTATGTCTGAGTACAAGGTCTGTGTGTTATCCATGGGCGTTGTTTCAATTTTCTTCCTCAGACCTCTGTTTATCTCAGGCTGTCTATTTTAACGTTCGTGTTTCTACTCATGCATTCCCAGATCTTTCGTAGCATTATTACCGTGTTGTTTTCTATGAAACTATGAATTTTACGCTGTATGTAAGTAGGTTAAACAGTAACTATATTTATTGACTTTCTTAATAATTTTGGATGGGAAGGATTCATAAATCTTATATGTATGTTTAGTCTTGGACTTAATTCATATGCATGTATTTGACTAGGTAAATAATGTGCGCTTTGTTTGAAATTTGCTAACGTCGCGTGTATTAAAATTCCTTAGTTGAAATTATGTATCTGAATTAAATTCTAATTCACATTGTTACATACACACAAATGATGTTATGGGATTGCAAGGATTTATATTATGTACCTAATTAAATTTCACGGGAATACGATGACGTTGATGATGCTGTATTACGTACTTACAGAACTAGCAAGCATTTAATTTTTGTTTTATTGTTATATTGATGTCTAAAATTTCCTCTTACAGACGAAGATCGACAAATACAAAAATTAATCGCAAAATTGTAATCCATAAAAGTGCAGCTAAATTTCTCATTTTAATTGGCGAAGTGGTAATTGGGCCGTAATTATTAATAATACGGAAAGTAATGGAAGAGTGACGAAATAATAATGTTAGCAAATAAAGTAAAAGTGGCAAAAAAGACAAACTCAGTTAAAGATTCTGAAACTGAAAGAATCTATTTACGGAACACGTGTGGAAATTTCCTAATCTAATCTAGTTTTAAATAAATACGGTAATATCTCTATGTACGTTTTTTTATTCATTCTACATTGACAAAAGGCATTAAAACACTTGAAAATGTGTTGAAAAAGTCATTACTTCCTTTCTTTAAAATGAAAGTTCCTTTACTAGTGTACTCTACACGAGTCATTGTTCCCGAATGCATTTAAACATCTGATTAAGAACAATTTTAATTCCTAGCTCCCTTTTTTATTTTCTCATTTAATGGAAGCTCTTGAGCTAAAAAAACGTTAGTTTAAATGAGAAACTACAACAAAACTGTTATTATTCGTAATGGTTAACATATAAAAGTTTATTAACTAGGTTAATGGCATGGATACGCCGTGTTTTATTCATGCCTTGTTTGCCTTAAAAATTATTTTCTAACTAAGATTAATTATCCCAATCATTTTTACCGTTATAATTACACCTGAATCGCGGATTAAAGTACCAATTACATTTATGTGTAGTTACAATTTTTGGTACAATATTGACTAGTAATTGAATTTTTTGTTCGATATTTCACAGTACTTTAACGAATTAATCAATTTGACGATTTTCGACATGCATACGACATCGCTACAATGTAAATTAGTTTCTGCCAGATTTTAACCAATATAAGAAACTATATGCAATTGAAAGAATCAGTGCTGAAAAGCTACACGTACCTCAAGGATCAACATTACAGCCATTTATTTTTTAAAGCACACTTTGCATATATATAATAATGCCCGCGATAGCAATTGAATTACAAAATGGGGAACCTTAAATTCGTATTACTCGAGATTCCTTTTCACTTATAGATGTAATCCCGCTTCAAAATTTTTTTTATTGCGAATCTAGAGAAAAGTTGCAATTCCTATTCAGTCATCTCCATAATTTCTCTGATTTAAGTTAAAAGTTGCTTATTGTAAATATTAAATCACTTCTGTTTTTAAGAGAAAGGAGACTAAATAATATGAAGAAACCTATTGATAGGAATTATTACAAGAAGTTGTGAATCAATCAAACTTATCAAAAATGAAAAGTACATACTCATATTTCAGTTTCAGTTATACAATGCGAAATTCAAAAAAGGTATTAAACCTTGGCACATCAAAAACAAGAACAAAACTCTTGCAGTCTTGCATGGTTCTGATGTTTGGAACCCGGAACCCGTATTATAATACGCATATTGATGCCATAGAGAGGGTACAATGGAAGTGCCTGAAATACATCTATTTCATTAAGCATAAATAGGTATTACCCTCCAAGAAATTATTTGCATAGAAATTTGCTTCATGAATTCAATGTTGACTCCCTACGATTACGACGAGAGTTATCATTAGTTTCGGACCTATACAAAAAAATAGTTCAAAAAAATTCAAAATCCTCTCTGTTTGAAAGGTTCAGTATAGCTTTGCAAAGAGGAAATGCCGCATCTGTTATGGGAACTTTTAGACAGTCACTTTATTAAAAAAATTAATGAAATTTTTGTATATTCTCTGAGATATTTACTTATTTATTTATTTAATTTTTTTTTGTTAACCAAAGTTATGTGAAATGTTTATAGAACTTGAATACATAATGTATTATATTTAAACATAAGTTCATGGTTTAGTAGATAATATTGAATTTCTGAATCAATATACCTCGTCAATCATCTCGAAACTCTCTGTTTCAGTATTGCCACCCCTAACACTAATCAACATCAAAATTCTCCACTGTTTGTAATGTGTAGGATATGTAACATACTTCACATTGATATTTGTAACGATAATTATACAGATTACCTAAACTGCGTTAAAACCAAACTTTACGCTGAATTGCAGTAATACGATTATTTTATAATAAATTATAATGTTTGTTAAACTTTATTCTTAAATATCATAATATGTATTATAGCATCTGTACTTAACTGTTATTGATATATTATGCATCCTAATGTGGACAAAATTGTCTGTTGGATAATAAATTGAATATTATTATTATTATTATTATTAACTTACTTTAGTGAAAAGTACAAAATTCTGTCTAACACACATAAATTATAATAGACACGACATGTTTCGGCTTTTTGTATTTATAATATAAGATGTAATTTTAGTTAATTAGTTTTGATAATACAGGGACAACACCTCGGCATGTTTGAGGGATTTGCACGAATATATTACAGGCGTCCCCCGTGCCGGTTTAAATTCCTTTGTACGTGCCTTTATTGTAAATTAAGTAAAACATGCTTTTTGGTACAAATTTAGGATTCAGAATTTGAGACTTTCCCATAAGTTGTTATTTTATTACTTATTGTGGTTAGGTACTTATTAATTTTACTTTTTCAAACAAACATCATTTCACTAAAGCCTTTTTCAAAAAAATTTCACGCACATTATACAATAATTTCTTTGGGAAAATAAATATTTTTGTGTGTGTGGTATAAATAAAAAAAAAAAATAATCGTGCGTAATAAGAAAAAAACTGCAAGGGTCTTGCGAGATAGTCTTGTTCTTGCCGATGTTTTGCAGAACTAGTCTTGCATCCAGTCTCGGTCTTGCAACCTTGAGTGTTGGTCTTGTCTTGCTAATGAGGTTGCTATCTTGGTCTTGGTCTTGGTTTCGCAAATTTTTCGAGGCCAAGACAAGACCGATTTTGGCCATGACTACTTGCATCACCAGTAGAGTAAATAACCTCAAATCGTTAATATCTTTTCACTGAGCGAAAATGGACACAGTATGTAAATTTTTATGTAAAATTAGATGCTCTTCAACGAATTCTGACAAGATCAGTTGTATGATGCTCACCTCGATACTTACGCTCTGTTGCCTATTAATTCTCCGTTAGGTACCTAATGCAGATCCTTAACACAATAATTTGCAAGTTCAAATTTTTCTATTACTTGAAAGATGACTGTCATCATACCCCTTCATAAAAAGGCGGAACCAGAAACCTAGCATCTTACCCATTCAGAGATCATATTTGGACCAATCACATTTTAACGAATACTTAATCTGATTTCAGGCCAGGTTTCAGCTGTACCACTTGACTCTTAAATGTTATTAATATTTCTGTTCCATTAATAGATAATGAAAAAGGTTAAGAGTGATTCTTTATTGCAGAAACCTCTGTAATGGTTTCTTATACAGGCGATACCAGGAGTTACGCAGGAGTAACGTCAATTAACGATTTCATTTAATTAAGGAGTTCTATAATAGAATGGAATAGAGATTACAAGTTGGATTGTGTAATTCCAGAAAAATAGGGAGGACGACAAATAAGGAATTCAGCTAAACCAAAATATGTAGCAACATACCGATGATGGGTTTGCAAAGATGTTCTTTGGGAATTCAATGACATGAAAAGGGATTTGATAAAGTATGAATTCCATACTTATACATCAACAACGTTAGAATAATCGATGTAGCGGGAATTAATACAATAGCGTTGTGAAACTTTACTATGGACTTTTAACATCGCTTCACTAGTCCGTTCTTGGAGCCGCGTAATAAGAAATTGAACAACAAATAAAAGTAATAAAATCAAAAGGAACAATAAGGATAAAATCATATACTTTGCCTTGACGTAAAAGGCAGTTTTTGCCCAAGCTAATTACGGCTTTGCATCAACACCACATCTCATGCTGGTCTGGATATAGCCGAACGCGTCACCCTCTAAACTGACTATCCTTTGTCACCCCGTCGATAATACTAGCCCTACGAACTTCCTACAAGAACGGAGTGATTATTGATACTTGCAATTAGTGCGCTGTACTGTTTCTCGTTTTTGTCTTTCTTATGTACCACAATTCTTTGTACGGCGAGCACAACAAGCTCATTTCCAAAAGCTTCCGTAGATTATTCCCACACACAATATTTTTTTAAATATAGGTAGAGGCCTTTTCATTTATAGTTTCAGCATCTTTTACACCTTATTCAAGACTATGTCCTTTACAAACAAAAATACATGTAAGGCAACTTAAAAGTAATGAGAATTACTTACTGTTATTAATTCAAACAACACGGGAGCTACCCATTGTGGAATTGGTAGTCAACACTATAAAGTACATTATCTGTGCTATAAGGTTCAATAATAAATATTAAGTCAGTAATACCTTGTTTGAATGGTTTTAGCTGTTCATATTTTGCATATGAAAGGGAAGCTTGTTGTGTATGGAAACACAGTGACACCATTTTTCGGTTATTGATCAATTGTGTGAAGGATAGTTGTCATTATTTCGTGTATTGTAGCCCTGTAATGTACTGTGACCCGTGACCGCCAAGTCTCATGGAACTTCATCACATTTCTAATAAACAAAAATAGTCGTTTTAAATATATTCTTTAAGGGGTATCTTCGAGTAAAGTTTTCGTCGTTAACAAGATACCAACCCATTGATTATTAAATCCAAACGTTCATGGGATTAAAAGTTAAACTTGCGACTTGTCAAAGCGTATTCAAATTTTAAGAAAATAAACAATTAATATAATAAACATTATAATAGCTGTCCAACATTAAGAACTGATGGGAATAATTTAATATAACTGAGGATGTTAGAAACAGTTACAAGAGTATGTGTATATGTTTTTGACGTTACATTAATTGTTTTGCAGATAACAGTGCTATATACCATGTATGTAGTTCACGATAATGATTAAATAATATTGTCATTGCCATTATGAAAAGCAAATGAAATTATTAATTAATGAAATGGATATATAACGCAACTACTACACAGGCAATTTGCATTATCTATTCATTAATTTAATTCAGATTTAATGAGAATTACTTTTTTAATCGCTATGTTCATGAATATTTGCAATGCGAAACAGTTTAAAATACAATTTAATTCATCTCAAAGTACTGAATGGTCATGGTCAATACTGAATTTTAATTAATACTTTGGGGATGTTTCCTTAGATTTAATAGCCCTTTAATAAAACGTTCCATTTGCTAATTTAATAAAAATACCAAAATATGTATGTGGTTTATGTTTAGATAGGTACCTACTAACAACGTTTACTTTTATTGCTAAAAAAATAACACTAACTCATTTTAAATTCCACACTTACTAAGACAAAGAGAAGAAACAGAAGAGAATGGCGACTATTTCACCAGAAACCTAAATTTCAATTATGGAAATCCATTCCACGTCAGTTTTAACAAAAATGTTTAGATATGATTTTGAGTAAGATGTCCAACAGCCTAATATCTCAAATCTAAATAATTATAGAACGCTGACTGTGTGTGATAACCCGGCTGCAGATAGTCCTTCTTTTTGTAAAGATAACCATTGGGATTACCGTACATCCCGATGAACAAAATATACATTACTGTGTGGTTGCATCATGCCAGCCTTATTGTCGTTTTTGGTAACTTTCGGTACAACCCCTTCTCCTAGGCCGCCACCATTGAGATCATTTAAAATGAAGGTAAGGAAGACGTTTATTTTTGCGAACCACCTTCTAATGTTGCGGGTCTTTAAAAAAGTTCTTAACGTTTGATTATATATCTACCTTCATTTGCGAATATCCTTTCCGATAACAAGCGATTATCCACTTTTAAAGCACAATTTTTCTTGTTTTGAAATAAGGTAGGCCTCTAGTTGGTCTTTGTAAAATGATAACGAGCACGAAGGCAATTGAGTTCGCCATAGGCTATGTCTGGCTGTGAAAATCCTTTGTCAGTTTAATTATGTAAAACCGCTTCGAGCATGTTGTTTTACTTTGAATTATAATTTATTGTTATCATGTTAAACTTTCATCCCGGCTTTTGATCTTCAAGGCAATAATGTAACTTAATTAAGTAGTTATAGTGTTGTTTTTCATCTTCATTACGTTTTTCCCGTAAGCTATCATATATAATCTTTTCGTTAATCTTTCATGCTTGAGAATGAAACCAGTGGGATTTCGAAACATGTTGTAGTATTTTGCATCGTAGCAGTTTCAGTACTCTGGTACTTACTATAAAAAAATAACCCTGATTTCATTTTTATTCATTAAATGCGGTTTAAGGGGAGGTTGAGAGTGTTTGATTTATTAATCCAAACCCCCTTTATGAGCATCTTACCGAACATTATGAATTCTCCTTCTTATTTTATTTTTATACCATCTTAATGGGTTTCGGGTTGTCTATCTAGCGATTCCAATTCCAGGGGCCGAATTTAAAACTAAACCATTCCTAATAGATATTTAAATTCATGTGTTGCTCGAGAAATCTATTGTTGTCAAAAGTCTGGGGCGATCTCAATTGCCTTCGTGTCCTACTACACCTACCATACTTTTCAGAGGCTCCCTGAATAATGTCGTCTGAAGCGATTTGTCAAATTCTTTCTCTGTACAAAGAACACTATTGGATTTAATGGAGGGTCATTCCATGTCAAGTTATCAAGGGCCTTCAGATTCATCATTCTTAATCTCGGTGAAACATTGAAAGGATGTTGTCTGATGTCTGAAAGGAGGTCCTGCAAAATTTTAGCTTCATATGTCATACGGTTATGATGCGAGGGGTCCCCTTATGAAAGGTGGTTATGCAACACCGATGACTTAGCTGAAGGTTTTGCTAAGTTTGATGTGCTGTGCCATCTTCATCAGTCTTTTGCCAGCTCAAAAGTGGTGAATCCAAAATAAATAAAAAAGTTTCTTGTAGAGCAAAGTTTGCTCTTTGCTAAAGGTGACTCATATTTAGTGTCCGAAGACTTCAGAAACAACTTCCTTGAACAATACCACAAAAACCAAAAAAGCTGAGCGGTTGTTACTTTTACACAGCTCTATCAGCCTGGTTTTGCACACATTACCCAAATATCAAGTCATAAAAAGCATTTGCCACTTAATAAATGGTTTCCAAAAAAGGACTTATATTTGTCGTGACGAAATTTACTAACAACTTTGGGATAAAATTCCAAAAAATAGAATGGATTCTGGCCTTGGGCAGTGGTATTTTTGAATTCTCCGCAAAAAACTGACCAAGAATACCAAGCCTCAATATGCAAACTGTGCCCATTGCAAAATAATAAAGCATCACACTTGGCAAAATCTTCAGCTAAGTCATAACCAGTTGCATAACCACCTTCCATAAGGGAACCCCTAGCGTCATAACTGTATGACATAATATGAAGCTAAAATTTTGCAGGACCTCTTTTGAGTCCTTCAGAAACATTATGTAAAAGTTTAAACAAAATTGAAGGGGGTCGAGTTTGAATTATTCTTAAAATTTGGTGACTTGACGTGGAATGACCTTGGACTTTCAATGGGTTAATGGGAAACGTGTCACCCAACAGGATTTAATAAAAATTTAGAGGGAAGCTGTTATCCTGTTATAACTAAAAAAATTTCTTGTAACACATTTAAGGAACAACTACACCGGAGGATACTAACTGAGCAGTGTAGTTAAATCCCATGAATACCATAATTTAATGTAATTTTACATGTTTCTTTTTTTCTACTTACTATTTAAAAAGCATATAATACTTTATTATTTGAATTTTTTTAAATCTTACTTTTAGTTAATTCAAGGCCCAGTGGAAGAGCAAAGTTTATTAGAACTGCGCCTTGGGATTATTTGTTTGAAATTATTATTATTTTCTCCTTTGTGTGATTTCCTTTGTCTATTAATGCAAACAAATAATAAAGACACTTTTATTCCAACTGGCAAAATTGCCACAAAAATGTTTAAGAACTGTGCGAAGTAATTGTTGAAATGTCAAGAACGTCATTTTAAAATGATCGAAATTCCTCGACTATTCTTACAAGGAATTTATATCTCGAATCGCATAAAAATGGAATTTTGTGCATTAATCTTATTTTTATTATTATTAAAAGACGAAAAAATAAGAATGCAATTCTTTTTCTACAGAAATACAATAGAGGGTAAACACGTGAATATAATGGAAACGAAATCTTATTAAACTTTAAAAAACGAACAAAATCAAGTAACCAATAGCTTAGTGCATTTCGTTTTCCTTATTTATGCACTTATTAAATTCGAAACTTTATTAGTGTGTAATTTTTAATCTACTAAAAATTTAATTAATTTTAATTGGCAATTTCTTACTTCGCCACGACTACCACATCCTTGATGAATGCACTGAAGTAAAAAATAGAGTTTTTTAGAATATAGCGTTTCTATATTGCTCTTGAAGGTTAATAAGAAATTTGGGTTTGTGTTCTAGATACGACGATATTTAAACGTGTTTTATTTGAGACCAATGTGCGAATATTTCAATATCGATATACATTAACGTAAATTTTGATTTCACACTTAAGTAGAGAAATACGGCATACATTACAGAAATGAGGATATAGCTAGCTTTCGAATCCAAAAACTGATACAAGTAATATGCAAAATCACTATTCCTGTTCCACCGGATGGTTTCATTGTGGATACACTATATCTTACTAGAAAGAAAATGGATAAGGGAGCCGCAAGCCCCTTTTCCGTTTCCTCAGACTACGGACGTTTCCGTAACGAAACTGTGCCGAGAAAAGCACTCATAAGAAACAACGCGATTGTATTAATTATTTTACTAAATTTTAATGTAAAAATTTTAAAGGAAATACTTTAATACGTTAAGTAAATTTGTCCGAAAGCTAATTTAAAGCAAGACAAATGTTACATTGTGTGCGAACCCCTAATAATTATAAGTTACAGATACTAAAAAAGCTCCTGATTCTTAATTCCCATTTTTATTTCAGGAAGTCAGCGAAAAACGAAAAATTTCCCATTTAGCTCTTAAAACGTCTTAAAATGTAAAACCTAATTATCTCTAAATCTATCTGAATCACCATAAATTATACAATGGACAGGTGTTATGTGGTGATTGATTTCGCTAATTTTTTAACCATCATTATGTTACGAGAACGAGGTAACAGCTTTGCACAATCTCCCGTTTGCTGTTACGGTCCTTGTAGCGAGCGGGTCGCGTTAAGATTAAGTTGCTTTAACACAATGAGTATTTAACGTTCACTATATGAAAAGCCGTACAGCATTTTACTCCAATAGAAATTAAGAGCATTGTTGCGTTATTACTTTGTTCTGATATACCATAAAAGGTTTTACAATAGTTTGGACAGATATTGAATGTGAATTGGAGCTTAAATGTCAATTGTTTTTTGTGGTTAATTTTTTGTTTCGACATCTTCAGTCGTTGAATCATGGAAAAGTTCAGCATTGAACGTGTTAAAGTTATTGAAGCCTATTAAGAAAATGGACGCTCAAACAAAAGTGCATTTTGCGCTCTTCGTGATTTTTTCGGCCCGAATAATCCACCAACCGAGAACGGTATTGGCAAAAAAGAAACCAGTACGTGTTCGTGTACGACGGCTCACCCGAAAACATTGCTGCCGTGAGCTAGAATGGGACCGAGAGCCTAAACACCTGTATTCGACATGGAGCACAGGAATTGCACTTGTCCACGGCCACTTTGTATCGGATATTGACGAAAGATCTGTCGTTGCATTGGGTACACGAACAAGTGAATAACGAATTTTCCATCAACGAAGCCCATTTCCATCTCAAGGGCTACGTTAACAAACATAATTGTAGAATGTGGGCTGATGAACATCCAAGGGCAATTGTCGAAGCACCAATGCTCCACAAAAAGTCAATGTGTAACGTGCTTTTTGTGCTGGAGGAATCATGGACCATATTTCTTTGAAAATGATACTGGAAATTCGGACACAGTGAATGGCGAGCGCTACCGTGCAATGTTAAACAACGTTGTGTAGCCAATATATCAAAGTGGAGATTTCACGGCACATTGATGAGATTGAGGAGATGTTATAAATACTTTGGATAAGCGCGTCAACGTCTATGGCGCCGGAGTCGTAGCAAATTTTTGACGGACATTATCTTTCACACTTTGTAATGGATCAAATAACATGTTTCATTAAAGAAATCTTTAATTTTGTTCACCACTAATTTTTAATTAACGTTTAACGTCGATCCGTCTTATTCCTTTACAAGTAAATGTTTTTTTATTATATTTCTTGCTGCATGTATTCCCTATTGTAATGGTAACTGATTTCATGTAACCTATACTATTAGCATTGAATAAGTAAGAGATATTCAATACTATTAGTTAATTAGTTAGGGAAGGTGAAGTGTAAGTATTGATAGTGGTCAATTCTTTGTTACGACACAAGCGGTATGATAATCAATTTCAATAATAAAACCAAGAGCTGCTGCAACAAATACATTGCAATTTACTAGTGATCGCGTTGGAATTAAAATTCAGAGATCACATTGGAATGAGGGAGGTGACAGTTTCAAAATGAAACACAATAGATACCTTTGAGTTGCGACTTACTTCCTTATTTAATTACACCCAGTATTTTACTACTCTTTGTTCCACCACAGTCCAGGCATCAGCACTAGAATTATAAAATATCCAGGACAAGAACAGATGAAAAGTGTTCCACCATTCTGCTGCTTTGTCTCTTTATATGATCCCCGTCACCGCCTTTTCTTCACGCTCGGTGAGGCATCCACTTCCCGTTTTGCATTATTTTCAGAAATTAAGAATGTATAAAGAAGAGGGAGTGTACTTGTACCCCAAAACTAACCTTAGTTGTCTAATTTCGTATCCTTGCATAGACAGGGCTCATCCTATCTGCATTTTTGTGTTTGCCAGGGAATCAGTAGTTTCGAGCTTCCATACCAATATTCGAGCTGGTGGCTATATTCCGTAATTATCCGCTCCATGATGGAAATTAAATAAATGAACCCATTCCACGAAGGTAAGGAAATGGATTGGCAATAGATTGAGAAAGTGATAAAACACCCGAGAAGGGTGGAATTTTGAATTCTAAGTGGAATCTAATTATTGTTTATACATTTTTTTATAGTTGCCTATGGAGGTCCATAAAGTACGTAGTGAAACATCTAACCGCTTAATGTTTATGCTAGAGTTGGTTCTAAGCCTAGGGAGTGTTTAACTACGTTGAACGTTGAAATCGAATTAATGTAGACACGCCATTAGATAAAAAATGAAATAAAATATTACCTGTCTAAATTCTAAGCATATCATTTTTACACTCGCCGGGCCACATTTAAAGTTTGAAATTGCTTTTTTTGTACGTAAATTACAGTTTATAACAAGTTCAAAGTCTGCTCAGGACATGTGTGAAAATGAAAATTTTACTGTATTTTTATTATTAACCCTTTTTCCTAAATCGAAATCATAACTTTCTCGGTCGGATCATACATATTATAGGATACGTAAAAAATGAAAGCTCGTAAACTCCGCAGTAGAAAATAATACCAACTCGCCATATACCTTTGTATAGGTTGAAAACGGCGTTGTTTGTGAATATTGCATCTGTAGCTGTTCTGGTAGCAATACATTCGTGCATATCTATACTTATTTACGCACTACTAAAACACGATAGAGCTATCACTCTGTAGTTTAGTTTTATATTCAAAACACCCCCATCACGCAAGCTGTTCGACCCAATGTATATAAATTGAATTTTTCCACTTTTTCTTCTAACGTATAACATTTACAAGAGAATTGAAAGGAAACAAAATTTTTAACATATCTCTTCGAATCCATCATAATTTTGTTTATATCAAATATGATAGAATAAAGTTGGGAACCAGCGGAGATTTTGTGTTAAGCTCTCTGTGTTTGAGATTCGCCTGAAAACTTTAAGAATTTCGAACTTTTTGAATATGATCTCATATAAAAATGTTGAGAAAACTTTATGTTTTGCTTTTTATCTAACTTTTCGCTACACTTGTAGCGTTAGCAACCATTTACGCCTCCATTCTAATTCCATGAAAATTGGATAACCTCCTGTAACTAAGCGTTTGAGTAATTATTAGTACGGTTCACGCAAAATGGGTGATCGAAGGATTACAGTTTAATTGAAATGGCCTACTTACTTTAGATACTCAACTAATTAGGAAGTAGATACTGAATAGATATAATAATACCAATTTAATCTACAAAGAGAAGTAATACAAAAACTTTCGCTGAAGAAGTAGAACATTATTGAACACTTAGCTAAATTGTTAAAGTTTCACTACAAATCTTAATTTTTCTTTTCTCTTAGCGAAACTATTATTTTATTTAATTAGCAATTTTATAAATGATTGCAACTCTATTGACCTATTTCTAATAGCTTGAAATTTGTAATTAATGACAAATGTTCAAATGAACTTGTATTTAAAACTTTATCCCTTGTTCCTACAACACAAAATAAACCTACACTGAACTAATTCGAATATTGATCTAATAACTATAGTATATGCTTAATATTGTACTAATTACGTGGTTGTGTGCTCTCAGGTTTAAAAAGGTGTTATATAAATAAAAAAAAACATATGTAATAATAAAAAATTGGAGGGTGGTTTTATCCATATTTTGAATTTTAATGTAGACCATCGATAAGTACTATTAAAACGCTCGAGTGTTATATAATTAACCGAAACGGGGGTAAATCCAATCTAACGAAGGGCGGCATGTACAAATTAACTCAATAGGGGGTGCTTCAGAAAATTCGAGCCTAGGGGAACACAAATTTGATATTGTATTTTGGCATATAATTCTTAAAAGTATTAAATACCGACGAAAATGAAAATAAATGAATGAGTGTTATCAATAAACAAACTCTTTCCAGAGTGGTGGTCTGTCATTATATTGTTCTAGTGATGGTGGTTCGAATCCTGTTTACTGTGTTTGTTCCCAGGACTTTGGCTTCATAAATAGTTTTACTAATGAATCATTAATTTTGTGGCGGCGATATACTGAAGTAATTTTTCGACAGTTCGACTTTTGAAAAATTGCCAATTTGTTAATAATTTCAATATTTAATTGAAAAACTCAATTTGTTGGTTACTGCCTTCCTATGTTTGAATAAATTAAATTCGCTTTTATAAATAGGAAAAAATTAGTATTATACTTTCAGGATGTATAAAGTAAAAACTAAATAGGTATCCATTTCCTATATTACCCTAAGGTGTAAGGGGTTATCAGATACACCTAGCCACAGAGTGGGTAAAAGAAAGATGTCTGATTTTCAGATTATTTTTCCAAATACAACTAAATAACGTTATTATAATTATTACAATTAATGTGGTTTCTAGCATAAGAATTGTTTAGGATACTTTCTCTTTGGGTAGTCGGCAGCTTTTATGATAATATTGGGGGCTCAACTATTTGTTGGGATTTTCATGTTTAACCCAATGTACTTTTCAAAGGTCGATGTGTACAATGACAGGGAAAAATCAATACGATTGGGAAAATAACAACTAAATAAACAATTCATAAAGTATTTACCTTTGTTTCCTCCATGAGGGTGGTAGGTATATGGTATATGGTAACCTTCTTAACTAGTTTTTTGTAGAACCCATCTAAACCATCACTTTTTTAACATCGTTAAGACGTTATATAATGGAACATTAGCTAAACCCACTTCATTTCTCTTCTACGAATAGGCCCTTCTTCCAAACACAACTTATTGCTAGTGAACGTTAAATATCAACTCGATGTATAAAAATTTGTTGTGAAGACTGCCCAACTTTTCTGGAGGTCAGCAAAATTCTAGTTTTAAAGCTTGTTGGTAACTAAAAAGGTTTTAAATTCGGTTCATTCCTTCAATAAAGATAATTTCTAAAGTTTGGATCTACCCGAAGTTAAAGCTGTTCATCATGATAAATAATTCCTCTTGGAATACAATTCTTAACACGAAAAGCTGTTGGTTTGTTTTTAAACATTTCCTTATTGAGTCTTCCGCCACAAATTTCTTAACCTTTATCCCATTTTATTGTAATGTAATGTAATGTTTATTTTCACCATTTCAAACTACATTGAATTTATGTCATCCCTTCAACGTCATTTCAATTCACTTGTGTTACTATGCGATGATCCAGGAGTTTTCTTCCTTTTGCTAAACATATTGTTTTATTCACTTCGGTCCGCCTTTTTGCTACTTTCCTTGGTAGCCTTCAGTGGAGGAATCAACTTCTCTAAAACTTTTCGTTCCTAAACTTATCCAAATTTCTTAGATTTTATCTAATACATTTATTTCCACACGTTTTTCCCCTTTTTCCGACATCGCCGTTTTTACCTCTCGTTAATATCGGGCGGTTAAAAATCAACACACTTATTTCAGTTTTTCTTATACTTTTTTCCTCCTGATAAAAACTGAATTCAATCACTACAAAATCACTATCTATTGTTAATTTTGACGGTATTCATATTTCTGAGATAGATTATCCTCATTATATTGTTTAATGGCAGCTGAATACACAAAAAAGGGTTTCATCTTATGGCTGTATAACATGCCAAACCCTTCAGGATTATTTGGATAGAAATTCTATATAAACCGAATAAAAAGTGAGAAAATTGCCAAAATTAAACGTAGAAACCTCTCTCGAAAAATTTATTTTGAGATAGTGACGTTTTAATTTGCTAATCTTTCTGAGGATACCAACATTATACTGGATTTAATAGAGCTCATTAAATAAAACGGAATATTTCTATTTAAAGATGCTGTTTCCTGTTTATTTGCCCAATTTTTGCTCTCCAATTGCATAATGGTGGTTAAATTAGCAAATTGTTAGCATAAATGGAGTGTTACTAGTCCTTGGAATGCGAATTTATATAAATTAAAATTAAGATCCGTTGTACGCTGAACAATAGATGAAATATGTGTGTACTAACGTCAAGTAATGAAATTGTTTGCAAATTTATACGTATTGCAAGGAATACCAACTTAGTTGAATTACTATTTGGTATTTCCTAACGGGGTCATGATTGTTTGGCAATATTGTGGGATTTATTCACTATTTTATGTAGGTTACATCTGCCACTTATAGACGTCGTTACGTAAATTACTGCCATAAAGGTATAATAACCAAAAAAAGAAGACAAGAAGTGCAACTAAAGGGACTCGTTACTTTCTAATTTATCATAATTCTTGCTTGCTTGTGTCCTTAACTGTAGTAGCGTTTCATGAATTTCGGCAATAATAAACATAGAGACCTAGGGTGAAGTGTGAATTTTAGGACGCAGCATTTTTTATGCGAGAGTGAAAATGTAATTAGATGTTGCAAGAGCGACTAAAATTTAACGATCAATACACTTTGCGGTAAGCGAAGTTAGCAAATTAGAGTTAAATCGGGAAATATTAAATATAATTAAGGCACTAATTACGTATTTAAATTACAAAAAATTGTACATCACGATTTAATGAATTTCTTGTCGACATTCATATACCCTCATATAAATTCGCTTATGTCAGTAAGCGTTTATAAAAAAAAAGCGCAAGTTTTAAGCATAAACGCAAACTTATTCTTCTTAGAAGTTGTCAAAATCTTACACATATTAAAGTAATCTTTCAGCATTGCCTGTCGTATATAAATTTTAAATGAAATACGGCTGTTTTATATTTCGCCACAAATGGCTTTATTGAATATAAACCCTGTGGTTAATATTTTTTGCATGTCATTCCGAAATAACAAAAACACATTGCTGGGATTTTATTTCAATATTGAAACTATCACCCGCCCTTTTACAAACTATAAAAATCAATCTTATTTACTATTCTAATATTTCATATACGTTTCACACAATATGTTTTGAGATTCTTTCTGATTTTCAGTTCCGCATCTAGTTGTACTTCGCCTAATTAGGTAATTAACTAATTTAATGAACACTTTGCAAATGTACTTCTATATTGATATTAAAAGGTAGGTACGTTCCGAAGTTACAAGTTGATCTTAACGTTCTACGACAAAAATGATACGAATGGGTGTCCACCCCAGACCATCGTCCGCTACTTTAAATCTATACAAACGCAGGAAAATTTATGTCCGTGACCACAATAATGTGTTACATGGTCAACGTGTTGTTCGCCTCCCTCAAGGATCTATCTTAAGCCCTCTCCTTTTTACACACTTTCTATGAATAATAATTATTGTTTGATAAAATTTTTGGAGGTCTGTATCTCCGGTCCTATAAGGACTAGAAGGCTGAAACCGGGCTAAATATTAGAACTGGGTCTATATTTGAATGCATTAAATTCTGGTGGCGATCGCCTGGGCCAAACCCCAAATTTTTTTCAAACTTTGGAGGTCTGTTTCTCCGGTCCTGCAAGGACTAGAAGGCTGAAACCGGGCTAGATATTAGAACTGTGTACATTTGATTGTATTATTATTTTGTATTACCCAAAGCCCAAATTTTCGCAGATTGGAATCGTCACTGCGCGTCATATCATTTTGTTCTGCGTCATATTTCCTTTATACGGTTTCTATTTGTCATTTGCACATGGTTTTTCTTTGATTTTTTAAATTTATATATAAATTACTTCGCTAGTGTAATAAATTATTAATTCGTATTGCTGAAGACTAAAAGGGATAAAATAAAAATTTTTAAAAAACAAATTTTTCTAATGTTACACACTTTCTCATGCACTAGAAAGTATAAAAGGATTTTTAATACACTAAAAAGGACGAAATAATAAAAACGATAAAACATTTTTTTTTATTATGGTCGACCACAATCTGCATGCCACACACTTTCCTTCGTAAAATTTGTTAAAAAATATTATTTATTTCAATATGAAAAAACATTATTTTATCGTTTTTATTATTTCGTCCTTTTTAGTATATTAAAAATCCTTTTATACTTTTTAGTGCATGAAAAAGTGTGTAACATTAGAAAACTTTGTTTTTTAAACATTTTTAATATCTATACGACCGAATTGCACAATCTGTTTGAACAAGATGTAAACATTCTACAGTATGCGGATGATATATGCATGCATATATTATGTCACTCATAAATCTCGAAAAGCTTTAGGCTCATCATAGATCAACTAAAAAATTGGTTTGACAACTAAGGTTTTAATGTATCACCTGAGAAGTCTGCAATCATGTGTTTTACAAGACACAGAGTATACCTGCCCGAGGTGCTAGACATTGGTGGTTATAATTTTAACTACTACTACTATACTACTAGATAAATCAAATGGCCAGTAAACTGGCACACAACTTTCCCGTGTTTAGTTTTTTGCATAATAATTCAAAATAAAATAGTTTTTGTATAAAACTCAAAAAATAAAAATATGGTGTGTAGTATAGTTATAATCAGAAAACAATTTCTGATTATCTCCTGATATAATATACATGGTTGGTCATAAATTTTTTTAATATTTTGTTAATTTCTGGCTAGGCCGGAAGTAAATTGGTTTACTTATTAATATTATACTCGATTAAAAGAGTCGTATGTCCTCTACTTGACTGTACAATTATTTTACTTCTTCATCTTTGTTGACAAAAAAGTTATGAATTTTTAAAATTTTCAACTTCAAACATTCATCCCCTTCCCCTATTTGAAATAAAGGAATAAACGTAGTGCCGATAGTTTTTCGTGAACTATATGTATTACATTTCAAAAAATAAAAAAAAATGCTCGGAGCAGATTTTGAGAAACTTGATTTTTAATTTTGGACCAATTTTGGACACCAATAAATTGGCCACGTTACATTTTTGTTCTTTATCAATTATAAGTAAAAGTTTTGGTCATCCTTTGGCTGCTCTCGGCGAATATCGCAAGTGATATGACAGTTAATTTATATGCTAGTGTGATAATCTCCATTGTTACTGTTGTACACTTTTGCTCAACACTAAAACGAATTTCACGCATCAAGAATTAATTAATAATTTAATCCTCTTAATATCAGTTGTTTCTTATTTTATAAAATCAGTGAAGTAGATTATCACACTAGCATCTAAATTAACGGTCATATCACTTGCGATATTCGCTGACAGCAGCCTACTTGCAAAAATCAACAACTTCTTCGTAACTACAATAGTTTTTCCGGAAAATCTCAATATAACTATTCAGAATTGACCATACAATCTACATATCAGCGGAAAGCTTGTAAAAAACTCGTGAACAGAAATACAGGGTGTTCCATTTATAAAAAAAAGAGTTGTTCGACTTTTTGCATACATGGACCAAAAGTTGATTATTTATTAAAATTCGAAGTTATTCTAAAATTTTCTGTGGCAAGTTTGTCGAAAAACATTCATGGCCTACTGGGCAGTGATCCATCAAATATGAGCCTTTTTTCGAATAACACGTTGAATAACTAATAATGTAGAAATATACAGGGTGTCTCATTTAAAAAACATAACTTTGGTTTACCACCCTGTATAGGAACATTCTTTGTATAATCAAAATATTTTAAAATGTGCAGTATAAGTGTGCTTACTTGGCGGTGAAAACCGCATGTCGATATCTGATTTTAGACGGCATACAAACTTAAGCGGTAAAACATTGTTTACGTGCAATGAGGTTATCTCCTAATCACGCAATCCTTGCCGAAGCACAGGAACCTCTTTTGGTTTTCCGAAGACAATACTTATCCGCCAAATATGTAAATAAATACAGATCATGTAACAGAAATTTCATCGATAAAATTACTAAAATCAATACACAAAATCTTATAAACCCGTATTGGGCTAAAAAGGATTCTCCTCCACTGGCCGATGCTTTGATTGACACAAACAAATATGCCAAATACATTAATTGTATTTACATTTCCGCTATATGAAAGGAGCTTTGAATCATTAATCTTAAAACTATCTTTCCTGTTGATACAAATTCAAAAAGTTTAAACAACGTAATCGTAAAATATGTGTTGAGTTTACGAGGAAACACAGAGGTGCTAATTTATACAGATGGCTCTAAGATAGAAGGTTTTGCTTTTTTCGTATCCAATCTAATTTATATTGAACGTTACCGTATTGTCGACTTGTCGTGCGATTCAAATCTTTGGAATGGTGTATAGAACATATTATTTAACGACGCGGTTATACTTAGAAACGTTCCTTCTGGCGCTTAATAGTAACCCAGTGAAGCATTTAAGAACAACATCCTTTTAACTATAAGGAATTTATAATCAAAACATACGTTTTATTTGGGTTAGAGTCATGCCCGGATCGATGGAAATGAAACTGTCGACGGTGCAGCCAGAGATGCATGCTTTGTTGAGGAAATAGTAACTACAGCTACTACAGATGATATAAACAATGTTTCTAAAAGAGAAATTAGAACCAAGTGGGAAACCCTATACAAAACAAATGCTAAAAAGTCAAATAGTCACTATTACCAAATCCACAATACACCGTGTCCAAGATAAGAATGCACAGCATGGGGATCTTGAAAACGGTAGAAGATACAGGGTGGCTTAAATTAGAAAAAAGTTGCGCTATTTAGAGTATGTTCACATGCTGGCCGCAAAAGTTCATTATTGTTTATCGTTTTCAAAATTCTCAAAAAAATGTGATTTTTTGGATTTTCGTTTCTTTTCATTTTTTTGTTTATTTTAACTGATATTAAAAAACTACCGGCACTTTCTCATTACCACTTTTTAAGCTCTACAAAATGGCGTGTTCAAATTTTTAATCCGACGTTTCGTATCCGAGAAACCATCATCAACTTTATTTTTTTATATGGCCTCAAACAAAGAGACACTCTGTATTCGGTAGCATTATTCATTACAAATTCAACGATGTATCACACATTATGGTTTTGAAGCCAAAAAATGGGAAAAACGTGAGTTATAAGGTTTTTTATTTTTTAAATTAGTAGGCGCTGGTACAATAACAGAAACACAATGTCAAAAAATTATAATAATTGCTCAAATAGGTTGCCATTATTTTCTAGACACAAGTATGCTCTGTCTACAGAAGAATTCAAAACATGGTCTAACATTTCTGGTGTGATTGTATTAACTGCTGCTAAAACCAATGCCAATAACTGTTCTTCATTTTCAAAAATGGCGTCATACACTTGGTTTTTTAACCCTTATCCGGGCAACGTGTGTCTGTTGGACACAAGCTGTTAAGAAATGCTCTATTAAAAAAAACAAATTGACTTTGGACATTGATATTTTTTGTATTCCTCAATTACATGAATAACTAAAGATTCGTATAAAGAAAAAAATATTATTTCAAAATATAAGGGAAATAAAAATTATTGTTTTCATTTGTTACACAACCGTATAAGATGTGTCCATTGGACACATACCTACTTTTTTCATCTACTTAGCAGCGGCTACGTTGTTATAACTTATAAGTGAAACAAAATGTCAATCGTATACATAAAATTGTTGTAACTGTTATTAAAAAAAATTTTTATTTCAAAAATAAGGGAAATAAAAAGTATTGTTTTCATTTGTTACACAACCGTATAAGATGTGTCCATTGGACACATACTTGTTTCATCTACTTAGCAAGTGAAACAAAATGTCAATCGTATACATAAAATTGTTGTAACTGTTTTTAAAATAATTCAGTTAATAAACTAATACATAATATACTTTATTTTACGTAAATATGTAACTAGAACTAGCGTTGCAAAAGCGTGTGTCCGGGAGACACACGTTGTCCGGTTGTGTTACAAAAAGACCTTGCCCGGATAAGGGTTAAATAACCCCAAAGGAAAAAATCCAATGGGGTTAAGTCAGGTGATCGGGCTGGTCAGGCTACTTCACTGTGAGTTCCAATGCATTTTCCAGGAAACCTCTGGGACAAATATTCTCGCACATTTCTTGAATTATGCGCTGGGGCACCATCTTGCTGAAACCAGCAGTTGTTAACCATAAGTAATGGTAATTCATCCAAGGCATTCTCCAAATCAATCTGCAGTAGGTCGAGATATCGTTCGGAATTTAAATTGTTGTGATAAATAAAAGGTCCTATTATTCTGCCACCCAAAATGCCTACCCACAGATTAAATCCAAATCGATGTTGATGCCTTGCTTCTTTTATTAAATGAGGATTGTCTGTTGCCCAATAATGTTTGTTACGCCGGTTGAAAATGCCATTGTTGGTTATCATGCTCTCATCAGACCAAATTACTTTAAAAGGAAACACGTCAACATATCAAATTTTTCTTCGTTTGTGAAACGTTCTCTTTCCATGGTAACACTTGTAAATAAATTAAAGGCACGAAGCAACAAACTAACGAATAAGTAACTTTAACAAGAACAAAAATTAAAACACTTCAAATTCCCGTAAAAACAACTTACACAACACCAAATTACGTTTTCAACAATAATGTGACAGATAAAACATAAATATTGCGATTATTCCAATGCCTACTAATTTAAAAAATTAAAAACCTTATAAGTCACGTTTTTCCCATTTTTTGGCTTCAAAACCATAATGTGTGATACATCGTTGAATTTGTAATGAATAATGCTACCGAATACAGAGTGTCTCTTTGTTTGACGCCATATAAAAAAATAAAGTTGATGATGGTTTCTCGGATGCGAAACGTCGGATTAAAAATTTGAACACGCCATTTTGTAGAGCTTAAAAAGTGGCAATGAGAAACTGCCGATAGTTTTTTAATATCAGTTAAAATAAATAAAAAAATGAAAAGAAACGAAAATCCAAAAAATCACATTTTTTTGAGAATTTTGAAAACGATAAACAATAATGAACTTTTGCGGCCAGCATGTGAACATACTCTAAATAGCGCAACTTTTTTCTAATTTAAGCCACCCTGTATCTTCTACCGTTTTCAAGATCCCTATGCTGTGCATTCTTATCTTGGACACGGTGTATACTACCTAAGAATATACCTCATATAAACTATCCAGTAAACAGACGATACAAGTCTATAATAACAAGACTGAAATTACACCATGGTAGATTTTCGGCTCATCTAAATAAAATACACGTGTTGCAATCCCTTTTTTGTACCTACAATAACACAGTAATTGGTGATCTGAATCATATTTTTTTTGAATGCGATAAATATACAAATGAAAGAGTCATTTTACTGGATGGACTAGGTTTCCCTTTCCCAGTGAATCTATCAACCCTTGTAGCGTCTTTCGAAAGGAAGGTATACGGTATGAATAGTGAAATTTGTAATATGTAATGGGAAATATCGATTTATAACAGGTTTTAACTTTATTTAAAATTCTGTAGCAAATAGATTCAGCCCGATGCCAAAAAAAAGTTACATACAATATTCATCGAAAGAGATCATGCGGAAGATCATGTAACAATAAAATTGGAATGGGCCTAATAATCTCAATTTTTAACATCTTTGTAGGTTAATAGAAGTTTAGTGTTGTAATGATGATAACCCTATAAATAGAAACACTTGAAAGCCCGCTATAAATCACGATATTATTTTATTTCATCAAAATTAATGTGAGTTTAACTATCCCGAAAACGCTATTTGTAATTGAGTGTATTTTTATTGCACATATTGAATTCATTCATTGTATATGCTTGAGTAACGAAAGTTATTGGTGTTGTCAACTATAATCACAGTCATTCGTTTATATTTTGAATGTAACATTAAGCATACAATAAACATGACGACGTTTTATTATTCAAGGTTTCCATTTGAAATGGGTGAACTGTCAACGAATGCCATATTAATCACTAGTGTAAAATAAATATATTTGTACAGCTACTAACAATGCTGAACTGTACAGGTATCACCGATATCATCAGACCTAATACTTCTTTCCCGTGGGAACTATTGAGCTTGTTTCATTTTCCAAGGACACTTTATACATTTTATACGTCCGTGTCAGAAATTCATAGAAAAGGTAAAATTAGGAAAAAAGCTTTGCGATTAATGGCCGTTTGCACCGCTACCACTTATCTTGGCTTAACTATTAAGTTCCACTTAAGTGGATCTTAAATTTTTTAACGGTTTGCACCACAGACAAAGTACTACTTAAGTGTCACCAAAGTTAAGCCTCAGAAATCTTTGGCTTAAGGTCCACTTAAAGCGTTTTTAACCTAAAACGTAAAAGTCTGTAAATTATCAAAAGTCTTTTAGAACAATGTTCTAAGTCAAAAGTGTACTAAAATGGATTTTGTTTTTGATTCTGATGATGATGTAGATCTGGCTGCCTTAGAATTAGTAGTGTATGGCATTCCTCGTCAGGTTTATGCTTCGAATATAATATGTTCGAAGGGTTTATGCAAGAGCTGACAATTTTAATCGTTTTAAATGAACTTTCCTTTTTTCAACGATTTCGTCTTACAAAAAATAACATCTTTTCATCTCTTGTGAAATTCGCATTGCGTTTTCTTTTATTATCTGAATGCTCCATTGATTAAACAAAATATACGTACGTAAATATATACAATAAATGGCGAATATTATTGGTTATATTTACAAATCACAACGGTTAAAAACGGTGTGAAGTTGGCCACAAATACTACTTATTTTAAAATAGTTCATTCTTCTCCTCAAACAGCGGCTTAGTTAAGAATCAGAATTCGTTGACACGCGCAACTCAATTTAAGATAAGGTGGACCTTATACTTAAGTAGAACTTAGTAAAGGGTAGGATAAGTGACACAACGGTGCAAACGGCCATAAGTAACTGAACGACGGAACTTTTTGAGCAAAGCATTTTTTTGCCCATTTTCCTTCCTTCGGTCTTTCTAGTTCTTCGTGTAATCAATAAATGTCCTTACAGTGTTATTATTTCAGATATTTTAAGGTGAAGAAGCATTAATAAATGGGTTTGTTTGTATGATGAAAGGTTGAGGTTCTTGGATAAACTGATATTTGAGGAATGGGTTTTTTTCTTTTTTGGAAATCGATCTCGATTAATTTCATAGTTGATGCCTTCGTTGAGCATCATCTGTATTTCTGCTTGGTGGATTCCACAAAAAAACAGACGTTTGGGCTACCGCTATGAAGAAATAATTGGAAAGTTACTTGACATTCTTTGGGCACTTTCTTATGAAAATTATCAGTAGTTTAGCAATTCTTTAATACAGCCTTCAGTCTTACGGATATAACGCAAACTAATTTAGTTTTTTCTCGATAAAACTGTCTTTTTAAAAAGCAATTCTAAAACTTTAATTAGACAAAAAACGGAGTTTACAGCTTGGATGAAACTTATAGACTAAATTATAATTAAAAATATGGGACGCACTATTCCCATTTACTAAGCATTTTCTTATTCTAAGTATTGCAAAAGATAAAGATTATCTTTTGCAACTAAGGCAGGTCGATTACCTTAACTCCTCCATCCTTAGAATGAATATTATAAAGTATAATATTCATAGAAAAATAATATTTATTAAGAGCATTGCACCAATGGGGTTGAATTAGTTTCTTGGCCATTAATGTTACTACTAGGTTGTGTTGGAAGAATTAATTTAATCAATCTGCTGATTATAGGTATGCGTTTATAATAAACATAAAAGGATACAAATATAATGATTATAACTATAAAAAGTACAATAATTAGAGAACTATAACTAGCATATTTATAATTTATGGGATCGATATATTCAAGTTTAGTTAATTTCCTTTGATCCTGTGTTAGGCTATGGACATCTATTGAAGATAGATCGATTTTAGTTAATTTTTGAAACGTAGAGGAGGGTGTTTGCAATTTGCCAATGGAGGGTATTTGAAAATTTCGGTTTTCTGTAGAAGAGGACGTGAGTGTGGCTAGAAGTTCGTTTTGATTTATTAAGGCTGAACAACCGTCGTTTATATGGAGGATGGCAGATCCTCTTATGATTCTTTTATTTAAAGAATTCGAACATTTTATGTCGATAATGGTATCATTGGGGGAGCTTATTATCCAAGTGGATTGACTAACATGTATGATTTTTGTGGAATGTAATTGGAAGTTAAAGGGTCAGCAAGTTTGTTAATTTTGGAGGGTTAAAAATTGGGTTTCGCACAATTTTGAATTAGGTATGAAGAAATAATTGCTGTCGATACAGAAGTATTGAAATGGCGTAATCTGTTTACAGTGATCGTTGTTAGCAGGGATACTGAATTTGGAGTTGAAGAGAAGGGTTTTTTTTTTTTTTGAGATTAGAAGATTTGGTCAATTAGTAAATCGGATTTCTCTAAATATTGTTGTATCAATAATAACTGGTTATGATAATTAAGCGGAATTCCTAAATTATCGGAAGCGTTTCTAAGCGGAGCTAAATAATGTTCGTTTTTAAGGAACGTGATTATACTATCTTTTCTAAGTGACTTATAACTATTTAATATAGGTGAGTAATTTAAGGTCTTTACAAGTGTCCAAGAGCTTTTTTTTTTTTTTTTTTTTATAAGGGCTCTTCGTTTAACTAGCGGATATAATCCGGGGTTGTCCGTCAGTTGTTGTATGGTTATTTCGGAATGGACGAAGGTCCAGGGGAGGATGAAGATGATTCTGAAAATGGCATTAGGTCATTAGCGTGTCTTTTAATAGTCGTATTATTGGTATATTTAGTAAGTCATATGTGTCGTGTTCGTATGCTTTTTGGACTGTGAAGGGTCCTGTGAATCGTGGTTCCTTTTTATTCCTGAAGTTTGTCTTAACATAAACTTTGTCATTTACTTTGAATTTGTGGGATTTTCGAGTTTCGTTAATTTTAGCATTACGGGTTTCTTTGGTTTGTTCTTGTTTGTCGTGTAAATTATTGTAAAAATACTTCATTTTCGTTTTATGATCTGTAACATAATTTTCGTAGAAATTTTTGTCGTATTCTAGGTCGAAAGGGTTTCTGCTTTCGGTATGTCCGAATAGGATTTCAAAGGGGGTATGGTTTAGGTTAGAATGTATAGAGTGGTTATAGGCCAGAATGCAGTATTGAATAAGAATGGTAGAATGTAGTCTTTCCACTATTGAATTTGATTGATGGTTATATGGAGTGGTTACGTGTAGTTTAATTTTATGGAGTTCTACAAAATTTTTTAAAGGTTGTTTATTAAATTCGCCGTCAACTACTAGAGTGTCTGGGGTCGTATATGTCGTTATAAAGTAAAATAATTTTTCCGTTACGTCTATTAGGTTGCTAGAGGTTAGTTGGTAAGCTTGTGCAAATTTCGAAAAAGCGTCTATTAGTGTCAAATATTTTCGTCCGCCGATTTGGAATATGTCCATGTGTACGGTGTTTAATGGTCGGTTGTAAGTAGAGGTCAAATTTAAGGGTTGTTTAATAGGGTGTCTGTTATATTTATGTTTTTTACAAATCTGGCATTTGTCTATGTAATTTTTAATGTCGTTGTTGATGTTTTTCCAATAGTATTTTCTTTTCAAGTGTTCGGTGGTTTCTGGGATTCCTCTGTGGTTGGTTTTTCCTTCGTGATAATTTTGAATTTGAGTCATTCTTTCGTCTTTGTCTAGAACATAGGTAACTTGTTTCGTGCATCTGTAAAATTTTGGTGTGTTTGCGTTTGATATGGAAATAATATAATTGGAGAATTCTTTGTATAAAGAGTCCGTGGGGAAAAAGCAATAGTAGTTCGTTTTTGGTACACAATGTTCGATAAGTAATTCATTAAATTTGTCGCGTTTATTAGATTCATTAAAGTAAATTTGTAATAGGCGGTCTCCGTCAACGTTAGTTAATTTTATTCGTCTGGGCAAGGGTGTTTGTATGAACTCTATTTGGTTTGGAAATTGCTGAAGGGGTTTCTCGTGTATGGGTATCCCGGGTGTCGACTCTTCTTGGGAATGAATTGTGCTCCCTCCTGATTCAATGTCAACATCGGTTTGTCTAACTTCCTGATTTTCTTGTCTTTCGTTTTGGGTGTTTGGGTGAATGGTAGGTATGTCAAAGAGGTCTGTGATTTCGGGTGTGTCTGATCTGTTAGGGATCATACTGTAATTGTCGGTGTCCGTATTTTTATTACTGTCGTAGTCTCGTAAAACGTCGTCTATGTCTTCCATGATTGTGTCTGTTAGGGTTAAGGGGTGTAATTGTATGCGCGAGAGGGCGTCCGCGACTTTATTCGTTTTTCCGGGAAGGTATTTTATATCGAAATTGAACTCTTCTAATTTTAGGGACCATCTTGTTAATTTTGAATTGGGTTCTTTGAGATTTCTTAGCCAAACTAGGGGTCGGTGATCGGTATATAAAATGAATTTGTTTCCAAAAAGATAGGGTCGAAATTGTTTAGTTGCCCAAACTATCGCTAATAATTCTCGTTCTATCGTCGAATATCTCTGTTCGGTCTCGTTAAGCGTTCTAGAGGCGTAGCAAATGGGTCTTTGATTTTGTGAAAGTACAGCTCCCAGTGCAAATTTGGAGGCGTCTGTAGTCAGTTCAAATTGTTTTTCAAAGTCAGGGTGTTGCAGAATTGGTTCGTTAGTGAGGATAGTCTTAGTATGGTTGAATGAGTTTATAAAATCGGGGGTATGTTTAACGTTGTTGTCCTTTTTTAAGCATTGGGTCAAAGGTTTTGTTATCTTCGCGAAATCTTTAATGAATTTTCGGTAATAGCCTAATAGTCCTAGGTAACTTTTAATTTCTGTTTTCGTTTTTGGTATTGGGAAATTTTGAATTACTTGTATTTTTGATGGATCGGGATGGATACCGTTCGGTGTAATTATATGTCCAAGAAATTTTACTGATTTATGTAGAAATTCGGACTTGTCTAATTGAATTTTGAGGTTGGTCGAACGGCATTTTTCGAATACGTTCTTTAGGCGTGAAATATGTTCTTGTAAGGAGGTTGAAAAAATTATTACGTCGTCTAAGTAAATGAGGCATTGTGTTGGTGTTAGTCCGGTTAAAGCGGTGTTCATCATTCGTTGAAATGCGGCTGGTGCATTTTTCAATCCAAACGGCATACGCTTAAACTGAAAATGTCCTTCCTCGGTGGAAAAGGCCGTTTTTTCTCTGTCTTCTTTCTCTATCTCTATTTGATGGAAGCCGGAGGCTAGATCCAGCGTGGAAAAATAATTCGCGCAACCTAATTGGTCTAAAACGGTTTCTATGTTAGGTAGGGGAAATTTATCTTCGATTGTATTCTCGTTTAATTTTCGATAGTCGATTACTATTCTCCATTTTGGTTTATTGGATGCGTCCGGTTTCTTTTTCACTACCCATATGGGGAAGTTATATGGACTTTCAGATGGTTCGATGATTTCTTCTTTTAGCATTTTATTTATTTGATTTTTAACCTCCTCTCGATGTACATGGGGGTATCTGTAAGTTTTCGTAAAAATAGGAATGTCATTTTTTGTTCTGATGCGGTGTTTAGTCAAATTAGTGGATGATAAGGGGATGTCTGGGTGATAAAAAATATCCTTGTATTGGTGGCATAAGGTAGTCAATGTCGATTTTTCTTCTGGGTTTAAATGGTCCATTCGTAAGTTGTTTCTTAGGTTTTCTAAAAGTGTGTATTTCATGTTGCGGGAATCGTTTCTTGTTTGTCCGAAATTATAGTTGTGAATTTGAATTTGGTCGTCGTTTTCATTTTGGTTGTAGTCTTCTAAGTAAAGCGGGGTATTTATTGTTAATCGTTCGGGTTCGGTTGAAGTGTTGATAATGGTAGTGTGAAAATAATTATTATGAAGTTTAACTATTGCTGAAGGCATGGTTAGGTGTTTTGAAAATTTTAGTTTGGGTGCGATTTTGTTTCCATTCGATCCTATGGCAGGTAATTTAATTTGTTGTTCTGTCCTAGGGGGTATGATTACGGTTTTCAAAGTGTTTTCACTTGTTTTGGAAAAATTACAGTAGTTGCGTTTTTGAATTTCTTGTTTTATTTGGGATTTGTTAATAAAAAAAGGTACCGTCGTTTTTTCGGTCTGGATGTGGTTCCAACGGTAGTCAACATTCGCGGGAAGGCTTGCTAATAAGTCGGATCCAATTAATCCAACGTATTCGGTATGAAAATTGAAAAGATAAACTAGGTGATTACCATCTTCTTTGAAGAGGCTAGGGAGTGGAATTTCGGCTACATACTTATGTTTGGTTTTTCCGTGGGAAGTTATAATTTCAAAAGGTTTTTCGCGAATTGAATTTGGAAAATGTCGATAAACAAATTCGGGTGAGAGAATTGTTTTAGAACTGCCTGTGTCGATTAAAAGTTTTTCGTTTGTTTGAGGGATTATAATAAAAGGTAAGGAAGATTTAGGGTTAATTGAAAATGTTTCTAATTGTTCTCCGAGGCTTGTATGCAAAAATTTTCGTCTTCGTAATAGTCTTCGATTGGTTCATTTTGGTTATCATGGTACTCGGGTTGGTTTTCGAGATAGTTGTTTTCGTATTCTGAAGTATCAGGTGGATCGTCGTATGTAGGTGTTAGGTCGTAGTTTGGGTACACGTCTTGTTCTTGGAGGTCGGCGTGATTCAATTCTTCCGAGTGGAAGTTTCTTGGTTGGGAACTTTGTCTTATGAAATTTTGGTTAAAGTTTTGATTAGTGTTAAAGTTACGGTTAAAAGGTCTTTGCGGTGGGTTTGTTCGTTGGGCCTGGTGTGAAGCGGGTCTTTTTCTAATCGTACTGGTTTGCATGGGTTCTGGTAGATTTTGTGGTCGGAAATTGGGTTTAGGGGTGAAAGCGTTTTGTCCACGGTTATTGAAATGCGATTGGTAGTTTGAAGACTGTTGCGGGAATGGACTCGTATTTTGATAATTAGGGGTGAAATTTCGTCTGAATTGGGGTGCTCGCTGCTGTGAAGTTTCGGGATAAGATTGTCGATAACTTTGTACGTTTGAGTTAAGGTTTGATTTCTGGTGATTTGCAGATAGAAATTTGGGTTGCATTTGCACTTTATTACTGTTTTGGAAATATCTAATATCTAATTCTTCTTTTACGTACGATAGGGCTGTTTCAAGATTTTGAGGTGCTCTACTTCTGATAAAGCTGCCTAATGGTTCTAAAAGTCCTCCTAAAAATGTTTTTAATGCCAATAATTTGGAGTCTGTAATTTTGTAATCCTTAATTGGTTGTTCAATACGTTCTAAAGAAATTTTGGAATTGAGTATAGCTAATAAGGATCTAATTCGGTTATAGAAGTCAATAGGGGATTCTTTTGGTGATTGCCGCTCGCGGGTTAAATCGATACGAATGTTAAGTTCGGATCTTTGGTCTCCGAAATTGCTAATGAGGGTACTTTTCAATTCGTCCCATGAATTATAAATTTGACCGGTAACAACTTCTAAAGCTGCACCTTTTAGTCTATTTCGAGCTGAGGATAACAATAATTTGTTTATATACGCGTTCGGGTCTTGTCTTTGCCAAAATTGAGTAAAAATGTCTTCTACGGCTCTGATGTACTCAGAAAGTTCTGAAGGGTTACCAAAATAGTTTGGAATTTCGTTTAATAAGCTAGTGTGGAATCCTATAGGATATCCTGTAAATGCTGCTGCTGCAGGTTGTTGATTTTGTGGTTGCGTCATGTTGTCGAGATTTAATCTTGCAGGTCTTAAAACTGCACGTATAGGCACTTGTTCTTTGATAATTTCACTTTTCGGCATAAACGTAATTTAGTTTCACTTTTTCACTTCCTACTGGTTATAATATTAACTTAAATTTAAATTATAGAGGGATTTCAATGGTTGCAAAAATTTAAATAATAATGTTTTTAAGAGTTGCAGTATTTGTAAACGGCTAATGATTATGCTACCTATTCGTCCTGACGAATTAGGGATTACATGAATCGATTAGTTCGTGTACCTGCTTAAAACTATTTTATTTTTATAACAAATTGCTCCAAAGTGAGCGGAATCTTAAAATTATTAACTCACGCAAGTATCATATCTTCGATGACCTGGTGAGGTTGGATGATGCCTTCGATGGGCTGATGTCCGCGATGGACGTTGTCTTCAATAGACTGGTACTCGAAGTCAGCTAGGCTGGGGCGATGCTTGTCCCACAAATGCTGTCGCTGTTTCCGGGTTGTAATTTAATTTTGTTTCTTAACTTTTCTCCCGTCCTTCGGCGATGTTTGTCCTCTGGATTGAAGATAGGTCTCGAAAGTTTTCAAACACGCGATTAAGGTTTAAAAACCAAGGAACCAATAACTAACTTTTAATTTTCGAAAAATTATTTTATTAGTCCTTCGCGTATCCTACCGACTGCGCCAATTTAGTTTTTTCTCGATAAAACTGTCTTTTTAAAAAGCAATTCTAAAACTTTAATTAGACAAAAAACGGAGTTTACAGCTTGGATGAAACTTATAGACTAAATTATAATTAAAAATATGGGACGCACTATTCCCATTTACTAAGCATTTTCTTATTCTAAGTATTGCAAAAGATAAAGATTATCTTTTGCAACTAAGGCAGGTCGATTACCTTAACTAACTTCTATTTTTGTAATAGATACAAGTCGTAGACGGCCATATCATTTTTACAAAAGAGTTGCTGATTTGCTGATGACATTACATTTGATATAATTATGTGTGTAAAGGGTATAACGGAAAAACAATTGCTTGCTTTAAACCTTAAATCCAATATCTGGCTTGCTCACGAAAACAATAGACGTTCAGCTGTCAACAATAGTTACTTGAGATATATTGTGAGTTGTACTATTATTAAAAACAATTAAGTGCAATTTTTATTGAATTTGTTACATTCTTTGCCGTAAGAATTTTACTGAAGCTGAAAAATGTAGTAACTCAGAACGTACACAACCATTATTGGTCATATTTGGACGTTTGGCTTTCAATTTACATGGAAATGGAAGCTTAACAAAGCGGTAAGTAAAAAAAAAATGAAAACTGTCACTCAAAAGTGAAACACATCCACTAGGCAAATCAAGTCCACCACCTAAATCAAAAACAAATCTCAATGTGACGAACAGTTGTTTCCATTTAACCAAATCACGATAAATTGGACAAATTGTATACAGGGTGTTTTTTTGGTAGCTTTAGTTAGACATTTCTGGGGCAGTTTTATAGACAGGTGTTTGAAAATTTGAACTAAAGGTGGGTACAGACCAAAACCCTGTGTTAGCGAACTGCACGCGAGCAGGTCGCGAGCTGATCGCGAACTCGACGTCTACACTAGAAATAAGTATGTACAGACCGAAGCAAGGAATCAAGGAACTCGCGAACTATCCCTTTGATGTACCGCTTCAAAATCGAACTCACTGCGAACTCGAGAACTGTTCTAGAACGCCTCGCAAACGTACGTCCACACCAGGTTTGCCAGCGGTTTGAGAACAGTTTGCGAACAGCTCGCAAACCTGGTCTGAACCCACCTTTAGGGGTTACTCTGAAAACCGAATCGATGTAAAATATTATTAGAAAGCCCTATTATTCCTCTATGCGCTGGTGAAAAATCGGTTGCCATAGCTACAAGGTTTTTCAAGTACCTAATGAATTCTTAAAGTACCGTCTGTATCCGCCATTTTTTTTTCAAGTAAGTCAAAATAACTTAAAAACCATAACTTGTAGATGAGTATCAAAAGAACTGAGATTTCACGTAGAATCCCAAAGTGCAATAAAAAATAGGGGTTGCCATTTAAAATAACGAAGTTACTAGCGACTTCCGGCATTTCCCAAAGTGCTGCCATTTTGAAAATATTTTCGATTCGACTTTCAGAGTAACCCCCATGGGAAACGTCTAACTAAAGCTTCCAAAAAACACCCTGTACTTTATCTAAAACTAGAAGAAAGCTAAATCATAACAAACCACCTTGCAAACGTGAGTAAAAATTTAAACGAACAAACATCCAAAAACTATGCGTTCAAGTAATTTAAAAACTAAAAGTATCAGCTGAGATAAAATTGAAACAATAAAAAATATTGCAACGTGACTCGTTCCCCAACTGTACATTTTATCATTTCAGCATTTACAATTTGAGTTCCCTCAAGGATAGTATTATTTTATTTATAGAAACTCTCAAACAAGTAACACTAAACGTCAGTGTTAGATATTTTCACATAGTTTTGGAAAATAATACATTAAAAATTCTAGTGGTACTATATCTAATTATCTAATGAATCGCAACAAGCTGTCAGTTTATTTGGGTTTTCATCTGATATTTTAATCAATTTACAACATATTTTGATTGCAGACTTTGGGCAATCAACCTTGCTAAATGGATAAAGGCCAATCACATTGTGTAAAATAGTAAACAACGCATTATCATTCATATCGAAATTTAGCATTAAATGGAAAGTACGATAGTACGTAACGGTCATTTTGTGAAAAATTCTACAAAGGCAGATCTTACATTGGTGGACAATAAATTCAAAATTTATTTCCGAGCCGAATACGTATTAATATTCTAGGAACACACTAGTAAAAGTTGGTATGTTTGAACTTCTAAAACGCATTCAATTAAAGGTAAAAAAAACTTTTTTTAGTTTGTACAACCGGGAATTGATTGTGTTTGTTGCTGTTTCTGTTTATAACTTACTTCAACAAGAGGCAATTCGAGATAAAAGCTTTTTTCAAGATAACTTGCTCACATTCACCTAAACGAAGTGATCCGCGTTCAAGAAAAGGGCGATAATATGTTCCGATCGAGTGAAAAACTTAAACTGACAAATCTTTTTACTTAAAAAGCGTGGAAAGCTAATTGATTCGATTTCTGCCTGTTTCAGATGGGGAAAGCGCTTATTTAATATATCATGCTTTACAATTTGAAAAGGTATTTTTGGTTTATAAAACAAGCCAGAGGCCCGCTGCTAAAATTAATCAAGCATAGCCTTTCTTGTTCCAAAAGCGTTTGTTTAGTACTTTATTGAGAACTAATTTGGTGTTTTACAAAGGAAATTCTCTACAACAATAAGCAACTCTTACTTCTGATAAAGTTTGCTTAATTTTCAGCATAAAGTTCCGGGTGTATCATCTGTAATACACTTAAAACCTGAATTTTTACCGATATGTAATACGGTAGCTTGACTACATTAATACGAAATTTCTAAAATGGTGTGATTTAAAATTTTAGCAGATCCCCATCAAATGGTATACGCTTTTAAGGTTATGAGATGATATTGGCACGCAGCTGACAATTCTGAAAAAAGTGTAGATGTGAGAAACATTGTTAGGGAATATTCAGGAACACAATTGAAAGCTTTATATTGAATTCTATGTTAGTTCCGTATTTTTCAGCTTCAAATGCGAAAGAAAATACTATGGCACTATATAAAATTCAATCAACATTCTATGACTTCTGGTTTGTAATTTTGTGATATTTTGCTTTTATTGCGTTATACTGCATAAAAATTGTTCCCGTCACTTTACAATATGAAAACATGAAACACTTATACTACTTCCGCTGTCACGCATTCCTGATTCATCATTCCACATTCCTTCATTATCATGAAAGCATTTTATGGTAATTTAAATTGCTGGCGTGCAATGGAAGTGTTGGTACAACAAACAATAAATTTTAGCAACGAAAATAAATATAAACATTTCCAAAGAAACGCCAGTTTTATAGCTATCTTACACGTGCAAAAACTTTTTCTATGAATTTTCTCGACCTTTTCAAATAATAAATTAATATTCAAGAACGCGCGTGTCTGTCAAATATTTCAAATAAACTACCTCCAGTTAATGTTCTGTCTTAATAACAATTTTCATTTTGCAATTATTGTCTCAAAATAATAAAATTCGAGTGGCACGTCGTCGGTTTCATGAATGACGATGTAATTAGACTACACTAAAAAACAACGATAAGCTTAAGTATTAAGCTTATTAGTGAAAAATTGAATATAACCGGGATACATCTTCCTGAACTTCGTAAAAATTTAAATTGCACACTGCAACATTTTTATCGCAATTACTTGTGAAGCATTCTATACATCAATACAAAATTCGCTTTGGACGTGGCATTGCATGATGAGATATGCATTTTCGTCTGCGCCCACATGCTCCTTGTTCGAATCGCTCTACATTTAAAACATGCTTCGCAGTGTTCAGGGAATTTTGTAGTGAAATCTTAGGTGATTTTCTTCCTAAATGAAGCGACAATATGTCAAGTACAGGTCTGAATCATCCAGTGGGTTGGATGTGGAAGAGTACAAGAGTTACTCTCTAACAGCGTTGTGTAAAACACCTTTTGAGGCCGCTACTTCAACGAAGGGAATCTAGTCTTCCTTCCAGGACGGTAACTTAAATCATTCTCTGGATGTCCTGGTGCTTCTAAGACAATTTCCTTCACAAAATCCAACAACAAAATCAAAAGTGTGCAATATCGTTATTACCACAAACTACTGATACATAACAGCACTTTTTCGTTTCGTTTGATTTCTTTATTTGCAAAACAGATAACAGAGTGGCTATTAACAATTACATGGATGACGAGAAATACTTTCTTCATCTCATTCGCAAATGAAAGGAAACGATTGATTTTATACTGACGACGTAGAAAATATACAAGACAATGTCAAGTTTAAAGGTAAATCCAAGTTGGAAGGACAAAATCTTAGTGCGGTGTGCCATTTCTGAAAGCGAATTTATCTCATAACCTTACATTGGTCGTGTTCGCGGAGAAGCCCTAACTGGAGACCTTTATATTCAAAGATGTCTACCTAAACTACTTCGATTTTTAAACACACATCATGCCAATGACGATATAATGTTTTGGCCTGATCTGGCTTCATGCCATTATGCAACTAGAGAATAGTATAACGCAAATAACATAAACTTTGTCCCTAAAATAGATAATCCTTCGAATGTACCGCAAGCTCGACCAGTACAAGATTTTTGGTCAATGTTGAACAGAAAATTATATGACAAGGGATTGGAAACTGCAAATGAGGACCAATATTACGGCATCGCATTTTTCAATCATTCAAAATCACTCGGTATATCTGATAGGGGTTAAATAGGTTTTCAGACAGCACAAATTATTGCTGTAAAAAGATTTAAAAAAAAATCAAAAATAAAAAAAAATCCATTTGGTGCCGACTTTTTGGCGAGCACTGTATATGATGTTAATTAGAATAATATTAAGTTAAGAAATAAAACCCATTTAAATATATTTATGGGTTTTTAAGAATTTTCCGAAAACTTTAGGACGATACGTTATTGTCGCTACTGCACAGTTGTATCGAGCAGTATTGCTCACGTTGTTACCCAATAAATGAATCTATAGCGCCTTCATTCGCTGTAACTAAACATAAATAATAAATACACAAATAGTGTATCATAAATTGTCCTTTTACAATGTTATCAGCCTGGTCAATTCAGAAGAATGTGAAAAACAGCAATTTACTATAAAGAATTCTCTACGTGTCTGTGAACAATAGCAATAAATAGCACTAAATTGTATGATATCAGCTGTGTATATAACAAACTGAAGTTAGCTCCACCAAATGGACAATTAAATAATCTTTCAAATACAATGGTACGTTATTTTTGATACCCAGTGTGGAGTAAATAGCACAACGTTATAAAATAAATATTTTGTATAATGGATACTGCCAGGTAATAGGAATTTCACAATTTCAGAACATTTATATAAATTCTACTCTATTCCCTTTATATATGAGCCAGTGTGTAAAATTAGCGCCAAATTGGGTTACCCGTAAAACTGCATTAATAACAATTATCGTGCTAAGTATGAGATGGAATTAAATAACCAAAAGAATTTCGTCGATGAATCTGACGAGGAATTTAAGCGATAAACCATATTAAGGAATTTCGATAATATCGTGTAGATTTAACAATAATTGTGTTATTACAGAGGATACAAAAAGCGAAGCAAATACTTTTTTTTTGTTCCTTAAAGTTAACAAAACTTTGTTACGCATTCGTTAATTTTCGACGTATATTAACGCCAAGCTAATATTATGTTATCTCTACAGTAACATTATAGTAATTCACAATTCTCTTCATATTGTAGGTATGTTAGATAACCGCAGGTACTTTCAAACTACATATACTACTTATTCACAGTAATAAATTCGTATAAAATGCGGATGGTGTAATAGAAACTATTTTACAAAACAAACCTAAATAATGTGCATTGTGCAGATTTTTAATAGCGGTACAAGACTCTTCTAATTTTTGAATGGTAATTTAACCGCACAAAAAGGCATTAGACTATCTTTATTTATCAAATGAATATTTCCATATTTGCATTTCAACGATAAAGAGGGTCAACTTAAGTACTGACTACTTAATATAAACGTGGTAAAATGCCGTTTTATTTAATGAAAATCCTTTATACATCGCTGTGTATAAAATGAAGGCGGCCCAGTTTTCATGCACTTTCTCTTTTTGTTCTTTTAATAGCCAGATTTTCAGTAATAGGTACACCAGATGGTTGGGATAAAACATTTTGTCTTTATCTAGATTATTCCTTAGGGTCGTTTACTTTTCGTTATTAGCAAAAGCTCAAAACTTTGAAATTGTCAATTGTATTTTCTTTATTTTGTGTAACTATGATCAACGATAAGTTCTTTTTTCTTTAAATAATGGAAGAAGGCAAGGACGCAATAATACAGTTGAGGATACTGTACAGTTATTTTCGCCAATCAATGCAATATATTCCATGCGTACGTGTCTGCCAAAATCGGTACATCAATCGACGAAATTAACTGAATACGCTTTTTATGCGTATAGTTGCATTAGTTAGAAGTTCAAGTGGGATTTAGGAAACTATAAAAGCGGATGGTTGACGAGGGTTAATTAACAGGATTAACGCATACCCCTCAACTTAGATGACATTATTATGGATAGCAGCAGAAGAAGTTAGTTTGTTCTTACGGTACACATTGACGAACATAAAGTACCTTTACGTTAAGGATTTAGCACCAAAGGGATTATTGTTCTCATTAACTATTGCATGTGTTACCAATTAAATAAAAACGGATGTAATAAATGGTTCTTACCTTGAAAACTTTTAGTTGATGTTAGTTCATGATATTCGTCATTTGTTTTATAAAGTATGGGAAGTACGTGCATATTTTTCAATATATACCTATTATCCCACAAAGCAAAAATTTGTTAAACAGATAACGATGTAGTGAGTAAATGCTTACTCGTTTCAATCTATTCTATAAAAATTAAACAGTTTACTAAAGTACTTGTATAATTATCTTATTTAAACTGTCGGTTAGTCGGACAAATGGGCAATAGTGCCAGTGGAGGGTGGAAGGTTTAAGTGGCAGCAAATGTTTAAAAAAGAAAGTATACTTGAACTAATTTGACAAAAGCTTTTCCATAAAAGCACTGAGTATGTAACAACAAAACGTACTCCAGCGTAAACCGACAACTGCTGCATAAACTGCAGAACAGGTTTGCTGCATACTGACTTACCCTAAACCTACAGGCAATTCTTCTGCTGAATTCTGTGCGGTTGTAAAATATGCAAACCTACTGGATATTTGTAATTGTACCTGTCAATACGTGTTAAAGTTAGGGATAAATAAAAATATTGATAACTAAGTCTCTCGATAGGGCTTAACGATTACGATCACGATTAGGAAGTCCGTTGGAAAACTGTCTCGTGGTCCTTGTCAGTTACTGTGTTGGCACAACTAATTTCCAAAAAGAATGCTCGATGATTAAAAATAATGTGAAAAAAGAGAAATACCGGATTCCCCGTCACGCTTATAAATGCTTAATCATAGGGTCCCATGTGAGAATGGGAACGAGACCGGACGCGGCCTTTACCTATTTTCTTCGAAATATTTGGTTGCCCTATGTGTGACAGTAAATTTGAAAGCGCGCTGTTGATATACTTATATCAATGGTGGAACAGAACCATAATATACAATGTAACGATAACTATTTTCTTGAAGAAATCTTCCTGATTTTTTTTCTTTCTTCCTGTTCTTAAGAACAATTCCTTAATCAATCAATAAATAATATCATGATTTTGGATATAGGTACATAAGTAAATGGAAAGCATAAAAGATGGTTTTACTTTTTTTGAATAGATACCAATAGAAATTACAATGCCTTTTGCAATCTATTTAAATGAAAAATCGAAGGGTTAATCACATGTCTATTTTTTTCTTCTAGATACCAGAATCGTTGCTACTTGTACAGTTTATTTTGAAACGCATGTTATGTGGAAATTTTCAATAAAAATTTGACACTCCACTCTCGTGTACCTCTTAAAGGAATGAATTTGGCAGAAGAACAAATTATTTTTCCTTAAAGAATTTGATACCATGTTCTCTCCAGGAGAGATTTAAAACCAGTTGAGAATGTGCAACGTGATGAACAAAAGCTTGCATTACCATGCTGAACAATATTTTCGATGGCAATTTTGTCCACTTTCCCGATGAGATACACAAAAAATGATCGATATAAGAAGTGAGAATATCAAAAAAACAACGAACCATCCAGACATCCAGACTGTGAATTCACAGTGACCTTTTGTTCATCGAAAATTCTTTTTAATAAATAGTGACTTTTAGAAAGTTAAACACAATCCAAGTGTCATGATTTTAAAGATGGTGCTTTCAGATGAAGACATAGACGAGTTACAAATAATGAACGCAATTTTTGAAAGACATGTCGCACACTCATCATCATCATTAAGACAACCTCGTACCCATTTCCCATTTTTACTATGAAACGCTTGTTAACGCTCCACAGGAATATAATTTATGCAAAAGGTGCTTATTTCAGTCAAAAACAGCTGCCGTTACTTTTTGATGCTATTTTTGAATGCAATTATTTTTGTTACCTATTTTCACGAGGCAGCTTCATCTGTAACTTTGAATAAACCATTATACCTGATTAGGTACATTCTTCAGTAATCGATACAAAAACTTTTAACATTAACCTTTATTGAGGATGTCGAAAAACTGTCATTGCTATCTTTTTTGAGAAGTGTATGTTCCCGTTGGCTTCAGTTCATTATTTTCGTGTTGCAGTAAACGAAATTAGTTTTAACATTACCCAAAGCAATATATACACACAAAAAAACCACCATATTTTTTTAATCGGGCGCATTCCGACGGCGAAGCTGTCATCACTGAATCATCATTCGTTGTCAAAACGCGATTTAACAAATTATTATTGTGGTTTTGGTGTTTGCAGTATTTGCTTCCAACGGCCACAAGGATTCCAGTTCTTCCAGTGATATCAAAACCAACAAAACGTGCACAATGAGTGGGAAACCAAGGAAAAACTCTCGGAAAATCTGGTAAACTTCTAGAAATAAATCTTTAGGTTACCATATTCAATTTTTTCAAACTTTTACAGGTGAAATAATAAAAGAAACAAAATTAATAAAGTTTTGTGCTCCCTCTCGTGTTGGTTATATTACTGCTTGGTTCCAACGACTCACATTGCTTTAATTGCATCCTTTTTCCCGAACTTCACTAAGCCGTTATTTGTTTTGATGAGGTGTTCATGAATCATGTTCAAGATATCTTCCAATGGATCAATATGTGAAGTTTCAGACGACCGCATGAAGTTTTAAAAAGTTCTCAATGTAGGTTGTTGGCGTAATGCCACATATGGACATAACGATGAACTTAGTACACTAAACATGCCGTTTACTACGTAAAAGTTTAACTTTCTTTAATATAGTAGCTGCCAAAATATAGGTTCCATAACAAAAACAATTAGATTTACTTGAAATTTCATAATCCTTAATTGACAAAGGTTCTATGATGTTAAGCCGCATTTATTAAGGTCTGCCTCGTCGATTTTTATATAGCGCAACGATTTTTAAGCACTTTTCTCCTACTGTATCCAGCATTAAGTGAAATTAACCCTAGAAATAATTATAATTTCTAAACTTAGATTCTACTGTTACTGTAATCTAAATTTTATCTCATTTGCTGTATTATGTATTAATTAAGCTCACTTTAATACCATTGAAGTAATTCTATACCCGAGCTAATTGGTCTTTAATGTCGGCTCGTTTGTACCCCAATGTTTCAGTTGGCAATATGCGAGGAGTGCAATTGCAATTGTGCACACTATATTTAGCAGAATATCCACGAATGAAGTTGATTGATGTGGCACACACAATTTTAAAAATCTTTGCAAATCTCCTTTAATTAAGACGTAAATTATTAAAAGCAATTAATGGTGTAGTAAGGGTGTTGAAGCAATTTGCCAGAATAGAAGTAAATTAGAAAAAATTTAGACTTGAAGCTGTTAAATGCAATTAAAATTCCTGCAAGTTAATATAATAGATAGGTACTAAATTTTCCCAATTATAAATCAAATAAATGATTTCAGGACCGGAACAAAAACAAACTTGGAAATGCATTTACATTACAATGCTAGAGCAGGTCTTGGTGAATTACTGCTGTTAGATGTTAGTAATTTCAAAGTTCCAGTTTACAACGCAATGGAAACTTGCATCAATTTTGACTTTTAAGAACGTAACCAGAAAAAACTGCGAAAGTTTGAATTTAATTAATCAGCGTAACAAATAAATTCAAAACAGATCTTAGATTTAGTCTCACGCCCCCCAAAAAGTTCCCTGAAATTTTATGACTTGTCCATATGGAAATAGAGCATTTTGTACTACAAGAGGCATAATTTCTAACTACATTGAATTTGTGATTAACTGTAGAATGAAACTTTTCAAACTATTGATCAACGAAACGAAGGTACAAGAAACTTCCGACATGCCTGTTGCATAGATAGTACAACACTTGATAACTTATTTGACAAGGCTTTTCTTACTTCCCACTTCGGTTTATTTTTTCCTTTGAATCTTTTGAAAGGACAACGTTAATAATAATTAAATCGAAGTAGGAGATAAAGAAGTGTCGTAAAAAAGTATTACGTAATCATTTTTAATTATGAAGCTTTTCTTCTTTGCCAGAAACATGCAATAAAACGTTTTATGAGAAAATATATTAAGGCAGCATTGTGACCGATTATTTTATGCAGTCATGTAAATCGTAAATACGAAGTAATTTTTTAATGAATGGGCGAGAATTTGTATACTATGTCACATTTAATTACATGTGTCTGTTAGATTTTATAACACTGAGCTAGTTACTCCATGTCAAGAATTGATAAAGCTCTTCCGTGATCAGATTAGAGATTGTGGTAATTAAATGCAAGAGTGCAATTGTCACTCGGTAGGAAAACGTTAAGCACCATTAGAGGTTTCCAAATTCAGTATTGGTTACAGTCAAACGTTGCCAAATATTTAGTTACAAAATTTACCAAGAATACAAAGATTTAAATATCTACAAATCGACGGTAATTTTTGGAAGATATAAATGCAGATTGCATAGTAATTTTTGTAGATAATTGCAATTACATTTATGTTCTTCGTGTATTTCACAACTCAATATAATCAAACTGAAGATTAAAGTATCGCCACGTGTATTATATCTACCTACATAACAATAGACGCGCGCTATTTGACTATCTAAAATATTAGGAAACCTTTGGGAAAATGCCGCATTCAGTATGCATTGTGTAGTATTGCAAACTGTCATGCCGTTGGGTAAGGTTCTTAGAGTGGGTATTAAATATTTATGCTGTGTTCATTCGCAAAACGTGTAAACCAAATAGTGTTTTATCGACAATTTGTTTTCCGAATAATTAAGTTTCCATAAAGTTACAGTAAATTTGCGAACTGAATCAATGAATCGATAAGTGGAACACTTGTTACAAGACGACGTAATTATATAATTTTGTTTTATTACTTTGCACACCTCGTTAATTTTTCTTAAGTATTATTACCACTAACGTTTTATATCAAATTACTATGTTTAAATCATACTACTTAATATATTATTCATGACACGGCAACCCCTGAAAAGAATTTTCATCCATAATAAAGCTCCCTCAAAAATTTAAGGATGATTGTCCTAATTTTCCCCAAGTTTGTACGTTTCAGTTGAAAACGTAGGTAAAATGGACTAAATTATCAAAAATTAGAAAATAAACGCTATACAAGAGTCACAACTACCAAGATAAATCCAAAAACATTAACTATGAACAAGTATTACGGGACACATGAAATTAGTATATATCTATACAAAGAAAACAGAATATTTCCACAGAATATTAATTTAGAGGTAAATTTAAAAAAACATGAAAAATGCTCTACGAGACACAACAGGGTTGCCGGGGAGAAAATAAACCTGAGTTGTTCAACAATAGGACAAACAAAATAAAGCTACTCTTAACAAAACCGTTCCAAAAGATTAAACGAAGAAAGAGAAAATTTGGACTGTAATATTTTAATAATATCACCTGAACTATAAAAAAACATTATAATAACTACAGAGAAATAGGCGTTATTCCAAGAATCTTTCAATGAGTAGATAAGGAAGAAATACAACGACAAATGGACGAATTAAGTGAAGCAGAAAGTTAATTTAGGCCTGGAGAATCTGGTCGGTGTAATATATTTTACGTGAAAAAAATTACTGGAAAAATCTTCGGATTGAAGATACATTTCTCAAAAACAGACTATTTATGCACAGGAGAATACAAAAATTTAATAAACATTGATAATGTGGAAATAAATCATGCCAGCACTTTTGAACACCTACGAGCAATGATGTCATATAAAGCAACCCTAATAAAATACGTCGACAACAGAACATGAGCTGACAAAAAAGGGCACAAGGGAAAAAATTCTCAATTCTGTGAAGATAACTAGTTTTCGGCTTATACCGCGTGGTTGTATTTGTTCCACAGCCTGCGTTGAGGCTTTTTCCTTTTTCCTTGTGAGCCAAAACAAGGATTCTTGGGATAATTATCCATCCTCTGAGCTACCGGTTCATCCCTTTGTGTTTTCTCGCAAGGCGAAAAGAAATTTCAACTTGACGTCTACCGAATGTCGAAAAAGCGTTGATGATAGTGCGTCGAACTTTGAAGATATCGCAAAAAAAGCACCTATTAGTAAACCAACCCTCATCTTCATAAGCAAGTTTTGAAGACAAATTGCTGCGATCGCAAAAAAAAGCTGCTATTAGCAAACCAACCCTCCTCTTCATAAGCAAGTTTTGAAGACAAATTGCTGCGATCGCAAAAAAAAGCTGCTATTAGCAAACCAACCCTCCTCTTCATAAGCAAGTTTTGAAGACAAATACTTGATCGGTTCTGGGACATATGTATATGCAACACGAAGTATTCTATAAATGAAACCATTTATCCCAGTAATAGCTGTTGAAAAGAATAGGAACGTTTTGCCACACAGAATCACAGATTCGGGATAAGTCAAAGAGAACTGAGATTAATTATTGGAATTAATCCAGTAACTGTATCAAGGGCTGAGTTAATGGACAATCCCTTTATTTAAATAGCAGAGGGCACATTCAATTTACTGAACCTCCTTTTATAAAACTATATGAAATTACTGTGATAGCATCAAAAGCACGCGTAGACTAATTTTTTACTTGGCATAAACAGCAAAACGGAAGCAAACCTACAGGAAAATTGTAAAAGTGAATGAAATATTTATTTGGATCGATAAATCAATGCCTGCCATTTACTTTTTAAAAATTATGCAAATGTTGAAAGTTCAATTTTGATACACATACACTTTTTCCAACATTTCGGCCGATATTTCACTATAACACCTGTAATGTTGTATTCCGAAGCAACAATCGTGGTTGGCTTGTCCCTATAGACGAGAGGCTTCACGTAACCCCACAAAAAATAGTCTAGTGGGGTCAAATCGCACGAACCAATTGACAGCACTAAAACGTGAGATGAATTTCTCACCAAACTTGTCTCTCAATTGGTTCATGGTATCGCATGCAGTCTGGCATGTGGCACTGACCTGTTGAAACCGCATGTCTACCATGTCCAATTCTTACATTTTGGACAAAAAAAAGTCCGATGTCATCAAATGGTACCTTTGCTCCATTGATAGTTACGTTGCGGCCATCATCGTCCTTGAAGGTAATGATCCCCAGTCACCGAAAAGACGACGTTGTGGTAGGTTGCCCGGCTTCAGCGCCAGCATCAGCTGTATTTTGTATGGCTTTAGACCGAGGTTCAAAATCTTCTAAGTGGTCGAATAATAGGATCCCAATTGCTGCGATCGGCGACGGATGGACATTTCGCGATATTCATTAACACTGGCGGATTCTTCAGCAATATTCTCCTGGGTATTCACTCTACAGATACAGGTTGGTGCATTGATGTTTAATACAGTAAAACTGGTGCGAAATTTGGTCACAATGGCTTGAATAGCCTTTTCGGTGGGTCGATTGTGACCACCATAAAATGGATGTGCTTTGTGAAATCCCTGGGCTTCGGGCATTGACAAGCTCTAAGGCATAGAGTGAAATGAACTATTTATAATAAACAATAATTATCTTCGATCACTTTAAATGGTTCCCCAGTATCCTTTTTGTGATTTAAAAGAGAAAACGAGTTTGTCATTCCTTTTGATATTATACTCGATACTTAGAAACGGCTAATTTCAATAACACAATAACCATAAATGGCGTGTGAATTAAAGTTTATTGATGTGCTCCTGAAGTAGCAAAATGAAATATATCCTAAAACACCTACGATTTTGATTTAAATTTATTAAAATATGTTCGCAAATAACAAATATAATGCAGATACAACTTTTATTATCAAAAAATACATTCGTGAATTAATTTTACGCGTATACCTTCCAAAACCTAATGTGGTTAAAATGTAAAAGTTCCTGTTTGCAGAGGTTGCGTCATTGTAACGAAATTTTTTATATAAGTAGGTATGTATTACATATAATTTTCAACATGGAAACTTAGAATGTGTACACAGCGGAAAGGTACATAAACCTTTTCAAAGAATATTTATTTCAGTTTTTTGAAGCGAGAGTTTGTTTGTTTAATATTTGCGTTGTATTTTTACTAGAATACTTCTATACACGTTTGTCAACACCGTAAGGATGGTCGTAGGTACTAAAGAAACAAAAGTTGTTAGTATTGTACAAAGTACAAAGTCGCCGATATCGCCAACTTCGCGTGTTTGTCAAATGCGTCGAACGACGGTTGATGTCCTAACTACACCTAAAATTATGAGTAAGAATAATGAATGACTCGAATATTGCACAATACAAAACACATTCACTCATTAATAAACATTATTACAGGCATTAATTATATCCGCTAAAGTTTTAATTTGTTTTAACATTAAGTTTATTTTAAATGTAATATTCAAGAGCTCTAAAATTTAATATTTATCATAACTTTTTTTCGTAATAAAAGTGAAAGTACAGCGGTAAAAGTATTCAGTGTCATAAGATTCCAAAGGGAGATAATAGAGTTGTCCAAATGAAGTAGAAGTAAAGCTAACATAATTAACTGGAATAACAAACTCTTTTCCTCTTAATGAAAAATAACCTTCTCGAAACAGTAATAACTTTAAAATTACAAGAGGCCGTCTCATTTTTATGACCAATAAAAATTTGATTAGGTTTCAGATAATACACATTACTACGACTTACATGATATAGGTACCTGAACTTTAACATAAAGTAATAATTTTTAATTATTATCGCACTTTTACACTAGTCATTACTACAGAGACTTAAAATGCTGTAACATCAAAATTAGCAGATAAAGTTTGGGTTGCAATGTTCACATACATGAAATCTACTGATATGGCATTGAGAATGGGAGTTTGGTAGATTTGATATACGAGTTTCGCTGTTTAACAATGATATTAACTCTGGGTGGAACGGTTGGCACCGTTTTAATTTCCTGGAAAAATAAACTCGTGTCAGCCTTCCACCCTAGCTTTACTAAAACCTACAAGCCTAGGTAAATCCGGATAACGTAGCATCCATTGCATAAACTTGAATGTGTAGCATTATCATCAAGTAGACCACAATATTTACCTCGTAACTACAAATTTACATGAGAATTTCAAACATTACTCGCAATTTCGCAATTTTTCCTCGCTGGCTTCTCACATTGTTCCGTTCGTAATCACTAATACTAATACAGATATTCCAATTATAAATAAATTTTAAGTACCTACATTGTTTTGATGAGGGTTTTCAATTTCATTGCGTGATGGTTTATAGTACATTTGGCCACTTACGACGAAGTATAAAGCTAGATTTTTAATTTACTATACGGTAGTTACGTACCTATATACAGGCCGTTCCATTTTGGACCAAAGGTGTCAACTTAATGGGATAAAAAGTTTTTATGAAAATATTTTTAGACTATAAAAACTACCGCAAGAAAGCGTAACTGCTACGACAAACACTAGAAATTGATATTTTCAATGGAAATGCCGTACTAAGCTACAATTTAAAATAAGTTTTTTTTAAAGCTTAGTTCATTTCAAACAACTTTTGTTTAAAACATTTTTTGATATTTCCAATAATAAAGCCAGTGGGCGCAACCGAACCTTACGAAACAAAAACCACACGAAATTTTCTCTAAAATGGAAAAATATCGTTCTTTTACGTTGGTCTTGTAGAACTTAAATAGTCTAAGATACTGGAGAAAACCCCGTATAGATATCTCTTGTCGTTTTCGAGATATGACCAAAAATGTCTTTTTCTGGTAATTTTTCACTGCCCTATTTTTATTAACGTCAAATCTTAACTGAAATAATTTTTTTTAAATAAAATTTATTTTACCTTTACCAATAAGTTCTTTTTTTGTGTTTATTTTTATTTAGGCATTGGAAGATGCATGATGCAATTTTTGAAAAGACACGGTCTCATTTAATAATTATGAAAGAGTTAAGTAAACTTGTGTCAAATATATTATTTACAGTATTTATTGTTTCGTTTCTACCCTTAAAAATAATGTCTTATACTAACGAGGAAGCATACGATATGCTCTCAGTGTATTCTCAATGTTATGAAAACGCATGTGTAGTTGAACGTGAACAAGTTAGATATCCTGAAAGAAGGCATTTTGGCAGAAAAGTTTTTAAGCGTTTGGCGACTAAATTACGTACCACTGGGAATGTTGGAACGACTAAAGCCCCTTTTAAAAAACGTAGGTCTAGAACTCCTTACATATGTTGAAGCCAATCCTCACAGCGACACAGAAGGAATGTCTTTGGCATTGGGAATAAATAAGACAACAATTTTTCGGATTTTAAGAGACAATAAATTTCATCCTTATCATCTTGTTTTGCACCAAGCTCTTATGGATTCCGATTATGACATCATAGATTTAATTATTATAATTGGTTAAAGTTAAATAATAGGTATGTGCCGTGAAAACGATAATTTTATTAAGCATGTTTTATGGACTGATGAGGGAACATTTTCAAGCGATGAGCAAGTAAATTTGCGTAATATGCATTATTGGTCTAAAAGAAATCCACGCTGGATGTGATTATGTGATTTCAGCATGATGAACGCCCAGCACATTTTTCTGTTGTTAGAAACTTCATGGCCAGAATATTTAATTATAATTAAACATAATAAATTACACGGCCATCTAAGATATCGACAATATTAAAAATGTGGTAGTAAAAAATGAGTAGAAAAAGATATTTTTGGCCATATCTCGAAATCGACAAGTGATCATAAATGAAAATTTAGAAAAACCACTTTACTTGGAGATAACCACCTCTAGAAAATGTATTAAACGATTCTTGTCAATTATGATTAGAACCTCAGAATTTGCGTTGAATGCCCTTTCAAATCAGGAAAAATTCATTCAAATCGGGTAAAAATTGTAGAAGTTACAGTGGTTTTTGTTTCATACGGTTTGACTGCGCCCCATGCTTTTATTGTTGGAAATATCAAAAAATGTTTTAAACAAAAGTTGTTTGAAATGAATTAAGCTTTAAAAAACGTATCTTAAATTGTAGCTTAGTACGGCATTTCCACTGAAAAAATCAATTTTTAGTGTGTGTCGTTATAAACAGAATTAATTTTCTTCAAACTGACTTTGTGGAACTTCATAAGTTGTAATAAGAAATACAAATAATTCCACTAATTTTGCATTTTTTAATATAAAGTGACGCATTTCGATGTCAATCTGTTACCATTGATAGTGACACATAGTGTCGAAACACATCGGATTACATTTAAAAATAAAACAATAGTTTCGTACCTATCCGCATGACTAGAATATTATAGTCCTTCATTCAACAATATCTCAGTTAAGGTGTACCTATTAAATAGGAAAAGTTTCGCATATTTTTATAGAATACCACATTTTGTTTTGTTCTATCTCATTTGGTTTTTTGAAAAATTTGATGACAACCAATGATTGGCAATTTTTTTTCTTCAATAACTCGTTAAGCGTTAACATGACTTAAGATACTTCTATTGAAAACAACTTACGTTCGATCATATTTTATTTTTGAGTCGTCTACACCAGCCTTGATTTTAATATGGCGACCATCTTGAATTTTTAGAATTGGTGCAAATGCACACTGCACACACTTTAATAAACATCAAGTTTAGCGTTGAGGGTAAAGGAATGTATTACTAATTGTAGTAATCACTCAATTCGACTGTCCAAAAGCAAAATGTTTTTACATTTGACTCAGAAATCTAAGAACTGAATGTTATTAAATAAATAGCTGTGGTTCTTCCTGAAAATGTATAACCCATTTTTGTAAATATATATTTTAATTGTTGGGATTATCTCCTTCTAAGAAGCAAACGTATACGGTTTATTTATTTTTAATCTATTTTAAATTTTATTTAAATCTTGGATATTAAATAGCCCTAACACTTTCGATAACAATCCTTAATGGTGTATTTTAGATATATATCCTAAGGGTCGGGTTATGAGAAGCTTTGACAGTATTTAAAATGTACTATAAATTTTCAGAGGGATTTACTGCAGATTATTTTACTATTTGCTTAAATCTTTCATATTTTACAACGAGGTTTGAAAGAGCCTGTATCAAAATATCATTTCAAGCTCTTAAGGCTAACTAAAATGTCATATTAAAACTTATTTTTATTCAGTACCAACTCGCTTCGCAGTGGTAACTCAAGCGATCCATGCGTAAAAAAATCTTATTCGAGAACCTCAAGTTAAAGGATAAGTGCCCTGAAGGTGAATTAGGGATCAGAAGTGAATAAAATAAAATCCTTCAGCCGTTATCAGTAAGGGTCACGTGTATTTGCTAGGAGCTTTTAAACTTGTAACCGTACGCTATGTAAAAAAGGTATAGAAATTTCGTTTCAGCAATATCTTTATTCATGTGTACACTTCGTTTGTTCTAAAAACATGAATGTTTTTTATGTGCACAATTCGCCATGTGTTGGATACGAAGCCAGTGTTAGCGACTACGAGACTCCTGTTTGGCGGCCGCGCGTGTCCTGAGATCTCACATCGATTTGTCATAGTAAGCAAATTGAAATTTCGAATAACATTTTTCCGGTTCGTATAAACGTAACGTAAGTACCGATAGTAAGTTCAAAGAGATGTTTAAAAATGATTTTCGAGAGGGATAAAATTATGATATTTCAAACATACCTACACCTTGTCAAGTACCACATCGAATATTCCTTTGTTATCAAACGATGTCACCGGCATAGAAACTTTCAAATAGAAAAATATTTACTGCATGAACACATCTTTATACACTGCTACTCCTTACCAATCTCAGAGAACCTTTCAATATTTCATTTTTGAAAAGTTACTGAACTCTACTTATGAAACAAAGTTTTGTGAAATTGTGAGAACTTCAGTAGATTACATTACGAAGATAAATTTGATTGAATAGGTGGATAGACTGATATCTCTAAATTTCTCTCGAAGCAATTGAATAGCAATAAAAAATGTTGCGTAGGTGTTAAAATATTATATACCTACGCAGTAATAAAGATAATAACAATAATGGTGATTTGATTATTATTATTTGCACGGAATTAGATACGTTTGGACTCTGCACTCTAACCTGCAGCTCCATTATGGTTCTGATGTCCTTTATCCTTCAAGTCCATGTCCACCATTCTGCTTAGGGGTAGGTACATTTTTCATGTCCAAGTAGAAAATATTTAGAAATGCCAGGTGATGTCATAAGGTTGCGTTTTGCGTAGAGGGTTACTTTTGTTACACATTTTATGTTACCCTTACTTTAAATCGTTTAGTGGTTTCTTCTGCAATTCACACTAATGTTACTGTGCTAAATCGGTGCTTCATCTCATCAAATTTTAAGTAGGATCGTTATATATCACTCCATCTCAGTTACCATTCATTAGAAGTTCTGTGGGTTACAATACAACATTTTTGTAACTACGTCGAGTTTAATCCTAATACCCTAACGTGTGAGGCTTATCTTAATTGTTATAGTGTAAATGCTTAGGGTCATTCATGAACAAACCTTACCAGCTGTTGTCTCTGTCAGCTCAGTTTATAACCTAGATCCTTATTTTCTTTAAATGTGATTTGGTCAATTCTTGTTCAAAAAAAAGGCCCACAACAACATTTTTAAGTTTATACGATCATTTCTCGACCATAAGATAAATGAAGTTGGTCTATCTCTATAGACAAACAAATGATTTCTTTCCCTCCGGACTCTTCTTCTCCTTGTAACGCATCTCACGTGGTCTGTCGATTAATGGTGCTACGAATTTCCTTTATTAAACACCTTGTGACCTCACAGCGGTGATATCTATCTACACTTACTGACATGCATTCTCTTGCTTCCCACAGAAGTTTAAAGATGCGTTGTTGAAGACCCTAGGATAAAAATAATTTTCGTTGTACTTAGAGGTTCTTAGATTAAAATTATATTTCGTTTCGTATTTATTAAATTGGACATTTATCGATCATTTTTTCTCAAGAATTCTTCCAAATATATCCACCGTGCGCTCGATCAATTTTTGTATTCTGAAGGTTGAAAATTCATACGTGAGTGCAAGCAGTGTATTGAGTATTCAACTGTGAAGAAATGGTGCCGAAAATTTAGTAATGGAACAGAAGAGACGAATGATAAATTGCCGACTTGGTGCATCACACAACAATATCCCATGTGCGGTGGGCCTGGGCCTGCTTAGAGAAAATCGTCAAATTACACCAAAGTTTGTGGACAGTGTATTCCCCGTCTTTTTTGTGTGGACCAAAAATGCTTAAGATGGACTTGTCTTCTTAACAGCTCAGGTAGTGCAGGCAAATTGGTAACGAATTTCTTTTTGTCAATAATTGCTGGCGACGTAACTAGGAGTGATTATTTTGCAAACCCTCCAGTAACTTGACATCGCTGTAATGGATACATTAAAATTCAACACCACCAAAGAAGCATAATGACAAAATTAAAAGAACTTTAACTGTCGACGCTATTCCTACTTTAAAATTGGGGTGTGGAAACAGCTTTTCCCCTCCATCTCCTACTTCTTCTCCCGAACAAGTCTTCCCTTTTCCTTCCGTGATGAGGCAATATTATAAGAAAAACACTAATTTACCCGAAACATAAATTCTGTCAAGGAGATGGGCGTAAATATTAAATATAATAATAATAAACTAATTCGTTTAAACAGAACATGGTACAGTGATATCACTGTAGATTGGTATCAAAATATTTTTCTTAATATTCTTCAGCGTTGATTTAATAAAACTGTGTAATGGTACTAAATGGCATTATTTCTAAAAAAATTATCCCATCCATTTTATCAGATTTCTATTGAATATTTATCAAATCGTCTTCCATCCACCACAACTCGCATCGTTTAACTGGGAAACTCCCAGTTTAGTATACAAAACTTCCTACATGATTCTACATTTTTTTGAGTCAAATGCTTCGGAAACCATTTTGCGCATACTTTATGAAATATAATATTATGAGCTTAACAAATGTTCACATCAATGTTTGAAGCCAGTTCTTCAAGTTTCATTCGCCTATTTAGATAAATCAGCACTTGAACCACAATGTTCTTGCTGTGATTACAAGATTCGCCTGTGCATGTGCCCTGATGTTACACTTTTAACTCCATTTCAATTCAATTCAATTTCAGGGATTTACACCCTCAGCATTTAGAAACCCTATAACTGGGAGCATTATTTGTTTGCTGTTGCAATTCTGTAACGACGAGATTGCAAAAAACAATGACAGATTGACGTTGTAAATGTTTTATTTCATAAACTGATTCAATGTATTATTTAATGGTAACATAGTGCTTACAGATCAAATTTGAAATAGTTTCGCAACTGTGTAAGATTGCGTTAAAACCTTATCATCACGTGATTCGAAAACAATTTTGTTTATCGATTTTATGAACATTTCGTTCCACTGAGCGAGTTTATGTAAGAGAACCGCGTGGCCTTACACCAATATTAACTTATATCTTTCCTACTAAAAATCTCTGAATGAGTTGATAGCAAAGAAACATAACGAAAGGCTAGAGTGGTATAAAGTTAGTGTCTATAACTTCACGAAGCAGTCATAGAGAGCTTTTCTCAATAGTGAATAAGTTTAGACACGGGAATACAATTTCAAATTTTTTGGCCGCTCACTATTAAGCGTAATTAGCTAGTAAGATTTTAATGTCTACGCATTATTATCATCAGAACTCTTGCGTACTTTGGTATGAATTAGAGAAAGGTTCTACATTTTAAGCTCATCGATTACACGTGATATCTAGCAAGCGTTATTAATTATATTGTGAATATCGATTAGTTATTAGAGTAATTAAGCTGATATCAGTAAAGAGATAACCACGAAATGTTATTAGGTGTATTGGATCCTCAGGCATAACACATGAACTAAATATTGGTAGCTTCCTCAAGATGCAATGATGCGGTTCGACTTAATAACTAAAAATAACAAAATATGGGATTACTTTATTTTGGCTTCGTCGACCGCTGTAAGTAATTAATTAATTCTATTTAGAGAAGAGTTGTAAGTTTCACATGCAGTGTCGTAAAGCTTGATGGACTCCTTTTATTGATCTACCCTGTATTTAAGGGATAAAAAGGAAAACAATCTATTATTATCATTAAAGCACAATCGATTCAAATGATTTACATTAGTCTGGTGCAGTAACTAATTCTTGCGTTATTGCCACTTTCAGTTAATAAAGGTTCTGTGACGTTGTCCACCAAAATCAGATAGATGGACATTGTTTTATTTTTGAATAATAATTTTATTTAATTTATTGATTATTACATATTTGAATTCTATTCAAGAATGTTACTGCCATCTAAGTTTTTACCGATTTTATCCTAGAAAGTTCTTTTATAGCTGGTTATTTTTGCCAAGGTTTTATATCAAATTTCCAGCAAAATCGGCAGCATATTTATCCTAATCACTTATGCTAAACTTTTGCAAAGAAGTGTATAAAGTACAAGATAATACCGTTTCCTCTTAAGGATATATAAACGTTTACATCATTACCGAAATTGCAAATGCAAACAAGACAATCGACAAAAATACAAGTATAGATGGGAAAGTTACTGGAATGGTCGTGATCTCATTGAATTTACATTTTTTGCTCCAACACCCAAAGTTATCGATTTGTTCCTGGAGGTAACATTCCAAAGGGTCAATGTTCACAGTCTATATTGGTCCCTCATTCAACATAAATCACTATTCAGCAAGAAAACATCTCAACGTTAGAAGAAGTGGATGAGAATCAAGTGCATTCGTAAGGATTTAAAACCTCAATTCCTCCAATTTTTGTAGAGAATTGAAACGATTGAATGAGCGCGTTGCATTTTCGGCGTCATATAAGACCTTTTTCTTCAATTTCTACCTTCACTTTATTTGAAAGTGTTAAGGCAGACAAGTAAAGTTCTGTTGATATCCCAAAACTGAGACTACAACTTTCCCAGCTACTTTTACTGTACTTTAAATTCTGGTGTCTTAGTTGGGAGTCGACATCTTGTCAGTGTTTACTGCTGCTTGAAGTCAGTTAAAATATTCGGCTAAATGTTAGGCTCGATGGCGTTTCTATTCAAATTCAACCATTACGCAGAAATAAAGTTTTGATTTCTCATTCTTACGCATTTTTAAATGGTAGGCCTGCTGAAACTATATTTAAGAATTTAAGGGTTTGTGAGGCGGTACCAATTATTGGTCGTCTAGAACGTGATTTTCAGTTTGTGTATGCGTATGAATTCCGTTACAAAAAAATTTACAGTGGAAAGTGCAGATGAATTTTCTACAACAGCGTTCAATCTGGATCTTATTTTCGTGGCATATTTCCTCCCTAAATGATAGGACTTTATTATTGACCCAATTTGTTTATACAGGGTAGCCCAGAAAGTCCAATATTTCATTCAATATCATACGGAATAAAAAATGTTTCAAATCAAAATTGTAGGATACGAACCATTGCATATTTGTAAAACATATATAAACATACAGAGTGATTCGCATAATCGTGGCTCCGTGCCGACCTACTTTTTTTAATGGAACACCCTATATTTGATGTTATATTCTGATTGCTCTCTTAAAATGCTCTATGTCCATATTTTTGTTTCTTGTTTTGAATGCAACGTTTCCAAGTTATGAATTTTTTTCGTGAAAAGCATGGTCTGATTAAACAATACTTAGGCTCGCTCAGTTTTAAAATTGTGAGTAGTTTTTGGTACACAAATTAATAAAGATCGCTCCTCAGTGAATATGCAAATATTTGTCGATTTAATTATATAGGGTGTTCGCAATAATTCGTAAAGTTTTGTAAATTTCGAATACGAAAAGCTTTGTTATTTTAAATGGTACAATTTGTTTGGAAACTTATAACTTGACGTAAGTCATTTTAAAATGAAAAAAACGAACACGTAATACAGATACAGATAGTGTTCAATTTGTCTGACAAATTTGTATAATCTTCTCTGGTGGTGGCGCTGCGTTGGTACGTTTGGCGTTGACATGATCCTCGGTGTCACAGATGCCCTCGAATTCGTCTTCTTCCTCGGAATCAGGAATATTCAGATTGGTGCATGTCGGCTCACTTCGCTTGCATTTACAATTTCGGGAGCAGTCTCCTTTGCACCCACAACGTACGAGTGCAGCAGGTTGTCTAGCGCCGGGGATGAAGTGGTAGTGACATGCTTATAGTGTCTCTGTTCTACCGTCCAGCCCCAATATTTAACTGAAAAGACGTAACCGTTCCACGCCTGGATTTGGTCATATACTCGCAGACTATGCTGGCGGGCGGCAGGTGAAGTAAGTGCAATATTCGCAAAATCCATGACGTAGTTTGGAGATTTTTTGGCAACTGTCTGCTCTGAACATATTTTTTGTATCTGGTTTTGTCAAGTCCCCCTGAACGTTTACCTGTAGCTGCAGCAAAGCAGCATAATCCTGTGACGCATTTGGGTCGTTGAATATTTTCACAATTTTCTTCAGTTCACGGTCATTTTGTAGCTGGTTGAAGCCTGAAATTGGACCTCTTCTGTACAAAGCGGAAGTTGCGTCGCATTCCATAAAAGCGTGTGGGTAAAGTAGGTGTTTCGTCATGTTACCAAGGGCCTTCGTGTAATGCTCTGCTCCAGGAAACTGTTCTAGTGGTGGTGGATTTTCCATAACTACCATGTACACGGTACATTGGGGTTGCGTCGAGGCAACAAGTAAATTTGAGTCCGCGCCAACTACAACAGCTGATTGTCCTGACTCGCGTTTCAACAACCACATAATCCGCGTCACTAAGTGCCTGCAAAACGGGGAACTTAGCTTTCTTAAATTCTATGCTAAGGAGATTCAAAAAACAGCTACTCGCATATGCACCGCGTCTTTCCTACTTGGTTCGTATTCGTCGAATATAACGATGACATTTGTTCCCTAATTTCGGTTGACCATACGTTGTTCGATGGGGACAATGTAGGTCCTCTGTACAAAAGATCCCCACCGTCGAGAACATAACGAACTTTAATAATAGCTGAATAAAATTATATTAACTCTCTATTTTAACTTTTTATTGCAGGTCTTCCAAAACAGAAACGTTTGAAACAAACAGCACGTCCCTATGAGTGTCCATTATTGCTCAGTTATAGCTTTTTTGGAAGAATACAAGATGGAGGTCGTTTGTTTAAAACTTAAGGGTGTTCCCCATGCACGATTTTTTGAGATTTTTCTGGGGAAGTACAGGGGGACCTAAAGAACGTATTTCGGAAGGAATTAGCTTTCTAATAATTATTTCCGTTTCGAAACAAATTTAAGTCTAAAATGGCCTAAACTATAATGAAAAAAATGAAACTGGAAAAAAATAGGTAAAATTAAGTTTTTAAAGGGTTTTTAAGTCAGATATGAACCACAAATTAATATTCATGCTAGTTAACTTTAGAAATAGTATGAATTGCGTACTTATTCACATGAATTCAAATGTTCTTGTGTAACCGCTAATATAAAATACATGGCCTATTTAAGTATGTCACAGCGTTTATATAGAGAACATAAATTAAGGTTTACGGTATGAACTTGATATAGAAACTTGAACAGAAATCCCTTCAAAAATGTATTCTATTATAAAATGTTATAGCTTTTATAGTTTACAGGATCGCGTTCTTTTATGAGCAGTAACTTCAAGTTGAATACGATTTATATTGTTTATGCACTATGCTTGATAAAGATTATACTTCCGGAAAACACGATTGCATTTAAAACAACGGAACGAGAATTAAAGTTGTAGGGTTTAGTGTTCACTTATCAAAAAATTGAACGTCATCTTCAATTCAAGGAAAAGGTTGTTTTCAATAAGCTGAAAGTAAATCTATATCGTGTGGAAAAATAATAAAAACAGGACGTTATAACTTCTGTATTTATTTAGCTATTTTAAAAGTTGAAAATACATCACTCCTTTTACGAAGGCGTTATACATTTATACAGCATTGTAAGAGTGAAGTGCAAGATGAGAATTGGCACGTGGCTTGCATAAAAATTTCACCAAATTTACCTATTTTACGAAAAACAATAATTACACTCTAGGCAATTCAATCGTGCCTCGTTTATCTTTAACTTTTACCCCTTAACACTCTTTAGTTGAAGAATTAAGGGTTATATGTTATAGACATAAATTTAAGAAAGTCGTAAAAAAGTATCGTAATGGTTTATATTGCACCTAACAATATTATTTATTTATATTTTTCTATTTTCAGACCGTTTCTTGAGAATCGAAATACATATATGTATTTTCATTTTCCTCCTATACTTGAACCATTCCTTCATACTTCCTGTAATTTATTATCGATGTAGCGCGCTTTTCTGAGATAATTAAGGTCTGTATAAAAGTCCAAAAGGTTAATAGTATTCAATTTTCACTTATTAAGCAATACATTTCAGAATATTAAATTCTACCCGTACAATAAAATTTATCTAATTGCAGTCGCGCAATCGAATAACCTTTTTTTTTAAGTTTTAAGTAAAATTTAGTATCTTCATAGTCCTCTAGTCCCCTATTCCACTCCTATACGTCGCATATATAATCTCTCATGACGGATAGAGTCATGTAAATTCTCATAAATTTATTTGCGAAATGTTTGCCTGAAACAGTTACATGCACATGAGTGTAGCCGTGTTATATGTCAGTAGAATGTTTCGAATCTGTATCAGAGGATTGCTCTGAGCTCACCACAAAGCTACGAGGTTTGCCTTTTACGAAGTGAGATTTCACGGCAGGGGGGAGGGGGGGCTCTTATGAATTAACATTTTATAGCTTCATTTGACAGACCACATATATTTGCTATTGCACAAATACAGTCACACTTTGAGTGATCAAATTAGAAAAGAAATAAAATTGCCCAAGAAAATTTTCGGCAAACCTTAAAAGGAAATTGTCTTAAAAAAAGTTGTATGGCTGAACTGATACTGTTTTTTGAGATGAAGCACTATGAAAAGCAGCGTCCATCAAAAAAAGTGTCCCGTACGAAATTATTGAGGCCGTAGAGCTTGGTTCACTTCCTTGTGGCGAAAACGATGTATGGGCAGTAAACAAAGTGGGCTGTCGTAAGACACTTACGAGCAATGGAAACCGTTTAAAATCACATGGTGGGGAAATACCGTGGCGTAGTACTCCCTGTATCTACACATTTTAGGGTTATAACGTAATTATGTTCTGTGATTGATAAAATGCAAAAACATAATTAACGGACGTTAGATTTAGAAATACATCTTTAGTTACATTTTAAGCATTATGAACTATGGTAATGAAACATGTTTCTTTACTTATTATTACTAGAAGACATTCCTTGTACGTACGTTAATGACAAGATGAGTAATGAAGGGCGGAGTTATTAGTTAAACTACTCGCCTTATCTGACATTGGTTTCGCCACAAGCAAGTGAACAAGCTCTATGTCAAATGATCAAGAAAGCTAAACCTGTTATATATCAAGAGGTTCAGATAACATTAAGCACCTCAGGGACTGCAGTACAAAAAATCTTGCATGAAGAGTTGGATGTCAGAAAAGTAATTTTGCGTTAGATTTAACGGAGAAGAAAGGGCATGGAGCTACGTGCTCACCTAATATCCGAGAAGAAGCAGCAGTCCTGTCCATTTGTAGTATTGTATAGGTATATGGCTACTATATCAAGGCTATGTAATGTGCAGGTCTTCTTATAAAGGACATTATTGTGTAAATTTGTTTACGATTACCCCATTTGAGAGTGTGTTATTTATACTATACTGTTTTTCCGTTTCTTCTAGCATGTTCCCTTTAGTTTTTTCACTCTTCTTTTTATATTTTTTGTGTTCTTTCAACACTTCCTTGTTCCTTCCCTGTTTATTGTCGCAAATTTATAATGTGTAATTGCTGTTATGTATACATAAAAACCCGAAGAAATTAAGCAATTTGTTAATGGCTAACTTTTGTTGGAAATATTGCTACATGACGTAGAAAAACGTCCCAATTATTGTGTCAACTGTGTATGAATTATACAGGAATATCTCCAATAAAATGTTGGTATTTCAAGAACAACACGAATTTAAGTAGAAGTTCTTATTGATTTTCCGCGGATGGAAGATTTTTTCAACAAAATTTGTTAACTAAATTTTATTACATTATTATGTAGAACTTCTTTGTATTTTCCGCAATAAGCTCTTCTTGTGCTTATTTTACTCATCAGACTCGTCTTTTATACAATTAAATCATTCGATCCAGATTGATTTTCAATGTAATCTAATTTATTTTCTAATTGGCTGTCTTTTGGTCGAGGCGAATTATTTCTTAATTTAGGTACTTCGTAAACCTTGTGAGTGGTTCTTAGTCTAAATTATACCTTTCTCCTCTTCGTTCTATTTAAAATAAATACAAACCGCGCAGTTAATTTAATTGTTAAAATTCAATAGCGGACACAAAAACAAAAATAGAATAGGTGACATTTTCTTTATTGCTTGAATTAATTACAGAGCGCGTCGGTCCAAAACAGGGTATAAAACGTGTAGCGCATTTCTGAGGAAAAGTGACATTGGAAGTTTCCTTCGTGCATTAGCTAATTGCTTTATTGTAGCAGTTTCCACAGTACAAACTACAAGATTCCCAGTTTTTGCAATAATCGCTAACGTGATTTGGGAACTTTCGTGTCAATACATTCTCAAATATAACAACTATTTCTAATAGTAGTTGATAGTTGACCATTGCATTTTACTGCATTTTTAAAATCCAAAACTTATAGTGAAAGGAAATATTATAACTGTACGATATCCCGTAGTTCGCCGAAATTATATCATTTGTACTTTTCTGCCGATTTTCAAAGGACTATCCGTTTCTGAGATAGATATAAGTACAGTTTATTAATTACTTGTTTAATAAATTTCATATAGTCGCAATACAAGCCGAGTGAGCTATATCATCATTAAGCAGGTGAGAAGGAAATTAAATGTTATACGAAGACCACAATTAATTAATAAAACACGCAGTGCGGATGTCAGTATTTTTAATTGGAATCCCCTCATGAATTTCAAGTGGATGATAACTACGAGCGGGTGCCTGTTGTCCTGTAATAATTGCATAGTCAACAAGATATCGCGGACATCATAGACAACAACTGTTTATGGAGATGGTGCCATGAATATGTGTACAAGTGGTATGGTAAATTTAAAGGTAACAGAACGAATGTTCATGATTAACAAAGAAGTGGAAGTCCATCAATCGTAACTGATGAAATGGTGAATAAAACCGAAGAGATGATTCGTGAAGACCTCTCTACATCTCTTCTCAATAAAACCATGACTAAAGCACTTAGTTTTCGAAAATTGTGTTTGGGGTGGGTTTCAAAAAGGAAGGAGTTTATTGAAAAAACGTTTAGCAAAGTAATAATTAGAGAAGAACAGTCATAGGATAATTATTTTCTTGGCCAATATACCATTATTTATGAATATAATTAGCAAACGTAAAGAAGGATGAATGAGTCTAATTCTGACTAGAGGAAATAGAACTGGGATCTTTAGCAAAACGAAGTATCGAAAGGACAGAAAAAAAGATATATATCTTAATCTTTAGGTTTAGACAACCAATCAATCAATATTATTCAAGGGCACCCTCCCAAAAATGCACAAGCGGACCGGAAATACTTGCTGGATCGAATTAAAAAAGCTATGGTTTATGTCACGTTTAGAAGTCTGGTGTGGCGACCATAGGGAAATATATTTCAAATGAGATATTCTACAGCTATTAGTTTAGTAGGCCCAGTGGTCTTTTCATAATGCATTTTGAAGTAACTTTTGTATAGTTAGGGATAGAGAAAGTGCAAATTTAGGAAAAGGAGGACGCCATCAGGTAACATAAGTTTTTGTAGAAACTTAGAAAATTATCTTACAGTTATTGTTTTTTTGAGGGAATACTCGTATAGGAACCAACTTTCTTTTTCAGTCCTAATATAAAAATGTCAAGCAAAATAAGATTGGTTTAGTTTATCTGTCATATTTTCATTATAGGTATAGATGGAATTTTAAAAGTTTAAGTAATAAACATCGGTACCAAAATTACTGTGATAAATGTGAAGTTTTTAATAAAAAAATAAGAGCAACATTTTCTTTCTTTTAGTTTAAATTTTTAGCCAATTTGTTAAATTAACGTGGGTTTTATTGACATTAAATAATAATTTACGTTACTTTTGTAATATCGTTATCATAATAATTATTTTACAACAAATACTAAAGTATAAGTTTTAAAAGCCTTTTGAACTCTTATTAATAATTGATCTCCTTAAATCATCACAGAGAAATTTCCTATTATTATATTAAAGCAGAATTGATTGAATGCATGGATCGCGAGCCTTTGCAGCTAATATTTGTGCTGGAATCTTGTATTTGACGATTGTAACTGTTAAATATATAGAGCGAGAGCTGGCTGCAAAAATGCTGTCCTATCGAGTAACAGCATCAAATGAAAGTGAAGAAATTCACATTTTATGTACCGGGTGCTCCAAATTGGACGCTTTCTCATGAAAACACCCTTTATTTTAAGAGATAGAAAAAATTACCTAGGTGTCTGGAGCTCAATTTTATTGATAAAATCACGGGAGTAAACAGAATTCAGCTATTTGTAGTCTTTTGGCCGCTAGGGGGCATTCATCGAATTTGGTCGATTTCTTTAATGCTCCATAACTTTGTTATTACTTATTAAAGACAATTAATTTTGATTTAGGGTCGTACACAAAAAACCAAACACCCTGTATAAAACTGTCTATCGCGATAGATTTTACGTAAAAAGTGCTCTAAGAAAGATTTTGACCAAATCAATTATCTTTAATAATAAGAAAGTTATGGAGCATTAATGAAATCGACCAAATTCGAGAAATGCCCCCTAGCGGCTAAACGATTAGAGTTAGCTGAATTCTGTTTACCCCCGTGATTTTATCATTAAAATTGGGTTCCAGACACCTAGGTAATTTTTGCTATCTCTTAAAATAAAGGGTGTTTCCATAACAAAGTGTCCAATTTTTTTACTATTTTTTTAAATACCTGAGTCATTGAATTGAATGAATGTAATTATGACTCATTTTACTTATAAAAAAAATTTTCCTAGGCAGAAATTTGGTGACGTTATATTTAATTTGAAATAAATGATTGCAGAGAAAAATATGAATGTATAGAGAAGGAGGGAGGGGGGGCAGTGGCGGCGATAACGGGCCCGTAGGGCCCGCCGCGCGGTGGGGCCCGGCAATACTCGGGGCCCCCGACAAGCACCAACTTTAATGCTAGTAATTTTTTTCAAAAAGCATTTTAATGATGTATAATGTAATTATATACAGGGTTTTTCAACGAAAAGGAGCCACCCTTTATAACTTCTAACAGAATCAAAATTTGAAAAATCGGCGATACCCGTCTATAATAATATCGAGGGGGACACTTTTTGACATAAGTTTGAGATTTCATACCTTAACCCCCTGGGTCCCACAAACATACCCTTAATTTTTTTAAATGGCAACATAGGTCATGTGATACGTCATTTGAAAGGTCTTTTGATATCTTGCATTACTGCGTTTAAAATTTTAAAATCGTTCAATTCGTTTGTGAGATATTTTAATTTAAAGTTTTAGAGAACTGATATAATTTGTCGTTATAATAATGCAATATAAAAGTATTACTGACTTTTTAATTTATTTTAAGTTTTATTTCCATGTAAATAAAAAAAAGTTTAATACAATGAATTTCGTATCAATTTATCTTGACTATAAAAGCAAAAAAATAAATAAAAAACAACCATTTTGAAGAAAATTATATCAGTTCTCTAAAACTTTAAATTAAAATATCTCACAAACGAATTGAACGATTTTAAAATTTTAAACGCAGTAATGCAAGATATCAAAAGACCTTTCAAATGACGTATCACATGACCCATGTTGCCATTTAAAAAAATTAAGGGTATGTTTGTGGGACCCAGGGGGTTAAGGTATGAAATCTCAAACTTATGTCAAAAAGTGTCCCCCTCGATATTATTATAGACGGGTATCGCCGATTTTTCAAATTTTGATTCTGTTAGAAGTTATAAAGGGTGGCTCCTTTTCGTTGAAAAACCCTGTATATTTACCACACATAATATTAAGTAAGAACGAGACCAAAGCATACAATGAATTATAATATGTTCACTCTCCGTCTCTCCGGTATTTTTTGTCATTCCCCCTCTCTAGCATTTTCGCTATAATCAAAGTCATTTATTTGTATCAGCTGATGTATATAAAATAAAATTGTGTATTCCGTAAATGGCAAAGTATTGTGCTGTGTACAAGTGCATTAATTTGAACTCGATTGAGTACCGACAGAGAGTTGACTTTGTATTAACCGCCATACAACCACGAACAGGTTAACACGTCGTTTTCACCCTATTCGTGATGGTATACCGGTTAACCCTTTGTTATCTATCCATTCCCACCACGTTAACCCTTCTATTGTTATGTAATAGGTAATTAATTAAACATCGTTTTATTGTTTTATATTATAGGATTTGATTTTATGAGAGTTTATGTTTAAGTATTTTATTAAAGAAAGAAAAAGGGGTTACCCGGTAAGGGCCCCAAAAATTTGTTCGCGGGAGGGCCCCCTATTACTTACCGCCGCCACTGAGGGGGGGGGGGGCTTTGATCTATGTTGCGAGGGGGCGCAAAGTTTGTAGTTACGCCACTGTGATATCATCAATTACTACGTTAAATAAGATTGGGCTTAACACTCCACCTTGCCTTAAGCCCAATCTTAAAATACATAAACGTAATTATCCTACACCTAAGACGTGACCAAGAAGAGACATGACCGATTTACGATAAAACAGCTTTCAGAAAAAATAATGCTTCAGGCTTCAGTTGCTGGCAGGGTTTTTGGGCTTGGGATAAAATATGGGATATACTGATAAGCTGTTGCAAACTATAAAAGCCTGTATAGATGTAAAATACATACAATAAGATATTCAAACATTAGGTTAGAAAACGAACAAGGTGGAGTGTTAAGTCCACTACTTTTTATTGTACTCGTGGACGAAAGTACAAAAAAATGTAAAGGAATGGAATTACTTTTTAAAAATCAATTAAAGCTCATCGTGAAGCGTACTAAAGCTCCATTGATAGTTTAAGATTGAAGGCAATTAGTAAAATAAAAAATTATTAACGAAATTGAGACCATTGCCATAACACTTCACGAAGTGATAATATTCAAATCGTACTGAAAATACAGCGGTCGATTGCTTAATTCCTCCATCTTGCTAATATTGGCTTAACCATACTCGAAGATACAGTTTTTCATCTCAACAATTTGTTGTTCTTCATACAAATCAAGAGATATTGACAAAATTAAACTACATATGTACCTAATATGACCTATAATGAAAACAATTACCTTATAGTTAAGTATTATTTTACTAAAATGATAATTTATTTCAGAAGTTAACATGCATTAGCTTTTAGATTTTTCAAAATAAGTGAACATGACTAATTTTTTTAGCTTTGAAAATGGCCAAAACTAATATGGTCGAAACATAGCAACATGGAAATCATTTGGGAAAGACAACGTTAGTCATTAATTTTATTATCTTTCCTTAATCTTATCTTATCAAATTTTGACAAAAAAATGTAGGATGTTCCACTAAGATAATGTATTTTTAAGAAAACCTTTATTTGTAACACCACATGACCCACAACAATTTTAAAATAGAACCCAGATATTGCAACAAAAAGAAGAAAAAGATTCTTTTTCTAATGATGAACCTTGTCGTATGTAGTGGTCAACACTATACATTATATAGCGTCCCGTTAAACCATTTTTTCGCAAACACAATATTTTGGTAAGAAAACCAGCGATTTCATCGACGAATTGAAACTGAAGGTGCAAGAATGCTAAATTATAAGGTAATGTTTTATTGTTAAAAATAATCTAATTCCATAACAATCAAAAAGTTATTACGAAGATAAAACTGCCGTAAAACACCTTTAGTACGTTCAAATCTTGTAGATCTTACAGGTTTATTTACTGACAGTAGGTACTGAAACCCGCAATAGTAGCAACATCCCTGTAGAATACTCTTAAATGTCTAATGTCAAAGGTTCTGAGACCGAAACTTCTTAGCAGACTTCGAGGGAATAACAGCACTACTCGTTTTGTTTTTTTTTATGCAGAAACTGTTCTTGCTTTTGAATTTAACATAGGAATGGAATAGAAAGCCTTTCTCTGATTAAAAAACAATTTCTTCGTAAATAAGGCAGCAAAATGCGGGTTTTGTATTTTATGGCAAACGAAGTGTATTATAGCACCGTTGCTCCTCAAATTTAACAAGTGTTATATTGTGAAGCCGCGTTTTATCGGTTTTCGCAGACTACAAGTAACTTATATCTAGTTTAGATCAGGGCAAATTTCGAGTTTTATGTATATGAAAGTTATAAGGTTTACACCAGCTTTCCGTGAAGGTTGCGCTAAAATGAAGATTATAAATTTAGTACGAATCTAAGCTATGCGGTTATTTTTTATAAAACGAACGTAATTAAAGGCATAGTCAACCTAGAAAGTTTCGCAGTATATTCGGTACCTACATTAAAGTTTCGTTTTAATGAACGTTTTAACTTTTTCCATAAGCCCAAATTTCTTAATTATTATAAAATTACCATTACAAAGGTATAACAAACTTTATTTACCTTCCCTTGGTGCTGGTGTTAGATATAAAGATCTTTGGTTTCTCTACATAATCCAATTTCGATAAAATCCGAAAGGATCACAAAGATATGCTGCTAAACAAGTGTATAAAGTCTCAGATGTGTATGAAATGGGCAAAAAGCCGAAGTATACGCCTTTTTCTACCTGGAGTAATTTCTCAAACGGAAAACCAATTCAATTTGTTTCAAAAAGGGCAATCTTATAAATACAATTATTATAGTGAATTTTCTAGAACAAACTCTGTAGGTTCATATTTTATTAGAATTTCAGATTTCGTCTCTTTTACACAGCTAAAGTACTTTCCTTTTGTGTACTTTGTCGCTTTTGTTAACAAATACGAGCATTTCTTTATAAATATTAGGTGAGCTAGTGTCGGTAGAGAAATGAGGTCGGAAGTTAATTACTTTGGCTTACCGTAAAAAAGGTACATTTTAGTTGTTTACGGTGCAGACTCATACAAATCCCAAAAGGTCCGTAACTTAAAAACGGCTTATCTGCTCTTAAAAATTCTTTCACTGGGGGAATTCTATAACTCACACGGGATGCTGATTAGATTTTAGTGTAAGTGCGTCCGATTATTTATCTGCCACACACTTGTACAAGAAATCGAAATTTTTATTCGCTAATGGAGTTTCCCTAGAGAATTTTGTACGTGGTTTAGTGTCACATTCATTCGTATAATATGTAACACAATTCGAACTTTTATATTCACTCATTTTGTAAACTAAGAAGAAAAGCTTTTGTCGTTTTGCTAAAATTAAAAATTGTGCAATTTACTAAACGACCCTCTTAAACGCTAATTACGCGGAAAGATTTTGCCTGTCGAATAAATCAATATGAATACAAAATGTACATGGGAAACTTCATTTTAGAGAAATTGAGTAAATAAATGTGAAAAAGTAAACAAAAAATACGTCTATTATATTAACAATAATAATAGCACCTGTAAATGATAAATTTCAAATATCTATAGGTGATAAGTTATTTGACATGTCAACAAGAACAAGCTGTGCACATGGTACCTTAGCGCATTTTTTTAAAATATACAGGGTGTTCCTAAATGTCATCTACATACGGGGGGGGGGGGGGGATTCTTTGGCTTATTTCATAACTAAAAGTTCATATAAACATTGGTCCGCAAACGATTCCCTACTAATCTGCAGGGTCTTGAAATTTGAAGATTGTTTCGTTTTTCTTTACAGCTAATACAGTTTTTGAGATATTTAACTCAAATTTGGAATACAGGTTACTCTTTAGGGCTTATATTATTGGGCGTCCTAAATGGTTGCAAAAATCTACGATATTCTTTCAGGGGTTGTGTCGCATTTTCTCTCCCAGAACTTTCTTGCTGTGCACCGCTGGTGGATTGCATTATAAAAAATCAATTGTCTGTTTCGTTTACAAACTTTTTTTGTCTCTTTTCGTTTTTTCGTATCTGCGACCGTTATTGGACAAAAAATTTAAGAGCGATTTTCTGTAATTGGCGAGATGAAATTAATATTTTTAAAATGATCTAGTAGCAATAATTTATTACAATAAAAAAAACTAAATAATAACCATAACAAAGAAACTACGTTACAACTATTTGTTGAAAATGACCTCCATCAACATAAGAAACAACGAAAAAATCTTCCAATTTCAAGACCCTGTAGATTAGTAAGGAAACATAATATTGGCTCTTTGTTCGATGCTCATTTTGGTACAGATGAAAAAAATATACTGACATTTGAGACGCTATAACTCCGCTTCCAATGTGATCAACTGTCATGAAATTTTTACTAGAGGTCGGTAAATGATGTACCATTCGAACGTCTATAGCCACATATAGGTGGCGCTACTAGAAACCAGAGACAAAGTCCTGTTTTCTTGGGTAACTTTCTTACTATTTAACACCAATTTAAATTTCATATCGATCAAAGATTCAAGATGGCTGCCTTTAAGGGCCATAGCGTTATCGTATCTTTATACTTACGCCGAGGTGCAAAAAAGCATATTTTAGTTGTTTTTTTAAATAACTTCTGACGGATTGGAACGTTTCCAAACAAATTTTAAATTGGCATCTAAAACTATTTAAGCAAATCTCCATCTTCAATATTAACAAAGTTACTCATGCAATCTCACTCTATCTATCTGTTACTTCCTCATTACTTTAGCTTCAAATGCATGTCTAACTACGTTACTGTCTTCATCTAAGCTTATGATATGTTCAGGTGTTACCTGCGTGATATGTCCTTTATATCCTTTTGTTCTATATATTTTCTTCTAGTAGCTCCTTAAATTTCCATTTCACTATAATTTCGGTTTCTTCTCATATAAGTTTTGTCCGTTTGTCTTTGTAACTTGTTGGGGTTGTTATCATCTTCGTATGTTCCTTAGGGTGCCAAAAACAGTTTTCGTGTTCTTTGTAAGAGTCTTTTTTTCTTTCACCAACTTTTTACAGGATTATTACGTATGTTTTTTCACTTCTTTTTTGACCACTTTTCTATATTCCTTACACGATCCGTAATCCATAGGATCTTCAGTTATAAGTAGATATTTTTTTTCATTTACGCTTCTTACCTCTTATTTCGATCTTTAATCACTCCATCAACCAGTTTGGCTTCTTCATGGTCCTATTTACTATTTTCTGTGCTCACTGTGCACAATTGAATTTTTAAACGTATTTTGTTTATTTTCCTTCTATTATTTTCATTTAACGTCGCTTAAGGAGAATTATCCTAGAAAACTGAAATGTTTGAAGAAGCCTATAGCTTAGATCCTTAATGAGAGTCTCACTGTTCACAAGATACACGGTACTGAAATGTTACATGCGCCCCCAAGAGGGGCCTGCCAGTGCCAAGATCTATTGAGAGACCGCTGAAGGTAGACCAACGACAACGGCGAAGTAACTATACGAATTTTAAGATGGCGTACTGCGTTTCATACCGTCACGTTGTGATGACAGTACCATCCCATACAAGAAACCGGTGAGCGGGTTTAATTTAAAATAATAAGCTCTCATGTCTATGAATAGCAAGATAATTTTGTAGTGTTTATAAGGATAAGGGGTGAAAACATTTCAAATAAAGTAATTGGAATATACAAAGTGGCAACCGGCGATGTGCTTGAGGGTCTCATAAAAAAGAGCAATGCGAAACCCTTCTTATCATTACTATAGGTTTGCCATAATGTTATAATTCCCAAGAGAGTCCTCGTCCAATGCGAGCTTAGAAATAATTCGACTTCTTTCGAATCATATATCGTATAATTTTTTTTGTAATAATCTTCTCTGGTCTCTGATAGGTTGTTTTCGAGGTGGCAGTTCTGCATTTTTTTGTAATCTTTATTACTTGTTTAAGTCACTTCAGATCAAGTTCTAGAGATTAATTTAAATAATGTATAAAAGTCGAGTGTATTTACACACAACTAATGGCACCATTTTAAAATTTATGTAAAAAACGCTATACCGAGCACGCGTAATTAAAACATATAGGTACGCATTTAAAGTAATTAATTAAATAACCCACAACCTTATAACGATGATGAATATCTAAAACACTTCTCTAAACGTCATAATGAGCGGGTGACGTTAAAGCGAGTGTTTCAAATGATGCGTAATTAGGGCGTAATCCATTTCATTAATTTACAAATTTGTAATAACATTTCATGCTTTTACATTGACTCCTACATTAAACTTTACAACTAGGTTCTTCTTACATTGGTACATTATACAAGGCAGGACAAAGGCGGAAAGATATTGATGGTTTTACTAACAATCCTCCTCATAAATTGCGTCAGTTTGTAAATTATATTGATGTCGTATACAATGGATTTAAATCAAAGCATAAAGGACTAAAAGGTACGGTACTTTTTGTGCATATGTGACTGTAATATAACTTGAATAAACAATCGGAGGATATTAAATGCTATCATTTTATCAATATATTTTAGTGCCTATGTGTTTATGCCAAATAATTTTATACCATTTATTGCTAAGCAATGCCATGTGTGGCCGTACTTATAAAGCTGTTGTTAATACTGCCATAATGGAGGATGTCCACCAGAAAACCACCCATTACATCTCTATAAAACAGTCACTATATATTATTTTATATAAGTACGAGGTGAATTTTGTTTTCCTTTTTTCTATGGATGTAACGTCCGCTGTGACCATTAAACTGAAGCACAAATCTAAGAACACAAACCGACTACGGTCGTGGAAAGGATGTGTTGGTTCGCCACCACAACACGAATTATTTTATTTAACCAATGGAAGAGAAATACAGCCACAAAATTCTACAGAGGCCTTTGTACTTGAGGTGCACACTAGCAAATGTTTTGAGTGGGGACCGGATTAATAACTGCTATGGTATTTGTTTCAGGGCATCTGAGTATAGTGTGTTGAAAGTGATATTGTTGACGAAACTATCTTAGCAATCCACTTGATTTACCACTGACTTAAAGATACATTGATAAATTTCTCACTTGGCTCGACTTACGCTCGATAAATGTGCATTTATGGATAAGATTCACAATAGTCTCAAACCATGACTATTTCAACCAAAACGATTGGTTATGACAGTATAACTGCAACAAATATTGATACAAAACATACGAAATACTGCAATCAATGCCTTCGTTTAATTCTCAAAATTAATGACACAATGCATAATCTCACCCCAACGTGTTGTCAGTCGAAAAAGGGTTTGCAGGCGGACAAACGTTGCTGGAAGATTTTTGGACATAAGGCTCATTAACAGATTAACACTAATACAATGCAGAATCCGGTAATTATTTTGGCGATGTAGAAAAATACTATAGCACATATGCTATACAATGGTGCTGGCAAAATAGCTAAAATGTGCTCCTCAGAAACCCAGCATATATAGTTGACGACACTCGATAAGCATACTGGTGCTAAATAGTTTTGCACCCTCAACATGAAGGGCGATCACGGACAAGTCAGGCAGGAGTCCCAACATCACGAAAATACTATAGGTTCTGCGGTCTTTCATAGGGTGAAATAGTAAATTTTGATATTTATACTCTGGGAAGAATATTTAGGCGGTGTTATGTAAACAGGCGGAAACCTTGTTGGAGCAATTGAAGAACGATATTAAGAATTAAGATGGTACGTGGGATAATATTGTTCCATAATTATTTAGCTTGAACATTATAAGAAGGTTTAAAGGATCCCAGACAGTGGAGACGCTGAACGGGAATCGAACGTACTAACACCTAAATAAAAATAGCTTCACTTCTAAGAGACATTTGCTCAGATTTTTATAAATCAAAATTTAAGTTTAATAAAAATATCTAAACGTTCTTAACAATTATAGGTATTGCTTGTGATTAATATTAGTCGACACCCACTCTCGTATGATGTAACAATAAAAGCATATGGACAAATTAATGTAACAAAGAGTTTTTATTATATGCGTAAAATCTAACAGGTAAATGCAAAGTGCGGCGTTGTGTCATTAATCATGTACCTGATTTTATTTTGGACATTTCGTCATACGAGAACAATGTCTCATATCTGCCTCCCGTGTCCTGTATCATTTATTTGTAATGATAAATCACGTCGAGAATAATACTAAAAACTTATTGTGATTCTTCATGGGAATGTCATGCCAAAACCAATGTAGGGACATGTTAGGAATGTAAGATGAATTATGTGGATTTACTTCCACATTCAAAGCAATATCAAGATTTCTTACGTTTATTTGCTAACCCTTTTAGAGATTATTCAACGTGACTCCCAATTTCTTTAAGAACTTATTACTTCATTTAAAGGATTCGTTGAAACGCTTGCTTGATAGCCTAAAAAGATTCAAGAAGGCAAGTAATAATAAAAGGGTATTATCAACTCTCTCATTACCGACGTTCACAATGAAAGATTTCAAGCTTGACAGGTATTTCAATTTTTACTATACCTACTACAGTTAACACATCTGAAAGCGGCATTAAACTCCAATTTGCGTCTTTTCAATGCGTATTATTAACACGAAAAGTATGCATAAGGATCAAGTAGTCAACACTAATTTGTCATTTTATAACCAACTTTAAATTACAAATGAAGATAATTTCAAAAGATACCTTGCGAGTGGAATTCTGCGAACAAATTTCGTTAATACTCTGGGAATTGAAAATATTATTGGTTAAATATTTTGTAATTGTAATAGCAACTCAAGTTGAAATTTAACTGTCACTCCTTGAGGAAATTTGAGGTATAAACAAATCGTACGCTTAAAATGAAAACATTATGTCAAAGCTGTAAACTAGATAACAAATTGACATTAAGTGAATTTAGATAACCGAAAAAGGGTATGTGGGGGTCATATTTGGTCCGATTGGTCCAACACTAGAACCAGCTCACTTACATACAAAACATGCATTAAATCTAACAAGGTTGTCTGAGAGAGACGACGAAAAATATCAGTAAAACGATTAATAATTAATAAGACACTGCATGGCCTCATATGGAAACATTTTCATTAAAAGGCCAATGTGGCCAATGTGTCAGCTATGCAATGGTAGCAATGTGCCAATGCAACGAATTTTGGAAATTTAACAAATTAAATAACTATTGTGACCCCTTCAAGGATTTTCGTAATTGCATAAAAAATGTTATCAGGTAACGTAATGAAATATACTGGGTCAAATCGTAACAAAAGATAAGGGAATTCTGTGTAATAATTTAGATAAGGTATATGTTTAGGTTTCAGGTTTCAGTTTGAGTTCTTCGCAAAGAATAGCTAATCCGCTATTATTCAGTTTGTCGTTGTGCAAAATCACTACAGGAAAGTGAAAACCTTCTAATTTGGGGAAACGTTCACAAATCTGGTCAGTATAAATATATCCCTAATATAATTTACAATACACCCTCGTATGATATATTCGAAGGGGGACCTTGTTTCTCTTCTAAACGAATCTTTAAATCGATATATAAGTTGCGCATAATTGTATGGTTTTTATCGCTAAAATTCTCAAAATTTTCTTTTAAAACTCAAAATATTTACCCGCGCTTGCATTTATTTATTAGAACTTTCAACATTTTTGATGAAAGAAATGATGGAAGAAATCTGTATCACAACAGATTGATATTTTTTAAGCCGATTACTAGATACGAAAATTTAAAGAAATCAAAGTATGATTTGCTCTTGACAAATAATAATAACAATAGGTCCGCTTTAGAACATACGACTGTGGAATACGGGAAGTGTGTTAGAGTGACGTACTCTTAGCTCGACCATAATATCTGGAATATATCCAGAGAGAGACTTTAGCGCGCTATTATTACTACTGGGAAAATCGTCAGGTCATTATATGGAAGCTGAGTTGACGTAAATCAGAAAAGGTTTCAACATTTTCCTGGCGTGCTCGAAAAAGAACCTCAACCTGATCATCTGCATCGTAGTTTATCAACAATACAAGAAAACTCACTGCCTAATAAAAATCACATAAAGGTCAAACGTTCTACAGACACCCGCTAATCGCCTGGAAAATGTGTTTCCGTCCCACATAATAAACATATTTTAAAGAACGCTTCTAAACATTAAATGTCACATGCAAACAGGTTCATGTTTAATTTTATGAAATATCTTGCGGTTGAAATATGCGGGTCGTTTTCGGCTCTTTTGTGTTATACAATGACAAGCAATTTATTCGGATTGGAACGTTGATAATATAAGTTATTTATTATAATAGGATAAAAATGCAGGAGTATGACATATTTACTTTTGTTGTACATCGAGTAAATATTTAAATTTTGCTTAGCCATTATTTCGTCCGAATTAATTACCCCATTACTCTCTTGGTAATTTGTGTAAATACATACTCAGATAAAAGAGTAAAAAGCTAGCCAGCAATTTATGCGAAAGTTTTGCTTCATGTTTAAAGTTAAATAATAATCGCTATAATGAATTGCAGAAATGAGAATGAAATCGCCAATTCCCTAGATTGGAAAGATAGATTTCTAATCGGTTAATTTCTTTACGAACAATAGCTCTACATACGAATAGTGTCATGTAAGTCTGGTATCGCCGCAAACTGACATGTTTACCAATAAATCTAAGTCGACCATTTTAACTTATGAGTGGTTTTCAAACTTATTTCTCAGTGGCCAAATTATTTTTCTTTGGATGATTTTTGTTTTGAATAGTGAAACGTTTGTTCCTTTAGATCTTGTTAAAGTAAGTCAACCTTTACTTTATCAAAGAATGTCGTCGTATAAATTCCATGATTCTCATTTCAATTATAACAATAATAATAAGAGATTATTGCCGTACACTCATAACTAATAGCCACACTCGCAAGTAACATAACATCCTAATATATACAGTGTGTCCAAATTTTTATTCTCACCATCTATTGGAAGAAGTAAGAAAAACGAATAATAAGTTTTTAGGCAGTAAACCCACAAGAAACATGTCAAGATGAATCCTAAAATAAAACAGTGGTTCAATATAGCTTGCAATTATAGTCGATTTAAATGCCGATGCACTTTAATGAGTAGCAATTTATTCCCACACACTTGGGTATAGGTTTACGAGATGAGAGGAAATCATAAAGCAGAGAAGAAATAATTGCTTCTGAAGGATGAAGGGAACAAACGGCAATCATATCATTTATACAGCAAATTATATTTAAACAATCAGTGTTGTACCCAATTGTTTAGGAAAGTGGGCATCCCTTGGCTCACTTACCTTGAAAGCAGTGATCAATGCAAGAGAATTAAAGGTGAGAAACTCTCCTCAATGGAAAATAATCAGAGCAGATATTATCAAAAGATAGTATACAATTTGACAGAATCCCTCCACCGCAGCGGTTTTTAGAAGAAAACGAAGATCTCGTCCCCGAAGCTTTTACAGATCCAGTGGTGTCGAAGAAGGAGCTAGGAGACCTAGGCATATGAATAATATCTTCAGCAATCGCACATGCTTTGATTGCTGCCGTGAAATCATCACCATTTGTTTCTTCTATCCAAGTTGGTTTGGCTGCAGTTTTGTAAACTGGTTGACATGTTGTTGACGCCAAGATTTTGTTCCTCCTATTATACAGAAGCGGACCCTTTTGACATTTGGTCAATTATGCACTCACCTTTGACTGTGCATAAGCAACCATTGTCTAAAATGATGTACGACAATGCAGACTTTAATGTGCTAACTCTTGGTGAACATAAGAAGACAACATTTGCAGTTGTCTCTGGCCAAATGTTCCCTCGGTTAAAACAAATAAATCTGAAGAAGAGGTTGCAAGCATTGTCGTGGGAAAAAGTGAATTTTTCTTATTGAGATAATAGGTAGATACAGTCCTAGTCACCTAAGAAGACGAGCGCGGCAATGCGGAAACGACGAATTTACGCTGTTTGTAAAATTGGCTCATATCTATAAGTCAGTGTCGTTTCATGTTGTTTTTGTAGATATGTTTATTAAAAAAAACTAAATATATTTCAAATTCTAAAAATTGTGCTATAATAGTATATTAAAAAACAATTTTCATAAGGTAGGTTTTATGGCACGAATCAAAGTTTAGAAAAAAAAATTTCTTAAGGATAAGTGGCATAAAAGCCTTATGAATGAGTTTTTATACTATTTCTTAGAATTTGCCCCTTTTGCAAACAATTTTAAATAAATATTTGACATTATAAAAATCTAGGGAATTTTTAGCGATTGTCACTACTACTTTTCAAATTATTTGTCAATTCAAAATTTATTTAAGGTTAACTACAGTATTTGCTATGAATTAACTCGGTAATACCAATTTAGAAAAATTAAATTATACGAGTTCCATTAAAACATCCAAATTTCTATTAAAGCACGCAAATGACGCGAATTCTAAAAAATTAATAAAACACAGAAATAGCTAATATATAAAAGAAAATGAAGATATGATACGCCACTGACTTGTATTTTTACAGTACTCGGCTTTTGGAATCATGCATCGGGTTGCGCCGGTTGCTCGCCTTCTTACGTGACTAAGACTATACTAATATTCATTTAAACAAACTTTGACACTTCTTGATTAAACTTATTTTAATGGTATCTAATCTTAATCTCCAATTCATTATATGGTTCATTATTTTATTATCTCTTTAAGTATACGTCTTCAATCATTATGTCATAAAAACCGAAATTCGGCGGTTTTGGGCAGCCACGAGATTTTAGATAATTTTTTACGCGCTGTAATACCCAAACTGTAGATCTGAAAAAGGGCGTAACTTGTAGAAAATGTCATGCTTTTTTGATTTCTATGTACGATACCTAAAAATTCAGTAGCGTTTGCATTATAAGCGAAAAACCAAAAAAAGTACGAAAAACTTCTATATTTTTTTCCCGTCGAAACTACCATTTGACCGGACTATTAGCACAATCAACAAGAACGAATCCGTATAGGAGAAGCATAACTGAATGAAGAGAACGAGGATGGATACTTGGATAACGTTTGTAAATGTATACTGATGCAAAGAAAGAGCCGTTTATTGATAGAAGTATGAATCTATTAGAAAACTTATTTAGAACACGACCTAACGCCCAAATTGAATCTATCTCTAGTAAAAAGTCTCCTATTTGATGCATAAACATCGAAAGAAAACAAACGAGTACAAATTCAGCACAGGGCATGTGCAGACTAAGCGAATAGAATTAAAAAGTTCCATCTGAACTTCCCACAGAAATCGATCCAGATCGAAGGACGGGTGAATACCTTCTATTTTACTTGTTAAATGTTTCGTTAAAAATTAATCATAAAAAGTGATTTTAAAAGCAACAATGAAGTTTTGGAAACAAACATTGCTTTTATATGAACCGCGTTAGAGTCTAGATTTTTGACATTACTTCCCAGTGGACCAAAGTTCATCATGTTTACTAATTTCCCATCGCGACCATTCAATGACGACATACAGGACAAGATTAGGAAAAACAAATTTAACATGCAATAAAACGGAACGAAACCTGCCGGATAGTGCGAATGACTGGCATTCCCTTCCATAGAAAAATATGATTGTTAAAAATTTTAACAAAAGGAAAAGTGTGATTCACCTTGGCATTAAGAGAACCCACTATCTGGCTTTATAATTTTGTTTTGTTAGGCTCTGAATTCAACTAATAACAATTAAACGAAATGTAACACAAGAGATTTACATAATTTTTCATCAAGGCATGGCGTTCTCTTGTCATCATACTGTGAAGGGTAGATTGCAGATGTGCATAAGTTAAATAAAAAAGGAAGATAAAGACCCAATTAAATCCGACGACATAAATGAAGGAATCCTCTTTAGTGAAAATTCAGTTTCAAGCAATTTTCGTTCAGGTTGGAAGGATAATTTTCTCTAACTTGTCTGAGTTAACGTTAGTAAGGTCTCGTTTAAAGTTTTTGGGAGAGTGTCGTCCTCGCATAGAATATCTAAGACCGGATTCGTGGATCCTCGACCGTCTTGAAATAATTGAGAGGGTTAACACTAACCTAGCAATTTGTGCAATCGTAAATAGGACGCTTCACAAATTAAAATTTATATCGCGATTAATAAACATGAACAAAGTTTACCTGTTTGTTACTAACAAAAAACACAAGTTTGGTATATAGAGAGTTTAATCAATACCTACCTAATCGTGAACACAAACAAGTCTAATAGAATTATATTTGAAAGAAAGGGGGGTGCTAAACTGATTTCTGCAAAAAAAAATTGAATTAAAATGTAATTTAAGTCTAAGAATAGTAAGAAAGGACATTATAGTGGAAAACGAAAGGACATTCCTTCAATAAATATTTGATTCTAAGGTATACAATTTCGGTTGATCAAATTAGGAAAAGTTGTTGCCGGGCATTCTATTCCTGAGATAAAAGTGTCCTTTTCCTTTTCACATTAAATTAAATTTTCACTGCATATTCCCTAACGTTCATATCAAGACAAGTCTAAATTGTGCGCACTGTGCATTGTGCACAACTGGAATGAATTAATTCCAGTGAGATATTTTGTGTACGTACATCCTGGATCAGGGGAAACTTACATGCGAAACCCCTCAATAGTATAAGGTTTGTTGTCGCTTTTAATGTTATAAAGCGAAATTGCATTATGTTGCTTTTCGTAGTTGGTGAATAAATGCTCTTTTACGTTTATTACGATGACTGCCTTCCTTCCGCACTATTTGTTGCGTACAGCAATTTCTGGGAGTAACAAAATTACAAGCATTATAAAGTTTTACCTCGAAAACAACGTTAATAAAGGTCCTGGAATTATGTAGCTAATTATACATAATAAAGAGCACGCAGGTATTTTTATTTCATGTACACAATTGTGCATAGGTACAGATATAGTGATCTACTCCAAAATTTATATACTACCACGCTGCATGTAGGTCAATAAGTGTTTATAACCTTAATATTTGTAATTTGTAAATATTTTCATTATTAAGCAGCAATAGAGCTGAATTTCTAAATATAGTTATCCTTCAAACCTCCCCATAATTATGTGAATGTTGCAGATAAATTGACAGCTTCTTGTTATTTCTTGGTGTCATTAAAGTTGGAAAGTAATCGATATTGTTATGAAGGGTGGAATGTAATTTATCCTGTAACCAAGTGCTACTTCTTAATAATTAATTAATTCGTAATGCGTAAAGGTAATGCGCGACCGGAAGATGATGAATTTAAATAATACTTATTTTCTTTGGTTCTAGTAAATAAGAATTTGAGCTATTAACATTCGGGATTAGCTAATTAAAATATTTTAAAATATCGTAAAAATGTAAATTTTTCCAAATTTTCGCAAACTTTGGAGCACATGCGCGACCGGAAGATATAAGCCAATTTTACAATTTTTTGGGTCCTTATTTAGTCTCCCAAATTCGCAACTTTGCCGCTGTATTACGATTTCAAAAAATATTTTTGAATTTTTTCGGCCCAACCGAGTATATAGTAATTGAAAGACGCCAACATTTTCAAAAATGTTGTTATACAAGCCATATATTGTTTTAGTTTTTCATTTATGACCAATATAAGTAGAAAATGATACGTGCATTTACCATTCAGGTCGTGAAATCCTATCTTCTAAAATTTAAAGAATATTTACATTACAAATGGCATTAGTATATATTTATGTCAGTCAATAGTATATTAAAATATATTTTCTTTATTAGGTACTAAGTAGTTTTATGTACTAAGTAGTTTTATTTATTCTTTATTTAGTTACAGTTAGATCTATAAAAAGTGTAACTGTCATTTTATAATGACATACAAAGAAAATTGTCGAGAAGAGTCGACTACATTAAGAAAGACCACAGAATTCTCTCCTCAAAACTATTGAAGTGAGGGGAGTTAGTGATTTTAAAGACAAGAATCGTTTGTAAAAAGGTAAATTGTAGGCGAAACAATGGGATTAATTTTATTAATTAAGTTAATGTTAAGGGGGAATAATAGGAATCTTTTGTTTAAAATGTAAATTTATGACAAAATAAAGGGATATAATAATAATAGTGGTGCGAAAAATTGTAGACTTGGGAAAATGTCTGGATTAAGTGAGTGGACTCAAGTATAGATCGGCTTGGACAAATGCCCTCGCCTTATGAGGAAGGAAGGGTGAGATGGACTATTCACTTCTCTTGGTGTAGTGTAAAGAAGAATGTTCACAGAATCAAGATACAGAAAAGTTTGAAATTGAAACTGAAGACTTTCAAACATTTCGGTAGAGTTACTTCATAGTGAATAGTCGAAAATATTCAATTCAACATTGTTTCGAACGCTTATTGATCATTTACTAGACATCCAATTGTTATCTGACTAAAGAAAAGATAATTCAGACGTACGGTTTTCGTTATGTAAATGTTAAATAGGCGCCCTATGAGCTTAGCTTAGCAACAAATCAAAAAGGATATTAGGTATTAATGTTGTGTGATCTTCAAGATTAGTTAGGATTTTCTTCAAAGGTACTAAAAATTTAAGACAAATAAAATCGAAATAATAAATCCGATGTAACTACAAGAAACTATGAATTAAGACATTTTTGTCGTGTTAACTAAAATACTAAAAATTATGTTTTACAGCCGCATGCAGTGGAGAAATTATGGAAAATAACTGAAATCACAAAATCCGGTGGCAGTTTTTGAAGGTTACAACGTTATTGGAAATAATAAGTAGGCAAATGACAAAACCTTGTTCATCATTCAAGAATTGTTTGATCTGGCGTCCGAAAACTTTGGAAAATCACAACTAATTGCTTCTCAGCTTTCCTCATATTTCTTCTCAATAAAATTCAACGATTGCTTGATGTGCTATGTGAATACTGGCATTGCCATGATGGAGAATAATTCGATTGTTACTTTTTGTTCCATCGATGGTTCTCGACAATGTAAAGTTTACGACTTTCCTATAATCATGTATGTACACATGTCCAGCGATAGCGAAGAAATTAGCAATCATTTGCTTACTAGCACTGCGTGAACGAAAAGTGTTATTAGTTAAGGCTTGTTCTAAAATACGCAAACAGTAGAGTGTTGTCACTGAAATATAAGCAAGCTGGAACGCTTACGCTTAACTTACAGCCGAGCCGACAGAAAGGGAATTATTGTAGGGACATTCGGTCTGTGTCTTACTCATTTTTTTTTATTGTATCGTATACGTAATAAAAAACTAGTTTGATTAATCGTAAAACAATGAAAATGCTTCAACAGCTTAACTGTGAATGAGTACAACAAGGACAAAATGACCCTTCGTTATTGCTATCGCACGCTCGGTTTATTTCCTACAGGTTAAATGCACCGTGCGCGTTCCAGGTTGCTTATATTTCAGTGAGTGTTGTTTACTTTTGGATTCGTGGCAATAAACTTAAGAGAGTATTTTTTTACATGCGGCTCTGCTTTTCTACTTCGATCAAATTGGGAATGTAAATATTCAAAATGACCATCATGCAAAATTGTGTGCATCGTTTTAATATCAAAAGCCGGCTGCAAACTCGAAAATCGTATCTTCAAAATTTATTTTTTTTACCAATATATTTATAGAAGAATGATGAGATGTGACTGATGATTTCTTTTTTTATATAGGTATTAAAACTGCCCCAATGCAAGGGAACAGGTGGTAAAATGTTGACAATAATCTGATACGATGTAGAAATCAAACCGTAGACAGCATCACTAGATAATATGAAAATTTTAAAATTTAAATAGAGGAAAACTACGACATGTTTCGAAACATATACTGGATTCATTATCAAATAAACGGGGTGATTATCGACTACCGTAACATTAAAAAGGCTAAAAAAACGTGTTAATATATCTTTAAACTTTAGAATTGCATAACTAATAAATGAGCTAAATAAAACGTGCCAAAAGGGCATTGATTAAAAGGATTAACATTGTGAAAAAACAAATAATTTGCAAAAAGGATCGTGACCACACACGATCTTACAATGGATAACAAACGCAAAGAGATGGCGCACAAAAATTTTAAAATAATCATGACAACAAAATGATACAGGGTAAATGCAAAACTTAAATATACTGGGTCCTGCACCTCACCTCCCGTCTTCTGTAGCTCAGTTATTAATTAAGTTAGGTTTTTGATATTTTGCAGACGTTGTAGTTGTATTAGGAAAAAATGTTTGTTTTTCAATTCCGCATCGAATGACATCAAAATATGTAGGGGTTGTAATTTAAAATAAGAAAGATAAAGTGCTTTAAAATTTGAGAAGTTTCACACTAGATTTTGATCACCCTGCATAATTTTGATTTGGTAAACGAGACTACTAGACTTTATTTAATGAGTGTGTCGTAAAATTTCATTAACCAGGTACTATTTGAGTTTTTTATTAATTTTTAAAACCAGTGGTACAAAACAGACTTTTTTTCGTTTTATAATTTTTTTTCGCCGGTTTCATCGAACCGATTTCATTAGAATTTTAGGAATATGTAGGCAAGCATAAAAGACGACCAAATAAGTAAAAAAGTAAAGCATGCAATTTAAAAAAATATATCATAATGGCGTCACACTTTGTTGGGACACCCTGTATAATCAAAAATATTTTCCTGAAATATACTATGAGGTACCGCAAATATCAAAAACGTCACTTAATTAATAACTGAGGCAGGACCCTGTAGAGAGAACTGATGAATTTGCTACGAAAATCTGTGATCTCGTTAACCAAAAGCGGGGTTGTTTTTATATTTAGTGATTTCAAACGATTCGAAAACGTTAAGAAGGTGACCTTGTTTCCCAAATGCAGTAATCTAACTTAAGATCAATCAATAATTATAATTATAATTGGGAAGTATTACGAAAGTACTGCAGACGTACAGGCAACCTTTTGCAAAAGCTCATAAACAAATAATATCCATTTTACATCATTCTACCCCAAATATTTTGTTAAATTTGTGGAAATTAACAGTTCTCTGTTCTGACATTATTGGTTTATGTTTCATTGTTCGTTTAAACAAAGAGTTTAATAGAGACATTTCAAGGTTTGTGCTCATGCACACCTGTCACATAATGTTAGAAGTTTGATGTGGAAACTTCGCTTTTCACAACGATGAACTTTCTGTTTACGACAGTACCAATGTTATATTTAGATACATCAACTTTTAAGTTAAAAGGAAATACTTCTTTTCTTAGATACATATTTTAAATAAGGTAACCATTTATATTGCATAGTAGCTAAAATAGATAATGAGCTTTGAATTTGGAGTAATTAAACAACAGTATATGTCAGCTAGTTTATTACAAAACTAATTAAAAATAATTATTACCCCAAATTTTGAATTTGATAACATTTGAATGGCTGTTATTCGAATTTATCGTTAAACGCTTTAATATTTTATTTAAGGAGGTTATCATACCTAAAACCACCATTTAAATACGCCACTGTTTAATTTAGCTCATTCAGTAAACATTGTTAGTAACTGTTAATTCATGCGTAATGAAGTACGATAAGAGAAAATAAAGGAGTTTAACAAAAATGAGTAATAAATGATGGTGAACCTTTTTTTTTCGGGGGAATTTGGAGGCTATCGTGTATTGATATATTTTGAAACATTATCAGCTTTAGTTTCGTTTCAGTCACTACCTTTTAAAGCATGTCTACTCTCAATTACTAACAAATAGGACTTGTAGATGTTTGCTTACATTGAGATCTTTGTAGGTACTTAATATCGTCATTGATACATTACTTTTGAGGGTAATGAATTCATTCATCACCTGTGGCAGGTTTATTTTTACATTTGAAACAATCCTGTTATTAATTTCAGTTGTCTGGGGAATAATAAATCATGTCGACAGTTAAATTTCAGTGGCGCACTATATTAAAAATAACCAAATTACTTCCTTGTAATTGATATACTCATATTTAATAAAAACGTAGACTTCATTTTGAAAAGATAGTTAACAATGACTTACAAAATTTCCAATTCTTATCATAACGTAATTATTAATGTTTTTTACAAGATTTACTTATTTGGATGCTTAAATCCATTAACTAACCTGTACGTGACATAAGTTTTCAGAAAAAAATTTGACCTGAAGTTTCTACACGAGTTTGATGTCTGCTGTAGTTACCATAAGCAGATAAACAAATCATGGATTTCTGTTTTTACTAACCGTCAAAATTGCTTCAACATAAATTCGAAACCTGAAACTGGCGAGAATATCTACAGATTACGATTAGTTGTGAATTTGTTCAGAAATCAAAATGTTAGCCAGAGAACATTTATCGGGCAATAAGAAACTGTGAACAAGATATACTTTGCAGCAATTTTCTGAAAACTGGAAGCTTATGTTTTAACACAAAACGCGTTCTAGACATAATTGGAATCGTGGAATAGTGGAAAGCTAGGTCGCCGTTATGAGGTCTTACGCGTAGCTCTCGCATGGGTTCCGAATTTTACACCTCTGATATTAAAAACTGTCCAAATGAAGCAAAATTAAAAAAAAAGGGTGAAATTTCTAACCTGATGCGCGATTTTAAAGGCTGGAGTTTCAGCGTCCGTTATTGATCAAATTCTAAAGACGCTATGGATGTTGTGGCTTATACCCAAAGATGCTTACCAAAATTGCTTAATTTTAACACCCATCAAAACGACGATGTAATATTTTAGCCTGACCTACCTTCATGCCATTAACGCAGGAAGACCCGAAAATGGTTGGAGCAGAATAACGTGCATTGTTCACCTCCAAAATTTCACAATTGCAGCCAATTAAAGGGATTTTGATCGTTACCCTGTCAAAAGGTTTATGGTAACGGATGAGAAGTCGAAATAAACAATTTTTGGACCTAAACATCGTTCAAAGGAAGATGAGACAAATTCATACCAAATTGAGTGCCATTGAGGGCAATTATGGTCCGCTATCAGTTTTATATAATAGTTTTCAAGGTGCCAAAAGATGTAAAATCAACCACTAGTGTAAAAATTTGAATAAAATTTCGTTATTTCATTGATTCGTCGATTAATCCTGTTACATTTTTTCTCAAAACTTCTTCCTTATTACAATTTGGGGCTTGATTTTGGCATCACTCCTGCTATTGTGCTAAAAGTATGTAAAAATGCCTCTTTATTAACGGCCGTATTTAGTGTTGTAATAAAAATCAAGTTTTAAAGAAACATTTTATACAATAAAATTCTAATTATTTTTAAGGGTTTTTTGAGCGTCCTGTAAAAATTGCTTTATTAATTACGCTTTTTCATAACGACTATGTGCATTTTATGTTTAAATATTTGACAACTACCCCGCAACGTTCTTTTTTCGATCAGATAATTCTTACTAATAACAAAATAAACTAGTATACAGCAAAAGGGGACTTACCTTTTGCTTTCCCATCGTCTCTCGGAATCTGCAACAAAAAAATACTAAGTTATAAATAACGCACAATGTTTATTACTTCCCGCGTACAAAGTAAAAGGGAAGTATTGTATTAGTGTTCCAACAAAAAAAAATTGACCTATGCAAATGTTTACATATCTTTGCGTTTCTGAATACGTAGATTCAGAAAATGGAAAAAAATGTCCGTCTGTCGTCTGTAATCTGTCCGTACACATTTTCTTGCAACGCTCTAAACTCAGAAACTATTAAAGTTATCGAAATGCGGTCTTCGCCAATCGATTGCATTCGGGCGAAGGACGAAAATGCTGATATTACCTTTGATGACGTCACTTTCGGTATAAGCTAAAATGGCGGCACTCATTTTTTTATAAGATGAAATGGCAGTTTTTTAATGTAGTTTACGAGTATTTTTTTCTGAATTCAGAAATTGTGCTATACTTATTTTTTGAAAAAAGTGTTTAAAAAAAACACTGTTGCGATGATTTTTTGAGCCTCTATTTATTAGTACGAGGGAAGTCTCGCGCTAATACTTGCCAGAATTTTTCAAATTTCGTTCACGTTAAATCAAAACTTCAACTTTCCTAAGAGGAGATGGACGTACGTACTCACCGTGATAGCAAAATGTAGTAGCCCCATCCAACACAGAACTTTTCGATTATAATAAAAAGACGCCGATTTAGATTTTTACACTTTCCACAACACTTATTAATTCCGACACAGCCGACGCGATCATTTCAACTTTTCAACTAATACAATTTCATTTAAAACTGCATTGATAATCGCTGCCAAACAGGTTAGCCGTCTTCTTACCATTCAAGAAAACTGTTGCAAGGGATGACGTCAGTGAACACGTGCTTATAACTTGTAACTTTATAGCTTTCTTATAAACTTTGTCTACACATTTACACAAATTAATGTTAACGTAGATAACAAACATGAAATTATTTTATCGATTTCTTTAAGAAAGTGAATTCGTGGAGAAGAAGAAAGGTTTGATATACGTTTCTTCGCTTCGGATTCGTCAAAAAAGTCAAAACAAAACTTTCAAAAGATTTTTTTAAACAGAATTATTGGTCAAACCTTCTATTCACTCAGTAGCTCCCTATTATATTTTGGCTTGAGATTTTGTCCCCCGTATTGGAAATTTGCATTCATAGGTACATTTCTTTGGAAAACGTTTCAAAATTGGCGGGCAATAATGAACGTTTAAGGTATCACTACGTATTCATGATTTACCCTTCTTGTTTGTAGGTATTTCTCGTAAATATCTGGGATCTCCCTTTTGGGAAGATCGCCTAATATCTCCTTTTATGCCTGATGTTGCTATGAATAGCTTATCGTATATGGCAACTGCATATTTTGAGGCATAATTACTTCATTTAGTTCTTGGTCCTTTTTCGGCTACAATATAGCTTTGGACCACGTGTACGGGATCTGTTTTTCGTTCCCCACTTTCCCATATGCATCTTTTCATACAACAACTTTCTTTCATTTTCTATGGCTTCTGTAACGATTGTGGTACTTCATTTGTTCTGTGATCCTTATTGTATTACAATATGTAAGCAGCATAAGCCAAATTGGGTTCAAAAGAGATTCACAACTGCACCATTTGGCTAACAAATAAAGTGACGATACAAAAACTACTGTTGCTTCGGAAAAATTATTACGGGTCTAAACGGCCAAACGTCGCTTTAGGGAAACGGCGGTAATACCGGAAGGATTAGCCACCGGTAGCTCAGTGAAGGTATGAGGTGGTTTCCGTTAACGCCGCGCCGTGCGTTCGCTGACCGTCGAGCTTAACCTACGTGCAGCAGCTACGGAGAGCCAATTCGCAATTGGAATAAGGTACGGGTACCCCTTGCAACATGGACGCAGGAAAATTATTTTGTTTGCAAAATATAGTGTTCTCACCAGGATAAGTAATTCATTGTACTAACAAAGTATCGGTATCTGAATAAAACAATGTATTTGAGCACAACGACAGGATCCGGTGATGCCATTTAATTGGAGGATATGATTACTAACGGAATTTTATACACATTGGAATGTGCAACTAAATTAAAATGTAAACGTGAAAAAATACGAAAGCGCTCTGCAATCCTTACACTGATAAGGTGGATAACCAATCAAAACAACCATTGCTTACTGGGACTGGGACAAGGGTCGAAACATCATAACAAAGTTCAAAACCGAGTCATTTGTGAGTTGCCGGATGTCGTTGCAGAATTAAAATAAAATTATAAGGTGCAAAAATCCAACGTATCAGGTGTATAAGAAATCCCAGCTGAGGAATTTATAGAGGGAGGTGAAAATTAAATTTTGAAAACCAATTCAAAAAAGCACCGCTACAGGATTGTTTTAAACGGACATTCATCTTTGGGGATACAGACAGTTGACAATAAATGCTTCGAGTTTCAGACTATCGCTTGAAAGGCACCTAGATTTTGCCATTGTAATTGGTGCTTTAGCTTTTACCATAGTCGATTTTCCCATAAATGCGGATGAAAGCCTTATACGAACATTTATAAAAACGCCTTACCTCCCCTTTTGCTTTTATATTCATATTCATACACCTCATTACAAGTCTCATCATTGCTCATCAATGATTTCCACCAACCTTTTCGCGAATGTGGGGAGATTACAGTATGACATAATGCAGTTATGTTCAACAATGTTCGTAATGGGCAAAATGCATTGAACAGTAGTGCGGTGCGGTGGTGTTTTACGTAATTCACTTTGTGCGTGAGTAACGAAAATGCGAATAGGGCAGTAGTACAACTTCCAATCGTTATTTAGCGGGCCTGAGGCCAGAGAACATGCGAGCGGTACTTTTTGTTGCTCACATAGTAATAAATAAAAGCTAAGTTGGTCATAAGCATCAATTTCCAGCTCTTAGAAGAATAAGCTTCATTTAAACAGTGTTCGCCTAGTTTACGTTTATAATAACTAATGTTACTCTCTGCGAATTTGCTATTAATGTGTAGAGTTGTGGTGAAGTAAAATTTGGTGTAATTTCAAAATATTGTGTAAATGTCTATACTTCGGTGGCACGTATGTGTAAAATTAGATATAAATTCCCAAAGGGATCATTTATGTGACAGTGCAGTCTAGGCATGACTTTCCAATAAAATTTCAACTTCGAGCGCTTCTAAGATATATAAAATAATAATGCGAAAGGGCGCATATATTTATTGCTCGATATGAAGGACGGTTTGTTTATCACAAAATAGAACACTTTTTCGATTTTTACATATAATGGAAAAATGAAAAACAGTTCCGTCGTTATTAAATCACATTTTACTATATTCCTTGACCTGTCATCAACCACAATCCATAAGGTATCAATACATTTTTGATATATTTTCCAGATAAGTCGTAAAAACTGACCTGCCAACCCTATACTGTAGTAGTAACCCAAAAGCCGTTTTCTTCGGTTTCAATATATTTTCCAATAATCTGTAAGTCACGAATCAGAACATCGCGGGGAAATAACTTTTTGTCCGGATACAGATTTTAACAAGATATTATCTGCTATTTCTATCCAACAAAATTCTGTTGTGATTGAGCAGTAAACTGAACTCGTTAAGTAAATTACATACAGTTCAATGATTAATTTAGATCATATTTTAGTAATATTCAATTTAAAGATGTATTACAAGAATATTAAACACAAAAAGATGAAGTTTTATTTTTATTTACAACACACACTGAACGTGCTTGGGTACAGTCCTTATAGCTAACCTTTATATTAATTATAATAAAAGCGTAAACTTGACTAATTTCGAAACTCGAAGCAAATTGCTCGCAAAAAAAGCTTAGCAAGAACGATACTGATTTAAGCAATAACAGTTAAACCAATCGTTATCCTTTAAGGCTCTCCTCTTTCAATCGCTATGCTTTTCGAGTTTTAATTAAAACTAAATTCTTTGAGTTTGTAAACCGTTTTATGTTGTCCAAATCTATTATGATAACTGCGCTGAAAACTAATCTCACTTAAAAGCATGTGTCGATTCGTACTAATAAAAGTTTCTGCGTTTTGTCTTCCAACCTCGTTTAATTGGATACAAAGGACGTGCCTGTTCCTCATTATTAAACTTTTGTAAATTACAATATACATGGAAACATTATAAATAAGATATCTTAATGCTCTGCTCTGCTTTAGCTTTAGCTTTTTAGTCATCTATTGCAGACTCCCAATTATCAGAATCGAGGGTAACATTGACAGAGTGGCCGAGATAACTTTCTGTTAAATTTCGATTGTTGTACTGTAATGTTTTCATTTAAAGAGAAAATTTTGATTGTTTCTCTCTACAGGTATCCAAAGTGACGGGCGAAAATTTTTTTCTAAAAAAATGTACTTATATGGGGCGACCGCAATTGTGTGGTCGGTACGGCGGCACTAAGCAAACTAGTTCACTGAACCGTATTACAGGCGAATATTTAGTGTAGAGAGGTGCAAATAGTTGAAATGAAATAACAGTACTATGGACATTTCAATCGGCAGGTAAAGTTGATTTACACAGCGGGCCGAGGGTAAGGGAAAAAGGCGAAGTGTAAGTGCGTGATAAGTGGATGAAAAATTGCCAGACACGAGCAGTTCGTGGGAGATGAAACTGAAAAGTAAATTAATAGAGGAACAGATAACGACAATTTTATGTTGGCAGACAGAAGAAGAAGATGGAACCATGAAATGGAGGCTGTCTTCGGAAGTGGTAAAAGACAAACCCAATAAAACGCAAGGAAAGAAAATTAAACGTTTAAAAAAGAAAAAAAGAAGGTTACTGTAGATCTCAAAAGATGGAAAAGGAACAATTTTCCAGTTACGACTTTACCGAAACGAGGGATGTAAAATATTACCCCACCGGAGAACTAGTAAGTAGTACTGTTGTAACAGTCGCAATTAGTGACACCAAATTATTATTAAACAATAAATCCTTATTGTTATGCAGTAGTGCTCATTTAATTATTATTGGTTATTGCGCCATAAGGCAATTGGTCCTTCCACGAGGTGAATTAATGCTAACAATAAAACAAGGTATTTTATATTTCTTTCCATTATAGAAACCTATGCCAAACACACTTTCTTCTTCCATCTGTCATGTATTCTAATTCGTGTTTGAAAAGTTTGTCATGTGGTCTGACAATCTGATATAGATCTTAGGATTTCTTCTCTCATATAAGAGGGAAGTAAGAAATGGTCACGGGCCACTGTTCGGAAAGAATGTGGAAAAGAGGAGATTGATTTTTGATAAGTTGGTAAGGAACGTGATGGGATACGGGGCGGAGATATGGGGGTGGAGGGAGTGGGAGAGTTTGGAGAAGGTTCAGGAGAAGTATTGGAGATGGACGCTGGGGATGGACAGAGAGACGCCGGGGTACATAGTGGGGGAAGAGACGAAAGTGGAAAAATTAAAGGTGGAGGTGGGAAGGAGAACGGTGAAGTACGAGGGGGAAATCAGGAAGAAGACAGAAATAATAATGGTGAACGAATGTATGAAGGAGATGAGGGGGAAACGGATAAAGTATGGACAAGAGACAGAGATTATATTATGAGAGGGTGGGGTATGCGAAGGAGGAGATGGAAAGAAGAAGGGAGGAAGGAAGAGATGGTAGAGGAGTTGGTTAGGAGGGATAATGATGTGCAAGGTCAGGAAAGGAGAGAGAGGAGGGGGAGGTATAATGAGGGATACAGGGAGAATGTGGTAGATGGGAAGGCCAAGTACCTGTTGGGGGAGATGGGATTGAAATAGAAAAGAATTGTGGCGAGATATAGATGCGGAAATGAGGAGAATGAAAATAGGTATTGGTGGGTGGATGAGAAAAGGGTTTGTAGAATGTGCAGGGAAGAGAGGGAACGCATGGGCATATGATGCGGGAATGCGAGGAGTTGAGACAAGAGAGAAGGGAGAAAATGGTGATACTAGGAGAGAAGGGGGAAGGATTGGGATGGATGAAGGAGGTGTTAGAAAGGAGGGAAAAGGTAGAAAGAAGGGGGAAAGACAGACGGCTGGGGAAAGAAGGTATGGGGGGGGGGGGGTTAGAAATATGATATGTTTTGTTAACTAAATAAGAATCTTGTATTTATTTTTAAGAAGAATGCAATAAACTTTATTACTATAACTTACACAAGAGGAAGTAACGAAGATTCGCGCTACTAAAATCCTGGACTCTGTGAAAGAGTTAAGAGCATTACAGAGTATTTTTTTAAATTGTTTGAACTCTCAATTTGCATAATTATGTGTAACTATTGGAGAAATGGTCACCAAGCTGCCATTCGTGCATTACTATTTTTCTGTATAGGGAGGTTGTAAGGTATTACTCGAAATAATTCGTGAAAGGTGCTATTTTTAATATAGGAGTCACGTATAAATTGTGTGGGATGATGATGTCTATTATGTGGATCTCCCTAAATTTCTACATCATTGCTTTGCTTGCAGGCGAGCGTTAAACCTAGAAAACATGTTTTTTTTGTTTTAGAGTAATTTGGCCCTTCTAGGAGCTTATATCATGTGCATACCTTTTCCACAAGAGAATATTGCACTCGGGAAGTTTTTTCCCATAGGTTCATTTGTAGTTTTTGTGGTAGAATATAACATTTTGTTCAATTCAATGGAGTTTTTGGATTACTCTTAGTTAGTTAGGTGGTTTAATTGTTCAATTTGAGTAAAGTTGATCGATATTAAGATTGTTGTTTTGTTAGCTGCTTCTTTGAATATCTTTTATGGATTATAATTAATTTTGGTTATGTTGTTTACTTGGACGAAGTTTTCTGTTTTATTTTGTGCAATTAATGAGAGCTAGACCTGAATATTTATCTGCTGGGATTATAACACTGCGTCAATTTTATGTTTCATGGTTTTAATCGTCTGTGGCGAATGTTTATGCTTCGTATTATATGAATAAAAAATACTTTGTTATTGTGGTATTCATTGAATCCTTTACTCTACAAGAGCAGTTTACCTTTAATCACAAATATTACTTTTGTCATTAAAGTCATATGTAGCTATGAAATGAAAATGTAAAACCTGAAATTAAAGTATCAAATGTAAATTGAGTTTGAATTGCATTATGACGCACGAAATTACATTGAAAAATTGTTGATTTTGTTTTGGTTTTATCTCTCGCGCGTTAATTCGTATTTTCTGAACTTATTTATCTTGTTAGTGTGATTTTTATTGCATTATCTCATATACATATTTGTAAAATAATCTCTGAAATATTAGAAGATTAAAATAATGAGTAGGTACATATTTGGACTTTAACATAAGCTTAAATTATTAAAGGCGAACAATTTAAATGGTTGTAAGTCATTAGGAAAAAAATGAACGAGTATATAAAGCTTTTATTATGATCAAAGAAGCAAAAAATAATAATTGTCTTCCCCGTATTTCTTAAACAGGTAATTAAAAAGGTCATTTAAATATTAACTGTTCGTGGTATTTGAATTAATGTCGGTTATTGTCCACACGGTTAAAGTCGTTTGTGTTAGAATTCATTAATAATGTTCCCTTCTAATATTAGAAGTGCACATAAATTACCAGGCATTATATTTATTTGCTATTGTATAATTATTATTGCGAGCTGGCACGTTCACATGACATTATCCATTATCTGACTGCATTTGCTCGTCACTCTACAGCATCTACGGACAATTACATTCAATCTAATATTCAATTCAAGTCTGACATTGAAAACAGAGTTTTAACACTGAAATCCAATGGGAAGTGTTGTCAATGCTTCAATACTGTCCATAAATCCGACTAAAACGGAAGTAGTCCTATTCACAAGGAAAAGGAAGATTGAGGGCCTTCGAGCTCCTCTACTCTTCCCAAAAACACCTCCACTTTTCATCAGAGTCAGTGAAGTATCTAGGTATTACACTTGACAACAAACTGAACTGGAGCAAACACATCCAGCTTAAAGCGGAGAAAACAAATAGGGCCTTCTGTCGCCGCGCAATGGGAAGACTTTGGGGCCCATCCCCAAAGGCTGTCCTGTGGCTGTACACCGCTGTGATTACACCTATGTTCTGTTGCGGAGCAATTGTCTGGTGGCCTAGAACCAGACTCTCCACAACCATAGCACTTCTTAACCATGTGCAAAGACTGGCATTTGTTGGGATTTCACACCATATTTTATTAATTCGTAACTTCAATTAACTTTCATTGTAATTTATGCAAGAGTGAGGATGACTATCCAAGTCGAAACTAGTCGCTTTTATAAAAACAAATACAAGTGGGTGAGGTTTTCAGTTTTTAATTCGATATTTCTTCGTTAAAACCAACATCACTTTAATTAAAATTATTTGCCATAGATATAAAATATGTTTCTCTTGTTAAAACGATTGATATAATCGGATTAATTATTTTTTCCGTAAAATTTAAATATTTGTATAACTACAAGACTTATGAAAGTTATCGTAGCTCTGTTGATGAAATCTTTAACGTTCGATGCTAATGGGATTGTCGCATTTCGTTTCTGTACAAACAACAAATATTTAAGATTGATAATTAAAAAACTTTTCGTTATGAAATCGTAAAGCTTAAAGTCACGTTTCTGGTTAAAGAGGATTTCAAAGCGTTTGGTGTAATTCCTTTTAACTGTACGTTTTTTTAATCTACACACAGTAGTAATTTATTGTTAGAATGTGCCACGCGTTTATTAGGGTGTTACCTTAATGTTAAAGAGTATGAGGACTCTATTTAGCGTCAAAAGAGGCTATTTGTGTATCCTTATTGGCAAAATTAACGGTATTATAACGATTAGCTTTAACCCTATACTGTACTACTACTTACCTAGAATTATTTTTCTGTATGAAATACATTTTCATTTAGCAAAAGTTCATTTAAAACTGCAAAGAAGTTAACAAAATATCTATTTTTACTAACGCCAAGAACATAAATTTAATTTTGTGCAGGAATACTAAATACTGAATGCATTCTACATTTTGTACCGACATGTTCTAAGACACCTTTGATGAAGGTAAAGTTGAAAAAACTCAAGCTGAAAAAAATATACTACGCTTTGATTGAATTTCAGCTTTCGTTGGTTGGGAGCATTAGGGTGCATGCTTCATAGTACAGTTAACGAACGCCTGAAATCAACATTTTTAATTACCCCTGCCAACAGGATATTTAGATTTAGGTAGTAGGTACCTCAGGTACTAAATCCGGAAAAAAAACGTTCGGAAAACTTGAAAAATTGATAAAAAACGGTGGGAATTCCTGTGTATTCACTATTATTTAATAAACGGTAAGTAAATTATAATTGCACACGAAGTTTATATTTTACCGAGTAAATTTGGGTTGTTTAATAAGAATCTGTTGTCTAGCAATTAGACGAGAAAACTATCTATTAGGTTGATATACATGTATATCTACTTTAATCTCGTCTACTTTAATGAGAATTTGTTACGGACCGACAGGACACCCGTTCATTCGCAATCATTATATACTGATGTCCAACGATGTATTTATACGGGCACGGATAGTGTGATACTTAATTGATTAGAAAATGAAGGTGAAAAAATCACTACTGCATTTGTCGCTGTAAAAGTGACAACTGCACTGCGGCTAATACGATTTTTTATACATGAGTTAAATTTTCAGTATAAAAGTTGTAAATATACATTATACGTCAGAATAAATCATTATATGATCATTGATCATGTGGATACGGTATTTCCGACGTAGCAACAAATATCTTAAAGCGTACTATGACTGAACATTCCAAAGCGGCAACAGCACGGCTTACTGAACATTCTATATTACTTTCATTAATAATAAATATTATACTTCAAAAATAACAATTTTTTTCTTTTCTTTTGTTTAAAACAAAACAATGAGATGTAGATATTTTGTTGTACAGATTGAAATAAAACGAACTAAAATAAAATGTTGTTAAATTTACGTTTTAGGGAACAATGAGGTTCTCTACCTGGGAGTGAGAGAGGGTTAGAATTAGTTTTCTGCTTACACTTCAAGATAGACAAGCTGCAGCATACAAGGAATGGAACAACATTATTCCATTTAAAAATGTCTGTATCTTACCAATAATCTACCAAGCACTATAATGGCGAGGGCTCAAATATGCGCGAAAGAAGCTGTTGCAAAATGTTAACCTGTTGGCACTATGCAATCTTAGACACTATATTTAAAAAAACATCACCTTTAAATGTAAGACACAGGCTGCTCAATAAATGTTTTCTATAATATGAATAAACGGATGATGATAACTCATATTTTCGATCTCATTTGAACTTATTGGGAGACTCATTTTTCAGTAACCAGTATCATAGAAAATTCTGGCAAGTTGCCACGAAACTTCCCCCGCAATAACACTTTTTCCAAAAAATAAATATAGCACAATATATTTTGCTGAATTCAGAAGAAAATACTCTTAAACTACATAAAAAACTGCAACTTTATCTTATAAAAAAAAATGAGTGCCGCCATTTTAGCTTATGGCGAAAGTGACCTCATCAAAGGTAATATCAGCATTTTCGTCCATGGCCCGAATGTAATCGATTGGCGAAAACCGCATTTCGATAACTTTAATAGTTTCTGAGTTTAGAGCGTTGCAAGGAATGTGTACGGACAGACTACAGACCACAGACTACAGATACAGACTATAGACTCCAGACTACAAACGACAGACGGAAATTTTTTTTTTCTTTCTTTGAATCTTCGTATTCCGAAACGCAAAGATATGTAAAAATTTGCATAGGTCATTTTTTTGAAACACTAATACAATAGATACTTCCCTTTTACTTCTCTGGCAGAGATCAGCTAAAAGCTGTTTTTTTCAACCAGCAATGCAGAAAATTTCAACGAAAATTACAATTTATATAAGCAATAAGAGAAATTAAATAATGATAAAGAAAATATTTAGAACTAGATGAGATGCAAGAGGAACAGATGAAAAGAAACATCAGAACAGAAAGGAAGACAGAAACATTGTTTATAAAGTGGTGTGGTAACAGTAAGTGAGACAAATTCAAATGGCAATTTAAATATAAGAATAATAATGCAAATAATTTAGTGATTTTAATAACAAGATCAAAAGTGATACCGATTAGCAACATAATTCATTAATAACTCCCTCGATCAAACTACCATAGTTAGATATTTCGTTAATGAGAGCGCATGATTACAGGTGAAATAAGCGGATTAAGATATGCTACGTTCCCACAAAGTATAGTGTCCCAATTAATATCTTCCTAAACGCAAAACTGCAATCACTAAACGTACTGTGAATAACGAATATATTATTGCAACAAGACCGGAGACACAATGGTTAATAGTTCCTTCAATAAGTAAAAGGACTACAAGTACGTTGGATAAATTGCTTTCCTTCGCAGTATTTCTGACAACATCGTCCTAGACATGTATTTAAAAGTTTCAGGGAATCTATTAAAAGCGTGTTAAAATAAAATACACCTTGCAAGCTGCTTATAAACCAAAAAGTAGCTTTATTTTGTAACTGCTTTTACTAATTATGGGATTAAGTAAAATTTTATCTCTAAAGTAAGCGACATCATCGGCTTAGTAGCAGAAGATTGTCGAGAATGGCGGTCATTATTTAGCATATAACCCCTGCCAGCATGTTGATGCTATATATTCTGAGTACCTACGTGTCTTACAGTACAGTTATGTTTAAAATGGTGTATATCTATACTTGCCATCAAACATTTAAGCACATAGGTAGGTATAACCTGTAAATGAATCTAAAGTGATTATTGGGGGAAATAGCTACTACTGCTACTTCGATTTTAATAGTGAAGGATTATTCGTTAGACGAAAGGGAATCTAGGTTACATACATATGAATAACACAAAGACGGGGATCGGCACGACTCGTGTCTAAGTTATGAGTATAGCGCTACATGCTTAAACGTTTTGCTAATTATGAATTTCAGTGCACTAAGAGAAACGTGGACATTTTTATGAGTAAATCTCAATCTCAATGCACTATTTGTGGGGGTGAAATTTGCAATTTGAGAATTGTTTTATATGGAAAATCCAAAAGTGCAATAAAAAATAGGGGTTTTCATTTAAGTTTTCAAACCTCACCCCCGCTCCACCCCACAGGGGGGTGAGGGTGATGTTTACGTATCATGACTCAATAGGTTTCAAAAAATAAAGAAAACGTGTTTTTTCCTTTTTATAATTGGATGTGTCGTTCTCGAGATATTCAAGGGCGTATATTTTGACTTTAATGGCGCCCCGACGGCGAACGGGTGATCCGATCAAAAAATTTACCAGAGATTTGGAATCAGTAAACAATTTCCTAGAAGATGACACCACTTCCAACCTTCTAACCCCTGTAACATGGACCACAGACGACAGACATCCGAATGAATTTAGTAACCAACTTTTTGGTTGAAAACAGTGTTTCTAGAATTTAGATTCTCCTATGTCTAATCCTTTCCCTTAAAATTCATTAAAGATTGTTCAAATCTTTTATCAATCTTGTTATTTAAATTAGGTCTCAATAAATCTAATTTCCGCGTAACTTACGTCTTAAATATAATTTTGCAGGAATTTCACATGTTTGTGAATGTTTTGTATTTCGATTAAAAATTGATACCTATACTTACACCTAACCATCTAAATCTTTATTTTCATTCTACATTTTTTTACAAAGTTTTTAAACAATTATTTATTCGTCTGTTGTTCCACTCGCGGTAATTCGAGAATTTCATTAGTGGTATCCATTACATGACTTCTTCAGATACAAAGTTATATAAAATAGTTGTATGTATTCACATTTTCATAAAATTGAAATTTTACATTTTACAAGTCCGGAGAATTTGACTGAAAACCCGGAATCTCCGAGTGAAAATAACCATGTTCGCAATCCTAAAAGTGATCGAGATCGACATAAAAAAAACAACTATAATTCATAATTATATAAATTGCAATGGTAGGAAAAATTTTAAGTAAGATAATCCCCTTCCAATCTTAATGAGCATTTAATTAATATACCTCCTACAATAGCTGAATTCTGTTTACACCAGTGATTTTCTCATTAAAATCAAGCTCAAGACACCTAGGTCGATTTTTTTCTATCTCTTAAGATAAAGGATGTTTCCATAAGAAAGTGTCCAATTTGGCCCACTCTGTACAAGGTGATTTTTGAAATTTTGGGATCGATAGTAAGTCAATACGATCTATCTAATAAAGATATTTTCAAAATGGTGGCTTTTCGGTAATACCGGAGTAGACTACAACTTTGTTTTTTTTTAATGGAATACTACATTTATTGTTTGTAATGTTGTACATAACATTTTAAGGATATTTTGTTAAAGGTTTTGTGTACCTAAAAATAATAGTTTCGGAGATATTATTTATTTTTTCAAAATGTATGCTAAAAAGTAAGGTTCATTAAAATTAATGTCTCAATAACCATTGGCAATATCAAGCTCAATTTTTGGTACTTGAAAGCTACTAACGGTTTATTGACTTTTGCGAAGACACCCACAGATAAGATTTTAATTAATGGCGTCTCTAGACATCAAAGAAACGTGAAAAACTGATTTATTTGAAATGGAATGGTAGGTACCTATTTGTTTATAACATTCGAGAGAGAAAAAAATACGATTCTAGCAATGTTCCTATACCTAATATGTAAAGTTTAAAAAATATTTACTATTTTCGCATTTCATTAGAATTTTTGCCTGAATTTGTTGATAAGTATGTAGTCATGAAGTTATTAAAAGAATATGCAGGAGATTTAACCAATAAATCCGCAACAATTTGTCTTGTTTATCCAAAGCCGACTCACTACATACATGGAAGATTTGGGCGCCAAGTTTTGTAGCAATCGGTTTACAAACAGGCAAATCTCAGAATTGCATTTTGTCTAGATTGAAATTTTGTTGGCAACGTGTTTTTCTTATTACGGCAATGAAGGGGTAGGGAAACCTCTGTTAATAATTAATTACATGCACAACTTAAAATTACAACAGATGTCATAATTTAGGATTACATTTATAAAAGTAAATTGGCAGCTTCAAGAATAAAATAAAGAAAATAAATATTGTAAGCCTTTCAAGTTTTCGTCCCTCTTTTTCACTTCGTTACAATGATAATAGTGGTTTCGGTACATTTAATGTCAATAAAGTGCTAAAAGTTAAGTTACAAAATTTCGCTAATCTCTCAATTTACATTTACTACGACCAATCAAGGAGCACCGTACGCCCTACATTTTATTACAGCTATCCCGCTGAGTTTGAGCTCTGAAGTTCCCACATAGGTACTAAACCTTCAATGATTAAAGCTGCCCAAGAATTAACCAGTAACAGGCTAATTAATGTTACGTCCCCATTTATGTATCCAAGTAGATTATAAAACGGCATTAAGCTCAAACTTTTTATAAAAACTAACACGCCGCTGTATTACACAAATCTCTTCCCAAGCTTAATTTATTTCCTTTCAAAATCTGGTACACAATTAAAAAAAAGTCGATATTCTCCGTAAAAAGAAATAGTCGTTATTTCAAAGTTATTTTATTTTATTGCAGACTCTTTCTGGCGTTTACGACACATACATACGGTGGAAACCCACATATAGCATTTTACAGGATCTTTATTCCTAAATAACTTCTTTCTATACACAGGTCTATATTTTATTAAAAAAATACAGCATTCGAGATCAAATATGTCCAAAAGTTTACTTCTACTTCTATTTCTTCATATTCAATGCATTCATTTATGCATGCTAGTTTCTCGCTAAACAGTGAAATATAATTGCTTCTTTTTCAGGTGTACGCTGTAGTTTTCAAAATCTATCAGCTCGCAGTTTTAATGGTCTCGAAGAAAATGGAACAATTCCACCATTGGGGTCTCCAGCTAATACGCTAATATCAAACACATTACCTAGCATAGATGGTACCACACCTACAAATGTAACATCCCTCGTGGGAAAAACTGCCTACCTCACCTGTAAAGTACAGAAACTTGGAAATAAATCGGTAAGTGTTACATTACATTTGCACAACTTAACTAACAGAAATTATCATCAATCTTCACATTAATATGTTTAATATAAATCAGGAATCGGGCATTTTCTCCGTACATATAAATATTTAGCTTAAAAGTTGAAATTCTATTATTACAGTTGGTGGGGTATCAACCCATACTGTATATTGCAAAATGAGGGACGGTCGAACCAAATTGAATTCGTTCTCGAATTCTCTCTAAGCTGTGCCAGCATCTGCAATTCACTCAGCTTTCCATGTAAAACAACCGATTACAATTTGATTTATATTTTGTAAGTGTTATATTTGCCACTAAATGACCGCATACGTATATCCTTAATCACCTTTATTTGCTCTCTAAAACGAGTCCTGCATACTTTTTACCTTAATAAATCTGGTACGTACATTTATATTTTTTAAATCGCTTCAAATGTAAACCATAATTGACTTTCAGTTCCGATTAAGTTAACACTCCGATTTGATGAGCACGTATAGTGAAGTACTTGTTATGTAAAACACAAATATGACAATATCTGAATTTATCGCCCGTTATGCTAGCAAAACTAAATAAAAATATTTAAATAGAAAATCTTCCCAATATCTTTTCAATATTTTTTCTATAGCCAAATAAACCTACAAACCTAACTCTTAGCTTACACTACCCAAAGCAATAGATAAATAAATCTTCTACAATCAACAAATAATATTACTAAAATTGTTCAATCTATGTTCTACTTTTTTAAAGATTATATACATTTCTTTACTGTCTTCGGAAAATTTTTTTTTATTTCTGTAAATGATAATAATTTACCTTGCATATTATTTCGGTAGAGGTATTTTTCTCATTCCATATCTTTTGCAAAAAGATAATTTTTCACAAACTTCTACTATTTAATAAAGGGTGTTTCATTTTCTGTGCCGAATTTGATTATACAGGGTGGCCCAACGAAAAGGTAACAGACGGGTTTCTGGCCAGAGGGAATTTTTTTTGGGAAACGCAAACACACGTCAATTTTTATATCAAGGGGGACAACTTTCGCCATGATTTTCAACCTGAAGTGATTTCATCCCTTAGCGCTGTGAGAACAACCCCTAAAATTTAAATAGGGATGATGGGGCAAGTGATACGTCATTTGAAAGGTCTTTCTTTTCTGATTTCAGTGCACTAGTTTTTTTATATTTTTTTTATTTTTAACCAAAAAAATTGAAGTTCCAAAATGGAAAATGAGGAAAGAGATTGAGGCATTTAAAAACTCAAAAAAGCTCGGACAGGTCAATTGTTTTTTTCTTGGAGAAGCTAGGTACTTTTACTGATATTTGACAACATTGTTTCACCCCTTGGTACAGGGTAAACAACCCTTAAATTTTTAAATAAAAATAAGGGTTAATTTTTTCTTGTGCTAATTAATAAAACCAGTTTATGCAATTTCAACCCTTATTTTAATAAATGTTCGAAGTGTCTGCCTTCAGCTTCCATGTAATAATACAGATTTTGATTAACTCGTTCCTCCTGATCTCACCCCATTAGATTTTTTTTATGGGGTCATGTAAAGAGTAAAGATTTTTCCACTGGTCCGGAATCTTTGGAGGAGTTACGTGACCGTATAGTACATGAATGCCGCCTAATCACTCCTGAAATGTTGCAAAATGTACGGGAACGATTTAATGAAAATGTGTACTATTGCATGGAGCTGAAGGCAGGCACTTCGAACATTTATTAAAATAAGGGTTGAATTTGCATAAACTGGTTTTGTTAATTAGCACAAGAAAAAATTAACCCTTATTTTTATTTAAAAATTTAAGGGTTGTTTACCCTGTACCCAAGGGGTGAAACAATGTTGTCAAATATCAATAAAAGTACCTAGCTTCTCTAAGAAAAAAACAATTGACCTGTCTGAGCTTTTTTGAGTTTTTAAATGCCTCAATCTCTTTCCTCATTTTCCATTTTGGAACTTCAATTTTTTTGGTTACAAAATAAAAAAACTAAAAAAAACTAGTGCACTGAAATCAGAAAAGAAAGACCTTTCAAATGACGTATCACTTGCCCCATCATCCCTATTTAAATTTTAGGGGTGGTTCTCCCAGCGCTAAGGGATTAAATCACTTCAGGTTGAAAATCATGGCGAAAGTTGTCCCCCTTGATATAAAAATTGACGTGTTTTTGCGTTTCCCAAAAAAAAATTCCCTCTGGCCAGAAACCCGTCTGTTACCTTTTCGTTGGGCCACTCTGTATAATAACTTTAATACAACAATTTTTTTTACAAAGAAAACTGTCAACTTGTGGCAGATATTCAGCAAATTAACTGTGAAAATCAATATCTAGCATATGTCCACCACAAGCATGATGACAAGCATTGATTCTCTCATTGAAATTTACCAAGACTCGTTCACACATCTCTGGGTCTATTTCACTAATTAGGTACACGACTAATTTCTTCTTTAAGTTCCTGAGTGTTTCGTGGCTTGTTTTTCAGTGCTGTAGTCGTAAATTTTCCAGTGTGGGAACGCTCGCCATCTTCTGAGAATTGACTAACATCGGGCGACCCAGAATGTCCGAAACACGGGTCGCCTATTAATTTATAGGATTCTAGGAAAAAACAAAGTGGGAACGCCTTCCCACGCGTTCCCGCTCCACTACACCACTGAATGTTTTTGTATAGTCGACTATCTCAAATTGCAGGAACAGGTGATGATAAAACTAATAAGATCAGACCTGCCAACTTTACGGGAAGGAAATGCCACGCAATTCAAATTCGGAGTAGAAAATGAAACACCCTTTCTATTCTGTACTCTTTGTCACTTAAACTTTTGTATGCACATATAAGTACATTTGTAACATTTAGGTAAGTATTGCTTATTTCATCAACTTAGTGTATCCAACAGTACTTTTAGATGATGTGAAAATTAACTTAATAAAGAAAAAAGTAATAGGTACCTATAGTTAGTGCTGAAGAAAGATGATTAAAGCGAGCAACACAATTAAACTTGCGGTGCAATTTTACATCTTCCATCAACGTAAATCAAAGAACAGTTTTAAATCGTTGTCATCGTTATGCCACCTGTCAAGGTAAGAGGACGGAATCGGAAATTCAGCCAATACCATTCGACAGGCAATGTAAGGCACGAATTAAGCTGACTTTCACTCCTGACACGTCTCGATTTCGAAATCAGAGCACTCAAGAGGTAGGTTTTCTAAGTTCGTAGAAAGTTTTTTACAAAATGGTACCTAAATTCGAAGGACAAATGTGTATTACAACATGTTGGAACAAGAAAATGGCATCCCACCGGGTTCCGGTATAGGTACGAGCTTTTTAAGGATTGCGATAAACGTAGTGGATGGTTCAATTGATCAAGAAACCAAGGCAATATAGGCAGAAATCAAAACCTCACCCCAAGTGACAAGTTTAAGTAGGTCATTGCACGAGAGAGTTTTCATTTTTAAAGCTACCTCGAATATTACAACGGCTACATTACTTCAGATAATATTTCCTCCACACTTCTGGAAACATAATTCTGATCTACAATATCTCGAGGTCCAAATAGAAAAAAAACTGTACTGTTATGATATTCTTTGATGTTCATTAAACAACGAAAAAAAAGTGATTTGGTTTGATCTACCTACTTCTCATTCCCTTTCTCCATATTACTTCGAACTATTTTAAATTCTGGTCTTTCCGTAAATGATTAGATCCTTCTAGTATTTAGTAGCCTTGTAATATTCGGACGAAAAGGAAGAATCTCCATACGCTCAATATTTTTTGGTTAAACTTCGTCTGTCTTGTTCCTCTCACAATTCATGTTAGTATTACTTATCTGTGGTATTATCATCTTTACACCCATAAATTACTGTTCCCATTAATAATTTCTAATTGGAATATTTGGTCTCTTCTTCATGCAAATAACTTCAACTATAAAATGCTGCACAACTGTCAGGTCATTAAAAAAATTTTTTTTTCATCTTGGCTCAGAACAGTGTACCTAGTGATCCTTTATATTTATACGATCGATGTCGACTTATAAGTTTCTGATTACTTTCTCTTTGTGTCTATAAAGGGTCAATAGGATCACACGAGGAAGAAAATGAAAAGTCGATGTAGAAAATATTGGAAAGACGGACCAAGTTGGGAAAAAAATTAGCTAGCACAAATCTGTATTAATTACCTACTACGTTTAGGACAATACCTGAGTGACAAATTTGTTAAAACGCGTTATGCAAATCGTAAGTTTTTACGTGGGCATAGAGATTCTCGAAATGTTGAAAATGTTGTTCCTGTTACTTAGATTAGTATTTTTCTTGAAAATCCCCACTACATAATTGATAACATGTAATGAACAATTTGTAGCTGCAAAAATTGTCGTATTTGTATCTTTATTGCACTAAATAACTAAAAGGGACGATCAATAAGGGATCTTTTTAAAGACTTTCAGCGCAAGAACAAATTTAAAGTATTTGATTTCAACACTATTGCATAACTATGTCACAAAGATGCGTTTCTCAAACAAATGTTACTAAGTTCAATTATTAATATTGTAAGTTGGCATGTTTCAGTGGGATCCTTGTAATACGCTCGCAGCGTAGAATATCCTAGTTCTAGTTTCTTGAAGTGATCACTCACTAATTCTAATGCTTGATGCAGTGTGATTGGATAAATTCGAATTTTCTAGGAAAAACAAAGGAGATTGTGCATTCGACTATTTTCCGAGGTTTATACAGGGTGATTCATGAAGTATAGTAAATACTTGAACCGTAGATGCGTCCGCATACACAGATTATGCAAAAAGAAAAATCACGCGTCTAAGTTGAAAATTGCGGTCGTTATTTCATTTTCAAAATTTCTTGAAAACCGTTTGAGAACTAATAAGTGAATTGGAAAGAAAACTTTATCGTTACTAATAAGTTACTAAAATTGTCCCTATAGCTTGTCAATTTGATAGTACCTACTCATTTTGTTCAGGCAGTCCTATGACCATCAAACTGTTTTCAGTGGCATACATATGAGCACTTATTTTGACTTTTACGATATAACATTTAAAAATATTTTTAACAGAACCTTTTAGGGCAGTAAAAGTTGAGATTTCAGTATTTACTATACTGTATGAATCACCCTGTATATCTAAGCAGCGTAATTTTTGTAGTTATAGTTTGGTGTTCCATTTTTAATGACTGTACGGTTCCATATCTACACTTATACTAACCAAAGTAGTTTTCTAATTATTTCTAAAAAATTTCTCAAATTGCGATTACTTTTCTGTTTCCTTGTTTTGTCAAAATTAGTATCTTTGTAACGAACGTATTTATTGGCATAATTTTCAATTCAATTTTCAACAAATAAGTGGTTGTCGTCTGGGGGATTTCAATCCACCGACTAGGGAGAACTTTTCTACTTTTCTCGTCTACGATTTCGAGATATTACTCAGACGCGTCTCTCAAGGAATTAGTGGGGTACATCGTGGAACCGTCATCTTCAACAACGAGTCTTGCTCTAGGTAATTGTTTTGGTGGTACAAAACTTCCAAAGTTCGGATAGTATTCACTAGGACGCGGTCTTTTTGGATATCGATCAATGAACGTACGACAAGCGCGTGTCGCGATTCGTCATAAATAACAATTAGATTCCAAAAATCGTAATATGTAAAGCCATTGTGAAACATTTTTCGATTATTGAAAAACTTATATTAACGTATGACAGGTGATGGATTTGTGTCACTTGATTTGTTTAAAATTCGATAGCTATATAAGGTCATGTGATCAACGTCGACACAACAGTCTCAGAGTCCACCGAAAACAGCAATTATCTTAGAAAACATAGAGGAGGCTGTGCGCCAACTGATCAAGGAAGATTGATCACATCGTGAGATCGAGGTATCTTTAGGCATTTCAAAGACCCCGTGTCAAAAGATTCACCATGAATTGGGCGTAAGAAAATTAGTTTCATGTAGATCACGCATATTTAAACTGAATAGCAAATTGCAACTTGCGTCAATTGGTGCCGAAAGATTTTCAATCGTTTAAGAAGAGGACGCTCAAAATACATAGCATCGTAAGTGGTGACGAATCGTGGACTTATTATGAACCAAAAGTCAATCTGTTGTTTGGGTGTTTCAAGGAGAACACAATTTGACACAAATTATCCATTCCCGAAAAGTGTGGAACATTTCTTCCAAAAGCGAAGTCATGTAGATACAATTTCGTAAGGATATTGAAGAGCTTATGTTCTTTCTTTTTCAAAGGCTGGTCTTAAAGGTTTATTTATCCTCGTCCTCGTCCTACTTGTGTCTGTGTGCAATTCTGTAATTTTGTTTGGATAGATAGCAAAATGCTTCTGAAGATGTTGATGTTATTGCTAAATGTTTATTAACCATTAAACCATATTGTCCAGATGGTGCCAGACCATGCCACCCCCTGGCTACGGCCCTGCATTCAGACTCACCCCTAGTACAAATTTTCAAAAACCTGTCTATAAAACTTTCCCAGAAACGTCCAACTAAAGCTCCTAAAAAACACCCTGTAGAAATTATGCATTACGTATTGACATAAGTACGTATTAATTCGATTAATAAATCTTTGTACTTGGTACATTACCTGCTACTTCGCTTCATTTAAAATTCGCATAATTTTATCTAAACATAAAATAGCTTTCTGTGAAACCCTTAGAATAAATATTATTTATGAACGTAAATGTATGGGCGAAAACCTCAGAATTTTTCAACAAAAAAACTGTAAGTGGGAAAGATGAGTGAACTTAAAGTACCATACGTCTGAAAAACAACACATTATTCAGAATATAAGAGATAAACTGTAGTTGCAAGTAATGCTCCATCTGTCTTGATCCTCTAACCTTCAGTTACGTTTGTTTCTGTTTCGTTTTACTTCGCTAAAAATAGTCGGGAATGCTAAAGCATGTAAAATTAATTTTGAATTTCATATAAGTCTCACTGCGATTCACTGCATAATTTACACAAAGAAAAAGGAATGTGTCCTCGTAAAATAAATGCACCGAGTAAATTTTTATGGATTCTTGCACATTTAGGTTAGAGATTTCATTTTTAACTTGACATCTGATTTTACTTTTTGTTACAAAGTTTTAGTAAATACCGATATCATCTTTGCACGCCTGAATGAATTTTTCCTAAAAGGATTCTAAGTTCAAGGGACTCGTTTAAAAATAAGTCGACAAATCATAACAGGGTTAAAGGGAACCACGAAAATATATTTCTTATGTGATTCGTACTTTAGTAAATAGATTGCGAAGAAATAATAAGTTAATCGGTGTGTTATTCCAAGGAGAACCCCTAATTTCGGTAAAATGTGGCCGCACTCTTGTATTACTCATTAATTCTACATTATATACATATAGGTATATTGATGTGACGAGCTTATAATTTTTCAAAATGGAAATTATTTACGATGTTTTCGTTCTTGCAACTAACTACTGCAAATACAATTTGAAAGTCCATAACTAGATTTAAATTTAAGGGATCTAGCAACTTTAAATACTTCTTACAAATTTTAAGCTCTGGGGAAATTAGAAAACTTGTGGTATCTTATATTCTTGCACTTTGTTAAAAAAACCATGCTGTAATAAAAATTACGATGTTCTGTAGAAATTTATAAGCAGAAGAAATATTTAAATTGATGAAATGGGATCATTTGTACTAAAAGTTTCATTTATCAAATTTAATGGTCAACCGTCTCTCAAACTGCGAACTAAGGAAACTGTATATTTTATAGAAGTTATTTGTTGCCATGTACATTGTGACATACGTCTCTCTGCTGCCTATCTTCACTTCACCCAGTAATTTCGATATCCTTCAAAGCGAATAATCGCTCACTTTATCCTTGTGTGAACAACGCGTAAATAATACCTTTGAACGAGCAGTTGTATATTTACGTGCTCGGTGTATTTCTGTAATATAATTTTGTTCTCTTTCATTTCACAAATCATTATAATTTTTACTAGTTGCTGTTTCTTAATCTACACTTTTCTCATTTAAACCTATTATAATTATGCATCCCAGAGAAGTAGAAAATTATGTTAACAGCGGCAAACCAGTGGTGTTACCTATAGAGTAAAGAAAAACGACGTTAATTAGAGTACCTCAGTTCACCCTCAATCATTGTGAGGCCGCACAGGATTTGCTCATGCAGACTATGCGTGAAGTGAATGGTGAAACCCGACTTCCAGGTGCGTGGGCTGTGGCATGGAGTAGTAAAGTGACGAGCACAAAGGGCCAATTCTTGCTGGAGGCTATACTTCCTCTATAGTGGATCTCACCTTTGTTAGTAGTAGTCTGGCAAGAGAAAACCAGTGCCACTGCGTAGTCAGTCATATCTACACTCACAGTGATCACCAAGCGAGCCTCTGGAAAATTCTTCGAGACAGAACAGGTATCGAAGACAAACGAGAAGGGCTGGAAAGCGAAAATGTTTGACGAGGGCTTGTTTCGCGAAACTTTTGACACCAGTCCCCTCGCAGTGGAAAATGCCACCGGAAAGGTGGAGGTGGTCTGGTGGTCATGCATATGGTAACCTAAGCATGCGATGCCATAGAAATGTGAGGTCGGACTTCCGACATGCGGTACACTGGTGGAGTGAACAAATTGCTAATCTCCAAAGAGAGTGTTACCGAACTTGCTGCCTAGCACAACGGGCTCGAGGCAAATGCTCGTTTCCGGATTTGGAAGAACGGTACAGAAAGGTGCGCTTGGAACTTAAGAAGGCTATCAAGCAGAGCAAAGCCGAAAGCTGGGACGAACTGCTCAGCGAGGTCGAAGATGACTCCCGGAGCAGACCGTACCAAGTGGTAATAACTCGGTGGTGGTGTAATGTAAGGTCCTCTGATAATACCGCAGGAAGAGCTACGGCTAAGGCCTCTCCCACGATGTAATACTTAGCGGTGGTCCCGCGGTAGAATCATAACGCCACAGAGGAACGGTGGTTTTTAGTCGGTGCAAGTCCGACATGCGGCAATTTATGTACTATGGTGCGTAGGCATTTTCCCACTAAAGCTCGAAATAAAAAACCTATAGAGGTGTCCGTAAAGTTTATAGATTTTATACTTTGATGTTTTACGAAATATTTTAGACCAATATTAACTATATTTCTTGCATAAAATTATAATGCCTTGTTGTCAGTTGAGTTACAGATTGGTATTGAATTTTCGCCCTTACTGTAAATTTTAATATTTCATATTGTCTACACTCCAGATACAGCTAAATTAATACTCGGTTTAATTAAATTTCTTAACTTTTCAATTAATAAAAGTTAATACGAACCAAGAGAAAGTGTTTATAGAATTTATTTTTTAAGCTTCATAAATCTACTTTGTTGTCATTAATTAAGATTAAGTATTTTAAAAACAAAATACAACGATTACCGTTATATTTTACGTCAATTAGAGTTTGTTAATTAACTCGTAATTAAAAACATAACCGGAAAATTACATGCAGTACATACAAATACGTATTAGCGTATTCAATCGAATTTCCCTTCGAGCTTATTGTCTTAAACAAGGACACTTCATTCAACAAACAATTCCACTGAGTGCACAATTGTTGGTTAAATTAAACAGAAATTCCATTTTATGATGGTCAATTTCCATTATAATCAACAATATGTATTTGTGGGCACATAAGCAGTGTCAGCGTTTCGATAAAACACATTTTATTAGTTTGACAAAGAGTTTTATCTAAAATGTGAAATTCATATTTTCAGTTCAAATAAAAATTGAGCTTTTAACACAAAGTTGCCTTTTTAGTAGATATACCTTACATGATAACAACTGAGAGATAAGAACTGTCCTTTAAATTTCGCAGAGGATTACTGTTATCCTTCCTCCGAACTTTCCAACTTACAGCATTCTTTTCTTCTAAAACTGCCATAACCGTAGCTAGGTATAAATCAAAAGTTTTAATACAAGGGGTTGTGCTTTTTAAGTGACAAATCTTGACAGACACTTTGATTAAAATACAGCAATTTTCAAATAGAAAACACTCGCTTTCCTTTAAAATCTATACGGTGCCACATCATCATATTTGTAGGGGGTCAAACTCGCTTTATAGGTGCATTGAGAATTGTTGGTCGATTTTTAATATTCCACCACATTATTTGTCAATTCCATCCTGTATGAGTTGGCACGAAATAAAACTCGACAATGTAATTTATAATAGTAGTTTTCGCCAACTTAACATTTGTTTACACCTTCACACTGCTCCATTAATAGCTGGAGTTGAGCTTGTAAGTTACGTCAAACTTAAGACGTACGAGCACACAAACTATTACATCTTCACTACCCTTCTAAAATATTTGTTTGGAGTCTTTTGAATGCTTTTCCGTAAATCGAAGGAACCGAATTTTCTAGATACTTTCACCTCGCTTTTAGTCGCTTGTAAAAGTATACAAAGTAATCAATTATGTTTATCAAATCAATCATGTTCAACTAAAATTGCCCGTAGGCGTTTAATGAATTACATGATATTGATTCTTTTCCGATAATAATAGAATAGAAGGACACTTTTACAATGCACATTTTGTAGCTATTACATTAAATGACGACAGCATCTATACATAAAGGATTGTAAGTTGCTTAAAATGCAGAGCAATAACAATTTCACTCTTTATCATGCTCCTTGACAATGATTTACTCTATGCATATGACATGAAAAGCCATAGGTATAATCCTCGCCAGGAGTGTTTACCGCTACGTCATCACATGCAATCATATGGTGTAATATGAAAAACATGAATCAAAATTGTACTATATTAGTCAAATGAGAATTAAATTGATATGCACGTAAAAGAAATTAAATTCGCGTTTATAGGTTTAATCTTTCTATAACATTTGCTTATTCAATACCGTATGTCGATTTCGTCAAATGCACTACGAATGTTCACCATCCTTATTGAATTCACTGTTTTATATGAGAAGACAGTATTAATAAAATGGACAGCTAGATTCATACATTAATGACGTAGCGGTAAACACTCCTGGCGAGGATTATACCTACATCTGTTACAATAACCAGTACCTAATACTTCAACATTGAACGATTTCAATAAATATCGTTACAATTAATTGATTCAATTCTTACTAATTATTTTACCTTCCTTTCACCTATTTATTGCCATATTCTTGCTTCATTCCTAAATGTCGGTTTCTATGCGAATAGATTCATACTCCGAAAACCCGATAATGGCTTTGAAAGAAATGGTTTTGCATGCTACAATTCTCTTCAAGGAAAGAGTCGCCCGCAATCTGAACGCTTCTAGGAGTAAGTAACATTTATGTACTACACAAGGCAGTTGCGTTATTCACTTAAAAGTATGTACGTTTAATACACTTTATAATTATATCAACAGTTACTATTTTGTTGCATTGATGTTATGGAATTCTTTGAACGATTGATTTCTTTGACAAACTTCAAGACTTTCTCAGCTTTGGGAAATTTGGGCGTACCATTTCCGACTCCAGTTAGAGCAGCAAATGTGTGCAATGATTAACGAAAACTTATGCTTTCGGTTCACCTAAAACTGATTAGTTTCTAATGAGCAACTTGCTCACACGCTTCCGCTAGAAATTTGGGCGTTTGATCTCTATAACATCATACTTCTTTTTTCCAACCCCTCCATATGAAAATAGGCAAAAGATCTTAGTCTCAGTTGAAATAAAAAGTACCTTGCGATAATGTTATTGAAGAAGACTATATGTAAATTGATAACGACTATTTTTTAAAATTATTTTCAATTATACAGGATGCTTCACAAAATTGTAATATATCAAAGTTAGGTTTTTTTAAATGCAACCCCCTGTATTTTATTACATTTTTAGATTATACGTTAAAAACTAAGGTAACTTTATTAAACGTTCCCTATACCTATTGCTTACCAATTTTGAGAAAATTGTGATTTTAAGGAAAATATTCAATTTAAACAACCCCTAATAACACGGAAACCACTTACTTTCAGTAACACAAATTTATATCGATTTATCTTGACCTTTAAGGCTTTCACTTGCACTACGTAGGATTTCGATTTTTGTACAGGGTGTTTAGAAAAAGGATTCATATTTTATATTTTTCAAACATCAAAAACTCACTTAACTTAAATGGAACACCCTGTATGTTTTTATTCTATGTTGAATAACTCTTCATTTTCTATCAAAAACTATGAGTGATAGATATGTCTAAAATCAACGATTAAAAGGTTATTAAGATTTTTCTCTAAAATTTGTATGAAAATGGTTTTTGTTTGCATTCTAGTAGGCCATGATTTTTTTTATTGTAGTTGATAATTAGATATGTGATCAAAACTTAATTAAAAATGAAATTCATAACAAGAAGTAATCATTTATGGAAAAAATGGTATAGTAAATGCTCAATATGATGACCATTTTTTTCTATGCACAACCGCACTCGATTTTCAAAAGATCTAACGTTTTTCAGGATGTCTGGTGTTATAGTAGCAAACGCATCCTTTATTGTATTCTTTATGTCATCAGCAGTGGTAGGTGGAGTGTTGTGGACCCCTCCTTCCAATCCATTTATTGAGGAATTGTTTATCTAAATATTTTTGAAAAAAAACATAAACACCATTCTTATCACATTCAACTTCACCAGAATTTATATGGACGAGGCTTTCAACGAAGGTTGAATTTTTGTTTATGGAGTCTCGAAAAAGTTGAAGAAGAAGATGAATTCTTTAAATATGTTTTATTTACCGACGAATCCACTTTCCACAACATAACGGCGTGGTAAACTGACATAACTTTCATTACTAAATCGTTACCTGTATCGCACTGTTGACCGCCAAAACCGGTGGAGCCTCAATGTATTTGGGAGAATTTTGATTTTTTGATGGAAACTTGAACGGAGTAAAATTTTTACGGATTTTAGGACATTTTTTCGACTCTTCTTGATGAAGTTTGTTTAGATATTATTATTATTATCATTAAAAATTTAGTTTACAACACTCCACCTACCACTGCTGATGACATGAAGATTGGAATAAAGGATGCGTTTGCTACTATAACACCATAACGTTAGAAGATCTCTTGAAAACGAGTGCGGTTATGCATAGGAAAAAATGGCATTTACCTACTACAGTATTTTTTTCACTGCTTCAATTTCATTTTTAATTAAGTTTTGATCACATATCTAATTATCAACTACAATAAAAAAAATCATGGCCTACTAGAATGCAAACAAAAACCATTTTCATACAAATTTTAGAGAAAAATCTTAATAACCTTTTAATCGTTGATTTTAGACATATCTATCACTCATAGTTTTTGATAGAAAATGAAGAGTTATTCAACATAGAATAAAAACATACAGGGTGTTCCATTTAAGTTAAGTGAGTTTTTGATGTTTGAAAAATATAAAATATGAATCCTTTTTCTAAACACCCTGTACAAAAAATCGAAATCCTACGTAGTGCAAATGAAAGCCTTAAAGGTCAAGATAAATCGATATAAATTTGTGTTACTGAAAGTAAGTGGTTTCCGTGTTATTAGGGGTTGTTTAAATTGAATATTTTCCTTAAAATCACAATTTTCTCAAAATTGGTAAGCAATAGGTATAGGGAACGTTTAATAAAGTTACCTTAGTTTTTAACGTATAATCTAAAAATGTAATAAAATACAGGGGGTTGCATTTAAAAAAACCTAACTTTGATATATTACAATTTTGTGAAGCATCCTGTATAATTGAAAATAATTTTAAAAATAATACATCCAGAGCTCTTGGTTCTAGATTTTACGAAAAGTGTTTTCATTATTACCGGCAATAGAACTACAAAATTAAAACTAAATCAAAATCAATTTTAAACCACCTCTACTTCATCTAACTATTACAAAACCAACTATCCTAGTATACCCAACTTAATTACACCCCTTTTTCCTTCTTGTCACTAAACCTCTTCCACCCACTTTTTTCCTTTACCGTCCTCTCCCAACACACCACTCCAACCTCCGTCCTGCTCTCTTAACTCTACACAATACTGACACATCATGGATTACTACACATTCCTCCACCATGGGCTCGATACTTTCCCCTCTCTCTCCACACAGTCTTCACAACCTCCCATCCTCCTCCAACCAATATTTACTGTCTTTCGCTTCATTTTCTACCCTAAACCTCTTACTCCCTATGCCTCCGCCTCCGATCAGGTACTACGGCATTTCATCCGTATAAGTACATATATTTTCCACTGTATCTTCCCTTTCTTATCCTCATCCTTCTCTCTTGTATTAGTACATCCTCTTTAACGTGTTCATTATACCTACTTCGTTTCTGAATCATTATTGTTCTCAAAGCGTTCATTCTAAATATTTTGAATATAGAGCTAGTAAGGATTAACTCTGTTTGGCTTCTTCTTGCATTGATTGCGGAGTGATGATTGGCTCATTTTCTGATTTTTTCGTCACTATTTCGAAAAATTTATGTCAGACTGCCTAACTGGGAATAGCCCAGTAGCAACTGCAGCAAATTACTTCATTGATATAAATGACATAATACCAATGATGAAAGACCTATATACCGTCTTAATACATGGGAAAATGAAATATAGGTTTACGAGGATAATTTCGAAAATTAATAAAGAACTTTACCAAGAAGAGCTAACAGACGGGGACATGTCTCAGTCGTCTACCTATTAAATAGTCGTCAGATAAATGAAGATAATGCAGTTTAACTGTAACGGGTTTTATAGACGCTTGAATTTTATTCAGCGTTTATTAAGCGACTATCAACCAAAAATCATATGCCTTCAAGAAACCCACACAAAAAACAAACCCCCTCTTATTAAACTCTATGACATTTATGGGAAATGGCGAGCAGCAGACCATGCAAGCGGTGGTGTATGCATAGGGGTTCAACAAAATATTTTTTCCAAAGAATTCCCTCTAAATACTAATCTAGAAGCAGTAGCTGTTGAAATTTTCACACCACAGCGCTTAATTATATGCAACATATATATTCCTCCTAATTATAATCTGGTATATACTGATCTTGAAAATATTGTTCTTCAATTACCAGCACCATACATCGTACTGGGGGACTTTAATGCACACAACACGCTGTGGGGATCCAAATCCATTAATAGAAAGGGAAAATTAGTTGAGAAAATTCTTGATATAGATACAATATCAATCCTTAATAATGGCAAACCAACATACTTATGCGCTAGAACTAACGAATTCTCAGCCATAGATCTAACAATGTGCAGCACAAAAATTAAACATAAATTCTCATGGGACCCATTAGACGACTTATTTATGACAGTGACCATTTTCCCATCTTGATAGATTCTAATAAACCAAAAAATGTGCCATTGCCAATTAGAACATGGCGATTCCACGAAGCAAATTTGGAACTCTTTCAATCGCTAATAGAAAGGAACTTGCCCATTTTCAACGACGATATTAACATCACGATAAATAACTTAACAAACTGCTTTATTGAAGCTAGCAAATTGTCAATCCCAATTAACAAACGGACTACGCATTGTTTCTATAAAGTACCGTGGTGGAATCTACAATGTCGGCAAGCAGTGCATGAAAAGAAGAAAGCCCTCAACAAATATAAACGACATCAAAGCATAGAGAATCTACTCCTCTTCAAGAAGCTCAAGGCCAACGCAAGAAGACAAATCAAAGAATCCAAAAGACAAGCGTGGGCAAATTACATTTCTAATATCAATTCCTGTACATCCAATAAAGAAGTATGGAACAAAATCAGAAGTATACATGGGAAGCATACAACCTTCCAAATAACTGGTCTTATTACAGAACAAGGTCTTGTTACACAACCAAAAGAGATCCCTCATGTTTTTGCAGCACACTATGCACGTTGTTTTAGCTCAAGTCACTACTCTGATGCTTTCCTAAAAATAAAGGAGAACATAGAAAAAATACCGATCGTAATTACTAATGAAGAGTCAGCTTATAACGATAAAGATAATATAAGTATGTCTGAACTAAATGCAGCTCTTTTTCGTTTAAAACCCAAAACAGCAGCAGGCCCAGACGGTATATACAATATTATGCTGAAAAATATGCCTGTCCTCCTAAAAAATTTTATACTATAGAGTTTTAACATACTATATATGGTCAAATAATGTGTTTCCAAGTATGTGGCTAAACTCAACTATAGTTCCAATCCTTAAACCCAATAAAGATAAAGAGGACCCAAATAGCTACAGATCCATATCGCTGACATGTACGACGTGCAAAGTTATGGAGTTTATAGTAAACCAACGGCTAATTTGGTTTCTTGAAAAAAACAACAAAATAAATCACGTACAAGGTGGGTTCAGGAAAAACCGTTCAACCATAGATCAAATATGCAAACTAGAAGGGGATATCAGAAACTGCTTTGCAAATAAGGAGCACCTAATCGCTGTAATGCTGGATCTGAACAAGGCATACGATACAACATGGAAATTCAGAATAATACGGATATTGATACAGTATGGTTTAAACAGGCAGTTCAAGGTTAAGGTTAACAACACCTTATCAGAGTCGCAGTCACAGGAAAATGGAATTCCTCAAGGATCCGTACTTAGTGCTACTCTATTCCTCGTGGCAATTAATGACATTGTGTCTAATATTTCATCTCCGATAAAAGGAATACTGTATGCTGACGATTTAGTAGTCTATTGTTCAAATAAGAATGTAGAATGGATCAGACAGAATATACAAAACACTCTGGACAATTTGTATGAATGGACTAAACGCACTGGTTTTAGATTTTCAGCTGTAAAAACTAAATGCGTGCATTTTGCAAAAACAAAACACATTAATAACCCAATTTTAAAAATAAATAACGACATCTTGGTTTATGCTAGTGAGGTTAATTATCTAGGTGTAATTTTCGATAGAAAGCTAACATGGGTACCACATATCAAAAACCTTAAAGATAAATGTAAAAGATCACTGGATTTAATTAAAGTAGTGGCGCATAACGAGTGGGGTGCAAAAAGGGAAATATTACAGCAAATGTTCCGAGCACTAATCCAATCAAAACTAGATTATGCAAATTTTGTCTACACCAGTACACACAACCAACATATACTTAAAACCTTAAACGCAATATATAACAAAGCACTCAAGTTAGCAGCTGGAGCATATGTAACTAGTCCATCTCTCAGTATATACAACGAAACAGGAGTAAAACCACCACAATACAATTGGAAGCAAAATCTACTAAACTATGCTGCAAACATTCTATCTAATAAAAACCATCAAAACTATAGGGAGATGAAGAACCCACAGTACCAAACTCTCTATGAAAACAGACCCAACTTGATCCCACAATATACGATTAGAGCTCATCGGGAAATAAATAGGTTTAATATATATGTAAGGACAACATCTACACACTCCATTTACCAAATGATACACCACCTTGGAGGAGATTTCCGACTCAAATTAACCTTATCCTCTCCGATTTCCATAAATCAGAAACCTGCGCCCAATTTTACAAAAATAAATAAAATGAAGTGATGAGTAAGTACAGCGACTATAATATAATATATACTGACGGTTCAAGTACAAATAACAAAAGTGGATGTGCGTTTGTGTCCGGAAACTACTACCAAAGATTAATAGTCTTTGCTACTACAAATCCTACAGACTAAATGATAAATCTTCGAACTTCACAGCGGAAATACTTGCAATAATTAAAGCTCTAGAATTTATAAAACGACAGGCTAAGCAGAACTTTATCATTTGCATTGATTCACTATCAGTGTTAACATCTCTAGAAAAAACCTACTCAAATGACCCACCGATCGCGAGAGCTATGGACCTCTTACATCAAATTTGGCAGGCTGGGAAACTAGTTGCTTTCATTTGGATACCAGCACACATTGGAATTCATGGAAACGAGGAAGCAGACAAGAAAGCAAAGCAAGCAGCTACGAAAGTAACCATTGACGAAAATTCCATTACTAGCTCAGACCTTAGAAAAGCAATAAAAAGTTTAATGAATGATATGTGGGAAACGGAATGGATAAGTACAAAAAACAACAAACTTCGAGAAATCAGCAACAGCACCCGGACAAAACATTGGACAAAAGGCATTAGTTTAAAGCGAAAGGAGGAAATCATCATAACTAGACTGCGAATAGGACACACAAAACTAACACATGAATACCTACTTAAGAAAGAAGATCCGCCTGTGTGCGGATTATGTGCGGTTCCACTAAGCGTGCGGCATATCTTATCCGACTGTTTACAATACAATGCTCAAAGAGCTTCTTACAACATCTGCACCGACCTAAACAGGGCTCTATCAAACAAAACAGAAATTTTAAAAACGATAAAATTTATTAAGGCTTGGTACCTACTTATAAGTAAATCTGTAATGTAATTTTCCTTACGTTTTGCGCTAATAACCCTAGATGTTGATGCGCATTAATTTTAAAATTAAAAAAAAAAAAAGGTTAATTTGTTTTATTCGTTAACCATAACCGAAGTGTTTGGGTCAAGCATTGTGCTTTTGTTTGAAAGCTCATGGTATATCCGATCTCATTCTTCGTCCAATGTTCGTAATTTAAACCTTTTGATTAGTTTTATGTTAACACATGGGATTTTTCTTAATGATCGTCCGCCAATTAGTAGGTCTACTGTAACAAAGGGATGCCTTCCACATCCACTAAATAAATACCGCACCTCTTCGTGCAAAATATGCGAAAAATAACGCACTACAAATTTTGTTAAGGAATTTTTGTGTATCCTCAATACTTTAAGTACTAGAACCGTGGTTTCCAAACTTTTTAGCGACCCTGTATTACGAAGCGAAATAATAAAAAAATACCAAAGACCATTTTTCCTTAAAACATCAAGCTAAAATTCGATCCATTAAATGAAAAATACGAGGATTCAACTGGTGACATCTTCAATGCGCCTTTAGTTATTGAAATCGTTTTATCTATCAACTTTAGTTACAGTTCATTCTTAAACAAGATATCGCAGCGACGTGTAGCATTTAGTAATAATTATTAATCTCACGTGTGCCTTTAAAAAAGACTTTAATATGTAATAGAAAGGGATATAAAATGGCTTATACATAAACCTAAAAATGGGAATTGAAATTAATAAAAATTTCGCTGTTTGTACGACAAAATCTAAAAAAGATCGTCGACTAAAGACATCGAATATACTGTAATTTCTCGAAAATTCGACAACGCTTTAAAAAATCCATTCGCTTTTTTATAAAACGTTTAATACTTTTTCTTCCTCAGTGGTCTAAACATGCTCCTTTGAAGTGCAATTTTTCAAGCACCGAGTACTAATCGTTCTCACATTCGTTAGCACTTTGAAAGGGTTCCTTTTTTACATTAAAGTCACCATTAGTGTCTCTGAAAGAAAATTATAGCTCTTACGCAAATTTTGGACCTCAGAAGTATCGTTCGTTATGATTATTTTCGGGCGACTAAAAACTGCAGGAAAGTTACACACAAATTCCACATCATTTTGGATACAACACTAAACCTTTCCTGTACGCTCTGTCAACTAATTGCAACATTGTCAATAAAGAAAAGCGGTCGAGAGAAGTTCAACAATGAGTGATAACGCTTTGAAAACAAAACTAGTGCTTCGTTTTAAAGGACACCTTTAAACTTTAAAGCTTCTTTAAAAAAATCTTAATTAAATTAAAACCTTTTCTTGTATTAAGATTTCAAGTGCTCGTAACAATAATCTAGACAATTGAGAACGTACAAAAGTTAGAATTGTATTTTAATTTATGAGAGACGCAAAGTTTTTCTTTCTTCTCGTAATTATTTACTGCTCCTTGAGAAATGCTTACTTAAAATAAGCTTGTGCATAATTTACACATCGCTAACCGAGAAGGAAGTTTCAGCATCTTTCGATTAGATTTCTTCTTTCTGCTAAACTGACAATTACTGACTCTCGGTCATTATTAATTACGGTTTTGGTCCACTTCAGACGCCGCTAGTGCCGCTATTGGGTCCCGTAAAACCTTATTCAATCATCTTACCTTTAATATTTTATTTAAACCTATAAGTTTCTGTCACCTAATTATCTTGCATACCTACATATACGTTTAGAAAACTTTTCTAAATATTTAATTTTTAATTTTAACGATGGCACTCATCTTACGTATTTATTACAAAGAAATGCATATAGCTATTGTACTTTTCGCACCGAGAATTCAGCATGGCTAGCATAGGCAATGCATTTTAAATGGGAGAAACCCGGGCAGCGTTGCCGTCACAGGCATACCTATTAGTGACAGAGTCGGCTCGCCTTTTAATCGTTGTAAATTATATTTGAATATTTGCAAGCAATATTAATAGATAAATAAAGATAAAAAATACCTTTGATTTTTGTATAAGTTGTACTTAATAAAAATAAAATGCATGTTTATTAACATTAACAAGATTATTGTTCACAAATAATGTTAAAATAAAGTTAGATCCGAGCGGCGCAGTTTAGTTGAGGCCACGCCATGCTGCATAAGGCAACGACGCCCTCCGTAAGTCATTTCTCAACCAAAAAATAAATTGTGGTGGATAACGTTCTTCTTGCTATAATATTTCAAAACAGATTATAGAAGAATTGGCATCATGAATGGTATATTATCATTTATTGCATGGGTTTAATTGAGAAATTCATTGCAATACCTACCACTTGAGTCAGTTTTTAATGATATTGAAAATTCTAAAATTGATTACGTTTCGTCTTCGAGAAACCACCATCAACCTTAGTTTTTTATATCGCCACAACAAACGAAACACCCTGTATTCGATACTATTTTTTATTACGAATTTAACGATGTATCACACATTATGCTTTTGAAGCTAATTTTTAACAAAAATTCGGATTTTTATTTTTACATTTTTTATATTTTTTTTGATTTTGATAAATAGTAACACTTGTTTAACATTTTGTTGAAAACTGTTTGACTTAGTTTTATTGCGTTGAGATCGTTAGTTATTTGAATTGTTCGTATTTTAAGTTTTTATTATCATTACTTCGTTGGTTGTTTTTTTGGTTTTGTTTAGTTAATTATCTCGGAGACGAAACGTCGAATAAAAAATTTGACAACGCCATCTAATAGAATTCAAAAGGTGACAATGAAGAAGTACCTTTGGTTTTTAAAAATCTTTTAAAATAAATGAAGGAATTACGAAAAACGAAAAACCCAAAAATCGCATTTTGTTTTAAATCTCGGAAACGATAAAGAATAATGAACTTTTGCAAACTACCCTAAATTATACAACTTTTCACTAATTTAACCGCTTTCGTATCTCTTACCGTTTTCAAGATCCCCATGCTGTTCATCCTTATCTTGGACACGTTGTATACTGTTCTTTGATCTGCAGGGTTACAAATTTCAGTTTTAAAATTGAAATCACACAATTCTATTATTAGCCTGATTATATTGATACATTCAAATTGCTCAATATGACAATTATGCAATTAATTGCCGTAACGCAGACTTTAATGAATTGTGAAGCACGATATTAAGGAATAATTACTTCTTCGCGGTACATTGTTTGAGCAAGTTTAATTTTATTATAATAATTAATACTGCGAAGCTGCGTAACTTGTACATGTATAATTCGGGTTAATTATCTTACCAATTAAAATGAAAAAGTGTTAGTATTTAAAATGTTATCACTAATTAGATTTAGTTTGGATCGTCGATTAAATTTATTACTTTTGTTCCAATTTAAGTTTCCTTATTACTCGGTTCACTTGTTATGTCACTAAATCTCTGTGATGTAATAAAATTGTACCTCGCATCAAATGGCGCCAAACTGTCACTATTTCGTTGTTACATGTGTTTGAGTCATTTCATTTTCCGTGTCAAAACAGTTTCTTCTAACGCTGCTGTTGGATAAATAGTGACTTATTGAAACTGTATCTGTTCAGTATTCGATGATATTTATCATACCTTATAAGTTGTCATTTATCTTATGATATAACAAATGAGTATTGGAAAATGTGACATTCTCAAAACGAGTTACTTTTTTGCCAAAAAATGTAGAAGTGTCAGTAATTTATTTCGTTAAATCCGTTGGATATTGCTTTACTATGAACAACCCCTTAATAACCAGAAATTCAGACCAAAAGTTTTTGTTTTACAGTATCGTGCCTAAATTCGATTGACGGCATGAAAATTTCTGCATATGCGTAATTAACTATCCCACTACTGCTAAGTAGACAGTTGTAGAATTCAATAGTCTTGCTCAACATTAGATAATATTATTATAATAATTAGTTTTAGTAAAGCTGAGCAGGCTGATAATAGTATTTTAAATTAAAAAAGTTTTGTTTCCTTTTCATTACAACGTAGGTGCCATAATTTGAATCTCGAAGCAATTTTATCAGTGTTGTTGACAAATGTTCTTTTTGTTGGGAAGAGAGACGGCAGGATGCTGTTATCTAGGATTGTGTCTGCATTATTCGAGAAGCGAGCTTGTGATATATGCAAGGCGGAATGACGGGCTCACAATGGAGCATCCCTGCTTGGGTTGCCCGCGGGCGCGTATAAATTACACACTTCTACTGGTGCCACTTTTCCACCTATCCAAATTATGTACGATTTTGTGGTTACGAACAGAATCGATTCTTTTATTTTTTAGTACTTTTTACAACAAATAAGTCGTATTTCTTGCATTTTACAACCTTCAATTCTCGCATTTCCGTTGCAGACATAGAAAGCTAACAAAAATAGGAATCGCTTAAAATATTATATACCGGTCAAAATTAAAGGGAATTTGTGCGTTCGGGAGATTTGCAAGAGGTCGGTTCAAATAACAGGCTGTCATCGTCAGATTGCCTTTGGCGTTACTTAGACATTGAACAGAAAAGAAAATTTGTTAAAACAATTTCTAAAGCTCAGAAAACTTTCGGGTGTTCTACCTAGTTAAGATGAGGAATTTGGCAATTATTTTGTCTACTCCATTGATGTTTGTACACGCAAATATAAATAGGGGCAACTTCTTATTTAAAGAAGTTGATGGAGTAAAATCGGTACACTAGTTACATAATAAGTTCCCCGCCTGGTTTTGGGACAATGAGAATTGGCGCAGTATATCTTACAAGTGATAATCACTGGTGTACGAACTATAGGAATGCCATTATTGAGTATGAGTGTGGCAAGTAAAATGTGGGAGATTATCCTGGAAAAGTGCCTATTTAAGATATCTCGGATGATATAATCAGTATGGTTTCAGATGATGAAACATTTAGAGTAAGACAACTGAATGAATACAGTACAATAGCATCTAGCATTTCTGGTTTGTCAAGATAGAAAAGCATTTAGTAATACCCTAAGAAGAAAATTTGGGAAATTCTAGAACATCAAAATGTAAGTTCCAAGCTGGAAGATGTTATAAAAGATATGCACTCAGGTACAAGCATTAACGTTGTGAGAAATCTAAAACAATGAGGCAAGGTTGTGTTTTGGATCCGTTGCTGATCATCGTTGTAATAGATGAAATACCCTACATTTTCAGAGAGAAAATAATACAATTAGGGTAGGTGTTATTGTTATATTGGAACACTGAATGCGGACTACCTCCTCGCTTTATTTTTATGCCCTCCTGAAGATTTCATACAGTTTTTCCTTTAGTTTTCTATTTTTGTTATTCCTTGGTCTTCTTCTGCTTCCCTTCTTTTACGCTTTTTGCTTCCGTTCTGCTCTTTTTTAATTCTTTGTTGTGCGAGACCCTTGTAATGTATCAAAACTATCGGAGATTTCCTTTTTTAGATTGTATGGCTATCAATTCTTGTTTCTCTCGTCTTCTGATGATTTTTGTCTATATAATTGTGCCTTCTTTGCCATTTTCTGTAGGTGCATCATTTCGGTCCTCATATTTCGTATCCACCAGTGCGGTAAAGAAGTTCAATTTTCTTCTCTAGTTTACTTTTTGAAATATCGTACAACACAGTCTTGTTTCTTCCTTTGTTCTCCTCGTTATTTTTAGATTCCATTTTCTTTCAGTAGTATAGACAAAGGCTTACATACTCGTTGTTCCTTGCACGAAATGTTACCTTTTTTTACCTTGATCATGTTTGGGTTATTAATCACGTTGTTGCATTAGATTCATTTTACAAAACAATTGTTCAGTTTTCAAAAATTCAAAATTGTCTGAGAAAACTCTGTGAAAAGTTTATACTGAGGTGTTTTATTTTTGAAGCAGTACCGTCCTGCACTCGGATTGTTAACCCTTCAATTATTACAGTAATCGTACAACGTCCATTAGTTTTTGAACTGAAATGTGTTCATATGGATATCACTGTTCTTTTTTCTTGCATGTGAAATATGCAATTTTTAACTTCTTTTCATCCACTTTATCAGTTCTGAGTGTTTGATTTTCGCTAACCTTGTTTTTTTCTGCGAAGGAGATTTTAATGCTTTTACAAAAGCTTTTCAACTTTTCCTTTTATCCTCTTCTACTAGAATTTCAATCTTGTTTCGTAATCCTATATAGGTATTCCATTTCTGAAATGTGAATACTATTTTAATCTCCGAGGAAACTCCTTCAATAAAAGGTAGATTTATTTGTAAATGAATGTGAATGTTTGTCAGGATAAATATAGATTTCGCCACAGTTCTTTTGGACAAAAAATCGCAGTTTTGCTCTTAGCTTTACCCTTAGAAACGTAGACGAAGCTCTTAATTCCCGAGGGTTATGAAATATTAAGCAATCCGAAAAGATAAATAAATATATTAACAACTAAACCGAACCCCCACATATACCGCTCTACCTAAGCGTTGACTATTGCATTTTCGCAGTTAGTCTTCTTTGATTAGGTATTTCTATAAATGAAAACGTAGTAATCGGCTGAAGTGCATTGAACAATTACAGGCCCAAAATACTGATTTTAGTGTTATTATCCGACATTGTTTGTCTTTCGATTATATTTAGCTTTCATGTGTAATAATCTTAATAATAGAGGAAGAACTTAGCTCGAACAAATAAGCAAATAAAAAATCAGTAAAGAAGTGTTGAAGCTTTTGTTGTACAAGTTATGTAAAATCAACTCAGAGTATTTATAAACTTAGTTGTGTAACTTCATTTTTGTCTTTCTGTTCCATACCTAATATAATTCTCCAGGGAAATATAAGGATAATTAAATTCGTTTGTTCAAATTCGAGCATATTTGAAAACAGAACCTTGCATGTAATTACCCATGAAGTATTGCAAAAAATGAGTTATGTTAGGTTTATCTCTTTGAATTGTTTTTGTTATTATCCCATGATTTCTTGATGTACAACAAATGAATATGAATAAAATACAATTCGGAGGAAAATGTAGATATAATTTTCATCATATAAACCGCTCATAGCTTACTACAGCTTACTTTGTTCACAGCTGGTGGCAGTAACATTCTTTTAGCGTGCGGTCACGAAAATTAAACCGTAGAATTTAATTTATTGCGTTCCAGTCAATATTGAATTACATTACTTTCCAATTTTTATTACTTTTAATTTAATCCAAATGGTTCAACAGTGTAGTCAAAATCGACATGGCATTTATCTTGGACTATCGATTGGACACACTTGCTCCCGTTTTATTTTATCTTATACTACCATTCCTTTTGTTACTATTGCATATTATAAAATCATTAAGAAAGCTTCGACTGCCATACACGGAATTGTGTTAAAGTACACTCTATTTGTGTTAGGTACGTAATTTTCGTAACACGTCACTCAATCCCTAAACCGCAAATAAGTGTCAATTAAGATCGATAGCGTAACATCATGGGCAGGGGCGGATGGGCAAATAAAATTCTACCGGGAGAATAAAAGTCGGCGGCCCAAAATTAACATATTATAATTATATAGGGTGTCCAAATCCAAAAATAAAAAAAGAGAACAGCTATTTTTCCATGACTATTTGATCAAAAATTAACCGTTTTATCGCCTTCATGGCACTCTGGATAGAAAATTAAAAATATTTGGAGGTTAGGTATAGGAAATTGGCAAATGGGTTGTCATTGTAGTTATTTTCTATTCAAATAAGCAAAAATATACCGGGTGTCACATTTTAAATAACAAAGTGAGCTCATTTCTGGTGAAACCGCAAGAACAATTGAATATGTCAAAGAATGCATATTTATGTCGCGTATGTACGTGGCGAATTTCAATTATTTATCTTTAAAAACAAAAAAGTTACAGGGCCACATGCTAGGGACAGGACACCCGGTATATATAACCATGCGAGGCTTTTTGATTTTGTAGAACTTGAAGGAATTTGGAATCTAAAATACAGTTTGCTCCAAAAAACATTCTACATTAAAGATATATACACTATGTGCCCAAGATAAGGAGGGACACTATGGGGATTTCGGAAACGGTAAGAGAAAGAGTTTCGGGTAATGGGAGAAAAGTTGGGCAATTTTGAGTTTAGTAAAATGACATTTTTAAACTGACGAAATTCCGAACTGTCCGGAAGTTATGCGACAAAAAGCGAATTTTCAGGATTTCGTTTTTGGCAAATTGTCCTTGATGTTAAATAAAAAATAAAAGAAGCTTCTACAGGTACTTTTTAACGAACTGTAACATGGCATACTGCAAAATGGAACCCGACGTTTCGTTTTCAAGTAACCATCATCAACCTTGTTTTTTTAAATACGGTCCTGATTTTTTTATACATAATATTAGGAGCGCTTTTTATTCTGCATTCAAGCAGGCACCACACTTTATGGTTTAATTACGATTGTGTTAAGAACGTCAATTAAGTCAACGTACATCGTATCAGGTTCATTAAAATTAACAAAAATTTTACTGAGCGCTGTTTCCTTTGACCACCAGCGAGTTTCTCCTGTCAACTGGAGTTTCTTTGATCTAGAATTGTTGTCAATGCCCAACCAGTAACCCATGCGTTGATGATATTCTTTAAAAAATGCTGCTATACAATTCAGTAATGAAGAAAACAATAAATTATGCCTTATTGTGGGATTTGCAAATATTTGCCAGAACAAGATTTAGAATATGCGCATAACATATAACACCAAACATGAACATGATTTGAATTTTCCTGGAATTACTGTACATATTATCTATACTGTTTACTTTTGGACATAATTGATACATTTTGTAATTTGTAGCCATACAAATTTCTTTTGTGACAGCAGTCGTCTGTTTGTTAGGTGTAATCATAAGGGCTCACGCACACTACCGGTACCGGGTGTTTTTCAATCGGATCCGGCTCCGTCCATTGACGCACAGGGCACACCGGGCTCGCTGCCGTCAAGCGGACCCGGGGCGTGCCCGGTCAAAAAACACCCGCTAGTGTGTGTGAGCCCTTAACTCGCGCCCGGCGCCAGCGTATCGATATTTTTACATAGCTATATAAAAATTATGTCTGCAAAATTAAGCGTTTTGGTACGGGGCGGCCCAGGGCCCATAAAGCGACGACGGCCCACCGGGAAAATTCCCGGTGTCCCGGTGGGCCCATCCGCCCCTGATCATGGGATAAAGAAAGTTATAAATTAAAAAAGGGAAGAAAGCAAGGAAAAGTTGCAAAAAATGCAGAGCCTTAATTGGTAAAAACCTCGAATTCACCAGATAGTGTAGTAATTATAGCCATTTTCTACCATTATGCATGATAAGGATAAACAGGTCTATGATCATGTTATTGGCCATGAAAAGCGATCGGGTGAGAAAGAGTTCACATCGTTGCATTTCAGTGGAAACACCGCACAAAAGATGCGATACTAGACTACGTCATCGACACTGCGTCTACGGTCGCTAAATCTACAGACTCTTATCTCAAGCAAAGGTAAACTCATTTGGCGAAAAATAAGCTTTTTTTACCATAATCCAGTTGTTATTCGTTCTAATGTCACTGAACAAGAATTATCATCGAGGTTATATGGAACGTTCTCGCCATGGACAAGAAAACTAGAAACTGTTATGGCTCCGACACTCACGCTAGCCTAGCAAGCTATCAGAAGAGGAAACTACCACTTTTGTTGCAGATACCACAGCTCTTCTTCTTCTAAATTATGATTACCAAGGTGATTACGCAGGAAAACCAAACGTCAACATATTAATGATAGGAAAGCATCAAAGAAATAAGTAAAACTCTCATTGACACATGGAGATCACCATTACCTTAACCCTCAAAGCTTTAAATGGCTACCGAAAGTAAACGATAATTCAAGCGCTATATCTATGTTGTACAATATCCCCACTGCATGGTGTAACATGCCAACGTCATATCATAGATATCACACAATTTCAACGTTTAAGAGATACCTTCAAGTAACTCGCGAATAAGATAATCATGTTACTGCTACTGCAGCATTGGGCATCGAAAAACAGTACCATACCAGCAAAGAAGCAATAGTTTCTTTCTACATATATAACAGAACACTACTCCACATTTGAGCATCAGCGGTATATGAAGCCCATACGTTAGAAAATGAGCATGGCAATTGTGGCACGGTAGTCCTCCTGATCTATAAAAATAGACCCGTGAATTTCAGCGAAAAGAAATCTTTGGTGAATGAATCGACGTTAAATCTGGGATAGAGACAGGAATAGTATCCACCACCAGCTTTAGTGTTTAGATTGACGGACGATGTTTCTTAAACCAGACCGACATCAGAGTAAGTTGGCTTGATAGGGCAGCAATGTATGAAAGATTTTTGTGTCAAACCTAGGCGTCCTCAGCGAAGGATGTGCAAGTCAAAAGTAACTCATAACTTATAGTACCTAAGAGGTGATCATGATGAGGATGCCTACTTTCCACAAGGCACATTGAACACATACAGAAGGTTCACGTTTCGACGATTACAGGTAGACTCGTACTGCAGAAGATTAACATTGCAATATCTCTAAAAGCAAGACATTTGAATTTATGTGTGGAACATAATAATGGCGTCTTTAACGTCGTACTATCCTTATAATTGAAACGGCAAGCGTCTTCGAGCAATAAAAAAACTTTAAAGGTCACTAATATTTTTTTCACGTTTATCATGCAACCCTCTTTGAATAATTTGAACATTTATTATTAAACTTTATAAGTAAAATAATGTTTAAATTATGGCATAAATTGTAACAAACAACAATGACATTACGTTCTTAAAAGCTTTATGTTATAGTGTGGAACAATGATCACTTTTTTCCTATTATACCTCTTTCTAATCTTCGCATAAGAATTTGGGTCATAAAAAATGTGAGCAATATTAATTATGTCAATAGCTGCGTAACTAAACAAACCAAGAATAGGCAAAAATTAATCCGTAAATGCAATTGTTTCTCTATCCTTAAAATAAGCATGCATGTAGAGTCACATGATGAACCATCTACAGGGTTATTCATAAACACGAATACTTTCATAGGAAGGATTTTATTTTACACATAAATTTCATACTGAAGACCTCAATAATTGCGAACTATTGATTTAAAGTTCAACTCGGAAGTAATTATTGCTGTGGACATAAGAAGTCATAAAAAGTGACGTCCATTGGAAGTCAAGTTTAATAAAGCAGAACAGATTTTTAACTGAGAATGGGCACCAAACCACTTGATGATTTCCATCCCTACTGTTCCGGATTTGAAAGTTTTTCCACACACTTCTCTCTCAACCTTTTCCAGGGGACTACCTTATACGGTGTCGTCGATGGAACCGGACAAAGACATAGAAATATGGTCGCAGAGCCTGATGGTCACAATGTCCATTATGTGCTACTGCTGCAATTTCAATCACTTTTGAATACAAAAATGGGCGAAATGTGTTGGTGATGGAACGAGCATTCAGCAAACAACGCTGTTTATATTGCGGATGGATTAGAAGACCCCAAAATTGCTGAAAGACAAGTGTTAAATATCGAAATATGGGTTTTTTCGGTGTTTTGCTTGAACTTCATGTTCATCACATTCATCGGTCAATAGTGAGTTCTCGACTGCGATAGTTACTATAACGATTATGTTTACATCTCTAAATCACAATGATACAAAGAATTCGTTCTGCCTTAATGACACCTAGCAAATGATTAGTTATTGATTCTACTGACTTTTTCCTTTAAAACTTGCCATTTCTTGTAACAGTAATTGAATATGATATAAACTTCTTGAACCACCCCGACAAATTCGGTACCAAGCAGCCATTGATTCACTAAGATTGATATTATGGCGGCAGCCAACTGTGTACATTAAAAACCCATCTTATACGCTCGTATAAAATACCCCTTGTGTCTTTCCATGGGAATATTCACTCCATCTGGTTCGAGCAGGGTATAAATGAATTTTAAGTTTATTACAAGACAGTCTGAATATTGCATTTTTGAAACTTGCCTTGTTTTTTAAATTGCTCGGAAGATTTGTAGTTTATTCTAGATATTCAGGAGTCTTGTCCAAAATTTGGATAAGGGTTTTGACTTTTTACGTTCCTCTAGCGTAATTTAAAGTGGACAACCCTGATTACCTGATGAGAAGAAAAGCAGATGGTCACACTTTGCTTCTGTAGCCATCAGACCGATAATCTTAACAATTTCACTTCATTCCTCATTTCTATACCTCACTTTGTCAACGGATACATTTCAACACTATGCACAAATACTCCTCTCGAATCACTTTAACGACCATATTAATTGCCCTTTCGCAGCTCAACAATACTTTTCACCAAAGTCTCTCATCTAACCGCTTTCAGTTTTCCAAATAGGCGTACCTAAACTAGCTTACTTATTGAATCATTTAAAGATAAGTTGTTGTGAGACCCTTACTTACAAAAGTAATGCACCCAAACATTTTTGGAGTTCTGTGAATTCAGAACGTATATCATCAACATTTGATTCTTTCAAAGGTTGCATTCGAAGGATGCCAGGATGCCCTGGAATCGAAGAAGCCGAGACGGAAAAATAAGGTGGTTAAGCACATTTTCAAGAACATTTATGCAAATTTATTGCTCCGTAATAATTACTTTCAGGTTCGGGCGATATTTCAGTTACTCCGCAGTCTGTAAAGTCAAATATTTCGGGAAGGAAAAACTTAAGAGAGCGGGATATAACATTTAAGCTTAAATAATAATTGGAAATTGATTTTCAGGCCACAGAGATAAGTTACACGGCAACAGAGATTTCTTTTCAAATTAGTAATCGGCATGAAATTTGTTTTTTTTCCTTATAATTCTACAAATCTATCAACAAAATGTCAAAAAATTTACTGTAGTGTGTAATTGAATAGAATCCATTTCATTCTATTCTCTATTAAAGTTTTGAAATATGTGTTATAGGTGAATAAGTCATGCAATTTACGTATAAATAAATAACTCGAAATAGCTGCCAAACTTTTTTTTGAAATGAAGTTAAGTTAATACGATTTGTCGCTATGATTGCTTCAATTTGCGTGCTCTCCGATCAGATAATTTTGATTTAAATTTAAGATATCTTCTAACGGTGTTACAGTTATTTCAAATAACATTAGTCAGATGACGCAGTAGTTGTAAACCAAAAACGGTACAACCTTCCACAGCACGCAAATGCACATCCTCATTATAAAATTAATTCCGTTCGTTCGAGTTTCTCTACGTGTTTTATTAATTGTGTAACATGTTAGATTCCAACAACCTATATAAAAATCTATTTACATACAGAAAAGACGTTAAATGCATACACGTATGCAAATGCAGCAAAATCCTAATGAGATTGTCATCAGTATGCTCTGCGCATCATACTTCCATTATTCAGTAAAGCACTCATTGAACTAGGTTTTATAAACATTACAAAGCCCCTGCAGAATTTTAGAATAAGGTTGCTGCTGCATACGATACTTTAAGGGTATTTCGTCATTAAGTTCCCAGTTTCGTTCTCTCATCAATAAACTTTTTGCATGCAACCACAAAATACGATTATTTTCTATTTAAATATGCAGATTAAGACATACAATAAGTGGCATTGCCTGTCAAAAGCACTGCACGAATATTATGAGTGCCTAAACTTGATTATAAGCGTCCATTGAATTACAATACGGATGTTTTTGCACATGAAAACAATACAATCGGATTCCGTTTTGTTGTATGGCTCATCCGCGGTTCGTATTTGTTATTCATAATCGTAATTATACTTTTATAAAATAATTGGCAATTGCTCATTGTTTTCATTTACAAAATTAAAATTGTTGAAGTACCTTTCCCGCTTATTAGCCTCATTTCAGCATAAAACATATTAATCCTTACAGGGATTACCTACACTTCATCGCTTTTTATTAATATAAATTGGTTTCCTCCCTGATTTTTGAAAATCGATTCAAATTTTAGTAGAATAAAATTTCCTTAAATTTTGGAAAAGGGCAACATTTTTGTAACTTTATGTAAAAATTGTTTTTCTTTATCACTAAATTGATCATTTGAAAGGTTTATAATTCGCGAATAATACGTAACATTGTTAGGTCTATCACTACGATAGGTATGAAGCAACTAAATTTTCTTCTATTTTTTATTATTATTCATTATCCAGTGAAATCAAATGAAATCCGCTATTTCTAAATTACTGAAATGTGCACTCTACAATTCGGTGTACATATGTCAAACAATTCGAAATTTTGATATTAGATAAATATAAATAGGGATTTAGTTGTTATAAATAGATAGGTCATTCTACGCCAAACATTTACTAGAACACAATATTCATTCAATAAATTATCATCAATTTTTTATATTTTGGCAATGTTTTAAAGGGCTTCGAAATCTATAAATATGATCATGTGTATGGAGTACCTTCAATGAATGAGCAAATTGACTTTATTGATTAGCCATTACTTAACATTCTTGACCATAATAAAAATTCTTAACCTTTTTTAAGGTCCTTCGGTGTGATATGCCTAGGTTTTTACCTGGGTTTGTCTATACCATAAAATAAATACTTTGTCATGTGCAATATCTTCCACAGCAGTGCACTGATATATGTGCCATTTATTCTTTTTAATCTTGCTGGTTGAACCTCATTTTCGTGCCTTCGCAGAAACAGAATTGATTGGATGTGGTTCTTTTTTGCATTTTTGATGAGAATAATGATTTCCTCAACGCTGCATCTTGGCAGTCCTTATTTAATTTCAATCTTTCATAATCTCTTACCTTTGATAATCACACATTGTATCGAAACGCGTTGGGTTACATTTAAAATAAAAGATTACTTACTTGTTTTTATTACTACAATTAAGGTTCAAAAGGTTTGAAACATGAGCAGCTGTTTCAAATCACTTTGATAGAATAAAACATTTTACAAATAAACGGAATAGGAGACTGGACAAACAATGGTAGAACGGATGACAAAGTGAGGGTCAAAAATCTGTGTACTAAATGAAGTAATGAGCTCAGTTCAGAAGCACTGGAAATTGACTACCTTAGAAGAGGAGAAAAAGGTCTAACTTTGGATATCATTATCAGCAACTGGATTATGATGTCAAGGACCAAATGAATGGTCTGCGAGGTCACCGGAATGAACTCTTTAAGATTTTTTATGGAGTCACGAAAAAAAAAAGGTTCACATACATAGACCAAACAATATAGAAAGTTTGAAATACATATTACTTCTGATGAGAACAAGTATTGATTCTTTTTAAATGTTATTTCTATTAAAAACAAATTTTGATGTCATTAAGGGTCTATCACCAGTTGGAATTGACACTGATTGAATGGGTTTTTATGTATACATAAAATTGAAATAATACATTGTTGTATAACCACAACAACTTGTAGGGCCCTTCTGATAGGGATTTTTTAATTTTTTATAAGGTTTATCGACGCGCTATGCAAATTTTAGCGGTTGCATGGGTTTAGAAATATACATAAAATGTGGATAATAAATAGTTTTATCGACATAAAAAATATGTCAATGCAAAGAGGAGGGTTCTTGTAGGGCTCTCGTGTATTAGAATTTTCCATTTTTGTTCGTATTTCTTGTAAAATATTCGTGAAATTGAATGAATATTAAGCAACTTCAAACAAATTTTACAAAAAACTTTGTGAAAAATTTAAAAATCCCTATCAGGAGAGCCTTACAATAAACCTTCCTCTATCCATTGACACCTTTTTTGTGTTTATACAACAATGTTTTATTTAAATTTTATGTATACAGCGACACCCATGAAATCAGTTTCAATTCCAACTGGTGATCGACTCTTAAAACCTGAGTCTTCTCAAAACAATTATTACAATACCCTGTGTGTTTTACAAGAATATCCAACCAGTGAAAAATCTATCAAAATCTGTAAAAAAATTAAACAAAAATTGTAATGACGTCAAAGCTTAAGAACACCACCTGTCAATCACATTTCTCTCTAGTCTTGAAGAGAGTAGTAGCATTAGCTTTGACAGTGAGCAGATTAATATTGTCTAATAAAAGCATACCGTTAAGGGAAGAGGAAGGTAAAGGGGAATTGCTTACAATCCAGAATTGTGAACTATGTATCACCGCAATTTATATAATACGAAGGTTACCAACCAAATTAGGTAATGAGTTAGTAAATCTTCAAGTTACTCTAGTATCGGAGTAAAAATGCAAGGCCCCTGACTTTAGAAGCTTGTATCTCAGTAATTAGCAATCATAATTAATGAAATAAAATGAATTTAAAGGATCATTTGTTCCTACAAAAAAGTGTACAGTTTTAGATTTTTGCAACACATCGTTAATTTCCTGTAAGTATCATTGTATGTGAAAAAAAGCGCTAATTATGACTCAAATCGCACAAGCGCTCGAATTTAAAAATTAATTACGGCTATATTATTGAAAACTGAGTGGTAGATACTTATATGTATGTTTAAAAAATGTATACTTATTTGTCGGTGTTTTAAGGCCAATTGGTTAATTAGTCTTAAAGCTATAATAAAAAAATTCTGGCAAGTATTCAGTATTGCCACGAGACTTCCCTCGTACCAAAAAACTGCAGCTTTATCTTATAAAAAAAATGAGTGTCGCCATTTTAGCTTATACCGGAAGTGACGTCATAAAGGTAATGTCAGAATTTTCGTCCTTGGCCCATTGGCGAAAACCGCATTTCAATAACTTTAATAGTTTCTGAATATAGAGCGTTGCAAGGAAATGTGTACCGACAGACTATAGACTACAGACGACAGACGGAATTTTTTTCATTTTTTGAATCTACGTATTCAGAAACGCAGATATGTAAAAATTTGCATAGGTCAACACTAACACAATAGGTACTTCCCTTTTACTTCGTACTCGGGAAGTAAAAAACGACATCTTGTGTAACTGAGTACCTAATACATATTATGTAGTTCCATATTAATAATATTAACAGTAACATAAAAAGTTAAACCAATTATGTTGTGGTCTAACACGGTTCAAAAAATTTACGGAAGATTAACAATTTTATGATAAGTTAAAACTGACCGTCAGCCAGGAAAATGCTAAATACAGTGTATTTATTGCTGTTAATTAAAATAACAGTTAAACGAATGATTCTCCCATTTTGATTTTTACACAAGTTAAACATATGTGTATAAATGGCTAATGTACTGCCCAAAAATGAACCCCCCCCCCCTCCTCCCAGTTTTTTCAGTATGACCACTCAAAGTCAGAGGCCTTGTATTTTTACTCCGATAGTTTAGTAGGAATTCAGGAATCACCACAGAATTTCTACCAAAAGATGCTTTAGTAATAAAAGTTGAAAATTGTTAATACAACTAGCAAATAATGGCCAAACATAATTACTTACTTACACCTCGCTACAATGAGTTAAAATTTCAATTAATCCACTGACACAAATTAAAAGAAAAGGAAGTAGACTTTGAGAGATAGTGGTAGATCTCTTCAGTGCATGGAAAATTGTATCCTAAAATTGATAGGAAGTAAGACCATGACCATGAAATTGGTTCTGCAAGATGCACCAAAAGTGAGTTATTCGACGGTAATAAAATTTATTGACGTTCCTGCGGTTACAAAAAGTTAGAATTGCACAAGGTTTTTCCTGTTAAAATGTATTAACTATTGCGGGTTATGAGTTTGAAAAATAAATATAAGTAACGCGTACCAGTACTAATTGCTTCATAAGTTAGAAATATATAGAAGTACGTTTACCCATTCACGGATAAAACCTCACAGAGTACCTACTTTCTGTTATTCAAAAGAGCATTTCGTCTAAAATTGCTGCATTATTAATTTGCATAAATTTTTAATTTAAGTTGTTTTGCAAAAGTCTGTATCCAGAAGGCAAGGTTCTTAAGAGACATATTATAATTTGTATTCTTTGTATTCTCTCAAAAAATTATCTAGATGAAAGGCAGAACAACAAAGTTTCTGGTTTGAATATAGACGATCTCAAGTTGGAAATGCGAACTTAAAACCAACAGAATCCAATGCATCCTTAATAATCATAAACTGCTATACAATTTACATGCTGAATATAAATGTTGAGTATTTCTACACACAGAGAATAGAATAATAGGAATACATACATAAGTGAAGAAACTTGGTTGATGTTTACATAATTCTGCTTCCTTTACGAAAAAACATATCAATCATACTTTTTAACGAGGTAGTTTGTTGGAGGAAGCTTGATCACCGTTAACATTTTCAATTCGTCTTTTTCCTGTCATAACGAGATCATAATATATCCTTACTGTCCTGGTTCGTTCTACCAATTTCCACGTGCAGAAGTTGAAATCTACTCTATTGCTTTTTTTAATAGTAAAAGCACACATAATTAATTTGCTATGAACGAAACTTTAATATAAAGCTAAACAGTTTGCTAGATGAAATTACGAAATTATATTTCAAGCACATGCGACCGTGGAAGCTAGTTAGTAGGGGCGAATGTACATACATGTGAAAAAACAGCATAGGTACTTCTAAAGAACTTTTACAAATCATTCCCTTTTACAAAAGTTTAAAAGGACATATTTACAAAGGCTCTATTTACATTTTACCTTGCAATAAAATGTACAAACAGCAAATAAATTTATTTAGATTTGTGTTCAACTCCAAAGCAATTTTACCTTCAAATAATTTTAAGGCATAAGTGTGTGTTCTAGAAAATTGGCTTTTTATTGACGTTTGAAGTTTTCTCGCATTTTAGTTAGTTACTGACAGCGACTGATCTTAGCTAAATACATCGCAATTCATTCTATAAGTACTAAGATATACTCATTATCAATGAATGCTGAATTTAAAAGAGCGTTGCTATCAGTATATTTGTTGATATTTGTATGCGAATTCAAATCGCGTGAAAAGGATTATGTAATTTTACCCATGTGTTGCTTTTCATTGATTTCATATTTTACATTAGATACATGTTGCTAGCTTGATTGATGTTGCAAAATGATATCAGTAGGTCAATGTTGGACCCACATTTTTAATTGTTGTTCTAGTTCGAGTGCCTTGTCTCATTACTTAACGAGACCTAAGGGAGTAGGTAAGCTCCATGAATATTACAATGTTACCAAAAAAGTAACTTTGTTTTACTAAGGAAAGCAATCCTCGGTAGCTTTCAGTTATGTGATCCCCATTCTCGCAAGGCAACATCTTACGATATCCCTGCTTATACGTACGTTAGCCAACGACGAATAATTAGCTTAATAAGTAAATAACTCAAGTCCATTTTAGATAATTTTACAAGAATAACTAAAATGTTATTTTGTGGGTTCTATTTTAGTACTGCCTACAATATTCTAATTTCTAAATAAAAATCACAGTGGTGTGATAAAAATTCTGTTGGCAAGAAAAAACTGAAGGACATGGGCGAATAACCATAACATATTTCAGTTGTTACGAACCTATTTAGTAGGAAGGTCACAATGTGTTACTCTTGCGAGACAAACGTCTCCTTGTAGAGAAGTAACAAGAGGTGTTCCGCAATGTTCAATCCTTGCTCCACTGTTATTCACTTTGTATACGGCATACCTGTCATCCGTTACTGAAGCAATACATCGCATTCAACATGATTCAAACGCTCTTACAACAAGACTCGTTAGTCGTAAATCCTACGAAATCAACACCTATATTTTTTGGTAACAAACTATAAAAGTACAAATTTGGGAATAGTTATTGATAATACCTTCAGATATACGAAATTAGTACTCATTAGTTACTTCAATTACTGTTCTCTAGTTTATGGTCCTTGCATTACACGATAAAAAAATTTCAGCATGTCTTCCATAATATAAAAGTACTTTCTCGGCCTAATATGAAAAACATGAGACTCTTTAACGTTGCCTACCTATATCACAAAATAATTCTGGACAGATCTCTACTATACCTATATAACAAAATTGCGTTTGGATCTGACGTGCATAATCTCAGTAGGTATTCGTTCTAAAGAGAGAATAACGCCACCAATACATCGCACGGCTTTGTACAAACGATAAAATTTATTCCCCTATTATATTATAACAATATTATTATTTTATTTAGGTATTCACAATCTTCTACGATTGGTATTGAAAATGTATACGGACAATGTCAAGTACACATTTACTCTTGTTCTTATGTGACTGGGATGTTTGGAATTTTACGATATACTATATGGCACATGTATGAATGTACGTACACTAAATTCTCGTTTATCCGGGCTTGATGGGACCGAGCCCTTTCTGAATAAACGAAATTTCGGATAAGCCAACCTAATGGCGTAGCCTATTATTTTTTGAGGTTATATAGTAGGCTATAGTGAGAAAAACAATAATAAACGCACATCGTGAAATTAAAATGTAATTTCATTAAATTTCATTAAAAACTTTCTGCAGGACAAAACTATCACGGTAAGGGTAGGGAACACGTTGTCAGAAGAGGAAACCCTAGAAACGGTATCCCTCAAGGATCCGTTATCAGCACCACTTTGTTTTTGATTGGAATAAATGACATTGTAAATAAATTAAGTCCCAAAACAGAGTACTTTATTTCTGCCGACGACGTAGTGATTTATTGCTCCACCCTATATGCGAACGTCGAGAAGGAGCTCCAAAAATCCATAAGAACACTAGAAACGTGGAGCAAAGGAAACGGGCCCCAGTTCTCTATAAAAAAAACCAAATTCATAAACTTTACCAGGAGAAGAACAGCAATAAATCCGTCGTTATACCTATATGGAACGCAACTCATATTTACAAATGAAGTGAAATACCTAGGAATTATATTCGACAACCGCTTAACTTGGAACTCCCACATAAAATACATAAAAAATAAATGCAAATCCGCACTAGACATAATAAAAGTAATCTCTTATCATCAATGGGGAACCGACGAAAACACCATGCTCATGATACTAAACACTTTAGTGAGGTCGAAAATGGAATACTGCAGATTCGTATACGAAACTAACAAAAACATAATAAATTCATTATACGCAGTGTATAATAATGGACTCCGCTATATAACGGGGGCCCATAGAACGAGTCCAGTAATTAGTTTGTACGCGGAATCCGGACAAATACCCCTCGAATATCGAACAAAAATGCAGCTTCTTTCCTATTCAATCCCCATATTATCAAACAGCAACCACCCGCACCACAAAGTTATTCAAAAACCCCTCTTTCAAAACCTGTACAACCAAAAACCAAATTTCGTACCACCATTCAGCAACCGGGCCTATAAAATCCTACAAAATCTACGAATTAACAAATATTTAATAACACCAGTAAAACACATCAACACCCCATGGCTGAAACCCATAGTAGCGATAAACACCGAATTGGCAAACTTTAACAAAGAAGATACACACCCCGTTATCTTTAAACAGCTTATGCAAGAAATTATACTAAAGAAGTACCCACATTCTCTTCACTTCTTCACTGATGGATCAAAAGTAAACCACCTTACAGGATGTGCCTTCAGGAACTCAAGATCGTAGTTTTTTGGATTCCTTCACACATTGGAATCGGAGGTAATGAAAAAGCAGATGTAGCAGCCAAAATCGGAGCCAGCAAACCGAACATCGACGAAAACACGCTTACCGTGGATGACATAAAATCTGTATCGAACAAAAGAATCATCACGGAATGGGAAAGAAAATGGGAAAACCATCTAAGGAAAATACAGCACCTTCCGACAAAAACCCAAAACACGGAAGAATTAACAAGAAAAGACCGGAAAATAATCTCCAAACTAAAAATAGGACACACAAGAATTACTCACGATTACATCCTGAACAAGGCAGAGCGGCCCGTATGTGAGAAATGTTTAGAAAATCTGACAGTAGAACACATCACAATACGATGCAAAAAGTACACCAAAGAGAGGGAAAACTTCAAGCTCCAAGGCGATTTAGGTCTGGTTCTAAACGAAAATAGAAAAAATTTAATAAAATTTCTGAAAAGTATAGAAATGTATAATAAAATATAAATACAATGTACATCAGTTATAACGCCACAAGACCCTCGATGTCATGGCGGTAACGTAAATAAAAAAAAAAAAAAATGTAAAAAAGTTTAGTACGTAAACATAAATTAACTGTAGATAACGTAGGTACAGTACGCTGACTATGAACAAACAGAGGTTGAGTTTAATGCTCTACTAGTCTACACTACATAATGTAATATGATACCTACGTCTTACGGCGCGCCAATGCATGAGTTAACTCTCTAAACAGTACCGACTCTTCAATCGCTTACCGTATAAACCGGAATTCGCGATGAACGAAGCCCGGATAAAGGATAATTTAGTATTCGAATATACGATTTGCCTCAATTTGAGTCACTTTATTACTTCTTCCAGGAAGAGATTTTCTGCAGTCAATGTTCTGCGTTTTGAAGTCAGTGGTTTTGTTTCGTTATATTTTATTGCCTTTATGTGCACCACTGATGTTTCTTGTGCTTTCAGCCTGATCTGATGGAATTGAATTATTTTTAACTATTTGATTAATCTTAAAATGTATGGAGTTACATTCTTCTCTGAATACTTTTGGATAAGTGATTGGATAATTTCCAAGTTTAGGACGGCATTGGAGAGAATCGCATTTCTATTTTGAGCACATCTGTCACTTCATAGGTAATTAGTTTTGCATAATTTCGCATAACATGAAATATTAGAAATTAATCCTCGTACTATAGATATCAGTAGCCATCCTTGGTTTTTAAATGAAAAGGTATAAAATTATCTAGTTTTCTCTCGTAATAAAAGCTCAAAACAATGGAATCCACCGCTTGTCGGAATCCGTCGCTTTCTATTATCTTCGTGATACATTCCAATTGCTGATGACTGATACTCCCTTTGTTAGTGCCATCCATGATTAGAAGCAGAGGCTGAAGAAGAACATGTGGTTTTTTAAAAAGAACCGTTCCAATCCATGTGTATTCTTACATCAAATTCCCACATTTCAATACTTTATACGTTTCTTTGTACAAAATATCATTTATTTGTTGATGAAAAGTGATATCCATTTCTGTTTACACACTAAACTCAACTTCAAAACTCTCCATTTTAATATTCATTTATACAGTGAAGCTTCTTTCTATTAATTAATTTTTATTAAATAGATTTCTGTAATAGTATGTCGCGTGGCTTTATACATTTACATATAGGTTAATTTATTACTATTTAATTAACGTTATAGCTTATTTAGTAAAACTAATTACAACTGCCGGCAAATGAAAATTGCTTCTTCCTATTCTCTTTGTTAATTTTAAATAAGTTAAGATGTGGGATTTGGTACATTTTTACTTTAATGGCGTCTTTCGTCTAAGAAGATATTTGTAACGATTAAGTGGCACAAAAATGTATTTGTGCCTCTCTCGTGATTTTATAATGATAATAATTTTCATTAACTTTAAAGTCCAAAAAACTACATGGCTTTTATGAGAGATTGAATCGGTTCACTTATTAGCACACTAAGGGTCTACCGAAAAAGAGCTCCAAACGAAATTGCGAGGCCAAGCAGTGATGAAGACAGAACGAATAAAGCCAAAGGAAACGGACTTTCAACAAATATAAGAAAAACAATTGGAATAATTCAAAGCAAAAATAATGGAGCAGCAAAACACTAAAATGTGGTCTACTTCTTGAATATACTTTTGTGAAGCATTCGATATAATAAAACTTTCCCCAAAAGGTAAACTGTTATATCTTTAAATCTTCTTTAATGCACATGCATTGAAGCTGCCTTACTTCACTAAAACAACAGTAGAATTTAAATCTCATTAATCAGGGAGGGAGCACAAAGGGCCCGAATAGGTGGCCTACGTGCGCGTGGACTTCTGACCACCCTCCCATCGTAATCCAGAATCCAGACCCACCACTTGTCGAAATAAGCATTAATTTCCATTTTTTTTATAAAATGGAAGGTTAAAAAGGGGTAAGAATATCACTCCTTCACGTAATAACTTAAAGAAAAGTTGAATAAAAATTTTCTTTTATAATGATCCATTAGGGACGATGACTATATTAATACTATAAAAAAATTAAATCTAATTTCATTATTCAACAGTTTTCTTAATTTAATTTTGTGGCAAAACGCAATTTCATAATTAATTCGGAACCTGTTAAGCTATTATTTGCGTGAGCTCATTATAACTTTACTTTTAAACGCTACTTCTTTTAATAAGAAGGATAGATGAGAAATTTATTTGTATTTCTGACATTGTGAACTAAAATTTCCTTATCATACAGTGGCTGACACAAATAGAAATTTTATCCCTCATGAGCTACAATGACGATATTAGAAATTTAATATGGCATTCTATAATTTAACTATTTGAATAAATGCAACGCTCCACTTCGTTTAAATTATTATATCTTGTAGAGAAATTGAAGTTTTTGAATGATTCTATTGGGGTTGTAAGATTACAGTCGTAGTAGTAATCCCATTGTATGTGTTCTGTTATAGACACAAAATAGTCCACGAAGACTACAAATGGTATTATGCCAATTCACAGTGCTGCTAAGATCACATATTTGACGTCATTTACACGTTCGCTTAAAGCAAATCCTTATTTGTTTGTCCCTTTAGGGCCTTTTCTTGTATGTATAAGTTTTGATTAAGTTGTAAATCAAATTTTCGTAAGACTAACGTCAGTTTGACCTACAACCTACGTACACACGATTTAAGGATGCCTTCGTCTTTCTTCAGTAATTGAAGTAGAAACAATATCTAATACCTATGGCTTTTAATTTATCTTTGAAAAACGTCTTTTGTCATCTTAATTGAAATAACATAAAAAAAAGACCGTGACAGGAATATTGTGTGTTAAGTTTAAAAAAGGTTGAGAATAGTTAACAACAATATTGTTTTGGTTAACCTCATCTGTATTAATTATCATGTATTTCATTTCGGTGGAACTTCAATACATTCCAGTAATTACATGCTGCTCAAATATGATCTTTCATATTTCAAATGGTGCTTTAAAGATCTTTTTGGTAAAGTGTAACCAACAAGGTAAGGGTGTTGTTATGAAAGTTGTGTTATCTGTACAAATTTCTACCTTGGAAAGCCTTTATCATGTGAAGTTGAAAATGCCAACTTGAGGGAAAGTCGTACCAATATTTTTGGTACCGGAAATGTTCATCGATTTTTTTTCACATCGAAATGTGTCTTCCACTTTCCAGCCTTCCTCACTATCCAACAGACAAAAAGTTATGACGCTTCCCATCGTATTGGTTACCAAGAAATCCCATAATGTTTATGTGGCATCAATATCGGCCGCCACCACTATTCTCTCAATTCCCGTCGACAAATCGCGTCTTCTTTCAACATGCCATTATTATTATTGGGAGGAAAATAATGTACACAAGAGACTAGTTTTCTATCTTCCGTCGACGCTGTGTTGCGTGTTCTTACGGGTTCTAGGAAGTTGTTGACTATCGACATACTATCACGATTTTCTTCATTTCTTCTTTTAACTGTGTCATTCTTCATGCATGAATTCTATTCGAAGCAGTATTCCAATTTCAATGAGAGTTCTGCTTCCAGTTATGATCTTTTGCCCCTTAGAAGTTAAGTGGTATTATCAGACTGGTATCGCTTTTGCGTCTCGACCAGTTGTCTATCTATAATAGCAGAGTAATATTAGGATATCTTGAACATTATGAATAATTCCTGTGAAAAAATTGTTCGAATGAGTTACTTACTGTTTTTAAGTAGGTAAGTGTTAATTATGTATATTTGTTGCAGGTTTCCTGGATTCGACACCGTGACATTCACATTTTAACAGTGGGAGACTACACATATACTAGTGACCAACGATTTCAGACTGCGTACAATCGAAATAGTCAAGAATGGACACTACGAATCAAATGGTGCCAAACAAGAGATGGCGGTGTCTATGAATGCCAGATTAATACTCAACCAGTTATTAGTTACTTTGTGCTCTTGACCATTGTAGGTAAGCGCATTTAATTGCTTTACGGTAATCGAAATGTAATTAAAATTTTTACCATAAGAAAGAAATAATTACATTCTTCCCCATTATGTGAATCACTTCAAGCCCTTAACTATATAAATTAATTATTTCAGATGAGTCAAGGTCAGGTATGCGATAAGCATTTGCGCTGAACGATGCTATAATTATTATGAACCTGAAAACAATTTTCTTATACATTCTAGCATTACACTATTATTTATTCTGAACAAAATAGGCAATGAAGCAATTTTACACAGATACTGCCGTTAGTAACAGAAACTACAATAAATAATTTGCATGACGCATCCACAAAACTTGTTAAAAAAATACCTATATGTATATTCCCCCCCCCCCCCACCTCCCCCCCTGGTGATTCATTTATACTACCGAAAGCTTTCGATTCCGCTTGACTACGCTGCCAACTTTCAACGAAATTAATCACCTCGGGTGTTATCATACAAAAACAGAACACTTGCAGTAGTAGAACTGAAAATACAAGTTTCAGTATGACATTAATAGCGTAGATCTCTTTAGTCATTGTTTTACAGTATTTTCGTTCGCTTCGTATTTGCGAAATGGTGAACAAATTAAAATTTTGTCGAATATCTTTAAAGAAAACGAATTTAATTAAATCTTATTAATAGTCTGTACCGTAATCTATAATTAATTCCATCTTAAGTGTATACTTGACAAATTACTACTAAGTTTCTTAGTTATTAAATCCGTTTCACATTCTCAAAGTCAATAACTACAAATCCCACTTCATACACAAATGCGAGATTTGTAGGCTCTATTTTTTCGCTTCCATTTTACAGAGAATATCACGGTGAAATTTTTAACTATAAAGAGGAATGGAGCGAAACCCATTGCTATTTGATTAAGGAGGATCAAGAGTACTTAAACCAAAACAAATGTCATACTTATTCATTTATGGTTGCGTAAGGGAGTTTAATACGAATAAAATGAACATTTTCAACCACTCATCATCATTACCACATGCAACACCAGAGAATCGTTACCACTTTAGTTTAAGGCCATTTTCGCACAAGATCATCAAGAAAAAAGTACCAATAAAATTGAAGTCATTATAGCTATAAGAAATCAGTCGAGGTTAGAACACAATATTCATCTAAAAGATGTCACCTTGACATCCTCGTTTCCAGCAATTAAACTTTACATATTTGCATATATATTGATTTCGTTTTCCGCATACATATTTCCATTGTACAGCCTGTATAATAGTATCGTGTCCTCTTTAATATCGCCATCCACATGCTTAGTAATTATACACTATTTCAATCCGTTTTGAAGGAAAATATTACACTCACAAAAGGGACATTTCCAAATTTCCATAATATGGTTTTCATTATTTTCCATAATATGTAGTCGATAGAGTTCTTGTTTTTCGAACATAGTACTGAAAAAGTGGAAAAAAAACGTTGGAAGGTACTCTTGTGTCAATATTAATAAAAAAATAACAGTTTAAAATTAATTCTTACTGGAAAAGACAATGAGAGGAACTTTGACCTTACCCCACATAGGTACACCAATGAAGTAGAGGTCCAAAGTTTTCAATCTAAAGCAAAACCTAGTGACTTTAGTGAACTACCATTAAACGATTTCCGCATGTAGTGCACCAATGGGTTTCGTTTAACCTTCGGATGGCCAAGGTGGGATCCAATCGGACCCCAGACCTATTTTTTGTGTCGTAGCTATTTTAGTAGCAAGAAAATCGGTTTGAGGTTGTTTCTAGCTGAATATTTATCATTTATACATACCCTCATATAACGATTTTGCGTCAAAATATTTTCGTTTTTTAGAAATTAATTAATTGTTGCTTGGGGTCCGCTTGGACCCCACCTTGGCCATCCATGTAACGAAATGTTTGTTTGTTTGTTTGTGTAAAGGTTTATTCAAATTTTCGCAATTCTTTTTAGTCTGATATATTTTGATGCTTATTATAAACAAATACTTCAATTTACAATGAACAACTAGATAAAATAGAGGCACAGGGCGAAAAAACCTTGGGGTCCGCTTGGACCCCACCTTGAGCATCCGTGTAACCAAAAATAGGTTGGCCATCCGAAGGTTAACTAACATTTTGCATTTGGCACATAATTGGGTTAATTCACATAATTTTTTTATACGCTTAATAAATGCAAAGATGTCAGATGTCTTCGATATTGCAAAAATAAGCGGCGTTAGAATAATTTAAACAGCTTTTTTTCAAATTTTAAATCGCTAAGCGTCGAAACTGCACGACAACTCAGCGACAGGTGCCGACTACGGCATGACGTCATATACTGGTGTTTCAGCTAAACTGGTATTTACGAATGATTGTTTGGCGATCATGGAGCCGTCGAAAAGGTGTTACAAGTGGTGTTTTGTGCCTATGTGCACTAATACGACTTTTACAACACCTGAAAAGACATTTTTGATAATGCCTCGAGACGTAAAAATTCGAAAAATGTGGTTCAAAGCAGCTAGAAGAGATTATTCTAAAATGACTTCTTCGGATTTCTACTGCTGCGAGGATCACTTTGATGTAAGATGTAGTTACTTACTAAGCAAACCTAAATGTTTAAGTAATTGACAAAAATAAATATACATGAGACGTGGTAAACGAGTAAAGTAATGCATATGCAAAATACCTATCTGCGTAGTAAGAGTCTGTCAAGCAAACGAATTTCACATTGTTAGGTTTTATTCAAGCTTTTGCTCCACGAATTTCTGCAGCATTAAATCGATCATCCTTCTTTAAGAACTCGGCCAACATAAAAACATCTACTCGAGGAAGATTATCCGACATAGCTTTCAAATAACCTGCATCCACCATCGTAAGAATCAGTTTCAAAAACGCAACGATAGCCGACTGACAGTGGGCGTTTCCCAGTACGTGACGTCACTATTTGTTTAAAACTGATTTAGCGCGAACGCTCATGTTTGAACACTTCAATTCTTTTTTTCTCGGAAATGGTACGTTTTATTTAACTTTTTTGAACTGCAATAGTTTACAAACACGATTCAAAAGCAGAATCTTATGTTTATTTTGAAATTTATTTTTATGAACTAACCCAATTGGGTTAATTCACATAATTTTTTTATACGCTTAATAAATGCAAAGATGTCAGATGTCTTCGATATTGCAAAAATAAGCGGCGTTAGAATAATTTAAACAGCTTTTTTTCAAATTTTAAATCGCGAAGCGTCGAAACTGCACGACAACTCAGCGACAGGTGCCGACTACGGCATGACGTCATATACTGGTGTTTCAGCTAAACTGGTATTTACGAATGATTGTTTGGCGATCATGGAGCCGTCGAAAAGGTGTTACAAGTGGTGTTTTGTGCCTATGTGCACTAATACGACTTTTACAACACCTGAAAAGACATTTTTGACAATGCATCGAGACGTAAAAATTCGAAAAATGTGGTTCAAAGCAGCTAGAAGAGATTATTCTAAAATAACTTCTTCGGATTTCTACTGCTGCGAGGATCACTTTGATGTAAGATGTAGTTACATACTAAGCAAACCTAAATGTTTAAGTAATTGACAAAAATAAATATACATGAGACGTGGTAAACGAGTAAAGTAATGCAATATGCAAAATATCTGCGTAGTAAGAGTCTGTCAAGCAAACGAATTTCACATTGTTAGGTTTTATTCAAGCTTTTGCTCCACGAATTTCTGCAGTATTAAATCGATCATCCTTCTTTAAGAACTCGGCCAACATAAAAACATCTACTCGAGGAAGATTATCCGACATAGCTTTCAAATAACCTGCATCCACCATCGTAAGAATCAGTTTCAAAAACGCAACGATAGCCGACTGACAGTGGGCGTTTCCCAGTACGTGACGTCACTATCTGTTTAAAACTGATTTAGCGCGAACGCTCAGTTTGAACACTTCAATTCTTTTTTTCTCGGAAATGGTACGTTTTATTTAACTTTTTTGAACTGCAATAGTTTACAAACACGATTCAAAAGCAGAATCTTATGTTTATTTTGAAATTTATTTTTATGAACTAACCCAATTGTCTCCCATTCTATGCAGAGTTCCACACACAAGCAATGGTAGTCTCTCTTTTGCATGACACTAATTTGATAATTAATTAGAATCTTTTTACGACAAAATTTGTACTTTTTCGCTTTTCCTTGTAAACCAAAAGGTATCGCCCTCAAGGCCAGATACGTACTCAAGCAATCTTCTTAATTTCATTGCGCGAGAGATATACCAAAAATTAAAGATAAATGGATATCATTAATACGCAAATTCTGTCTCAAATATGGGGACAAAAACTTGTGGATGAAGGGAAAATGTGGCGACCTAAAACCAGGTGATATTGCTCAAGTAATAGACAATCTAAGTGCTGCCTTACATCAAGAAGACGTTAGTGCGCTAAAGTTATCTAAATACAGTGATGTCTATCCTAAACTTAAAGTGCCTAATTTAAATTATTGTGAACATAATTTGTGCTTAAATAAACCAATCGCAATGAAAAGAGTTATAAGTCAAATTAGAATGGCAAACAAACATATCCTGAGATTTTATGTATCAGGAAATTTACATAAAATAGATACTAGAGATAATTGCACAATATGTAACATGAACGTTCCTGAAAGTTTGTACCACCTATATGTCGAATGTCCGATTTATAAACCATTAAGGGATAAATATTGCATAACTCCCAAACATTAGATATGAATAATTATATAAATCTATTTAAAATAACTGAAAAAACAATAAACTTAATTTTTTATTACACTGCAGAGCTACTAAAACTAAGATCATTTATCATAAACGAATAAAGTTTACCTACTCTATTCCATGAAAAGATTTTTTATTTATATGGTCTTAGGATTTAAGTACAACTGGGTAGATAACCTTAGATTACGTTATATGTACACTCCGCGTGAACATGTATTAGTTAAGCTCATTTTTTTTAGGCTGTAAGTACAACATTTAACTTTATGTTACTTTTTTTTTACGCTAGATTTTATTTGACTTTTTTTGGTTTCTGTTTTAGTATATTTTGTAACCCGCTATCTAAGTAATACCTACTTAGTCTTTTTTATATACACATACTTATATACATAAAACATGTACATGTTAGAAATTGTATGGCCAAACTTCTTGTAATGGGACATCAAAAATCCCTATATACAATAAAATTGAATGATTGATAGATTGATTGATTAAAGATTTACTACATATAAGATTTTCAAATTTAAAACCGATGTATGACGGGTATCTCCAATTCGACTAATGACCAACTAATGAGGGTTATACCATGATTAACGCATAATTATGAGTGCATATTCCATCCAAATAAGGGAATTTTATCCTTTTTCTATGCCAGATGCAGTTCATTATTCAATTTTCAGTCAAAGACAATATGTACCTACTTATTGTGTTTCCTTAATTACCACAAACAAACTCAAAGTATACGTGACACTGGAAAGCACTATCTAAGGCATTTAAATCAGCGCAGATTTTCAAAAATTTGATTAATTTAAACTTCGTCCTGCTGAGGTTTATACCGGGTGTCCCATTTTAATGCGCCACCTGCAATAATTGTACAACACTAGGTCGTATCAAAAAATGTCCCGAATAAAAAGTTAACGGTTTTGAGGGGGACATCTGATGCCGTTAACCTTGCCTCCCCCGGACCCCCAGCGGGCGGGAACGGGGGTGCAACTTCCCTATTTTTTATTGCAGATTGAGAAAGAGCATAAAATACTATGAAGGTATTATTTACGAACTTTTTTATTTGCGACAGGTGGCGCTGCAAGTGTCCCATTTTAACTTACCAGGGGAATTTCTCGAAATGAGTAGATCTGCTAAAAAAGTTGCCGAATAAAAGTTTGATGGCTTGGAGGGGGACGTCCGATTCTGTAACAAGTTTCACCCCCCCCCCCCGACACCCAGGGGAGTAGATAGGGGAGGGGGTGACTTAAATGGAAACCCCTATTTTTATTACAGTCCTTTGTCGAAGTAAAATAGTGTTTATATCATGTTTAATGTGTCCTTCCATAGGACTAGTTACGGACAATATTCACCCATTACGAGAATGTGTACCACGGCAAATATAATTTGTCGGAATTTCAACTTCTTCGGCACAACATTCGCCCAGTTTAGGACCGATCTTCTTAAGAAGCACTTCCTTTGATGCATCCAATTTGTTGTTTTATATAGGATTAGCATGTAATTCGTTTATAATTTTTTGTTGTTAGAGATTACCATGTAGGTTAGTTATAATGTTTGTTTTTGTTATAATGTAAATTGGGGTTTCCCGTAATTATATATAATAATAATAACATTTATTATTTTTTGAAATTTACACAATGGATATAGAAGATGTGACAGATAAACAAATGCAATTCTGTATAACAACGTACTAATAAACTAAGTTTACAGCTTGCTGCGATAAAAGTAAGAACTTGTTAACCACAGAAAGCTGCCTATCAATAAATTATATTACCTAAGAGAAAACGTTAATACCTATCATTGAATTAACTAAATTTGTTACATAAACCTACTAAAATGAAAAATTATTTTACAGTAACGTACAAAAATTTATGTGTATGTTAACACCACATCATTAATTGATAAATCAGAAATATGTTTTTTTATAAGCCTTAAGAACCGTAAGTAACTGATATTTAAAAAAGCGTAGATATATATTTATAGTTTGTTGGAGACAGTTATAAACTAGTGATGGCCAAACGCAAGACCAAGACAAGACCATATAGGTCTTGGTCTTGGTCTTGTCTTGCACCAATTGGTCTTGCTCTTGGTCTTGCATTGATATCCTTAATCTTGGTCTTGGTCTCGGTCTTGGTCTTGCACCAATTGGTCTTGTTCTTGGTCTTGCACGCAAGACTCTTGCAGTCTTGCATTTTAACACCGTACTTATGAAAGATATCAAATTAATCGACATTTTGTGTCACTAAATGCTACTAAATTAGATTATTGCAGAGAATAAGAATTGGTATTGGGTTTAATGATCAAAGTAAATTATAATAACTTAATTTATTTTAAAATTAAATACCAATTAATTATTTAATTCACGATCAAGAATACTTTTTTACTAACTTATGTTTCAGTATTGCGATGCGATGACAATTAAAAAAATATATGTTGAAACTTCACATTGAAAGTCAATGTCTTGTTACGAAAAAAAGTAAAAAATTCTGTCTAACCCACATAAATTATAATAGATGCGGCGGCATCTGGCATGTTTCGCCTTTTTTAATGCTTAAGTCATCTACAACTGCATCTGTAGATGGAGATAATTCACAAATATTAGAATATGCACTAGATATTGTATTTGCAAACAAATGTTTTTTTGTGTGTGGTATAAAAAAATAATCGTTCGTAATAAGAAAAAAAAACTGCAAGAGTCTTGCGGGATAGTCTTGTTCTTGCCGATGTCTTGCAGAGCTGCTCTTGCATCCAGCCTTGGTCTTGCAGCTTTGAGTCTTGGTCTTGGTCTTGCTATTGGTGTTGCTATCTTGGTCTTGGTCTTGGTCTCGCAAATCTTGCGAGACCAAGACAAGACTGCAAGACCAAGACCGATTTTGGCCATGACTATTATAAACCTTAACCGACCTAAAGTGAAAATTATTTTGAGCAATAGCTTTTTTAGTTATGAAATTAAATGAAAGATTGGAGGAGTGAGCACGAGTAGCATAGCTATGATTAATTAGGTGAACTACCTCACCCTTCCTTTTATATATATGCCGACATATCGACAGTAAATAAAGATGGTAAATTGTATTTACACCTAAAGTGCAAAATAATTGTGCTGACGGGAATAAAAATGTCTTATTAAAGGCAATTTTAAGTAACAATTTTTGTACTATGTATACTTGCTTAATGTATTTTTGTGCCGCTCCGCCCCAAAACAGTAAACCATAATTTATTACCGATTGACAAAGACCATAATAAATTTGCTTTATCGAATTATTATCCATGATATTTTTAATTGAATTGAAAGTGTAAATCAGACTACGAATTTTCTTTACCACCATACTAATGTGCAGATCCCATCTAAGATGGCTATCTACTAGAACTCCCAGATATTTAACAACTTTGGAATTTTTTATTTGCATATCACACTTGCAATTAATTTGGAGACAAGTTTTATCATGTACAGGTATGTTAGGAAGTTCCTCACTTAATGTACTATAACAAGAAAATTTTAAGTAATATGTTTTGGAATGATTTAAAACTAAATAGTGGTTTGTAAGCCAGTCATTGATTAATGATACATTTTGTGCTGTAAGTTTATAAAGTTCAGTATTATATAAATAAATAAAAAATAAATAAAATAAATGTTATTTGATACTTTGTTCCCCTTGACCCATAAGCTAAACAATTCTCTGCATTAGCAGCCCCAAAACAATTATAGCCAAACAGGAAACAGCGGAACAATGACTTTTTTTGGCAATACAATGAATTATATATTGCATTAGAATACAAATGACCTTGCTAATTGTTAATTAAACAAATATTGAAATAGAAAATACATGTTTGATGCGAAATAAAAAATAAGAAACTATTTTTCGCATGAATAATAATTACATGCTTACAATACTACATCTTTTCGCATTGAAAGCATGTCGTAGTTTTGCACAGTGAGTACTGTTAAAGTATCTTAACTCTTAAGTCATTTTTCTGTTTTTCTTAATAGCATTCATGTACGCCACCCTTATGCACATGCGCCAGTGCGTAGCTAAAAAGGGTGAAAATATCAAGAATGAGGTTGTATTTGTATCCGTTGTATCCGTTGTACCGTTGTACTGTTTAGAGTGTTTAGCTGTAGGGCATTAAAATCAGTAATTTACAGTCCACTTTTATTTAGAAAACCCTACAGTTTTTTGGTCACTTTTACCGGATATTTAAAATAAAAATAGTTGATAAATTAAATCAGCAAAAAAAAATAAATAATCGCAGTGAACGGAATTAAAGTGCAACAGGGAACAAATTGGAATTCGCCATGGGGAGGTAGTATCAAGGCAAGGTCGGCTAGGGTAGAAGAGAAAGCACGTACAAGCCATTGTGGAACAAAGAAAACGTCAATTCAAAGAAATAAGGTTGAATTGGTCAAATCTTTCCTTACCTAAACGCACCATTTTTCTAGTAAGTACTCTTACAAATTTTCCTATTTATTAAAAGTAAGCCCTTTACGTACCACCATGACGGATAGTAGTATTCAACAATTAAAAAGCCAACGAGCCGGAATAAAAGCAAAATTAACCCGTTTACGAAATTTTCTAGACGGTATTGATAATGAGAGCGTAAATGATGAATTAATAAATAATCTACAGATCAGACTAAAAAAGATAGAACCGATTTGGGATGAGTTTGATGAAATTCAATTGCAAATTGAGAATGTAGAAAATGAGGAGTCAGAACGAGAATTGTTTGAAGACGCTTATTTTCAAGTAATTAGTAAATTAAAAACTACAATAGAACAAAGTCCAAATCGGTAAGGAGGGAAGGTGAGTCTGATGATGAGTTGACCTCGGTTGCTGGGGTAGATGCGCGTAGCGTAACGAGTTTGAATAGTAGGCGATCTGGTGGTCGATCTTCGGTGGTAAAACTACCACCTATTAAATTACTAACCTTTGATGGACAATATTGTAACTGGTTGGAATTCAAAGATTCTTTTATTGCACTTGTCGACAGCGACCATGGCCTTTCTGATATACAAAAGTTTTATTACTTACGCACATCGTTAGCAGATAATGTAAAGGAAATTATTAAATCAATTGAGGTTTCGGCATCTAATTATAGCGTTGCTTGGCAATTTCTTGTAGAGAGGTTTGAGAATAAAAAATTAATTATTCACAATCACATTAGAGCTATATTAGAGCATCCCGTAGTGACTAAAGAGTCTCATGTAGAAATTCGAACCTTATTTGACAACGTAAGTAAGCATTTGCGCTCATTAAAAAGTTTAGGCGAAAACACTGATTCATGGGATCGTCTAATAATATTTATAATGTTATACTTCAGGTAACAAAAGAGCAAGTAACAGTTACGCTTCTACTAACAGTGAAAATACAAATGGTGTAAAGTGTGATTTATGTCAACAGAATCATACGATTTATAAATGTGAATCATTTTTAAATTTAGATGAGGAAAGAGGAAGCGCGGATTGCGGAAATTAAAAAACAAAGATTATGTTTAAATTGTTTAAAACCGAACCACCTTTCGTGGAAATGTAGGGCTAAGAGATGTCAAAAATGTCATAAATTACACCACACATTATTGCACTTAGAATCCTATGGGGTTGTAAGTAAACAAAGGGAAGGTAACAGTGGCCCCAGCCAGTCGGATGCTGTACCTTTAGGCGAAGGGTCAAACGTGGCATTGAATATGCAATTATGCACGTGTTGCAAAATATTTCTTGCAAAAATGCTAATGTTGTTGGGGAAACTAACTGTATGGTTAACACCTCGCAAGTATTATTGTCCACCGCTCTTATAAACGTAAAAAAGGGAAATAAAATTGTCACATGTCGGGCACTACTGGATAGCGCTTCTCAAAGCCATTTTTTATCGGAAAAAATTTGCGAAACGTTAGAATTAAACCCAGTGGAGGTAAACCACGTTGTCAAGGGCGTCGGACAGGTTTTAACAAATATAAATAGACAAGTAAATATAACAATAATGTCGCGAAACACTAACTTTACGTATGATATAAAATGTTTAGTCCTACCTAACATTACAGACAAAATACCATTATTTTCATTTAATAAAAATATACTAAAAATCCCCGAAAATCTAGATTTGGCCGATCCCACCTTTAATAAATGCGGAGATATCGATATTTTGTTAGGGTCACATGTTTTTTGGGCAATTATATGTGCAGGTCAACAACGACTTGGTTCTAATTTACCCGTGCTGCAGAATACGCAATTTGGATGGGTAGTAGCGGGAGAGTTATGTATGAACTCAAAACCGATTAATACGACAATCAGTTGCTTGAGCACGGACCTTAGATTAGAATCGATTGATAATCAAATTGAAAAATTTTGGAATGTAGAGGAAGTAGAAAACTCCGGTATAATTCTTTCTAGGGACGAACAACATTGTGAATCAACATTTCGAGAAACTACCTGTAGAGATGAAACGGGTCGTTTCATAGTAAGCATTCCATTTAAACAAGAAGTAAATAAATTAGGTAAATCATATGGAACAGCGTTGCGTAAGTTTGAAACCCTAGAAAGAAAGTTAGATAAAAACCCTGATTTAAAATTGCAGTATAAACAGTTCATGCTAGAGTATCTAAATCTAGGTCATATGTCATTGAAAAATCTAGATGAAAAAACGATTGCGACGGGATACTTTTTACCGCATCATGCCGTAATAAAAGGGTCTAGTTTAACTACAAAATGCCGTGTGGTCTTCGATGGCTCAGCTAAAACCAGTACGGGATTATCCTTAAATGACGTCCAGTACGTCGGACCGACTTTGCAACAAGATCTATTTTCCATTTTGATCCGTTTTAGGAAGCATAAGTACGTGTTGTCAGGTGATATTTCAAAAATGTATCGCCAAATTAAGGTCAATAAAAACCACATTAAGTACCAGAGAATCTTGTGGAGGTCAGAAGCAAATGAACCGGTCAAAGTATATGAAATAAATCGCTTAGTATACGGAAATGCATCATCCCCATATTTAGCCGTTAGGTGTTTGTGGCAATTAGCTATTGAAAATGAAACAAACCACCCAATAGCGTCGCGAGTATTAAAAACTGACTTTTATATGGACGACGTTTTGACAGGTGCAGAGTTGCAGACACTATTTCGGAAATTTTAGACATACAAGCACAGATTACTATAATACTGGCAAGTGCAGGGTTCGAATTAAGAAAATTTATTTGTAACGATGAAAACGTGCTAACCAAATTTAAATTCAATAAAGATTTAAAAGTTAACGTCATTCCTATTGGTGATAGTAATCAAAATAAAACCTTGGGAGTTTACTGGGATCCGTTTAACGATATTGTTTGCTACAAAATTAATATAATAAACTTAGATAGGATAACAAAAAGAAATATTTTGTCTGTCATTTGCCAAATATTTGACCCCTTAGGTCTAGTAGGGCCAGTAATAATTGTTGCAAAATTATTCATCCAACAGTTGTGGAAATTAAATATTGAGTGGGATCAAGAAATTCCCCAGGAACAACAGGTAAAGTGGATCAAATTTCAGTGCGAATTACCGCTTCTTGCTGAACTAAAGGTCCCTCGTCAGGCAATTAGCGCAAAAAATAAAGCAATTGAGTTCCACTGTTTTAGTGACGCTTCAGAGAAGGCATACGGTGCGTGTATTTACGTACGATGCAAATTGCCCGGAGGTGACTACGTGTCAAAGTTAATTTGTGCAAAATCGAGACTCGCACCTTTGAAAATAATAACTTTACCTAGGTTAGAATTATGCGGAAGTTTATTATTAGCAAAATTAAGTAAGAGGGTAATGGACTCGCTCGAAATACCATTTAATAAACACTTTTACTGGACAGATTCCATGATCACGCTTGCGTGGATTCGAGGTTGTCCTACTAAATGGAAGACTTTTGTAGCAAATCGAGTAAGTCAGCTCCAGGATCTAACGAATATCAATGATTGGCACCATGTGAGTTCGGAGAATAACCCAGTCGATTTAATTTCGCGCGGTTTAGAGTCTTTGATAAAGTCAGAGCTATGGTGGCACGGACCGTCGTTTCTCACTAAAGATCAATCGGAATGGAAAGGAGAAGAAACTGAAGGTAGTGTGGAAATCCCTGAACAGCGGACAATGGTAAACATTTCGGTTAAAACTAATACTTTCATGCAAGAAATTCTCGATAAATTCTCTTCACTAAATAAATTGCAGAGAGTAATAGCTTATATAGTACGATTTAGTTTCAATAGTAGGTTGCAAAATAAAGAATGTAGGAAAATAGGAGTATTAGAACCGGGCGATTAAATGCATTGATTAAACAAATACAGAGGGAATGTTTTCCACAGGAATATACAGCGTTAGAGAATAAAAACGTAGTAGACAATCGGAGCAAAATTCTAAGCTTAAACCCGTTTATGCAGGCGGGGCTTCTTAGGGTAGGTGGAAGGCTGAGAAACTCTAAGCAAAGTTATGACATAAAATATCCAGTGATCCTACCAAAGGAACACCGATTGTCAAATTTAATATTAAAAACGGAACACGAACGCTTGTTACACTGTGGGGCACAGGCGTTGTTGTGTTCTATTAGACAACGCTTTTGGCCCATATCAGGCAGAAGCTTTTGTAAAAAAATAATCAGGAAGTGCATGGTATGCTTTAAAGTAAAGCCTAAGGTATTAACCCAACTTATGGGGGATCTACCTGAATCACGAGTGAATAATTACGCTCCCTTCCAAAATGTAGGGGTGGATTACGGAGGACCATTTCCACTGAAAGATCGCTCCACTAGAGGCGCAAAAATTACAAAGGCTTACATGTGTCTATTCATTTGCATGTGTACCAAGGCAGTGCACCTGGAATTAGTATCATCCTTAACAACCGAGGTCTTCTTAGCAGCGCTAAATAGATTTATGTATAGAAGGGGAAAACCGTGTAATATTTATTCAGACAATGGCACAACCTTTGTAGGTGCAAATAATGAAATCGGTAGATTATTTAAATTCATAAATCAAAATAAAGACTCCATTGCAAAGGAACTGGCAAGCCAAAACATTAAGTGGCATTTTATCCCCCCACCAGATCTCCCCACTTTGGAGGCATTTGGGAGGCTGGCATTAAAGGTACTAAACATCATATAAAAAGGATAGTTAATAAGAACCTCACCTTTGAGGAATTTTACACGTTGTTGGTGGTAGTAGAGGGTATCCTAAACTCCCGTCCCCTGTCCCCGATGACCGAAGACCCCGACGATTTAGAAGTATTAACCCCCGCGCACTTTTTGGTTGGAAGACAGTTAAGTTCGCTACCTGAACATAATTTAATGGACGTTCCCGAAAATCGATGGCAAAAGGTATCCGCAATGAGTCAACATTATTGGAGACGGTGGCAGAAAGAATACCTGGGGGAGTTGCAAGTAAGAACAAAGTGGAGAGCGCAATCTAGCGCTATTTTAAAAAATGGTGACATGGTGTTAGTTGGAAATGACAATAATCCGAGCATGAAATGGACATTAGGAAGAATCGTGAAAGTGCGTGAAAGATAAGTTAATACGCGTAGTTGACGTAAGGGTGCCAAGTGGTATTGTCACTAGAGCAATAAATCGCGTGTGTGTGTTACCTTTTCACGGCGAATAACAAAAAAAGACAAATGACATTTAATTAACTATGGTGCCATGTTAAGGTTAGGCACTGTTTAGAAATTCGTTTGTATAGGTAATATTTAAGATAGTTAGAATGTTCATTTAGGGTAGTAAATAAGTATTGTAGTTTAAAATACATTTTTCTATTTTGCGTTGGTAATAAAGCTATTACCGCACTACTTTGAGTGCGGTTATAGAAATTTGAGTGCGTTAATAGCGCTTGGTGTAATTGTCATTCTTAAAGTTGGCACTTGGCACACTAAAGTCTAAATGTCAGAAATTTAACACAACTTATTTATGAAAATTTTACCTAACCTTGTTTTTTTTCTAAGATTACCACCTTCTTGTTCGAATATTTATTTATAAATACACAATGGCAAGTAAACAAACAAAACGAGTTAGTTTAATTATGTCGCAAAAATGTACAATTATTATAAATATTGATAGTTACATTGAAGTTTTGCTGGGGATTAATGTTAATCCTAGCCCCTGGTAAAAGATTATGGGTCAATACACGATATTTTGTTAAAAATGATTTGTTTTAGAAGTTGTGTAACAATCGGCTGAAGCAGTGGAATATCGAGGCAAGTTAATATAAATATGTGGGTTCCCATGAAAGCATTTGAGAAACTTGAAACCAACATAACGTTCTCCGACTGCAGAGGATTTCCATCCCGTGACGCTTAATTGTTATCAACTCAGGAGTATTAACTTCAAATAGCTGTAATTGTTTAAATGAACCCTTTTGCAAAACAAATTTGTGTTCAATAGGTTCAACAATCATCTGTTAGTGTTTGTATGTGCAGCAAGATTCTGAATACTCGACACGATACTTAATCTGCTCGATACCAAATACAATATCAGGTTAACCGTATTCGTAACTACTACTCGATAGCCTCAATCAACGTCGATAGTTCTTAGAATCACAAAAATTGTGTACTCGTGTCGAGTTGCTTGATACGATACCATTCGGAATCCCGCTGCAGATCTTACATCTGACATTCAATCAACTTAAAAGTTTTATTGGTAACAAGTAACTATTAAAATAACTGCAATACAAGACATATTTGTTGTTATTATAACCTAATGTTCGAAGTTCCAGCCTGAATAATTACATAATTACACTTCCGATATTAAAATGTTTTAACAAAAATGCCACTTCTAATTTTTTTATTGTAGTTATGAGATCGTTCACTTTAAGTTATGATGTTTCTTGCGATAGCGATGGCATCCTTTCTACTTTTTTACTTTTACTCATTTAACGCTATAATACATATATCAACATCAACAGTCGCCATTTGCAAAGCACAGCACAGCTGTTTAGTTCCAACATGGAGGTTATACGTCACACTTACCAACCCTATACTAAAATTTTTTTTAAATGGGGTGTGAAAGGCGCAAAATAGAAAAAATTGTATAAAAAACTCGTTTCATAAGTCCATTGCAGCACTTGTCCATTGAAAAACTCGCCGCTAGGCGGCTCGTTTTTCAATTTTGGACGCGTGCTGCAATGTACGACTTATGAAACTAGTTGTTTAATATACTATTGTATTTCAAGGCGGGCAGGATGTTAAAGTATCTTAACTCTTAAGTCATTTTTCTGTTTTTCTTAATAGCATTCATGTACGCCACCCTTATGCATATGCGCCAGTGCGTAGCTAAAAAGGGTGAAAATATCAAGAATGAGGTTGTATCCGTTGTACCGTTGTACTGTTTAGAGTGTTTAGCTGTAGGGCATTAAAATCAGTAATTTACAGTCCACTTTTATTTAGAAAACCCTACAAGTACAACCCTAAGAATATGATACATTGCCATGTTACACATTCGTGCTAAGCTAATGAAGGTTTTAGCATCGTTCAAACAACGAAAGGTTTACATTGGCCCTAGCATTGTACAAGACATTGTTCTCCATTTTATTATACTAACGGCAGTTTTTATATCGTTCGATCTTATGAAGAATTACTCAACTCTGTTAACTCATAGTGTTCTTCCATCTTCCCCCCTGTATATATTTGCATCTTCCCCTTCATTTGATTAGTTGTTACGCTGAAAGTATGTAAGCTTGCGCATTTTCAGTTTTTAATTACGATTTCAGATGCGGCGCCTCCCTGCCCATATAATGTCAACGAAGAAGATCAAATATATCAAAATATGGTTGCCGATACAGGTGCTATATTATAAGGTGCACGCTATACTATTTTCAGACTAACGTACTAATTAAAATAACTCAATGGATTTATTGTGTTGACTTTACAATACTAACATGCTAATATCGACTACATTATGGTCTTATCTGATACGCGAAATTTATATATGTAATTGAATCTAAACCATAAATTTAATGTATGTACTTGTTTCAGTTCCGACTGCTACAATTCTTGGAGGACCTGATCTATTTGTCGCTAAAGGAAGTACTATTAACTTGACCTGCTTAATTCGCTACAGCAGTGACCCCACTGCTTATATTTTTTGGTATCACGATGAAAAGGTATTTACTATTAAACTGAAATCATTTAAATTTTAACTTGAATTCGTACAAAGCGGAGATTAACGCTCCTTTGTTCTCTAGCTTGGTTTACTTGCCTGTGCTTTTAGAATACATTTCATTGTCTCGAATCTCTGCACATTCATACTTTAGCCCAGTATTCATTCGAGTGCTGACCCGACTATAGGTTTTTTTCACATCCCCAAGATACCTTTACTCCTGCTAGACACCTATTACGTTCCCTAGAGATGCATAGATACAAACAAGACCACTTATTTTCGTTATTTTTTTGCTTGCGTCGCTAGCTAAACGTAGTCCCCCTATTCCTTTTATATTTATCAGAAATTACGTTTAGAGTTCCAGTAACTATTCTAATAAATCTGAAAAGCTATTTTGTATTCATGACGACGATTTAATGTAAACGAAACGTCGTGTGAAGGAGTTGCAAGCATACATTGCCAACTAAGCATATAATTTGAATGTGACAATCTTAAAAAATCAATTTAACAGCACCGATATCTCAATCTGTATCAAGAATTCACATGTAATAACGTTTCAGAAATTGACATTTCGTGTAATGAGTGTAGTCGTGTAAGGTGTCAATAGTACCTAATTCTTATTGAATCGTTTGCACTATGAGTATCACAATTAACTCAACAAAATTCATTCATCAAACCTTGCACTACTGTTCTTCTAGAGGCCAAATGATCTAATTTTCCGTATTTGTTCTATGCAAATTCCAGGCATTTAAATGGGTTTTTTTTTACTTCTAACTAATTCTCTATAAAGTACTTATGTATGTTTTGATCAACGCTATAAACGCCAACAACATTTCCATTAAATCTTTCTAATTACAAAACAAACGATTGAAACACGCTAAACATTTCTTTTGAGAGCACGAAAGTTCTTTCAAATTCGATAAGGGAAACACTACATTATATCGTTCCATTTACACACGCTTATTGGAGAGTGTTGGATCTTTAAACGGGCGAAAGTACCTCTTTCTTCTTCAGTACAGCAGACTGTTTCACAGGCGAAGTTTCCAACGATTAAACGAAATGGTATACATTTTGTTTGGGAGATTGTTAGAAAATATCTGCAAATTGTAATTCTACGATTTCAGGCAATCCCCAATATGTTGAATTGCCTCAGTATGATTGAAACCACTCTATATTACTTTATTTAATAAATAAAGAGATAAAGCCAAGTATTTTTATTGAAGATGCGATATAAATAGGGCAAACCGCTCTTCTGAGGTTGCTCAAGACATAGCCTTTTTGGGAAGGGGGGCACATATCCACTAAGCAAGCTAGCACTCTTATGAAGCAATAGGTACATTTAGTTTTTTCTTATATCTAGTGAACAATATTTTGTGTATTGGAATATTTCACTAAAAGCTCTACTACTTCACCATCAAAAATACCTAAAAACTATTGAACTTTGGTCAGTTCTTACTTTCCACTCAGAATCTAAGTACTTAAATTAAACACTAAGATGTTCATCTACCCATGTAAAAACAAGAAAATGGATGATCACAGTCGCTGTCATAATTTTCAAAGTTATTTTGATTTTCAACATCGACTTCTGTGTAGTAACTTTCTTAGGGTATTAAGGGATTAATATGTAGATTTCTGTAATGTGAACCTTGATTGCTTTTATTTATTAAATGTTGTAGCAAAACCCGGCTTAAATGTGTAGTGTAGTATTCTTGGTGACAAATTTTCCTGAATTGACTTTAAACCCAGAGACATTTCATACACTTTTCACACACAATTGAATTGGAGCTCCGCCCTACAAGGCCAGAAAGAGTGAAAGTTTGGTATACATACTTGCATTGATCCATATCAAGCACGTAGCCAGGGGATGAATCTAATGAACTCAGTTTTAATGTATCTAAATGTTGTTATAAATGTTAATTGTTCCAAACTCGAAATAATCCGTATTCCATTAATTTTATTGTAAGTGCTTCTTTTGAAAAGGTTCTGGATACAGACCCAATAAAGGAAATCCCTTTCCCAAGAGATGCCCCCCCCCCCCCCCCCCCGAGGAAAAATCCCGACTCGGGTCTCGTCCTTATCTTAAATTTAAATCTCTGACCTAACAAAACAAGAAAAACTTGCATTACACTGATGTGGCACTGTAAACTGAAAACGATACTATCGCATAGTTTGTGAGGGGAAACTCCATTTCGATAAAAATGGAGTTAACTCAATTCAAATAACGACGTCCCACCATAAAGGTCTTATAAATTGTTAGAAGAACAAGTTTCATCTATTAATCGGTTACAATTTAGTGAAAATTGGATGGGTCTAGTAGTTGCGTAATCTGATATTTAGCAGACAACGATTATTTATTACATTACGGGAGTGATACCTCTTGTATGTACACAGTGCTTTAAACATGTCGAACAACACTAAATATTAATTCGTGTTTTATTTATTATTTGCTTTCATTACAGGTGATTAGTTACGATTCAGGCCGTGGGGGAGTAAGTGTTATAACCGAAAAAGGAGACATTACAACGAGCTTACTTCTGATTCAAAAAGCCACTGAGAAAGATTCTGGAAAATATGTCTGCTCTCCTTCAAATGCGGATGTGGCGAACATAAGGGTTCATGTTCTAAATGGTAAGCCCATTACTAGATAATAACCAGATTGACAAATATATACGATTCTCTTTGTATAGTGTTTCATTTGTTTCCACTTGCACTAACTATCATCGCCGTAATTACTGTGATTGATTTTCCTTGTTTGTCGTTATCTCAGCTTCCGCTAGCTCTTGCGTGCTAAATTACATAAATCTCTATTAGTTAAATATTATTTCCCAAAGTTTAATATTAACGACGTTATTAGTTCCAATGAAATTGTACAATCCCGTAATCTTTATTTGTTAGGTTTTATGTCTAAATAAAATAAAGAAAGGAAACAACTATTCTGGAGTAAAAGCAAAAGTTTATAAGCAATCAAATTTCAACCTAATACAAACATCCAAACATTTTTATGACGTAACAAATTTTATGTAACCGTAATCTTGATATTGCTGGTGTAAATCTACCTAATTTACAACCCGGTTTTGTCAAAAATCAATACTACCAAAATTAAATAAAAGAAAACCTACTTCAGTCGTTATGTAAGACATAAGAAAAATTGTGTACTAGGCTATCAAAAACATGTACACTTAAAATTGCGTTGACACTTGTTTATTCGTAATTTATTGATTGAAACAATTATCTATCAGTGCATACCCTCACTGTAGAAGTGAAGGGTTCAAGTCACCAAATTTATTTTACTAGTTAACTAAACTATAATATAGGAAAGATTTAAGTGTTTTAAAGTGGTTAAAATCGATGATTTTGAGCTTCGGTTTAGTGCCAAATGTTTCCTTCTCGTTCTAACTTAAGACATTTAAGCTAGAAAGTAGTAACTAATTAAGGAGACTTCTTTGTAGCATTAATTAAAATATTACCTAGTAATACCTTAATTAATGGTTGTAGACATTTTAAGTCATTAAGGTGAAATAAAACCCTTTAGATGCAGGTACTTATCGATTCTAAGTTCAAGTTTAAACCCCATTTCAGCTAAAATTAGTGAAAGCTAAAAGTGAAGTTAAATTGTTAATAAAATCCTTGTCCGGTACATAATCACAAAAATCCGAAACGTAATTGTAAAAATTTGATTGAACGCAAAAATTAATTAATTAAATTGTGACGAGGCCACGTTGTAAAAGTAAGGTTAATTAGTAAACGGAGGCAGAGAAATACTTACGGGGAACCAAACGTCATGGAAATTGAAGACTAATCAAAATTATTAGAAAATAGTAAAAAATTGGAGCACATCATGAACATGTGCCTGTAACGCCTCATATAAAATCATGTTAGTGTTGGTTGTTATGGAGAGGGTTGTGGAGTTTAAAAAAAAATAGGGTGAGTGTAGAAAAAATTATTCAACAAGCTCTATAATTGTATTTCTTAATAAAAATTGAATAGAAAAGATATTACAAGTTTTGATATAAATGAAGAAGTTATTGAAGGTAGAATAAAATCCCCAGAAGTCCTGAGAGAATAGTCGTGGCCAATATAAAGATAATTATTGACAATTAAAAAGTGACAGTATAAGGTGTAGTGGAAAATAGTCGTTACAGTTGGCGCCCAACGTGGGGCGCGAGTTGGTTTTATTGAAGACGATATAAGGAAGTTAGCTAGAGTCGAAGTTTTAGAAATTTATGGAATTGAGGTCTGGGTTTCGAAAACCGGAATTAAGCACTGTAAGAAAAGCAAACAGCATGGAAGAGCAAATAACCCATATAGCACACTTTGTCCATTGTACGTACATTTATGGTACAACTTAGGTACATACGTCCAGGTACCAATTATGTACGTCGTATGTTCGTACTTTTGTGTACGTCCAGGTCCATTATGAAACGTACTTTGTACGTACAGTAGGGTACGAAAGTCTTACTAAGACCAAAATTAGATTTATTTTTGCACGTGATGCATTACCTGCTGTGTTTTATGCAGCGATCAGCGGTGAAAATTAATTTTTCCCTTTAGTAGAGATATTCCATCGGGAATAATTAATTTAAACCTGCATAATACAATGTAATTACTAAGTAGGCATTTAATTTTTAGACAACTTCGCTTACGTTAGAATTTATTATTTTTGCTGATTGTTACATTTAGTTAGTACGCGCATCGCATCATACCTTCCTTCACCTTCAACAGTTCAACTTACGTGTACTTCACTTTTGCTTTTTTTGAGTGAGTGCGTGGGTTAAGTTTGTAAAGCTATTGAAGATTCGCGGAATTTATTTATATATAGGTAAGTGTTTTACTTTTATAGACATAATTACAGTAATTTTTGGTATTTTTTGAAGTCAAATATTGAGATTTACAATTTATACCTACAAAATAGCATTTTACATTTACTTATATATTATGCAACATGGCGATCTTGCAGAAACGTCTTTATCGCAACTGCGGCGTCTGCAAATGTAGAGCACAAATTGCAAAATCTCACATACCTATATAAATCTGTCGATTACTCCGTTATGCAATTTATTGTAAATATTTGTTCAAATTCCTTGGCATTTCCACGAATTATCAAGATCAAGATAATGTCTGTAACCTAGTGATTTGCTACCAAAGACAAAAACCAATTTTCGTTTTCTTTTCAGAATCATCCGTAGCCCTCTTCAAAAATGCCACCATGAAAGATGCGGAAGTTAATGTGCAAAAATGGATTAGAATAAGATGTACTGAGAGAGCAAAATCGTCAAAGACAATCAGTGATATTTATATGTACCTATTTGCGAATTTTGTTCTCTACCTACCTATATTTTTATAATGGTTCTGAAATATGAAATTCTACATATAATAATTTAATTAAAGAAAATGTTCGTAGTAAAATTGTATGTCTAATGAAACTAGCCCCTGTACACTTGATTTAGTAAAACAATTTTAACATTCAGTATTGTACAATATATGGACGTACATATCTGTACGTAAGATGTACGTTCGATATTGGACGTACTTCTTGCTTTTAGTACTGTACGAACTATGGACGTACACTACAGTACGAATTTTGTACGTACTAAATTGTACGTACTTCCTACATACAAGGTAGTGCAAAAGTAACGTACTATGTACGTACATAGTACATACTTTGCACGTAACTGTACGTACACTGTATGTACATACATCCTGGTCAGTACGTACTTTGTAGGCACATAGTACGTACGTGTGCTATATGGGTAAGTAGCGAACCAGAAATTGTAGATCAAGAATTACAAGGTATGATTGAGCATAAACAGCAACCAGGACAAGAATTTATGCAAGGAACACTATTGACGTTTATAACAAAAGCGTTTAATGACCAAAAGAAAATGATTGAAGAACTGGAAGAGCGGTCAAGAAGAAATTATGAAGCAGCTATCGCAAACTGCAATAAAGAAATAAAAGAACAAAAACAAGAAGTAGTGAATCAATTAAATAGGCAAGATGACCAAATAAGGGAAACAGAGTTAAGAAGCGAGCAACTACGACGAGAAGTTGATTTAACAATACAAGAATTTGAAAATAGTATGGAAATAAACAAAAGAAATAATTTGGTATATGGAAGGGAAATAAACAAAATTAAAGAAAAGTTAGACAACCAAATCAGTAATGAAATTGCTATTTTGGAAACTAAGGTTGCACAAATGAATAGTCGATGCGAATCGGGGTGTAGTAGAGTTAGTTCTGTGGTACGAATAAGTGAAGAAAGACCAAAATTTGATGGAAGCAGACGATGTTTGCATCCAGTAAAATTTTTGCGGAAGTTAGAAAATTATTTAAACAACATTCAAGTAGTTACAGAAAACAGAGTTTTTACGGCGGTTGAGTCATTAGAAGGTGATGTACGCATATGGGCGGAACGATATGTAAATGAATGGAATAATTTCAACGACTTTAAGATTAAGTTTGCGCAGCACTTTTGGTCCCAAGCAATACAAGAAAAAGTGAGAGCATCGATTTATGAACCACGTATTTATAACAGAAGATTTGGTACTTATACACAGCATGTATGGTATTGGGTTGACCAGACGCAACATTTAGAACCAAAAATCCCTGAAGAAATTCTGGTGAATGCCATAAGTAAGCATTTCCCATATGAAGTAGAAACTATTTTAATCTCGGCACAACCAGATACTATCGATAGTTTATTAAATGTTTTAAAACGACTAGAAGGACGCAACGACAATAGGGAACGACAAGGATTACGAAGAGAAGAATCGAGGCAATGTAATGGACCTGGAAGGGAAGATAGTAGAGAAGAGTATCGCCAAATAAATGGAGTGAACTCAAATTATCAAGGATACAGTTATCGCGGTTACCGCAGGGGTCGAGGTAATTACGGGTCAATAAATCAACAAAGAGACCGTAATGATGATGAACTACAATCAGAACATTTAAACTAGAGGAACCGCTGCAGGGCGCTACCACTGCATGCTGTCGGATAACAAAGGAGCAATCACATCATATTAATTTTGTACGTGTATTTTTTCAACAACAAAAAATACATGTAAACCATATTGACCAAACATATTCAAGGAGATCTGAATATGAAACAGATCAAATAGAAAAGAACCATTGCCAGATAAATTTGTACCTCAAGTAATGGTTGAATTGGAAGGTCTAAGTCAAGCAGCTTTAATAGACACTGGAAGTTCTGTGAGCGTAATGTCAGAAATGGTATTTGAAACTGTGAGAAACCGAAGGGAAGATATATTAACTTTACCAGTGGTAGGCGTATCTATTCAAGGTGTAACCGGTAGAATTACCAAAATAAAGAGACAGGCGCTGGTAAATTTAAAAGTAGGTGAAAGTGAACAACAGGTAGTGTTTTTAATTGCGGGTTGTTTAAATATACCATGCATTTTGGGAATGGATTGGATGACAAAAAATAATGTGAAAATCGACATTCAACTGAGGGAACTACAATTTATCGAAAATCATCAATTATTTAGAGTGACGTTTGTAGATTTCAAGAATGTAGAATCCATTGGATTTAAAATAGAAGATGTAATAAGCGGTGAGTCAACTTATGGAGATAGAATTACACAAGGAGAACAAGTAATATCGAACGAAGTAGTAAGAAAATCCGAGTTGAAAACAAGTCTGAAACCAATAGCAGAAGACGATTATTTTTATGAGGTTTTAGAACATCTAAGAAAAACAGCTTCTAACAAAGAGCAGACCATACATAAAAATAACAATTTCAGATGCAATGAGTGCCCAGCAGTTATACCATTTAAAGAGAATTTTATTCAACACCAAAAAAGATTACGAGTTTATTCCGCGTTGAGTGCAAAGCAAGAAGAAATGAATATTGAAAATTTAAAGGAAAAGCATGCTAAAGTATTTTTGGATAGACCTGGAATATGCAACTCATTTGAATGCAAGCTAAAGATGAAAGATGCGGATGTTTTTATCAACAAGTCATATCCAATTCCCTATTCAAAGCGAGCGGCGGTCGGAGAAGAGATTAAACGCATGATGGATTGGGGGGTAATTGAGCAATCAACATCTCCATACTCTAATCCTATAGTTATAGTTACAAAAAAGAATGGTTCTCTAAGAATATGTTTAGATGCCAGAGAACTGAACCGAAAAATAGTGCCAGACAGGGAATCACCACCAGTTATTGAAGAGTTACTACAAAAGTTTTATGGTGTTAACTACTTATCAGCATTTGATCTCACTTGTGGGTATTGGCAAGTACCATTAAATGTAGAATCTCGAAAGTATACTGCTTTCTTAGTAAATGGACGAAATTATCAATTTAAAGTGCTTCCTTTTGGTTTGAATGTGTCTGTAGCAGTGTTCAACAAGTGCTTACAACATGTGTTAGGCCCTGAAGTATTATCATTCGCTACCATTTATGTGGACGACATATTAATAGCGTCACATAATTTTACTGACCATGAGCGACAGATAGATCTAGTTTTGTCTAAATTACATGAGGCGAATATGACGGTGAAATTAAGCAAATCAGTATTTCTAAAAGAGGAAATAAAGTTTCTGGGACATGTAATAAGTGCAAGAGGAATCGAAGTAGACCCAGTCAAAATCATTCAGAAATATCATACACCGAGGAACAAGAAGGAATTATAGTCATTCCTAGGGTTTTGCAACTTTTATCGACGATTTGTACATAACCATTCAAATTTTATAAGTCAATTGATGCCATTGCTTGAGAATAAATCAAAATGGAATTGGAACGATCGACATGAAGAAGCTTTCCTACAGATTAAAGAAAATTTTCAAAAGGCAGTGAGTTTAGCTCATTCAGATTTTACGCAGCCATTTATAATCTCGACGGATGCATTAACTCAAGCGTTAGGTGCGCATCTTTATCAAATACGCGATGAGGAAATTCAAACTATTGCATTTGCGAGCAGAACATTACTAAATGCAGAAAAGGTATATACAGTTACGGAGTTAGAATTACTTGCCATCGTTTTGCTTGTAAGAAATTTAGAAATTACATACTTGGACTTCCCATAATTCTTATGACTGATCATCGAGCATTAGAATTTTTATTTACTTGTAAGTCTTTAAGTGCACGATTAATGAGATGGTGCATGTATTTGCAAGAGTATGATTTAACAATTCATTATTGTAAAGGGAAGGACAATATCGTTGCAGATTTTTTATCTAGATATGTATATGACGGAAGTAGGTAGTCGAAACAAACCAATCACAATAGCGAAATGTATGCAAATCAAGAATAATTTGAATAAAATCCTGGAGAATTTGTGTCAAAATCAAGATAATGATGCACAATTAAAATGGATCAAACAAGAAATAAGAACTAATAACGAAGGGAAACGGAGTAAGTTAAGAGAAAATTATAGAATCCACGAAGAACTGTTATATAAGAAACGCAAAAAAGGAAAGAATGGTGGTTAATATGCTTACCATCCAGTTTAGTAAATAAAATTATGTGCAACATTAATAAGTGAAATTTGCTATGTTCCAAATCTAAAGCGTAAATGTGAAGCTATTATATCGACATGTGATTTGTGTCAGAAATCTAAAAGTAGTAATCAAGGTAATGAAGGAGAAATGAGAAACGTAAGTGCCGATAATCCTTTGGAGCTTGTGGCAGTCGATTTGTTTGGACCTCTACCTACAGGAAGAGGTGGTGTATGCTACATTTTTGTAGTTAAGGATGTATTTACTAAATATGTAAAATTATATCCGATAAAGAAGGCTAACACTAAGACACTTCTGGATAAGATGTTAAACAACTATATTCCAAATATAGGTCAACCTAAAACGGTGTTATCAGATCACGGTACTCAATTTATTAGTGAAAAATGGACCGAGCAATTAAAAAGGTATAATGTGGAAGTAAGGTATACGGCTGTATATCATCCACAATCCAATCCGGCAGAGCGAGTAATGCGAGAGCTAGGAAGGTTACTCCGAGCATATTGCAACGAGAAGCATACACAGTGGCCTTTATACTATGTAGAAACCATTGAAAATTGGCTCAATATGGTAGTCAACGAAAGTACTGGATTTACACCGTTCGAGTTGTTAAAAGGAGAACGACCACAACAGCTGATTGAGAAATTATTAAATTTCCCAGAACGAAGTGACATGGAGGTTGAAATGAAAATTCTGTTAGCTAGAAGGAATTTTAAGAAGAATGCTATGAAGAGGAAAACAAGGCATGATAATAAGGTGAAAAAATTTAATGTAGGTGATATGGTATTGGTGAAGACACACTATCATTCATCTGCATTACACAAAACTATTAAAAAATTTTTCTTGCTTTATGAAGGACCATAATTATGAGATAGTGAGAGAAATTGGACAGAACGCTTATGTATTAAATTGGCCGGAAATTTTGGTTCATCAGCCTTTATTGTTCAATTCACAAAATTTTGGGGGGTAACTGTAACGCCTCATATAAAATCATGTTAGTGTTGGTTGTTATGAAGAGGGTTGTGGAGTTTAAAAAAAAATAGGGTGAGTGTAGAAAAAATTATTCAACAAGCATGGATAGGGGCTAAATAGGTTTTCAGACAAGCACAAATTATTGCCGTAAAAAGTTTTTTAAGAAAATCAAAAATAAAAAAAAATGCATTTGGTGCCGACTTTTTGGCGAGCACTGTATAATAACCGAGACGTGTGTATATGTTTGTGTTGCTGTGCACTTTTCCGACAGTCGCCGAATCCCGACGAATGCGGATGTGATATTTTAAAACCAAAGCTATTATAAATTTATAACCTACAAATTAATGCTACAATTATTATGTGAATTATAGATACCCCCGCAAACCACGTAAATATCTGTATTAATTTTTTTCAAAGTAAGTTTTAAACATTTTAGTATAAAAGTCCGTCACCTTATTCAAGCGGTATTTGTGTCTACATATATTTTCTTTAGGTACTTAGAAAATACGTTCAAAGTTTCCTTATGGAGATTACGTGTAAAATAGAATTCGCTATTTGTGCTTATTTTTGGGTGAAAATTTTGTGTAAACATGCAAAGTTTGTCTGTCCGAGGTCCTTAACCCATTTCGAACATTAAAACAATGCCATTTAAATGATAAAAAATGATTCTATTATGCCTCGCGTTAACATTATCATGGTTAAAATGATGTAAAAAGTAGTAACAGCATTCATCGTAGACTAATTTATGTGTCCCGATACCTTCTTTCGGTAACTTTCGAAATGTACATGTTTGTGTGCTTATTTCGAATTTAGAGATTTTGAACGATGAACGATGTCGTAGGTAACATATATAGTCGAATGTTTTCACCGAGAAAAATGTTTTTGTCTACATATTTAACTTTAACTTTAACTATCTATTGATGAAAGTAGGTGGCAAGTGTATTGTTACGTTACACTATACCAAAGAGAACTCTTATACTTTGACTATACTTCTAAATATACAAATTATATTGTAATTAAGAGGAAGTAAAATCCATATTTACTGCTGTACATATACGTGTAAATGGTGGCCTTTAGTTAGTGAAATAAACAAAAATTTGAAACTGTTTAAGGTAGAGAAGGTCTTTCTATAAAACAGATGTTATGCAACGTTAGACCAGCTTCTATTTGTACATTTTATGTTTTATGGTATTTTTAGTTTTACTATAGTTAAAGATGAATGTTAAAACGTTCTCCCTAAGGCCATTGGTATTACCAAAAAGTTGCCAGTGTCCAAATTGAATTCTTTTACATTCAAAATTCATTCTAAACTATCCTTATGAAGTTCACACGGAATTTGTTATATTTTCGTTAATTTTTGGACAAAGACTATGTGCAAAGACGTAATTAACATTGTGAAAGGGCCATTATGTATTTTTGGTCTCAAATCTATTCCAAAAAGTTTGCATTTTACATTTTTTTTAAATAATTGGTAAAAATTTACTTTAAGTAGGTAGGAACGAATTCGTATATCTTTACCAAATATCAACCCACAAAAACGTAATTTTTTTTTCTTTTTTCAAGCAACTAAGCCAGCTCAACAAGGTGTGATATTTTAAAACAAAAGCTATTACAACCTACAATCACAGATACCCCCTCCCCCCAAAGCACGCAAAACGCGAGAATCGCGTGTACCCCTGTTTATACATTTAAAATAAAGCTGTAAATGTATATAATTGATATATTATACTTACACAAAAGTATGTTGCAAATAAATGGCTAACGAATGGCATTCTATACATTAAATTAGGTCGTTCAAATACAATTTACAAAACATAAAAGATTCACACTGTTAATTGTTCGGAAGTCAGAGAACAAAAGATGCAACTTCTACAACGAAGGGGCAGTTGTATCGAATCGTTTCAACTGTTGCTCGATGTTATTTTAGCAGTTTAAATATTCCAATTTAAAGTGGGATATCTCAATATATGGTTTTGTTAAGTATGCAAGACTTATGAATTTTCAAATCAAATACCTATCTAAAACTGTAATGATCTGTTCTCGGAATACACTGTGTCCAAGATAAGGAGGGCCACTATGGGGATTTCGGAAACGGTAAGAGATAGAGTTTCGGTTAAATGGGAGAAAAGTTGGGCAATTTTGAGTTTAGTACAATGAAATTTTTAAACTTTCGAAATTCCGAACCGTTCCGAAGTTATGCGACAAAAAGCGAATTTTCAGGATTTCGTTTTTGACAAATTGTTACTTTGTCGTTGATGTTAACTGAAAAGTAAAAGGACCTTCTACAGGTACTTTTTAACGTTCTTTAACATGGCATACAGCAAATTGGAATCCGACGTTTCGTTTTCGAGCAATCATCATCAATTTTGTTTTTTTAAATACGGTCCTGATTTTTTTATGCATAATATTAGAAGAGCTTTTTATTCTGCATTCAAGCATGTATCACACTTTATGGTTTAATTGCGATTTTATACTTATTTTACTATTGTACTTAAATTTACTAGATTCTACTTTGGAAGATGCTCTTGATATTTTACCCTAAGCCGTAGTACGCAATTGTTGGTTTCAGCAGCATGGTGCACTTGCGCACAATTCACGGGTGGTTAAGGATTACCTTTCAAATAGGTTTGCCGAAAGAGTTTTAAGCGCCAATTCTGAAACGCCCTGGCCAACTCGTTCTTCCGAAATAACCCCGCTGGATTTTTTTCTTTGGGGGTACGTAAGAAATTATGTTTACAAAGATACCTTTGGAATAGAAGAAGAACTCCGAAAGCTTGTACTTAACCGATTCCAAACTGTAACACCTACAATGTTAAAGAATGCTTTGGAATCTACAGTTAGAAGATGCTATTGACGATTGGAGAACTAAGGAGGGCTTTGCGAGCATTTATTATAATTTTTTTCTAATTATTGGTATGTGTCATGTTTAAATTTTCGTTTCATAAAATGTTTTCTGTTCATTTATGACGTGTTAGTTGATTGTTTGTAATTATGTACACTTGGTTATAAAATTTGTGTTCAAAATTGAAAATTCTGTGTCATTTCATTAATTTGATGAGGAAAGCACAGTTAGCAAAAGTCCATTTATAAATAAAATTCAGTTTGAATGTTATTGAGGAAGGATACAGGTTCGTACTTAGGATTTTTTCCGCTAATCGTAAAGTAAGTATAAAATCGCAATAAAACCATAAAGTGTGATACATGCTTGAATGCAGAATAAAAAGCTCTTCTAATATTATGCATAAAAAAATCAGGACCGTATTTAAAAAAATAAAGTTGATGATGGTTACTCGAAAACGAAACGTCGGATTCCAATTTGCTGTATGCCATGTTAAAGAACGTTAAAAAGTACCTGTAGAAGGTCCTTTTACTTTTCAGTTAACATCAACGACAAAGTAACAATTTGTCAAAAACGAAATCCTGAAAATTCGCTTTTTGTCGCATAACTTCGGAACGGTTCGGAATTTCGTAAGTTTAAAAATTTCATTGTACTAAACTCAAAATTGCCCAACTTTTCTCCCATTTAACCGAAACTCTATCTCTTACCGTTTCCGAAATCCCCATAGTGGCCCTCCTTATCTTGGACACAGTGTATACATATATATTTATTAGATTTTTGGTAGTTATTGTAACGCATTCCTTACTTAGGCCACAGATAAAATAACATTCTCTGCTTAGGCTAATAAGAAAGTTCTGTTACGTAACATTTGCTCTAAAAGAAATTTGCAGCTGTAAAACTATACGATCAGGTTAGACATTTTCAAAAACAGAGATATAATTGTTACATTGGGCCTCAGAACAAACATTCATTTTCATTTCTTACTTAGGTGACGTGATATGCCTTTCTTACTTTGTACTTAATCTGCACTTCTTTGACAAACTTATTAGGTTTAACTTAAATGTGCTGCATGAATGGATCAACTACTGCGAAATTTCATTATCATTCCATTAGTAGATTCTGTAAGCACGTAACTATTTTGCAATAACGAGTGGCCCATCTACATGTGACCCATGTAAACTCTTAATAACTTTGATATACGTTGTCAAATCGACAAACGTCATACCACAGTTGATGCGTTATTTCAAGAAGTTATTTACCATGGATAACTACACTTCGCCTGAACGCGCTGAAATTGTTCAGCTATACGTCCAAAAAAGTTTCTCAATCGTGGCTACGCAACGTGCGTTTGGTTTAAAAAATAAAATCGAAAGTGCTCTCGCAAAAAACACCATAAATCGTTTGTACGACAAATTTATATCGAATGGTAGCCAGACGTCCAAATAAACCAAGACCAAGGCATTACAATGAAACTGTCGCTGCCGTACAGGCTAGTGTTGAAAGGTCTCCGGAAAGATCGAGGCGACGTCGGCGTCGATCTGTGCAGTTAAAGATCCCCTCTCCGATGCATAATCCATGACGATTTGAATTTATTCCCATATAAAATACAAATGATGAACAAAATCGATCCACAGTACAAATCGCGTCGGGTTGCATACGGACAATTTTGTGTCAACATGACCGAGGATGACAGTAATTTTTGGCGTCAAATAATCATGAGCGCCGAGGCCGATTTCTCACTGAATGGAACGGTAAACAAACAAAACTGCCGCTACTACGCCACTGAAAACCCACGAAGAGCCTCTCTATGGCCAAAGAGTGATAGTTTGGTGTGGTATTACCGCGAATCCACTACAACGACTAAACAGTCCTCTATACCCAAATCAGATTCTGAAAGACCGGGTCCAGATTTTGGCTGAAGCAAGTGTCAGAACCACCAGGCCAATTTGATGAACCCTACAACACGACACCTTTTGAGAAGTTTGATAGGAAAACTGACTATAAAAGTACAATGAGTCTTCATTTCGTATCAAAGAGCATCGCTAGACAGGCAACAGTGCAGATTGAGCGTTTTGAATTGCTTTAAACGACATGATGTAAAGTATACAAATCTATACACGGTTCAAAAGGTATATTTGCATAAAAGAAGAAGCCATTTATGTTACGTGAGGGAAGTACCCACAAATCTAACAGAACGGTGGAATTACAATTTTCACTGTTAATGGCCGACGCCAATTAGTTGCAAAAAGAAAATTACAGTTGAGACCGATACTTAAATTGACGGGATTCGATAATTCGCCTGTAATTTGACAATGTCAATTCTACGCGGTGTCATTGCCTCATCCTAATAATGGGTTTCGGGTCTGGTTGGCTGGTACTGAAAGAAGGAAAATTATGTATTTCTACTTTACTTATTCTTATTCTGTACTATAACCATTGATTATATACTTCGTGTAAGAATGGCAACGGTATAGGAAAAAATGTTTAAGTAAAACTAGAATCATTTTACTTATGCAGTGCTGCCTCTGTACATACAAGGAGAAAGCAGACAGATTATATTCTTAATTATAACAAAACGTTTGTATCTTAACTGTAGAAATTAGTTTTGATGAAATTTACAAGCGCCCATATTATTAAATGCTATAGTAATCATTTTTAAAAGGAAGGTTGTCTCAAACTTGAAATTTTATTTATTTATTATTTATTATGATAACATCCAGTGAGACACATAGTGTATATAGGACTTGTCAATACATAGAATTAACTAACAAAGAGAAACAATATAAAGAGAAAAAAAAACATTAAAATATTTACATTTACAATCTGCTACAGATATCCAAGAATTCATATATATTGTATACCACCTCATCGAGTAGTATATTTCTTACTTACTTACTTACTTACTTTAAACCTACTAATTGGATATATACTCTTTAAGTGTTGTGGAAGTTTATTGAATAGTTTAATCCCCATGGACGTAGGACACTGTTGGGATATTTTTAAGCGGTTATACGGAGTTAAAATGTCATTTTTATGTCTGGTATTATAGTTATGGATATCGGAATTTCGCGGGTGCAAACTCTGCTGTTGATATGCATAGCACAGGATCTCCATTATGTATATAGCTGGCAAAGGCATAATCCGAAGCCTTTTAAAATATGGACGGCATGACACCGAGTTTCCCACCCCCACCATACATCTAATGATTTTCTTCTGACATATAAAGACTTCCCCGGTCGCACTGGATCCACCCCAGAAACAAATACCATAGTGAAGTCTTGAATATACTTGGGCATAATAGAATGGCACACAATGGGCGGTGCCTATTACTTTCTTTAGTAGCCTAACCTGGTAGCAGATGGTATTGAGGAGTTTCACCATGGCTGTGCAATGTTGTCTCCAGTTAAGGTTTTCGTCTATGTATAACCCGAGGAATTTCGTCATAGGAGTAATTGCGACAACTTCGGAGCCACAGTTAACGAGGATGTCGTCTAGGACGTTTTCCGTTTTCTTATGATTGGTGCGAAAGAATATACACGAGGATTTAGATGTGTTCATGTGGAGTTTATTCATGTTAAACCATGCGTTTAATTGCGTGAGAATATCACTTGCTCTTGCGCGAAGCTCTGCAAGATCCCTCGCCCCGACTACCGTAGAGGTATCATCCGCATATAGAACTAGGGTTTCCAGGAATAGCACGATGTCATTAATAAACAATGTGAAGAGTATTGGTCCCAATATCGAACCCTGAGGAACTCCGAGGTTGATCGGAAGAATTGATGAGTTGCTCTTATCCGTTGTACCGCTGGAATCCCGATAGTCAACCGTGACATACTGACACCTATCCGATAAGTATGAGCAGAACCACGTTGCTGTAACACCTCTAATTCCCCAGTAATTTAACTTTTCTATTAATAGAGAGTGGTCTACGCAATCAAATGCCTTGCTGAGATCGCAAAAGATGCCAGCAACATGCATTTTACTATCTAAGTGTAGGATAACATTGTCTATAAATGAGTGACATGCTGTCATCGTGGAGTAACCAGCTCTAAAGCCATGCTGCATATGGGTGATAATATTATGCCTTTTTAGATGCCCGTTCAGCCTATCAAGCATGGCATATTCGAAAATTTTGGATAGACTTGGAGCTTTTGTGATTGGCCGGTAGTTGTTCGGGTCCAGTTGTGATCCTTTTTTATATATAGGATAGACCTCAGCCGTCTTTAGCTCTTTTGGAAAGACCCCTTGGCTAAAAGACATATTAACTAACACCACCAGGGGTGCTATTATGTGCGGAATAACAGATTTTAGTATATTACAAGGTAAGCCATCAGGACCAGCTGATTTTTTGTTCTTCAGCTTGTTCAAGCAGTTGAGGAGATCAGTTTCTGAGTACGGAAAGGCAAACATACTGGCATAGTTCAACAACGAACCCTTCGCGTGTCTACCTGTACGATCTTGTGTGGGAATATTAGCAGCCACCAACTGGGGCGCCTCTACAAATTTCTTGTTGAAAATATTGGCAACTTCAAGAGGATTGCTAATCGTTAAGCCATCCAACGACAAATTTATACTTTCTCTCGGTTTATACTTATTCCCGAGCTGAGATATTATTCTCCAAGCAGCTTTATTTTTGTTATTTGAGTTGTTAATCATATTGGCATAAAACGTTTTTTTGGTGTGACTAATCAGCTTCATATGTTTCCTCAATCTTGCAATATACATATCCCTAAGCACGGGATATCTACGTTGGAGAAGATAAAGATTTCTAACATTTTCACTGGACTGTATAACTTCCTTTGTAACCCATTTTTTTGTGTGAGCAATGGGTCTCGAAGCTTTACGCTTTTCCGGGAAGGAGTTATTGAAGATTTGGAGTAGTTTTTTATAAAAGGAAGTGAAGGCTTCCTCAAATTTAGCTGTTTCGTATATTTCACTCCACTTTTCCGAATCAAGTTGCACTTTAAACTGGTTTAAATTAACCGCATTATAGCACCTGGACAGTTTGCTAGTAGCCGCTATATCGGGAGGTGTCCGATAACACTTAAGGTTGTATAATACATAGTCATGATCAGACACAATACAGGGTACGATACTGTAGTCCGAATATTCCGAAAGATTAGTAAGTATATTATCAAGCACCGCATTCTTCCTAGTCGGATGTTTTACAATGCTCTTGATATTATAGGCCCTACAAAGGTTATCCAGCCGAGTTACTCGACTGTCGTTAGTCTCAAAATGCAAATTAAAGTCACCCACAAGAATGTAATCAGATTGACTGTCATATATACTGTCAAACATGTCTGTAAGTGCAGTTAGAAAAATGCTAAACTTACCAGATGGAGGACGGTAGCAGGTGATAATAACTATTTTGTGCTTGTCACAAACATACTTAAGGCCACATATCTCAATGTGCATTTCAACACTAAATTTACTAAGATCACATTTAGGTTGAGTGACATCAAGTTTATCATTAGATAAGATAGCAACACCGCCTCTGATGTGGTTAGATCTACAATAGTATGACGATACATTATAGTTCTCCACATAGACAGATTTAATGGATTCCGCACTGCACCAGGTTTCAGTGAGACATAAGAATTTAGGAGGTGTCTTATTAAAGTCAATTTCTAATTGCATAGTTTTATCAACCGAGATACCCTGGATGTTCAGTAGCACTAAGTTTAATAGACACTTTGCTGTTAACACTATATCGGCCCGCGTGTTCGATAGTTTCCATGCATCATCTACTTTTCTTGCAGCGTCGTCGTTTCTTTTGGAAAATCCGGTAGCCCTCCTCCACTGTTTGCAGCTCGTCTCTCTATCCAAAATAAAAATGGGTTAACACAGACACCCTTTGGCCATATATCCGGATTTTTTAGCTTAACAATGTCATCATTAGGACACGATATCTTGAAAGATGAGTATTCATCAGGATATTTGGCCTTTAATTTTTTACACTCAATATTTTCAAATTTCTTATCAGTTAGGTATTGTATAATCTCATCCTCAGTTACGACAGGGTTGATCCGTGACACATGAAGGTGGCCTTTTCTAGTATCTGCATTGCTGAATCGCTTTTAATTTTCACATTTTAGTCCGACCAATGTAGGAATTTTAACAAAGTTAATTTAAGTACAGAATTTTTGGACGCAGTTAGGTTCCAAAAATGGAACAGAATATAAAACCACAGTTTTACACCAAAATTTGATATGGCGTCTACCCGGAATTTTTGATTTTGCGTTTATCCATTTTGCAGGCGTATTTGCATTTGTCGCTGAAAATGGTAACCAAATTTGTAGAGAATTAAATTTTCTCTATCTTAACAATTTTGTTATGAAATGATTATTTATTGCTAATAATGAGCAAAGTGTGAAAAATTTGGACATTGATGACCCAGTTTTTAATTTTTGGACCATTTTTATTAAAAATAAGTGACACATTCAAATAACAAAGTTGTAAAGGACGAAATTCCCTACAACTTTGTACCAACAAGTTTTTCGTACGACGCCGACCCATGGATGCATGGATCACGCCCAGGAACATGCTGAACACAGAGGCATGGCGGAAGCGGAAGCGACTCAACTCATTTCCGCACCAGGTAGAGGTAGAGTTTTCGGCGCGTTTTTTTATGTGGTTTCCCCAGTTTTTGAGTAGATTGAAAAATATAGGTACATAATAAGAATAAATCACTTCAAAAGTAGGGTTCATATGGTCTTCGATGGTTATCCTGACGCCGATTTCGCCGTAACTACATCTGCAGAACGGTTACGACGATCCACAAAGTATCTCGCACCGACAGTAGAATTTGACGAGAACACTTCTCTGTCACTGGCACAGGAAAAGTTTCGATCAAACAACAAAAACAAGGTTCGTTTTATTGAACTTTTAGTCCATTTCCTCAGGCGAAACTACATAACAGTAGAACAAGCATTTGAAGACGCTGATAACATCATTGTTGAAACGGCCATTGAAAATTCACTAAAATATCGAACTGTTTTCAATGTTGGAGAGGACATGATTTCCTGGTTTTGTTAATAGAATTGGGAATCACGTACAAAAACCTTTTTCTACAAAAACCAGCAAAAGGCAAAACCAAAGAAGAGTTGTATTCAACTGAAAGTTTCAATCCTGGAAAACAAGTCTGGGATCATATTTTATACATACATACCTTTACTGGTTGCGTTTCCTCTCGTTTCAACATCAGAAAAGGAAAGCTTGTAAAGGTTTTGAAAGATCCCGTAGATTTACAGGCATGCGTGAATACTTTCAAGGATAAAAGGTCAAATCAAGAGACAATTCGCAGAACTCCGGGAAACAAATTTTTATAGCCCTTTACGGTAGGAAAAGAACCCCAACATCTCTCAATCACCTAAGATACGAATGCTTCCTGAAATCTACCGCTAAAAACAAAAACAATATGTCCAAACTACCACCGTCGGAATCATCGGCACATCCGCATTCACTAAGGGTCTTTTATCAAATCCAAAAGTCGCTGGGAGTAGACCTGGAACCAACGGAATGGGGGTGGAAAAAACCCTACGGTGCCTTCTACCAATAGAAAATGACGCATCACCTGCATCAGAGTCTCTATTACAAACAATCTCGTGCAAAAGTAAAACGGGCTGTGGAGTAGCTTGCGGCTGTAGAAGAACTGGATTAAAATGTACGCTAATTTATGAATTTTGTAACGTATATTATCGTGCACAAATGCCCCGACCAACGAAATGGACGAGAAATACGACGCAGAAAGTATTGACGATTTCACTGTGCAATTACAGAAGAATTGTTTCGAATAAATTGACACTGACATTGCATAGGTTGATTGTCCACCGAAAAGACCGCGACGGCAGTAAAATTTGAAATAATAGGTGTTTTCTTTTTGCACGTTGTGGTTGACTAAAGTCCGCCCTGTCAATAACACACCATTCGTTTTATAAAAAGAATTTGACTCAGTTCTCAATAACCCTATTCGTTTTAAAAGCTTTATTTAAGTTTTATATTAACCTGAGGCAGAAATGTCTTATGACGGAAGGCACTTCAATCACGTGATAATTATGACTTTGCCTAATCCTGTAGCGGTCCAAAAAGAAAATACCTATTATTTTAATAAAAATAATTGACTGTGGATTAGGTGTACTGGGCAAATCACATAAAAAACGCGCCGAAAACTACCTCTACGGTGGTGCGGAAATTAGTTGAGTCGCTTCCGCCATGTCTCTGTGTTCAGCATGTTCCTGGGCGTGATCCATGCGTCGGCGTCGTACGAAAAACTTATTGCTACGAAAATTGTAGGGAATTTAGTCCTCTACAACTTTGTTATTTGAATGTGTCACTTATTTTTAATAAAAATGGTCCAAAAATTGAAAAAATTGGGTCAATGTCCTAATTTTTCAAAATTGGCTCATTATTAGCAATAAATAATCATTTTACAACAAAATTGTTAAGACAAAAAAGATAGAGCATTTAATTCTCTACAAATTTGGTTACTACCATTTTCAGAGACAAATGCAAAATATACGCCTGCAACATGATAAACGCAAAATCCAAAATTCCGGCTAGACGCCATATCAAATTTTGGTGTGGCGATAAATTAGCAAAATTTCCTTGAACTCCTCCTTCAGATAAATAATAAGATAGTGGCTACTTCCATGTTGAGAACAAACCGCGCACCAAGAAAACCAAGCCTTGATTAGTTACCTATCTTCGTAGAACGTCCCAAATGTCCAGGATTTTGAAATCCCCCATTAGGTCTAATGTTTTATGTATTCTAAATACCTCTTCAACGCCATTTCATCAAAAAGGACACAAAATTTATCCTTCTCATCAAACGTCAATTTTTTTAACCAAAGATAAAGCTACACCGGTAGTTACATGAAAAACTTTCAACCATCACCTAATTGTACGAGTTGATGGAAGAGGTACCTTAGACTTTTGCCACATGTATTTATACAGTGATGGAGATTTGTAATAGTAGGGAAGCGCTAGAGTCGTTTCTTGTGGGGTCCACCTTGTCCCCTTCCTACGAAATAAAGTCATATCGATCAATGTTCACGCATCTTGAGATTTGGTTTTTAAAAAATTGTTTATTACATTTATTTCTCAGACGTGAACATTAACTTGCGTTTTAGCCTAATAACTTTCATCCTCTCTTTAACAAGTAACGAGTTTTTATCAGATACATACTTATCTTCTTTAGTCATTTTGTCTCTCGAAGAGTACATAGCTCTTATAAAATAGTTTGTATAGTTGTTTTCGTACCATATGCGGGGGATCATTGGGCACTATTGGGACATAGCTGTGAAAACAAAACATACCCGAGGGAAGGTTGCCGATGCCAAATTTGGAATCAGCAGCCCAAAAATCCCAGGATGAGAAGTTTCGAATCATTTGAGAGCAAATTTGAGGAAAAGCCTCAGAGATGACGTTGCTCAGCCATCCTAAGCTCCAGGTGGGCGGTGGGCAAATTTGGAGTTTATATACGGGATCAGCGACCTCGAAAACCTCCGCGAACCCGAATTGAGTCGGTTCTACCTGGGGAAACAGCGCATCTTCGAAGACAATCTTCCGTCTCCAACGTAAAGCGGTTCGAATTATTGCTGACCTGCGATACACAGAAGACTGCCGTAGTTCGTTTGTGAAACTGAAAATCTTAACCTTTCCATGCCTGTACATATTGGAGGCCTTATGCTACTGTAAAAAACATATCTCATCGACCAAACAGCAGTCTGCGGTTCACAGGCACAATACACGGCTAAGAGATAATTTCCGACTACCACTCTGTAGGCTATCAAAATCACAAATGGGCATTACATACCAATCACAGACATTATTCAACCGAATTCCACTAAAGTTAAGATCTCTATCCCTTGCTGAATTTAAATCCAGAATCAAACAATTCTTGACTCAACACTCCTTTTACTCTTTAGATGAGTTTAAACAGTACACTGGAGAGTGGCTGTAGGTTTATGTACGTTATGTTTCTGTTATTATATTACACATATATACATATTGTATAGGCATATTGGTATACTTATATTTTTATATTTTATACGTTGTGTTCTGTCTCGTTTTTTATACTTGTTTTTTTATACTGACATGTGTAAGTGTACCCATCACGTTAACACAAATAAATATTATTATTATTATTATTATTATTCTAGAAGTTTATCACCAAGTTATGAATGTGTGCCTCCTGAAAATGCATTTTCCACTGTACAAATGCAATTTGGGTAATAGTTATTTAAGCAACAAGGAATGTAAAGACACGATAACATTCAGGGCGGGTGAGTACGAACCGAGGCGGAAGCCGAGGCTTGTCACTTGCCGAGAATGTTAACAGTCGATGCATTCCGTGTTACTTATTACATTTTTCCGGCTGCCGTTGAAAATTTCCTCAAATTTGCATGAAATGTTTGCCTTAGTTTGGACGGTCGTCATTCTCATAGTTGTAATACAGGCGTAACTATGCTTAAGTGATGCGACACATTCGACATTTCCAAGTTTTTAAAACTACTGGGTTTTTTGAAGCGGAAACATCAAGGCTTTCAACCCAAAAAGTCGCAAGTGTTAACACGAGAGCAAATTACGATATTCATAGACAAGGCTGCAGATGAAAATTAGGTTTTAATCAAGGTAATGCATTTGTTTCTTTCTTTTAACCCTTAACCAGCGACGTCCGTTCAAATCACGCTACACGCGACTACCGGTTTCTGAGACCGCTAGGCTATATTAGCCACTTTTTGTTAGAAAATGTTAGTAAATGATAATGAACAATAATACTAGATTATTTTTGTCAACTTTTATTATGAAAATACAGATGATTTCTTTTTCCTTTGGTTTGATCAAAATAAATATTGGAAAATGGTAATTGAAGACGATTCCAAAAAAAATGCGTAAAAAAATGAATCGGTTTTCTATTTACCAAAAACTAATACTAATATTATAACTAAAGACTAATCTTCTTCTATGCTTTTGAAAATGCATGTTTTTCATACTTTTTTGGCTACGAGGAATCCCGTTACTCACGAGCAGCGGTCACACTGACCGCTAGTTAATTAACTTTAGCGGATTTTAATCACACAATAAGAAGGTGGGGGATACCATTGTATAGCCATTCTGCTAAATATAGTCTAACTTGAAGGTAGACAGGTGCACAACTGTCACAATTAATAATTAAGAAAGTTAGGCTAAAAACAAAAAACGGTAGCGGTCTCACAGACCGACGTCGCTGGTTAAGGGTTAATGACATAAAATTTATATCCCAATTTGTTCTAGGCTGTTACAAGTTACAATAGTAGGGATCGCAGGAGCGTGCAGAATCGACGAGTTCTGCAGAAAAGGAATGGCTGATGATGTTGATCATGGAAAGTACGTGATCTTCTTTTCTTCACAATTCCGTAGTCTAAGAATGACGTCGTACGAAATTTCACAATTGTAGAAAATCCAGAAAGCAAGAAAGACTATACATTTTCAAAAAATATTACGAAATTCGAAAGAAGGTAACTAACCGTTCGCGCTTTTTCTTGCGTTATCAAAGTGGAAAATGCTTCAACCAACCTGTTGGAAAGCATACGTTTTCTAAAATGCCTTCAATTATTGCAGGATTTCTAAATTTACCAGACGCCAATTTATTCATGGGACACTCCGTTCCTCCGTTACCTTGTTAGTGGATTCCGGGGCAGACATTTTAAGTCTGAAGAGACACGGTGGATGGAAATCCTCCACAGTGGCTGAAAACTATGTCCCGGAGTCTATTCAGAATAAGCTAGATGTTGCTGATCAAAATATATTGTATAAGAAACGTTGTGTATCTTCAACGTGGTCAACTTCTCAAATTGAAGCCGACCCTGTGACTTTCACTACAGTGGAAATGTCTACTTCACTTCAAACAGGATTTGCTCAAAGGCCTTCGGAAACAATAGAAACCATCATAGTCCCATTTAAGAAGAAATCAAAAGAATTATTAGGTAGAAGATCAAGTGTTATGAAAAATTAAATTTTTTCAAATTGTTCTTTTGTATTCCATTTTAACAAATAACTCATAATTGTTAATCTGTTTTGTTCAATCTCTCTCTGATAAGAAATCAACTTGATTTACTTTACTCTTTTTATTTTTCTAGGAATGTAAAACAATATTTACATTCCGTCGTCAAGGAAAAACATTGAACTGTACAGTTCAATGAGGAAAAATAATACACGAATATTTGACATTTTTAAGCGTGTATGAATTTTACATTTACCGGCAGCGGGAAAAAATAATTATCTTATCGAGTTGAAGGAAATGTGATAATAAATTAATGAAGGGATTAAATTCTCAAACCCTTTTGTGCCATTGACAATATATTTTATTATCTACCTACTAACCTACCTATTTAGAGTTCAGTGATATGTAGTTAACCTGTATTGTTATGCTTATAATTGACAGTTTTAAAATTCTTAAGATTTTCAACTTCATTAACATCAAAACTATTTTCTTTTATGAAATTTGAAGAAATATAATAATTACAGAACTCTATACCATTACTAATAACAAAAAAGGTACAATTTTAGTTAATGTTCTAGAAGGGTGATGCCTCTGTGACGATAAGAACTTGCAAAGTTATAACGCGCTTTTTATTATATTATGTTACCTATCTTACACGAAGTATATCAATGCTATAACTCTTTAATAAGTTTCTCAGTTACTACAGTTTTCAGTGCAATAGTGCAACTAATTATTTAAAAACTATTTCAGTAACACATTTACCGTTATATACATTACAGAGAATATTTCACTAAACTGAAATAATATTTGTTAAATATTCCAAAGATATCGGGATTCTGTTGTTCCATCAAAAAAAAAAATGAAGCTTATGTCAACTTGAACTGGATTATAACGTAAATATTTCATTTACATCGGACATAGGTACAAAAAATAAACAACTGAAATGATGAATACTTGATCGTAATACACAAACCTAATGAGGGCAGGCATTCTGAGTTGCTTCGTCATCGTCAGGCATAATCCCTACTATCAATATTCTTTACCTTTAATTTAAATCATTGTTATTTATTATTATTATAACGCAATTTCGGGATGAGTACTTAATTATTCATTCCCATAACTACCTACCTGTAATTGCGTTATCGATTTCGACATGGATACAATATGAAGGTAAAACATATGTGTATATAGGCAGTTTACTATTATTGTACACAAGGGTTACTATAAATGTAAATTAGTCTATGTTGCATAATTGATCTTTTAGTTAATTGCGGCTGTAAAGTCTATGAGAGAGTGAGTTACTTGATAATTAAGTTTCTTTTTCTTTAGATCAAATTTATATTACGGTAGGTAGCGAATTTCAAAGACAACACTGTCGTTTCCCCTTGCAACTAGTCCGTCCATTTAATACAGATAGTTTTGTATTTCGTAACAGATAAGGATAATGGTTTCTATTCCAAAGAAAAATGGGGAAGTTAATAAAGACTATGAAAAAAGTGCGTTTGCCTTTTATCTAATCAGAAGAATACGTTTCGCCACACTCATCTTATACGCAGTTTTTCTTTCATCCACAAGATACATCCTTGTTTATTTTGAACTACGTAAGGTAATGTTTAGAAACGCAATTCCCACATTCTTGTGAGAGACGTCTCCATGGGAGTTTGGCAGCGGGAAGCAATACGTATTTCATGCCATCATCGTCAGTGTCATGTTGCTTATCTATTGGTGGTGCATTTTTTCGGATAAATCTTTGTCAGTGTTAGCTCAAACGTTTGTACGTTCAGTCAGCCAAAGATACGACATTTTTAAAGAAATTCTTGTACGTCTAAACAACCCACTTTATTCCGTCATTAGGTACATGTTTTTAACTTTTCAACAAGTGGTTTCGGCACCTTAAAATTGTTTGAAAATTGGTTTCTCTTTGTAAAATCTGAAGCCTTTTATCCTCGCCCTTGGAAAATTTCTATCCTTGCAGCTTTTCTTTCATTTTGTGGAAAAACTAATAATTTCTGTAGGCCAAATAATAATAATTCTTTTATAATAATAATTCTTTTATTGATTCAGAATAATGCATAGAACAATACTATTCCATAATGCAGTAGTGTTTATACATGACTGAAATCGATTGTCAATATCTAATTCATTCGTGCTTAATTAATACATAATTCTGATATTCATCAATGGTATAGGGTTCTATTAACAGCAAATACTCAACAACCCGTTTTTTATACATCTTGTGGCATTTTATGTCCCGTAGGTGGGGAGGAAGTTTATTGAATAGTAGCACACCCGTATAATGGCACGCTTTTTCTGTGATGGCAAGTCTATGATTAGGATAATTGTAGTTTTCTGTTCTTGTTATTTCAGATGGCTTTAGTGATGCATATTCGGATCTGTTTTTCTGGACAAATAAAAGGATTTCACAGATGTAAAGTGCACTCATTGTTAATATACCGTTTTCTCTAAATTTGTTTCTGCAACTGACCTTGGCCAAATGCGGACTTTAGGGTGTATGATGTAAATGATTGAAGGCCAGTTCGAGTAGATTAATCAACGCAACTTTGTTCTTGCGCAGGAGTACATTGTCGTATAGTAAGAGGGCCTTTGGTTTGTTTTTCGTAGCTATGAGTTTTTTCGCCCTCTGAAACATCCTAAATTCCTTTGAACGCGGTACACACCTTCCATACCATTGCATGGGATATACCTACTCTGGTTTATCATGATGAACCCACAAGGATTCCGATTGTACCGAGCTCCATAAACTGACATGAATGTGTCGTATTCTGTTGTTCTCGCTCCTTCATAAACATTCTTGTAACTGACCATTGTGATGCCAATATCAACATGGGGACTTTGAAAATGGCTGTATAGGATACTTCAACAATCTTTCGTTAAACTATTTCCGTTGAGGCCACTTGTTATTATTAGTCTTATTGGATAGGCTTTGTATTATTCAGTTAACAAACATTAGTGATTGGAAATGAGGTGTCAAATAGGAAAAAAATGGATATTTCCAACGTATGCCTTTGTTTGCGTATAACCGAGAACTGAAAGCATTGGAGGCCGCTGAAAGCACTTATAGCCCAGGAGATTTAGGTTTTAACCTAAAAAAAAATAATGTAAAGCTGAATTTTTGCACATCGATAGTATTGAACCCCCTGAACAACATATCAAAATACCTAAACTTGCCTATGGGTGCTTCATAGATTTAACGACGTCACAAGATGGCGGCTTCCGGTAAACACTAAAAAATTCCTATCTCCGTTAATATTGCACCGATTTCGGCGATTCTTGGCACAATCGATAGCTGCGTAGATGCTCTACAATGTACTTTAGAACACTCATTTCCGAAAACGTGACCGTTTTTATAGCATTTCAAGAAATGTCCACTTGAAGGCTTTCCGCGCGCGATTTTTGGCTAACGTACTTAAAAACTATTAAATTTACGAGATTTTGTCACTAGAACAATTTTATTCCTTCATCTTTTAGCTTTCTATATTGTGCTACATTTGCATAATATGTTAATTAGTTCCGAAGATATTAAATGAGTACCGTACGAAAACAAATTTTTGTTTATGAAAAATAATTTTACTTTCAATCAGGAGATCGGTAATACTGCCTCCTCACGCATCCCTCCTCCCCAGAGACAATTATCGTAATTACGTATTTGAAAACATATTCCCATGCTCATTTAATTATTTTTTTTTAAATATAAAGCATCAACTAGATCAGTACTTTTTGGTACTATACATAGTTGTTTTCATTTTAATTAACTACCCTAACTACTATCTTAACTATATACTACAGTATTATTATTACTACAGTATTAGGTATTATTATGCATTTAGATTATAAAACAAAATCCTGATTGTCTAAGTATTATAGTGACTAAGGAGCCTGTATTATAATTAGTACAGTCAATTTAAACACAAAAATATACAAACATTGCAAAAAATCCTATGTTAGGTTTGCTTTTTGTATGGTGTTAGGTTCGGTCCCAGTAGTAAATACTCAATTTTGCAACTTCGAAAAACTTGTGGGAACTTGGGGGGGGGGGGGGGGGGTGACACCAAAAACCGCGATTTTTTCGGACTTTCTTCAGTTTTAGCCTCGTAGCTCAAAAACTATGAATTGTAGTGGAAAGAATATGATTATCTTTTTTAAACTAGACTAAATTTGCTACCATTTGAGCCCAACCGGAAGTCTGTAAGTATAATAGTTTTCGAGATACAGCTCTTCAAAAATAGGCAATTTTTCCAAAATCTGTTTTTAACGTATCACTCATGATTCGAGCCAGATATTGCCGCAACGACGTGCCCTACGACCCTTGGCACGGAGGGAAAAATTGTAGGACAGTTTATCACCTTTTATTTAAGCATAGATGCATTCCTATAGGCCTAACAGTTCTCGAGAAAAAGACGGAAAACCGGAAAACAGTGAAATCCTCCACATATATGTAATAGCGTTAGTATGATTAGAAGACATTTTCTGATTATTCTTATTTAGCCTAGCGAAGGAACGCTCAAAAAGGGCTTGTAGACAGACTTTTTGATCCTAAAGATTTTACTTCTGGGATGTGTTTGGAGGTGTTTGGTGATAATTATACGAAAAGTAGCGTAACAAAATATGCGGATTTGTTTGGTTTTCCGTTTACATCTCTTGAACAGACCATCGTAGTCGGAAATGGCCAATTATAAAATAAAAGCTGATTAAATTTTCTACAAGTTTGCTTCTATTCGTTTTTTCTCTATCTCTATCCGTTGAAGAAAATATTCCCTGGCAAAAATTGACATTTTTTTAAAAATCGTTTTTACACGACGTTTTTCGGCAAATGTTGTGTCCTAGCTCCTAAAGTTATGGGTTTATAGAAAAAAATGGTAGAATAAAAGTTGTAGACCATTAAATTTCCTATAAAATTCATATACAGTTTAATATTTTATCTCAAATAGATTAGATGTTATAGTTATTTAAAAAAAACGTTGAGTTTAAGATGGAATAGAAGACACTAGAGAACAACTAATTTTGTGGTAGGTTTGGAGCTAAATCTGATATGTGAGTATGAGTATTAAATACAGATTACGTGCATCCTTAGCCAAACAATTTCAGTCTTATGTGCCACCATGTTTGATCGCCTCTAGTCTTTTCTAAATACATTTATGATAGGGTTAATGTTTGACGAAAAGAACAAAAGTATTTTCTCAAGGCAGCTTTTATTTTATAATTGGCCATTTCCCACTACAATCGCCTGTGCAAGAGATACAAAGGGAAAACTAAACGAATCCGCAAATTTTGTTACGCTACGGAGTTAGCTCATACGGTAGGGCCGGGGACTTTTCGTATAATTACCACCAAACACATCCCAGAAATAAAAACTTTATGATCAAAAAGTCTGCCTACAAGCCCTTTTTGAGCGTTCGTTCGCTAGGCTAAATAAGAATAATCAGAAAATGTCTTCTAATCATACTAACGCTATTAGATACATATATGTGGAGGATTTCACTGTTTTCCGGTTTTCCGTCTTTTTCTCGAGAACTGTTAGGCCCACAGGAATGCATCTATGCTTAAAGAAAAGGTGATAAATTGTCCTACAATTTTTTTCCCCGTGATAAGAGTCGTAGGGCACGTCGTTGTGGCAATATCTGGCTCGAAACATGGACGATACGTTGAAAAAAAATTTGGGGAAAAGTTGCCTATTTTTGAAGAGCTGTATCTCGGAAACTATTATACTTACAGACTTCCGGTTTGGCGCAAATTGTAGAAAATTTAGTCTAGTTTAAAAAAGATAATCGTATTCTTTGCAGTATAACTCGTAGTTTTTGAGCTACGAGGCTAAAACTGAAAAAAGTCAAACGATCATGCACCAGTCAGATTATGTCTCATGTGAGCAGTGACTTAAATTAATTAAATGAGCATGGGAATATATTTTCAAATAGGTACGTAATTACGATAATTGTCTCTGGGGAGGAGGGATGTGTGAGGAGGCAGCATTACCGATCTCCCGACTGAAAGTAAAATTAATTTTCATAAACAAAAATTTGTTTTCGCACGGTACTCATTTAATATCTTCGGAACTAATTAACATATTATGCAAATCTAGCACAATATAGAAAGCTAAAAGATGAAGGAATAAAATTATTCTAGTGACAAAATCTCGTACATTTAATAGTTTTTAAGTAAGTTAGCCAAAAAGCGCGCGCGGAAAGCCTCAAATGGACATTTCTTCAAATGCTATAAAAACGGTCACGTTTTCGGAAATGAGTGTTCTAAAGTACATTGTAGAGCATCTACGCAGCTATCGATTGTGCCAAGAATCCCCGAAATCGGTGCAGTATTAACGGAGATACGAATTTTTTAGTGTTTACCGGAAGTCGCATCTTGTGACGTCATAAAATCTATGAAGCACCCATAGGTAAGTTTAGGTATTTTGATATGTTGTTCAGGGGGTTCAATACTATCGATGTGCAAAAATTCAGCTTTACATTATTTTTTTTGAGGTTGAACCCATATTTTGTCTAAAGTGACTGGGCTATTATACTTATACTGATTTGCAAGGAAAAAGGCTGGCGGAGAAAGTACCTCAATAAAATTGTTTTCGTGTTTCAAAAATGGCTATCCTATAATCTGGTCGGTCGAAGAAGGAGTCATATACTATGAATTCTGTTCGTTTCACAATTCAAGAGACACAACCAGGATGATTTCATCGCATGATTTGGTTGCACTACAATTTCTGTACTTTTTGCATTACAAAATCTCCTTTTTTTAATAATGCGCGTACTATATAAAATTTTGGATTGAACAATTTCTCAAGCGAGAAATCCAAAGATTGGCAGAACGTTGGGAGTCAATCGTAGCAATGCAACAAAATGATTAATTGATGTATTTTCTTTATCTAAAGTTAACTAATTTCGGATTTAATAAACAAATTAAACTTCGATAATTATGTAACTAAACTAAACGGGTTTAAGGGAAAAATCGAAAATTGTTTTGTTAAAACTGTAACCTATGAACTTTTTCAGAAACCCAAAATACCACTATGTTCAGCATGTAAAACACTAACAGTTACTGAGATCTCCATGGTAAGCTAAGGAAGACTCGCCCTGTAGAAGATATTTATAACTTCAAACGCCGCGCCGCATACTTCCAAATTTTTCTTATGCTATTCAGACTTTTAGAATTATAGTGTTTTGTAATGTTACAGCAGCCGTTTTACTTTTTAGAATGGCTCTCAAAATTGTATCGAAGTATTGGTTAATCTTCTATTTATTTGCAATACACTTGACGTGTTATTTTAGATGAATTTAAATTCAAACCTTTTACTCTTAATAACAAAAAAAATGTCGAATTTCTTTCTCCCAATAAAACACATCGTTAAGTAAATTAAATCACACAATGAAAATGCAATAAATTGAAATCACTAACTTTGTAACTGTCTTTGAACGAACATAAATTCGTCGAGGAATTTGGATTCAAATCTGTCTAATCTCCTACGAATCGTAACTCTTAATGTTAATGCGCCACACTGTTGCTTTGAAATCAAGTGAATTAGATTTTCTTGGTTTAATTCCACCACTATCTAAAATATCCACAGTACGTTCCTTGTAGCTCTGGATGCTGCTCGAAATGCCAGTTTCTGATTTCTAGATTAGATCTAATAACAAGTTATCATAAATTCATAACATAGACTAATTTCGAGTAAGGAAAACGTAATTTTCTACACTGTTCCCTCGAATTTAATTCATATTAGTGCTACTACTTTACAATCACATTTATCTTACGTGATTTTTGAAAGGTTAATTTGCATTATATTTATAGTTTTAAAGCACAGTTTAGACAGAATAAAAAGTTTTTGGAGCAGAATAAATCAAATGTCTACGTTTAAATCAAAATAGTCTTCCGGAAAAGAATCGTTGTTTCTAAAATTGGATTAATTAACGAAAGTCACGCAACGTACTAAAGTTTCATTAGTTTATGGTGTCGTGCTAATAGTGCTATAAAATTGACGTTTTGCAAATAAAAGACAACGAGAAGAGAACGCCTGGAAATGAATGATAATCACATAAAAACTTCAAACTTTGAAGTACAGTTACTGATGCTAATTAAGTTAAATGTAAATATAACTTTGTACCCAAGCACTAAAAAGTGTTACACATTAGGTACATGAAATTTATATTAACTTTATTGGGCGTAAAATATTTGAAGTAACTGCCAAAATGGAGTTTAATTGTTATTAAATAAGGATGGAGAACGTAACAGTGGTCTCCTATTTGTAAGAATTCCTCCTGTTGGTGATTTACGCAACAGCAAATTTTCTTATGTTTTATTATTCCAATCACCGACCGTGTATATACGGGTGAGGGTATGAGTTTAAAGAAAATTCGACATTTTGTTATAGATGACAGACTTAATTGCGTATAGCGCACTACAATTATCATTACTAAGGTAAATTCACCCATTACCGCCCCACTTAAGGAAAGTTTGACTTTCTAGTTCAAAATTAAGCCCATTTTGAAGTTTTTCGTATATTGGATGTTTTTTTTCTGTAAATGAAGATTTCTCATGCAATAAAGGTTTAATTTTTTCTTACACGGCAAAGCCTTTAATTAAATTTTATTTTATTTAGTAAAGATTACGTTTTTCCCTATTACCGCTCTACCTTAAGAACCGCTTTCCTGTTTTCGCCCTAGAGACTTCCTATTACCGCCCTATTTTTTAAAATGACATTAACAAAATATGTTAATATTTTAACCTTTTTTTTCTGAATTCCGCAGGTGTCACGTTCATATTTTTTATTAATTTTATCTTATATTGTAGTTTTTAGAATGCCATAGCTCTGAGATGCTCGGTAAAAAGACATTCCGTTTTTGTGGACACCTTCTAGGGCCTTTTGAAGAGCTTCAGAGGTATGATTTTTTTTTCTTTTGGCATATTAAGTTTTAGTGGTGCCATTTTGCTGAACAACGTTAAATTTAAGAAATAAACAGACAAATGGGAACAAAAACCAACAGAAAAAAGTATGCCTAGTCATTTACATGAAATAGAGCGGTAATAGGAATATAAGCGCACAAATTTTTCGCCTATTACCGCCTACATTAAAAATAAATATTCATTAGTTTTGTTTACCTAAAATAAAAGGAAAAACATAAAAAAGTGTCCTAAATATAAATTTTTCATGTATATTGGGTATAAATATTAAAAATTGATTTTTTGAAATATTCCTTATTTTAATATATTGAATATTGGGTCCTAATTTAATCCGTAAAATATGGTATTTCTGAAAGCAAAATCATGGGGCGGAAATTGATTCTAGTCTATATCAAGGATTATTTAAAAAATGTAGTATAAGAAAAAAAATGTATTTCTTTAATTAAATTAAATAACTGGGATTTAAAAAAACATTAGATTTCCCTTATTCCGCCCTAATAGAGCGGTATAAGGAAAATAACTAAAATCGTTTCCTATTGCCGCTCTATTTTTATTTATTACTTTTCTACTTTAGCGTAGTATTTATTTCAAAGAAAACCTATATACCTATTGCTCAATACCTATTCTGTTTACTTCTGTATAAGACTAACAAAGATAAAGATTATTTAAAGCTTTTTTTGTGAAAATACCTTAACAAAGCACAAATGATTGCTTATCAAAATAGTTAGATTATTCACTTCCTTCACCACGTGCACCGACCTTTGACTAAATGATTTAGGCCTGCTCTCCAGACGCTAATATATTCCTCTCGCCATAATGTTTTTTGGGTCGCCTAATAACTCTCGCATCACATAAAACAATGGCAGATACAATTTTGCAAAGAATTTTAAGAAAATACTCTACAAGAAAAGACAAACTCTTACAGGGCGGTAATAGGTAAAGATTTTGCATAGGGCGGTAATGGGCGAATTTACCTTAGGGCTGACAAAAATATGGACGAAAAACCTACAAAATATGTATGGACTTATGGACGAAAAACAGTCAAAATATGGATGGAAAATATTGATTTTTGTTCACATTTAGTTGAATTTATTGCAATGAATCTTCAAATTTTCGAACACAAATGAATGACGACAGTCTTCGAGCACCTATTTGTACGCTGAAAAGGATCTTTCAACGTCGCACGACTTAAAAGCTGCCAATTCGATTGGAGTCAATTCATTGATTCGGATTTCTTGCTCTATGCCTTGTGGTGTACTGCGAGCCTGTAATTCGGTAATAATTTCCAACGTTTTTAAACCATGATTCTTGTTGTAAACGAAATCGAATTTCTGCAGAATTCTGTACGTTTCCGAATAGCTAAGCCATTAGCGTGGATGGGCGTAAAGGTCTGGATTGCATCAATGAGCAGCATACCTTTGCGTTCCAGCTTTTCGATGGCGATTGGAATGCAAGCGAAGTGGCGAATTATAACAAATTTAAGATTATCAAAGTTTTTTTTATTTGTCATCAGTTCATCACTCATCACTCAGTATCATTTATAAGTTGTAACTTACAAGTTAAATTTTATAAGGAATAAACAAAATAAAAATATTGATAATAGGAATACAAATTGAAAAATATGGATGGAACCCTAAATATGCCCGAAATATTTAAATAAATATTTTATATCTAAATCAATATTTTTGTCAGCCCTAATCATTACATATTCTGGAAATGTTTCGAGAACGCTATGAAAATTATTGCAAAATGCCTTTACTGTTTTTCGAAGCATTCGCCTTTAACGTCAATGTACTTTTGCATGCATACGCTCTATTAGTTGCCATAAATATGGACAATAAGTGATTATTTCGATATTTGTCCTTAATAAGTGGAAGCTAAAAGTGTCGATTTTAATTGTTCTTTTGTGTTCTGCGGATGATTTCTGGCACGCAACTTGCAAGTTTCGTCAAACCGGCGCGGCGATGCTGTAAACTAATTTGTTTGGCCTCGGAGGAGCATAGCTTTACACCACATAACGCAGTTTTGTTTTTATACATCTTTTAGGTTATGTGGGAAAGGAATAATAATATAGGTATTACTACGACTAATCGTTACTTGATTTCGATCCGCATGGTTAGTTAACCAGGCTTGTCCTGAACATCGGATACATATCAAAATAATAATGATAATAGAATGCAGCAAGGGCATTCCTTCCTGGAATGACGGATGTGATGACTCCGCTTAACCTAGTTAAAATCCCAGTACCTAGCGTCTATTCTCACAGTAGGCGGCTACTGGGTCGGTGTTTGTTCCCCAGGTTAGGGCCGACTGTAGTTAAAGCTGGCAGGCGGATATAAAATGCAAAATGAAGAAATGTCGAGAAGAATCAACATATTACCCTAGGAGGGTAGAGCGTAAAGCGCCGAATACCAGACTGGTACAGCAGTCAGCCAACGAATTCCGAAGTAGGCGAGGGAGGCGTATCTTCGATTGAAACTGAACAGGGCGGCGTGAGGTTTGGACCGGACTTCTCTCTATGTGTTCGTCCTGAGGATCGGCCTGAAGACGGGATTTTTAATGGCATACTCCGTTAGTGTCACCGAAACCTGTATGGTAATGGATAAATGTAAACCCTTTCACTTGCGGAAGGAGAGTGGGAAGATCTCCTAAACGGTCAAATCCCCACAAAAATAGCAATGCCATAGAAAGTAATACAAATGAAAAAACAGTGTAGATGAAAATAACACAAATAATATATCATGAAAATTCGTTATTCATATCATGAAAATATGAATAAACTCATAAATGATGAAGACAGTGCTACTGAACAAGAAACAAGTGATACAAAAGTAATAGAAAAAGTTCAAACAAGAAACAGGCACAAACGAACAATAATACGGCACTGTATAGTCGCACATTTTTCATTTTGTTCTGCGCCTTGAGATTTTATTAAGGATGTCGCTACTGTGCTTTATGGTAACCGCTCCCCTGATTCCATGGTTGGTGCAAACTCATAATGAATGACTCATATTTCACATAACGTCTCCGCTGAACTCCTAGATTGAACTTACCAAAAACAAAAATATCTCTAATAGAACTGTTTCTGTCATATAATAATAAAAAACATCAATGATACTTATTTTCAACAACCTAAATGAAGACTTGAATTTGTCCTATGTAAAAGTTATAAATTCGATTTACCTCCATTTTAACAAATAACTGATAATCTGATTGAACTACTTTATTATGTTCATTTTGATAGCGCATTTCAATAGGCTTTGCTTGTAAATAAATTAACAACAACCAATTGCATTGTATGTTACCTCCACCCCCTATTTTCATTTGAACGAAATCCCTACTTTGGTTAGTACATATACCATCAGTATTTGTAATGCAATTTTTCGCTTATTGTAGCATACACACCTCACAAATTTGCATATACATTACTTTATTCCTGGAGGTATAAGTGTAGAAGCCACGTAGAACTACTGTTGCTAGCTATCTTTAAGTTAAATTGATTTACATAAATTGAACCTACTTGAGAAAAACTTTTAGATTAGTTTAAACAGTTTAAGCCAGAGAATTTACGCTAATATGAAATGCAGATACTTTTAAACTTTGTCACATAAAACGTACCTATAACCATTAGACAAGATGTCTCATTGAAATTAGTTATACATAGATATGTATATACTTTCAGATAGAGTATCTCGATTAGCACTGAAATACATTACGGTAATATAGTGCATTCTAATAACAACGACAATTGTATATATTACCATCATCAAATCACGATCTTCAGTTCTGATTTACAAAGTCAACAAATAATCAAAAAAATACGGTTTAACAATGTGCGCCAGAATTCTTTAATGGTATATTAAAAAACAAGTTTCATAAGACCAATCTTGAAGCACGAATTCAAGTTTAAAAAACGAGTTATTTTAAATAATAAGTGAGTGCTTCAATTAAGGTTTTATGAAACGTGTTTTTTTATACTATTTTTTGTAATTAATGGCCATAAGGACGTCGCGTTCATTATTAATTAAAGAATTAAAGAAACAAAATGGTGGTAAATTACAAAAAGTCGTATTAAACATTGGTTGAGACTTACGTTAAAATGACATTTATGTAAAGAACTATGGTGAAAAAGAGGAAAACCACATATATCTGCTAAGTGAGCCAGTGAATAGTCAAGGATAATAATTATACCATGATGGATGGTGAATGCTAATGTAAGCATATGACAGGAAACTGATATGATGACTAATAATAATCAAAGCTACACTCAGATTTGGTGCATCCTAGGTTAAATTTGCATGGTTGGTCGTCTTCGAGACGAATCCTAAAATGAACTTCTGAGCTGCCACATAAGTGATCAGAATCCATCAGCAATCATGGTATTAGTGATACACGTGACGACGATTATTGTCGTGGTGATACGTTGGTGTCACATTGAAGGATTTCAACCTTGACCCACAAAATCGCCTTTAGAAAAGTTCGACAAATCGATTTACCTGGTTACAATAAATCCAAAATTAGAAATTAGGGCAGAATGTTGTGTGAGAGAGTTGATGCTCAAAAATGATAGCGATGCTTATGAATATTTCTTCGCCCACATAAAACGAAGAAGAAGACCATGGGGTTGTCTGTGGCATTATAAATCCTTAAAGTAGTACTTCCGTCACAAATTTAAACTTCCAAAATGACGATGTATTTCATAACAGGAGATGAACATAGAAGTAAATTATTAACAATGCCAATATGGATTATGTCAGACATAGGACACCATGCCGAGGAAATTAGGCGCGCTTTTCAATGGAATATAGTCAATTATATGGTATGGTAGTGCGATCAGCACTGCAAAATAAAAATGTACTTGAAGATTGCAATTTATACCTGTGTCATCTCAGTGCAAAGCAACATCAACATCGAAATATAAGAATTAAACTAGAAGTTGTTCACCATATAGCGGCTTGTTTGGTCAAGTCCACACTTGATATGGATGAAACTAGGAAATTTGTTCGGTATTGCAATACGAGTAATGTAGGTGGAGTGCAAGCGGCTCTTGAGAAGCCTATTTTTCGGTTCATTCCAAGATTTACATAATAATTGAAAACGAATCAAACTAAAATGATAACTTATAACAAATAACTTCACTGCTGTAGTGGGGTTACATAAAAACTGCAGAGCCCGCTCTACTCTAAATTGCGCCTCTTTTTCTTATTATATTTCGTATTAATTCATTTTTGTTTAGGCCTAATATAGTTTTTATGCGCCAGTAGCGCCCAACAGTTGGCTGTGAATCACTGCCTCATGTATACCAACTTTGCAATACTGTGGGAACTGAGATTCCCATTATTCCTAGAAATCCGCAGTCACGTTTGTACATTAATGTTTGTAGGTACTACTCTTCACCATTTGATTTCTACCACATTAATTTCTAGTACCTAACTAACGTAATTTTGAAATTAAATATGATTTGTTCTCATGTTTGACTTAACTGTATTGGCTACAACATCTGAAAAAATATTTACTTCGACTGAATTTTGCGCCCTAAAAATTTTCCGCCCTGGGCAATTGCCCAGTAAGCCCATTTATAGACCGGGGCCTGATAAAAAAGTAACGTCAAGGAAACTTGACTCTGGTTTCAATTTGGCGAATAAATCACTAGGGCGTACGTAAGTTTTTAGCTCTGCTTATGGAAGAAACCGAAAGTTAGATGCTCCAAACGTAATAAAAACTTATTCAAGAGTCATTGTTAAAAACAAAAACACAAAATTCTTTCATGTATAAAGGGCTAAATTGCTAAAATTATTTAACAACCGTCCTAATGATTTAAAACAGGAGAAGAAATTCATCGATACTATTAAACGAATGCAGCGTGTGCAAAACTCCTGTGTAAGATTTATTTATGGAATAAGTAGATATCAGCATATTTCTCACAAATTAACTTCACTAAAATGGCTTAATATGAATAACAGGCTAAAACTTCAAATTGCATGTCATTATCATAAAATTATCACCACGAAAACACCGTCATACCTCTTTAACAAAATTTCATTTAGGAAACACGTACACGAACGATCACTACGGTATTTAGATTACGTCATTACACCGCCCGTTCACAAGACATCATTGTTTGAACGGTCTTATAGTTATAACATCTCAAAAGTGTACAACGCTATACCATTACACTTCAAGTCACTCAATCTGCAACGTTTTCGGCGTCAAATGTACCACAAGCTGTTGCTTGATCAAAATTCATTATAATTCCCGTACAATGTGATATTCCTGTTCTCTTCTTTCTCTACTAATAAAAATACCTATCCCCTATAATATACTTATTGTTCTTTTTATTTTTTGTGTATATAAAAGGGTTGAATAAGTCAAGGCTTGAGTGGAAGAGCAGAGTTTAGGTTACTCTGAACAACTGAACTACGCCTTGAGATTTTTCTACACTGTAGAACTGGATCGGTTGCCTGGTAACTAAGTATTATAAGCATAAGATGTATTCTGCTGTGTTGAAAATAAAGCTGCTATTATTATTATTATTATTATTTAAAAGGATATGCCTCTATTGCATGTGGTTCCCGGATGGAACACAAACTTTGAATTAAAAGGACATTCTTGCCATACAAGATTCGTTCTAGGAGCGCATAATGTATCCAAGCGGGAACATCGAAAAACCGTTTGCGCTACTCGCCATACGTTTCAGTTGAAAATAAATATTGTTTGGAATGTTGGCGCCTTTCTTAGGATAACCTAAATTGTCCGAATTGGGAAGCTTACCCTATTATTTATATAGCTAACTGATTGTTATAAAAATCATACTTTTGTCCCCTTCTGTACCCATTGTACTCTATCGTCAATTTTGTTGAAAGAAATTGTTTATTTATGTATGTTCCCAATCAGGGACATTGTGCATGTGAAGAATTCTGGACAAGTGAATTTCCAAAATAAAATACTGTTGCTATGGATCCAATAAAATTTTATGGACCATCAAAGAATGAAGAAGCTTATCAATAATGCTATTGAGGCCGATTATTTTCACTCGGTCGCTGTGATCAGCCTAAGCCATCTACTTTGAACAGTAAATCTAATCATCCGATTTGGAAGGTTACCTCTACTGAAACTGATACTGACAGAACACAATTTTGAGGTATCAATTTATTATATTATTATATGCACAATGTTCCCACCAGGGAACATATTTTTTTTTGTTAGAAAAAAATAAAATTTACAAAAAAAAATATGAAAAAGTAATATTTATGCAACAGTAGAGCTCTTTGATTGCAAAATATAATTTTTCCAAATGAAAAAATTTTAAATCCATAATTCATGTGAAAAATAACTTAACTAATTTAAGTAATTAAATTTTACTATGGTAAAAATGTATTATAAATAAGGATTATTATCATTATTATTTCAGTTGTTTTAATAGCAAGAGTTAAATGCATAACAAGTACTTTTCGTATAATACTCAACATTTATGACGTCAATAACCAAACAAACTTCCCAAGGGAGTTTTCTTTGAAACTTCAAACAAGAAAGACTACTCTTTGCATTTAAATTTAACTTTAATTAAATATGACGGGAAGTACGCCTCTCCAACGTGCCCCTAGCACCTTCGACAAAACAATTACCCGACTTTTGTACTAAAAATATATCTTCCACAGATTTTAGTAGAAGCTTTAAATCGTTGATTGACTTCTCTTTGCCTCGTATTTCTTACACAAGCCACATATATAATCGGCTTAATTTAATTTCTGACTTTTCTGTTTGTTCGATGATGTATAAACGCTTCATTTGAATTATGGCAGGAAAACAGAATGTAATCATTTAAGAGCTTTAAGGAAATGTGCTTTGTGGCATCAAAAGAAATTGATTTCTAGAAACGTGTTGTAGATGACAATCAGTAAGATTAAATATGGTTTTACGCATGGTTATTTACAGTAAATGGGATATTTTCCAATCTTATACCTATTGTATACTATACCTATATTAGATGTGTATACCTATACATATATAACATATAAGCGCGTATTTTAGGTTGAAAAGTTTGTATATTCGGCAAGTAAAAAGCATCGAAGTTGGTCAACCAGTTATAAGTGAGTTTTAATTAATAAAGAACTACTAACGCTAAACCGCATATAACCGATTGTTCTTGGACCTAAGACAGTAGATACTTTATTAAAAAGCATGCTTGAACGGATTTTCTGTTAAAAAAATATTAAATTAAAAGTATCGCAAACATAATTTGAAGTAAGTCGCTAAGTATTCATTATATTAAAATCAAATAATGGGTTTATTGTAAGGGCCACACATATTACAAATGATTTTATGGAGTTCAATTCACAGTAATATGGCGGTAATCTGTGCACCGTAATTATTCCACGAGACTCTCATCATTCATCAACAATATATTTAACCAATTGTTCTTTATGCTGCTTTGTTAAGGCTAATAATTCCCATTTAAGGATGGTTTTTTCAAATTCTATTTCTTTTGCAGTTAACCATTTAGTAATAGATCTTCTTTTTTCCATGAGTTTGTTGGTAATCGTTCGACTTGTCTGGAATGGTTGCTTGCGTTATCCATTACCTTGCCCGATGGTGGATGTATTCCAGTTGACCAACCTTCTTGAAGGGTTTGATGACTACTTACAACATTTTTATCTTGCCACATATACTTTGCAACAAATCCTTCCCTTCCTGTGCAATTGCGATCGGTTCAATTGTGGTACACCAACCTCTTCTTTCAGTGCTGCTACTATTTTATCAAGAGCAGGAATCTCTTTATGGAAGTAAAAGGAATGGCTTGTCTTCTAATGTGGACTTTTCTTGTTCAGTTAGTTCCTGTTTATTTCTTCCTGTCGAGCAAGACTGTTAAAACACCCTCCTTAGCAGCCTAACACTGTTGATTTTGTTACCCCGGTCATGTTACACGATCAACACTCCACGCTGGATTTTGACGATTTAAGGCATTAAACACATTGAGAATTACACTTTATTTCAAACGTTTTGCTGGAGAAGAATCAGGTGCCATGTTTACAACCGTCCACCGTTCAACAATGATTTGAAATAACAGAGTAAAACTCAAAACCTCCCCTTAGAACAGTATATTGTAGATGAGAAAATGAAAGTGAAAAGATGAAGGTATTTTTTAAATAAGTACAAAGTACTGAAACTGACGACAATGCAAATCGACAGAGAAAATGTTGAAATTAATGGACGTTGTCACAGCTTATCCATCGATAGCTACTGTGACAAACAGTCTCAATCATTAAATGTAATAGTCAAGGAATTTTTTTATAATAATTGAAATTTTTGTATTAAAATTTTGGCGGGACAAGCAACATGTTTCGAAGCCTTACAGGTTTCATTATCAAGCCAACTAATCTGTTACAACGTTAATGAGGGCATGTAAAAACTATTAAACTAGATAAACGTGAATAAATACATGTGAAATATAATAATCAAATGCATTGTTTGTGCTCAAGAGGAAAAAACAAAAACTTGATGAAAATGTAAAAGTTAATTAAAGGCAGTCCTTAAGGGGAGCCAAAAATATGTGAAAACACATTAAAAAAACTGGATTAGACCAGATAAGTAGGTAATTATTGAGAATAATTTACGCACACTCATTTTCTCATCTACAATATACTGTTCTAAGGGGAAGTTTTGAGTTTTACTCTGATTTCAACCCCTTTGTATGTTATACGAACTTTAAAAATATCGAATAATTTGAAAATAACTGAATATTTTAAATCATTAATTTTGAAGTAACAACATGTATAATGCACGCTGAAACGAGACATCATATGTAAGGAATAATGTTAACATTTCTCTATAATATTTTATGTATAATAATTGCGAATGAACGGGTGTCAGTCCTGTCCGGGGTTAGGTAAAAAACCCCCGGAAAAAACCAGTAAAAAACCCCCGGAAAAAAAGCCCTAGGATAAAACCCCCGAAAAATAATTATAGATGGCTGTGAATAAATATATAAATATACAAGGTTTATACTTAAACGTATACTGCCACTAAAGCGCCTAGGTTATTTGCAGATTTAGTATTTTTTTTCAATTGATACATTTTCATTTTTTGATACCCTATATATTATGTATGATTTTGTACTATTGATGTAAAATATAATGCAGTATAAATCTAAAGTATATGTTATTATATCATTTATTCAGTGTTTATGTTTCATTCGGCGCAAATGACAATCTTCATCAACAACAAAATTTATTCACTGCCATCTGTAATTATTTGTCGGGGTTTTTTCCCTAGGGGTTTTTTTCCGGGTTTTTTTTATCGGGGGTCTTTTTTCCGGGGTTTTTTTTCCGTGGGTTTCTTAATTCGCATTAAAATCTCATGCATTAAAGTAGACATGAGATTAAAGTAGATATACATGTACTACATGTATACCTACTTTAATGCATGCGCTTCGAAATTGTGTACGGCCAAGACAGCTCAGTTACTACAGTAGCAGATGTTTACTGAAGGCGCGAAACGCCGAAGAACCGCCGACGCGCATTCGCGCGCGAGGCCTTCTGGTATTTTATAAAACCTTTATAGATGATGCCACTGATTTGCCTACATGTATTGATCAGGTGTTACTTCAATGAAGAATGACCGCACCGCTGGATAGGAAGAGCAGTTTACTGAGTTAAACCAACGACACATAAAGGGATGAAAAATCACATAATCAAACTATTCTCTTCAATAACCCGAGTAAGATCATCATTTATTAGAAGTGTAGGAAAAACATTTTTAATAAGTATACGATTTCGTTTCTTTTTCTTTGTATAATTTATTCCCTAAAAACTGTTCTCGTATTGGATATTCTTATTTATTCACATGATAAATTCTCCACGCAAGGGGGAGATTTTTGTGGGCCTCGTCAACACTATAAACTGCATTGATTCAGCTTTGCTAGGTAGAATCTACATTTTGGGTTTGGTGATTAAGTAATAATTTGTTGGTTATTTGGAAAATCAGTATGGCCGTTATCTTCTTGATAATTAGCGAATCGTTGAAGGCAGCGAACATTTTATTTTCATCTAAATATGAACAACTTTCGGCGAAAATTTTACTTTATTGAATATTATATTTAAAAATGTTTTGTCGGATTTCAATGAACCAAGAGGTGCAACTTTTTAATTGATTTTTGTTGAAATTTTTCTTCTGATTTCAAAGATATGTATTATTGTGTGAAAATAGTCACCTTTTTGTAATACAAACTCTGCGTTCCATGACAAAAAAAAATAGAATCAATAAAATAAAATAATACGTTGCAAGTTTTCTTAGAGTACGCTTCCACATGTAGAAGTTCCCACATGCCAAAACCTTATAATATTGTAGCTCCACCAAAATACAGATCTTTTAAAAATCAGAAATCAACTCCACTTGAATAACAGAATGAAAATCACAAATTTAACTATTTACGAACAGAGGAGAATTCCTACGCTTCTGCGCGTGAAATCGCAAACAATAGGACAACATTGAGCAGTAGGTGGTATCTACTAAACGATTTCGCTGACCTGTAAAATTTTTATTAGGAAAAAAGGTAGTTTTCTTCCCATCGGTAAAAACAAAAATGTAATGTAATGTTAAAGATTTTCGAAATCAGAAACAGAATATCTACCAGAGTCAAGTAAAAAATAATTGTACCGTGCCATTTAAAGCTTACATCGATTTTGTTAACGTAAGTTTAATAGCACTTTGGTAGTTAATCATTATTTTACCTTTTGGTTCATTGCAACCGGACAATAAATAACGCGGCTACTGCTTCAATTTTTATAGAACAGCCTGTATAATTAGAAATTACAAAACAAACCTCTAGGATGAACTGTGGAGAAGCTGCAAATTATGAGAATACCTACAAGGATTTTCTATTCACAATCGCTTTTTAGGTCTTGAGTCCTATTGTGCGTTTTATTCGCACCAATAAATCTGAATGTGGAGATACTGCAGTTTGCCGCTATATTTTCAGGTACATATTCGTAAACACATTTTGATGATCACTCAGAAGTATATTCATTTCACAAACATGCGCACTTTCTCCAATAAGAGTTTTTATCATTTGCGTCCTTTACATTATTTCCTGGTAACGAAGAGCGCACCAGATAAATGTGGAAAATAGAACACCAAACTACTGAACTGATCTCTCTGCTTAATGTAATACATTATTTTTCGACACTTCAATCACGTACAAAATTATTGAGCGCCTTAACGCGAGTTTAAACCTTACATAAATAAATATACAGAAAATCCTATACACTTTCGAAAACAAGATAATTCTTTCTTTTCCAATTATTTTCCCAATTTCAAGCTTTATCGCTACCAAACTTTTACTTTTCCATAATTTGTAGCGTGAAACCTTCGCAGATTTATAACTTAAATTGAATACAAGGCCATAAAATATATGTATGTGAACTTATCACACATTTAAAAATATTGAAAAATCGTGTTGTATTTGTTAGCAGGAAAATATGTACATACAGTAGCAGCATGTATAATTTATGGTATGCAGTAATCAATAACACCCAAGAAAGCGAGGAAAGGAAAAAGGTTCAAAGCGTATTTAAAATTGCAAGAAATAAAAGCTTTATTCTTTTATTTCAACTTTAAAATAAAAAATATACGCAAACTTTTTTAGCTTTAGTTATTTCTTCAGACAATATTTCATCAAAACTGACGTACATAAACTTAATGTGATTTAAATGCTTCGCTGAAATTTAAATCAAATTTGAAGGTGTTATTAATTTTAGATAAAGTCGAAAGTCATCGAAAAAAACTTAATCAAACGTGGCTTTCCTTACTGTAATTTTTCCTCTAACTGAAGTGCTGTTTACTTCCGTAGTGTTCCGCATCAGCAGAATTTCTGTTCCGGACCAAATAAGGTTAGAACGGTTTTCCGCTAACTTCTCCTATCCCACTTGACGAAAAACTTTTAACTATCTAGTTTATTATTTTTTCCGCAATGACAGTTTCATAACTCGTCGAGTTAAAAATTGCATCACCATTGCAATAACTTTTCTTAGTCTTTTAACTAAACATATAAATCAGAACGAAGCGCACGGTTTATTAATTTAGAAATTACCTAAGTTTTTTTATTTATAGCAAGGATAGTTCCAATTTAAGTATTTCAATCACATCCCTTTCTTAAAACAAAGAAAAGATCGGAAAGGAGTCGCAAATACATTAATAAATTAGAATCATTACTTTCTGTTACTTAGAAACGAGATTAATGTGTTAATATAGGGTGGGCCACCAGTAACACTGTGGTTAATTAAATGGATAGATTGAATCGTATGAACTACAATTCTAAATTGTTCTTCAGTGTGCAGAAGGTATGTTTGAATTTTATAGATGAAAATTGTGTAACAGTCCCTATACCTAAAGTTATACACATCTACTCCCTGAAAGTAATAAATGCTGTCAAACGATACTAAGCAATGAGTATTTCTGCTCAACAGTTTTCATATTTCGTCGTTATTTTACCTGCAAGAAGGTGGTAGTGTTCGATTTAACAGCTTTCAAACGTACTTTCGTATTTATCCAATCGGAATTCCATATATTAACGATAACCTTTTCTACATTTAGCTTAAATCTCCCGTTACTGGTGGAATAACCATAGTTTCTTCCTTCCTAAGGTGTTTTGGGAACATCCGGGATTATCTGATACTTTCCTATAAGCTCAATTAATATGTTTTTATGACTTACGCGGTTGTAGGTCAACATTATCTGGACCAGGTAATGATGCTCTCAGGGTCTCATGCTCACTATAAGAGTGGGCCGTGGTTATGAGACCTGCTAATGTTTTCAAAATTGTTGGCTAATTCTCCACAATTTTTTGTTAGATTGTTGGTGTGCCCAAACTTCTGTTTTAGCGCAAGTGGCTTATGTAGTTCACTGTTAGCAAGATGGAGATTTTATTCTTCGCCATATAGTGAAGGATTTCCTGTGTTATCCAATTGCAATATATTATTTTGAAAGAATGTTAGTTCCGCTGAGGTAGTTTTTTTATGAAACTTGAAGTTTTGACTTAGGAATTCTCAGTTTTACTGGATTCAAAATTTTATTTATGATATGATCCACCATGACGTGCTTTCTAAGTTACTCTTTAGTCTGAATTTGTTCCAATTTGCCTTATTTGTTAACTACGTAGAAGGAAGTTGGATTTGGTCATTATCCGGTCCCATAAGGAGATGGACTATCCATAAGGGTGCAGTACTACTTTCCCATTTAACTTCGTAACAAGCGGTTTATACTATTCATTAACATGGCTTTTGAATGTGAGTAGAGAACTATTGCAGTAGTTGTGGTACACATATTTGAGGTTTACCAGTACTTTTTCCCTGACATCTCTCTTATTGCTTACCTATATCCGCGAATATGCGATATCGCCATTCATTAGCAATAGTGCACACTTCACTTCCTCTATGAAATCTTCTGTTTCTGACAACTTTATCGTTTTTCAGCTCTTTGGCCGTGTCATTTTTTCGAAGGTTAGTATAGTTCTTAAAATTATCCATGTGGTCTTGTCGTAGGTGACTTTTAAATACAAATGAGATCATTTATCAAACTAGTCTATGCCTTGAACATTTTCAGTTGATCTACTTTCCATGGAATTATATTTCTCATCTAATTGGTACTAACTATACACAAAAAGTACAGAGACGGTTGTTATCTCATTTCTGAAGTTATTTCTTCGTCGTTGGGGAGAACAAATGCCTTATTTTGTTCTTTGAGTGGAATCAAAAATCGACAACTCCTTTATTTATCAAATAGCTAATGGAAGCCCTAAACACTGTTGATTTCAGGTAATTATATAAACGCTGCATGAACTATAATTTTGATATTAAGTAAGTAAATACAAGGTTAATATTATGAAAGGAATATGAATTTATATAACCCATAACGTTACTTATTCATTTCATTATTTCTAAAATTTTTATTATTAACCCCATAGATAACATCCAGCCACTCCAACTTTTTGTGCAAATGGAAAATGTCAGTTACTTTAGCTATGGAACAATAGACCGAGAAGTTCTTTATTTCGAACATTTGTATAAATGTAACTTTATTGTTATCCATTTATTTATAATGATATTAACCCATAATAATAATTATCAATACTTCAGTGTTTAAAAAAGAGAAGTTTAATTCATGGTGGGTATTCAATACTGAAGAATTATTAGCTGATAATTCCATTTGCAGACTTCAGTTTCGTCAGGTGATGATGAAAAAGTGATATTTGATACTATTGTCTCACAGCTTAAGAGAACTGATTGGGATTATATGTATTGTGAATGATAAATGTGGTATGCGCAAAGAACAAATACGCTTGATTTATACAAGATTTACGTATTTTTTAAAACAATAATAATAAAATTCTTTTTATGTTGAATTCGTAAATGTGAATCACGCCTAAAGACAGTAAGAAGTTACCAGTACACAAACAATTTTTAAACAGCATTATGCTGCTCGCCCCAACGCAACATGACAAGATTGTTATTAATGGGAAATAGTTGTCTTGTTGTTTTGCGTTAACTAAGAGAATAAATTTCAAGGTTTTGTTTTGATTAATTATTGTACCCAGCAAAGGACTGATTTAGGCGCATTTGTTTTACATAATAAAATTCGGGTTTGATTTAGTTCTTATATGTATTACATTTCGCTAGAGTTTTAGTTATTTTGTTGTGGTTCTTTTTATATAAGGTAAGTAAGCGTATCCTGACGGAATCTCCTTTTCGTCCCTCGGTTTGGTCCAGGGATTCACCAAGCCAAGTAGGTTGACTTGAAATATAATAGCTTGGCTTGGGCTTGAAAGGCAAGCTTTTTAAGAAGATTGACTTGATGTTTGCGAATGCAGGCTTGGCTTGGTCATCAAGCTTTTTCAAACTTCTCGCTCCTCCGCTAAGAGTAGTGAGGTTGCAACACATTGCGCATTACGTCATACGTGCGTATAGCCCATTGTCGGACTGTCGCAGTATTACTCAACTGCTGGTTAGTGGTTAGTTTTAGTCACCGTTGAGTCCTTAAGTAAGCGATTGTTAACTATGAGTTCTAACAAAATATCTGAAAATTCCGAAGAACCGTCATTTAGATCGTACATTTTCCAGAATACCTACGCCTTCACATTTTCTAATTTATAATTTTTATCATTTTTGACTTCGTACAAATGAAAAACCGTTGCAGGACATCACCTGATGGCCGTATTATTTTACAATTAAAAACTAGTGTTACAGCGTGGCGTGCAACAGATTTTGTACAAGGTACCGTTGCGCCCATTGCGGTTTTGAGCTTGACTTGGTTTTTATAGGCTTGACTTGATTTTATGTCGAGCTTTAAAATTACAAGCCGTGCCCGTGAATCCCTAGTTTGGTCTTAGGTGATCTACAAGCTTTGTTGATACTGGATCGAGTAAATCCGTTTCGCAAAAGAGTAGTGCGAATTCGTTACATCCCTTGACGGCCTTGACCCTCATTGTCTTCGTCTGCAGTCATTTGCGATATGGTAATCGGAGTTTTTACCACCGAGTGTAGTTGAACTGGGTGGTGATGCGATTTGGAAAAAGTAGCTGGTTATTCTCTTACATTTCCATTGTAAATTTATCGTGCATGAGGTTCACGTGCTGCATAAAATGTTCCCAAATTATAAATGTGGCATCTACATACCTTAACCACATTTGTATGTGGCTGTACTAAAAGCCCTTGTTTCGAGTCATTAAAAAGATATCACCGGTAATCCCACTGATGCTGCTTCGATTTGCTTGTACCGTTGTTCCTTGTATATTGAAAAACAAGTGTTACAATGAGACTTTTTGCCGCACGAAGACCAATTTTGCAGACCGACTGAAAGGAGGTCTGCAAAGGGTTGAGTGTGGCAAAAAGTCTCATTGTAACACGCGTTCTTCATACTATTTTTTCTATTTCGCATGAATTTGTTCTAAAATTTTTAGATAATAAAATTGTTTTACTTAATTTTTATTAAAATTATGTTGGCAATTCTGACATTTGACAATTCAAATTTAAAATTTCAAGTTGTAGTCATTTGTTGTTAGTTTCTGAATTCAACAGCGTTTAAATATCCAAATTACTGTAATGTAAAGTAAAATAGTCTCGTCATCAAAAAATAATAATGGTTTGGTTGACAGTTAGCATGGGCGCCGCTACTAAAGGGCAAGCCCCCCCCCCCTGGAATTTCATAAATCGCGTAAATCCATCTTAGAAACTGTTAAAATCTCACAATATAACCACTTTTGGAATATAATGTTCTATTCCATCGGTGAATCTGCATAGCCTATTCATTTACCACTTTAAAAATAGGTAACAATTTTCAAGTATTCTAATTTCTACTTGAAAAAATGTAAGGGCCCCTCCCTAACAAATTTTCTTCCGGCGCCCCTGACAGTTAGTGTTGCAAACTTAAAACAAAATACAATCCCTGTAACAGTACGGAAACAGAGCTTCTTTCAGTGTTGCCAGATTGGGGTTTTTTTTCCCCAAAATGAAGAAAAAAAAAATTTATGGGGAGAAAAGGGGGAAAGAAAAATTAAAAAATATATTGGGGAAAAATGTGGGGAATTATAAATTTACAATTTACTATAGAAATAAGAAAATTGACACGAAAATAGTAGAAAAAATACTACATCAGGCCGTTTTATTAATCTTTTATTTAATAATGAACACTATACCTAACATGTTTATTTTACATATTTATTAGAATACATTTCAAATTAGCATGTATTGTGATATCATTTAGCATTATAACGGGTTATTTACCGAATTATACCATCTAATTAAGAATTTTGAAATTGGGGAAATTTTAGTTGTGAGGTGCCTTTTTGGGGAATTTTAGGTCCGTATCGTTTTCAGTACGGGTATAAGGTTATAACTGTCGCGAAATAGAAAAAATATGTTTTTCAAGCAGTAACCTGTTAGCTCCATGTTGTCCTTTGATGGGTTGTATTTCTTTTGGATTATTGCAAGTGCTTCGTTGATGGTGATTAGTAAAGAGAGAGACTTTGTTCTTGGTGGTTTCAGGAGGTAGATTAACTATAAGATTTAAGGATTTGCAATTATTGTCACCTACTTATTAAGTACGTTTTATTAATTAATGTATTTTATGATTTTCAGGTCAACGGCCCGCAGCTATGCAAACAGGATCAGCAGGCTTGTCGAACAATTCCGGAAATATGGTGATAATTATGCTTTTGGGATACCTATATTCCGTTCTTTTTGAAAAAATGCATCTGCGTTTGCCATATGCGTGTGCTCAAAGGTAGCCTTTCGGATCAATCTTTGGAAATCATGAGTAAAGAATTTAAAAATCTATTCTACGTGTACATCAAAGATGTAAATAGGTCATTTACAGGGTGTATCAGTCAATGCTTTTTGTACACTGTTTGAAACATTATTCGTATATTTTACTGTTCTATATATGTATAATCCACTCGATGTCCCGTATTTAATTTATGTAACCATACACCTACTGGAATATACGAAAATACAAAAAGCTAAGTACATAAAAGCATTGCACTTCTTAAATATAAAATAAACTATGGTCATTCACACATTAATTTACAAACAATAAAACACAAAAAAAATCATTGATCCTGAAATGTGTTCTTTAGACTGTATGTAAATCCTATTGTACAAAAATAATCCCCGCAGCAAAATTACAAAACTGTATTTTCTATGTATCTAAATGTTATTATATTTCTACATGTTTTAATTAATGTAGTGATTCTTCAGTTGGAGTTAAAGACAATCATGTCAAATATTATAAAGGATTTTACTAAAAGTCGTTTTACTTTTAACCCATTACGTAACAATGGGCTTATTTACAAACATTGAGATATTCAAAAAAATTATGTCTTAAATGTCAATGTGATATAGTCAACTTGTTGTTCAGTGTTTATTGGGCCCTATACACTGTGCCCAGTACAGTAATTATGATGCACATGGGGATTTTGGAAACCGTTGGAGATACGAAGTCGGTTAAATGGACGCAAAAAATTGGAACAAATTCAGACAAAAGGTTCACGTCAAATTAAGTTGAGGATGTGGTGGATCATATCACAAATAAAATTTTGAATACAGTAAAATTGAAACTTCCTAAGTCAAAAGTTTAAGTTTCATCAACGAGGTACCCTTGACGGAACTAAAAAATAAAAGAATTAGTCAAAAAATCATTGAAAATATTTAGACAAAGAATTTGTGATAAGTATTAATCTTTTGTATGAAGTATTCCATGTTTTAGCTCTATCAATAAAACATTTAAATTTACGTGAGCTAAAACTTTATTTCTTAGGCGATCGATTTCGACACCGATTGTACTCATCGCATTGTCTTTCAGCTCGGCCTGATGATGACACAATCGGTGTCGAAATCGATCGCCTAAGAAATAAACTTTTAGCTCACGTAAATTTAATTGTTTTGTGATATTAACTTCCACTATAAAGAAAATATTGTGGTTTTTCGAAAATCCAAATTTTTGGTTGTCACCCTGTATCTACGTAACGGTATCGATTTAAAGTAAAATAAACCTAAATTATCTCCAACGGTTTCCAATATCTAATGTACATTATTTTTGTTCGGGACATACGGTGTAACAGTAGTATAATAGTAAATGTTTAATTTACAAAAGAGACACCGTCTCCAATTAAAGAAAATGAATTAATGTTATCGTTGTGCTAATTTTCGACCCCTTGCTATTTTAAATTACAAATGTGCACCACTGCTATTGTAAACAGCAAATTTGGTGTGATCCAATGCTTCATAGACGTTAATATTCGTTAAAATACATAGTCCAAAGGAGTTCTACACTTATGTAGACAGTCAGCATATAGTATCATAATGATTTTGCAAAAAGCAGCTACCTTTTTTGTCATTATGATGTACTTAGCTTGACATACGTGATTAAGTCTCCGAAAATAAGTCACAGTTATACTTATGCAATATTAAAATAAGAGCATTAAAACAACCACGACAATTTTTTAAAGAAACTGTACAGTGTCTGTTTAACAATAAAATGGCTCGAATTGCAAATGTCGCTAATATACCTACAGGTGTACTTTAACCGATGTCTCATCAACTCTCTGATGACAATTGGACGTTTGACTATGTTATGTCATAACAAAACTTTCATAAGGCACACAGTTTGTTTCCACTGACACTTAATTCTTCAGAGAGCAATGAAAATGTCTATGGAAGTTATAGGCCCATATCTACAATGGAATCTATAATCATCTATGCTATTCTTTATATGGCACGTTTAGTAGGTTGCTTCATAATATAAGGGACACTACTAAACATTTGAGGTATTTAGACACAACACAACACAAACTCTTTAGTTTTATATTTTTGAGGGAGTTCGATTTAACAAAAAAATAAGTGTTTTATTTGATTGGCAAATAACACAAATGTCATTATTTTTCACCCCTATAACGGTTGAAATCTCTGATACAATTTTATATAACCTTCCCTACACTTCACGTTCACAGGTTTTGACTCATACCTCTTATCTGTTTATTAACTACCTACTCACGCAATATGAAGAACTGGAGGGTCAAATTAAAATTATTATTTACGATTCATTATAGATTAATAAAAATAATTATGTAGTTTGTGATTTTTTATAGAATTTTTCACGATTGTTAAAAGGTGCACCTTAGTTCATTTTAAAATTTGTTTTCCCTTCGTCGTGATTGCCGTAAGTGTTTGCACATTTTTATTCCACTATACCCATAGTGCTCATCTTTAGATTTACTCTAGGCAATCAATACAATACATTATTTGTAAACATTGTTTACAAAACATTTACACATTGTAGGTAGCAAATACAATTTGTATAGCGAGAATGTGGAGAGTGTAACAAAAATTTGCGTTTGTTTTTCACTTTAAAGTTATTCGAAATTGAACTTTTCCTCTAATCGATTTCCATGCATTACATTTTACTAATTAATCATAGCATTGTTGCAATAATGTGCAATTTTGCATATTCAAAGCTTACATTCTGCCACTTTTATAGCACGTAGTACGTAGATTATTAAAAATTTTACTACATAAGTACCGGAGAGATAAAAAATTCAAAGAACTCACCTTTTACTTGCGAATCATTAAGGCTCAAAATATGAAGCTGAGCAAATTTTCTGATATGTATTTCTGAATATCATTTTTTTTTTCTTTTCAACAACATCAACAGGGCTCAGCGAGCGTAAAAAGTCTTTAATTTGGAAAAGTCTTCGTTAGTAAAACCTAAAGATCTTTTTACTATTTTAAGATGTACTTTACATAGAAATTATTTAAAAACATAATATTAACATTTACGTAATTGTGATTCTCTATTTTGTTTTCATTCAAATTTGGCAGAAGCTATGGAAAACATCCTTTACAAGTCACAAAGTCACAGATCATTTTAAAATCTTTGTTGTATGTAATATTTAAATGAGAAGAGAAAGTAAGATGTTGAATAACATGGAAACGGTTTGCGTTAGGTAAAGGGATTGCTACGCAATTAAAATGGAATTTATCGGAGATTTCAAAAATGAAAAGTTTATAGAATGTTGGAGTGAGAATGATAGACAACCGGAAAGCCAATTAGCATAAAAATATTTTAGTTACATCGAACATACGTCAGAATATAAAGCGACCGAATTTGAAAGCTCACCGAAGTTCATACTCGATAAAGCCTTTGCATAAGGTTTACCGACAAATTGATATATTCCCTGTATTTGTTGATAATATCAATAGATACAGTCAAGCTCTTCGTTGAATCAGTTTTTAAGCATAGCTGTTTCTATGTTTCTTCTGATGAATCGTCGTTACGCATCTGTTGCGGTATTTCTCTTTGTTGTGTAATCGTAATGTTTTATTGTCAAGAATATATGTACGGATCCGTATAGGAACATAAGTGTTACCTATCTGTTAGTAAGGGGATAATTGTTGTTGTTTTCATGTGCTTACAATATATGTGTTCCCAACTATTTTGCATGCTAAGTAGTTCGACCCAAACCTTTTAAAAGCAGCTATAACACTTTTACGTCTTCCTGTATAATCGCCTAAAACCATGTTTTTAATTTCTTCGATTTCGAATTAATTCATAATCCATCAGTATGAGAACGTAAGTTTTAACGAAATAATCCCGAGAACAGCTTAGCATAAATGTTATTCGTGCACTCTATGTTTTAATATAAGAAAAACACGTAACCAATTTGATATGAGGTTACTAATACTATACAATATAACGCTACTTCGAAGCGCAGGATTGTAGATTGTAGCTCTATGTTACAATCTATCATATGCTGGAATTGTCGGTATGCATAGTTGTTAGTTATGCTATTACCATTTCTTGTCTATTATTCGTATTTCATTGTGAAGAAGTATCTACGGACCCGTACAAGAAAAAACATAAAAATAAATGTTATCTGTTAATGTATGCATGATTGTTGTTAATTTCATGTACTTATAATAACGATGTTTTTGACTGTTTTGCATGCTATACAGCACAGCATTCTATTTCGACACAAACTTAACCAACTGCGTCTTCATTATAAAAGCTTGTAGATCGTTCTTTTGTTGCATCTACGATACGGATGTTAATTCACGTTAACTCGTTTTTGAAACTTTCTTTTTCGGTGCCCTTTTTGATCCTCTGTTGTGTTTGTTTCAAAAGATTCAAAATGCAGTGCTACAATTTTTCATCGGTAGCCATACCTCACAGTAAAGTTAAAGTTTTTGTTCGTAAACACGATAGAATCATTTTCACTTTCTTTTAAAACTATCAGTTCTAGTTAGTACTTTACAAGTACGAAGCATCCAACTGTTATTTTACGTAGCAACTTGATCAGTCAATTATTCCGCAATTTTTCAAACTATTTAAAAGTATAACATATGTCCTTGATAAGGCAACACTTGGAGATCATTCTAAAATATTTGCTATATGCTTTATTTAAAAGTGTTTCAAATGACTGAAATTAATAGTATTTACCAGAATTTAAAAAAATAATAGATGCAATTTAGTTACGTAAAATAACGATATTAAACTACATAATTCTCTTATTTTCATTAATATTCCACAAACGTATAATAGCAGCTCGTAGTGCCCAAGGTAAAACCTCCATAAATGTTTCCCGACCGCTCCAAAATTCTGTATCAATACATACATGATCTCCATTGAATCCGTTTTTGATGAAATTTGCCTCTATATTGCACTCTACCTTCTGCTGAATCTGTTGTGCTGTTTCTTTTTCTTGTGCATTCTTAATGTTCCATTGTCAACAAGTATATCAAACCCGTAGAAAAATATAATAAATGTTATCCGTTAATACATACATGTACTTACAGTAACAGTAACGATGTTTTTAACTGTTTTGCAAGTTATACAGCACAGTATTCTATTTCGGTATAAATCTCTACCAACTACGTTTTCATTTTAAGAAAAGTTTTACCAATGATACTTTTTTGTTCATTTTCACCAAGCCACTTACTTTGTGTGCTTATTTTTACTTATGCAGTTTTTGGAATTTTGTATGCGGTGTTATTTTTCGGCTGTTAAAAATTTTTCAATTTTTTGGTTTTTTTTACGTATCCGTATAAAAAGCAAGGAATAAAAATGTTATCCTGTAGTATTTGCATGACTGTTCTTATTTTCATCTACCTACAGTAACGATACTTTCGACTGTTTTGCATGCTATACAATGCAATATTCTATCTGGGTGTGTCTTCATTAAATTAAAAAGGTTTTGGATCACTTCTACTTCACTTATAATACTTTTACGTTAGTTCGCTTTGATTAAGCCACTTATTCGGTGGGATAATTTTTTTCTTATTGAGTATCTGGAGTTTTCTTTTGTGATACTATTTTTGTCTTTCCTCATACTAAAACCATGTTTATAATTCCGCTGTTCTTAATTTATTTCATAATCTGCCCGTATGAGTGCGTAAGTTTTAACCATTATTGGAAACAATTACCCAGTCATCTTAGCATTAATTTCATGGTGCGTTATCCTTCGCATACAATTCTGTGTGTTAATAGCTTAATACAGGGAAAACAGGTACAGCCAATAGAAATGGGGTTATACTAAAGAATATGCTTCTATTCATAGCAATTTATCTCTACCTTAAATGGCATAGAAGAATTAAACAGGACATGATCGTAATACCACCTTTATTAGCCAAAATGTGCCAAAAATTTGTTCTCTTTGGGACTTCCTTCTTGTTTTTGATTTGCAATCGTTTAGTAATAACCAAAAACACAAATGATTCTTTCACAATTTAATTTGTAGGAATGTAAGTGTTACTTATGGAAGGTAAAAGAATGTGATAATTACTTAAATGTTACTGCTGAGAAGGTTTGACTAAATCATATTGCCATTTTGATTTCGATTGTTTAAAGAGTGGACTGCTACACGCGAAAGTAATAGGAATTTTTCAATAGTAGTAATTTAATTACTCTATAGTTGACTGAAACACCTGAATGCAGAATGTTATTGTTAAAAGGAAGATAGTGTACATATTACAATTAATTAGGTAGTAATACGGTTTAAATTATAATTAATATTATTGCGTCATAGATTTAAATAAATGTTATCTATAATGGCATTATTAATCCAGTCGTTTGTAATACCTTTGTATTAAAGAGATAAATAGAAAGTTACGGACTGGATAGATTAATTTAGAATACCATGTCCTTAAACATGCTAAATAGTAATAACTCGGCGACTTTAAGTCTAATTGAGAAAATATGGACAAAGTTAAACCGTTGTAGTTGTATGAGAGGTTTAATGTTCATTGAAATTCAATTTCAAAATTACTACACACGTACAATGTTAGTAAGTTTATACATAAATGTCTATAGAAATATTTTCCAGATTTTTTGATATTTCTATCAATACTCATTGCAGAAACGTAAGTTAATTCTTCAAAACACATTTACGCTTGTAGAATTTTCTTTTTCCTGTAGCAAATAGGTGTGGCATTCAAAACAGATACTTGTTCACCATAATTATTGTTTAGAAACAATCCAGCATGCATTTATTATGTAAGTACTTAAAATAGTTAACACTTGATGGTAAATTAAATCTCTAGATTTCATTTATAATGTACTACCGTAAAAATATTTGTTATAATTCCGTGGAAAATGTTTATAAAAATCATTTTGGCGAAAGCATCCCATTATGGGACACTAATTGTTAGAAATATTCGTGTCATTATTTCACAACTGTGTTGTATGTAACTTATAAAGTTTGTTAATAAAGATGTAATCGTAATGCATAAAAGTACTAGTTTCATATGCTGAACTTATAACTCCATCAAAGACAATTTAGTGACGGGTATTTTACTTTCCAATTCTTGCCTATTATTGAACAATGAAAGGATTCAGCATACGCCCCTCACAATCGAAAATAAATGGTCTTATATCTACTACCAAGTGGATATTGCAAAGTAAATCCCCGAAGCTCAATATTTATTGCTTTCGATAAGCGACTACGGTAAGCACTCCTTCCTACTTTAAGGGGTAATATCTGTTTGAAACAGCACCAACATGACTAAAGTGGAATATTTAATTTACCGGACCTGTGTGCTTTGTAAGTATACAAATTAGTTCTGAAATTCTTCTAAACATATTTATAAAACAGGAAAGAAGATATACGCCGCAAGGCAAAGGATTCTCCGACCTTCTTTGAAAAGAAAATGAGGTAAGTAAGTACGTAATTTTTATATTTACCCTTTTACCCAATTTAAGTCTAACCGTAGAATGTAGTCCACATTTGTTTTATAAAAAACTATTTACTTGCTCAATTTCCTGTCAGTATTTTCCCTGAAGAATTATTAACGCCATTCCTTCATAGTTGATTTTATCAATACGTTTATCTCTTTCAAACTACGGATATTTTATACTGATACAAATTTTTTCAAACAATTTACTTCATATACAATGACATTATTATCTACAGTTCTTGTTAGTTTACTAAATGTGCATAATAAATTTTGGATTTCTTATCCTTAAAACGTAACGGAGATCTATTCCACTGCTTTCATTTATACACCCGTTTTTATGCAATATAATTGCATTGCTATACGTATAACGGGGGCATTTGATAAAGATGTATCTCCCATAATCAGAGCAATCTCGTGCTCAGAATGGAGGAAAATGGCCTACTTTGAGTCTCTTTCAAGATTTAAAGATAGTACGTGTGTAACGGTACGACCAACTTTCACAGTAGCCTTCACCGGCTAAGGCTAATACGATTGGTGCCACGGTAAAGAGGTCTACGATGCACACAATAACCTGCAAAGATTGATTTATTGAAATTCAGTAAATTGCGTGAAAAGCTTTAGTGTCTAATGAAGCAGAAGGGGGTAAAACTGTATAAAGGTGCTTTTGCGACAAAAATTACATTAACAGACCAGAAATCAAGCTTCAGAGAAATAAAAAGTTCGCAAGAACACCACAAAATGGGTAAAATGAAGAACAAGGCAAAATACACTTTAAGTAGTAATAAGGATATAAATGAGACAGAAATAGGACAACAAAAGTCGATTACACTGATTGGGCGAATAAAGTAATAAAGTTAGAGGAATCTAAATAATATGGTGGTAATTGTTTTGTATTCTTCCGTGATACAATGGGAAAATCATTCGTAGATTATTATTTAGATGAGTTTCTTCGTTATTTTGTCGGAAAAATTATAGGAAGGTGTCCGCGTTTGATTTTGGACGAACAGCTCTATGATTCGGTGCCTTTAAATTTTCAAGTCTACTCTTTTTTAAGCACAACTTATAAAGCAGTAGTCCAGTGTCTAATTTTTTATTGAGCCATTTGTTTCCTTGCTTCCTTAATACGTTCATATAAGACTATTGGTATCTAATAAGTCCCTGTTGTGACGAAGTTTCTCGTTTCCCTATATAGACACTATAATTCTTTTATTATCTTTGCATCTATCTTGCTTTTCTTTAGTTTTCGATACATGAGATCTCTGTTCACCCTGACAAAGGATCTTTCCCTGTCTATAAAATGTAAATAAACCTTTTCATCCTCTTCCAATGAGTTTTTGCCGATCTGCTTACTGTAGTGTACAGATAACGTTATTCCTCTACTTGGTCTGCAGCCGCATTGTGGATTTTCTAGGGTTTTCTCCATAATTCTCTTATTCTATATTCTACCATTATTCGAGAGCGTAGTTTTGCTTTGCAACGTGATTCCTCTATAATTTTATCTTGTGTCCTTTTTTTGTGTATCGATACTACGAATTCTATTTTGCTAGTCATTTGGAGCGACCAAGGCTTTTAATAGAAGTCTTCCCTAGTGCGAACTTCACGAGACTTATGTCAAAGTTTCTCAATAAAAAACAACACCTAATGTCCTTTACATGTCACATTCAACGAAATTACAAAAAAGTGTAAACAAATCTTTCCACTGCTGAAAAATACAAATTCACTGCGATAATAAATTTTAAAATAAACACAAACTCGACATGAAATTGTTGGTGCGTCGCTCAAATTGATTTAAGACGCAGAGGAGAATAAAAACACCAAAATTTTAAATAACACAGCGCCATTCATGTGTCATAATCACACCATTCGCTGTCATGTAAAAGGATTAACAAATAGACATCTTCAAAATAATAAGAGTAAGTTAACCCCATTACAATATATTTCTATAATACGTCAAATACTAATTTACATACCGAATTAGGCGTTTACAAATGAAAATCGAAATCAATAACGTGCAATCTATACAATAATCCATCGTGAGTCTATTTTTATTCGCTCTTGACATAATACAGTTATTAGTTATAACTTTGTTAATGGAAGGAGGTACCTACATACAACTGTTTCATAATCTACGAAAATTGCAATAACAGTAAAAGATTTATTTCGATACTATAAAAGGACTACATTTAATTATGTTTCCGTAAATAAATTTCGTACATTCTTTCTCGAAAAAATAAAACGTTTTCTTGCAATCGTGCCAAAGGATATAAATTCTGTATTGTAAATACTTTCGGCGCATTCTATGCAATATGAAAATGATCGGTTTGGCATATTTGTTTTGAATTAGAGTTTATTAACTTATTATAATGATAAAGTTGAAAGTCGTGTTAAAGGGTTAAAGGGTTCAAAACCTTTCTAATGCCAAAGGGTAACAAGGTTATCCACTTGTGCTCTAATTAAAAGGACTTATACATCAAATAATCTTATGTTAAATTGTGACCATTGTGCAACCATATTCATTAAAATCAACCGGAGCTGGTGCAAGTTACATTTGTAAGACATCAAGTTAATATACAGATAGTGTAGATCTTGCCGGGATTCATTGTTCAGTATCCTTTTTGCGTTTGAGCTTTAGTTTATTAAATATGGATCGTTTTTCTAGAAAATACTCTTATTTATAATTGAATTTCAAAAAATAAATTTAGGCATTAATTATCTACAGCTTTTGTTACGTAATATTCCAAAAATGACCTTAAAAAACGTTTTAATATAATAGGATTAATTGAAACAATAATTATTGTAGTATCTTCGTCCTTGCAGTGGCATTTTTAAGTAAAATGTTGAAAGATTTATTCGAGTGCAAATTTAGAAGTGGAACGATTACAAATTTTTAATTTAATTAAAACAAATAATTACAAAAAAATCTAATACGCTAAGAATTATTATTAGAGAAAAATGCAAGGATGGCTACCGAAAAGCGGGATATTCAATATTATGTCAGATTTATTTAAAAAAAAACATTATAGTTAAAAACTTAAAAACAATTAAACCGAACGCAAGTATTAATTTGGGGACAGAGAGAAAGTGTTTGCACTTATTTTCACGAGAGTTTGAACTGAATTTTATTGAAACAAAAGAACCAGTGATTGAGTTGTTGTCTAGAGATTTCAGTAGTTTCTATTATCAAATAGTCGCAAAAAGAAGGGCAGGTTCTTTGAAACCATTGAAAAATTGGCAGTTCTTGGAGAACACGTATGAACAAAGAAAGAAAGAACGACGCGACGTCACTGTTGTACAAAACCGATAGGTAGGGGAGATGTGGGTACAGTGCACCACTTTTTTTCTGTCGCTCAGAGATCTGTCATTTTTTAAGGTAGAGATTCTATATTCTTCCAGAGGTTAGCGTAGGTAGTTGGCCACAAATAATAATTTTCTCATTACTGAGAAATGAAGTAATTTTGAGCTAGTGAGATTTTTGACAACAGATGTGATTGGTTCAGTGTACCCACCTGGGTGGGTACATTGCACCAAGCCTCTGGGTACGTTGCACCACCATGACTTTGACATGAATTCACTGAGATAGGGTACCTACTTATCAGCGTATGCCGTAAGTTTGTAATAAATCGAAAGTGAAATAAGTGTAAATATAATAATATAATAATTTATTGAAAAAAAATAAAATGTGCCTTTTTTAAATTCTTAAACCATATTTTGAGAAATCAAAAGAAAAATAGAACAAAGAGGAACTTCTCTTAGTTGTGCCAGACTTAGGCGGTGGCAAAATTTTAACAACTTGTGTTTTATTCCAGTCAAAAAATTGGTCAGTTAGCACGAAAGCGCACTTTTTTGCTTGGAAATATTGGACGGTAATAGACTCATCTTCAACGTTGGTAAATTTTCCCACAGAATAAACTTGAACGCCACCTTTTCCAGTTCCTTCCTCCACAATCACAAACAATCCTTCACACAGTTCACTTTGATTTATAGCACCGTCACTATCTTCATCAATGTCATCGTCCCCTGTGTCTCCAAAGCATTCTCCTCCGCTGCTTTCGGGTTCTGAATGGTACTCCTCATCGCATTCCGTATCAGAGCATTGCGCTGTGCCGTCATCAAACAATTTCCTCTTAACTACTGGTGTTTGTTCCACCCCTCCATCTATATTCTCCTTCACCGGTGTGGCTGTTAAAATGGTCGTTTTCCCCCTCTTTCTTCTTCCAGGCTTCTTTTTCCGTTCTTGTGCTTTGGGGAATGGGCGAATGTCCTGAGGACTGACTACTCCGGTCACTACAAGACGAACTGCTTGGCAACCAGAGGAAGTAGAAGGCAATTCACTTTCTTGGAGCTGAGCAATAGGCTTAACTACGTCGGAAGGAGGGGGGCGATCTGTAACGAAACTGCTGAGGAAGTCTTCTTCACCGAAAATGTTCCGATCATACGGCCATATACCGGTTGCTTTAAAACCATTCTGCATATTGCCTATGGTAAAAGCTTTGGCGTAGGCTTTCCCAAATAGTTCAGCGATGTCATAGATCGTGATGGTTCTGCCGGCGTTATTGATCATAAAACTGTTGCACTCCGAATTGTAGAAGTTTTTTAAAGATTTGAACACAGCCACGTCCAGAGGCTGCAATTTAGATGACGTGTGTGGAGGAATCGTCAAAAGGTGCACATTGTTTTGTCTAGCAAACTTTATCACTTCTACTCCTACGTGGCTTTCATGATTGTCGTATATTAGAAGAACAGGATTTTCAGGAGTGGGTCGCGTTTGAGCAACGAAATGCTTCATCACTTCCAAAAAGATGTCATGGTTCATCCAACCAGATTTACACGCGGCACCTGCTGTTCCCGTTGGTGCTCCTTTCAACATATGAGACTTGAAATGCACTCTGGGGAAAATCAAAAAAGGGGGAACCGGGTTACCCGTAGCACTAATAATGCAGCAAGCCGTGACAAGAACACCTCTTTCCCCTGAGGTAACTTGGCCTACAGCTTTTTCTCCTGTCTTTGCCAAGACATTGGGCGGCACATGGACAGTAGTGAGGCCTGTCTCATCTAAGTTGTAGATTTGGCCTGGTTGAACATTCGTCTTTTTAAGCACTTTTTCCAAGTTGTCATAAAATTCATTTACTGTTGTTTTATTGAAAGCAGTTGCTCTAGCCAAGCTAGTGGCTTCAGGTTTTCTTATAGCTAATTCCGGCCACCTTTTTCGGAAACATTTCAACCAATCTTCACCAGTTGCCTTATTTTTGTCCCACGATTTCGGACGCTTTGCATTGTTTGCTACTGCCAGTTCATAAGCTAGTTGCCTAGCCTGTAATTTACTTAAACCATAATGCATCTTACTTGCCAATATAAGATAGTCTGTAAGCTGCTGTTCCTGTTCTGTAGTTAAAACTTTATTGACAGCATAATTTGGCTCATATTTTTTGTCTTCGCGGTCCTCATTCTTCTTTATGTACCTCAATAACGTCGTGTGACATAACCCAAACTTTTTGGCACTTTCTCGAATTTTCTTCGTGCGAGCGTACTCTTCAAGGGCTTTTTTCATAACGTCGGGAGAGAAATTGCCTTTGCTACGGACTTCGCCTATCCGTTTTCTTGGCATAATCTAAAAATACATATGTACATAGGGTACAATGCACCAGGTGGTACAGTGCACCACTGGTGCATTGTATCCTGGTTCATTGTTCCCACAGGACAATAGACGTTCATATTGACAAATATAACTGACTCATTAAAACCATTTCGTTAAAAATATCACTCAATATCTCTTAAAACAAACGTAAAATGCGATAAAAATAACCAAGAGGTACAAAGAATAAACTTACCTTGCCAGAAAAAAATGTTGCAAGTCCAAAAATAATAGTTTCGTTGTACAAAAACAATGAATTGTCAACAAGTCAACTAAGATGCGGTGATTATGCTACCACAACACATATTTGAACATAGCGAGCCCAGGCGTACCAATATAACATGAAGTCCCAACAATTTTCCACCAAGATTTAAAGTTATTGGTAGTGGAACATTGTACCCACTGGTGCACTGTACCCACATCTCCCCTACTTACCAGTTGGAAAAAAATTGTGAATGTAAAATCGATCGAAATGTAACGCGGAAGGGCACATATGTAAACCGGTAATCAAAACGACACAGGAGCGGCGGTTCATTCTAATAGAGAACTGAAACTCTCCCGTGAATAATCTTCTGAGAGATATTTTGACAATTGAAACATTTACTCGCGCCAGCCGATTCACGTGTTTCCTACACTACATGCAAAGAGGTGGAGAGTTCGTATTCCTCCAGTATTCATTAAAGTTTCATGTTATTTCTGAACAAACAGAAAACTATGCCACATAAATGTTTATTAGGCAAAGACTTCTTGGGCAATGACCATTTCAATATCTCGAATCAGTCAGTCAGTATCTCGAATAATAATTAAAAAAATAATTTAACAATTTATAGCCGACAGCCGACACTATGTAATAGGAACTATGATTCTGACAAGGTATTAGAGATTAGAGCCGCTTCCCCGTCCAGCATCCTTAATTTTATCTCACGTGTGGAATGGCTTGAGTCACATTGCGGGGCGAACAACTGTAATCAGGAAAGTAGCCCTTTGTGCTACATCCCGAATAGGTGGCCTATGTGCGCGTGGATTTCTGACCGCCCTCCCATCGAAATCCAGAATCCAGACATGGCATTACATTTTAAGCCATGTAGATTTTTATTCCATGAAATGGAAGCACACATTGTTGACGATTTAATGATACTATTCTTAGCGGAACACCATAGATATGTCAGTTCGCAAGAAAACAGGCGAGCATTGAGTTTTGAGTTCTAAACAAAGCAACGCATAGCAATAATTTACCCATAATAACAGTAACTTAATAAAAAATATTTCACAGCCTTAGATATATTTTTCTTCGATATACAACTAACATACTAAAGCCATTGATAAGTTTCTATTTCTAGTAACAGTAGAGGAACTGTTAGGCAGTTTTATTGGCTTGCCTTCATACTTTTAATGATTCGTGATTACTCGACCGTATTTTGGACAAGAGCAATTGTGTTAAAAATTCCTTCAACAATTTGAAGTTCCTACAAGTGCAACAAAAAACAAATCTCGTTTATTATTTTTATTTGGTGTTATTTATATTAAATAAATAGTTTCTTTTTGTTCTATATCCATTATTTTTACAAACAATTATATCAACTATTGCATTACTGGATTGAAAATGAGCAGTACTTTGTAATACTATTACCTACGATTCGTATTTACAGAAATGGAATTTTTCCTTAGATGGCAAAACTAAAAGGTACCTACATTAAAAATTCGATAAATTGTTATAATCTTCGTAAAAACGTGCTTACATCATTTCAAATAGTTTTCCAATTACTTCAAATAAATGTTACAAGAAAATTGTAAAATTCTGCTCTTTGACGCAAAATATTTTTAAAACTTTCCTAGTTGATCTCAATATTTAACTAAATCTCTACCCCTTACTGTTTGCGAGATCTCCATGTATAAATATGTAGATTGCTTGGACGCCCTGCATTACTAAGTTCATTGAATCAATTTTCAATTTTGTTACTCCGTCTATATTGTAGGTATAACGTTACAGATATTTTATCTGTGATAACATGTATAAGAATTTTTAAGTAATTTAGGTACAGAAACGGCTAAAGGCTAATAAACACGTAATTGTTATTATTGCAACTAAACTTTCCTTTGTTCCAAGAATTTCAGAATGTTACGTCTTTGTGAGTCAGTTCACCGTTGAAAACTTTCACGTTAAAAAACTTCTTGATTCACCAATTATTCCGCTGTGCTCATAACCTATTGAGGCTGTTTATTACAAATTAAATCTCAATTCTTGATGCTCCAAATAATAATTAATTGAGTACTACTGAATATCATAAAAGAGAGAATTGTCAACTAGTGAAAAATCAATTCATTTCAAAAGGTCGTTTAGTGTACCTAATGAATAGGATTTTAACAAATCATTAAATTTCTAATTCTTATTGGCAGTGAATGTGCTAAAGACCCTACTGAAGAATTTATGTACACATCAATCGAGAGATACGTCTGTCATCGAAATTACAAAACTAATACTTGTTCCACTATCAAAGTTCTCCACGGCTTCATTCATATTTTAGTTCAAATTCAATTTCTAATTGTCTTTTTCAGCTAAATTATCTTCATTCATCGCTGGGCGAAACACGAATTGTAATATTTTAAGCCATTTATTACAGTTTGGAAATGTTTAATTTTCCCAGTCTGTAATAAAACTAGAATAAAAGATGTAGGTATTGATCCTTAATATAAATGGTAATATGCGATAAAGGACGTTTTACGAAAAAAGAAGAGCATCGCTTACTTGCTTCCAATTTCAAAGTATGTGCAATGTGTAGAAAAATAAGGTTTATTAAAGATTCTAGGTGTGGCACGTTTGCTTCCTGCTATAAACGTCAAATAAAATACCAAAACATCTCAGAAGTCCCGTTTGTTTTGTAGAGCAACTTAGGAGTTAAGGTACGTGGTTTAGTTTTCTACATTCAAAAATAGACTTTTTCCGGACATGCTTACTTATTTAAAGGTTTTCATAAAAGGAAAAGAGTGAAAAGTTGAAAAAATTTGATATAAATAGCGGTAAATCGAATAAAATCGAATTTCAATCGGACAGCACCAACATTACACCTACACTAATCGGTATGACCGCCTCACTACAAGAATGAAGTCAAGTCTTTATTGTGGTATAATATAGAGCTAAGAGGTCGATAACCCGATACCTCCTTAGTCAAGGCTAGGACCTCGACGCTGTGGCCAATACTTAACATCGAAGTAATTCATAACTGTACAGTGTCGTCGCCATAGTCAGGTACTCGAATCAAAATCGAATGCAAACCTTGATCCACTGTATCCACCAACGGTACATTTCAGCAGGTATCTAAAAGCAATTCCGTATTGCACGGCAGTTCTTCGTGCATATGAATGAAAGAGCAGCGTGCAAGAAACGCCAGCTGCTTCCACTAGACCAGTTGGGCGGCGATGCGCTCGTGCTGACAGTGTCTTTTACGAGTTTTATTATGCCTGGACCCGGAGGTTTCTTGTTAGTTGTGTTATTGTGTAGTGTATTCCACAAAAATGTACAAGGACAAGATGATTCCTTGGCTGGAAGTTTTTTTTCGGGTATGTTTTCCAACCCTAACGATAAATTCCTAATATAGTCAGATTTTAAACGGGACTTTAACCATAAAATTTGTCTACTGATATATCCGTAACTCTCTTTAGGTTACAAAAATTTTGAAAAATTTTATAAATTTTGAAAATAGATCATCTCTTTTTAAATGTGTTACAAGTTGAAAGAGGAATGCGCATACGATCACGTATCAATAATAGCGGTTTAGGTGACGAAAAGTCCAAATAATAATAATGATACTATTGCACAATGTTAAAAAAACTATTTATAAAACAAGATATTTACTGTTATAATTTGTGCACATTATGCAAATTAAATTTTCTTATACCATTAGAAGCAAAAAATGTGTTAAATGAAGCTCAGTTTCACCTTGTTCTTAAACTTGTACCCAGTTATAGGTATGCGTGTTACACTATACAACAGTTAATGTAGGTCACCTACCAGTAACTTCAATGTATCATTTCCTGTGTAAATACTAACAGAATTAGTATTGACGATTTTATTTGTAGTACGTAAATCCCGTGCCAAATTCCTAACTAAAAGATGCTTAATTAATTTAACATTTTAATTCTCCACGCATCGTGCAACTATTAAATGAAACATAGCGGAGTTTTAATAAAGAGCTTACGGGACTACAAAAATGTAATGCATTGTTAAATAATGCATTAAATTTCAAATGAGATACACTAAAAAAGTTCGAATTTAATTCAAACCTGGTAATAGTAATCCAATTTAAAGAGCAACAAAGCTCTCTGCTCTATACCTGTACTGTGTAAACCTAATTATACAACTTTATTTGAATTTTAAAAACATATAGTACCTACATTAAAATTCATCGATTTTATCGAAATATTTTTTAGCAATTTGGTTTTTATTCTGAATTGTAGACTATTCCATGAAAGTTTTTACTTTTTAGGATGATTAATTTAATTTACGATGAATTTGAACCTTGTTATTAACTTAGTCATACTCTTACTCTCATTGCGCATCGTCCTATTTTGGATGAAATAGGTAAGTTTACTAATTCAAAATACCGCTAAAAGATGTAAGTCCTTCCTTTGGAATATGTCAACTGGAGGTGCAGCAGCAGCAGGTTGTCATGAGAAAGAGTGTCAGGTCATCTAATTATCGTCGTAGTTTAATTTGACATTCCATGAAAATCAAAATGCGCCAATAGAGTTTGATTAAATGGTTTTGGAATTGCTTCTCCACATCTCTACACATTTTCTTCTTTGTCTATGCGTTTTGTGAAAGTTTCCCATTTGTAGTAATAGTAATGAAATCTAATCGTAATTGGTGCCAAAGTAAATACAAAAAATAGTGACTACGAAGGATGAGGAACGAAATTGTGACTGTGTCGTTTCAATTCCTAATTAAACTTCATTGCAGTCGGGCGAGGTAAATACATCTCAAAATGTAATTCGAGGCCCTTCTTTCCACTTGTCGTTCTCTCATATACAGGGTTGCCCACTTGCCCTTCGTTCTTCGATAGTACCTTTAATATTAATTTTAGGACAAAAGGTCAAGAGACATTTCTTATTCAGATGTTCCTTGTTTACAACCTAAAATATTTTCAGGTCCGCACTACTCTCTGTTTCGTCTGTACAGGATCATACTCAATTATTTTAAATGGAACGCCCTATAGATTTTTATATTTTTGAAATCCATGTTCGATTCCAGACAAAGGTTGTTTAGCCTTTCACCTACTTAAGTCAACTCATTTAGGAGAAAATAAATGTTCTTTAAAAATTGTCGCCGAAATCAACAATCAGTAAAAAAATCATAACTATTCAATCATTGGCAACAGACCAACAAAATTTGAGATTATCATAAACAAAAGAGCGTTTTATTTCTCGATATGCTGATTTTGAACCTGGAAACATTCGGCGAGAATTTTTAAAAAACATTTATTTTCTCCTAAATGAGTTGACTTAAGTAGGTGAAAGGCTAAACAAACTTGGTCTAGAATCGAATATGGATTTCAAAAATATAAAAATCTATAGGGTGTTCCATTTAAAATAATCGAGTACGATCCTGTACAGACGAAACCGAGAGCAGTGCGGGCCTGAAAATATTATTTATTAGGTTGTAAACAAGGAAAATCTGAATAAGAAATGTCTCTTGACCTTTTGTCCTAAAATTAATATTAAAGGTACTATCGAAGAACGAAGGGCAAGTGGGCAACCCTGTACACAAACATACAATCCAAGGTGTGTAGCATTCACTGATATTTATCCGAATACAGCAATAATGTGACATATTCTAGCTTTTTCAGCATTGAGGTCCTTAAACTGCTTTCAGTCTTTATTAAGAGAGAAATGGAGAATGTCATTTTGATTCGCTCATACATACATCAAATTCTATAGCACTCAAATTCAACAAAAAATGTTTCAATATATTTTTAGCATTATAATGGTGTTTATCTTTCAAGTTTATGACTTAGGTGTTAGACGACATTTTATTGCCATAACTTTTCCTTTATATATGCCCTTTTGTTCAAAGTAGATTAGGTTCACTGAACTGTGTGTTCAATTAAAATGAATAATTAAATTATAAATGAGAAACAACATTGACAGTCACATTTACCGTACATATCTGTTATAGGTCTTTTAGATACAATTACCAGTACTGTTGATTCCAAAGACTGTCCTGGAGTATGCGTTCATGCTTTGGCTACAATTATTTGTTATGATGTACTAGATGATGTAGCTTGTCCGTCTCCATCAATGAAATGTTGCGTAGAACCACCATCGCCCAACGGTACAGAAAATACAAACAAAACCGATACAACTACCGTGAAAACTACCATTCCTACAACAATTATAACAACGCCAGTTACGCAAAAGGTACCTTTTTAGGTTAGCTTTAATACTACAAGGGGAGTTTTTATGTTATCTATGTAGCGATCAGTGAAATTACGCTAATTTTCATTAAAACTCTTTATCTCAGTTTAAAGAAGCGAAAATGGTGTTTTTTGAAACTTGAACACAAAACAAGAAATTTATGGAAGGATTGTAGCATGGTATGAAGAAAATATCCCATCCTATTTCTATGTACCTAAAGTGTTGGTGTAAGCCGTTCAAAGTTGACGAGAATTTTAATAATGATGACTCTAAGGAAAATCTTTAGAAGAACAAATTGAAGAAATCGTCAACATTTAGATTTAGTGTTGGCTGACAGCCGACCAAAACTTATAGCTGCAAAACTGGAAATATCAGGTACAGGTGTTTTTTTGAATGAGCGAAATGTTAGCATAATGTGTTCCTAAGAGCTGCTTAGTCCAAAACAAACACTATGTGAATGGCGAATTTGTGAATGGAATTTGACATCTTTATCCCAAGAGTGAAAATGCTTCAACAGAATTGTAACTGAGAATGAGACTTGAGTCTTTCTCCGCCGTCTCAGAGAGACGAAACATGGTTTTCTGGGACTCGGGGTACTCTTTTAACTGAGTATATGCCGAAATGACTACAGTAACGGTAAATGAGAAATATGCGAAAAACAACCCTACAATTATGATCAGAAATTTCTGATTTTGCACGACAATTGCAGGCAGCATATATCACGAATTGCTCAAACACTTGTCAATGAATCCGGCTTTGAAGAACTACAACAACACCTTACAGTGCTGACATCGCCCTCTGTGACAATTATCTCTTACCAAAGCTCAAGAACAACTTGAGGTAGCGTCCTTCTTATGGACTAATGACTTGGAAAATTTGCCGAGTGCTTTGCAGAATTACCATTTTACATGGAGTTATTGTTAGAAAAATGATTCTTACTTTGAAAAATACAAGTTTGTTAGTTGCCTTACGTTTTCATGTTTAGGTAGATAACTTAAGAGACTCCCCGAATATTAAGTCTGATGGCTTTATTTAGTGTACCTTTTCAGCAAGAAGTCGAGCAGTATTCTAACGTAACCTTAACAACGACAGAGATTAATAAAAAAGATTCGCCACGTAAGTAACGTTGTCTGTGAAGTACACATTCTTACAACATTTTAATAGCATTGGCCGTAAAGGCTTGTCCAGGTGTTTGTGTAGCCGAAAGAATATCAGATTATTGCGAAGCAATACTTACAACTGAAGATTTGTGTAAACCCTCTTTGAAATGTTGCGTATCTAGTGATGTTTTTGGAGACAAAATACCGCCCAATTTAATCATACCCAATAAAACAAAAAGCAGTAATACGAGTACCAATAGTCGAACAACTCCAGCACCTACTGTAACAACAACCGAACTGGTACGAATTCCTATAGAAACAAAAGCTCCACATACTTCCAAACCATGTAAAGGCGAATGCGTTAGTGGGTTGTTAGCACTAATGTTTTGCGAAGACATAGACTCTGAAGCAGAATGCTCTGAGGATGAAAGTTGTTGCATTACTTCATCTGTAAGTATAGAGGTTTGTCAAATTTTACTGTCTAATAAATTTATAGCCAACTAGACCAACGACTATATATACAACAACACTATCAACTTCACCAAAACCAGTAACAACTGATTTAGGTCCACGTTGTCCAGGTTACTGCCTGGTCAATATTATGGCAGCATTTTGTGAACGTCCCTCGGTGCTAGTTCCTCGAACGGCCGACTGTAAAAGGGGTTCCATTTGTTGCGATAACACAAAGGCAACCACAACGCCTCGTCCTAAACCTAAACCCATTCCAACGACAACTCCGGCAAGTACAACAACATCCGATCCACGACCAGAATGCCCAGGATCATGCATCGTTCCCTACCTAAGCTTTACCTGCTTCAGTAAGTTCCATCATTATTGCTATAGGAAAATAAAGTAATGTTTTGTAGGAAATGCGGAGATGACCGAAATATTTAAATGCCGAAAGTCTACAATGAAATGCTGTGCTCCAAAATCGCTAATACGTGAAGCGCTCGAACATAAACACTCTGATTCTTCGCAAACTTCCCAAATTATCACTTCGCAACCTAATAACGTCGTTCTGACAACAATTGCACCAACAATTGCAGAATTATCATCTACAAGTAATTTATAATTTTTCACATTTATCAAGGCCTTAAGCTAAAACCTAAATAGGATGTTGAACAATTCACTTAATTGGCGATCCCCACCTGAAAAATTTACGTGAATAGCTACAGTTTTATATATTTTATAACTGTCACATGAAATAATTTCTATAAGATGTGATGAAAACCTGGTAAATCCATAGCTTGTCCTTTAAAGATATAAGAATTATGTGACGTAAAAGATTTATTAATATTTATTATAGCTTTAAAGTAAGTCTTTTATGTTATACTGCAAAAACATACACACGAATGTCGATGTTGATTTATCGCAACCATTCAGTGGTAAATGAGTATTAATTTATACAGTTCATAACAGTTAGACGCATTATAATTAACATCGCATATTGTTAGCTGCAGCTTCCTCATCTTTAAGCACAACACGTCCTCCAGTGTACAGCAAGTATGTTTGTGGAGTTAAAGGAACTTCTAGAAATGCCAGAGTAGTGGGTGGAGAAGATGGAGATCAAGCAGAATGGTGTTGGCAAGTTGCACTTATAAACTCTTTAAACCAGTATTTATGTGGAGCAGCTTTAATTGGGACACAATGGGTGTTAACTGCGGCCCATTGCGTAACAAAGTAGGTTGTATAGAAATATGGAAATTGTGTACATTTATGATATTTTTGTAGCATTGTACGGTCAGGAGATGCCATATACGTGAGAGTAGGTGATCATGACCTTACCAAAAAGTATGGAAGCCCGGGCGCCCAAACTTTAAGAGTGGCCACCACATACATTCATCATAATCACAATAGTCAAACTTTAGATAACGATATAGCTTTATTAAAACTGCACGGTCAAGCGGAATTGAAAGAAGGCGTTTGCTTAGTATGCCTTCCAGCACGTGGTGTTAACCATGCAGCAGGAAAACGCTGTACCGTTACTGGTTATGGTTATATGGGTGAAGGTAATATAACTTTCGCCATCTTAAACAATTTTAAAATTATTTTGTAGCGGGACCCATTCCATTGAGAGTACGAGAAGCAGAAATTCCTATTGTGAGCGATGCTGAATGTATCAGAAAAGTAAATGCGGTCACAGAAAAAATATTTATCCTTCCTGCAAGCAGTTTTTGTGCCGGTGGGGAGGAGGGCAACGATGCATGTCAGGTGTGTATCTTAGAAACAATGACCTAATCATTTTAAGCATAGAGTTAGGTAAATTACTGAAGTTTAAACTTAATAATTATTGTTCTGCATGCAGGGCGATGGTGGTGGCCCTCTAGTGTGCCAAGATGATGGTTTCTACGAGCTGGCAGGTCTTGTATCATGGGGATTTGGATGTGGACGCCTAGATGTACCTGGAGTATATGTAAAAGTGTCATCATTTATTGGATGGATAAATCAAATAATAAGTGTTAATAATTTGTAATTATGTCAAATTATGCGTAATTTTTGTATATATAATTTAAGTTATTTGGAAAGACGGAATAGAACATAATTTAAATATATATTATAATTTAAGAATTTGTTACCAAACGATAATAAATAATTGCATAATTGTTTGTATGTAAAATGTAAAGAAAAGCTTATTGAATTGCTTTTTGTAGACATTCCTTGGGGGTTTACAAATTTATCACGTATTAGATATGCGACTCATAATGTATATTGTATTGTATAATATACTTATATTATAAGATGTGTACATTCACCCGACAAAAATAACAAACTTTTTATAGGAGTAATAAATTCTCTGTAACCTTCTTACGAGACGTTATGTGCTGCCTTCTAAATGTAAGAAGTGTAAAATCATTTCTAATTCATCTTCTTTACTAACATTATAAATCTACAAAAATTACATATCGTTAACTTTTTCTTTGATTTAATTGATTCTAATTACAAATATTTTTCCATTCTCCAAAAATATTGACGCGACTCACATTTCCTTCCATTTGAGATACTTTCCGCCATCTATTGCTATGTTATTCAAAATAAAGACTCGCTGTACTTTTCGAAATTTTGCCCTACTGCGTTGAGTGAAATTCAATGCCTACTGTCAAAGAAAAATTTAGGTTTGAAAGGAGATATTTATTTTTTTTTTCGTTTTTAGTCCCGACATCTTTAACCTATTTTAGAAACTTTCATTGATAAGTTCTGCGGTTAGTGTACGTCGCCATCTGTCAGTTACTAAGTTCAACCATAATTTACAAACCTGTATTCCCTGTATATGAACTACAGGCTATACAGATGGGATAAAATGCAAAGAAATGTTATATAGTAGGTATAACATTTCTCTGATAAAATGTTATCTTGCATTCTAGTAGAGGGCAAACCAATAAATCGTGAAGGGAATAATTGCCTTTTGTCTTTTTTCCTCTTTCAAATTATTTTAAAACAGTATTCTTTTCAATTTACAGAAATTAGAAGTTAGGTAATATATTCGGAGCTTTTCCAAATACAAGCGCTATATCGTCCAACATATTATAAACAATTAGTTCACACATCACTTTTATATACTTAGAAATAGAATGAAAATGAATCTAACAAAATACTACAACACCAATTAAAACACGAATTTGATATTGCAAAAAAACTGAAGTTGATGGCGACTGTAATGTTTTTCAATTACTAATATAACGCACTTGATTACTGGTATTTGCTTGTCTGAAAATACCTATGTACCTATAAATGTTGGTGGAGTAGGGGTGCTATTCATTGTTCCAGGACGCGTTACTCCGAAAAAAACCCGGGCTTTTATATTCCACGCGTACTTACCAGTGCAACACAATGCTTTTGCATTCAAGATGCACAGAACGAAAGAAGAAATGAAAGAAAATATTGGATTAAATTGATAAACACTTTCGCTCAAGAGGTAGAAAAGCGAAAAAAGTCAAAAATATTTGTCAAGTCAGCAAAAAGCTTGTATAATGCGACAAAAATCGAAAAGGTTCGGATTTTTTAAAAAAGCGCTGAATGCCGTGGACTGCAAAACCAGAGCAAATTCACGTCGATGGATGCCATTGTTAAGCCGAAGTCTTAATATTTTTTACCATTTCATTAAATGTCTACCATTTTGTTACTATTAGACGTATCTCATCTTTACGTTCGATGCATGCATTTCTGTAAGGACAACAGCAATAATCATTTAATTTTTACCGCCATACTGCTGCCATACATTGCAGCCATTATCGATCTGTGCCCGAACCATTAAAAATAAATTAATAATAATATGTGATTAGTGAAGAATAATCCCAACAAAAGCGTAGTATTCGTCGTTCTTTCAACTAACATTGTGCAGTTTAGTCAATAGTCAATATGTTAGTAACTATTCGGTATAGGTGTATTGATGCTTACAAAACCGGAATTCCGGGATTTCGGAAACCGGGATCCCGGACAAAATTGATGCAGTATTTGAAACCGGTATTCATACGTAAATACCGGTATTTCGGTGTTAATTTAATTTTATTTTAGTAGAAAATATTTTGGAGTAATTTATACTGTAAAATATTGTATCTATACAGGGTGGGCCAATAGTGTGTGGATGGAAGATTGAGGGTTTATTAACGAAAATTTCGTTCATGGGATATGGTAAGGCTACAAATCTAAAATATTTTCACAAGTTGCATTTTTTTTAATGGAACCCCCTGTATATTCCTTGGTCAATTCTAGTGCGATTTTATGTGTCACACATAGTACTTAAAACGGATCGTTTGGCCGCATGTGTCCAAAAATTGAATATCGCAGGGATCACAAAGCTTAGAAGGCCGTGACGATGCGATATTATACATCAAATGTACAAGCGTAAACCGGACGGTTAAATCCGAAATCTTCTTGTGTTCGGAGAAATTACTACGTCAATTTCTATAAACGGTAACTTGATTTTTCAAATGGCACTACCAATTTTTCTTTATTACGTTTTAATTTTTGAAGTATGAATTTACAAAATTATAATTGCGAGTTTATTATTTCCAATTTCAGTATTGAATTTAATTTAAACTTTTTAACTTCAAGTAGCAGTAATATTTTGCGTTTCGAATTTTGAAATTTGAAATTTCAAATAATAATTTAGGATTTATTAGCATTAATATTTTGAGTTTCAATTTTTTATTTCAAATTTCTATTTTGAATACGAAATTATTGAATTTTATGTGGATTTTTTTAATTTACATTTTTGAATAATTTGAATATTTTGAGTTTGGAATTTTGACCTTTGAATTTCTAAGCTATGCGTTTTTTCTTTTTCTTTTATAGTTTCAGCAGTAAAAAAAGTCAATATCGGTATCCCGGGATTCATTTGATTGAATACCGAAAACCGGTATTCAAAGTTTCTTCCGGTATTGTAAGCCCTAGTTGGTAGGAACTTTATTTTATAGGATTTTTACAGTAAAATATTAAAAATAAAACCTATATCTTGAAAGAAACACAATTGGTGTATATATTATAAAAAACCTGATTTCGGAGAGAACTGCAGATTACTCCCAATCGAAAGACCTATAATTTCAATACCTCCTGTTCAAGAAAGTCGATGGGTCAGAAGTAATCTGCAAATAGCGAAATTAATGCCTCAATACTTAGAAGCAGTATTTATATCTATTCCAATTTTTTTGGTAAAAATCGACATCAAGAAGCTTAGCCTAAATAAAGCACCCGGGTACGAGATATGGTCATTACCGAAATACTAAATCCACTGCCCAGAAAAGGTATTGCTATGCTAACTTACCAAATCAATACAGAACTCAAACCAAAGTATGTTCCCGCTATTTAGAAAGTATCGTACGTGATCATGATACTATAAGCAAGCAAATCACTCAACGATGTCAAGTCATGACTATTAGGAAAACACTCAACTCTCAAAATATAAATTTATAAACCTTATAACTTTGTGATACCCAACTCTAAGGATGTAAGTATATTAAATGCCCCTTAGGTATTTCGCTCGTTAACAATTTGATAAAAAGGATGGCTGGTATCAACATAAACAAGGCTCCTCCATTATAAAATACAGAAGTCCTCCAGCTACTGGATCGACAGCATGCAGTATTGGAAGGCCGAAAATAGCATAACCACATGAATTTGTGCAGTAACTCAATGTAAAAGAAAGAGAGCAGTTGAATGTTAGCTGTATTAGGACAATCGAAATAACTAAAGAACGATACCTTAGATTTAAATTTCATCCAACGAATGTAAATGATTGATTTTGAAAAGACCGGTATTAAAGTGTTACAATACGAAACAAAAATCGTGTCATTTAAAGCAAACTCTAATTAGGAGTAAAAAGAAAAACGTGAAGGAAAACGTATTTACATCGATTTGTACCCTTAAAAGTATTTTATTGAACAGTAGATTTCTTATGGCATCAAAAGATTAGGGTTTATACACAAATGACCACGTTGCCATAAAACTCACATTAAAAGCAATTATAATGGTTTATCGTTAACCATGAATAACAAAAAAGACGGTTAAAGCGAAGGAACAAAGGAATAAAGAAAAATTTCTCAATGGACTAGAATTGTCGATGATAATTCCATAAATGTGATTTAGATAAACTACCGATGCTTTAAAAGATAATATTTTTCTTGTACATAAAATAATCTTATTTTATGTAGGTTGCACAATATCTAAAAGATAAGGAATGTATAATATAAGTATGTAATAGTGCTTAATTCGAAGGGGCGGAATCGCTTTTCTTATCATGAAAAATTCCTATGGATTGTTTTTGATATGTCTCTTACTCCTTTTATATTTAGTCTATTTATAAATGTACAGAGAAGGTCGCAAATTCCACACACAAAACACATTTTAAAGATTATTGCAACAATGTGTAAGGTGTTTAATTAATATGATAGTATTCATGTATTTTAACAAGTGTCGCACATAATGGCGGCGAGAGGAACAATTTCACACTTTCTACAATCCATATACCTACACATGAAACGTAAACAGTCTACCCATCTACCCTTTCTAAATATAGTTGAACTAATAAGGAGAGGAATTTTATTAGACAAGTAACCTTCTTCTTGATTGAGAATAAAGTTAAGGGTTACCTTTTTCAGCGAATATATTGTAAATCAGAAACAGAGAAAAAAACAACATTCATATACATGTTCAACATTACGACATTCAACTGAGTATCGTAATAACGTATTTTACCGCCGCTGAGTGCGGTAAAGTGACAAATGTCAAAAATAACCTCTTCATGTCTTCAACAAAGTAGAACATTTATTGTAAACATTAAATACAAGATTTCTGCACTGCGATACATTAATTCCGGCAGATGTTGAAGCTACACAATTAATAATTTCGGTGGAGTTATCGGTTTACTTAAAAGAAGATTTTAAATTAAGAAAAAAAAATGTCGCGCGTTTATTATTGAGAGATGACGGATGACAAGTATGCCCACTACTTTGTTTTCATATCATATTATTTCCCATTTACAAATTTCTTTCGATCGAAAATATTTTAGTAGATAAAACGTTGTACGATATTAGTTTCGTAACATCATAATTGTTACGGTACTCGACGGCTTATCAAACGAGGCCCGAATCACCGTCTCGTATCGTAATATGATACGTTACGATACTTATATCGTAAATAACTATAATATAAAGAACAATGATATTACAAATTCCTTCTTCGCTTAACAAGAAAATTGTGAAGTTACAGAGAAACTCCAGCTTTATCATCACCGTAACATTATAAGCGACACCAAAAAATTAAAGGCACTATACCAGGATAAGGATAAAGCGTGTATTACAGAGAAAATCGCACACAAAGATTCAATAGCCAATGGACACCTCGCTTTATGATGGTAACCATGCCAAGTCTTTCCGCGGAAATATTTCCCTCCTGGATACGAGGGGAAATATTTCCGGAAAGAAAAATGAACTTCCATTGCACATTCACTTACTTCATCAATGTTCTTTATAGAATTCTCACCAAAACGAGCCATTTCTTTGAACGTAATAACTTTTGACACAATTTTTTTCTAAACGTGACTTGTTTGTTTGGTTACTTTAGTTTCAATTCCTAGACACTCTTGATAGTTGACAAAAATTATTTTTTTATATTTTCTTAAATGATTTTTCGTACCATTTCTTACTTACCGTGCAATTTATACATTGCCATCGATACGCTCAAAAAAATTTCCGAATAGAATAGACGCCTCGGGATATTATAAGTGATCATTTTTATAAAAAAAGTTAAATAGTAGTAACTAAGGCTAATATTCTCTAAGACACATAACTGTAGAACTGTAGAACATCAAAATATCACTAATATCTATGTGTCCATTACACAAGAGGTGATATAAAATTTCTCACAACGTAGATTTGGTAAAACACTAAACAGGATTATTTAGGAAAAGGTTTTAAGAGAGTCGCCTGTCACTTGTACGATTTAATTAATTTTTATTGTACTTTTTATTGTTTTCAGTGTTGTGTTCAACGGCCACAAGGATTCTAGTTCTTCCAGAATAACACAGATAACAAGGTATAGGGCATGTAAGATTTTTAAGTCTTGACACCTGTTACCAATTTATAAATATTATAACTTCAAAAGTAGTAATACACCTTTTCCACCTGTAGACAAATGCTTTGAATTCCGCCCGAGAAGAACGTTTTGTCTGCGTACGGAACCACTTATGCACATCGATTTCAACATTCAGCGCCACAAAAATTTTTTTTTCTACAAACGTCAAAAAATGACAAGGTTTGCGCATTGATAACAATACGCTAAGTGACCCTTTTTTTCACATTCCTACGTTACCATGACACCGTGTATGAAGTAACGATGCCGTGAGCGAAATACTCACTTCGCGCACTGCATTTAAACTATATGAAAGTTTTGTATTTTAACGTTAAAATAATTCTCAACTTTTTCACGTTTGTAGACAAAATTTTGTTTGTAACTCGTGCGCGAAATGCCACTTTGGTGATCGAGAACTGTTAAAACGAGTTAAAAAAATCAGTTTTCGATCACCAAAGTGGCATTTCGCGCACTAGATACAAAAATAACTATTTTAATGCTCTAAAAAGTGCCAGACTTACTAAATGTGATGAATATTTACTCAAAGACAGAAATTTTCAATTGGTTATTGCGTTTCACACTATGACGACGATTCATTTTTGTTAATTTTAACTGTTTACCTAAGGCCTATGTAGCCCATATAAATTTGGGGTGATTTTTCTTAATTTACTTAATAATTCTAATGTATTGTCGGGTAATATTGTTAATATAAGTAACCTAAGCTATTGTTACAGAGATTTCTGTTTTAATTCATCATTTGAATTTTCTAAATTAACGTGTGAACCCCACTGAGTTCGGACCTCTTCTTTGTTTCTCTGGTACTTCATTCTGTCCACCTCTGCGTTTAATAATAACCAATGCAAAACTAAGGTTCCTGTTCACTCACCCTTCGCCTTAAAATATCGATCCAAAATTATGATTTTTCATATTACAAAAATTATGATAATTGAAAATAACGATGAAATGTTACTAAATCATTCGTGGCAACTATATTAATACTTCTGCAAAACATTATTTGTCTTATATTTTCTGGTAAATACAAAAAACCTGTTACCATTCTATCTAAATAATTTACTACTTGGGGAGGCACTATTTTTTAACCCTGCTTATCGTGTACAGCGAATGTTAATTGAGCTGCATGTGGACAAGTGTAGTCGTGCAAAGAATAATGCCTTTTCTTAGTCACGTCGTTTTGTCCTATATTCAACTAAAGTGTAAAAAAAACAAAAGCTTTGCTTTCTTCAATGTAATCAACGTGTAAACTAATTGGGATCCGACACTACGGTCGTCAGAGCTTAAGTTCCTTGCTAACGTTTTGGCTTTCAGCCCCGGTTTAAGGGGGGGGGGGGGGGCTTAGGGGGGCACAAGCCCCGGGCCCCCGGATTATAGGGGGCCCCCTGGCCTTTGGAATCCATCCAATATTTTCTGCATCAAATTTGTATTTTATATTTAGCTGCATTTAAACCTAAAGATAAAACGTGTTTTCTGGAACCATACCAAGTGCCAAGTACCAACATCCAGCGGATCAACGTATACGATGCCCGCGCTGGCGTCTGTCTAGCTTTGACGGTCTAAACTAGAGAGAAAAGGGTATAGCGCCGGAGCGGGTGTAAGTGAGGCTGAGGCGCAAGCGAGGGGCCTGGCGCGAGGGGTAAACCGCTGGCCAAATTGTGTACACCAAACTTCCCTAATTGATAATACTTCCTTTCTTCCAGGAAGTATACAATAAACTTCCCCTTCTGCCTATACTTCCTCTATTCCATCCGTACTTCTTTGATACTTCCCGTACTTCCTTCATACTTCCAGTACTTTCTCCATACTTCCCGTATTTCCTATATTTCCCTTTACTTTTTTTTCATGTTTTTATTTCAAGTATGTGTAAATAATAAAGTTAGTAATGTGGAAGAGATCATTTTATAGATCTTATACCAAAAACATACAAAAACATAGTACTCTCTAAGATTTCCTGTCCACTAATTAATAATCTTTGTTACCGATTAAGTGATTAGAGTGTAAAAAAATAAATTCATAAGGCCCAAGACACATTTATACTGTAAATTATATTTTTTTAAAATATACCGTAGTATTACTGGGGGGCCCCGCATCACGGGGCCCGAGGCGTGCGCCTCCTGCGCATGTTCGCAAATCCGCCTCTGCACAGCAATGACGTATTTGCGAGCGTATTTGGAAATAATAATTTTGATTTTATATTATTATGCCGTCACGTGGTCGCGACAAACATGCGCGCGCAAACAGATATCGTCCGCATAGCAAAAAGTCTTTTGTTATATCTATGATTTACAATACAAAATAGTGTAATAATTCTAATGTGGCTTTTAATGTTGTTTCTTTAATGTGACTTTAATATTTTTTCGTAACTTCCTCGATACTTCCTCGATATTTCCTGTACTTCCTCGATACTTCCCATACTTCCTATACTTCTTCGATACTTCCTATATTTCCCTTTACTTCCTAACTTTTGTACACCAAACTTCCCAGCGGTTTACCCCTCGGCCTGGCGGCGTCCTGAGTGCTCCCTCATTCGATAGTTCCGAGTTCGTAGCTTGTTTTTATCTCCTATTTATTACTAAACTATTATTTTACAGTTTTCGAAAAAATACTCTCGCAAACCTATAAAATTTTTACGCTAAGCGGCTCGTTTTCAATTTGGACGCCTGCTACAGTATATGAAACTGATATAATCGCATTTCTGAAGAATTCACCCCCCCCCCCGCCAGGGCTGGTAGCAACGTTAGGGCCCCTGAAATTGTACCCGGGCCCGGATGTCTGATCCGGACTGTTTGCTTTCCGTGGTTACTGATATCACTATCGCAGCAAAGTCAAAGTTCTCTACAAACACGATTTTTGCCACACTTGTTATAGGTTGAATTAGCCTTATCCAGCTCAACTAAAATAGCGATATTATAGTAACAGACGTTGTAGCATTGCTAGATGCCATCGTTAATCAAACTGACAGTATTGACTGGTTCGATTCGGGATTGGTGATGACGGTTACCAACATGACTACTTTTGGCAATATAAAACCCTTTGTAACAGAAAAAAATAAAATGCAACTCCAGTTTAAACCCCTATTATTGACATCATCCTATTTATTGAAATAATTAGTTATTAATAAGAAAGTAAATAGAATACTTTTCCGTGTAATATGTATAATTCGGAGGCCATAGGTGTATTTATAACGAATTCGTGATTGTTAATGCCAATACGATGCGTAGGTATACAAAATTATAAGTTAAAAGCAGTTCCAAAAACTCGGCGTGCCTTCTTGTGTCAAATAACAGGCTTTCCTATGCGTAAACGAACTTTCCACTCCTTTCTCCTATACCGCACCATTCTAGGCAGAACCGTATATTAAAATACCATATTGCTAATGGTTTTTCATACAACTGAACAGTAATGACATGCATGTTAGAGCGTCTCCGTATTTCTATAATTCGTCGCAAGAGTGGGTCTTTAAACGGGGATCGTTAGCTTGGTAACCTGCAATTTACTGCAAAGTAGGTACATGAAAGCTCCGATTATAATAAGAATATTGGGCTAGTCACGCTTTTGTCAATGATGACTAGATATACTATCGACATATCCTAACTATCTCACTTATATTACAATTAAAGTTTTACTGACTTTAGTACCCTTTTATATAAAATCCGAATCGAGAAGTTTCGTAGTTTGATAAATAAAGAAGAGAAAGTTGGATAGAAGGGAATGATTGTCGAGCTGATTATTATATATATTTCGTTTTCTTATTAGATAGTTTCAATATTTAAAACAAAATCCCATTTCAAAAGGGAATTGCAGGGCCCCGCTGTCTCGTAAGCAGGTTCCCAAAGTGGGATTCACGACATAAATTTAATCAAATGAGAAACAAGCGAGTACCCGGCGCCGGCGTTAAAATTTAGCGACGAAATAAGGGTAAAATAAAGGGTGTTTCATTTTCTATGCCGAATTTGATTATATTATAACTTTAATACAAAATTTTTTTTTCAAAAAAGCTATGTCAGTGTGAAAAACAATATCTGGCATATGTACACCACAAGCATTCATTCTCTCATTGAAATTTACCTAGATTCGTTCACACATCTCTGGGTCTACACTAATTACACGACCAATTTCTTCTTTAAGTTCCTGAGTATTTCGTGGCTTGTTTTTGTACAGTCGACTATCACAAATTGCAGGAACAGCTGATGATAAACCTATTAAGATCAGACCTGTCAACCTTACGGGAAGGAAATGCCGCGCAATTCAAATTCGGCGTAGAAAATGAAACACACTTTACTTGAAAAACTAGCGACCTTAACAACTACCTACCAAAACAAGCTACAGTACGATAAAACAAATGCAAACAAAGCGTACTTTAATAGAGAAATATACCTACTCTTAATTTGAAGTTTGTGAGGCCTTCAGTAAAATTTTGGACAACTTTAACAGCTACAGGCAGCGCAAGGATACATTCTCTAGAATCTAATTATGGCGCAAAGCTGCAGAGTCAGTCAGATTTGCGAAAAACAACACACCGATATATTAACCTTGTTTGCGAAGAGGTTTTCAAGTTTATCTCACGTGTTTGATGGCTTGAGTGACGTTGCGGAGTCGAACGACTCTAATCAGAGAGGTAGCACAAAAGGTCCGAATAGGGCTGTGTATGTTTTTAAAGGACTGTGAAGCTAATCAAAGAGGATATTACCGTCAATCATGCGAATTCGAGGGACGTCGAATTATTGCTTTCTGCGAAGCTGCTTGTTCATTTGTAAAAATTGCGAACCGCGTAAATCGAAATTAGCTTACTGTAATGCGAGTGTGTCGTGCATGGTTTGAAGATGGCCAGGACGTCGTAAAAGAGGACCGAGGTTTCAAGAAGAATAAATGAGCGTCAAGATCGTCGCTTGAGACAACCGGCATTTAGAAACCAATTTTCGTTTACTGGGGCAATTCGTGACCAATGGTTTGGTGAAAAATATCGTCCGCAACTTGTGCTTCCCTTGACTGCGGAACATTGTCAGTAACGGGTTCAATGGTGCAGTGAAAGATCTCATTGGAATCTTGAATGGCGTCGTGTTGTCTTTAGTGACGAATCCATCAAATTTTAATAGATTCAAGGACATACATAATTACGCAACTCGCCTTGGCCGAAACCTACAGTACCAAATGCACAACCTGAGGATTTTCGAACTGAATCCATACTACACTGGAGCTGTGCTTTTTAATAAATTGCCCAGTGATATAAAAATATAGACAATATAAAGACATTTAAACATAAGCTAAGAAAATTCTTACTACAAAAGGCATTTTACTCTGTAGATGAATATATTGTTTAATTTTAATTTTTGTATTACATTGTAACTGACATGACGTATCCTATATCTTATCTTATAAGATCTTTGGGAAATAAATACTATTCTATTCTATTCTATTCTATCTAGATTTTGTTTATACGTGTACGACGGTCGCATAAGAATCAAAAGAAGACGAGGTGAACGACAGAATCTTCAATGAAATATTACTTTTTACACATAAAAAGTGTTGAAAATACCAAAAACTTGTGGAATAAGGTACAGAGCCTTTGTTTATAACGACTATCAGTTCGCAGGAAAAATTGGGCATTTGACAACGTTAATCTAAATGCGTTTGGAAAATTACGCTAAATGAAACCCGACAGAAATGCGCAGGATGGGCTTTAACAGTAATTTCACACACATTTCCACCTTATATTTTTGGTTAAACGTTTTTTGGTAGATATGTGATTGTTTGATTTTTTAAGAAGCGTTATCCAGCTTTGCATAGGAACGAACTTAGGCCTAGGTAAGTATTTAAAAAAGAAAAAAAAATTTTAGATAAGAACGATATAAATGTAACATCATTATTAACACCAATTCATCTGAAGAAGCGAACCAAGAAGTTTGCGAAACGTAATGTAAATGTAACACATAAGGAAATAATTTCTTACAAGATGACCCCTATGCAAATGAGGATAATTATTCTTAGAAAATCAATCAATTTGCACCTTATGTTCATTTTCCATCAATTAGATTTAGTACTATACCATACAGCAGACAAGTATACTTCATTACAAACATTAATTTTTTTGGAATGGTACAAACACTTTATAAATAAAGTCGTTGGACTATGTTGAAACAGGCCTGCAAGAGCTTTTTCCTAAATTGAGTATGATGAACAACCTTAAGATAAAAGTAAACCCGGTGTACTTATTAAATCTTTATATACAAGATGGTCTACTCGTGCGAGAGCTACCAGTTCACTCCTTTTAAATCTTAAGTTTGTGATCAATAGTTTAAACGAAATAATATCGTTAAAGCTTGAGCATGAAGCTTTAAAACAGTTGACACAGCTTAAGTTACAAATTTGTTACATCACTAGTTGATTGGAACGATGTTTTACAAATAGTGAATGTCATATATAAATTAATTCAAAAAAGATCAGGATTTATTTCAAGTCAAAGTGGATCAAATGTGAAATGGATGAAACCAAAATGCATTTCCAACAGAGCAGAGTTAGAAGAAAAAATCCTTTTATGGCGATCAAAGATGATCCTATTACAGACAGTGTGCTTAACTTAGAGAAGATGACTACAGAAATGCTTTATCGAATTGCGGAGTTGGAGGAGGTAACGAATTTATTTGGGTTTCTGCATCCAAGAAGAATATAAATAAATGATTTTCAAAAAAACAATGTGGTGCTGTAATTTTTTTGTCGCCTTTTCTTGTAGGCGAAAAACCAAATTCGATGACAACGGTACTTTAGGTTTACTAGCGTATTTAGTACAGGACAAATTTCTGAATGTTTTCCCTAACGTGGAATTATGTTTGTGTGTTTGTTACTTTTCCTGCAGAAGCAGCAAATGCGGAAAGATCATTTAGTGTACCTACTCAAAATACTAAAAATATACTATGACGCAAGACGTCTAATTTGGCGCTACTGTCTATTGAGAAAAGTGCTAAACTTTAATTAGTCTTTAGTTCTTTTTGTCAGCACTGCCTATAATTTCAATACAAAATGTATAAGCTAACATCTACTCGTATGTGGCAAATTCGAATACATGAAAAACTAATGATAAAAAATTGGTAAATGTTTCGGTAGAATCGTAACTGCCACACCTGAACCCGGTTACATTTTGCAACGAGTGCTTCCAATCCTTAAAACCGCTACTGAGCAACAGCTTCCGTTTATCTACTCTTCAAATAATCGTGCCTCAAGGTTTTCATTTTGTATATTAATTAAACATTAAAGGAGAAGTAAACAAACGATTAAAGTAGCAAAATTTGCCGCTACCTGAAATTGGCAAGGCCAGTTATGTGTATTAATTCAACGTTTATAGCGGTTCGTTTGTGTTTGTACAAATAATTATTTTAGGTACCAAAAAAATTTGTTCAGAATGGAATTTTATTACTACACGTAAAGAGCAAAATTCTTGATTACGTAAATGGAAAACACCAAAAATATAACTCTATTTTTAGCAAATTTTGCTGAATTTTCTTCTACTTTTATAAAAATTACTACCGTAGCAGCACATTATTGTGGTTCCAATCTCTTATGAAGTCAGTAAAGTTAGAACTAAACCAGTTACTACTAAATGTGTGGAAAAAGGAGAGAGTATCGCTACAGAACACAAATATTCGTACATGTAATCCGCAACACTTCAATTAATTAATTTCATTTTATCGTTCAAATATACCATTTCAAACATATCTATTAACATTTTTATACGCACCCATAATACTTGGGTTTGTTACCAAAGCAGTTCAAAAAATACAAAGATAATAATAACAAAACCACCTACCTTATGCCGCTGTATATCTGCCGTCTGTAATTAAAAAGGCACAAATTAGCAAGTTTAAAAAAATTGATACCATTAACTTACCCGAATGACGTTATTATTCATTATTTCTCCCATCGGTCCAATCCATCACTTTAGATAATTAAATAAAGTTTACGTTTAAATTAGTCACTGATGCACAAATTTTTTAAACGCGAAAACACGAACGCGCACCGGCAATTAAATTCAAAATTGATTTAATTTCACTACTCGCGCACTACAAAATGTCAATGTACAAGTTCCAGTCCTACGTTATCAAAATTATTAGTTGACGTTGGAGTCACATCTGGTTACCTTCATATTTGTTTCACCTGATGGGTATGATTCAAACAGATGTTAAATTTATCGATTTTTGAGGAATTTAACATTTATAAATCTCGAATATTTAATACGAAAATGACAGTTATGTAATTAAAAGATAGCATTTCTTAGAAAATTTGTGTTTTGCAAACTTTTTTGAAACGTATCAATCGTTTTCACCTTAGTTTTCAGATTTGCAGAAATGACTACAGAATTAATTGTTCGAAGTGTAACCAAATAAAAGCGGACACATGTGGTCCACAACCTTTACATTTTGGGTTCGTCACCATGAACCCAAATTTAACAATCAGTTCAAAAAATAATGTGGTTTTAATAAAAAATGACTCACCTTGCGTCACTGCCGTCTGTAATGCAAGAAAAGGTACAAATTAGCAAATTTCGAAAAATGTTTGTATCCCTAACTTACCCTAGTGACGTCATCATCCCCTTTTCTCCAGTTTGATCCAATCCATTCCAACCCATCACTTTAATTAAACAACGTTCACTGTTAAATTAATAACTGATGCACAGATTTTTAAAACCGATAATTTCAAAATTGATTGAATTTTACTTTGCTCACACTACGAACGACGACGTTAATGTACTGGAACAACTTCCGATAGTTATAGAGCGCGAGCGGTTACTTTCACTTTTAACGATAAGGTCAGGTGCATATCATACGACGGTCGTGAGTCACAGGTAGATAAGTTTATTCATTTTTGAGAATGTTTCTAATTTTTGACTGGTTCAATTTTTAGGGTAAGAACATGTCGAAGATGCATCGATGATTGCGGTCGTGGTCGCGATCGATGTCGATATATCGCTACCTCGATGCCACAATTCTGTGTAAACATACCCAGGATGTTTATCAATTCAGTTCTCTGTTCAGTACGCTAGAGTTTAAAATTTTGGTTCTAGGTATACTTAAGTACTTATATGAACTATGTACTCAAGCCAAAGCGAAAACAGAATGCCTGTAATTACAAAGTACCTAGTGGTTACTTTCTAGTTTTTCAAACCATCAATATAGTGCTCACCCTATTAATGAAAAAAGACATTCGGGAGAATATCATCATCTGTTTAAAGAACTCAAGTGCCATGCCATCGGGCATTAAATACTAAATCAATTAATATTCCTTTTTGTTGATATCCATTTTTCAAAAATGCAGAATATATACTGTCGTTGCAATGCACAATTAACTGCTTTGTGCAGAAGAGTATGACGTGTGAGTAGCGTGATCTGAGCGAGCCAATGAGGTGCTAGTTATCGCGATATCATCTTTTCTACATCGATGCAAACACAAACTTTTTTGTATCGACCTAATCATCGCCCTAAACCGCGAAACTGAATTGGTGCAAACCTCCTCGTCATGTACGCTCCCATTCAAATATAGCTTATTGTTTTGATATCGCTGTATCGACATCGACCGCGACCGCGACTGTAATCATCGATGCATCTTCGACATGTCCTTACCCTTAGACTATTATTTACTAAAGGAATATTAATTTCACAATTAATCTCGTTTTCTTTCTTTCCAAAAAAAAGTGATTCATCGAAAAACTTACAATATACCAGTATATACAGGATGTGATTTTTTTCTTCACCTTCTCTACAGGAATTTCGGAAATGAATGGAGATGAAGAAATTTTAGATATCCTCAAGCTGTTTGATTAAATAAAAAACAGCTTGTCGTCCTTTATTTGATATGTAATAAACTCCTTTGTTTTTTTAATGTAATACTGTACAGGGTGTTAATACTAAGTTGTGACACCCGAAAACGGCAGTTAGAACTCATTGAAACAAAAAACTTTTCTTAATTCAAATTTTTGATTTAAACTATCTACTATAACATTTGTCTGAAACATTTTTTCGGTCTTTCCAAAATAAGTTTTTATTCATATTGAATTACAAGAGAAATTTTAACAAACCGCAACAATTATTTAAAACAAAGCAGGCTTGCTGCCATTAAACAATGAAACAAAAGCCGAATGATAAACGCCCACTTCAAACTTGAGGCACGTGTTTTCTAGTTTGTACGTAAGTACCTTTTGTGTATAAAAATGCATGATTGTCAATACGCTGAACTTTTTGACATGGTTTTGGTTTTTAAAGAGGCAAGGAGAAATGCACAAGAAGCTCGTAGAATTTATCGGAGAAGATATCCAAATCATCAGCAACCAAGTTGCCGTATTTTCTAGAAAGATATGTAGACGTTTGTCAGAAACTGGAAGTTTTCACTCAACAATTGGTGGAATTCCAATAGATTACGTCGATCCCCTGCATTTGAAGAAGCTGTTCTTAATATTATTGACGATGAGCCACCGACGGACACAAGCGTAATTGCAGATAGATTAGATGTAAATTACGTGACAGTTTGGCAAGTTCTGAAGGATCAAGCTCTCCATCCATTTTCTAGACAAAACATGCAAGCTTTGAGACCTGAAGACTTCCAGCCAAGATTGTTGTTTTGCCGTTGCTTTCTTGAACGTTACAATCTTCAGAGGCGTTTTGAAAAACTTATTTTGTTTACAGAAGAAGATTTATTCACAAGGGACGGTATATTTAATTCTCACAATAATCACCTGTGGTGTGATGAAAATCCCCACGCAACATTCATTCGTGCACATCAACGACGTATGGGCTGGAATTGTAGGGGACAATTATTTTACTTTCTTAAATAACGTTCTGCCAGAGCTTCTTGATGACTTAACGCTAAACATCAGACTTTGGTTTCAACATGATGGAGCACCGGCTCACACAACCCGAGAATTCATAGCACTACTAAATAGAGAACATTCGAATAAGTGGATTCGGGGAGGAGGAACCGAGGCTTCAAGGAAAATAAAAGAGCGTCAAGATTTTTTTTCCTCAACTCGGCAAATTGGTGACCAATGGTTTGGTGACAAATATCGTCCACAACTTGGGCTTCCTTTGACTGCGGAGCATTGTCAACAACGGGTTCAATGGTGCAATGAAATATCTCATTGGAATCTTGAATGGCGTCGTATTGTCTTTAGTGACGAATCTAGATTTTGTTTATACGTATACGACGGTCGTATAATAGAGTCAGAAGAAGACCAGGTGAACGACGGAATCTTAACGGGAATTTCCACTTATAGAAATATAACGCTGATACAGTTTTCTTTTTTGGGACAATCTGTAGGTACATTATGAAAATAAATTTGAAAATGTTCCCCTAATCGACCCCTATTTACCTCCAAAGCAAAACCTTTTTAAATACAAGCAGTTTAGCCGTAATATTCCGTGTCGAATAACGTGAATAACCCTTTATGTCTGTTAGGTGAAATTCACATAATGTTCAAGATAAAAGGAAATAATTTTCATAACGTTACTCCCTTCAATAATCAAGAATACGGACAAATTACCGACGTAGCAAAACAGCAAGGTTTACATTCCATTATTTAAAAAGGCGGATACCGTATTTTCTTTAGAGCAAACATAGACTTTAGTGTATTTGATCTGTGGTAGTAAAAATTCCAACTGAGCAAACTGACCAAACATCTTTCTGTTTGAAAAAGTTGTGAAAAATCACTAAATCGTGCCAACCACGCCATACAAGCATTCCTCCTTTGAACGATTTCATCAATTTCAAGACAATTTTATAAAAATATCTTCGTAAATCCTTTAATACAACTTATTAAGACTGTTAGCTTTTTTGACATCATTGTGACAATGGAGAACTAAAGTTACCAAGTTTTTAAATAATTCTTGAGTTGGACGTAAATTACTAAATTTGAAAGTTGACGGTTGCTAACACACAATTTATTTCAGTAAAATGAACGCTTTAAAACTATCCTGTTATTTTATGATATTCCAAATCTTTTACCAGTACAAAAAAGGCAGTTACCGTAATACACCATATTTCGAGTATAATCAATCATAAAAGGATGTGAGCGTAAATATGTTTAAACCACCAATAATTTTTTTTTAACTATAGTCTTGAGGTGGTGTTAGTCAAATTTATTTACCGATTTAATTTGTTTTATTTGACTTGTAGTTTGAAATAATTTAGCTTAGTTTTATTCTATTTATTTTATTGATCACTAATATCTGCAGCTATAGTCACAAATTTAGTTATTAAAAATACGTTAGGCATAATATACTCAATTCTCTATTATGGACTTAATTCTGTTTATTGAAATTATATGAGAATTTTCTCACAATTGAGGTACCTAAGGGGGAAAGGTTTCAAAGTATGTACTTATAAAAAAGGGAGGAAGGAAAATAGTTTGTTGCTAATCTTTTTGTTTTAAGTACAGGGACTGTATTCACCATATGAATGTCGAGATACTAATTAATAACCATTTGTTCAAGATCTAAAACTGATCATTAAAGTTCTAAAGAAACAATTTTAAAACCTTTTAGACGTTTTTAATCGTTTTTGTTCCCCTTGGGAATGAAAAGGTTGAAGCTAAAATTGGGAGATGCGCAAGATTATTTTAAGTGGAATTCCGATTGGGTTTTTTGTAAAACTGTTTTTATTGTATAAATTTACCGATGAACGTTATTTTTCTACGTAATCGCCTTGTTTTTTAATCCACCTTTTTCATCTGTCGACCAGTGCTTCAATTCCATCTAAGAAAACACATTTCGCTGCATCAGAAACGATTTATGTACAGCGATTTTTACGTTTTCGTCATTCGGAAATGTTCCAAAGAAGTGGTAATCACTTGGGGTCAGATTAGGATAGAACGGAGGAGTTACTATATAATCAAGATTTTGCGTTATGTTTGCACTATTACGACGAGCACCATCATATTAAAACACCGTTTGGGAAAGTCAGCGGTTATTTGCTGAACTTCTCTTAGTTACGTCATCTTTAACAACAAGCGATGTCTTTATGATTCCTGTCAAGTTTAACAGAATTTTCTTTCACATTACATTTCAAATGAGTGCCATCCCGGTTGATTGGTTTATGATGATGATGAACTTTCATGTGTTTCCCATGAGCCGATGTGCTGCACGCTTTTGTACGTTGCAACGGTTTTCCCCGTTTCATCAGTGACCCAATTGGTTTTCCTCAATCCCCATGATTACTATAGGTGAATACTTAAATTTACGTTTTGTTGTTTTTTAATCCTTCAAAATGTTATTCTTATTAACGTGATCTTCATAATCTTTGATATCTTCAATTTTGAAGGTAAATATGTCTTGATTGATTTCATGTCATAATTACCGAAGAGTGAAATGGAGAGATTTCTTAATTCAAATGGAATTGTTTAGACATTTTCACTATTTGCTGGTAATTTTCTTAACGTGCTTGGAGAATACATCATCCAGATTCAAACCCAGCATTACGGCGGCAGCTTCCTTCATCCCTTGCCAGTTACACTGCAATGGCGATGTCGATCTGTAAAATACTGCTGTTTATTGGATCAACACAATATTAAACCGGTTGATGTTCTTCATAATACGTCTTTCGTATGTCAACTGTAAAAACGAACTGAACCATCTTAATAGGAATAGGTTATTACTACAATCACAATCTTGCGTCCGCATTGACGACCTGGTTCAAACTTTTTCTTGACAATGTGCTGAATGATGATTCGAAGACGGCCTCAGCTTTGGCTAGATTCTTTCATTACTGGTTGATCGTTGATGTGGAATGTCAATACACGCTCTGGCTCTGATAGATATTGTTTACGTATGTAATTAAAGTAATTGGTGAGCAATCATTTCATTTTTATGTCATTAAAATTTATTTGTACAATAAAAACAACTACAGGGGTATGCCCAAAACAGTCGTAAAGTAATAACACATACTATTTATACAAAATGAAAAATAAGAAGACTTACTTAAAGACTTGTTACACAATTACAAAAAAGAAAATTAATTGTGTCTTTGCAAAATAGAATAAAAATATAGTGTTTCATAATTTAAAATATAATTAAAATTTACCTTAATTAGCTGATAATTAAGGGGAAAAAAATGAAAGAGACTACTCTTAAACATTGCTGTTATGCTGTTTCTGAAACGCTCATAACGAATAAATAACTCTTTTCAGTTTTGATGAAAACCCAATTAGCAATTTGTCTCATGCTTTATTTCGATTTGTCAGAGAGATCAAAATTTCGTGCTCGTGTGTCAAGGTTACGATTAAGAAAGTCAATACGCATATTTTGCTTATGACAAAATTAACGAAAAGGAATATTTTATTTCTTTATACGTTGGGTTATCTACGAACCCGTGGAATTTTTTTAAATCTATACTTTAAGAAACAAGTCGAAGTTGCCATAGGTACTCGATTTGAAACCATTCGTCCAGTTGTTTTCATAGAAAGCGGGAAAGATTTTACAATTCATTTGAACTATAGAAAACAAAATATCCATCTATATTATTGTTGTCTAATACGCATAACCGCTTAAGAAAGTTTTACTGGAAAAATTAACTCATTCCTTTAAAGTAGAAAAAAGAAAGATTTACGTAAAGATTTTGAACATCTACTTTCACTTAGAAATTCATTCTCCCATATACTAATAGGTATAAAAAATTCGTTGTACAATTCGCAAATGGCACTAGTATTCACAACGTAATCAAATAAATATTATGATCCATTGTCCAATATTTGCATAACATTTTCACAATTTGATAGCATTTGGGCAAGGAGCCAACATTTCTAGAGTCATTACATGTAGATAAATGCACTGCAACCAAAAGATGTATCGTTATTTTTATCGCATTAAGCTTTAGAAAAGAACGTGTTTAACTCAGCTTACGAATAAACACTTAAAATTCTATTGGTTGTAGCTCGAATTCCCATTTAAAGTGTACTTGCATTGAAAAGCTTTTCTGGAAAGCTGTTTATATTTTGAGATAGATCCTTTAAATAGTACAAATAAAGCTTAAAGTTTATAAAAAGGAACGATCGACTTTTGCTCTTTTTTATAGTCATCGTATTACATCAATTTATAAACACCTTTAGGGATTATTTCTGTTGATAATTGACGCAAATTTTAATTTTAACCTAATGGAAGTACAAAACTAACGTCGATAAGAATACATAATTATATGCTGGGATAATCCAGATAATTGAGCCACAAAATGTGTATTTTGCCAAATGGCTCAACGTGTATTTTCTTGTTTATTAGTTTAAAAGTTGTACCAACTGTAACGCGTAAATGGTATTTGCTGTTTTATATTAACGTAATGAAAATGCTCCCACAATTTTTAAGAACGGTTCGTGAATTAAATATCTGCCACCTCGAGGACCAATGTTGCGAATTCTTCGTGAAACATAATTGTAAATTATTATAACATATATTCTTTAGCATGTTAATGCAGAAATTAAGGGACTGGCTTACCTTTATACATCAGAACTTGTGTCATAGGCGTAATATTAACATTAAATACAAAAATAGGAGTTTGAAAATTGTATTTATGGTAATACATAATATGTATGTGTAAAGCTGGTTTAGCGCATGTTCAGGTTTACCGGTTTGTAATTGTTCACATTTTGTTCCATTGCGATCGTACAAATCCGTTCGCACCTAAAATCGTTTGAGCAATTTTTCACAAAGTCGTAATGGAATGAGATGTAGTCGCCCTGTATAAAGTTATTTCTATAAACACCTTCTTTTTTGTAGTTTATAGGTAAACAAAAATTGACTCTCGTTTTTAAGTCCGTTAGCTTCCGACAAAATAACAAATAGCATTTTTAAAATAAAAAGGTGAAAATTGATTATAAATTATGTGATAAGTTAACAAAAACTTCCATGTTTTTGGTAAGTATAAAATGGTTAATAGAATTCAAATACGTTATTTGTTTAGAACATAACAAAATTCAATATTTATTTGATCCATATTTAATATGTCTAACTTTTACCGATACCCCAAAGCACGAGGGATATATTTTTTTTCATCACCGTATTTTCAACTGATCAATAATGTGGTGCTATAAAAATACTTCTTAAATATATGTGAATAGTAAACGTAAAAGTATTGGAATTCCTAAAATGGCATTAATGTAATCTAGAGAAGAAGGACGAAGGATAATAAATTAAACTTTACACTAGGTATTCCGAGTAGAAGCATTTCTACTTATCCAGTACGGTCTCAAGAATTAATAAAAAGGAAAAAGTAAAAGAAAAACGCCTTTTGTTGTGGTTCCTCATACTAAGCATTTCTCGATATCACACCACTATGATTTTATACCCGGTTAACTATATCAGAAAGTAGTAACAGATTAACCTTCTCGGCGCCCCCTGAGGCACGCTCAGTGTTTACCGCCCCCATTTTTTAATACTATCCAAGCTTCGTAATTTGAATGGGTTAACATCGAAGAGTGATGGGTAATCGGGTATAGCCGCCCCGGGAGTGAGAAATGGTTCAAAGGTATTATGGTTGAATAATTTAAAGATTTAAATTTCGTATTTTCAGATACCAAAAATGATGAATTTGAATGTAATTATTCTTTTTCTTCTTTTTGGTTCATTTTTTTTGAGAATAAAAATAAAATTTGCCCCTTCTGCACGTTGCCGCCCTACGCTCGAGCCTCACGAGTCTAGTGGTTAGTTAATCCACCGCTGTCAGAAAGTATTATTGTGACGCTTATATTTAAAATATAGCCAAATTATTTCTTTGATACTTATTTACTTCTACTAAATCGCGTATTTTCATTCGTACGGTAAATACATTTAGAACTACTTGTTTAATGCCTTTCTTACCATGAAACTCAGAGCTTGCTGTTAGCAAGAGAATAGTTTAAAGAGGCGCACCATGTGAGAAACCAGGATTTTTTTGCTGTTTTTGAAAAAGATCGCTGGTTTATAATGAATAATATTGCAAATTGTTAGCGTAACAATATGTGCATTTAAGTAATATAATGATACCGATCTAAACAATTCAGTTACGTATCTACAGAAGAAGACAATGGGTTAGAGGATTTTACATTTCGATTCAAATTCGCTGTTTCAAACCTTCCAAATTGTAAGGTCTAACGTTAACTTTTGTTTTTACTGGGACCGTCGTCCAATCTATTTACCGTGCCATTAAGATCACAGACTTTTCCACACGTGTCTTCCAAAGTGAAGATGATTATGGAGAATTCGAACTTCACGAAGGGGTTTATAATGATACAGAGGATTAATAAACTCTCAACCTCCCCCTTTTTGACAAGTATATTTAATTTTCAATTACAATGTTGGCGGCGACATATTTCGGGTAAACCCCATTTTCAAGCCGATATAACAAGCGTCTAATTATATAAACATTTTATCTACAAATAGATGATATTAATATACATTTTGTGTAGTAAAGCACTCACCTTAGGAGATTACAGGTTGATTAATTAATACTAACAGTAAAGTTAACACGTTAAAAATGGAAAATCGAAAAAGGCGATAGTTTCCATAAATCACAATTTTTATAATAAAATAACGAGATCCCCTACAAAGGGGATCCAGGTTGTGCCAGAAGGGCAATGATAAACGAAGATGAATTAAATTATGGAAAATTGACGATGATAACAAGCGAGAGTAAATGAATGAAATGATGAAAGCAAACAGCAATGGTACCAACCGGAGACCAGGGGAAAAATGAAATAACCAACAAAAGTTATATACACAGTGAACTGATTTGAAAGGTTTGAAAGTCAACGACTTCATTGAGCAAGGTGGGGTTCTCTTTGTTACGGGATATCTCCAACATTTCCAGACTATTAAGGAGATGGTCTTTTTTACATCTGTGTAATATATAATAACATCTGTGAAGATGATGTTGAAAATATAACTCTTGATGAGACAATTCGTGCTCTTGATTATTTGGGAAAAGAACTGCTAGAACTGAAACCAAATTAAACTTTAGAAAATCCAATCCATGTGGCGGAAGCCGAATTTTCACGTCGACGACCTCTAATTAATCCGACCAATACATTAAGCTTTATGATGGTTATGAAACTCTTTTCGTCTAATGAGAATTTTCTCTTGTCCAATACCTACAGTTATAGCTATTCACAGTAACTTATCACATCAAACTAAAACAATATACTTACCTAATTTACAAATTGTTTTTATAATAACTTGATGATGGATATAAATTTTGATGTGGTCAAACTAAATATTGCTTTATTGAACCAGTGAAGAAACCTATTAAAATCTCTAAACTGGAGTTATAATTAAAAAGAAGATGACCTCATAGCTCATAAGCACGGTCTGTAAAAAACATCTTTCTGAGTTCAGAAGCATCTTATTGAAATATAAAATCGACGACGTTTTCAAGTGTTTAAAAAAAATTATGAATTCCTAGCTCTATCATTATTCTGTACATGTTCTTGGTAATATATAGACTTGAAAGCATTTTGGTTCAGAGCTCAAATATCTTTATAAGATACTCCAGTTTTTATAAGTCTTCAGTTCATAGTCTTAAAAAAACGTTACTACGACAGTGCGTTTGTTTTATAGCTACTTAAATTTGGCTTAAATCATCCACCTTGATTAGTTTAAATTATATTAAGGTTTTCTAATGCAGTTAGATACCGATTTCTTAGTACCAATTTTTGCGATGCGTCTTATAACGCAAATGGCCCAAAAGACCAACATGTTTCAGTTGCAATCTTGGCATCAATCTCTTTCTACAAAGTAGAACCGGTAGCCCACCATCCAGTGAGCAACCACCGAGTGCCTACTACCCATTATCCTCCTCAGGAGGGAAAAGTGTGTTCACGTTCACGGGAGCGGTGCTAGAAGCTTAGCAAATCAAAGTCTCTCCAAGGTCGGCGATGTGAAAGAAGGTTTAGCAACACCACATAGCCGCGGTTTGCAAATCTCCTTGAAATAAGGAAGATCGTGTGGGAGCGACAAAACATAAGTATCGCCTGCAGGGGAGCCGCTTTCCTTGCCACTCATTTTGTTTCTTTTGAAATGCAATTCGGAACAAGCTTTTCTGTACTCCAATGCAAATGAAATCCGTAACTGAGCTTTAGCGGATTCCCCTTACATACGACCAGGAATTCCCAAACCTGTTTGATTATATAGACATAGTACGAATCTATTCTGACCACACACGCTATCGGACTGATCGGGAAGCAAGGAAGAGTTTGCCCTTCTACACAATACATTTGTGCTGGGATGAGTAAGCATGAGACGGTGACGAAGGGGGAGGGGGGGCTCTTATCAGGTGCTCGGCTATCTAATCTTCTGGAAAATATGGGGAAATATGCGAGAAGCGAGCGTTGGAAAATCCCACTGCGACTCTTAGGAAGAGAAGGTTGTTCTCGAAATAATGAAACAAATAATCCTTCGTATTGACTGAAGCTCTTGTTTCGTGCAAGGACAAAACGGCGATTATTTCATCGTTCATTGATATTCATAACGAAGCTATAGCGAAAAACTGGTTATATCATCCAATTAGTTGCATTTGAACACCTTAAAGAAGACACACGCTTCGCGTGTCATATTTCACTTAAAATTGCACAAAACAATATTTTAACCATTATAGGATCGCCATACTATAAAAAATATCCTGTCCAAATTTGATATCTTAAATCACTGTACTCTGTGTTTCTTCGTATGACAATCGTAATGTAATAACTACTTGCTACATCTGAGTGGACTCGCATTTTATTTCCTCTTTTGTGCCTGGAAAAAATGTTTGTGTGTATCTACTGGGAGTAATGTCTCCGTTTAATTATTTCACCGTTTGTATTATATTTATCCATCTACACTGAAACAGTTATGTGCAGAAAGTAAGAATAATATACCATTAAAATTACGCAAGTAACGTAACTCTTATTTTTGTACCTCGCCGGTGAGAGCTTGGCGTGCAAAATATGAGGAAGCCAATAAAGTGTTTGCTTTCTGTTTTTCACAAAAATAAGTTATATTTTCATACTTTTCTAAAGTAATACCGAGATGATTTGTTTTCGTGAAATAACGTAGTAAACGTAATTAATTATTTTCTCTTTTCATAAAGTAGGGGAATTTAGTATAAGTAGTTAAAGATGGCGTAAAGCTGTGGTTTATCATTTTCTTTCAGAACTTGAGTGACAGAATCAAACGTGAAAACTTAATTGTTTCTATTATTTGTGCGAAGTTCAAATTATTAACTTCTCATAAGAAATGATGTGGGTTCAGTAAATTCGTTGTGTTATTATTACAAGTTGTTATTGTTATATCTGTAATTTGATGGTAGATGTGGAACTCTTATTAAATTTTTCATCTTTATAGAGAACAAAATGCATATTTCTGTACAATTGGCAGCTTTTGTCATCTAAATTTGATGGAGTTGCGCACAGGCGTCGAAATTCGACGCTGCCCCTAAATTATCAGTAGCTAAGCCGCGCTAGTGTCGTTTGGGTGCTCGCTATGACAATTTTATAAAATCCGGCGGTGGTCTCTGTAAGTAATATTTGTATTTAAAATATTTATGCATGTTTGAATATCTGTAACCCTACAATTTTCAATTTGAGTTTTTTTTTGAGAATTAGTTCAAAATTATTTAATCGTTATTAAAATATTCGAGTGAACTTATTAAAATTGATTAGTCGAACGTGTAATAGCGGTGTTTCGAATATTAGTGGTTAAAGGGTGTTGAGGTCGGATATTACACCAATAATTGGGATAAGTCTAGATATTTTTCTTAATTGAAACGACTGCGACGTACAATTGAATTAGCTCTAATGCCTGTTATTAGATGTTATTTTAGAGGAAGTTATTTGTCGTCACAAATTAAAAACAAATTGGTACTTCTTAAGATTTTACGAATGTGTCTGATTGCTTAACGTGATGCTATGCCCATAGTCGTCCTTTACGTTTGCATATGTACACAGCGACACGTGGATGAGTTTGTTGAGTTTACTCGTACAAGCTTTAACTACGAGTATAAAAGGGGTTGATAAGCTGATAACTACTTTTAGTTATCGATTGATTTTTTATAATCATGTGTATTTATGAAGCTTGTAAATATGTACATCGTGATGATTTAGCTACGAAAATTGCATTTTTTTATTTTTAAATATCATTATGTCCTAGAATCACAAATGAAAGGTGTAATTAAGTTTAAATTTGATATTGGTTACAACCAATGTATATGTCGCATCTTACAAGCGTTACAGTAGTGGTTTAGGTAGGCAATATTTGGTCAAGTTGTAGAAGTTTTACCATTTTTTAAAATAATGAAATTTGGAAGAAATGGCAATTATCCTGATGGAAGCGGAAGTAAGAAGTCGGATAGACTTAAGGCGTGTCACTTTATATCTTGAAATTTAGGGTGCGCGACTAGCCGCGTTCTGACCACTGGTCGCCGCGTGGGAGGAACTTATTGATCCAAAATATACGCACACGCATCTACACATACACTCTTACCCTCACACACAGTCTCATTTGCGCTGTCCGTTATGTTTCCATTCGTCATTATGTTATTCTGATAGCTGTGTTGCCTTTATCTGATGATCAATAATTCCCCCCGGTTCTTGGAATCTACAATTCGTGTGGTCATTAGATTTTTATTTAAAATTTCCAACATTTTTGGCCCTTCAAACTAGTGCGTGCGCGATTTCACCCTTTATATACATGTAAAATAAAACCATTTTACCTTGAAGCTTCCGATGGCATCGGAGCGTTACTTTAAAAGCAAATACAGGTGATTTTATCAATATTTATCTATGATAATAAACACCCGTTGAAAATAATCAATATTTTTGTTCGCACTTTCATCTTCGCCTTATTAACTTCAGAGACACAGCAAAAAGTTTAAGACGAATTGGAAGAAGGCAAACTCCTGCGTAAATCACCTATCAAATTACATTCTTGAAAATAAACTTATTAACATAATTGATGTATCCGTTGTAGCTTTATGTTAGCTATTATAAGAAGGACATTAAAATTTTGATTTTTGGGTAAAATAATTCGTGCATGCAACACTTTTCTATGACATTTCTAAAATATACATATGAATAGGGCGACGGTAGGGAGGTTTTGGAGGGTGGGGACCGATATAGTAGATACTTTACCTCAACTATTTAGTATTTTGTGTCTGATCAGTGTGCACATGTGCCGTTATAAAATTGTCATTATTCGCGCAACATTTTTGGTGACGTTTTATATGTTTTGATTACGTAGTGGGGTGTTTGTATGAACATACAATGTATTACTTAAGACATGATTGGTGACGTGATTTACATATGGTGGGTGACATATTATTCGTAATTAACCGTGTCAATTAAAATTTCATTATTCATTCGTGAAGCACAATACATGTGACATTAATTTTATATACACGAGTGACACTTTCAGTTTCTACTAATGTCACCCCCGATCTAAGTTGTTTGCTATTTCTCCTAGAAACTGGCAAAATGTAAGGGGAGAATTCAAAATAAGGGAAAACTCGTATGATTCATACTTCCTTGCATTCTATTGCTTATTGTGCGCGCAAATATTTAATGATTTAGCTATTATGAAGTTTTGCCTGAGTGAACAGCGGAGGATATTTTTACGAGGACCTCTACGCTCACTACTTCGCATATGAACAAAATGACACGATTATTACTTTCCATTTTTACCACTTTATACTACTGACTTTTCTTTGTGCAGGGACCTCTGGTAGCATTGCATGTCGCGCTCAAGACATCATGACGACATCCGCCACTTTACCTTCCACGACAGGACCGGTACATGCTGGCGGCTTCTCTACGATTTCCGAAGACACCGCTGCCGACGATCCCGTCTTCGAGACACCGCGACCTATGAAACGATGCTTAATCGCCCCGCTCACAGACTCCTGCAAAAAGCGCCGGAAACAGGCCACTCCGGTTCGTATATCAGCTGCTGATTCAGATTTAGTTCCTTCAGAAGGTAAGCTGTCCATTGCATCTCCTGAACCCGAATTGCAGTGTCCCTTGTGCCAACTCACCTTCAACGCAGCCGATAGACTTCAAAACCACCTAACCACGGAACATGCAAATGTTCATTGTAAAAAGGAACCAGAGGATGCTCCAACAGCTCCAAATTACGAACGATGCGAAACTCCAATCGAGATGCCTGCTTCCAGAAGCGAATTACCCTGGATTAACGATTTACAAAATAAAGAATGGATTAACCCCAACTTGCACGGAGTGCAGTTTTCACCGGCCACTTCTTTATTTATGACCCTCCCGCCGTTTACACAGCCCGATAACATTCCAACAAGGCAACCTGTTAGAATTTTTAATCCAGACGCGTACTGTGACTTGTGTAATAAAGAATTTTGCAATAAGTACTTTTTAAAAACTCACAAAGCTAATAAACACGGAATTTACTCGGACCCACCGGTTACCGAAACATTAGGTACAACAGTTAGTATTCCTTCGTACGCGTCAAATATCAAAATACCGGTTTCATCTAATTCAAATAATACGGAAATTGCGTCCACAAAAACCGATCCGAAATTACAATCTAACCCGGCAAACCCATTTAGCGAACTCTTTCCTAGCAATCCAACCTTATTTTCAAACAAATTATTTCCAAAAATCTCAAAACCCATTCAACCTATGTTCGAATCGGAAGTATCTGAAAATGCCACGACTCCCGACTTTAATACGTCATCCACTTCTTTATGTAACGGACAGACAGATCGCACCGCACTTAATGAAGACACAATGGCCGAAGAAACTTCGAGCCCCAAAGCCATTCAACATGACGTTTCGTTGTTAAAAAATGAATTTAATTTTGACGAGGGCACATATTTCACTTCGCCAAGTAAAATGTCACCAGGTCAACAGTCACGCGAAATTGATTTAAATCGTCTTAGAAGAATAGGTGTCATGAATCCGAAAGCGTTTTGTGAGATATGTTGTAAAGAATACTGTAATAAATATTTTTTACGAACGCACAAAATGAAACGTCACGGAATTTATATACCAGACGACAGTAAAGATGGCAAGGAAATGAAAATGGAATCAAATTGGTCACATAATATGCAAACTAGCCCTTTAAACCTAATTATGGCCGAACAAACCAATTCAAATACTTCCGAACGTAAAACAAATTCACCGGCAGATATTTCCTGTGACACGTGCGGTATCAAATTTCAAAACGCGAGTCTGGCTCAACTCCACAATGTAAGCGTTCATTCACGTTTACCTCAAGGTAATCACGATACGTCCGAATTATTTCCAGAAGATGTAGCAAGATGTGCACCAGAATATCAAAATACGGGAGATAAAAGTGTTAATTCCGCAGATGCTATTAGTGAAGATTTACAGAAGTTGCAAACGATGATTTTGCAGCTAAATGATATAGACGTAAATAGGACCGCGAGCACTTGCAACGTGTGCAGCAAAGAATTAGAGAATCGATACTATTTACATGCACATATGATGGCGGAGCACGGTTTGTTGGTAGAAGATGGTGCGGATCCAGAGAAAAACGTCGAGGAAGAAAATATCGTTAACAATAATTCCTCGTGCGATTTGTGCAGTAAAGAAATGCAAAGTGTAGATGACATGAAGAAACATTTATTGGAGTTCCATCCGAATCAGCATATAAGTGATATAAAGGAAGAAGCGTTTATAAATGCCGAGAAGGGACCAATGAGAGGAAGTTCGGTCACTGGTTCATTTCCCGACCGGCGAAGTTCCATGAGTCTCACGCCCAGTAGCAGCTATTGTGAAATTTGCAACAAAGAACTCTGCAATAAGTATTTCATGAAAACCCACATGCAAAGAATGCACGGTATTGAAATTGAAAATGGTGCTCAAATCGGAGGCGTTATATGCGATATATGTAACAAGGAACTTTGTAGCAAATACTTTCTTCGTGTGCATAAACACAACACACACGGTATCGTTGAATATGGTTCCAGTCTGTTGCAACCTCGAAAAACCGACCCGGAAACCACTCCATTGCTTCCTACGGAACAAGATTCCGCACTAAAACCGGGAGATCTTGCTGATCTTAGTCATCGTTACTTTACACATTTTACTGAAGTGTGCACAATTTGTAGTCGTCGTTTTCGTAGCACTAAGTGGCTAAAAGCGCATTTATTAAGTGACCATGGACAAACCGGTGCAGAAAAGTGGGCAGAATTAGAGCAACAGCTTCAACAATCACTTGGTCAAAATTCGAAATCTACAAGTGTAAGAACTCCACAAAGTGATCGCGCAAGTCCGACGTTAAAAATACCAAATGGTAATCAAGACGGAACATCAAAAGTGGGGTTACAAAATGTTTTATCGACAATTTTTGGGACGGACGAAACAGCTCCTAAAAATTATCATTGTTCCTATTGTCCCTTTTCTACACCCGTTCTTCCTTTTTTATTTGTACACGAACGATCACATTCTATGCAACCAAGTGAAGGAGACACTACTTCGCCTAAATGTCCAGTTTGTACTCAAAATTTTGCACAGACAGAAATGTTGCAGCACCATTTGTTTACTCAGCATCCGTTTTTTCCATTGCCACCTTTTTTTAATGGTAACGCCGAGTCGCACCAAGAAAATCAAACGCCCAAAGATAACTTCGATTGTCTTGAAGAGGATTCAAAAACGGACGAAGCGGAGATTTCCCCCAATGAGTCCAGTAAGCAGCTGTGTAGTAAAAGCAAGAAAGTAAAACGAAAATTAAATCGCTTAGAATTATCACCCGAGGTGAATCAATCGCTGAAAGATGTAGCGAAAAGATCTCAACTACCCGCGACGTATGCACTACCTCAAATTGGAGAACAAACAGGCACATCGGGATACGTGATGCAGGCATTTCTTTTAGATGAATCGGCGGTCGAGCGTAGGTTTGTACCGTCCGTAGTTTTTCTGCCGGTTTTACAGAAGCAATCGGCACCAGTAACCGTGACTTTCACCCTTACCCCAGCTTAAAACAGTTTCCTACAAGTAGTTTGCGTAGATGTGACATATTTTTTTAAGAAACGAGAGACGGCGATAGCAACACCTGTGATTTTTATTTTAATTTAACTTATATTGTATAATCTAAAAGTATATAATATATATAAGCGTATTCCTATATTTGCAAATTACCTCGTATATTATGAGGGTCATATGAACACATATTTTTATGCAAATACCGGAAAGACTGAGTGAAATTTTATATAGTCTGTTAATTTTCACTTTAAAATATCGAGATACTGATGTTTTGTACGATAGAATGCTTTAGGTGATGTTTATGAAGTTCCTATTTTATCTCTCGATATACCTATTTGTTCACAAACTGTATTCAGTTAGATAGATGTAGCTTGCTCAAGTCAGTTAGCGTTCTGCATGCCCAGTCCACGCAACTCAGGGTTAGCTGAAACGAGTACAATCACACCTCATCGCGGCTTTTGGTCGCTTTCCTGTCTCGAGTTCCTGACTAGTAGTAGGGTCTATCATATGGTACTCAGTCAATGCGACAGGCGGCGGCCAGGGGGTAACCGCGGCGGCGGTCGTCGGGCCATTAGATAGACAGGCAATCGCCGCCGCGGGCTGTTTTTGAGACGGCCAGAGATGGGGGCCTTCCCCTGTACCGCCGTCTTCATCTTCAGGGACACTATAGAGTATATCAACAGTCATCAATGCGGCACTAAATCCGTTCCTCCAGTTCAGTTCCTTGGACGAGCGTCTTCCACGCTCTATCTAGTCACAATCTAGTCGGCTGGTATGCCAGCAAAAAGTATCGGTATGTAACATATTGTTTAAAAATTGTTGTATAGTACAAACTGACTACCTTTGCTAATTACTAGTTATAATACTACGCTGTGTGCCTTCAGTAATTGCAAATTGACCTGCTATTTCATAATGTAACAGCCTGGGTGCTATGAATTATTATATCTATGTTTAACATTATAAAATAATAATGTACAAATTTTGAAACTGAATTGCTGCAGTGCTAACGGCCCTTGTTTAGTATTCAAATTATTACTGTAAAAGCGAGTCTTTTTTGTGTTGAATTTATTCGTCGGGGGATCTTTTTAATTTTTTGTTAAATGCAAATTGTTTCGCTTTCTTTATAATTTTTTCTACTATTGTTAATGCGGTCCCCGTTTCCTAAATTCTGTAAACAGCTGCCTTGACGCGTGCCCCTACGCCCCTTCCCCTGTTTTCTAGCTTTCACGCTAGTTACCAAAACACCCTAAAATTTTACTTTTTAGTAAATGTATGCATCTGTTCAATTGCAATATTGATTAGGCACCCCTTAATCCAAATACTAGTAAATGTTTTAACACTTTCTATATCTTTCGACATTTATTTCGCGTATTATTATGAAACTCCATTAAGCGTGATCCACATATCAAATTACGAAAATTCAGTATTCACCCCAATTCTAAAAATTATTGCAACGGGCACAAAATCAATTGCATTATCGTTTCGATGGGCAGTAAAAATTTGAATACGAACAGGCGGCATCAAACAAACGTGCTACTTGTATAACAATACATGCATAATTTATGTGCAGCGAATTTGCCATAGAAATGAATGTGAGCCTTGGCAAAACACAAAAAGAAGTATCGCGTGGTCGTTTTCCCAGTATGGGGTAGCCGAACTCGTACATACATATAGGCCTCACAACTTTTAATGTAGGATAAATGAGCATAAAATCAAAATTTGCGAATCTTACCTTGCGAAGTCCGTCTGTTAATTATAAGTTGTTAGTAGCGTAATGTTCCAGGACTCTCAGGGTAGGAAACGCGACAGTCGTTTACGTTAAGTGTTGATACGGGTTTTACATTGCGTTTAATTAGACTATACTTAGGTGTTATACACTTGGTGTTATAAAATTATATTTCCCTCAGTTTTCCTTAATTTTTAAGCGTGTGTAAATATATACCCAAAATTACTATCTCGAATATTTACATGCAGATATCTGGTTGCATACGAGCTATTTAGCTGTTTAGAACTTTGGTAACCAATTCGATAGTACAATAGTAAACCGTACTTTACACTTTGTATGTCACAATTAACGTGCAAACCAACGACACGATTGAATTTAGTTCTAAAAAAGGATACTTTTCAAATCTGTCGCAATAGGCTAATATCATTGATAGGCACTCAAATGAAAAAGAACTACTACATAAACCGTGGCCCAAACTAGGACACTTGTCTTTGAATTTTCATTTGCACTCGCTGCGTTGGCGTCATTTTTCTACGAATAATAGAGAAAACTAACTCAATTTAATTACTTTTGGTTTTGGGCCACGTGCGCGAAGACGCTAAATGTTTGGGCTTTATAGGCTTCTTAATAATAGTTCAAAAGAGAAACCCTTAGTAACAAAAGATCGACCTCAAATGTTTTCGACGCAACAAAAATTCTATAATTATTATCTTATTGATTTCCTATCTTACTCGTTTATCTGTAGCACATCTCAAACCGAGGAATTCTGACTGCTCAGAGGCTAGCATCATATATATTTTCTCTTTATATAAAAATTCGTTTTCATTTCACCTTTCATTTTTTTTTAACTAGACGTTATATAAAAAATTGATTTGTCGGCCTTAAATAATTTAATCGAAATTGTCCCAGAAATTTAACTAACACTGTTTACAATGTACACATTGTATGTAGAGTTTCATTGGAGAAAAAATTGATTTTAAGTTAATTGATTAATATTCGTTTATTTAGCCTACATTCCGTTTCATTAAATCACTTTTTTGGATGATAATTACTCGGAAAGGCTTCTTTGTATCAATGAGCTGCTGTGATTGTATGTTTACATAACTCCTATTAAATCTAAAGCAAATATTTGCGTCTTCTAAATCAAACACGTACTAAAATGTTGAATGTTGGTTAGGATTGGTGTAATACGCATTAGTAAAAGTTTCATTTTGTGTAGTCATGAAACCAATAAATAAGCGCTGCATGAAATATTGATAAACTTAACATTATGAATACCCGAAATACGATAAAATATTATTACATCAACATCAATAGAGTTTTCCGTATGGGCGTTTTTGGCGAAAAATTTCAAAACTCGAGTTATTAATAGAAATCAATTTAGTTTATTAAAAATGTAGGTTTTAATTAAAACACATACCGATAATCTTTTCAAATTCAAATTATGACGAAGCATTTATGCGCTATCACTTTAGATAAAATGAATTTAACTTTTACGTCGCGGAATTGCACGCAGTCTTTAAAAAACGGCGCAAGTTTTCAAATTTAAATTCCGCTTCGTGTTTCATGGTTTATACATGACCCACTATAACTAAATTTTTCAGCTTTTATTGGTTTAAGTAAAATCAATACCGTTCAAGTAACATATAAACATTTAGTAGCCGTAAAAATATGTACAGGTTCCTCTTAAACATCGCTTTTTAGCGGAACGGGAAATAGAGCTAAACTTTCCTCGACATTCTTTTTGCGAGTTTGAGGAGTAGTTTGTATTAACAAAAAATTGCTTACTTTTCAATCAAAACTGCTTATAGAAATTCGTTGTACGTGTTTGAAGAAATTTAGAAATGAAAGAATTCTTAGCCGCTTCTATAAATTACTAATCGAGGTGACGGTTTTCGATTTCACCCCTGCCCTCATATTTGGTCATCGAGCGAACGCCCCCTGCACAAAAAATGGAACAAACCTATATTTTTCCAAATCCACATTTCAGTAAATTTACGACTCACATATAAAAGCGCGAATATCCCTGCGCAGAAGACGCCGTCATACTCTCGCTGAACTTAATGAAATAGGCCGGTTCTCCCAATTATGAAATCGAAGGGTCTGTTTTATATCGCTATCCTTAAAAACTTATAAAGCGCCACATATATTTCGCTATACGTGTAGCTTTCTACTTTAGTATGTAGGAAAATATATCCCATAATTTCTTTGTGTCATCTGTAAGATATAAAAAAAATGTATTCTCGCGAAAAAGGTTTTTTGTCGGTAGGTTGTAATCTAATTTACACAACACGCATGGGGATTCTTTCTCTCTCCTTTATCTATTTTACAAATATATCCTTTTCTGCCTTAATTCCTTAGGATTCTACCAATTTTCTGTATGTTTTCTCATCTTCTGTTTTTATTTAGTTTTCAGACTTCTTTTCGTGTAATATTGGTTTTGCCAGTTGTACATAAAGCAGGGGCATTCGATTTCAATCAGTATCGCATAAAGAGTAAGATAAATTCGCTTTTTAGGAAGAACCCCTTTTTAAAATAGTTCGGCAGCTGGTCAAATTCACTTTGCATTTTCACTCAAATTCCCTCGTATTTACTAAAAATAAATAAGGGTATATTGTTAGCCCACATCATAAAAACTAGTAATTTCTGTTACACGATTTAATCGAATTTAATAAATCTGACAATAATGTGATTTTCTGACATGTTTTTCTTTAATCTTCGACGCTATTGTACCTTCTCTCGACAGCTGCAGTTGTATGACATCAAAATACGTAATTATTGTAAAATGAGGGAGAATTTTACGTAAAAGGGGAAAATTTTGTTAGAAAAGGGGTAGTGTGATGACAAACATTCGTTCATGACAGGTTTCTGTCGACCTTTTTCAGTTTTGTGTAAATCCCTGCACGCGACCTTTACCAGCCGAATCGGGAATAAGTCAACCCTCCACTTTAATTTTACGAAAAGATAATTTTACTGCCATCGAAATTTTATAAATATAAAAAAGTGGCGTCTTTATGTATATAAATCGTCAGGCGTCCCTCGAATGACAATTAAACTTAACACGTGACTAGACTTTTGGGGTGAAAATCCTGATGTGCAAACAAAATTCAATTTTAGGGATAACGGGGTAAAATTGTAAAAGTTGCAGCCGCTCGCTTGTGCACATTGTTAACCTTAATCTATAATCCTTTATTAGAGGAGACGTATCCTGAATAGTAGGTACGATTTTCAGATTTTATTCCTATTTTTTTTATTTGCGAGTGGGACATTTATCGCAATCAATTGTTGCGCCCAAACATTTAGCGTCTCGAATACACGTTCGAATGTTGTACAATGCTAATAACGCGACAATTTTGGAAATTACACAGGAAAGATAGCAAATGTTAATCATTCAATTCCGTTTAGTTACTAGAATACTGTGTGGGTTTTATGACATGCGCGTGCCTTTTTGTTCTTTACGACGCTTATTCACTGTAAAGTGTGTTGTCTAATAATGAACATTTATTTGCAAGTAATAAACTACAAAATTAGTTCTTGTTAGATACTTTTCCAAAACGTGAACACAAAAGGTAGTATTAGTGTTAAAAAAAAAACTGAAATAGAACCAACCAAAATGGGAAACAAAGCCTGATATTAAAAGGGTAAAAACATATTTTTTGAGGTTTTATACGTACCTAACTACAACTACGGGTTCTATCTTAGGTTTTTGACAAACGACAGCGGGTATTAGTTCTTGTTAAATGTTGAGAAATTTTGAATGTCTATTAAATATTTAAAATTGATGTTATAATATGTAAAATAACACGGCCATAAATCACGCGCCTGTCTTTAAAAATTGTCTTATCTTGCCTGTATTACAACTAAACATTGAACGGACAAGATAATGATCATTAAATAGTAACCGTGTAATGAAAAAGTAGTAAATTAAATCATTTTATATCAGTATACATGTTCCTACATAGAAGTAATGGTAGTCATAATTATTGCGAAGGATTTGAAAATGGTGGACATTTCTATGAAAGCTTCTCTCCATCCTCGAAAAATTTATATAAGGAAATATAATTACCGGTACGTTTGTGTATGTAAATTCGTATAGGGTATATGTAAACAATCATATATACATACAAATCTTTGGTAAAAAGTTCCTCTTTTACTTCAACCTTCGGTATGGCAAATACAAAATAAGTGCACGGAGATTTTAATTTAAAAAAAATTCAAAATCACGCACAGATTTTATCGTAACAATAACGTTACTAATAAAGCACAAGCTTTATTACTTAAACATTTATGAACACCGCGTTCTTATCTAACTTTTCAATTTTGCACTAGTCAACTTCGGTTTTAATTAAATGTACATTCCTTTATTTCTTAATCCAGTTTCTAATCTGGAGTAACTAAAAAATGTGATATATGTAAGTTTGTATTTGAGCTAGAAACTAAACGGTAAAGAATTTTTGATATTTGTTTCGTTTGTACCTATTTTAGTTTTAGGGATTTTCAAGTGAATTTCTAATACACAGGCGTTGTTTGCAACGTACGGCAAATTCGTGTAAGGTGCACCAATAATAATTAAAGAACTTAGGCACGATCGTCACTGTATTTTCAATTACGAGCTTAAAACTAATTTTCACGTTTTTAAATCTAACGCTTACATTATGAAATATTGAGTAAGGTTTTGGTAACTGTGCCCATAGAGATTTGTGCTTGAATTGATTTCTATAGTTTATGTGCTTATTTTCTAGTCGAACATGATCTTAATTAATGCACCGAACATCTAGTAGTCCTGTTAGTTCAGTCAAATCGAACAGCATATTAAGATTTCAAAACAATATTAGGATCCAAACGAATTTGTTCCTATTTTTCGCAAACGGTTGTGCCTTTTTAGCAGTAAAATGTCAATTGAGAAAAAGTCTAAAGCACGGGATCTGTTAAGTTAATTAAAGTGAACTTGTAATTGAAAATATGATTGATTTTATCTGTTGCGTTCTTAATATTATTGATTCGTCTTGCATTTTGAAAATGGGCAAAGTCGCGTTGTCCACGACTACCTCTACCGAACTCGTGCCGGATATAACTACGGTACAACGCCGTCACGATCGGTACTAAACTTTATACTTATACCGTGTCTTTGTTTTTAAAAGTAATTTAATTCACAAACTAAAAGCGGTGGACACGGTTGATGCGAATCTGGAGCATTTGAATCTGTGCGAATGTTGCTGAAGTGTTGTTACTATTATCCTAAATCGGAGGCACAAAATCAAAATTAGTTTTAAGGATGTTTAGGATATGACACATAAGTTATAGAATGTTTTGTAGAGTATTTCACATGAGATTATATCTATTTACATTGGAGACTCAGATATATAAATATATAAATATAACTATTTTCATATTATTCTGCGTTTATAATGGGGCGCCAGGAGAATAATTTCGAATAGATTGTGTAAGTGTTTATGCTTTTCGTTTTGTCGATGTGTTATGTATGTGTACAGCAGATGTATCAATTCATTGAAAATGTGAACTATCATTTTTTTAACCTAATCATTCCGTGTCCGTAAAACGTCACGCAAAACTTCCAAATACGCCGTTAAATAAATCAATTTTTGACCGTTAACTAATAAAGTATGATTTCGTATTTGTTTAATATTGTTAAATATTTTTTATATAAACTTAACATATGTACCTCATGACAAATAAGAAACAATTTTGAATTATCAAAAAATTCGCTATTTTTTTATACCATGTAACGTAGATAAATCAGTATAATCACAAACACAAAACTACGAACACTTCCGAATCTAATCAGGTACGTTATGAATATTTCAAATTTTTTCTTGTTTGTCTTTCTAGCCAAGTGTTAACCAGTTGTAAATATTGGAAAATGTTTAAAACATTTGCTCCTTATAGTGTCTAGTCTAATCTAGTCTTTATTTAATCATAAACTACAAAGGGTGATAAATTTATTATTAAGGGAGCAAATTTTTTTTCATTACCATACGTACCTCTGTAGTAAATCTTAACACTTTTTACATTTTCATATTCAGGAATAAGTATTATAAAATGACTTGTAATGTATTTGCTAAGCATACGGTCTAGTGGCAAATAATTATGTATTATGAATAGACATATAAAAAATAAAGAATTATTTGGGGAACAAATTCAATTATTTAATTCGTCTTCCTAAACTTCTCGGTAACATCTTTTTAAATCAGTTTCAGGAATTGAAAGAAATCAGTTTCTAATACGATTTAACTTTATTTCGATTCTTTGAAATCTTCAAAATCGGATTAAAGATTTTCCCGTATTTACAACCAGAAAGGACTGCTCTAAAAGTACATAAATAATAAATCGCATTCCACATGATCCCCCATTTAAAATATATCAAACAATTTTGTAAGTTCAGGACGGTTGATATGATAATCACCAAATACCATTTCAGCCCAAATTCATTTTCATTGGAACACTTTTTATTTTTTTTTCTTACAATATTTAGATATTTCTTTGAATTTATAATTTCGTTAACTATATTTCGTCAAAGAAAATGGGATTAACAAAGACTTTTGTTACATTTCCTTTTCTATGTAACTGACATTAAAAGATTATTATAAATAATGCAGTAGATTTTAATCTAAAGAACCACTTTTCAAACACATAGTTGTCATTGATTACTCATGTGATTAGAAAATTAGTACGACTTATGCCATGATAAGATATTAACTAATCACTTGTGAAGGTAGGTTTGGCCTGTGCTATTATTGCAAGATGAAATTATACTTAAGGGATACTGATGTAACAAATTTTCACTACACAATTGCCGCACCTTCAGGGAATTTTGTAGGTGACCTTGGCCAGAAAATATTAATTTTTATTTCATCTTTAGACTATTTAATAACATTTCTCCTTTGTGCAGAATATTATCAGCCACTAACGAGAACTCCTCTACAACAGATGCAACAGGTAAATATATTTATTGAGATGACCAAATTGTAAATCGTTTCAGTTTCAGCAAAAATTCGGCACATTTTAGAATTCAAATGATGGAAAGAATTAACCGCAAATTTTATTTTAAAGAATAACACGATTAACCCAGAAATTCACTCGTCTCGTAATTTCCAAAGACGTTCAATAAAGAAGATTTCGAGGAATTTTATTATAGTGGATTATATGCATAAAACATAAAGGCATTCAATGCGGCACAGGATCTTAATGGGAATATCCCTCTCGCGTAACCATGCAATTGACACACGCAGATTTTATGTAATTACACTTTTCTTACTCACCTTTAAGAATGAAAAAAAATTCCAATTGGACATAACGAAACTATTGTGTAATGTATTACTGTAATAAACTAAAGCCTCATAATGACAACATGAATGTTTGTTTGTTCAGTCCAATTTATAGCAAAAATTTCCATATATGATCTTGAATTGTCTAAACATGGCAGATTAGTACCCTACAATTAAGGAAAATTTATCATTCAAAATCGCATGTGTTTAAATACAGTTATCTACAATCAATAATTAATAAAACATTCGCTTGCGTAGAGTACTTAATTGTCCTATATGTTAGATCGGCGTCATCCACAACTTATTTATAGTAGGTATGCACAATGAAATTATGTGAAGAATACAAATCGATGTTGTTACTCTCCACTACAATAATTATTAGTAAGTGGGTATTAAATAAAACAGAAATGGATACGTAATGAAATACAGGTTGTAAGTATTGCCAACCTTTCATAATTTCCGTTGTAATTGATTTTTGAGTTGTGCCAAATTTAATGATAATATTTTTTGCAACATTAATTAAGTACCTACCTTTTCCTTCTTAATCACAAACTTGTAAATTGCCCAATCAAGTTTGTTGTATCAGTATGGTGATAATCACATTAATGTACAGAAACTTGGAAATTTAGCAAATATAAATTATCAGTTTTGCATAACATCTTTATAGGAAGTTTGGGGCATTGACATTTTCCAGGTATCTAAGTTCTTTGTGAAAGCGTTGTTTGCATTCAATAATCTTTATTTATAACTAAATTGAACTATTGAAATATTTTAAATATTACCTGGGGAAAGGTCGATAAGATAATAGCAGATAAACACATGTTGAAATGATTGGTTTAATACCTTTCTTCACCTATAACTTACCATAGTGAAATAATGTCAACTAAAAACAACATCCCATTCTCAGCTCTTCCTTCTCCAAAACATCGACTAATAAAGTTTTTGATTTTAAAACTATAAGTATAGCATTATCTACTTATAAAGAATAACGACTCTGACACAAATGAATCGGCGCCATACCTATATATTATTAGTATTAATTGTTTTTCTAAATTCAAGTGTGATTGCAATACTTATACACTTATGACTGAGATAAGATTCAGACGTCAAATCATCAAGGTTAAATGAAAAATAAAATCAGCATAATAGATAGTGAATTTGAAGAAAGGATCGCTAACAATTTTAGGTAAATTGCCTCCTTTCTAGATCAGAGTTGGTCATCCAATTTGTAATGGTTTCAGACACAGAATAATTTTACTGCTCTACAAAATTATTAGGTTAAGGCCAATTTGACTACGAGCTGACCTTGTTTGTAGTATGTATCTTGGCGTTACTTAAGATTGATTTACGTCAATGGGTCTCAATCTTATCTGCATTTTTGTTTGTAAAAGATATATACCTAACCACTTCATTGAGGAAGTACGATTGACATGAAAAACAAGCTAGCTGATACAATGAAAAGGATAAAGAGCAGTAACAATAGATCCCATTAGTGATGACGTCAAAATTGTCTGGGAAATTTAAAATTTTAGACAGTTCGTATTTTGACATCGAGAAATTGACCCTTATCGCCACGTTGTTAAAGTTTATAATAAAAAGGGTTTGCGTCATATTTGTGAAGCTACTATAACGAAATAAGTGGCAAGGGGTCTTGAAATGGTAACCACGAAGCTCTTATTTGTGCGTTATAATAACATTTCATTGTTAAAACATCCACAATTCTTTTAATTTCGAATTGACGATGAGGATGCAAACCACAAAAATTCAACTTAGTTACGCCATGCGTCGCTTTGTTATGATTTTGCATTTGTGATGCTTTCCGAACTACATAACCTCCAATATTACTTATTTTCAAATTACTCCCGTTGTTCCTTAGATCGTTATCGTTCTTTGCCTTGTATTAATATTCGTTTTATTGTTAATTGTTCTATACTAACTTATTAGGTTAATAATGGTAATATTGAAGGTTATGTATGTAGTTCGGAAAGCACAGCAAATGTAAAATCATAACAAAGCGACGTCCTCGTCAATTCAAAATTAAAAGAATTGGGGGTGTTTTAACATTGAAATGTTATTATAACACACAAATAAGAGCTTCGTTGTTACCATTTCAAGACCCCTTGCCACTTATGTCGTTATAATAACTTCACAAATATTTTAACAACGTGGCGATAAGGGTCAATTTCTCTACATCAAAATACGGGTTGTCCAAAATTTTAAACTTCCCAGACAATTTTGACGTCACACTAATGGGGTCTATTACAGATAAAATGAAAATGGTATTTTTCCAATAAACCCTGGCACCTTTGAGTTTCTACAAATCCTAAAATTACAATTTAATTGCATTTTTGCTTTTCTATTCTACTTCCATTTCGTCCATACCTAGTCCCTTTTGGGTTTTAATTCTTACATTTTTTAAATTTTGTTAATACTTTTCCATTTACTACTGTGGGTTCTCCATGTACCTAGCTTTATCTCTTTTAGATCACGTATGATTCATTGAGCTATTGATCTATTTTGTTTCTATCCATCAATCTCTTCCAAACGCGTCGCAGTAAACTCCCGTGTATAACGGGAGAACAGCAATTTTTCCTCGTAACATATTAGGTTTTCAGGAATTCGTCAATGCAATTTTTTTAATGTGTAAAGAATAGCCCGACACTTCCTGCTCCATATCGATGACTTTCGGCTTATCTTTTAACGTTTACCATAAGGTTGCAATACAGACGCTGTATTTTTTTTATTTATTAAATCAATACAGATATTTACAGTACAACAATAAGGCCATATGCTATGCCAAAAACGGCCTTCATAAAACAAAATACTTAAAAGTCTAGATAATTGAAGACCAAAAAACTTAAAAATTATTCTTGTTCAAAAATTGGATTCACAAGGATCAAGCTGGCTCTGAAAAATACATTTTTTAAAATAAGATTTGCTATTTGAGAAGATATCTACTTTTCTATAGGTTAATGAAATTTTGTTATAACGGTTCATGGCCCTAATTAGTGTTGAGCTACTATGTATGTTAGTGTTAGTAATTGGTATCTTAAAAATATCATTTAATCTCATATCACAAGATCTAGAAACACGTAGAGAAATCTCATACAGTAAACCAGAGCAGTCAATCATACCATTTACTATTTTAAAAAGCAGTAAGTGAATAAACCGCTCCCTTCTATACGACAGTCTTTTTCTTCCTGCCACCTCTCTTACAACGTCACTAGGAGTATCTCTGGAACAGTACTTATTTATTTTAGCATTGTAGTTTGCAACTAAGGAACTCACCTTCAAGCCAATTTTGCTGAACCACTTCATTATTAGAGGAGATTCCTAAGATTCCTTGAAGGGAAAAGAAAAGGAGCTATGAACACAGTACAGGTGTGAACTAATCGAGTTCTTACATGGCTAATTTTGTAATATAACCATTATAGCGTAGCAAAATCACGCGATAACTCTTTCTGGTCGTTAATTTTGAGTTGCGACGTTGATAGTAGCAATGATAGTTAGTTGCCACCAGTTACTGTGAGCTGTTGTCAGCTAAACAATAAGATACGGCGGTTGATTATTCACAGTTCATCATGTTACGCAACTCCATGGAGGGGTTTGATGTGGATCACTGTGCAGTACAGTTTTGAATCTCGAATTAGACCAAAACTGATTCAATACTGAAACGCTATAATTTTTCACCTTACTTATTTACATCTTGCTTAAACGTGGAGAAGACTTTCTCATACGATTAGGAGAAATATTCAAAATTTGTCCATACTATAATTATTATCTATGTAATACATATAAGTGCAAATGAATTGGACAACAAAATGTTTCCAAAACTGCTATGAAACATTATTATAAATCTTTCCGATGGTATCACTCGTTAATTTGATAACCCATTCATTATGAGGCTAAAAGAAATTTTTTATACTGTCACGACAATCGCATTAATCGGCGCTTAAGACTAATGGAGAGACCTTGCCAATCTACCGAAAACTGGACGAATTCCAGAGTATTTAATTCTATTTAAAAGGTAGACCATTTCGCCCGATAGATAAAATTTTTGAATTTCTAATAATTCACATTTGGAAAGTAATCAATTTACCTTGTACTTCCAATTTACTTTGCACTTCAATTTTTGTTTGTGTAAACATTCTGAAGATGATTCTACGTCATTGATCTCAATCTTATCTTGTTTATGAAGAATTTTATTTATTCTTCTTATTACAAATTCCACTTTAGAACATTGTAATCTACAAGCTTTACAATTTCTGTCACATCGGCAATGAAACTAGAGAAAAATAAGGACAATTTTTAGCCTTTTTTTTAATAACTTGGCACAGTTTTATTAATTTTTATTAAAAGGACACAGTTGGATGTAACTAATAACACAACAAATGAACATCGTGTTGGCAGACATATAATTTTGATTCAATGAATTTTTCTTAATTGTCATTTTAGCGCAACTAATTTTTATCCAGCACATAAATAACACGAACGCGTACGATATAATAAATTATTATTGCGGCTTTTGGTGTTTGTAGTGTTGTATACATAGTTCAAAACAAGAGGCGTTATAAATATAACTTATAAAACTAAAAACCATTTAGCAATCTGTAACATCGTGCCCTTAACACAATCCAGTTTCAGGCGTGGTTGTACAACTTAATTACTAATCATCGCAGATAATATATTAGGGATTCTTGATTCTGGCAAAATGTCATATTAGCACTCATTGACTTCTCCAATGCCGTTGGCACAATAGACCATTAAATATTACTTAGCATTTTAAACTATATGGGCTTGTGTAACGGAGCATGTCATGTGTTGCAATCTTTTCTGGTCGAGAGAACACAAGAAGTAGTGTCAAATGATCAAAAATCCGCTCAAAAATTGTCTCATCTGGTGTGCCTCAAGGTTCCATATTCGGGCCTTTATTGCTTATAATATATACTTCAAATTTTAATAAATCGCTCAAATTTCATCAGTACGCAGATGATACACAGATGCAATGTGGCTGTTTTGGGTCTGATGTAGAAAGTATGAATGAACGAAGATGTACACTATCTGGTATCCTCGTGACAACCCAAAAAATCATCGTGAATTTTGTTTGGGGGAAGTGAGCATCGAAGCTTTATTAATAATAAACTTAGCATAACAGTTCGCGAACTTTTAATTAATAATAACGTATGTGTAAAGAATCTCACATTGCGTATTGATTCGAATCTTAGATTTGAAAGCCACGTTTCCCATAATTATGATACGTACTGCATTTCATAATATACAATCACTCGAGCATTCTTGGAAAAACCCTGAAGAGAAAGTTAACCGGAGTTCAAAATGAACAAATAAGCAGCAAAACCCGCGAAATTGCGTAATGGTCATAAGGGATTGAGTAACAGCTCCCTTCAAATGATTACCGTCGTATACCTTTTTGTTGTTGTGATATTTGCTACAACTTGTGTTAGTGCTAACCCACTTTACCAGCAAGACGATGTTGAAGAGCCTTGTTGAACATTTTTTAAGTAGCCCATGTTAATCTTTTGTTTTGGCCAGCTGAGAGTTCTAACTTGTCTAGAAACGGACATGTAGGAAAAACGTGAAGAAGATCATGGGTTAACATGCTAACTCTTCTACTAGGTACTACAATACCACCTACGAGAAACCATTGAAGAAATAAAAAACCTTTCAACCTCTCCTTAATATATAATCATCGAAGTGAAGACAAAAGTTATGCGATTATATGCGACATGTTTCGAGAAACAGCTGATCCCATTTTCAAGTGAATTACATAAATGTCATGCGTTAAAATGCAAAATGTTTTAACTAGAGCAATAAAATAACTTAGGTTAGAATAACATTAATAATTAATCAAAACCGAATCGCCAAAATTTAACATAAACTAAAAGGTCCCTCACAATGAGGAAACCCGGGATAGCCTGAAGGACAATGGATGATGGAGGATGAATTAAAATATGAGAATTGAACGTGACTGCAAGTGAAACAAGATGAATTAAGTAGAGGTTGTAAGGTTTTTTGTGTGCCAGGACCTCATCACTATGTAACAGAAATGGAGTGTGTAAATAACATGAGCAGACTAACACATTATTAAATAAACACCATGAACCTTTTGCTGATTGTCAAAAATTAATAAATTAGAATTTAATAGTACTCGCTAAATCCATTAAGTTTGACTAAAGAATTCTAACTGCCTATTAATGTATGTCATGCAGTATAATAGGTACTATTGTTTAATGAAATTTTAATTTTAATTGTCTTAATTTTGTATACGATAATTTATTCAATCCAAGCCCACCACCGAACTTACGTAAAAACAAAAACAAGACGTTAAAAAAATAAAAGCGTATAATGGAAGGGTTGATATTTAGTAAAAAAATATGTATTAATTAATAACTTGGCAACGCTGCATATTAATACAAAAATTAAAAATAATGTACGACTGAAAAGTTCACTCAAGACCCCTACATTGCGCTTAAAAAAAGTGGAGACACCCTGTATGTGTCCTACTAATTTGCAAATGTGCTTTATCCAACCTAATTGCCATCTCGTATATTTATTTTTTACTAAATTTAACAATAAAGCCGTACTTGACGAACAGGCTACTAAATGGACACCCTGTATAATTTTTTATAGATAATTTTAATAAAAGAAAGGAATGAATTTATCCACTTACAGCGAAATCAACGCTTATTTTGTTTTTGACTTAATTTCGTGAATACTAGAACGGTCCCAAACCATTCTAGTTGAAGAGAATAAAGGTCTATAACGCTTGAAATTTGGACCAATAGATTTGCTTATAAACAATATGAGTAATTAGGTGAATCGCAGTAAGACTTACTAAAGGTAATAAAAAAATAAAGTTAAGTGAGGAACGAGCACATTTTGAAAGTACATAATTATAACGACATAACTACATAAGTGCAGTGCCGGATTTACCACTAGCCCGACTAGGCCGCGGTCTAGGCCGCAAGCAAACGAGGACCGCAGCGTTTTGTAAAAAAAACATTTTTTTAGTAAAAAAAATTGAATTTTTATTTTCTCAAATTAATAATTACCGCAACTGTAAATCGAATACATTACTTTTGTATATAAACAATACAATCTAATTAAAATAACCAACGTACATACGTAAAATTAAAATAAACGTTATGTATTAAACCTATTAATATGAAATGTGCTTTATGCTTAACCCAACTACTCACTTATTTTAACGTGAGATTGAATAATAAGGTACATTTCAATTTTCCACCTAAGGGGCGGCCGGGGCGGGGGCCGCTCGGGTTTGGCCTAGGGCCGCAAGTACCCTAAATCCGGTCACTGCATAAGTGTTAAATAGATTAACCCTGTACATCACTTCTCGAGCACATTTTTCAGCTTGTACACTGTAATTGTTCTATATTTAAAGACATTTACGTTTAGATTATTTTTAAAAAAACTTGTAATAACCGTCTAATTTCGTTACTTATATCATTTCTACATAGTTAGTTTCTTTTGTACTTAAAAATGCTCCTAATGGAAATATGATTAGGATATGACGCTGCAAAATTTAACAACATGCGACAATTTTTCGAAATTATGAAATTGAAAAATTTGAATATTTGACGCAATTACCTAACCTAACCTAAAAATTAACGTTTGAAAAATTTTATTACAATAAGGGCAATTAAGGCATCAAAAACAAATTAACGACCATTAGATAAAGAAATAAATTTAAATTGCCTATTTTTAACCTTGAAATGTAAACAAACTTAGCAAAATGTGGACTACGTCATTATAATAATTATAATATAATAATATCAAATTATAGTGCTCAAATAGCATACTTACTTTAATAAAAATACAAAGTATTTTACAAATTGAATATATTTACACTAATTTCAAAAATAGTATATTACTATATTTATTGAAAAAATATTGACGTACCTAGTCGGGAAGTAATCTTCAACAATTACATACAATATTAAATAAACGACTGTTTTATTATTATAACTGTGGTTTTACGTAATACAGAAATAGGCGTTTAAAGTAATAAGGTTTGTTTTGAAAAATATATCACAATTCATTACAGATTCATTACCTATAAAGGTATATAGTATGAAATCTGAGAAATAAATAAAGTATTCCTCCACCCCCTTTCAAAGTGCATATACCTGTACTACGATTGAAAAACAATCCAAATTCAAATTTAGTTTCTTATACTCATGGCTATAGAAAGAAAAACACGTGATGCATCAGAAATGATTTCCCATTAAAATTCCAAATTATGGTAAAGAACGTACACGTACAAAAAAGCAACTATTGAATACTTATTGTATGCGATGGAGTAATTTGTAGCATTTTTCCATATTTCGATATTAAGATTCAAGTTTAAATACAAATCACTAATAAACTTTAGAAGGTCATCGAAATAACGTAAGCACGAACGTCTGATTTTTAAAAACGCATTGTATTATCGTATTATCTCCAATTCAAAGGAAGACTTCCATTTCATCAAAATGTCGAGATAAAGATGGAATTTCTCTTTTTGATAAAGCTGGACCGACTGGAAGGACCAAATTTAACATGTACAAAAGGATAATTTCCAACCTATGCTAACTCATTATAATATTGATTTATTAGATTAAACACTACAGTTTCTATCGATTAAAAGTCGTGTGATACTTGTTCCCTTAAAACCACGTCTAGCATTGGTTCAATCTTATTTGTTCCCTACCTTGTGGGTCGTCTTTCTTGACTACCTCTTTTATCAATTTTATCGTTTTACATTTGAAATGTATTCAACGAGTGAGTATATCCGTCACCAGAACACAAGAAGAATTCGGATTTGACTCAGTGGCGTAACTGCCCAACCCGCAGACCCTGCAATGCGGGGGGGGGGGCACGGTACAGGGGGCCCACATGCTATGAAAGAAAAAAGGTTACGCCAGTTCGACATTTCAAAATAACTTAAAATTACAATGCTCTTTCTTATAGTTATATTACTAATTCACTTAGTATTGTATGGTAAAATATTCTTCCTTTTTAATTTGAAGAAACGGGAGCGAGTCAGCGCAGGGGTAAGCTGAATGTTGAAAGACTGTTGACTGTTGAGTCACAGTCTAAAATTGTATTTAGACTGTAGTTGAGTGATGTGGGTGAAAGGGGTTTTAATATGAAGCTGATTAGGAGGGAGAAGAATGAAGCATATAAAGATATGACCATTATATTGGCGGTGGATCCTAGGACTTATAATAATCTAATGGGCCAAGAGAGAGTGAGATGTGGTATGCAGTTAGTGAAAGTAGTGGATCATGCATGGATCAGAAGGTGTTTCAATTGTTACGGATTTGCACATTTGGCTAGTCAGTGTAATGAAAAAATGAAATGTTCAAAATGTGGCTCAGAAGAACATATTAGAAAGGACTGTAAGAGTGCAAAATTTGATTGTGGTAACTGTAAGGCAGCGAATAAGAAGTATAACCTAAAGTTAGTTACTGAACATTCTACATTTGACAAAAATTGTCCGTGTATTTTACAAAGAGTAAGGAGAATAGCTAAGAATACAGCCAAGAGTGAGATATAGCAATCAGGGGAGGGAAGGAGTGGAACGAGGCAGAGGCAGAACAAGTTAATGTTAATAAATATTGATGGGGCAATGGGCAAACTAGATGAAGTTAAGTTAGTGTTGAGAGACAAACAAATCAGCCTTATGTGTCTAACGGAAACGCATGTGTTGGGTGAAGATGAGGCATCATTGTTGCAAATTGAAGGGTACCAAGTGTATAGGTGCGACTCCACCTCTAGGCACACTGGGGGTGTACTAATTTATGTAAGTTGTTCGCTTTATAGTACATTGGTTAGCTGTGAGTTACAACAAAAAGAGTTTTGGATGTTGGCCATAAGAGTAGGACGTGGAAAAAAGAGTGGAATAATTGGGTGTGTATATACTCGTAGGTCACCAAGTGGTAGTAAAGCAGTATTTTTGGAAACATTCAATACTTGGGCGGAAGAATTGACTCGGCAGGCGAGGGGGAATACGGTTACAATCACAGGGGATTTTAATCTGAACTGGTTACACGTAGAAAATGATTATTATGCAAGAAAATTATATAAAGGTGCCTTGTCGATCGGTCTAAAACAATGGATTAATAAAGCGACGAGGGTAACTGATAAGTCAAAAACACTTTTAGATATGGTCTTTTGTAACAAAGAAGTAGAATGTAAGGTACTGGACACTCCAAAAATGTCAGATCATAGTAGTGTAATAGTAATGGGAGATGGATCTGAAACAATGAAAACAATTAGGGGAAAAGTAGACATCGAGCTATTAAAAAGGGAATTTCAATATACTGGGCCAAACATGGGAGTAGAAGGGGAGTATAATAGGTTCATACAGAGGTGTAATGAGGTGATTTCAAAGTGTAAAGGGAGAGACAGGCGGATCTGTTTAGAGAAAACTTGTCCTTGGTTCAATGACAAAGTAAAGATGGAGAGGAGAAAAAGGGATATAGCATATCAGAAATTTCGATTACTTGAGTCGTGAAAAGGGAGAGAAAGTGCTATAGTGGGAAGGGCGTGGGAAGAGTATAAGTTAAGGAGAAATAGTTTTTTAGTTGTCAATAAAACGGAAAAACAGAAATATTATGTGGAGAGTATTGATAACTGTGTGGGGGACCCCAGTAACATGTGGAGAACTTTGAAAACATTATTGAAGGTCAAAGGTTGCAATGAAATTAGGGACTATTATTTTCGATAAATTAATGGAACATGTAAACAACAATGACATTTTAACAATATACCAATCAGGGTTCAGGCATAGGCATTCTACTGAGACTGCGGTGCAACTAGTGGTAGAATCATGGAAAAGGGAGAGAGATCAGAGAAATTGTACTGTTGCGGTATTTTTAGATTTTAAAAGGGCTTTTGAGACTGTTAGTAGGGAGAAATTATTAGAAAAGTTATATAGTTATGGGATTAGAGGAAATATTTTTAAATGGTTAAAAGATTACTTGCGAAATAGAAAACAATATGTCAAAGTTAATGATAAATGTTCTGATTGTAAGGATGTAGAATTTGGAGTTCCACAAGGTAGTAAATTAGGACCTCTATTATTCATTTTGTACATAAACGAATTACCAAATATAGTAAATAAGAGTAAGATACATCTATTTGCTGATGATGCCTTGGTATATATTTGTGGAAAAGAAGGCACAGAGCTTTTTAATGATATGAACTCCGAACTTGTAAATATTGCACAATGGCTGTGTCATAATAAACTATGTCTAAATACTAAGAAAACCAAATGCATGTATATAGGAAAGAAGGTTAAAAAATGTGATATAATTGTAGAAAAGGAGGTGATACAATGGGTAGATAGTTTTAAGTACTTGGGAGTAATTATTGACTGTGATCTTAAGTTTGATAAATATGCAGAGTATGTAGAGAAGAAATTAGTTAAGAAAGTTGGTGTTATTTGTAGGCTAAGAAATGTATTGTCTCAAGAAACTTAAAAGATAATTTTTAATTCTATTGTTATGCCGCAGGTACGTTTTTGTAACTCTTTGTTGTTTTGTGTAAATACATATGTAATGGATAAGTTAGAAGTAGTATGGAATCGTGGTTTGAGAGCAATATTAAATGCAAAGCCATACACAAGAATTATGGATATGTTAAGAAAACTAGACTTGTTAAGCGTTTTATTCGATGTATTAGTTTTTATTTATAAGATAGACAAGGGACAGTTGCCAGAATATTTGAATATATTTATAAAGAGGATAACAGAGGTGCATAGTTACACTACGAGAAATAGGGACCAGTTTTACGTAGAGGGCATGAATCTAAAAAGCACCAAAAACTCTATCTTCGATAAAGGGGTGGTAATGTATAATGAGCTACCACCCGATATTAAAAGAACTGGGAGCGTGGATGCATTTAAGCATAGATTGAAAAAGAGGTTTGCGGAGCGAGTTGTGTAGGAAGCGATGTTTTATATTTCATATTTTATATTTCGCATTTTGTATTGTATTTTATTGTTGAGCATGTGAGAATTGTAAATTAGCCTTAGGCTACTTTGAATAAATAAATAAATAAATAAATTAAAAGCTTCGACGTATTATGTGGGACATATGTATTCATTTTCCCATATGATACGGTTTTGTACGAAAAGTGGTACAATTTACTTAATAACAATAATAATCATAATACTTATTGAACATAGAAAAAAAGAGTAAGGAAACTAATACAAAATTCTATAAAGCTATAAATTATACCGCAATACTAAAAATACAAATAAACTTCGTAAATAATATGTAATACTAATATGGATTCCACAAAGCGCACTGGCTCTGGAGTATACTGGAGCAATGGACGGGGCTGCAGAATGTAAGCCTAGGACAACAAGCGACCGTGTTCCAAGCCGAGGTATATGCAATCCTGACAGCGGCTGCTCAGCTATTAAAAAAGAACCTTATCAAAAGGAAAATCTTTATAGTGACAGACAGTAAAGCAGCGATTGCAGCAATAGACTCATATGTGGTAAATTCAGGGTTAGTCGTTGAATGCACACAAATTGCAACTCAGTCACACTAGTGTGGGCACCTGGGCATGCGGGAATCGCAGGTAACCAGGTTGCTGACGAGCTTGCGAGAATGGCAAGCGCAAAACCATTCATAGGACCCGAACCGGCTTGTGGGATTACTTATAACACAGCCAAAAAGGAGGTTCAAGCAATACTCACGAAAGAGCATTGCAGACATTGGTCGAAAATCCCAGGACAGAGTCATTCCAAAATCTTCCTGGAAACCCCAAACGGGGACCTAGCTACGTCCATCTTAAAGTTAAGCAGGACGAAGATAAAACTTGCGACAGAAATGGTCACGGGCCACTGTCGCATGAACAAACACCTGCACAACAAGGGACTGACTGAAAGCCCGACATGCAGGGGTTGTGGTGAGGCAGATGAAACGCCCTATCACGTCATTTGCCAATGTGAGGCATTCATAAAGGCAAGGGAACATCTACTTGGAAATGAAAAGAGGAAGTAACGAAGATTCGCCCTACTAAAATCCTGGACTTTGTGAAAGATACAGGTATTCTTGAAGGGTAGACAACACCGGGGAGCATAATAGACCAAAAGGTCGCAGTGCGGGAACCTATTGGGACCACCCCCAGAAACAATAATAATAATAATATGGATTCCAAATTTCGTAATACTAATAAATAATCATAATAATAATCATAGTAATAAATAAAATAAAAAAAGAAATCAAAAAAACGTGTTATGTTCAAAGGAGACAAATCGGCATTGCCTTTATTGTTCAAGTACCGTAAGAGTTAGGTATGGGCCTTGTGACATAGAAGCGCATTACTTGTGTATATCCTGATTCATTTTATATTTGTTTTTGTTATTATAAATCATGATTGCTAATTTGAGAATAATTAAGTCATATAATGTCAGAATTTTATATTTTTGAAATAGCGAGCGGCAGTGAAAAGTTTGTTTAACGCCGGCGATGCAGCGCAAAACCTTTTTTTGAGCTATAAATACTTTGTTTATTAGGGGAGAATTGAACCAGACCGTTAAGCCATATGTGAGTTTCGATTCCACATACGCATAATAAATATTTAATAACTGTTTATTATTTAGAAGCTGTTTCAATTGTCGAAATTGATAACAAACAGTACTAAGCTGGGATATTAGCTGTGTACAATGATTTTTCCAATGTAGGTGTTGATCCAAATGAATCCCTAAGAATTTTATGTTGTCAGTTCTAGTTATAGTATTGACATTTATTTTCAAGTCTAGATCCATATTTTGTTTATTTTGGACATTATGGAATCTAATAAAGTGTGTTTTCGTGCAGTTGATATGTAAGGCATTGTGTGATAGCCACGTGTTTAAATCATTTAAGATGGCGTTACACCTGCCTTGTATGAGTTTATTATCTTTATCGTTAACGATTAGGGAGGTGTCGTCAGCGTATATTGTACATTGAACGGCATTCTTATCGTTTATGTGTGCTTCCAGATCGTTTATATACATGATGAACAATGTGGGCCCGAGCACAGAGCCCTGCCCAATACCCATTGATAGAGTGATCACGTCAGATTTTGCAAATTTATATTCGTTACCGGATCTGTGTTTGATTGATACATATTGAGTTCGATCAATTAGAAAGGAGCGAATCCAAGTTAAACTTGGACCCCTAATTCCACAGTGATCCAGTTTTTCGATCAGTTTTGATTGATTTACACAATCGAATGCCCTACTGAGGTCGCAAAAAATCCCCACAGGGCACTCGGATTGGTCTAGTTTGTCGTAGATATCGTTACAAAAGCTCTGTACAGCCGTAGTTGTGGAATGATTGGCAACTTTATTAAGAATTTACCACCACCATAAGAGGTAACAGGGGGTAATTTTGCCATCGCGCCGGTGAACAAGATGAAACCGCAAAACTGTAATTAGAAGTTAGTAAATCTTAATACAAGTGGTCATAAATATCGTCATGTTTTTTAATTGAATATGCTTGTCTGAAACCTGACGTCAAATTGTAAGAATTTCAATGCCATTTATATGTACACATAATCGCTAACCATGAGATATATGGCCTTTGCCCGTATTTTCAAATCGAATAAAATAGTCTAACAACTAATAGGACAACATATCACGTCACTAAATGAACATTTTCAATGACTTAGTGTAATTTAAATGAAGAGTACCTCCTTGTCTTTTTCGTACACCTATTATGCGGAATTTTGAATGTACGTATACAGGGTGTTCCTAAATGTCACGTACATACGGAAGGGGGTGATTCTTTGGCTTATTTCATAACTAAAAGTTCATATAAACATAGGTCCGCAAACGCTTACTTACTAATCTACAGGGTGTTGAAATTTGAGGATTTATTTCGTTTTATCTTAATAGCTCCTACCAGACTCTCCACAACCATAGCACTTCTTAACCATGTGTAAAGACTAGCGTGCCTTTCGTGCACGGGCGCAATGCGAACGACCCCCACAGCCGTCATGGAAGCCCTCCTGGGCCTGCCTCCACTGGATCTCCACGTAAGAGAGCAGGCCACGGTGGCAGCCTCGCGCCTGGGACACTCGCGAATTCTGGGCGAGGCAGTCAAGCGACTGCCTATACTAGAAGGACGATCTAACTCACTCATCCCTCGATTTATACTAGGGAAAAACTACCGCATCTTCTTTGATGCGGAAGTGGCATCCTAATCAAACATATCCATCTTCACGGACGGATCTAAAACAACGGAAGGAACAGCCACCGGAATTTATTCCAGAGACTGAACTTCCATATCAAGCCAACCACTGGGCAAAATTTCGACTGTCTTTCAGGCAGAACTAGCAGGAATACCGCTTAGTGCAAGAATAATTCTTATGCACAGCATAGAGAATAAAAGTATCAGAATTTCCAGTGACAGCAGAGCCGCTCTGCAGACACTGGCTCAATACAAAATCACCTCTAGGCTGGTTTCCGAGTGTTACCAAATACTAGAGCAAGTGACAAACAGCAATATCCTTGGGCTTGTATGGGTTAAAGGGCATGCTGGAACAACAGGCAATGGAAAAGCCGATAAGTTAGCCTGAATGGCCTCAAAACAATTACTGTTTTATGGTCCAGAGTCGGCGCTCCCACTTACAGTATCAACTGTAAACAACCTAATAACTCAATACATCCAAGCCCAGCACAAGGCTATATAGAACTTGATGTCAGGACTGCCGTCACGTGAGACAAGCCTTCAGAGGACCATTTCGTAGGGGGCCGTTCACTCCTGGTCGGACATGGCTAAGATTACAGCCGCTTCCACGTCCAACAGCCTCAGGTTTATCTCGCGTGTGGGATGGCTTGAGTGATGCTGCGGGGTCGAACGACTCTAATCAGGGGGGCATCACAAAGGGCCCGAATAGGTGACCTATGTGCGCGTGCACTCCTCACCACCCTCCCATCGTAATCCAGAATCCAGCTCCTACAGTTTTTGAGATATTTAACTCAAATTTGGAATACAGGTTACTCTTTAGGGTTTAAATTATTGGGCGTCTTAAATTGCAAAAATCTACAGGAAGATATTCTTTCAGGGGTCATGTTCCATTTTCTCCCCTAGAACTTTTTACGGTGCGCAGCTGGTGGATTCCATAATAAAAAATAAATTGTCTGTTTTTATGATTTTTGATCCTTGAACAGGGCCGAAACATGGAGTGAGGTAAGAATAGATAAGAAAGTTGAAAGTGAACAACTAAACGGTATAGGCGCGCAATGAAAGTTGTGTAAGATTTAGGGAAAAGGAGAGATTAAGGAAAACTTGGTTGGATCAGATAAGCGAAGAGCTGGGTAAAAAACTACGGAATGTGAGGAACCTAACGGTAACAGAAATATGCAAAATGGTCATAAGAGGGATGGACTCCAAACTTAATACATAAAAGCATACTGAGACAGACACATTTAAGAAATTTCGCAACAACTTCCATCAAATCGGTAACCCAAAATATACAGGGTGATTCATTAAGAATGTCCAATCTCTGAATTGTAGATTCCAGACCTCAAAATATGATGATTCTGCCCAACATGCCTTATACAAATATTGCTAGTTTCGGAGATACTGGGTGTTTAAAGTTTAAATATGAATTTTGATTTTCGCAATAACAATTAATTAATGTGATTAAAAATAATAGACAAGGGTTATTTGATATGAAGAGATCTTTGCGAAAACGGATCATAAATAATAGTTTATTGTTGTTACACATTTAGAGAATAAATTTTTTTTTAAATTAAAATTTATTGAACTGTTTAGAAGCAAATAACTCGATAACTGATCGAGTTACACGAATCAAACAAGAGTAACTTTTTTTTGTAGAATCTAACGCTTTTCCATATTTTATTATTAGTTTGCTAATAGTTCAGCCGAAAAAAATTTTTGCTTAGATTTACTAAACACAACCAAGTATAACTAGCGCCCTCTATTAGCAATGCTAAATTAGAGTCCAAATTGGCAATCCTCATGCAAAAAAAGGTAAAACTGCCAATTTTCAAAAAGAAATTGTGATCAGTGGCTTTTAAAAAATTGACATTTTGGCTATTTAACCTCCATGTGAAAAATCCAAACAACTGCTAATCTTGAAAATGTTTCAGTTTAGACACGTTACTGCCTTACGTGCTATATTTTTGAACGTAAAATTCGAAAATAAAAACTCTAAGAAACACTAATTTCTAGTTGTATCTTGAAGGTACCTACTGAAATCGATCTTATGTAAGCTTTTTTCACATAACCATATAATATTAAAAACGTAAAATTCCGATTCCATACTATTTGCCCACTGTTCATAATGAACTTCTGAAAGATGTCAGTCATTAAAAGCTAAAAAACATCAATAATTATAATAGTTAATAATATTTCTCTTCCAATTACGTTTTCTTGGACAGTAAAATTTTAAAATGTAACAAATAGCGTAGTACGACCTGTTGTGGTGGACATACCACCACCCAGACACGATCCCCAGTGGTGTAGTGGGGCGGGAACGCGTGGGAATCCTGTACATATATTAATAGGCGACCCGTGTTTCGGGCATTCTGGATTGCCCCATGTTACTCAATTCTCAGAAGATGGTGAGCGTTCCCACACTGGAAAATTTACTACACACCACTGACGATCCCTCCTTCCTTTTTGTAACTTTCAATAGTATCCAATCACATTTACCTAATACATACTATAACACTTTGTTATTAGTCCGATTGTGAGAATTTACGAGAGAGCAAATGGTAATTATAGCCCTTTTAATAGATTTGTGGTAGTGTGGAAACACTATCGATCGGTGGTCGAGTAACCTCACAGTATGTAATTGTACAAAAAGCATAGCCTTAAGTAATTGCCAACTATAAATAATATGAAATTAAAAAAATAGTGAATTGAGGAAAATATTGTACATTTTTCTAAAGTAAGTACTTTTGTCTATTTTTTAAAATTATATAATAAATATACCCTTAAGCGTTTAAAATAATTTATATTGTCATTAAATTATATAATATTTATGTGATACTACGCCGACTAATTCTTATGAATAAATAATGCGTTACTTTTTCTTTAACGATAGAAATAACACATTAATACGTACGTCGGTAGTAATTGTTTATAATAGACAATCAAAACAATTTAAACTAGTGACGCAATTTTCCACTTTTTTTAAATACCATTGTAAAATGTATAAAATTTGTTTTATAATTGACATAAAAAATGTTTTATGAACTATATTGTGATCTGCGACAGGGATATCAAATTGTGTGCACAGTTTGATCACTTTTAAAAGCCTGTCGATATTCCTGACAGTAATTGCTTTATGACAGGTAATTGAGTAAATAAATAAATAAAATGAGTGAGGGCAAAAGTTAACATTTTTGGGATAAACTTTAACCTGATCACTTGCGAGGGCTTGAATGTCATCATGCTGCTTAGCGATGGTTTCGAGTAGAAGTACCAATGGTATGATATCCTTTACTCCGTTTATAAAAATCGGGGGCGGTTTAGAAGGTTGTTCAATGCTGTCGTCTTGTTGTTGATCTTCTAAATTTTTTCCGCTACGGCTGAAAAGCGGTTAGACGGGTTGAGTCAGTAGTTGTTTCCCTTTGTTTGTCTGGATTTATGCTGAGCTTATATCGTTTCTCCTTCTTTTGTGTTTGAGTATAAACCAGTTATTTTGTTGGTTGAGGAGGTTGGGGAGAAAATGGTTGTTGTGACCTGATATTCGCTGGCATTGAATGCTGTACCTCTGGTCTTGCTTAATCCGTTATGAAGCACTTATGGATGCCATTTGAAAGGGCCGCATCCCTCCTAGGAGTGTAGGAAAGCCCATACGGTCCCAAAAACGTTTAGGTTTTGGTTAAATACGTATTTAGAATCTTAAAATATTATTTGAATTGTAAAATTGAAAATGTAATAGATAAATAAATAAACGTGCACTCGTGAGATCGCGGGTCACTTGATAAGATATCAGAACACTTGCTCTTAAAGTTTCTTTCACACTCAATGCAAAATTCTTCGAGAAAACATAAACCTAACTCCAATTGCAGTTCATTTCTTCTCATTCCTAACGAACTACTTCTAGTGGACTTTAACAATGGTAGTACGATAATTAGAACCAACAAGATAATCTCATATTGTAACACCTTACTTTAGCAAATCCCGTTTGTCCCCTAAATTTAAAAATCGTTGCACAGAATATTCCACCATGTTGCTAATCGGCATGGAGTATCCTCAGGTTACAGAAGTGCGCACAACGAATTTTGTCTACAGTTGTCTGTGATTATATGGGCTGTTTGTTACTTATCCACAATATGGTTTTCGATAATGATAACTCGACAAAGATGTAAAAAACGTCAATTGATAGTATATAATTATATTTATCACTTTCCACACTTGTGAGGCCCAAATTTTGTGAAAAACGTTAAATGGTCTGAAGATGAACTACCAAGTTACTAAGAAAGCATTCAATTTACTTTTGAAGGAATTTTAGAAATGGCAAGCTTACATGTCAATAAACTATACATAGAGATGAATGATAAATAATTCTATTTGAGGAAATCTTTTACTAACTAGAAGACAATGAGCTATGCTTGCGTTTTTTTCCGTTGGTCTCTATCCACTCCATTGGATTTAGGGCAGAAACTATTATTTACCAAGGCAGTTTTAAAATATATAAGTTAATTTTTTTACGGATTTCATTAGGAAGATAATGACAAAAGTAGCGTTGCAAATATATTATTAAAGATATGCAGTGGTAATTTGTAAATGTTCTTAAGGACGGGCAATCACTATATAATAACCGAGACGTGTGTATATGTTTGTGTTGCTGTGCACTTTTCCGACAGTCGCCGAATCCTGACGAATGCGGATGTGATATTTTAAAACCAAAGCTATTATAAATTTATAACCTACAAATTAATGCTACAAGCTACAATTATAGGAATTATAGATACCCCGCAAACTACGTAAATATCTGCACTAATTTTTTTCAAAGTAAGTTTTAAACATTTTAGTATAAAAGTCCGTCATCTTATTCAAGCGGTATTTATGTCTAAATATATTTTCTTTACTTAGAAAATACGTTCAAAGTTTCCTTATGGAGATTACGTGTAAAATAGAATTCGCTGTTTGTGCTTATTTTTGGGTGAAAATTTTGTGTAAACATGCAAAGTTTGTCTGTCCGATGTCCTTAACCCATTTCGAACATTAAAACAATGGCAGAAAGTATTTTCGCAAAAATTTTCAAAATGACAAGTATCGGAAACTTTTTCTCGATGACATGGAAATTTAATTATTTCAAGTTGAAAAGTTATTTAAATGATGAAAAATGATTCTATTATGCCTCGCGTTAACATTTTCATGGTTAAAATGATGTAAAAAGTAGGAACAGCATTCATCGTAGACTAATTTATGTGTCCCGATACCTTCTTTCGGTAACTTTCGAAATGTACATGTTTGTGTGCTTATTTCGAATTTAGAGATTTTGAACGATGGACGATGTCGTAGGTAACAGTCGAATGTTTTCACCGAGAAAAATGTTTTTGTCTACATATTTAACTTAATATCTATTGATGAAAGTAGGTAGCAAGTGTATTGTTACGTTACACTATACCAAAGAGAATACCTATACCTTGGCTATACTTCTAAATATACAACTTATATTGTAATTAAGAGGAAGTAAAATCCATATTTACTGCTGTACATATACGTGTAAATGGTGGCCTTTTAGTTAGTGAAATAAACAAAATTTGAAACTGTTTAAGGTAGAGAAGGTCTTTCTATAAAACAGATGTTATGCAACGTTAGACCAGCTTCTATTTGTACATTTTATGTTTTATGGTATTTTTAGTTTTACTATAGTTAAGGATGAATTTTAAAACGTTCTCCCTAAGGCGAAGCTCCCAGGTTCGAGTCCTGGTCGCAGTGTATATTTTTCCCGTATGTTTCTACTTCTGTACCTATCTCTCTCCGTCAGCATGACGATTTAGTCATCGTTCTCCCTAAGGCCATTCGTATTCCCAAAAAGTTGCCAGTGTCCAAATTGAGTTCTTTTACATTCAAAATTCATTCTAAACTATCCTTATGAAGTTCACACGGAATTTGTTATATTTTCGTTAATTTTTGGGCAAAGACTATGTGCAAAGACGTAATTAACATTGTGAAAGGGTTATTATGTATTTTTGGTCTCAAATCTATTCCAAAAAGTTTGCATTTTACATTTTTTTTAATAATTGGTAAAAATTTACTATAAGTAGGTAGGAACGAATTCGTATATCTTTACCAAATATCAACCCATTTTTGTGATTTTTACGTCAAATGTAAGTAATGTAATCCTTTATTTTAGTTACTTTAATTAATAACTTGCTAAATTACAGATACCTACAGGGTCAAAAATCTGAAAAGGTACAAAAATGTAATTTTTTTTTCCTTTTTCAAGCAACTAAGCCAGCTCAACAAGGTGTGATATTTTAAAACAAAAGCTATTACAACCTACAATCACAGATACCCCCTCCCCCCAAAGCACGCAAAACGCGAGAATCGCGTGTACCCCCGTTTATTCTTAAATAAGGAAAACAATTCTGTGATTCAAAAGTATTCAACTATATAAAAATATTTAATCAACACTATGAACGGAAGAAAATCCAAAAGTTTTCTTTGCATTTCATTTATTAGAGAGGTTAAATTAACAGTCCAAACCAATTTATCTTTAAACAAATTTCACTTTTAAGTTAGATAGGGAAACCCACTACACATTCTTAACTATAGAACCGCAACCTTTCGAAATAATGGGAACTATTAGTGCATTAAGCGCCTGTTTTCTATGTAAACGTGTAGATGGGTTGACTAATTTCGGCCGTAGTAATGAATTGTGATGTACAGCAAGAATTGCGGGTAAGTCAGATCTGTTAATTTAACTACATTTAAAATTACATTGCATTCATAATTTTCACTGATATTGTGTTGCAATTCAACGACAATATCAAAAATGTCTTATCTTGGCCTTTTGAGTCAGGTGTGGTAGAAAGTAGTTCTACAACCAAAGCGAAATTTTACTTGTTGGTACTTCATTAATCTGTGTTCTTGATCACTTTTGTCAATAATAGAAAGACAAATTATTATGACGGACACAAAAACGTGCGAATAAGGAATCTACAATATAACAAAATACCTTTGGAATTGTTACCCAATTATTTCTCATAAAATATAAGTGTAAATAAAGTAATATTTTTATGTGTTCATGCCTTACAAACTTTTTTAAAAAAAAAAGTGTACTGAGAAATGTTTGAGGATCGCGAATTTATTTTTGTTCGAAAATAAACTTTAAAATTAAAAAATAAGCTTTTGTTGACAAAATAACAAATAGGCAGAATAAATCTGTTTTTCCCACAAAATATTATACATATTTTAATTTTTACCGCAATTTATCGTTCATATTTAGTTTAATTATCATGGTACCTACATGATAAAAAATTTAATTGAAATGTATAATTAAAAACAATCCATAAATTAAGGATCTGTTATTATTTCCATTAATGAAATTTTGTATTAAAAATGTTTGTGCCGGTTCACAAACTGAGTACAGTGTTTGCGAATTTAGAATTTTGAGTTTATTAGATACAAATAATATTAATTATAAAAGTATATGACATAGTAATAAAGGTATTCATTCAATGCAAGTAACAAAAGATAGTACTGTTTACCTTCCGGATAATAAAATCATGTTATTTATTGAAACAATTAACTTATCACTTAATTTGAACAAAATTTCAAAACCTTTATACTAAGCTACTAACAAAATTAATAACAAAGGTAACTCCTTATAGCTTTAGTTTAGAAAAACCATGTAGTTCCTTTCCATTATTATCTAACTTATTTTTGCAACTAACCAGTAACACCACGGGCCTTGCCCATAATTCTATTGGTTTTCCCCATCACATATTAAGTTTTTTATTTATTTAGGTAAATAGTTAGTTAATATGTTATTCTATTGGTATGTTGTGGAAAATAAAGATCTTAAAAAAAGTAAAAATAAAGGAAATTTCCAACAACCATGAAACTGGTCATTTGGTGGGGTGGCCAGATAGTTATCGTGTTAGCAATAAAAATAGCAAACAATTAAAATTTGCCATTTGAAATAAAAAATAATATTTAAATAATGTAAATTTTAATCGTTAATTAACAAGAAATTTTCATTAACTTGGAAATGCATTTGCATTGAATATTTCATACAAAAAAGCCATATCAATTTATGATTTTGTTTGTTCTTTCTCGGGATATGGCAACAGTAACTTTCTAGAAAGTTGTAACTTTTTTTTCTGATTCCGTTAAATAAAATAGTATTTTCTCAGATAGTTTTACAAAAATCAATTTGCTGCTTCTAAGGAAAAGAGGAGAAACACGCGGTGTTTGAAATTTCTAATTTTTCAGCCTAAGCTATTACTGTGATTATACAATTATCTCATAACAGTAAAGTAAATAATACAATTTTATGGTGAAAGTAGTCACTTGCTTCTCACAGATTATCATTTCTTAAGAGATTAACTACCTGCGGAAGTAATCAACAAGCAAAATTGCAAAATCATTCAAAAAGGTCAGTCTTGTATAATGTATAACGTTTCTGTGTGTCTGTGTTGAAACGGGGACAGGTGTAATAAGTTTTAAAAGGGAATACGTTACAGGCTCCCATTCCCTTTCATAACGGAACCTCAATGATTGTAGCAAGATTAAGGTGTTTCTAGGTTCTTGTGATGATCAAGGGGTGTCAGTGTATCGATTTTATAGAACGGGTATTTCATGGCCAGACAAATCGAGCTCATTAATGTGGCTAAATAGATTTTTTTCAACTAATTCTGAACGCGGTATGTTACCTATTATAAAATATCTGCTCTTGATTTTTAAAACCATTGGTACAAAGCTTCCAAATCCTCTGTCTTCAGATTCTGTCAGGCAGCCGTATATCATGAAACACCACTTTACTTCTTCACTCTACTTGTGCTTCACTTGCGCATTTTCAGATTCAGATTACGTTGAAGAACTCCTTGACTCGCGAGGTAGCCGAGAGAAGTCAATTAGGTTAAATCGACTGGAGTATCCCCATACGTCTCGCACACTGGTTTGCAATTTTATTTTTTTATATACAGGTCGTAATATAAGCATCCCATTGTTACATCTCAGCATCTTTTGTTTTTCCAAGCAGGTCAAATTTAATTTTGTTTTTTTGTAAATCAAAAATATGGTTATAAAAATGAAAGCTTCCACAATTGTTCATTTTAATTAAAAATTATTTATTTTGGGTTAAACTGTGTAGGTAATGGTTTTTTATTGATTAAACAATCCAAACGTTTCGGACACCACTTACAGATGCCTTCTTCAGTGGGTTAAAATTTAGTTTTAATTGTACCTACAATTTGTCGGTTTTCTTTTCGTTTAATTTTAATTTTAACCCACTGAAGAAGGCACCTGTAAGTGGTGTCCGAAACGTTTGGATTGTTTAATCAATGAAAAACCATTATCTACACAGTTTAACCCAAAATAAATAATTTTTAACAAAAATATGGTTGTTTTGTTATATCTTGATTTTTGATGGCAGAGCATTGATGAAAATTATAAATAGAATGTCGCCCATGTTAGATCCCTGAGGTACTTCAAACGTGTGAACAATTAGATAAAATAATTTGTTACAAGCTAAATGCGATCTCTTAAGTAGCGTTTTAAAAGCTCTATGAGAGCATTATATTAAAGTAAATTCTGGTTAGTTTATAGTAATGTAACGATTTGGTCGAATGCCTTATGAAAATATGTACCTATAAATGGCATTAACCTAACCTTGTGCATCTTAATGCTTAGGAATAATACTGCGCAAAAGAATAATATTATGCTGTAAATAATTGTATTGTTTTTGTATATTTTGTCATTTAGGGATTCAATGCGGGTTCAAAACCCAGCGAAACACAGTTTTCAACGAACTCGTAAATCTCAAAACTGAACAACAGCCATGAGTTACACTCATATTATTGCGCAATTTTAGAGATCTTCATCATTAATCAGATAATTTTGTTGATAAACAAATAAAACTTGTTTTGCACCTGTTTTCGTTCGATTAGATTGCATGGTAAAAGTACAAAAAACACATTCACATCAGGCAGTAAATATCAAAATACTGAGATGAAATATTAATGTCGATCGAGATATAAATTTAATTCGCAATCAGTTCATGAGCATTGAGCAATACACAACAAATTCAGCATCGTCGTAAGGTACGATAAGATTAATTTCACGAGAAGCAATTAATGTCTAAGTAAACAAAAAAATCACAATAGGTATTCCTTGTTAATCTTAAGAGCTACGTCGAGAATAATATTGTTTAGGCAATTTTTGTCGTTATCCACTATAATACCCTGCACATAGATATTATATTACAATACATTGAGCTAAGCTGTAAAATATTTACATGGTTAGGTATAGTTAGAAAAACCTTAAATTTTGCAAATCGTTATGAAAAGAAATATGTATTTTATTCTGGAAAAATCTATCTTCGTTGTTTTTCTTGAAAAAAGCTAAATGTTCCATGATCCCCTTAGCAATAACCTATTGATTATTTGTTACCATCTAAACATGAGAGGAATAAAAAGTTTCAATTCGCTATAAGTAAATCGGAATGGGAGAAGTCAGCGCCGCCGACTCATCGCGGCCGATTCATCGCGGCCATCTCATCGCCGAGCCATCTCATCGCCGAGCCATCTCAGCGCCGGCCAACTCATCGCCGATTTTATTTTCGATAAATTCAGCACATTCTTACCTATCCTCTTTTACTTGCTTGTATAAATACCGATACCGATCATCAAGATATTACATTGACATATGACATTAACATTCCCTTAAATCTTAATCAATTGATAATCAGCTTTACGGAGCTTTAAATCGATAATGATAGCGTTAATAGACAATGAATCATACTTACCTGATATTAACATTTATAGGTATATAAAAAGTTTGGAAATAAAAGTAATGCTAAACTTAAACGTAGATTGCCATTAAAGCGCCTAGGTTATTTGCAGGTTTAGTATATTTTTTTTAATTGATACAAAATGGCAACATGATACTAAACAAAATTTGGAAGTAAAAAAATGCTAAACTTAAACATACTCGTAGATTGCCACTACGCGGTACTTTTGTATCGCATATGATTATAGATTATTAGTTATAAGTAATTAACGGATATTGATGGCTTTTTGTATGCTATGTTGTTCCACTACTAACAATTTTTAATTTTAAAGAGATGGGTCGGCGATGAGTTGGCCAGCGATGAGCTGGCCGGCGATGAGTTGGCTCGGCGATGAGATGGCCGCGATGAATCGGCCGCGATGAGTCGGCGGCGCTGACTTGTCCTAGACCCAAGTAAATACCGTACGATAGTATGTACAATTTCGTAAACATACAGGAGATCATTGTCTAGTTCAGGGAAGGTTATCAAGGTAAGAAATGCTTCCTCAAACAAATCTATATTGTCCAGATAAACTGTAGATAGCGAACAGCGTCGTTATAATATTATCTATTCAATGTACAATTGGGCCCAAAGATGATAATTGGAAATTATGAAGAGCTCCCTGTTAGTTCGCTATTTCTATTATTTCGTACATTTTGACCCGTCGTTCTTCTTCTAAGTTCACTATTTCTGATAAGTTTTCTCACGTCCTATGGTTCGTTGCGTTGTTTTCAGTTTATTGGCCGATTAGCGTCATCATTTTCATACCAGACTGGGAGACTGCACAAACAACTCTTAATTTTCCGGAAATTATTCTTGTCCATTTCAGGCGTTTGTCTTTCTTTGCCTTGTCACTCACCAGCGCCCAGAGCTGGGTAGTATCCGGAAACTTCTGTATCCGGATACTTTTTATGTATCCGAAAGCTGTATCCGGATACTTTTCAAATTTTGTATCCGGTATCCGTATCCGTGACCAAATTTTAAAGTATCCGAATACCGGATTCTTTTTTTGATATTCGGATACTTTTAAATCATTCGATGCCCACTGAAAATTCACGTACCGCACTGCCATATTTTTTATCAAGGTATATCTAATCCCATTTTTCACACTCGTTATTTAATCATCATTGTTTTTATGTGGCGAACTCCGACTCATTATTTCCATGTTCATTATAATATTAAGAACAGAAATCTTAATAAATACATTATCTAATTACATAATTAGATTTATATAATAACTTGTATATTTTCTGTATCTCCCTTTAAAAAACCTTATATGTATACTTATATGCTTTGTGTTTTATTTTGGTATTATTATAATATTAACAAAATAGTTCTTAATCTTTATAATTTTGTTTTGGCGCAAATAGGCGCTAAAAAGTTGAAAATGTGAAAGTTTTAACTGAACTGATTCACCACTGGCGGAATTCAAAATTAAAAGCTCAGTGCTTTGTTTTGTTTTTACAGGAAAAATTCTGCAAATTCTTGTCTACTCATTTTTAAAAGTATCCTTAACGGTATCCTAAAAAGTATCCGAAAAAAGTATCCGGATACTTGTATCCGAGTACATTTTTAGGTGGAAGTATCCGTACTTTTTTAAAAAGTATCCGGATACATTTTTAGTCTCCATATCCGGTACTCGGATACTTTTTTCCTGTATCCGACCCAACTCTGCAGCGCCTAGTAAGTATTTCTTTTTAATTATCTCATTTCCAACTCTTAATTGTGTGTTTGGTTTCTGACACTTATTAGACGAGAAGTCAGAAAATATTTAGAGAGTAAGGGAGGTTATAGAAAATAACCTGAAAGCTTTGGAAAAGACAACGTATCTTGAGGATAATGAATGGGGTTGACTCCAGAATATCTTGCAGGCATCTGTTTGTTCATTGTGGTATTCTAACCTTAATTGGAATTTATATTTTGGAAATTAGTAAATTTGTTTTCACCAATAAACATAAATTTCCCACGCAAAGTATGATACATTCACACGACACTCGCATAAATGCAAACTTTAAACTCCCCGCGTTTCGATTAAATATTACTAAAAATAATCTAACGTAATGGGGTTAAAAATTTTTAATAATCTGCCCGAGTGGATAAAAAATATCAGACCTTTAACACAATTCAAACGAATTAAAAGAATTTTTAATTAAACTCTGCCCCTACCAACTAGACGACTTCTTGTTGGTTAATGCTGCTGGATAGTTTTAATTTATTTTAATTAATATTGTACTTTTTTGACGTTTCTTATACATGTTTTGTTTGTGTCAACAAGAATAAACAATTTATGATATGATTATGATATGATATTTAATGTTTAAATTATTTGTTAATTTGTGCCATTTTTAAATATTTTTTCTATCCTCGAAATTTGATAAGCACAATTTCTAAGTGTACTGTTTTATATTCCTAATTTTTCCCGCAGATAGTACGGTAATGGAAATGGTTGATACTTATTTATAAAAATGTCAAATGAATTCCTAGATTTTCCAAAACGTAATTTCTTTAAAGATACCCATTCTTTTTATTATTGCATTCAATTTATTATTGTATACAGGGTGTCCCGGGACTAATGAGAAAAATGCCAGGAGCGTGTAGTCTGAGCCAAAATAATGTTAGTACTTCATATAAACTTTTTCTATGCAGACCCTCGTTTTCGAGTTATAGGCCTCCAAAGTTTTAATTTTGAATTTGTTTTTTATTTTTAATTTTTGTACTGGTTATTTGATCTTTATAAAGTTTTCTGCATAACTATAACGTACGTGTATGTTTATTTTGGAAAGGTAAACAGACTTATAGCAGAAAATGTAAATTAGAATGGGGGATGGGACCTAAGTCCACGCGTACATAGGCCTCATTCGGGCCCTTTGTACTACTCCCTGCCGGACACACCGAGCCACAGAATGAACCGGTCACTATTTACAGTTTTATTAATGCGTACCAATTTACGCATTCACCATTTCTACAAGTACGAAACGAGGTAAAACTAACTTATTAATACGTACGATGTCCAAGTTTACTGTAGGTAGTACAAAAAAAAAATAATTTAACGATAGTAGAAGATAAAAAACACTAACGACTTTTTAATTCGAAAGTTAGTAAAAACGTTCGTTTATCAAGTAACCATAGGATTAGTTGTGTAGAATAGTTTGGTACGCAGTGCATTCATAAAACTGTAAATATTAGCCAAACGGCTTATTTTATAGAATTCCAACAAGAGTACCTTTTCGTTAGCTTAATGTGTGGGGAAGTCATTTTCGATAATTTCATACAGGGTGTGCCATCCCTGCAAAATTTTTGGATCACTAACCATTGCGAGTAGTCCGTCCCTCGGTCCCTGGCTTTAAGGCACTACTGTAAATCTGTTTCTTACCAAAATAAACATACACGTACGTTATAGTTATGCGGAAAATTTTATAAAGATCAAATAACCAGTACAAAAATTAAAAATAAAAAATAAATTCAAAATTCAAACTTTGGAGGTCTATAACTCGAAAACGGGGGCCTGCATAGAAAAAGTTTATATGAAGTACTAAGATTATTTTGGCTGAGATATAATAAGATAGTAACATTATAATTCTCGCAACAAAATCGGCCCATGGTCTTCCTGGACAATTTTGTTTGTCGTCGGTTAAGTTTTTGAATTAGACAACTGATTTCAGAAACCTGAATTACTATGTTCCTTTCCAATGATATAGAGGTACTTAATAAATCCTTGCTCTAATCTCCTTTTTACTCCGAAGTAGCCTGATACAACTTGAACTTCGTTATTTCTTCATTTGTTCATTGATCATATAAATCCGATAATAATGAGACATTTTGTTGGGTATTAACTGTTTACGTTGTGTATATTTCTTGTGAAATAATACTTTATTCTAATATTAACAAATTGAATCATTTTCTTATTTCTAAAACCGTCATTCGGTGTTTCATTATAGTTAAAGTAACTGAAGTTACTCAAATGCCATATTTACTTGTACAAAGTAAAACTATGTGTATTATGGTTGGTATGGTAATGATGGTATTTGAAGGATAGGTACGCCCTATTGAAGAAGTCTAAAAATACAAAAAGTATATTTCATTTGGATTGCTGAACAAGAATGTTTGTGCAAATGTTCAAATAATGTACATTTTGGAGATCAAAAGAATAAGGCGTAGTACTAATTTTATCTGCACCTAAGGACGATTAAGCGCAAAAATATTTTCCGCGAGATTGCTTAACAGGAAGTATGAATTACTTATCAAGAATGATTGATTGATAGATTGTATTCGGTGTAAATATTTACACGTTACAAACCATGTATAAGTTTGTTAACCACAAACCATGTATAAGTTTGTTAACCGCGTGCAATCACTAACCATTAGGGATTATACATCCACACACCTCATCTGGTTTCACAGTAGCAATAAAATTTAGTTTGGTAATGACACTCAAAACAGCAGCTATCAGAAAAGATCAGCAACAGGACTTTATCAATGGATAATAATGTGACATAATCACGTTCTTGGTTCAGCCCCTAACTATTTTTGTTGGCAATGAAATCTCTATGGTTTTACAAGTCAGCACCGGGAAAAATTCATATCATAACTGATAATTTAATTGATTATTTAGCTCTCGCCTTTTGTCTAACTTTAACCTTTCGAATTTTGGAACTCTGCGGTATATGATCTCGTATTACCCCTTTGACATTTTCTGTTGCTGCTCCATAAAACACGGCTGTTGGATTTTCATGGTTCCTTGAATTGATGTCACAATATAATATGTTTGTTATCGTATTGTATTTCGTAGACATTGTCAACATGATGAAGTGGCACGTATATTGAATCAAATTACATATCAGTGAGCAATATCGCAATGACGGCGTAGCGTAAATCGACCTTGAATATCGCTTGAATTGACAAATATAACACTTATTTAGTTTCAAAAAAATTTTCTGGAATATTTGTTCGCTAACTTCGTGTTGGAGATATCTTGTGACCTTACATTTTACAGAATTATGATTATATTTATTGTTATTAATGACCACTAAAAACTGGCCATAGAATAAAGGTTTTGTGATGGACAAAAGTCCAGAACCTATATTTGCATGACTAGGTGTTTTATGGTGCAGAACCGGCTCTCCCACTTACAGTATCAACTGTAAACAACTTAATAACTCAAGCCACCCAAGCTAGATAGAACTTGATGTCAGACTGCCGTCACGCGAGAGAGACCTTCAAAGGACCATCTCGTAGCCTGACGCGTTTTTGCACAGGCCTATCTAGAATCTAGAAAGAACCTGCGGCTACTTGTGAGCATACTTTCTGGGCACTGTAAACTTAACAAACACATGCACCGCATGGGCTTGGTAGAACCACCATCTTGTAGGGGATGTTACTCAGACGACGAGACGGCAAAACACATACTTTGTGAGTGTCTCGTACTTGTCCAACTGAGACGATCCATGTTGGGAGTATCCTGACCAGAGATGGCTACGAGTGGAGCCGCTTCCTCTTCCAGCATCCTCAGGTTCATCTCGCGTGTGGGATGACTTGAGTGACGTTGCGGGGTCGGATGACTCTAGTCAGAGAGGTAGAACAAAGGGCCCAACTTGTGGCCTAAGTACGCGTGGACTATGTCCACCCTCCTATCGTAATCCAGAATTCAGAACTTCCATGTCCAAACCCGTATTCGACCGGGGACGTTCAAACTGCCGTCTAACACTCACCGTACTGCGTTAATCCGGGCGACAACCTTTATTAACCATTTTAAATATTTTTTTCGTTTCAAGCTTTACTTTTTGTAGAGGGGCGTGGATTAGGAGAGTATGAGTGTGTAGATGTAGGTTGGAATGAAGATGGACGAAGTAATCAAAACGTAACTATCACTTGCATGCTAAGAAACTAATTTTTGCCATAGCTTAAAAAGTAATGTTTAAAAAGCATGTTAGATTAAAGTGTCGCAAAAAAATTGAGAGTAGGTGTAGGAAAGTGAGATCTATGGCTCTAGTAGGAATTTGAAGGTGGACTAAGCGGTGGGGGTATTTAAGCACCATAAGGGGTCAGTTCCATAGTTTACTTACACTGCATTTCGTGAAGTACCTAGTAAGCGTCCCTAGTAACCTTGTGAGCTATCAACTAGTGGATTTATGAGAGAGCATTGACATTAATTAAAATTTATGAAAGATTCTCTTCCCATATTTAAATAAACGACTCGATAGAACAAACGACCAACGACTACAATAGATAATTATCTTTTTTTTACACTTAACAACATCCCATTACGTTTTTGAAGATTAACTGTAGTGGATAGACACCTACACGAGTAATAATTTTCAGCAATATCTAATCATATTTTGAGAACTTTGAGAAGTAGCGCCTTCACGGATCCGAGCACTTTATCGCTGGCTAAGGGATCACCAGAAGTGTAAATCCCCCTACCATCGCACAATGGAGCTTAGCCACGTGTCCAACAGGGCTCTGCGCTTGCATTTTCCACAACTACACAGCTGGAGGTTAATTCTAAAAAACTTAAAAGATAATCTGAAATGGACCTCTTCGGATCTATCCAAATGACTAGCTCGACGAAACTAACGATGGTAGCGAATCCCTTCATGATACCAAAAGAAATTACCTCGTTTATTCGTCCTTCGATCAACCGAGTCTCCGCGTTATCCGAGCCACCGGACTTATCCGAACACTCCGCGTTAACCGAGCTGTGGGCTCGGATAATACAGAAAAACTCGGATGAAACGGGTGACGCTTCGCTGCTATGCGATGCGCGCGAAATATGTAGTTTGCGATCGCTACTTTTTTTCCTTGTACCATTTTAAATATACCAAATGTAAGGGAAGTTTTCGAGTTTTTTTATTTATTCCGTGTTATACGAGTTTTCGCTTATCCGAGGTACCCCTTCGCCACATTACCTCGGATAAACGAGGTTTTACTGTAGGTAAGAACGGTTACTAATGTAAAGGAATGAGCAGAACTTTTGGTGGAGACTAATAAGATAAGCGACCACTAGAAATAATAACAGAATGTTATATTCATCCGTTGAAGGAAATAACTTTAGCAGTCAGGGAGTCGTTGATTAACGTCCAATACGCTCAAAGCGTGATCGAGAGTTTAGGGAAACAACGAACCATGTTTTAGCATTTAACAGCCTTACACATCCCAAACGTATACGGTTGCTTTCTACTCATTACAAGTAAGGAGCTAACTCCCTGCACTCTTCGAATGCCAAAGATTTGGAAATTACTCAGCCAAATACGATCGGTAGTAGATATGCATATGCGGTAAAGAAACTATAACGCCTTTGCTATAACTCCATAAAACATTCCACCTGCCAAGAACCTCATTTACCTACACCTGATCAATACATAAATAAAGCCAATAAATACAGGAGGTGAAAGTTAATCATAGACCAGAAGCTAAATGAAGAGTCGACACGCTTGTAACCGGGCACTAGAGGGCTAGTGAGATATTTTGCAAGGTCATGTAGTCAAACCTTTGTAGAAACAAAGAAACCTGAAGAATATCGCAACTATAGCTATTATTTCTCAGAAAAAGAGAAACATAGATTTTGTTGTCGAAAAGAACAGATCATAATACCGTCTAAGCATGCATACCTTATTCTGAAATGTAATTTCGTATAATATGAATCGGGGTACTAATCAGGACCCCTTGATTGTGATGTACGAAGGCTTAGTGTTTCTATCTGTACCTAGTAAACCATCTAAAAACCATCTGTTAAACATTATAGGTCATTCTAGTATAAGGTATACTTTGATATTGAGCGTTTATGAAGATTTAAGATTGGAGCCATTATACTTACGGCGTAAATTCTTACTTGGCCTCTATACCCAATATCGTGATCAATGTTATAGGATACTAAAGGTATTCAAACAGTATCGAGTATAATTATCATTCAGCACCATATGGACACAAGGCAACTATCTTTAGATTATCAATAGTACTTAAAGACCTTAGAATTATAGAACATAGGTAACCTATATACTTTTGAGGACAATCATCACAAGTGGATCCTCAAGGCAACTGAAATAGTTGATCCATTTAGATAAGAAACGTACTTTTGAGAACTCTATTATGCAGTCTTTCAAATTACTTTCAAATCTATTTCACGGATGGGTCCAAAATCCTGGTTCGCTGTTAGGGAAACAGAAGTTATCCATAGGATATGTGAGCAAATGACCTGTAGGAACGAATCACACAATCTTACTACAAATGGCCAACCAACCAAATATCACGTCTGCAATGTTAACCCTACAGTAGAATGCATAGTTAGTAGTGCACTAATGCATAGATATTAGCTACATTAGAAATGTAGAATATAACTTAGGTTTCTAAAGCAATACAATTTATTCCATCTCATTTAAACCATGATTAGTAAGCAGGTACCGTTAAACTATAAGAAAATAATTATTAATTATTATCCCCGTGGGAATAGGACTAAAATTAACCCAATCTCGCCCTTCATATCGAGAAATTCTAATCGTGTCCTTAAAGTTCAAAATTAAGTGCCTGGACCTAATGGTCTCGGGCGATTTATTTCTCGTAGCTTCCAAAACCCTTCTTGACTCTATTTTCATTTGAAATCTAGGATAATTCAAGGTATAGAAATAATTTATGACAACCAGGTTCTTGAAGTGTGTAATCAAAAAACTTCTTATTAAGTCAAAATTATTATTTTGTCTTTATTTTTGAGTGGGCGAGGTTTCAGCCAACTAAGCAAACTCAGAAACGTCCATTCTCTTTCTTTTCCTCCTCCTTTAGATGGGCAATTGTTGTTAATGGTGAAGATCTTCTGCAGAGATTTTTATTTTGTTTAGGGGTACTTGTTGTAGTTGGTTCTCTTTCCCCTTGTTCGGATTGGGTACCAGTTCTCTTCCGTACTGCGTTGAAACATTAAATAGAGAGGTTTTTTCACAAGGTCGTATTTTATTTCTCGCATTTCATGCATGTATGGATTTAATCATCATAACGTTTGTAGATCTTGTGGCTTATCTTTGTACGTGTGCGACATAAACGTAATTCTACTTACTTATACATGTTTTAAATTCCTTGTAGTTTTTTTCCATATTTGTTAATCCGATTTAGTACTTACCTTACGCAAAGATTTACGTGCCAATTTGCGATTGTTCGCTTGGTTTAGAATTATTGATATTATTCAACTATATTCATTCCAGTCCATAATTTATTTGTATTACCGTTGGAGAGACCGTTAGAGTTTGTACCTACTCATTATCACTTAGATTAGCTTGGTAAAAGATGTATGTTCACAAATCACAAATTATTTCTAGAACTACAGAGCTCTTTTAGATAAAGTAGACATTTTAACCATGTGCTTTTATTTGCTACGGTGAAATTAATTCTCACTATAGTACCTATATCGTTTTATAACTTAATTATAAAATCAATACTAAACGTACCTGCGTAATTAAGGGAGTGTTCACAACCTAACTAAAGAGAAAAAGACTTAATCTCTTCAAAAACGAATACATTTAAATTTTAAACCAACACTTTTCTAACTTTTGTAAGCTACTTCCTCTTGTTAACAGCTCAGGACGCGTTTTCTTTTTGTGGAAGATCTTCCACGTTTGAATTCCGCATACTACTTTTTTACCGTTGTATGCGTTGGAGCGGATTTATCCAAAGTCCTCCAAAATTTAAAGTGCCGTCATCTTCATGTAAAGATATTTTGTTAAAACGAGTGTAAAATTTAATTATCAAAATTTTATTTTTGTAGATGCTAAAGACGATTTTGTAGCACATTGCATTCTCGGAAATGGTAGATTACAGATTACAGGACACAAACGTCTTCGTTGTAATACCAATAATAAAGTGAAACACATTTAAAAATCCACACTTTGTCCTACTTTTTGAATACAATTATTAATTGTCGCAAGCTCGCTGTTCGTTGCCAAAGCGGTGATGTAAAAACTAATTAAAAACTTGTCTAAGCAACTATAAAAGGTTTGTTACAATAAGCTAAATCCATATCATCTAATAAATTCGATACTGTAATAGTCTCTAGCTATTAAGTATGGTGTGACGAATGAAGTCCCCAACTCTCTCACCACATCTTTAATTTGCAACATTCAGTACCACTTTTATAAAACTTAAAGCACCAATATATAAAGCATTCGCAGTTCCCTAAAACCGAGATTCTTTAACGTTTCTGAACGTGACTCTACTTCCTTATTAAGCTTATAACTGAATACTATGGGATGACGTTACAACGCAACGGTCCAATTGGGTTAGTTCATAAAAATAAATTTCAAAATAAACATAAGATTCTGCTTTTGAATCGTGTTTGTAAACTATTGCAGTTCAAAAAAGTTAAATAAAACGTACCATTTCCGAGAAAAAAAGAATTGAAGTGTTCAAACATGAGCGTTCGCGCTAAATCAGTTTTAAACAGATAGTGACGTCACGTACTGGGAAACGCCCACTGTCAGTCGGCTATCGTTGCGTTTTTGAAACTGATTCTTACGATGTTGGATGCAGGTTATTTGAAAGCTATGTCGGATAACTTCCTCGAGTAGATGTTTTTATATTGGCCGAGTTCTTAAAGAAGGATGATCGATTTAATACTGCAGAAATTCGTGGAGCAAAAGCTTGAATAAAACCTAACAATGTGAAATTCGTTTGCTTGACAGACTCTTACTACGCAGATACTTTGCATATTGCATTACTTTACTCGTTTACCACGTCTCATATGTATATATATTTTTGTCAATTACTTAAACATTTAGGTTTGCTTAGTAAGTAACTACATCTTACATCAAAGTGATCCTCGCAGCAGTAGAAATCCGAAGAAGTTATTTTAGAATAATCTCTTCTAGCTGCTTTGAACCACATTTTTCGAATTTTTACGTCTCGAGGCATTGTCAAAAATGTCTTTTCAGGTGTTGTAAAAGTCGTATTAGTGCACATAGGCACAAAACACCACTTGTAACACCTTTTCGACGGCTCCATGATCATGATCGCCAAACAATCATTCGTAAATACCAGTTTAGCTGAAACACCAGTATATGACGTCATGCCGTAGTCGGCACCTGTCGCTGAGTTGTCGTGCAGTTTCGACGCTTCGCGATTTAAAATTTGAAAAAAAGCTGTTTAAATTATTCTAACGCCGCTTATTTTTGCAATATCGAAGACATCTGACATCTTTGCATTTATTAAGCGTATAAAAAAATTATGTGAATTAACCCAATTGTTGAAGGGTAGCAGATTTAATGTTCTCCATTCCAGGTATCTACCAAGTTGTTTTTGTAAAAACTCACAATCATCGATTGAGGATACAGAAAAGAAGAACTTTAAAGTAAGTAATTCGATGCAATACTTAATCCCCCGATTGTCATTGGTTCAAGGAATGCAATAGCGTTTACTCTAATGGTAATGAGAAAAGGCGGAATTTGGTTAGGACCTAAAGTGTTTTATACTACTCTGTTAAAAAATACTTCAACAACCAGCTACGGTAAATCAATAACATCGTTGTTATATTTCATTACTCCAGGAATTTGTGGTCTGCGCTTTTTAAGGTTAATGGGGTCAGCAGAATTGGCGCAGTGCAGTAAACGGTCAATATCCCTGGTTCGAATTCGAGTAAGAACATGGAGTTTGTAAGTGTCTGTGGGTTAACTTAATAGAGCAGAATTGGCTGAAACCTCGCCCACTAAAAATAAACACCAATAAAATAAAAAAAACTCAATCCCCAAAATTCCTTAACATCAACCGTTATTGTACTTTCCACAACTTGTAGTTGTTTGACTTACCTACATACCTACTTACCTAAACGACTGGTCAAAATTATATTATTATGTTACATTGAGTGAATTATGTTCTAATCGCCTTATAAATTAATGTAATCTGCCTTTTTGATGTTGTAAATTCCTTAGAAGCATTTGAGGTAAAACGCTGTGCACATTTCGTTAAACAGTATTAACTCATACAATATTATAAAAAAATTCTGGCATGTATTGCCACGAGACTTCTCTCGTATTAACACTTTTTCAAAAAATAAGTATAGTACAATGCTGAATTCAGAAAAAAATGCTCTTAAACTACAAAAAAACTGCAACTTTATCTTACAAAAAAAATGAGTGCCGCCATTTTAGCTTATACCGGAAGTGACGTCATTAAAAGTAATATCAGCATTTTTGTCCTTGGCCCGAATGCAATCCATTGGTAAAAACCGCATTTCGATAACTTTAATTGTTTCTGAGTATAGAGCGTTGAAAGGAAATGTGTACGGACAGACTACAGACTACAGACGACAGACGGAAAATTTTTTAACGCAAAGGTACGTCAAAATTTGCATAGGTCAATTTTTTTTTTTTGAACACTAATACAATACTTCCCTTTTACTTCGTACTCGGGAAGTAAAAGAATGATAAGCGTCCTCTTGAGCAAACGAACTTTCTTCCCGTTAACATTATAACTAAGTCAAACAATCCAGAATTGCAATTCAATGCTGTATTATTTAACTTCATTACAATGTTTTAGAGTAATTGGAGAATCGGAGTGATCTCTTGAGTTTCATGGAAAACTAAAACCCATCGATATCAAATTTCACCAAACAAAAAAAGGTGATAGTCATAGTAATTTTTCTAAAATCGTAAGCATTTCTCTTAGTGACGCAGAATTTCATTTTTCATTGTTGAAAGCGCAAGACGATCGCAAATCTCATCAAGTACTTTACCACAGATATCAGATAAAGACATGCCCAGAATGTCCATTTCTATTGAAAAATGAATTTGAGTCTTAAGAACACTGTTTTCTGTTTCTAAATTGTTTAGAATTCCAGCAATTAGCATTTTGCTATAAGTAAAAAAACTACCCGTTGAAATTTTTTCACGCTGGTAAGAAGAATCAAGGAGATATTTTATCACAGTCCATGTTGATTCAGATATAAACTTTAGTTTAACATTAGTGTTTAAACAATATTCAAATTCATCTTTATTAGTAAGTAAATAACAAAAACGAAAAACCCCCACTAAACTCGCCTGAGTGTGCCAAACAAACGTTTTCAATGGTGGCATAGTCTCGAATTTACTTGCTACCTCAGTGAGGCCTCGGATTTGTCCCAAATGGTACATTGAAATGAAAATTACACCTTGAATTAATTCTACAATGTGTCAAACATTTAGATTGCCAATAGGAATGTTTAAATAAATAAAAATTGCGAAAACAAGGTGTGTAAATCATCATCTGGATCACTTATACTTTATAGGATTTCGTTTCTCCATTAGAATGTGATAAATTTCAGGTAGGCGTTATCACGAAAACGTTTGATAAAGTTATAAAATTTTACCAACATAAATGTAATTCTATGGCGATTTTCAGAATTGAAACTTCTGGTTTAAAACAAAACAGTCGCATATGTGCGCGCGGCAATTAAGCGAGAACGTTCTGCTACTAACTTAAAAACGCAATACCAAATATATAAACAAATCGTACAGCGGTTTCTCAACGCACACGCAGGTGACGGTAATTCCACCTCCAAATCTGTAACTGTTAGAATCATCTTGGTTTATAATTACCTGCACGATAAGAATGGTAAACCCCAGCCGTTTACGACAAATATAATAATGGGGGAAGAACTTAACTCATTTTTGCAAATGAAATTCAACCAACGTGTTTAAACTGTACATGGAGTAATTGACATGCTTCGTACATAAACAAACTTAAGTACCTGTATGTGAAAATCAATTTGAGATAATTTCAACAATAAACGAGTTTAACCAGATATAAATTGCTTTTGTATTTTCCCACAGAAATAGTAAAGACAAAGGAATAAAGTGACTGAATTTGCAAAAAAACGATCTTTGGATAAAAAGGGTATTTCCATTTTCTCAAATTGTTATGAATTAATTAGAGGGTCTGAATTCAAAACCAATTTGGATATTGATTACAAAATCTGTTTAATCACGTTTAATTCATGAAATAACGCAGTCTTACGTCAGATATGCTATCTACAAGCACTTAGCCTTAAATGAGAATCATTATCTGTTGGAATTTAGTATCCAACTAACCTTTCGGTTGACAATAACTGTGCGATCACGCTTGGTGACAAAATCTAAAAAAGTGTTAATATCTTAATTTTTTCAACCTGGCTGAAGCTCTAAGTTTTTATGTCAAGTAAGTACCTACAACCAAACTGACCTTTAAATGAAACATCCCAGAAATGCGAAAAAAGGCTTTGGACGAATTTCTGGAGATGTCCTGGAATAACTTAATCTTTGAACGTGTTGGAATAATCTCAGTTTAAAAAGTAATTTCTCGATTGTGTTGTAAAAATGATTAGTGCGTGATCTGTAGTTCGTGATCACATAGTGACATATTTGCACAACCCAAATGAATTTATCCTATGGTGGTACGTAATTGGTCTATACGTACATACTTTATGATAGTTAGCGATCCAAACTATTGTAAATAAGCTGGATCTTCCACATTCAAATGTAAAACTTTTATTCAATACATTGTCAATTGTAAACTTTGATCTTGTCCTTGATTTTGAGTCCTAAATACAGTTACTAAAGATCAGTAAGGTAATTACATTACTGTTAAAGATATAATTAATTCTAAACAATACAATCAGAATCATAATTTCTATTTTAACAATGATCACTACAAACGTAACTGCTACACACTTACGCAACCCATTTATCGTATTAATTTAAATAATGGTACGCAAATATGAACTGTATAATGCGATTAGGTGTAAGTACACAGTAATTATACATTAATCCCCGTTGTCATACCTCAACGGGGCACTTACAGTAACTTTTTATCGTATATTATTTTTACCCTACACCGTAAGGTAAATGGGTCATTATTTTTTAGGTTAAGCTTAGTTCTATAGTGCCTATTTGAGAAATTAATCTTCTTTTTTAAAAGTCTAATAATTATTTGTATAAATGAAAGCATTGAATCCCTTGTTTGAAGCTTATTCGCTTAGGGCAACAGTGCAATGAAGAAATGCCTTCATAAAATAGTTATTGACAATATGGTAGAGTGACAAAGTCAGGCTGTAATGGTATAAAGATCAAAAAGCCTAACATACAATACTACCTCACTTTTCACGTTTTTGTATGTGATATAAAACTCAATTCTTATTATAATGGCTTTCAATGAAATAGTAGTAATGGTAATGACATTTTTCCCGACTAACATTAAAATTATCATTGGTGATTTTAACAAAAGATATACAAGGTTAATAATTTTTTAGATTTTTCATATTACATCCATTACATTTTGTTTCATACCTTGCAACATACTACTTAAATGGCGGAAATTTAGAGTAAATTGTGATTATATATAGGATAACGATTATTTTTTAAAGTAATTTTGTTTTTTATGTTCAAACCATTATTGTAACTTCAAATTTTTTCCTATTGTTTCAGATCCTCGAGCGTCTTTGGATGTAGCCCAGAGTCGCGACCCATCATAAAGAAGAGGCCAAAAAAGATTTCAAACTTAACGGTTCTATTGTTGGGTGGCATTCAACCTTACAGGCGCGTTCCGTTCTAAAACTACAAGTAGTTATTAATTGTGGGTAAGCATTCATGTTAAATAATTATTTTTTAATTTAACACCAATTGCACCCTGTCAATGTTTGTTTATACCCCTTACTTCGTTTAAAACTAATTAAAATTCATTGACTTAAGCTCAACTTCGCTGAAAAGAAACTGACAGCTTCTCTGGTGTGAACTGGGCTAAACGACTAGAACAAACATTCACAATAGAACTAAGAAATATGTTTTTATTATTTAGGTTTTGATTTTAAGAGTTTGAAGGCCTGGTTTAATTAGTAACAATATTTTTACATAAGACTTACTACGGAAAGTACAGAAATATTTTTAAAAACAAATAAAAAATTAGGTAAACATAATTTGAAAAAACAATTTTGATATTTTTATTCTATAAATCTTAATAACAAAACATTATTATGTAAAGAGTGCCCTTCGTTGGCATTGTCTAATTTTTCTGTTTGTTTACCATTAGAACCAGTGATTCACCAAGCCTCTTGACTTGAAATATAATAGCTTCGCTTGAGCTTGAGAGGCAAGCTTTTTAAAAAGAAAAGCTTGACTTGGCTTGATTTTTGCGAATGCAGGCTTGGCTTGGTTACCAAGCTTTATCAATCTTTTTCAAACTTAGTCTTGCTCCTCCCATAAAAGAGTAGTGAGGTTGGAACCCATTGCGCATTACGCCATACATATATAGCTCATTGTGGGACTTTCGCAGTATTACTCAACTGCTGGTTAGTGGGCGATTATTAAACTATGAGTTCTAACAAATTATCTGAAAATTCCGAAGAGCCGTTATGTAGAACGTACATTTTCCAGAATATCTACGCATTCACATTTTCTAATTTATAATTTTTATCATTTTTGACTTCGTACAAATCAAAAACTGTTTCAGGACATCACCTGATAGCCGTATCATTTTACAATTAAAAACTAGTGTTACAGCGTGATGTGCAACAGATTTTGTACAAGGTACCGTTGCGCCCATTGCGATTTTGAGAAATATATATCTACTGGTAATTTTTTTTACAATGATTTTAAGTAAAATATTCTTTTCTTACTAAATCGAATCAACATGCCTACCAATGGTATATTTTGTTTGAGTAGAGCACATACTATCTCAAATATACCCAGAATTACACGTAGGTACTTCTTTTATACTTATATTCTTTATATTTTATGGTAGAATGCAAAATCATCAGCTGGATGTTCTAAGAATGATGTTCTATGGAATAGCAAAAAAATGCTTAGAAATATAAGCTTGAAATCTTGGTAAAAGCTTAAAAGCTTGGCTTGGAAAAGCGTGATAACTCAAGCTTTTCCACAGATAAGCTTGAGTTGTATAATACTTACGCTTGGCTTGGTTTTTGTAGGCTTGACTTGATTTTATGTCAAGCTTTAAAAATTCAAGCCAAGCCCGTGAATCCCTAATTAGAACTTTTACGGCCCCTGTCGTAAATTTATTTTAACGATTTTTAAATTTGTGAGCAAATTCTATTGCACTATAACCCTTAAGTACCAGTGACTTGACTCTAGAGTTCTAGACCTATACCTATCAAGTTAACAACGATTTCCAGGGTTGCACCGTGTCAAAGTTGAATAAGGCAACGTTAACTTTCGAACCCCGGAAGTCGTTGTTATCGTACTGACTCTGGTCGTGGAATCGAACGCTCTGACAAGGATCTGATGTGTTTAGTTTACAATATAACATCTTTGATTGTGTTATCTCCAACGAGGTAATAACAGTTTTTTAAATTCGCGTCATTTGAGTACTTTAATAGATCCTATTAAAGCACTCAAATGACGCATTGGCGTGCTTTAATAGAAATTTTGGTGTTTCAATAGAACTGGTATAATTTAATTTGACTAAGTAGGTACTACTGAGTTAATTCATAGCAAATACTGTAGTTAACCTTAAATAAATTTTGAATTGACAATTTGAAAGTAGTAGTTCCAATCTCTAAAAAATTCCCTAGATTTTTATAATGTTAAATATTTATTGAAAATTGTTTGCGAAAGGCGCAAATTCTAAAAAATAGTATAAAAAACTCATTCATAAGGTTTTTATGGCACTCATCCTTAACAAAACTCGTGGCTGTGCCACTCGTTCTCTAAACTTGGATTCGTGCCATACTACCTTATGAAACTTGTTTTTAATATACTATAGTCACATTGAAATTTGGCTTTCCAATACGGGGTCCACGAAGATATGAAAGTGTATTTTTACAGACGTTTCGTCATCCATTATAACAGACTCATAATCGTTCTGCAGTAAACGTTTGTACAGTAACTTAACCCCTTCATATGGCGATATTGGTTTGATTTTTCGATCCCTTTTGTTACTACAATATGTTCTCAAATTATTTAATATCTTAACATACTGAATATATGTGATTTGGTTTGTAGACGAGCCTACATTTGGCTGCATTCAACAAAGTAAAGTCCGTTAAAGCCCAATATGTTCTGAAATTCGTTTCATGCAAGTCTTACCGGAAAAGTCCATCAAAAAATATTTGCACACTTCAAGAAAAAAAAATTAATAATAAATTTATATAGGTATTGGAATAAGTAATCTTTATTTCCCACTATTACTAGAAATGCTCAAAATGATAAATGGATTTTGAATTTCTTTTCTAAGTCCCCCCAGCCCAGTCTAACCAACTTTCTGAGTTTCATAACATCCCCTATAGATTAAAATCCACATGTGTTCAACCTGAAAAACATACAGCCGTTTACCTTATCCGGCGGGATGATGACGGGGTGATGTTCTATTAAATTGAAGTACATACTCATTTTTTGACCTATTCTGTATAATGGTAATATGTAGTTACCAATAAGGAATAATTTGAAGGGGCCCAAAAACTTGTTGGTCTGAGTAAGGTGAGCTGATAGTTATTTATGTATCAAGTACGCAAAATGATGTTTTAGTGGATGAGTCGAGTTTGTCGGACGAGGCCGAAAACTTAGACGAATACACTAAAACGTTTTGCGTACGTGATGCATACAACATTTTTTTGCATGAATTCTCTAAATTATCAAATTAATTTCATAAAAATTTAATTTGGTACGTACAGAACAGTTGCAAACGTCATATTTAGCTTTGACATAGTTGTTATAGCAACAACAAGTAAATTCGTAAAAAGTCAAAATAAAGATATCGTAAATACGTCAAAACGAATGAAAATCCAGCATTAAGGTTGTCATAACGACTTTAGCGTACTTGTCCTTTAAAGATGTATTTTGCGGATTGTTTTCAGTCCGCAAAATGGTTACTTTGGAGACAGAATACAAAAAAATTAATTTACAGCCTGAAACGAGTAATTCATTGTAATAATGCTATGATATAACATTTTTTGCATGTACATTCGTTTTTGCTTTTAATTAATGATAACATTAACGTATTTTATTAATTAAGTTAATGAAAACAATTTACTTCATAAATATGTAAATGATGAGAACTTTAAAGGAACTTAAGCGAGGAAATATTCAAAATATAGTTACTTTTCTCAATACTTGCTTCAAGTGAAGCGGCTTTATTTGTGCATTAAATAATCAGTCGTTAATTGTTAATTATCAAATGTATGATAAGTTAGATCGTTTATTCAGTTTTGTTAAGTGCAATAAAAGTATTCAAACTTTCGTTCATAAAATAACAGGTACGAAACGAGTTAATTCGTATAGTCATCATATTCAAACAAAGACCTCAATTAATACTTTTAGTAAAGTGAATTTTTACCTAATTCTCAGTAATGACAATTTGTAGCACTCTTGGGCCGTGTAAAGTTTTTAAAATTTAATACAAGAAATCAAAAAACAGAAGCTTAACAATACTGTTCTCGTTTTAGAACAATGTGCCAATCTTTTTCACATTTTTCACAAAAAATGACAAAATTTTGACTTCGCGAATCCAAGACTGAATTTTTTAGTTGTAATCATAGTGACAATTACACTATGGTTTTAATACGCTTCAACGCTACAGTACACTCAATGATATGTTCGTAGGTACTAGTCATTGTTTCAAAATATTTAAAACACACAGCTGTCTTATTTGATGAACTAGCGACAAGAATGCGATGTTTTTCAACTCCACCATTAGGAAATAATGCTATAAAAATAATTTCTTTCTAAAAATATTCAAGCAATTAACGTAAGTTAAGGACAAACATTTCACAACACTACGTTTTTATTATTTCTATTATCATGATGACCATCTAACCATTTGGAGTTTAACGTGTCCAAATCTTATATAACGGAATTTACAGCAATGGTGCTACATCCAAATTTTCGAAAGGAAGATGATCGCATTGAGAATAATATATCCCAAAATCCCAACGGGGAAAGTAATTTGACTATTGAAACAGATATTGAAGACAACGTGTCGATATACTCTATTCCGATAAAGTGCGATGATGTGGAAGCGACAGATAACTCATTTGAAGGTATACTTTTACCTATAGCAAGGAATGATTTAAGAGATGATGTTTTAGGCGTTACCACTGAATTTTCTCCCGATGAAACGTCGATCACGTCTTGTGTGTCAATGAAAACGGTCGAATCGATTAAATCTTCTGATCATGATGAAAGCGACAATTGTTCAGATAGTGAGGAAAAGTGGTATTCTATTACGCTTCAAGTGTTCGTTCCTTTTCTAATTGCTGGATTTGGAACGATTGGAGCTGGCCTAGTTTTAGGTAAAATTGAGGTAAGAAAAGGTTGAAAGTAGTATTCATTATTTTTACTACTTGTTATTTTCAGAAAGAAGAAATCTTTCAAAAGGTTGATTCGTTATACATCTTAGTTCCGGCGATTATTGGTTTGAAGGGTAATCTTGATATGTGTTTAGCAACACGATTGTCGACAGCTGCTAATGTTGGTTACATGAAAACGAAAAAGGACATTTTTAAAATGGTTGTTGGAAATATTGGACTTGTCCAGGTTAGTGGATTGACAGAATTGGAAAGGAGGTCACTACTACTTTGTATGCGATGGATGGAATTTTTCCAAAACTTATTAAGAAGTTAATTAGTACTGTTTTTCATCCAATGCATATTTTCCATTTGTATCTATTCGGTGTGTAATGCAAGCTATAACCTAACAAAACAGAAAAAAGTTTTTCACTAAAAATGTATGTTTTTTTCAGATCCAAGCTATCGTCGCAGCTGTTACTGTTTCGATATATGCAGTAATAATATCTTCTCTCTTAATGCAACATTCGATTCGCTGGGATGACATAGTGTTTGTTACATGCTGCAGTATCCTAACAGCAAGTACTTCGTGCTTTATACTGGGTAAATATTTTAATGTACCTATCCATCGCGGTTTTATATACTTTTTTGTAGACATTGTGCTCAGTGGTGTTATTGTGACGACATTCAAAAATGGGATGAATCCTGACAACTTTGCGACCTCCTGCGCTGCAAGCATAGGAGATGTTGTTTCATTAACAGCACTTTCTCTATATGCACAAAGCATTCACCTACTACTTGGTAAAAATTAATATTTGTGCCTCAATTTGGAAAAAACTATATTTAATGGTTTTATTTCAGAAACGAGTCCTTGGATTTGTTATGCAATTGCCGGTACTTATATATTTATAATACTGCCCTTCTGGGTATGTGTTGTAATAAAAAATGAGTACACCAAAAAGATTTTAACGGAGGGATGGGTACCGGTCTTTCTGGCTTTGTTTATATCAGGGTAAGATGTCTTCATATCACCCTTCGTAACGCGACCATCACCAATTTATATTATTCTAAAAAGCTTGCAACAATAGAAACTATATTTACTACTATTTCTACTACAATATTGCTAAAGTGGTGATAAAATCAATTTATTTATCTAGGTATGGTACCAACCTTCACTATTTCGGACTTTTAATATCTAATCAAGTAATTAAAAAGAAATTCTTTCGGAACTTGACCTTTGAAAATTTGTTGAATGAAGTCGAATGGACAAGTTTTTATCCAAATCCTTTGTAAAATTGTTCTCGTTGGTTGCCAAGTACCATACTTCAATTGCTCCACTTGTTCGGTTTAATTAAAGTTCCTTTACTTATGGGTGGACGTTCTATTTTTAGTTTATGAACGATAGCCAGTTTTTTTTTAGTAACAGTTTATCTGGCGGTCAAGGTTAGGTCACATCACTTTTATAATAAATCCTTACCGTTTACTAAGTGCAAAACGTTTTATACATTCCGATTTAGCCTTTTCTTTTGTTTCATTTGTTCTAACATCACAATTTTTACAGATTGGGTGGGTTGTTATTGGACAATGCTGTAGGGCAATTTCCAGGTTTTGTTGTATTTCAACCAATTATTAATGGAATTGGAGGTAATTTGGCGTCTATCCATACAAGTCGGATGTCAACAATGTTACAGAAAAGTTCTCTGCCTGGAATTATTCCACCACACACCAAAGTGTGTGTTAGTCCATGGACAGCATTAATTTCGGGAGGTAAATAAATATCACATATTATGTTCTTGTCAAATTATCACATTAATTTTAGTGTTTTCTGCCAAAACAGCAAGAATCTTAATTTTAATATCCTTACCTGCGAAAACCATTTTTGTTTTCGTTGCTGATATTATTTACAACCAAGGGGTTTCCTGCATAACTCCGGCGTTTATTTTTACTTACTTGCTTATAACTTTGATTCAAATCACATTACTTCTTTATGCTGCTCATTTAGTTACACATCTCTTATGGAAGTTTAAAATTAATCCAGATAATGCGGCAATACCATACCTAACCGCATTAGGCGATTTACTGGGCACCTGTTTGCTGGTGCTAGCCTTTACATTTTTGAAGTCCATTGGGCAGCAGTACAAACCAATACATTAGAAGTTTAACAGTACAATACAGTATTACTTTTAAATGTGTTATTTTTTAATATATTTGTTGAAATTTTCTATGCGACCAGAATAGAAAAGAACTGTTGTATGGTACTCAAGCTCAGTTTACTAACATGAGTCACTATATGGTGATGCCTCAAAAGTGTGCCATTAATAGGAGAGTTAAGAAATCTTTTTTTATTGACTGTTTAGAATAAAACTAGTAACTATAGCCTGTATTAACTAATATGAAAGTGCAACTCTTAAGTATGTACCACTTAATTTACAACTGTGATTGAATTTATAATAATGTTATGTTGCAGTATTAGAAAATAAATATAGTTGATAACAAATTTCTGTTTGCTAATAACGACATGTTAATCACTTGTCACTCGCTTTTCCATGTCTATCTATCAGCGGAATGGAAGTTCTTCGCGTAGCATCCGAAGAATAAGCAGTACAAAATATTCACAATGGTTAAGCTCTGCAACAGTTAGTACGTATATACCGATTAATGCAAGGGATGCCTAAAAGTGGTTTTTGACGACTAAGATAAATAATAAATATCACAAGCAAAAATAAGACCTAAACGGCCAGCAGAGATGTAGGCACTTCCGTTATCAAACTGAACAACACAATTTGAAGCACCAAAAACTCTGCATAATAGAATCTTAATAGTTAACCTAAACATGACCACCGGTATAATTAATGGAGGGTCCAGCGTAGGTTTCTTGACCTGTGAGTCATCTACAGGTCTCATATAAGTAAATTCGTTGGGTCCATAGTTGAAGTTGGAAAGGTAATTTGACTCGAAATGGGGTGATGATTCACGTATATTGTGCTTGTTTACGATACTTTTCGATTATGTTTAAGTGTAGACCTTTGCACGTATCTACATATTAATGGATAATTTTAGAATAATGTGTGGGAAAATGCTTCATTCATTTCTAGTGACGCTACTCTCCATAAACTTGAAGGCTTAAAATCCAATATAATCTCTCGCCTCCTGTATTATATTCATAGACGATCATAGTTCAATGCTTTGTGATGTACGTTATGAAATGATTCCACAATGGGCTTTTGATATTTTGGTGGTAATTTCCATTTACGGTTAATCTCGATGCACCTACTACCTACACCTACATATTGTGTTCAGCAGCAGTTTATGCTTGGCATTTTTCCCATATAAGGTATCCGCCCCGATACATAAAAGCACTACTCTGTAGTCAACTTGTTTTTATTACCATTGAATAACGCCTTAAATCTTTCACTCAACGGTATTACTATTCACTGCAAAATACCCTCCAATTGAAAATAAGTATATGAAGTACATGAACAGAAAATTTAGCTATGAGCGTGAAAACGAATACTCGCCTCCCTCTTTCATTCCAAGCGCGATTGTTTTCAGTTACATGTAGATGAGTTTATGATCTGTCTGTGTACATAACGATACAAATAATCAAAGAAACAGTTGGTCATATTACTCCCACCTGCTTAATTATTACTCTAAATAATCGAGCTCGAAACCACTAATACTTGCGTAACAAAATCTGAAGCTGGTCTCAGCAATTCGTACCACCAGAATATCTTTTTAAAGAGACGTTAACACCAATAGGTGTTTCTTCTTAATTGTAGGAAAGGTAAACGATCTTGGAGCAGTTGCGAAACAAAACTCTACACGAAGCGTACTAAGTATAAAAATCGTTGCTGTTGAGGGAAAATAAAAGACTTTGTTATTATGTTTAATAAATTATAGTTACAACATCTTCAAGGCTACACTTATTTACTGGGTGATTCAAAATAATTGCCGATAGTTTAAATTTCCTCCAAAACAAGCAAAATTTGGTAGTATAGATTGCACTACATTCTCATTTATTTAATATCATCGGTAGATATATCTTATCACTGAATCATTAATTAATCAACTACTAATGGATATATTAATCACCTTTTAATTTAAAACAATGATATTAAGGTCAGGAAAATACTCAGAGTGTGAAAGGTCAAGTCCCAAGAAATGAAAAAGATAGTGTAGGTATATAAACCAAACTAAACCGACAGTTACAACGACAATAAATTCTCACAAGATAGTCAAAACTAATAATAGCGCCCCTAGGTGTAATACTAGCCCCTATAGGTATTATTTCAGTGGGTCTAGATTCTAAACATTGATTAAAGTTTTAATCAATCATAATGGTGGCAAACAATGGCGTTAGACCTGACTCGATGTTTTTAAAATCAAACGATTTGATTATTTCGTTGCCGCAATAGGAATGCAGATGTGGGCTAAGATTAGGTATACGTAACTTACCAATTCTGCAAAACGTTTTTCCTCAATGTTTTCAGTATATGAATGACCGCTGCCCCTGCTCTTAATGGGAGTCACTAAGGCAAAGTGTACAAAAAATATCTTTCCAACAATTCTTCAGGCATCATAAACTTTAAAACCTTTGGGAAACCACACCGCCTTCATTGACGTTCATTTAATTGTTACTAAAAAGTTACTTCGGGTGCAATTAACGCACAGGTTTCTTAAACATATAGTTGTCATAGAAGTACTTATTTACTTTTTAAGTGTGTAAAAGTCGAGACCTTGCACGCACGTAGTAATACTTTCTAAATAATTGTACAGTGTGGGAAAATGCGCCATTCATACGCTTAACTCGTCATTTTTCCTATAATACGGATACTAGACCAGCAGCACAAAGCGCTGCTTTGCAGTCAACCTGGTCACATCATTATTGTAGTACATGACAACATATAAAGATCTGATCCGGAGAGGAAGTTGCTCATTGATTAGAGTAATTCAGTCACAGGAGGTCTTTCAAAATGAACACTAATACATACCTACCACTAAAATCCCCTTAAACTCATAGACGGTACGTAGCATTACCTATCGCATTTATCTAGAGGAGGTGACAAAAAAGATTAACATAAACACCATCGTGTTTAAGGCAAAATAAAACCGTCTTTTGGTCAAGTTTAATAATAGTGAACACGCCTAAATACTACATAATGTAAATTTTAAGAATCAAGGGAAAAAAGCAAATTAAGGCACTAACATTATCTGAAAACTGAAACTTATCATCTGCATAATGTCCATAACCGGTACATAATGTACCTCCTATCTTATACTTACTATCAATTCACCACACTCAAGTTTTAAAATAACCCCCTTTGAGAAGAATTCAATAAGCGTACTTTTAAAAGTTCGAGCCGGGGAAGTTACCATTGAAGAATTTCAAGCTGAGCAATATTTAAGAGCGTTTTTAGTAATAATGATTTGATGACTGACGACACAAACATTTTTAATATATGTATATGTGATAAGACTCCATTATTTTCAGAGTCTCTCTCTTTTGGGTCTATAACTACAGTTCCACTTGTAATCGTACCTTATCAAATGTTTCCTCAACTGGAAACTGCCTAGAAGAGAAGGAATTATCAAGTGATTAGTTGTTTATAGATTTGGTAATTGGAGTTGGGAAAGTAAACGACCATGCACCATACAGAACCAAGAGTTACACCTTACACCCTACAGATAACCAGTCGCTACTCAAGTGCAAAAGTTACACAAAACAACTTGGAACTGGATTACTTATTCTGTATGTTTAAATGAGTATTGGAAAACATCCAGAGATTTGCAACACACCCAAAATTGTTCTTCCTGGGGAATAAGTTTACTCGGAACTTTTTTACAATTTTACAGTGTGCACCTCAATCATGGTGTCAATTTCATTGTTTGGGAGCTTAAGACCTAACCATTTCGCACTTTATGTTCAGACGATGACATGATGTACCTCCCACATTCTTTGTGAATTTGCTGCACTTATCCAACTGAAAAGATCCGTGTTAAGAGAATTGTGGCCGGATATGTCTGCCATCAGAGGGATTAGGATGGATGGAGGAGATGGAAACTAGGAGAAGTTTATTTCCTTTATGACAAATTTAGTACGTTTGATATTCTTGTTTTTATTGTAAATGGTATCATTTTTGGTTAAGTTTAAGTTGTAAGGAATAAGAATTCTTTTAAAAACATAAATATTTATGACAAATAAAGACATACCTTTGAATATAATTTTAATTTATAATGTATATTCAAAGATATATATACTTTTTTAGATGCATTCTGCCGCCATCTATATGATTCTAACGTAACCTGCATATACATTTCTATATGTTTTATCAAATAAATACTTTTTAGGACGAGATCTAGCGTTTACCTATATAATTCGCTATGCTTCACAGATGTCTTTTTAAAATTGTGAATGATATCTTTACTACTAGAGGCCGCTTTATTACCTATATCACAGCCTATATCAATGATAGTATATTAAAAAATTCAATTCAAATGATGATGAAGGTGCTTTAATCTTATCAAAGGCTTTTACTTTTGCTGTAACTTGGTCGGTTTTTATAATTCATATTTAGTTGTTCTCTGGTGACAGTATTGCTATAGATACGCTTTCAGTTGGTTAGAATATTGTTGTGATCATTGGTGTTGCTTTCATCTATCACGGTTGTTCCTTTTTGGTTTTTTACTTTAACCTTAATCTTGTTGGGAAATTTGTGCTATGGCTTTAGGCACAAGACTTTAGCCTCCAAAAATAGAAAAAGGGTGGTGTAGCAGGACACACGGGTTTTGGTTCTATATCTATATGCATATCTACGAGCTCCTCCACTTTACCCCTTTACTTGAAGGTATTTTTAGTTAATCTAAATACAACTAGCGTGGTTAACACGTTAACGGTTTGAAATTAGACAGTAGGATAACCACAATTTCTCGATTTTAATATTACACTTGGACTTATGATTTCATTTGAGCGGGTTTTGCTTTTATCATCAAATTTAGAAAGCTCTATTATTAATTATTCAGTCGACGTAATTGAAATGGATTATCCAGAATTGCACAAAGGTACATTTCAGCCGTTGACAACTACTTCCTTTTATGGAATACCCCTATTTCATGAAATACTTTGGCATGGTTTATCGTCCGTAAATAAAGTTACCGCCAAGAAAGTTAAAAACGTTCTAGTTGAAATAATGTCGATAAAGGCCGCACTTTTACCGTTTTTGCCGAGGGTCCAATACGGTTGCAATGACACACGGCAACGGATACTTATGATATCCACACAAATTGATGTAATGACTTGCGATCAACTCATTTTTAATTTTGTGTAACAAGTAGACGTATCCTAATAAAGCGTTTGGAGAAGACTGAGCTGCGTCGCGATATTAGTTAGGCGCTGCATATTCAACTGACTGACTCTTTTGAAATGCCTTGGAAATCTGCTAGAAAGAAGTGGCTATAGACTTTAGCTCTATTGTTCATATTGCAGAAGCATATTGCAAGGGTTGTTGTATGATAAATGAACATGAAAGTCCATAATTATTTTTAATAGATCATATTGCAGGTGGAGCTGGATTTTCTGCTTGGACTTGGACCGTTCACGCAAGTTTTCGATATTTATGTAAAGTGAATCAGTGAATGAAAGATTTACTCAAACACGAATTGTGAAAATCGTAGTAGAGTGAGGAAAAATTTCTCTTAAGGAGAGAAAGCAAAGAAAAAAGAAGAAAGCCATTTAAATCCTTGCAGTACAAATGCAGCGATATGATGTTGAATGCATTCACCATCAGTATAAATAAGAAAATAAAGAAACTTTTCTACTTTACGGGTGACAGTAAGAGATCTGCGAGAAAAAGTACATTACAATAAAAGTTATAGGTTAGTTAACAGATTACCTAAATGTAGGTTTCCTTAAAAAAGGCAACAACCAATGGTTCTATAATTTATTTTGCAAATGAATTCGCGATCAATCTTTTGTCTCACAGAAATTCCAGGGTTTTTTACAATTTTGTACCTACGTGATTGTTGTATTCATGCTTTTCTATTTCATTTCCAATTATAGACCTGATTACTTCTCACTCAAACCATCAATCATAAAATTTGGATTCTAATTTGATACTAAATGAAAGTTCCGATGTTGGACTATTTTAGCACAAAAGACTCGAATATGTGGACTACGTGCGCATAAACTTCGTCCACCCTCCTAATAGCTGTATTTTGGTAAATTTTTAATACAGAGTAAGAGTGGTGCCATAGTGATGCTGGAGAATGCGAAAATTACACAAAGATGAAGGATTGAACCAGTTCCTTAACCTAACAGAAAACAGTTAGAAAACCTACTTTCTTAAGAAATTGAAAAGTTGTTTTTTTATTTTAGTATGTATATATAATTACACATTTTCTCATTAATAGTTATAAATATAAACATGTAGGTTATACATCGTTAGGTATATGCCTAGAATATATACAATATGAACATCAAAGGTACGCGAAGTAACGATAATTTGTGAAAAAAACTTGTAACAAAGAGGTTAATAACAATAAACTAACAAATAATTAGAATATTTATAATGATTAGCATTGAGCATGTGTTAATTCTACATTGTCAGAAAAGTCATTTAAAACCTAAAAAAGAACCTTAAAACACTTTCATCATATAAAGACACCTACCTTGAAATTGGTGTTCTTTTACTGCGATATATTTTTGGTGAGCTGTTTCTATTTATTGACTGCGAGTCATCTGAGTACGTGCTGTCTCCAGACTTATTTGTTTTTACACCATGTGCGAACTGTTTGCGGTAATTTGAACTACCTTCAACTACAATTCTAAAGATAAGTATCTATCTAGTTAGAAGTAACACGAAAATCTTACGTTGTGAATTTGACACTTTAGGCATGTTGCACGTTACTTGAGGGTGAATAGTTGTTTGTTTCAGATGGTGTGATTCCCCATATTCTCCCAGGTATCTAGGACTACCACGAAAATCTTTATACTCTCTTTGAGGTTGCCTGTATTCTGATAGAATTAGAGTCATCTGCGTTTTTTTTACGTTTTCATCCGATAAATCGGATGGAGTTCGTTGTCTGTGAGATCTTTCTTGATATTCTTCACTTGCATTCACTCGTTGAGTAACCTTTTTCTCCAATGGTTCCAATGGAGAAGATGCTGTAGACGATACGGCACCATCTGGATCTGGCCGAACCTGGAATTGTTTTAACTATAATATTTTTACTTTTGGCATACACACAACAAAATAGGCAATATGCTTCCAAAATAGCCAAGACATAAATAGTGCTGTGTGACACATTACCAGTAACTGTCAGTTGAAGTTTAGAAACCAGTAAGAGACCCAAACCAATTCATCTAGAGTAGGAACATATTTTATATAGATTTCGACAATTTGTATTTAAATATTTGTAATATGCATAAGTCAATTTGGCATGCTATATTTACGTTACATGCGGGTTCCTTAAAACTGCAGTGAAGTGTAAGGTGCAAAATGAAACCTTTTGCTCGTGCTAAACTAGCTTTCTATCTTAGTTTCTCAGGTATTTAAGTTTACAAATGCATGTTAACTCATTTTTTTATGTAATTACTTCTATAAAATATAAATATAAAAGTTACTTTGATTTAAAGATAAAATGAATCATATCTTACTGGAATACTTTTTACATCATTAGATTGCACCGTTGACCAAACAGAATCGTCTAAAGAAAATAATCGCAATTGTTGGCGAATGGAAGCCTTTTCTCTATAAAAATATTTGATTGTTATCGATGTATTGAATGTTAATTATTACTACCTTGCTCGTTTACGTTGGAACTCCTCCTCCACTCTTTGCATAGCCGCCAACTCACTTAAACGCTGCTTCTCTTTCTTCTCAGCTTCTCTAGAGAGCCTTTCTGCCAAACGTTTTCGTTCGATTTGCCGAATAGTACTTTGAAAGGTGAATCGTTTTGGCTTATATATCTTCAACGTTTCATTTTTTTTAATCGGAGGATCTTGCAAATTCTCTGGTTCGTCAGAAGATTGTACTTGAAGGTTGAGATTCTCAAATGATTTTGAGTATGACAGATTATTGACATTGGATTCCGCACTTCTAGACCTTTCTCGGAATATTTCCTTATTTCGCAATCTATCATTTTTAACGTTTTGGTTTTTTTTATATACGCTCTCTGATTCAGGAAGGTACATTACTCTACTGACATTATGCACGTTGCTTGTAGTAACTGGTGGTTTTGGTTCTTCTACTTTTTGTGACTTTGGAGCTTCTACAGAATTCAAACCGTTATTTAAAGAATTAGGTGCAGATTTACTTAAAAACCAGTTCCCACCTTCATAAGAAAACGAGTTTGGTACGTCAATATCTTTTTTATTTCCAAAATTTCCTGAAACAAATTATTAATAATTAAATGAATAAAATATTGCTCGGTTTACTACTGATGTATGATGATAATTGGTTATCTCGAGGCAGTGACAGGCTGAAAACATTTGGCTTAGGAGTAAATTTAACTGGTGCAGATTTGAGTATTTGATTATTGTGGTTATTTATGTCTTCATCGGTGGTCGATTCGTCCTCGCCAAGATCCTGTTGCGGAGTCCATGACATACCCTGGTTTCTATTCAAAACTAGAGGTAACTACGGTAATAATAAGGATTATACTACACACACAATAGGATCGGCAACAATTTACTTCTATATTATTTCTAATGTCAATTCCATCCGTAGTGTCATCAAAACCGGTTGGACCAGCGTCCCCTGATATTCCAGAATCTCCAGACTTGTCATAACTAGATCGCGGACCGGTTTGCACGGCGGGTGGCGGTGGAGGGCGTGATAGTTTTTCGATGCGATCTTCCATAAAAATTGGAAGATCTTCACTAGCCACAATGCTTGGTGTGAAACTGGACTCAACCGCAGATAATTGCTTCCACGCAGCAGCTGGAGAAAACCTAGGTATTTCTAATTGCTTTTTTGGTAAAATCGGTCTTAACTGAAGAGCTATCCCATTATTGGAGACGTGACTTTCGTCTATTTCCATTTCACTGGATAAATCCGATCCCGATGAATTACGCAGTGAATACATGTCTTTGTACGATTGAAATGTGGTAGCAAAATTACTTATATTGGTGTCAATAAAGTCCGGCGTGTCCACATCGTTGTGTAACGGTTCTTTCATTCCAAAATAGTACAATTTCGAAGGTTGTTCTTTTTTATCCAAATCTACGCCGCGATCTTCCTTTTTTTCTGGAGTAGATTCTTTTCCCGATGGTTGCCCACGATCACTGTACGTGTTTAATATATTATTGCGATTATCCGTTTTATTTAAATCTAATAACTGTAATCTACATTTCACTTGATCGACTTTATTAATACTATGATCTAGCGTTTTAATTTTTTCTTTTGGATCTTCTTCAATCTTATGATCGTATTTATTTTGATTTTCTGCCTCTAATGTATGCCGTTTTGTACTTTTAAGTCGTTGTACTACCTCTTTTAATTCAGTCTGAAATTCTGGAGCACTACTTGCTTTATTTATTTCAGGTAATGATAATCTGTTGTTTTTATCATGATTTCTATTATTATTTCTTAACTGTACATTTAACATATTCCTAGAATTATTGTTATTAGAGCTATTGTTTTTAATCTCGCTTAAAGCTTCTTCTAAACGTACATCTACATTTATTGGACTAGAACATCTTTTCTGTAACTCCGATTTCGTTTTAAATAATCGGTTCCGCCTCATTATTGGATCAGATGTACCTTCATTCCATCGGTAGGAATTTAAATTTTCTAGCTGGAAATTAATTTTACGATTTCACATTAATATAAGTAAGATCAAAGTTCAGTGCTACCCAGTGTTATTACTCTTATTGCGAGGAAACAGGTTGTAGTAAAACCAGAAAACAATAGCTAACAGTGAACTGTGTTTCTTTAAAAAATTTCCTTCAAATTAAATCCTGCTAATAAAGTTCATTCAGTTGATATTTTAATAATTATGTGATGTCTGAAATGGCGAGCGGTTTGTAAGCGGTATTGAAGGATAAGTAAAATGGATATTAGTGTTCCTTGCAGGGAGATTCAGAAACACCCAAAAAGCGTCATTGCCCAGATTATTTACAAAAGTATAATGAAATAATATGAATCACATTACTCACCATTCCATGATTAGGTGGTGGAGGGGCCTTATACTTCTTTTTTCCTTTATATCTGCTACTTTCATTTCGATCACTTGGTGAAGAAGGATTTCGTAAATCGGGTTCTGAACCATATTTCTTGATCTGTTCTCTATACGCGTTTCTGTTCTCGAGTCGTTGCGCAACGTAGCGGTTAACGCCACCATAATTTGATACATAACGTGCATATGGTTTTTCTCCATATTCTCGAGGATCATCAGATGGATTGGATGACACGCTGCTCGTTCTAAATATTTTCTATCAAAAAAGGTTGTAAGATACAAAAGATACATTTATTTTGTGTTACTAACAAAAGATTTATTTTCACGTTCTAAGGATAAAGTTTTCTGTCTTCCAGATATGGTCCCACCCGCATGTAAAATTTCGCCATTGTTCGTTGAGCGTAGCTTCTTTGTTATTCCCTTTTCCGGTAACACTTTGTGTTGCTGATAAACTCCATGTGAAGTTCTTGGAAACGATTGCGTCCACGTCGTTTCCGCCTCAAGTTGATGAGATATATGCCCCGTTCGACTACCGTTGTTGCCCATTTCCAAAAGTTGCTAATTGTCCAGTCATATTGAAAATCTGAAAATGAACCTGAACTGAATCATATCCTTTGTTACACACTAATCGTCTTATTTGATAAAATAGACATAGTTTAATAATAAAATTACAGTAATTTGTCAAAAGTTTCAGTTTCTACGTCATTCCTTGGGTGTAACCGTAACAAATACGTTAATCGCCTAATTACTGTGGAATGTGAAAATGATACCATGAAATTGTTTCATGGAATGGATTAACACACATTTTTACGTCAAGGTAAAACATTGCATAATGCGGGCTCGACGTGAATCGAAGAACACATGCCGTCGATATTTGGCCCTATAAAAACGATCTTTTTCAACTGTAATACGAAAAAACCTGGCAAAATTACAGTATTTCTCCAAACTGAATATAAAAAATTAATACTCACTCGCTTCAACGCGTAATTTCGATGAAGAGAGTCTATATAATTTTTCATTGAAATGACGTAATACAAAATTGTTCAAGAGAAGTCTTGTATTTTTAGTTCTCAAGGAAACAATAGAACAAAAAATAATGGCAAATTTCACGGTATTTTAAGATTTACTATAAGCTAACAATTGTATGTTGTTATCCAGTGAAAGTAACATTACTTTTGTTTAATTGAAACGGTAGGTATGACTAATTGAAGTGTAAAAGATACACAATGCCGGCTTGTTCTATAGATTTTGCGAGTACTTGTTATATCTATGTAGGTAACACAAATTTTGTGTAAAGAGAACGTTCTCCGGATGGAGTAACAAAGCTTGTACATCATTTAGATTTTTAATGCCCACATATTGTGTTAAGCGAGCGACTCTTTTCGCATTTTAAAACTGTTGGTTTTGTTATGAGGATCAGATAATGATTTGTCCCGAAAGGATCACACGTTGTAGATGATATATTGAGTATCTACTATAATTTTTAAAAAGTTCAAGAGCGTTTTTTTACTGTAATAAGTGTCTTAATCACTTAATTAGTCGTAATTATAGCTGAACGAATAGAATTATAGTGCATTATTGAGTTAAAAGAACTTACTTGGCTTTAAAACACTTGCAAACCAATATACCATGACACTCAGTCATTGGAACAACATGCAAAGGCAACCTTCCTTAAAATTTAAATTTTCAAATTACTTTTAAATTACATTTTTTTAATGTTTCACGGTATATAAACAAAAGGTGGTATCTACACATTGAAAATTATTGACAGTGCATACGAAAAATAAACAAAGAGTCTACGGGTAGGTACTATCAAACTGCCCCATTGTTTTAACCTAAATCGTAATTGTTTAATTATTTAAATGAGCTATTTACTTTTATTGCGAATAAACGTGTACAGTTCAAACTTATGGACACGTACTGATTAATTCGATTTCATTTAAGCATTTCATTTTAGAGCTTTTAATTTAGGTACAATTATCCTAGTGCTAGTCCGACTACCACACTGTCCTTTCTTGTCCAATAGACGATATCAAAAAAGGTCAAGAGCACTTTGCGAATTTCAATAAAATGATTACCTACCTAAACTAAAAGAGCGGTTATTCGTGCTATAGAAAACTTGATTTATTAGCAATTGCCACAAAGAAATGGGAATATGACAGCGGTCATAATGTGCACATAAATTAAAAATTTAGTCATCACGCGAAGGAACTTACTTATTTGAGCAGCAATAACTCGTTATGTGATATGCTGCCGAAACCTGTAAAGAAAGTAACTGTTCATTTCTAAAGTTAAATGTACTTAAAAACTATGTTAGTAAGTGTTTGTTGACAAGAAATATCAGGCAGTCATTGCGGTGTGGTACTTAACACATTTTTCGTTAATAAGTATTTTCAGATGAATTTATGAGCCGGTAGAAGGTAATTATTTAAAAAAAAAAGCATTCGTGGAAAGTTAAAACTGCAATCAGACCATTAAAACTGTATATTTCCGTGCCGGATATTAAAAAGTTTCGAATCCCGATACAGAAAATATAGTAGAGCCTTAAATAGAAATTCATAACGTCGCATTTGCTTTCCCTTTTTGAGTATGAATGAAGTATTAGGCTAGGCTAGAGAATAATAATATGCGTACCTTTTTAGGGTACAATTATAAATATGCTTCTTTGTTATCGAAATAAATTGCAAATTCTATCATCGTCTGTAGAAAGCTGATCCGAAAATTCGATTTTCCACATGACCGTATACAATATGTGTATACATATATATTTGATCAAGATGGTAATACATCTCATTATATTTTATAAAGTAGAAAGGAAAATTTTACATCGCATTACTGAATTTCCTCAGCAACTCTCATGTAGAATTTGATTTTAGAGGAATTATACATTTGAATGTCAAGAGAACAATATTTCCCGTGCTTTTTTACTAAATTCATAATCACCATAGGTAACGTAAAGGCAAGTTGATAATTTTGAAAAGAAAAACAAAGGTAATCGTTTTGAAATTAGTCAGTTGCGGCATTTACAAAATTAAGGTTTAGCTAGTTCTAAAAAATGAAAGAAACATCATTAACAAGAGAGCTAGTAAGAGAAATATAATTAATGCATAATGGTGTAATCTTGTAAACGAGATGTTGCACAAAATCGGCAATAAATACTAATTTTGTGCCTGATAAGTTGTGTAAGACCACATACAATTAGGTAACTGTTAATTATACATGAATATCTAATTCTTAACGGATTTACGTTAAACATATTCTGCTTCTGCTAACTTTGTTTTAATGCTTCAATTTCTTGCAACAAAATAATCTTCGGGATAATCAAAGATGTGTACAAAAAAAGAAAGTTTATATGAAAGCCTCTTTAGAAGGATGACGAAAATATAATCTGTTACATCTACAAGCTCAAGTAATTATCTCAATTAGAGGTCATGAGAAAAGTATTCAAATTCCACATGTTAAACAACTCTCACTTGAAAGGCGTGGTACTGTACTGACAGGGTTATAAATTTGGTAGGTACCTATATAAGAGATGAGGCTTTATAATTGTACAATTCTGCAACATTGGTGTATGATGACTTCACTTACAACTGACACATTTTCATTACGCCTAAGGCTATTATTAACATTGGTTTCACTTTTTCCTACCTAAATGTATGCCATTTTTATTACAAGATTAATGAGAGACTAGTTTTGCAGAGGTGAAACCAAACGATTCAAAATCAATCAATTTTTGAGTTATCCGAACAATTGCAATTTTCTCAAGTACTCTGCTACCGGTTTTATTACGTAACAATTAAAGGGTTGAGTTTTCCTGTTTCTTAACCTTTTATGATGTATGATGTATGTAATAAAGATTTACAAGCGAAATATGCTAGAATGCATTTTGATGCGCAAGAGAAAGTTTAACTTACGAGATCACAGGCTGATTCTGTCTACCATGTCACACGTGAGCCATCTTTAACATAAAATTCAGTTAGTCGATTTTTCAATAAATTAATGAATGCCACAAAAAAGTTCAATCATTTTATGCTTTTGATCTTCAAATCTTATGTTTTAGGATATTTTTGAACAAGTTTTTTTTATGTTAATGCAAATATTAATTACACTCAAAGATCTTCCCTATACACGTTTTTAATTCACTGATGAAGCACATTAACGGTTAGTTAGTTTCTTAGACACGTTACTTCTGTTGTTCTTTATTAATGTTGGGAGATAAGTGTACATAAATTAAAGAAGAGTGACTGTATGCAAATTTAATTTTCGCCGGTGTGTACTTTCACATAGGTAGGTAATGCAATTCCAATCCGCGCGAAATTATTGGATTTACAGTAACAAGGATGCAATAATTTGCCAAGTTGTATAGTGTCATCGAAACTAATTCCTCTTCCCAATATTGACCTCAATTATATTATTAAAAACATCTTAAATGATTCGATTAATGTGAACCTTTCTCTTTTAATAAAATACATTCTCCATTATTGGCAAAGTAAAAATATTTTTTTATTTATTTACTATTAGTCATTAAATGAAATTTACTTCACGGTTGTCGTTTAACTATTAATAAACAAGTTAATGCAACCGCTTTCTAGTTATTATTGATGAATTGGAGATTCCTCGTGCTGTTAACACATTTCATTACAATAAAATTAACAACGCAAATAATTTCTAACAGCTATTAAGGGGCCCACAGACTGCGTTTTTGCTCGGCGGTTTTGTTCGACGAACAATAATCATCGAACAAAAACGTTAAACGTTCTTTGCACACACACTACAGTTTTGTTAACAGTTGTTATATTGAAATTTAGTGACATGAAGACAACGTATCTTTGTGCAGTGGCGGCGGCACTAGCCACAAAATCTAAAAATAATAAAAAGAAACGAAGAAGGTGGTCAAAGGAAACTGCGATAGACTTTAATAAATTCTAATAAAAACTTTCTACTAATTTGACGACGATCCGACATTTCTTGAATTAAACTTCTCAGTGTAGTATCACCCGAGTACACCCAGACGCCCACCACTGAGAAATACGACGGTTTTAAAAACTGTTTCCGCCACACACCTCCGACTTAATGTTCGACGAACAAAACCGGCAGACAAAATCCGGCGTAGCTTGATTATTTTCATCGGTTTTGTTATCGAGCAAGAACGACGGATTTCGCACCTACACTTCAGTTTTCCATCCGTTTTGTTCGATCATTATTGTTCGTCGAACAAAACCGCCGAGCAAAAACGCAGTCTGTGGGCCCCTTTAGAGGCTATACCTACGAGAATCTTCAATTAAGATCTAATATTCTAATATCTTTTTTTGAAGAGCAAATCTCGACAAGAGATCATTTAGTTTTTAGACAGGGACATTAAGAACCACTGTGCATGTGAAATATTTGATTTGAAGAGCACTGTACGAATGGCGAAGTGTGGTATTTGGAGTATAAAGACGAAAAAGTTTGTAGATGCAATAATAAGCACAGGAATGTTACGCCTCATAATCTGATGATAAATTTTCAAGGGGAAGGCATTTCGTTGCTTTAAGTAGTTAGTAGGTGCAATGAAATGAAAAACTCGCTGAAAAAGGGAAAGGGTAATTTGTAATAGTCACGGCCCATTCCCATTCTATTTAAACACCACACAATTGCCCTTAATTAATAACAGTTAACAACTCTTAAAGCGGCTACAGTTATGCCATAAACAGAACAATTATCAAATATACGAAGTTTGCGAACTAAATAATTTATTGACCGTGAATGGGATTTTATTAACCATGCATCATGTGGAAATTTCTAATCATAAATTCTTTTTAATATATTCCCTTAAAATGAACAAGATCTTCAGATTTATTTGGAGAAATTAGCGAAAGATCACTTAAGACCTTCGCCCGCTTTTTCGCTGAAGAGAAATTTTTCACGTACAACCTCTTCCTTATTGGTGCAGTAAAGTACTTATGCACAAACTTGTTAATGGTATAATAAAATAGGCGAAAGCTGTTTTTGGAAAAGAAAGCATTTCCCCTAAAGGCAAAAGTGAAGGTTTTATGAACAATGAATAAGGTAATGTAGGAATTTGATTTTCATACTTGTTTGACAATCCTGATATTATTATTTAACTTCCGGTATAAGGATATTTCTTGCTTGTAATTTAAATAAGAGAACAAATTGTTTAGAAAGATTGACATTCAATTCGTATTTCGTGGTAGTTATTGTCCTTACCATTTTAATGTATTGGTACTTCCTAAATATATGAAAAGATTAAGAAAGTGCATTTTATTTAATTAGAAATTACTGACATTCTCAAGCGAAGTAAATTAACCTCGATAGAAAAAAGAAATTTAAGTCCAATTAAAACTAGTACCTACTAGTACGAAGTCGGTACTACAAAGGTACGAAACAATTTTATTATTTGTTTACAATGAGATGAATCTGTTTATAATGTCGATATTGGTACGTTCACTGTTAATAAACTTCAAGGCTGCTTTATACAAATACTTTCAAAGCTACTTTCATATGTAAATGAAGCAAAAATGTGTAGGTGGGACTTTGAATTAAAATTTTGGAGGCACATGAAATTTTAAATCTCGTTTGCAAAATAACATTCGAGTAAGAAATGTAGCAAATTACCGTATGAAAAATAGATTTTGGTACAATAGTCGATATTAATATCATTTCTCGTAAAACTAGTGCCATCAAAAGTTCTTTCCGTAATACAAAGCATAACTCTTCCGCATTGTCGTACTATGAGCCAGTAGAGCGCAACTACTGCTACCCACAAACTTACTTGTTGGACCAGAAGGCTTGCTTGTGTAATCACTTGTTAACACTAAAACATACACTCACTCACTAACAGGTGGACAGGTAAACAGCTGTCATTTTCATAGGATAAAATCCGCGACTTACATTGCGTTAACTCGTAGTTACACTAACTGGAGGACAGGTAAAAAGTATGGAATAGTAAAGCGATTACGGTTTCTACCTAGATAGTGGGGATCGCTATGGAATGGATTAACTACTACCACGTTCAATTTACCTGGAATGTTGATTCTTTGATAGGTAGGTATTTCGCAGGTGGGCAAATTCTAAAGAATCCCATATGAACTTGAACAAGAATTTTTGATACTGTTGATGAATTTCCCACATTTACGTCTTGAAATAGAAAGTACGTACTTGCTTTCATATTTTAGTTATAATACCCTATACGTTCTTTGTATATACATGAAAACTGTATTTGAATCTATTCATTTTCAATACAATTCTGTTGATGCCTTCGCTGCTTCATATTCTACACAACCTACCTCTAACGACGTATTTACCAACTTTAATCTTTTAAACTGCTATTAAATTTACATCTCTTTTTGTGAAAGGACTTCCGTTAACTTAAAGGTGTTCCCTCCAAAATTTTCAGATGCGCTTATCCCAAATATTTCGAAACCATCCCGTATACTATGTGAAGGAGATGTAATTCAGGTGCTTATCAACCACCTGACAGATACCCATCCCTTCTGCATTGTATTTGTTGACACAGTTCACAAATCACGGGACAAGCAAATATTTTATTTGAAAATTTTTTTTTGTACTGTTTAGTAGATATACATCAATGACAATTTCCCCTAAAGATTAAATGGAAAAAATGCCCACACAAGACAGGTGACACGCCCCACTGCAACAAACACAGAGGAATAGAGGACTGCAAACAGACGCAGGAAAAAGTTTAGGGGGGATTTCGGAGCGCTAGGACAACGATAGATCAGATTTTCATCCTGAACCAAAACTACTAAGAATATGAAGCTACAATTTTTCTGCAATTTGGTGATTTCAGGGCAGCACACGACGCAGTAAGAAAAACCTTTCTAAATGTTTTTAAACATTTTGACGTGTCCACGAAACTAGTGAAGCTGATACAAATGAGAACATCTTCGTTATTGGTGGAGAGAAGAGAAAGAAGGATTTGAAGTAAGCTGGACAAGGCGATATCCACCTGGAAATGGAATCCGTCTTCACAGATAGTGGAGTGAATGAATAGGTATGGAACCTTAATACGTAAGTGTAACTAAGCCTTGGATAACGCAGTTGACTTACTTAACACCTAAGGATTTTCACTTGTTCAATAATCTAAGAGAGCCTTAAGTAAAACCAAAAACTCGCCCTACAGTAGAAAAATTGTTTAACTGTAGGTGAAAACTATGTGAAAAAATAAGTCAAAGCGTGTAGTTTATAATAATAAATAATTTTGTGTAAAAGCTATACGGTACTACTACCCGAATGCAACTCGCAGATTAAGAAAAATTGTTGTTTTTGATAGATGACCAAGCGAAATGCAAGTAAAGTAGGTGGAAAACTCTTTTTTCAAATTTATCACTGAAACCAGTGCAATTAAAAGTTCAACGTAATATAAAATTTCACTTTCTCAAATTCACTTTTGGGTGGAATGATGTGGATGTAGATAATGGAAAATGGCTGCAAAATAGAAAAGTACACCTATACTTTGTGTAAATCTCATCTTTGTAACCAAATTAGATGAAAAACTTTCTAAAATTATTTATTTGTAAGATTTGTTAGGTTTGTTTGACTGTACTCAATATAGCTAACTGTATTCATAAAATGAAAATTCTTCAGTTGCCACAACGTACAATGTTTGGTAACTAAAATTTTAACTATTATTGATTTTGGTCACATGTAATTTTAGACGTAATGACATTATTGCCATTTTAGAGAACAATAACCATTTAATTAATATTCGAAATTGGCTGCAATACTTAACATCAACAATTGAATTATAATAATCTAGTCGTGTCGTCGTGTGCTAATCCTTATTCAATATCTGTATAAGGCGATGGTTAATTTTTTTAATTAGCGCGATGTTACCTTTTGCATTTTTTGACTTTCTTTCAGTAAATATTGGCGACATCAATTAGATATAAACAATAAAGATAGGAACTTTCTTTGTGCGTTTTCTTTAATTTAAATAATTAGGCTATTGTTGAAATTTTAAATCATCCTATAAATATTTTTTTGCGAATAAATTAGATATATTCATGAATTTGTTCTGTTGTGAAAGTCATATGACACAAAAATTCGTTTTCAAGCCACAAATAATTTATTTATTTGAACTTAAAATGAAAAGGATTTTAAAAAATTCCTTTTTATTTTAGTAATTTATTAGCTTGTGTCATCTTTTTGGAAAATTATGTAAAGCAATCCTCGTTCCATGCATCAAAATTCAGAAGGCGAGGTGCCGTCAAGGTCAAAAATCCCATTAGCAAGTTCAACCACACATATGAATTATTCTTACTTCTTACTCCCATCTTGAAAAAACGAGCAAAAATGAACATTTTCCTTTACTAATAGCTCATCCCCTTGCATGTACAAAGGAAAGATGGAAAACTGCAAAAATTGGATAAATTTCTGTGCGTTTTAAGGTTAAAAGTGTTTTCCAAAATAGACGAAAACCAGTGGCGTAACTAGCAGGCACCGGGCCCGGGTTCCAAATCTAAAAATGCCCCCCCCCCACCGTGATAAGAATTTTAAATAATCAATTAAAATAAATAACAAAATTATTATCCCACAAATGTTAAGAAAAAAGACAAAGTATATCAAGGGGTTAACCTTGCTTTTTTGGCGAAAAAATGAAGAAATTTTTTGTTGGAAAAAAGTTTACCAAGGTGGCGGAGACCAAATGACCGCATTTGAAATGGACACCATACCTTTAATTTTCGAGTTATGGGGATGAAAAAACCACACTTTGTAGCTAATAAACGGAACTTTTACTGTAATACAGAAGAAAATTAATTATGATAAATAATGTCCGATAAATGTCGTCCTTCCACGGTGGCGCATTCCTGCAAACGGTCCTAAAGTTCCTCATCAGAAATGGTGACGTTCCGTGGCCTCCCCGCTCGCCCGACCTCAGCCCCTGCGATTTCTTTTTATGGGGGTACCTCAAGTCGAAAGTGTACGTTGAGAAACCACGCACTATTCCACAATTAAAAGAAGCTATACGACGTGAAATCGCAGCAATTCCGGTTGAAATGTTCGAAGATGTGATGAGGAACTTTAAGCACCGTTTGCAGGAATGCGCCACCGTGGAAGGACGGCGTTTATCGGACATTATTTATCATAATTAATTTTCTTCTGTATTACAGTAAAACTTCCGTTTATTAGCTACAAAGTGTGATTTTTTCATCCCCATAACTCGAAAATTAAAGGTATGGCGTCCATTTCAAATGTGCTCATTTGGTCTCCGCCACCTTGTATTACAGTTATAATATTTAAATTATAAGTAAGATTATAAATATTTGGAGTGATGAAAACAGCAGGTCAGAATTCTCAGAAGCTTTATACAATACAATAAATACGGCGCATCTGTTTTGTTTATGATTGGCACGAGGTACGAGTACAAACAACAACACCGCTAGTAAATGAAGGGTAGGCCGGAAATTGTGGCAATAAAAATTTTGTTCCATAAATGAAATGTTACATTATGTCAACTTGCTGAAAAATAAAACTTACATTTTGTAATGCAATTTCTTATGAGGAATGTTTACGAAAATACAAATATTGGTGTCGTGACATCCGGGCCCCATACACCACGGGCCTGGGTTCCGCGGAACCCGCGGAACCATTGTAGTTACGCCCCTGACGAAAACATACAAAAGGTACGACTCTGAAATCTTGTGTTTTAATTTTATTTTTGTTTACTCTTTGGGCTTTCGAAAAGTATAACATTATTGGTTAGCGTAAAAAGAAGTGGAATCGTTTAAACCTATTATTTAACCTATATGAGGCAAGATAAAAAACTGAAAAAGTACGATTTCCTTAAGCTTCTACATCTTCTACATCCTTTGTTTATGGAAATTCTAAGATTATTTATGCAAATATGTACAACCTATTTTATGATCTACTATATCTACGAGATGTACAAAGTAAAAAGAAAAGAAAAAATCATGGATGAAACAAGGTTATCCAAAGCATCGTAGTTAGGAACTGCATAGTGTCCTTATACATTCTACCACGATTTCCTCACCCATGGATTGCAATCGATTCTCCCTAAATTTTTAACCGTCTCGCGTCTTTTGAAATTCTTGGAACTCAGTCCGGTCTAATAAATCCCATGGGCGTCCAAATCGATAATCGCCTTTACGCTTTCAAACAGGAGATCCTCAAATTCTCGGCAAGGATGGTTACTACGTCCTCGTTCAGTTACGTTTCCAAATCCTCCAGAAAGATCGTCATCGTGTGTAGACGTATATTCAAACAAGACAAGTAGCATTCGTATAAAATTCAACTAAGGTAATGGAAGATAATTTTTGTGATAATGGGCTTAACCCAAATGTTTCTGTTCTTTGTCGTCTTTCAAATTGTCATCAATCTCCATGAAAAAGAGCCACATGATCTGACCAACCAAGCTGAAATGCTAGTTCAATTTCCTCTAAAAGAGAGTTTCCTAAAAGAAACGCGTCATTTCAAAATGCAAAGGGAGAACATCAAACGAACAAAACAAATCTGCTCTTACGTCATAAAAAATAATTTGAAGATACGTTCCGGATTTTAGAAATAGTCACAATGTTTTTGTGCTTAACCCTTCGTGTAAGAAATTGCACAGTAGAACAAAACTTTGGGATGCGGAGGGGGAGTAGATTTGAAAATACCCCAGTAGATAATGAAACACTAAACCATTGGTTGGTTACGCAAACAAACTGGCATCACATAGAAAATATATTTAATTGATGTTTGCGAAATCCAAGAATACAATAGGGCTATGTTATAACAATTTGTAGCTGTTGCATATACGAATCAATAATATGCCTCTTGTGCTATTCGTTTGGTTTATACGCTAACTGTCCGCTACCGAGTCGCCACCAGCACGCCTGAATAAATAGTGGGAAGTTTCATAGCGTGTGCGTCAAAATCGGGTTCGACTGCTATTAGTAACGGGTTTTAAACTGAGCATGTTACAAGTTACTAAATAGTTTTCTGACCAAGGGTATGAACAAACATTTTAGAGTTAATATACTACTGAAAATGGCGTAGTAGAACTGAATTCCATGTAGTTTCCGAGTGAACGACATGCGTTACATTTTGCAACATTCAGGTAAAATGTATTGTTCTTGCACCCGAACACCAATTTGTTCGAAGAAAGACAAGAGAGTAAATCGTTTATAAAAATTAGAAAAAGGAAGGGACCTATGTTTAATCCTTGAGGTGCACCAAATGGAGGCTCAAAGCATCTAGATTCGGGGCCATTATATGAGATCGGTCAAGTAGAAAGGATTCAATGAAAACAATAAGAAATAAACTAAACTAGTAATTATTATCAGATAAATAATTTTTTGTTTACATAAACCTTAATAATTTAGCAGGAGATGAAAACTAATTTCATGAATAGGTTCTTGGGCAATTTTCCATTATAAAAAACTACATTCCCTATTTAGATCTCTTCCATTTTGATAAGGTTCATGAATAAGTGTTTAGCCGTTTATTCGCGCTGTTCATTTCTGCCGGTCCCAATGCCTGTTCCATTCCTCCGGGAAAAATTCACCATCGATGAAGCTTAACTATAAAGCTTTATTGCTAAGAAGCAAAACTTTTCTAGTACCTACTATGTAAATTAATTGGTCGATACTATTATTACGAAATGTATTGGAAAACCAAAGTAAAATGCAGTTGACAATATACAAACCGTTGCAGAATGAGAGCAAATAACTTAGTAATAAAATTTCACGACTGTAAATATAAAATACTATAATAATGTTCAATTGCATTTTAGCATAAAAAGAATAGACTAATAAAATTCAATATCAGTAGCAGTAAAATATGGTAATAAACCGCGCTCTTTTTATTTTTTACCGTGCTGTCATCGATATTTATAAAGATATTGAAAACAAAATTCTAAAAATAGTACGATCAACAAGTTGGTAGTTACACGCAATAAATTATAATAAAACTAAAAAAAAGGTGTTACGATAAGCAGTAGGTAGCTGTACCGAAAATACCGGTAGTCATGCAACTTTCCGGAGTTCCACAATAATAATTATTGTTACAAAGCAGAAACTATTTTACAAGTAGTAGACGAAATTTGGAAAATTTTGTGTGGGGTTGTACTCAGTTGAAGGAAATCAATATATAATACACGTCGCGACGCAGGAGGTCGCTATAGTCAGCGCTTTTCCGTCCCATACTATACGGTAAACAGCGTGAAAGTAGTGACACAGATATGCTCATCATCAGTACATACCAATAACATTATTATAACCACACATATTAAAACCAAAGTCTTTATACTCTATTGTTCGAGTTAGTCACGATGAATGGCTATTTAACGCCGTATTTCTTCCGTATATTAGGTTTAGCATTCGTCATATTTTCATTATCATCTTATAACAATTTCCCCTTATCCGTAATGTATAGAAAATTCAAACGGGAGTATTAAAAACCACGATATTTGAAGCCGTAATAGAAACTCACCGCCACCATCAACATTCATCCAAAGGAGTTTTCCTATAAGGCGGTTGGTAGAAAAGGCGAAAATTGAGCTGGTAAAATGTTTTAGAGAGGGGTGGCGTCGGCGCGCAGTCTACAATCCCCAAATAGATTAGGCCGACTCGGGGTGTGTACTACAGGCTAAACGCGACCGGTAGCGGATTTTCCAGTACTCACAACTTTTACTGTAATTATCATGTGAATTGTAAAACGCTAATTTGGCATTAACATCATGCGTACAGATTTGCATAGTTTTTTAACGATGTTGAAGTAAGAGATCCTTCAATCTTTTTTTAGTATGATTGGATATTTTATATAGCAATTGGCCGAGTAGTGCTGTGTAGAGTTAGGTAAAGTAAACATGGTGTGCAAAAATCTGATGACCAAAAGGACCTGCGAACCGCTTCCAGGACTACTCCTGGTAGTACTAATCTTGTTACAAATATTGCCCGCTTCTTTAGAGCAAGATGAGGATATTCCGCATAATGAGTAAGTTATCTGACAATTTTCTTTATGTGACAGTTAGAGCAATGAAAAAGAAATTGAATAAGAAAAATAGCTTATCCGCTTTAGTTACAATGTAGGTTTTTCTAGTAAAATTAAAATACTTTAATGGCAGCCACATCGGTAACCCTAAAAGTGGTGAAATCAAAATCATTACCGGTAACCTTAGTACCCATTACATTGTCAACGTATATGCTCGGACTCCATTAAAACCATTAAAACACCGTCTTTAGGCGATTGATTTTGTAGTCTTATCTACAATCCATGTTTTGTCTGCATTACATTTTAAGTTGTTCCAAAATTTACTATAAGACAAAAGCACGTGTTTACAATTTACAATACAAGACATCACACAACCCTTAAAAATAGTTAAATATCTCCTGATGTGATTTGCTCAAAGGCAATGCCCGTTAAGTAGCGTTGAAGGTAATCAGAACAAAATAAGGCAGGCATTGTATAACTAAAAGGGTATTTCCCATTTTCTGCTTGGAAAAATCTGTCTTCTCTTATCTTCGCTTTGGATTACCCTGGTTGCGCATATAACTTGAAAATACATTTTATCGTTACCTAAACTTCAACAAAAATAGCATCCGAATTGGGTTTATAGCTCAAGAAATACCCGTTTCAGAAACCCTCTTATTTAACCTAGACACACAACATCCCTTTCAAAGTAAATTTCTTTCTCATATTCAAAGCTAGTTATATTATGCTATATTTACACACCTTCAGGAGTTAAGTCGAATATCCAATTTACAGAAGTGTCTGGATAGCTTCATAACAACGAAGGAGATGTGTGCTTAGTTTAAAATGAAAGGGTGCGTCAAAGATGAGATGATGGGGGCGTTGGTGAGGGTGGAAAAAGGTCATTAGAGGTGAATGAAAAACAATTGAACATGTGCGTTATGGGGTGCATAATAATGGAGTTGCTGCAGTAAAATTTTGAAATATACATTTGTTCTGTAAGCGCGAATCACTTCATCAATTACGTTTTTCATTTATATTGAAAAGTATGTTGTTTAGTAAGTACCTAATCTATTAAAACGTGGACATTCTGTTTTTATTTGTAAATTCCAAGCAAATAGTTTGTAACGAAATATGTCCGTTAAGAAACAATAACCGCTTCAAAGACAATCTATTACATAGTTTGAATATTGTCTGAAACTTGTTAGTTTATTTCTGTTATCTCAAAGACAGTAAACTGGAAGCATTTATGTTCCTGCGATACTATAAAATGTTCATCGATATTTCCCTTTGAGTCGTCTATAATTTAGTCAATACGATGCAGCTTGTTAATCTCAATTACTTCCTCTTTTAATTAAATTAAACTCTTTTGAAATATTTACATTTAATTAGAGTTATAACCGCGTGACATATTTGTACCTACTCTCAAAGCTTCGACCTTTTTGATTATCTATTCATACTCTATTTGTGTCCTTTCCTTTTTCTAATTGATGAAATACCAAATACGTTACTTCAATCGTCATTAAGGAACTCTTTCAAAAGTGGAGAAGCTTAGTGGGTCACCTTCTTTATTGCCTTTCCTTAAGTTATGTGGCCCACAGGGAGAGTATGGCATGCACGAAGTTCCTGTCTCTTCCAAGTCTTCCGTCGATTTAGAAATGAGAAATCGGGCCAAGGATGAACAGGATATTTTCCGTGACAAACTTTGCTATAACACAATTTGTGATCTACCAAAACAAATACCACCCCAATGTTTTAATAATTATACCTACTATACGATGAACTAATAAACATTAACGTCACTTGTCATGTACTTTTTTAAGGTGAATCGATGCTTAAACAACTAACTACATCCCTCGTACCCAATTTGTCCCAATTATAGAATATACCTACCTAATATTACAGAGCTCCGATAATTCTTTCATGTAATTGCATTCCAAATTGGATTACGCTGTTTACAAAAACTAAATAATCTTTAATCCTCTATAATCGAAAGTGGTGTTTGATTTAAAATAGCACTAAATTGTGTTCATTGTTTTCTCTTTATAATTACTCTCTTGAATCGGCTTCCTTTATGGTTCTTTGTGGGACGAATAGTGATGATATAATTTTTAAGTAACGCTTCTTGATTAAAGAAAAAAGGCACACTTTGACACAACGTAAGTCATATCGTAAAAACATTGTCACACGGCTAATGAGTTTAGTGATTGCGTAAACGTGCTCTCTTCGACCTTTTTGTAGTAATTGTGCAATAATAGCTATTTCTCGCACAATGGTAACGTGTCTATCAGCAGAACAGGGCTTTCCAGGCATCAATAACTATTGTTACGAATCAATTTAACATCTTTGCGAGATAATGTGATACACGTCCATTTTACGGCAATTCTTTTATTAGGAACTATGTATAACAAAATTCGATATAAAAATGTACCTACCAATGAATACCTAGTTAAATAACGTAATTTAGGTTATTGAAAAATACAAGGGTAATAACGAAATTTCACTAACAGTTGTTATGCAAACCACAACGCGTTAATGTGGCATTAACATGAAATCAAATTTGAAAAGCATAAATTGTATTGTACCAGTGCAATGCTGTAAACAAAATTAATATCTTTCTTCGCCTTCCTTTTTTCACTCAGTTACAATTTTATTATTATTCATGTTTTCCTCAACCATTTTGTTTTTTTTTGCATCTCCACTTATTTGTTGTAATCTTTCTTGGTTCATTCTTTGTAGGTAATCATTTTTGTCTCCTTGAATTTCTTGTCGCACTACTTGTTTCGGATTCATACATTATTGTTTTATACATGTTCATTTTGACTAATTATATTCTTTTTATCGGGTCAAATGATTCTTAAGTATCCATTTCCATTTTGAGCACGCCTGGGTGTGGGTGGGGTAGGTGTTATGATAACTGCAGATGAAAGGGTTCCCGTTTAGATCTGTGAAGGAGATGATTTGATTGATGCGTGCGGTATGGCGTACTTCTAATTTTATTGCAATAATTGATGTCATGCCTCATTCTACAAAGGTACTGTGACTCGACTTCGCAGTATATAAATGATTCCGGACTTGTTCAGGTACAGAGCTATTGTTAGGTAAATTTTGTCGTCAATATGTGTTTTGTAATCGACGTCCTGCGCCGTCCATTAATGTTGAAATTGAACATGTTAAAATTTAGCAATTCTATCTTACAGAAATGGTTGGAGCATTCGACACAACCATTTCACAGTGGCGTAGCGAGGGGGGGGGGGGGGGGGGGCATCATGCCCCGGGCGCTACTCACAAAGGGGCGCCAAATGGTCCGCAAAACAAAAGAATTGCTGTATTTTAAACTATCTACTTAATAAATCTCTAACTCACTGACCGACTGACTGACTGTGACTGACAGACAAGCCACATTTTTGTTCTCAAATTTAAAGCCTACCTTGAGCCTATGATTATTTATTTTACTTTATTTATTTATTAATTTGCGAGTACATTTTACATAATACATATAATATTATATGGTTTTCGAATGGGGGGGGGGGGGGGGAGGCTAAAAAGGTATTGTGCCCGGGCGCGAGTTAAGCTCGCTACGCCCCTGCCATTTCAATGTCATGCACGACAGTTATGACAAAAGAGAGTGCCACATGGGTTCCAAGTATGTCACACCGCCTCAAAAACAACAGCATATTGGATGTTCGCGTAAATTTTTAAGCTTCAGGGTGGTTTGCTGCTGAGATGAAACCTTAATTAACCCGAATCCAAACAAGGCTATGCGGTGGCATAAAAAAGGTGCATTGTCACCATTCATTCCTCTATTCCCTCACCACCTTGTTTCATAAGCCGCTGCTATCTGATATTTTTTACGCTACGTAATCATTTTGGTGACTGTATTGCTCTTAAATTTTATGCGTTTACTTTCAGACGATTTTTTTCTTTCATTTATGCTCAAGATAAATCACATCCAAGAATCCTAAACAACTAAGAATTGTTATCATCAAATAATTCGTTATTCTACAAGATGCATAATTGAATCAAGTATGTCATTTCCAAAAGTACAACTTTTGTTGCTCAGCCGAGCTGGAATCTGGAATAATCTATACGTAGGTACTGTAAAGATTATTTATTTTAGAATGGTTGCGACAGTTCACCATCATCATCAAAAAGTTTTGTTTGATACATTTTATCCACCATTTATAAATCGATCTGGCATTCAGTTCACTACACAGAAAAGAAATTTTTGAATAAAGGTACAAATTTACTAACGATATTAAAAAAGTTTTGTCGATTTAATGAAAATTTATTGGTAGCCTAAGGTCAAACTTGTCGTATAACGTTCCGTCTGCGAAAGATATCACTGAGCATTATTGTTAAAATCGCCTCAAGTAAATCGATTAATCGTCACAACTAGTTCAATTACTCTTCAAATTTTCTTAACAAAGGAAGCCCAACTTCACCTAAACGTACCACCACCAAATTTCGAATATAAGTTAAGCAAAGTTTAATTGCCCTTGTCTGCTCCACAGAAATAGTTTAGTTTTCACAAACATCTTAACATCCGAAATGCACTTTTACGTTTTGTGACAAATATTTAGAATGGCGCGATATACTAACAAAGTTTTTGGTTTAACGGCTTCATTTAAAACAGTTATTCGCTAGTGTGTTCGATTTGATAAATTTGGTGTTTTAGTGTTTGTAATTCAACGGCCACAAGGTTCCAGTAAAACAAAGTATTGCTCTTTTAATTAAATTACATAGGTAGCTAGAGGATAGCATTGTTCAGTGTAATAAAAAAATGGTCACAGTGGGCGTTTCCCAGGGGAGTACAATTGGTCAAGATGTTTTCTCCATATTCTCCTTAAGCAATACCTTTCTGAGGTGCAATGGTATATCCAGATTTCTATGTTTTACCATGGAAAGTTGCCTTAGCATAGATAGTTAGACTTTCCACAAGTAGGTAATAGTTTCAACATTCCTCCTTTCAGCAATTTCCTACACAATCATTGCTATGAATAAATTCGTCAACTTTTTGAATTCTGGAAAGATCTGCACCATTGGTTCACTAATTTTAGGTTTCAATTTAGGAAAAATATGATAAAAAATGTACTTACGTAGATGCTATGTGAAGTGTGCGGAACAACATTTAACTATCCCTGAAGCTCATGTACCAGCTTCATGGTTTCAGATACAAAGAAATGTAAGTGAAAAATTCGTATTTGTTTGTGCTGATGGGATTATTTCTACTGGAAATGATTTTAAACGAGACGTCCAGAAATAAGTTTAGTGAAAATTTGTACACTCCTGAGCCAGTTTCGTAAAGACAAAGAGTATACAATGTCTGTCTATGTTACAACGGATGCAAGATCCGTATTTACTGTTCAAGTGACTTAGATGCTTACGAATTGTTAGAAACTCTAAATTTGGTGCCTCCCTTCATCTATAAAGTGATAATAGACGTGTTTTCTTTCTAGAGGATCCACTACACAACAAATGTATAATACATGTTGACGACAAAAATTGAATCCTCTATACACTGCGTCTCAAATTCTAGACTCATCATTGGTATTTTGGAAACGGTAAAAGATACGAAATCGGTTAACTGGAAGAATGTGGAGAATACGTGGTAAAAGCCTCCATACTTTTCCGTTTAACCGACTGCATATCTCTTACCGTCTCTATGATATCAATGGTAAGCATCGAATTTGGGAAGCAGTGTATAAGTTATTTCCCACGATTCCACAACTTTTCCATTCGTCTTGTAGTGGCGAGCACATTTATTTTAGACAAGCCGAAGTTTCTTGCATAAATATAATTCTTTAAATATGTACTAATTGTTGGTACATTTCTTGTAGCATCCACTACAACCGGGGAAGTATGAGGAACCATCATCCCTACGACGGATACATCTCACCGTGTCGCATTGTTTTGCACCCACATTTGGCACTCCCATCACAAATTTCCCGCAACCACTAATAAGGTTTACTTGTCGGAAGAACTTGTATGTTTTTTTTTATTTTTACTTGGTACCTACTGTTAGAAAAATAACAATATATTTCTAATGCTAAATGAATAATTAAATCTTATAGAATTACGCAATATTTCTAATATTATACTGTTTCCGATATCTTCATTTTAAACTTAACACACTGTATAGGAGTTCTAGTATATCGAGTATATTTCAGTTACAAGATGATTACAAAAATATGTAGTCATATACGTTAGGTAACCGCTCAAAATTATGATTATTGCATCGGCCGTAATAACTCAATACAATACTAATGACGCCTATCTATTCTTTTCCAAATGTTTTTCTACATCTATTGCTACGAATTGAATAGAGCAGAGAATGCAATACCTTCTCCTGTGTGCATTGTAATTTATTTTTCTTATAAAACAAGATAAATGATATAACGGAAGATCTACGCCACGTAATTGTAGTGGAATATTCCAATTATTATATGACGGATGCAATTTGGATACGAAATTAATGAAAACTAAATTATTTATGTAGGATAACACTAATAAGTAATAACGTTATTTTAACAGTTTTCTGCTGTAAAAAATGTAGGACGCTACAAAACTAGAACAAACGACGATATGCAAATTTTTAAATGGGGATAATGGCACTATTAAGTCATAACATAACTATTCCAGTGCTAATACAAATATCTGTCAATATCAACATATATACATACATTATGTATAGCTTCACTTTGTATGCAAACAACTCTCTCATCTATCACTAAAATGTTTGCATTCCATTAGAGTAAATGTTTAATTGATTACTATAAAACCGCTATTGTAAACGAACATATTTATTGCTCATAATAACGAAAATGTGTAGCATTAATTAAATTCATATTTTTTTTCTAAAAAACAAAGGTTATTGTTTCCTAAAAAGGGGTTTTTAATGAATCAAATTAAAAAAATTTTAATAAAATTCCATTTTGAAAGTGTTTTCGGAAAAAGGTGCATTGTGTCCTCTAGTAGTTTCTTGACAATCTGAATTGTAATTGTGAATCATAAAAATATTATGAAACTCTTAAAATGAGGTGTGACGGAATAAAAAATATGTTACAAGTTTTCGTTCTTACGCTTTCTCATTTTCTTTCATTGAAATCAGCCTTTTTTTTGTTTAAAAACCCAAGAAAGTGAAAGGCAAACACGTCATTTTGTAACTTTGTTGGTTTTAAGAAATGGGGAGCAAGAAGTTGGCATTCCATTGCAGGTCTCAGCCAATTACCCTGCGCGCGAGATGCCCAGACGATAAGGGGCACAACACTATTGATAAAGACACACTTATATCACAGAAGAAATACCTACGGATGCTTATATGTTCTTCCCTAACGCTCGATTTACGGCTTAAGTACACTGCTCCAAGAAATTAACGCACCACCTTGTAACATAAAAAACTCTCGTTGATATCTTTTAAATTCTTCAATTTTTAGTTATAAGTACTTGGACAAGCCATAAGGGCCCTTTATGTAACAAACCGTTATTCTTTGCTAATTCAAAACAAAAAACTGAAAAATTATGCGTTTCGTTACATTTGTTAAAAGGCATTCGAAAACAATTTACCATTGCAAATTAATATTTGCTTTGTGATTTTGTTTTTTTCTTTCTAAGTGCCACTTTTTACAATCATGCAACGTCAATCAAGAAATTTAAGTAGCGAAGAATGTGCTCAAGCTGTGGTATTACAGGAAGAGGGTTGGAGTTACCGCGCAATGGGAGGACGATTTGGTGTATCCCATACATCGGTCTCCCGAATTTTGCAAAGACATGGGGAGAGTGGTAATCATAACAGAAGGCGTGGACAAGGCAGCCATCGTGCCACAAGTCCGTTTCAAGACCGTTTTATGCGCCTTTCTGCCTTGAGAGAACGGTTCATAACCAGCAGAAGATTGCAATCACAACTTCGTGAAGTACATGGCGTTAAAATTAGCATTGAAACTGTCCGCCAACGTCTTAGGCAAGCTAATTTAGTGCCCCGTGTTCCTGCCCGAGGTCCAGCATTGACCGTAAACCACCGCATAAATCGATTAGATTTTGCAAGAAATCACGTCAATTGGTTAGCAGCTGATTGGGGCCGAGTAACATAAGAGATACCACCTTGTTTGGTGGGGGTCAGTTATGGTTTGGAGTGGTATTTCTTTGGAAGCTCGCACGCACTTAGTGGAAATCTAAATGCTGATCGGTACATCTTGCAAATTCTCGAAGAGTACGTTGTACCGTTTGTGCCCTATATTGGTCAACATTTCTTGTTAATGCAAGATAATGAACGACCTCATAGTGCTCAAGTCGTGCAAAATTACCTTGAGAACGTTGGCATTAGTACCATGGAAATGGCCAGCGCGGAGTCCCAACCTCAATCCAATTGAGCATGTCTGGAACATGCTCGGAAGAGCCCTGCGGAACCATCCAAATTCAGCCAACAACATACAGGAAGTTAAACAACGGCTAGTGGAAATATGGAATGGATTGGATCGAAACGACATAAGGTCGTTAATTTTAAGTATGGAACGTCGATGTGAGGCCGTAATTCAAAACAGAGGCGGAAATACCCGTTATTAACTTATTTTTCACATTTTTTAAAGATACGAAATTTCACTATTTTTTGTTTTTCCTTACGCCCCTGAATTATGATTCTGTATGTTTACTTTTCTAATATAATAACACATAAAATTGTTATTTATTTAGTATAGATTAATAAAAAATATGTGTTACTTTTCCAATGTTGTCAAACTTTATAATGGTGCGTTAATTTCTTGGAGCAGTGTAGTTGCAAGGTTTAATATGAAAGCAAAGTTGAGTAATTCATTAGTATAAAATAAGTTATAGAATTTCATAGTCGTAATCCACATTTTTGAAAAAAACGTAATAATAAGCTGTAAAATGACGGAAATGTTAATAAATGAAGTATTGCCTTTTAGTAGAGTGTTTGAAGTGAAGCAAGTACAGACTGCAGTAGTGTTGATAGCGTTACTCTAATGAAGATTCTCTTGAAAGGATTTCGACAAATTAGGCAATACCAAATTTCATTTGATGAAATTCTGATGAAACCGTTTCACTTCTTAAATAATCCCCTGTTGATATCTATGTACTCTCTTTCTTAAGTACGTTTGTTGCGTCTTAATGCGAAATAATAATATTTCACAATAATATTTCTTATTGATCATCTATAAAATAAACCATTCCAATGTCACAAATTGTCTTTTAATAATTTACTTAAGAACGTACCAAACTAAACGGATCTAATATCATACGCTTTGCAAACCGTGTTACTATCAGAAAAAAAGATAATAGAAATTGAGGGAAATTTTCTGTGGAACACACTCAAATGTATCATAAGCCATAACAAAAGTTTAAAACTTACTATTAATGATTTTGGAATATTTTTTAGAAAGGTTTCTAGAAAGAATTGGAAATGGTGCTGAAACTAATCACATTGAGTTTTCTTTAGCTTTGAAGGCTTCCTTTACATGTTGTGCTCGCTTTCGGCAACCAACGTTTCGTAAATGTTTAATTAATTGAGGCTGTTGAGGTGATCCTTTGTTTTTCTGTTAAATTGATTAATTTGTACTGAAAATGTGGAAAAGCGCCTCTTTTCATCGTTAAAATATTGAAAACAAAATTGACTCGTCCATGATTATTAGGAGTATATTGTCGGCTCGCATGATTAAATTAATGCTATACATGTATTTGAAATGTGCCCTCAAAGTGTTATTTAAATGTACGTTCTACTCGTATGTGTGTAAAATGTAAATTCGAATACAAAGGAATTGCATTCGATAAATACCTAGATGGAGAAAAATAAGAATACTTTACCACGCAGTATTTATTCTAACCAGAATCGAAGGATAATAATCTTTCTATGGTAAACTGTTTACCGTAAACATGATTTCTTACTTAGATCAGAGTGTTTTTATTTTGCGATTCATACTCCATGCATCTTAAAGGAATAGTTTCAATTTACAAATGGTATTAATATAATGCAGTGGAATTAACAAAAGAAGGAAAAAGTATTGTTATAGATGCAAGAGATGCAAATTACTCCTTCCTTTTCAATCTTTTTAGACATTGGAGAAAGAGTTTTAAAAAATTACTTTTCGCCCCCTTTTGGCCCGTTGGGAATATTTATCAGATGTTTAAGCGGATGACCGAATAGTGTACATTTACCATCTCTAAAAGATAGTAAATGTGCATTTACAAAATTAGGGTACGCTTTCATAAATTTTACGAATACCTACCCAATATAGTTGTGTTATCAAATTATTGTCTAAACGGGACCAATATAAATCAATAAAAGACATATTCTTTAAATCCGATGGATTAGGTAGGTACATTAGATACAGTACACATGATGTGTTTCGGATTTGTAACAACTATAAGAAAATAAATGCACTTTAGATTAAAATAAATTCATATTGAAAAAAATCCTTAAGGTATACAATCCAAGAATATCTCCGGTAGGGGTCATAGCGTAAGGTGGTCTTAAGAAAGGAAGGGGTATGTTCTGGTAGAAGTAGAGTGTATTGATCTATCTCTAAACGTAGCTATCGTTCGCGCCATTCCGGATTCAACGCAATTTCTGCTATTTAGCTTTAAAAATATCTCCAAGTTCAACTGATATTTTAATAATCATTGCAAGTGGAACACCAACAACACTTTTTATGAAATATCTCAAACTGAAGAATTTCCTCTCAATAAACGTGATTTAAAAGCTCTTTTATCAATAACCAGAATGAACATTTATAAGCTTTTTTTGTCATATTAAAAGTTTTGAGTTTAAATTGTCGATAATTCTTTCAGAATCTATTTCATTATAAATGCCTCGTTATGAGTAAAGAGTACCTACCTAATGGATTTTTGTTCAAATTTAACAAATTTGTCATTTGTTCTTTCTAGTGTTACGTCTCTGTAATTTTGACCTGCATAGTAGCGTTGCCTTTGACTAAGGTTCCTGAAACAACCAGATGATTTTAGTTTTTCTTTTTCATTCTTACTGTGATTGTTTCCGTTCCGCTCAACTTTGCAGAAAACGAAATTTCACTAAAATGAACTGCTGCGTGCGCCAAAACACGTCATCCGATCGTTTAATCATATATTTCCCTACAAACCCCGAAATAATTTGGTGCGAAATGTTCCCGAAGGTGAATTTATCTTCAAAATAAGCTTTATGGAAGTAAATTTATTTTAATTTCTTTATGATATCGATTCACAAGTTATTACTTAGTATATCTCACGTTTTCCTCCCTCCCACATTAACGTGACCTACAACTTTGCGATCCGTATCCTATATTTTATCTTTACATTAAGACATCCATTTCACAAAATGAAATTCGAAAAATGTACTTGGCAACAATAATGTGATACATTAGAGATAAAATATTATACGTTTATCATAATCAGATTAATTGCATTAATTTCTTTTACAGGGTCAAAAACTGGGCACTCAAGTTTGGAGTAGACCTATGGGCATATGGGAAAGAATTAACACGAATGAACGAATTACAGAGAGTAAGATGCATCGTTTTAACAATTTAAACTTCTTTACTTCAATTATTACAACTGATGATATTAATTCAATTTTCTTGTCACAAAGTTCGAGTATTCGAATAAGTTTAACGCTGTTCTAATTTTAATTAAATTTAAAATTCCAGAGTTAATTTGAGAATTTTGACATTATTTCAATAATACTCCCTAACTTTCAATCAGTAAATTGTTGCTTTTAACATTTTCAAGAACCAATTTTTACTAATTCCAATTTCTGTAATTCAATTACACTCCATCCAATTCTGGAAAGTATTTCCAAACATTCAGTAAATGTTGTATTATCGTGATTTGAAAGCTGATGAAAGGTTTTACGTTGATATTTAATCTTCCTCTCCAAATCCAAGTCATGACTTAATTTGATAAATATTTGTCTATGAGCTATATAATTTCCCTTTTGTAAATGACAACCAATTTTACTTTTGAAGATACACGAATGTCTTCCTTATACACTATCATGGCACGTTGACAAGAAATTTCTATGCCTTCAGGCGTATTGATTATTTCGTACTCTGGGCTCGATGGCATAATATTAGTTTGTAGATAATACATAAACGGAGAACGTGTTTGTGTGACACCATGTGGCCCATCGCTCTGTAGTTATGGAAGGAATAGAATGCTTGCAACAAAATGCGGGAAACTCAAAAAATTCAATATATTTCTTTAAAAGCTTGTTATTCATAGTAAAAATATAAATTTAGACACACTTTATCTAGATTGAAATTACAATCTTTGAAAACACGTTAACCTACGAGTTAGTGATATAAGAATAGACGTATCCACTCAGATATTTGGGTACGTACACTAATGAAATTTTGTGTTTATTATTTTGTTATAAGTATACGCCCGCTGAATATGATCGAAACGCGTACCTACGGTTTATTAACATATTTTTGTTGATTTTGGAATTTTCCATAACCAAGCGCTCGGACGCTTACTTTAATCTAATGCACACTGTATTTTTTAGAAATATCATGATGTAGACATTGACGTCGTTAGAAAGGATGGTCTAATCTTACTGCGGGAAATGGCATATGAAGTAAAAAATATGATGGATTTCAAAATGAGTGCTGTACTGGTAAGTAACAACAAACATTTTCTAAATACGAAGGCAGCTTCAAACGATTTATTGCTATTGATGTATGTTTTAGCGTATAATGGATTCGGCAGAACAAGCGGCACTAACACCCCAAAGTGATAACGGCCAACCATTTAAGTATTATAATGCAAAAAAACTTAACGTCTTCGGACCAGATGGAAAACCATCAGAAGGCACTAGAGAAATTTTGTTAACCCCAAATCCTCATTTCGATCATTTACCTGTGAACGTTAGTCTGAGCTCTGTGTTGTTCCCCCCACATACATTCGAAAACAGTAGGTCCAAAACACAACCATATGTTGTATTAATAAATACTTTATTAGGCCCTAATGTACTAAAGGCCATTCATTGGTCAGAACATTTAGACCCTTTATTCGTTAGCAATTATGATGGAGATCCGTCGTTGTCCTGGCAATTTTTTGGTAGTTCGGCGGGATTCCTACGAAGATATCCAGGTATTTATGCTTCTCTTTTAGTAGATAACCTTTCATTGAAGGCACTATTTGTGTTTGAACATATTCGTTTTCCAGCAATTGCATGGCCTCCTGAGGAAATGTCTTCGGTGTGGCAAAGACCGAGGAATACCAAAGATCTGTATGATTTTCGTAGTTCGTCGTGGTATGTTAATGCAGCTACTTCTCCAAAAGACATGGTTATTCTTATTGACAACTCAGGGTCTATGACAGGGAAACGAGCAATACTTGCTAGAGCGACGGCTGAAAAAATTTTAGATACCCTATCTGATAACGACTACGTTAACGTGTTCAAATTTTCTGACTTCACAGAGGAAACCATTCCATGTTATAAGGATGCACTACTCCAGGTAAGCTGGTTGCATTTCAAATTAACGCATCTTGTATCCGGATAAGTAAAAATTTTGGACTGGATACAAGACATTAACATTTTAGTATAAACAATTTAAAACAACGGGATTTTAACTAGTCTGTCCAGGATAATCCATGATTTTTCGCTTTCATATCCTTATAGGCACAAAAGAAAATGAGGCTTTTCATGAACAAAGCAACCCAATATAATATCAGTATGCGGTCTGTTAATATGCACTCATACACGACAATAATCAAGCATGCAGATTTTTTTAAATTCTAAAGAACTTTAAGTACGTGGAATTTGAGACCCATCTAATAAACATTTGTTTACCCAATATTTCGTTTACAGAAAACCAAACTTAACAATAAACAAAATTATAGGCGACGAAAAAGTCGTATGTTTATTTTTGCGAATTTAAAATGAATATAATATGTTGTGTACAACTGTACAGTCTATTTAAATACCGTGTATAAATGCAAAAGTATAGATTTTGCAAAGTAGTTAATATGCTGTCCGTACGAAATGGGTTTCTATAGGAAGACGTAAATTTTCTTTGTTAGGATAACAAATAAATCGAGAAAGGTACATTTTTACGAAGAGTAATGAAACACAACACTGAATAGGTTTTGATCAATTTTTCTCCCGCAGGCATTCGCTCGTACACTACCATTCCCTTAACTAATTTAAATAGGGAGGATTTAGGAAAGAAAACGGTGAACGATTTGTTTAGTTTAATCCCTATTTAATTAAAATAAAAATTATAATGTGAAATAATTTCGTAATATCACCGTGCTATTAAGAAAATTTAGAATAAGCTACTTTCTAGTGTTTAGGAGAAAGTAGTAGGTACTTTAGTGATAAGTAGATTTTATTTTCTTGCATCGAGCGCTGTATCTCGATGGCAAGAAAATCAAACTCATCTTCAACTTTCAAGTACCTTAAACCCTTATAAGTACTCTCTCGTCGATAATACACTAATATACCATTGACGACTACTTAATTAGACCAAAATTTTAAACTTATATTAAGTACTTACTAAAAAGAGGTCGCATTTTTATACGTATCCTTTTTTGTATTTAAGCTGTTAACATCCACTTATATCTTTAAGAACTTTATTTTCGAGGTCACTCTGATCAAGTGGCAAAAAACTTTCACTTTCAGGCAAGCAGTGAAAATCGAAGGCGTTTGAAAGATTCTCTAGGAACTTTGAAGGCAGAAAATATAGCAAATTTCACTTCGGCACTAACAACAGGATTTGACATCCTTCATAAGGTAGAAAAGGCCAGAGCAATTTAAATGCAGTGCAATAATATCTAATAATTTACTTCAGTATAATCAACACGGAATGGGTTCGCAATGTAATCAGGCTATAATGTTAATAAGTGATGGTGCCCCATCTACATATCGAGAAATATTTAAAACTTATAATTGGCCACATCGACCAGTCAGGGTATTTACATATTTAATAGGTGATTCGAGTAGTTCTGTTGAAATGCAGACAATGGCATGTAGTAACAAAGGTATGTCTTACATGCTATTCTTTTCAATACAATGTATGTATTATAGGATATTACACAAGAATATTAAATCTAGAAGATGTAGAGAGAAGTATTTTGCATTATATAGAGGTTATGGCAAGGCCAATGGTAATGTACCAAAACGATCACCCTATTCAATGGACCCCCGTTTATGTGGGCGGTAGAGTATGTTTATTCAAAAGTAAACCTAATCACTTTATCTATCTATTGTTTAAATTTCAGGCTGATAGTCTATCTAATGAGAAAAAAGGTCAATTAATGACTACTGTTACCGCTCCCGTTTTTGATCGAAGAAATCATTCAGTAAGTATACCATTTGGATTAAACTCTCATTTAATATCTTATTTTTAGGTACGGGTCGCTAATCTTTTAGGAGTTGTTGGTACTGATGTTTCTATCGATCAAATTATAAAATTGGTTCCGCCATATAAGGTAAATTCGAATTTCCTGATTAAAAATTTGGTTTAATTCAGATTAATTTCAGTTGGGTGTCAATGGATACTCATTCATCGTAAATAATAATGGCCATGTTTTGTATCATCCCAACCTTCGCCCATTGGTATGTACTTAATTCAAGTTGTTGAAGTTAATTTTATTAGATTAGTTCAAAATAGAATTTGCGTGGAAGACTTGTTTCAATACTAATCCATTATAAGAATCGAGAGTTCCCAAACCTATCACTAACTAATTGAAATATTGACAACTATTTCAAAATCGTCTTAATATTTTAGGTGCACAGCTGGGTTTGTTTCTCCAGCCCCTCACACTCTTTATCTGTTTTTGCAAGAAGAGTTTATATCCAACGGTCACAAAACACATTGTCGTGTAAACAGGTGCCTCACACCAAATTTTTAATTTCTAGCGAAGATTTATATTTACTACTAACTACTTCCGCCGTTTGTGCGTAACTGTTATACAAAATAGCTAAACAAATGAGGCCGAAGGAGGAAGAAAACCTCCAATTTTTAATTAGTGAAACTGTTTATGCTTGGTTTGTGAAAAGTGTGCATCCATTTTTGGTGTGTGTGAGCAACCCTTACACGGGTCACGCGCCAGTGTATTCGTCCCTATTAAGGAATTCAGTCCGTTACGAGAGGTTGTAGTATCTGTTTTTATTGTTTTTTTTTAATTTTCTTTATGGCCATATTCTATGTAGGTGGAATTCGTAAGAAGGCATCATTCTTTATACTTAGAGAATCTAGGCTTTTTTCAATTTCAATGGCTTCTCGTATTATTCTTTCTTGCACGGTATAAGCCAGAGCTACTAATTGAAGCTGAGATTTAAGGGATGTGAAGTAGAACGGAATGAAAACTTGGCACTGGTCATCGAAATTCCCATCTTAAAGACGACAAATTTGAAAGCATAGTTGAACGTGCTCAATTCTGTTAAAATACTTTATGTAGTGAGATTTTGAAATAGCAATAATTTGATCAATATACCAATTAAAACTCAAACTATGGTGGAAGGTCGCACCCAAACAATTATACTAGAAACCTGTTCAAGTACCCAGTAATGTAGCCGATCGAGTGAGACACATTTAATAAAATTATATAGCATAAGATCGTCTGCAAACAGGATTGATACATTCTGACAAGCAAGTGCTATCTCGTTAATAAAAATGTTAAAAAGAAGGGACCCTAAATAAGACACCTTGGGAACACCGGAAGTAACGGGTATTGCGTAGGAAATGAAATTCCTCAATTTGACCATTTGGTTTCCATCTGTAAGATAAATGAATAAATCCATTCGATGAGGCGTACGCTAATATCAAGCGATAGTACTTTATTAACATTTATTAATAAAGGTCTGATGATCAAATACCTTAGCAAAGTCGCTATATCGCGGCCACTAAATAGCCATCCTCCATACAGTGGCGGTTTCGGGGGGAATTGGATAATTACCCCCCCTAAGAATTTTTCGTTCACTTATTTATTTTTATTCTTAAAAATTACCAACGTTTCAAACAAGCAAGTTAAGTTATCGTGAATCTAGTCGGCGATCTATGACGGTGAATTTTTGCAAAACTGCTGGAGCGAGTCGTGGAAGGAACTGACACCCGATATTTTTTTTAAATTACCCCCCCTAAGCCAGTTGGCTGGAAACGCCATTGCCTCCACATCATGTAAAATATAGCATTGCTCAAATATGAGTTTGTACATGTGAAACCATGCTGCTCAGCTGTAATTATAGTCGGTAACGATATTGTCACGATTGTAGCTGGTGATAAAACGCGGTTCTTTCAATATGACCAAGAAACCATAGATAGGAATCGAATTGTGCATCCATTTCAACTAATCAGACGATCAATAAAGGGGTATATCTCGATGTTTTAAAACTCTGCTGGCCAGATTTACCCATATTCGACAGAACACTGGGAGGTAGCGAATTGGTCTTTACTGCACGCACCTATCCCCAATGCCATTCTTGTTGTTGTTGGCAACACTACCAGTTCGTGTCATTAAAAACACCATATTTGGCTCCCTGAGACTTCCCTTGTTCCCTTAACTAAAAACGCCATTGAAGAGATGTTGTTTTGACGATGCGTTGGTGCCAATAGCAGAAAAAAGCTAGAGGATTCGTTTCAGATACATTTCAATTACTGTCAAAGTGCCAACGTTTTATAATCTTTGGTTTTTATTACCTAATTATCGATGGAACCTGAACGCACAGGGTATCATTGCCGTGGTAAATTAACTCATATACAGCGTTAAAAGGTTATGTGAGAAACACCAACTCCCGTAACGATTAGTCTCCAGTTTGTGTAATAGACGTGTACGATCTTACTGGTAAAAATTATGAACAAATAGGGGTATAAGGAACAGGAACTAATTTTTAATAATCTCTCTAATAGTATAGGCATTGTACGTAAAATAATACAGAAAGTGGCCTTTGTGAACAAAGTGGTCATTATAAACATGTTTAATTCTAATATACCTATTTATGTTAAACCGATCATTCGGTTTGTTTTAGTACAATAACGAACAATATGAAGAAAGTTTAGAACCAGCATACAGCTCGGTTGATTTAACAGAAGTCGAACTAGTAGAAAATGAAAGTGGTCCAAGGGAAAATAATTCCGCTCTCCTTGACGTAAGAAAGCACATGTTATTATCGAGAATATTACTTGTTCTCTTTTAGTTACGGCACGATATGATTGATCAAAAAGAAGGAGAGACGGAATTAAATGTTAAGGTTCACTACGACAATGTGGTACGTTTCAAAGCTTGTGAATAAAGGTCTAGGTTGATAAATAAAACTTTACAGAAAAGGGTAGCTACTCGAAGGAACAAGTATTTTTATAACCCAATCGAAGGTACTCCTTTCTCATTGGGGTTGGCAATACCGGAAGGGTATGGCATGTATGAACTTTTGGCGGAACAAGAAATTAAACATAGTCAGAAAAATGGTAAGTTGTCACACGTACACGATTGCTTTTAATAAAGGTACGTATTTCAGTAACGGAATACTTCAAAGGCTCAAATTGGAAGGTCCATCCTGAATGGTAATATAAAAATTATAATATTGCAGAATTAAGTCGTTTTGTTTAGGGTTTACTGTGAATATACTGGAGGTTCGGCAAGTGAGCAAATATTTCGAACAGCTGAAGAAAGGGTGCTGCATTTTTTATCAAGAAGTCGTAGGCCTGGTTGGAAATGGATGTCGTTGCGGCCACGGTCTCATCATCATCAATCCACTAAACAGGATAGAGATGCATATGGATACTTTTGTACGTATTAAGTATTACACGAAGTATCCTAAACTAATCCTCAATTAAACAGGTGACAAAACATTATTACAGTCTTTAGTTTTGGATGCCATGGTAACTGAGGAATTAGAGAGGCGAAGTTCGCATCCTTCCCATTCCGAAGATAAGCAGTAAGTTTTAAATTTTAGTAGAAATTTCTAACGCATGAACTGCACTTTTTGTGATATAATTTTGATTAATTAAATCACTTAATTTACTAATTGTATCTCTGCACAATAGCCCAATTGCAACACTTTTGGTTCTATTGCAAAGGTAAAGTAAATATGATGAGCATATTATTTCCACATCTATCTATTAAGTATTTCATTTTCAGAATTTAGGTAGGCCAATGTAACTACATATCACACTGTAGAGCTTGTTCATTTCCTTGTGGCGAAACCAATGTCAGATATGGCGGTTAGTTTACCTAATAACTCCGCCCTTCATTTCTAATCTGGTCATTAGCGTAGGTAATTTCTTCTACTTAGTAATAATAAGTAAAGCGAAATGTTTTTAATTTTTAATTATTTACAAATTATTATCAATTACACAATAAAAGATTTGAAACTATTAGATACAAATGTAAGAAAAACGGGTTCAGTTGCCCGTAAGTACCTTAGGACAGCCCACTTAGTCTACTGCGCATACAACGTTTTCGCCACAAGGAAATGAACAAGTTCTATAAATGCACTCTTCTTACTCCACGTCAGGGGTAAATGTAATCTTTTGTAGTTTGTAATGTGTCTTTTAATTCTGTCCTAATGAGTGCTAGTGTATAAGAAGGTTCTCTTTCATTTCTCAAATCATGGTACTGCACCACAAGGACTACACAAAATATGTTGGAAATGCAATGAATTCCATAATTTTAATATTTGAACGGAGAGAAGGTGCATTCATGCTAACAGTTACTCACATTTCGATATCTATGGGAAGGGACTCTCGCTGTATTTCTTTTAGGTTAATTTGCTTGACAGTGTATTGCTTAAAAACTTGAACTTTGTTATTTGTTGAACGAAACCCTTTAATATTGATTTACGCAGAACCGGATGAAGTGAGTATTCAGGTATATCGTAACAAATAGCACGTTGGATTTTTTGAGTTTTGAAACATTGTAGACCAACGAAATTGAATTGTAAAGTACATATAGCTTAACTTTTTTATATGACCTATCCAATTTTAAACTCATTAGCATCACTGGTTGTGATAATCAATCGGGAAACTAATGCAATGAAACAGAAGCAGTATATTCCGTATTCCCATTTTAGGAAACACCATAAATTGTGTTGGAAAATAAAGAAATGAGTAATTATTAATTTAGGAATGTTTTCAGCCAAGGCTATAAAATGTTTGGATTGACGTTATCCTTTGTGGCGACAAGAAGCGGAATGTTGCGTTGGACAGACCTTTTGCCTTCACATGATTCCAATCAACCGTATGTTACAACTCAATAGTCTATGTCCAATATGTAACAATTATTTGTAGACACTTTAGTGAAACTAATGTCCGCGGAATGGATGAAACTTGGTACAAAAGAGCGGTAGATCAACACGCAATCGAACCTGAAAGTTTTGTTTTTTCTGTACCGTACGATGTAGGTTCCACCGGTAAACCATTAGTTACTGCTACCCATGCAGTATTTGTCGAACATAAAGGACACAGAGCTCCCGCAGCTGTAGTTGGGCTACAATTCCAACATTCTACTTTGGCTTCCCATTTCTTAGTCAATATTACATCAGCTGTACGTTTAAACTGGAATTATTGCTTAAGTATGTACATATTAACATTGTAGTGTACTGGAACTTCCAATTGCCACAAAACCTGTGCCAGTGATGAATTAGACTGCTACGTTTTAGACAATAATGGTTTTATAATAATCTCTGAAGACTCAGATCATACTGGCAGGTTTTTTGGAGAAATTGATGGCACCATAATGGATTCATTAGTACAAGATCGGATTTACAAAAAAATTGCTGTATATGACTACCAAGGTGTATGTACAAACAGCAGAAACCACTACACCGGTAGGAGTACTACACTTTCGGTAATACGATACGATCATAAAATACAATTCATTAAGTACATCATTTTTAGCCTTTCCAACCAACAATGGACGTTTTAATGTGTATAACCAAGATTGCGTTCTGTTTGTTGTCGTTTACAAGTTCGGTCTTAGGAAGGGCTTTCTCATACGCACACGATGAAGGTTGCAAATATTTTATAATTAATAACTTTTTTACTATTTTTTGCCGACTGCAGATACATTATATTCGGACGTAGATTATGAAAACTCCTTCGAACATTATCCTACAGGGGAAGACGTCGTTGGTGAACAAGACCCTATGTCTGCACCCCCATCATATTCAAACAACCCGTCATTTGTAGTACCTCCTATTGAAAGTGACCCAATGGAAGGTATTGACATGAGCCAATTTGGTGTTCGACGCTGTGATCGTAAGGTTGACCTGTACATACTTCAACCAGATAGGTTAAATACCAGTGGACAAAGTAATCCATTAAAAGGAAAATTAACGAATTGTCACGTTACGGGTTGTGAAAGGTAAGATGTTTCCTCTGATGACTGAAATCTCTCATTTGTGTTACAGGCCATTTAGTGTACAAAAAATACCACATAGCAATTTAATATTATTAGTTGTGGACACTTTGTGTCCTTGTGGAAGTAAGCAATTAAGCATAGCGCCTCAAGAAATTGTGTACGATGCAGGTATGGGCTGTTCCAATAAAGCAAGAGATGGACTATATCGCAAGCGGCCACACAAATGTATCAATTATCATCCAGAAGTAAGTAATACTTGCACACGTTCACCAAAACAGCATTATTGCTAATAGGTATATGAGGAAACTATATTATTTTAATATCGATATGAAAAAAGAAACAAAAATTTAGTTAGTTGGTTGGTTCATTTAAAAAGATCTTTTATTGCCATTTTTCGGTGTATCGATTCACAATGACAATGAGTAACAAAATTCAGGTTAGATGATCATGCCGTCGATTGAAATTTCAGCTGATATTAATACTACAATAGTCAATTTGATTCACGTTTTGAATAGTAAATTCTTTTCATGAACAGTAAGTAAATTTTCAGTGCAATTAAAATTTGTGCATTTCTCTAGTAGTAAAATATAGATCTAAATTCAATTTTAATCTCAAATTCAGAGCGTGTCTATCGTTTTGTTAGAGAAAAAAAAACATATTAGCGATCCTTACAATGCAAACGGGAGAGATGGGAAAACATTCTTGACGCAGTTGTCCAAATGTTTTTGTTAAAGATAAAATACCCATAAAACATAAATGCAAAGCAACATCCAAGAAAAACCACGGATGGTTTACATGTTGCTATTCAGGATGTCAGGGATGGATTTTTAATAAGTGCGGCACTGTGAAATTCGGGTCTTCAGCAAGATCCTTGAAAGAAGAATTGAAAATAGTAATTATTCTAGAGTGCGTATGAGCATCGATTACCTTCTAGAAAGTAAGCGGTAGCTTTCCATTATTTAATTTTTAATACAACAAAATAGAAAAAATACAAGGTTTGCTGAATCGATGATAATTTCAAAATACACAGCAAAAGGAAAACTCTTAACTTATCTAACTTCCTAAGCATTTACAATAAACATCAAATTTTTAGATCTTCAACCATCTGTTTTCAAATTGTAAAGACACATTCACGTGTCAAAGACTGTGTACCAAAACCAAGAAGAGAATATCAGATATTTTATCGCTAGATATACATTATGGCCATACCGGACGTAATGATGAAATTGTTCTTCAGAAGTAAAAATGTGGTTTCGGTCGCCTTCACCATTATTGCAGCCGTCTTCTGCGTTATTTGATTCTGTCTACTCTGTTCTTCCAGTTGAGTTAATTGCATAATTTGGGCTACTTCCTTTCCTTTTTGAATTATAAAAGTGGCCTGTACGCTGCAAGAACGAATTCGAGTAGTGGGATTGTATTAGAAACATCGAAAAAGTTCTGGAGTTGCTACTCGCGTTTTTAATGGTAATTATCCGAATAGGAAACACAAATGCGTTCTCAAAAACAATATAAATTCATGGAACACCCGAAACACAATTTCTCATAAGGCCTTTGTACCTAATTACACATTTTTGAATTTTACGAAAAAATTTGTGGCTATAGATGAGAAGTTGATTCACCACTATTCTCCACACTACAAACGCAAAATCTACTCTGAAGACGGCTAAAACAGCTTTATCGGCCGAAAAAGTTATGGCCTTAATTTTTTTGGAATGCCAGAAGTTCCTATTGTTATTTACCTTAGAAAATGCTGAAATAATTATTGAAGCATACTATGCTACTCTACCTGAACGCCTAAAATACGGAATTTCAAAAAACTATCCATAATGGCGAAGAAGAAACCTCCCTTTCGCCAGGATATTGCATCGTGCCACAAATCATGTACTGTCATGGCGAAAATCTATGAATTGCGTTTTACTTGTAAGAAGTACATGTCGAACGAAAAGGTGATTGCTGTCACAAATGGGTATTTTGACCAGTTGGACGAAGTAACCTATAAGTACGATATGACTTTGAAGGAGATTATTTTGAAAACTAAAGTAGATAATAATTGCTTACTGCATTATTGCTACACTACTTTATTCTATTATTAGAAACCTTTAATACAATTAGTGATATTGATTGGATGCTCAAATGTTAAATTTGTAAAGAGATTAGAAAGGTTTTAATCTAGGTGTCACTTTTTTAATAAAAAAATTTGTGTTTTTTATAGGAAAGTGAAATTGACGTCTGTGGGGTCGGCTCTACGCTTTCGGTAAGCTTCTCAATGATCTCAATAGGTGTATTATATTGTACGTTTGATCTTCTATCGTGACTGACATGTACTATGATATCAATTTTGTATGTATTTAAAGTAGAAGTAAACTACGGGCAAATTTTAATGCCTTAATTAAAAAGTATATTTCGTTAATTTTACGATCTATCAAAATTTGATGTGCATATCTATAGATTTATTTTATTTAAATTTCACAATCTTCGTCAAACGTAGTTTACTTTTATCATTTTATACCATACATTTTTAAGTGTGGTTATATAAATATAATATATATATATATAAAATATACATATATTACGCAATAATTTAAAAATGTGCTGAAACCTTAAAAAATGTTTGTAAAAGTCATATAAATACTAGTTAAATTTTTTATATAATTTATATATAATAAATGTAATTTTTGGGTGTATTTGTACATATCTAAATATAAGCTGTGACTTTTCAAAAATTTTTGGATTTCAATATACATATAATTTGAAATACATACATATCCGTCTTTTTGAAAAGGCATAGTACCAATCGTACTAGCATTGGCAGTTTAGAAACTCAAATCAGTAATGACAATAAACTTGTATAGTTTGTGTAGTATTTGTATCTTTTTTTTACTTTTTTCTATTCATTTTTATGAAATGTAAGTATATTATCACATTGTTAGCTCAACCTAGTTTTTAATTTAATGACTCCAACGATTGAAAATTTAAACTATTTCAATTTTTGCTAAATTATATATGTTATACAGAATTATAATGACAATACTGATAGTGTAAACAGTAAACATTGGCATACAGGTTACTTAGGATAGTTAATTGTTAGCTATTTTTGCTGTTGCATAAAATTACTAATCATTACTACACAATATATTATGTTAAATTTATAAAATCCATTTATCTCTTCATCATCTTAAAATGTTCATTTCATCTCCACTAAATAATTTAAGATTAGGTAATAACAAATGAATTACTTAACGCAAACACTAATCTCTAAAGGAGAAAACTAGAATTTACCGTTTAGATTTGCGTAATTTTATTTATGCTATTTGTTGGTGAGCTTCAGCACACTGAGAATAAGATTGTAACTTATATTATAACAACTCTCAAAAAAAGGTATATTGGAAATAAGATGTTTTTACAATCTTACTCTTAGACAGCTTTAGTGCTTGTGTGAACGTTACTACATATTCTACCTCTAAAAGACGATTTTCAATTACAATTTAAAGTACTAAATGCTTCCAATAAGAAGCATAAATAAATTGCGATTTCTTTTACATCCACTAAAATTACACAACTATCTAATGTTAATATTTAGACTCTACTTATGTCATAAAGGTACCTATAGTTGAAAGGTCATTTTGAAATATGTACTACGTATTTTCTTGTTTTAGAGTACAAATGTGATCTACATATAAATACTGTATTAAACAATTGAAAAGAATTTGTTAAGAATAAGGCACCATATTGTGTCGGGCAGGTCAAATGCAGTTTGCACTGTACTTACCTGTAACATGCTTTTGTATGTACTGTATTGTTACTATTAAGTTGTGAATGAGAAATGTGACGTTAGTATAGTGTGTTTGATACGATTTTTTAATTTTAAATTAAATAAATTTAGCATTCAAAATTATAATTTTGCAAACTAACTACACTATACTAAAACTGAGTCTTCCAAGTAAAACAAATAATTAATTGTAAGAAAATTATTATGAAATATAGGTAAAAGTGTAGTATTACTATAATGTATTAATTGAAAGCAACATGTGTAGAACTGCAGTTTCCCAGCATTATTTATTTATCTGATGTTGGTTGTCGGTTGTACGTAATGTTCATACTAGACTTCACCATATCTTAAACGAATTGCATAGTTTTAATTAAAATATTACCATATTTAACAAAATTGTGTTATTTTAATTGGCCCTCACAAATTAATTTTAATCGACATACGAGTACCTACTGGAGAGTACGCAATGGCAAAACTGTGCACAACGATGACCGCTTTACTGATTTACGACTGTATCTACAAAAACAATGTATGGTTTTCGCCTATACGAAACGAATTTTTCTTCAGCACTGAAAATTGTCATCATTCACACACATCCAAATTTCGTAGAAATATTGTTCTGAAAATCTAGGGGAACATTATTGAAAGCTTCAAGTTTCCTGTTTGGTTATTCTACTAAAAAAGTATTTGTCATTTAAATGGTGTAGGTATGACGTTTCACCGCCATAATTATTTTTGAATCGTTGAACTAAAACGGCCCATACACTATGCAATCAGTCGTACGACTAATATTGTACTGCAGATTGGACAAACAGTCTTTGCAACCAATTGGTTAGTATTTTACGCACAGACACGAACGATATAAACATGGATCAGCCGTTGCAACTGACAGTTAGATAACTATTTTCCATTCGTAATACATCAGTTGTGTCATGGCACATTAAGAGAATATCATAGCTTGCATTCCGTTTATGTTTGTTTGAATAGTCATTTGATTTTACATCCCACAAACATGTTTGCTCACGGCATATTTGAATAAATTCAGTCCATGAATGATCATTATCCATTTTCAATATTATAGGAGTAATATGATATCTACAGCAACCACCGAAAGTACCAACTACACAACGTATCACGTGTGTTTCTGAAATCGTTTCAACGAGTCACGACAAGTCCACACACTATGCAATCTGTCGTATATCAGACGTGGTTATACAACAATTTTTTAGCCCGCCAAACTTCCGTACGATCCAACCGTGTCGTTCGATTTGTTTAACGCCAACCACACACACTATGCAATTATTCGTTTCGACGGTCGAAACTATTTGGGTTGTACGACTTGTCGGACGACAGATTGCATAGGTAGTGTATGGGCCCTTTAGAAGCCGTACTATACGAACTTGACTGTTATGAAATTTGAAAATCACAAACACTTTCTGATGAATAATGATGATTCAAGTACTTTAGACTTATCAGAACTTGTAAACTTTCACTATAACTAGTTTTGCCACTTTCACTTACCTAGTAGTAGCATAAATAACTGAATTTAGTTTTAGTTATTCGCTGACTATGTTTTCGCTGTTGAAACGCGCTCAATGTGGTGAGTTTCTGTTGTGGTTTTTGGTGTTTTTGGTGTTGTATTGCAGATAATTGTAGGTACATACTTGAAATCAGAGCAACTGATATCAAATTTTAGTCTTTGATATCCAAATAGCTCTGCACCGAACAGAACTGTTCATAACAGCAACATTTCAAAAATGAAAATAATTAAATCTAAATACCTGTCATTGTGTTTTGCGATTCGCATGCGCTATAAAAACTACGCAAATAATATGCAGTGTCATGAACGGCATCCAGAGATGGTTGCTATGCCCTTTTACTCCTAGTAGCAGGCAGCCAAAGCCACCCAAAGATAGTGTCAGAATTACGACTTATTTACGACTTTAACATTTTGGGTGCCGTTTTCTAAGTAAAGTTTGAGAACTAGTGGTAGTCTAAATTCAAACCTCCGCCGCTTTATATTTATTAATTTATTATTTATTTATTATTATTAAGTAAACTATTATTTTCTATATTGTAGTAGCTGGAATACTCTTTGTTGAGGAAATAATTATTTATAAAAACGTTTAGAATATACATGTGTCATCTTGACAATCCTAACATATTTTACTGATATCTTACAGACAGGAAACTCATTTATTAGATTAGCAGCTTAAGATTATGTAATATAAATTCACATTACGGATCAGTAGCACCTTTGTTTATATCACATAAACAATATTATGGTAGGGGGCCTTGGTTTTTACAGAAGCGATTGATTTTAAAATGTCTAGTTTGCGTGTTTAATGTCCCCTGGCTGTACTAATTATATAATTATATGTAAGTCATAAATCTTTATTTTATTTTTATATTGTTCGAGATCTTGTCCAGAAGGGTTCAAATGGCTATTCTCACGCTTAAGGGTAGAACTCAAAAATGTAAATATTTTAAGAGTTCCAAATTAACTTTCATGTTCAAATATAATTTTAATACAGTAAACAAAATCTAATTACAATTAACTATTCCTCAATAATTTTCCTTCTTCGCTTCTTTGGTATACGGGCATAAAAACTCTAAGACCAAACACATTAGAGTGCATTATTCTCATTAGTCTGGCATTGATGCAACATAATTCATCTTAAATAAATTTTATTAATTACAGTAGCATTTATTACATACGTAATAATAATTATTCATGCTCAAGTCGAACCATGTAGCTATTAACCACGATTATGACAACTATGAGTTATTTTAGATGTTATATTGTGATAATATATAAATTCCACTTAAGTATTTATTTTAATAATAGATTATCAAACCGCGTTGGGTTGAATAAAATAAATATCTACGTGGAATTTATATCTTATTATTTTAAACCTCCATTTCGTTTATCATCATCACGTCAATAAAATCATCTACGAGCCATCAAACTACCAGAGTTTCTATACATTATACATAAAAACCAAACCCACCAGCTCCAGCAAACTACAGGCCAATCACTTGTCTATGGACATTTTATAAAATTATGTCTTCACTCATCACACGCAAAATAGACAAACACATAATACAGCATAACAAACTAACAAAAGAGTAGAATGGGCGTAGGAAAAATAGTCACGGGTGTAGAGAAGTGAGAACAAATAATAATAGCACATAACAGCACAGTTATGAAACAAACAGAAATACAGAAAAGAAATGTGATATGATAACTTATTACATCGATTGCAAAAAGGCCTTTGATTCCATACCACCCGTCTGGCTACTTAAAATAATATATAAAATAGACACAGCATACAACATTCTGTACGAACAATGAACCCAACATGATCAAACTAAATATTCCAGGGAGATTCTCTCAGTGCTCTCTATGTCTTAACCCACTCTCGAATGCACAAACATAACACATGGATTTGAGTACCTACCTATACATCAAAACGTAATACAACGCATAATCATTTTATTAACCTTCAATCTCTAGTCTAAAATCTTTTGCACCGATATTACGCAGTAACTTTAAAATGACTGTTCGTTATAAAAGCCTTCATTCAAATAATGTACCGTGAAGACCTATCAACGTACCCCACATTCTTCTCTTTCTCTGTGGCGTGCGTATACTAATAAATATTCCATGGAGATGCCCAAAAAACTAAAGAATTAATCATATTTTAAACACATCTTGAAATGACATTTCATCAAAATAACTAAATAGTGAATACGCAGATATTCACGCAGTAAATTTAAATAACCGATGCTATGATTCACTCAAAATTTTTTGTTTCATTCTTCCAAATTTCGTATATAAAGTCAAAATTTGGAATTCCTTCTATTATGGAAAAATGAAAATGAACTGTTATTACCCAAATAGAAAAGGAATGTGTTGTGTAGCAAACGGCCTTTAATGTGCAGGATTTACCAAAAAATTGAAAAGGGTCGAGAGTTGAGTAACGCTGCGTTTGCATGCTTACAATGAGCTTTAGTTAAACATTTTTGGGAAAGTTTTATAGGTACGTTTTTAAAAATTTGTACTTAATACTCTAAAAGCCGAATTGATGTAAAATATGTATTCCCAAAATGCCGGGAGTAGCTAGTAACTTCGTTATTTTAAACGGCAACCACTATTTTTTTATCGCATCTTTGGATCCTACGTGAAATTTCAGTTCTTTTGATATCCACATGTCAATATCAACAATGTATGGTTTTTAAGTTTTTAACTTTTTTTAAAAAAGTTAAGTTGCGTACGACCTCACCTATGGGCTCGAAATTTAGAAAAATTCAAAGACTAAAAACTAAATTTTTTTATTGAAATGTCCATTGGATTTTCTTACTATCGCATTTGATAGAGAATCAAAATAGCCAAATTTTTGTATTACATATGCATAACTTATTCGCATTTCATTGCGATAGATACCATTTTTCCGGATTTTTTACTTCCCGAGTACGAAGTAAAAAAGTAAAAAAAATGTATTAGTGTTCCAAAAAAAAATTGACCTATGCAAATTTTTACCATTGACTTTCTTAGTGTAGAAAGTCAATGTTTTTACATATCTTTGCATTTCTGAATACGTAGATTGAAAATATGAAAAAAAAATTTCCGGCTGTCGTCTGTAGTCTGTAGTCTGTCCGTACACATTTCCTTGCAACGCTCTATACTCAGAAACTATTAAAGTTATCGAAATGCGGTTTTCGCCAATCGATTGCACTCGGGCCAAGGGCGAAAATTCTAATATTACCTTTGATGAGGTCACTCCGGTATAAGCTAAAATGTTTTTTTTTATAAGATAAAGTTGCAGTTTTTTTATGTATGTAGTTTAAGAGTATTTTTTTCTGAATTCGGCAATATATATTTTTTGAAAAAGTGTTAATACGAGGGAAGTCTCGTAGCAACTTGCCACAATTTTTTTAGTAGTCGGGCATGACCGTATGGCAATCGAATTTTAAACAAATGAAGCGACACTAATCCGTCACTTAACCATATTTGGATTCGAAGTAGTTCTCGAAGGGGTGAATTAGATTGGCATCCGTCACTTGTCACAATAATCGAAAAATGGTTAGCAATGGTTTTACATATTAAGATTTTTGGAATCTAATTGTTATTTATGGTGAAATGGACAGAATCGTGGCACGTGCTTGTCCTACGTTCATTGAATTAGTTAGCCAGTAAATTTTGTTCTAATCTATTAACGTGATAGGCGGAAGAATTAAACTTTATGTAACTCTATCCCATCAAAAAATTTATTCTTTAGTAGATATCACTTGATTCTTAGCTAAATAAATGGTTTATTAAAAAAAAAAGGCAACAATATGATCAGGTAATTGGAAAACACAAACTTAAGAAAATAACAGCATCACACGGTACCTTCGGTAGCAGAAGCTCGTCTCAGAAGAAATCTTACAATGACGAAATTCTGAACGGTCAATAAAATCAAATCGATTCAAAACCTTCTCATCTTCAACGCATGTTCAAAATGGGGACCTTCACGTTCCAAACACAATTCAAGTCTGTTTCTTAAATGTTCTCCTGTGGAGTTTCGTATGGCTTGTAATTCAATGGGTTGTAGCGCATTTCTTACCCTCAAGATCATGTCTTCCCTTGTTGTGGGGGGCTGGCATGAACTGTGTCTTTTACATATCCCCACAAAAAGAAATCTAATGGGGAAACATCCGAGCAAAGAGAATATTCCTGCAGGAACAGCAATATTGCGTAAAATTTCCAAATAAAGTTCTGCATTCATATTTGCTTGATAAATGTGAAACAAAATCTTGTTATTTTTCATCCCACAAAATACATTAAACTCCAGCGCTCTTGAAAGTGTACATCTCAATTCAACCAAAGATTTTGATCCTACAAATAATGCGAGTTATGGCAATTAAACATGCCATTTACTCAATTTGGCCTTGTCTGACCAAATAATGTTCCCCAAAAAATTAATATAATCCTAGTCCCTTAACATTAACCATTCGCAAGACTCAATTCGTATTGGATGGTCGCCTGATTGCATTGAATGCACATTATGGTAAGAAAATGGAGAATAATGTTAGTTTTTTAGGATTTTTTGGATGCAACTAATATTTAAACCCAAAGGAATTTCCGCGTCTCTCAACCAATTAATGGGGTACGCCGTAAAATGTCCAAGTAGATACGTTAACAATATTAGCGTCATCTAAAATTCGATTACTACGGTCATGGCCGACTACTAAAAAAATCCGAAAGAAATGTTATCAATGCAAAGAAATGGGAATAAGTCAGAAACTATCAAAGATAGGTATAGGAATATGTAATACAAAATATGCCCATTTTAATTCTCTATCAAATGCAATAGTAAGAAAATGGTTTTTATTCTTTGAATTGTCTTAAGTTTGGGACCCAATGGGTGAGGTCATACGCAACTTAACTTATTTTAAGTACACCAAAAGAAAGCCCTATTCTCTATTTTTCCTCTATGCGTTAGTGAAAACTCGGTTGCCATAACTACAACGGTTTTCAAGTAATGAGTTCTCAAAGTACCGTCTGCATTCGCCATTTTTATTTAAAAAGTGAAAATAACTTAAAAACCATAAATTGTAGATATTGACATGCGAATATCAAAAGAATCAAATTTCACCTAGAATCCGAAAATCCAATAAAAACAGGGGTTGCCGTTTAAAATAACGAATGAAACATTCCCTGCAATGGCTAATTAAAGCTCCCAAAAAAACACCCTGCAGTAATAGCAATAAGTGTATTGCCGGAGAGGTTTGGCACCATATATCGGATGGTCTAAATTGGACACTTTCTTATGGAAAAAATGGACCTACAGTAGGTGTCAGGAGCTCAATTGTAATGAGAAAATCACTGGCGCAAACAGAATTCAGCTATTTCTAATCGTTCGGCCGCTACTCTACTCTAATTTAGTCGATTATCTTTCATAGAACACTTGTTTACGTAGAATCCATCGGGATAGACAGTTTTTATACAGGGTGTTTGGTTTTTTGTGTACGACTCTAAACCACATTTTTCATAGGGACCATCCTGCATATGTTGGGGTTTTTGAAAGGAGCATAAAATTTCCTAATTTTCATGCATCATCACATGTTATATTTATGTTAAATATTATTTACAATATTGCATTTTATACATTAAAATATTTTGCCTGCAGACATCTAGCTTTCCATGGCTAACAAAAGACGGCAACATGATTTAAATTTTAAGACGACAATGTCTTAGCAAAGATTATATAATGGGCTTAGTTATCTGGAAATTTTTATTACCTCCAAATATTTTTAATTTAAAATTTAATTTAAAGTAAGACAAACCGACTCTGACTAAACTGTTGTGGCACATTCAAATCTTTTGCTTTTCCCTAATTTATCTATATACCGGGTGGGAAAAGGAAACACGCCTGTTTTGGGACACTTAGATTCGTTTCTTAAAAAAACGCTCGGACAGGTCGATTCTTGATATTTGGGGGACAACTTTTGATGTCAAACTTGACACTGGCACATCAACCGCCTAGCCCCAGCAACCTCTGACTCAAGAATTACATTTTTTTTAAAACGACAACTCCCAACAAAAGCAAAAATTACGGAAAGGTGGTCGAGTGACCCTCATTGTAAAATGTAAAGGTTTATTGATTCTCTAAAAATTGAATAAAACTAATTTCGGCCATGCAGTCGCACAGAGAATTGAAAGACGCTTCAAATGAGGGATCGCTCGACCCCTTCCCTATTTAAATTTTTGAGTTAGGGGTTGCTGGGGCTAGGGGGTTGGTGTGCCAATGCCAAGTTTGACATCAAAAGTTATCGCTCAAAAATCAAGAATCGACCTGTCCGAGCGTTTTTTTAAGAAACTAGTCTAAGTGTCCCAAAACAGGCGTGTTTCCTTTTCAATGGTACACAAAAGTCCTGACTCACTGACTCATCAACGCCGAGCCCATACCCTTGGATCCAGTTAGCTGAAATTTTGCACAGAGGTTCCTTTTATAATGTAGACAGGAGCTAAGGATTTTTCGAAATTCAATCCCTAAGGGGGTAAAATAGGGGATGAAACTTTGTATGGAAATTCGTAATTTTTTAAGTTAAATCCATAAAAATTGGTATATGGCCTTTCGGTTAGAAATTAAGACAGGCGTGTTTCAGAATTATCCGAAATTCAACCCCTACTGGGGTAAAATAGGGGATGAAAGGTTGTATGGAAATCCGTCATTTTTTAAGTTAAATCCATAAAAAGCGGTATATAGCCTTTCGGTTAGAAATTAAGACAGAAGAGTTTCAGGATTTTCCGAAATTCAACCCCTAATGGGCTAAAATAGGGGATGAAAGGTTGTATGAAAATCCGTCATTTTTTAAGTTAAATCCATAAAAATTGGTATATGGCCTTTCGGTTAGAAATTAAGACAGGCGTGTTTCAGAATTATCCGAAATTCAACCCCTACTGGGGTAAAATAGGGGATGAAAGGTTGTATGGAAATCCGTCATTTTTTAAGTTAAATCCATAAAAAGCGGTATATAGCCTTTCGGTTAGAAATTAAGACAGAAGAGTTTCAGGATTTTCCGAAATTCAACCCCTAATGGGCTAAAATAGGGGATGAAAGGTTGTATGAAAATCCGTCATTTTTTAAGTTAAATCCATAAAAATTGGTATTTGGACTTTCGGTTAGAAGTAAAGAAAAACGTACGGTTAAACCGCTTGACCGATTTGAATCAAAATTGGCAAAGATGGCAAAGAACGGACGTAAAAGGTACTTTCCAGGGACGGATTTAGAGCACTATCTACCGTTATAACCGAAGTCTACGGCAACGAAGTCGCGAGCAACAGCTAGTAGGTGTACAATTGGCTACTTTTACAGACTACGTTTACGCCGTAACTTTCGATCGGATGTAGCGAATCGGTTACGTTAAAACGTACTTTCGCGGGTGTATATGCCGTGGTAATCTCGAGTGGATACGTCAAAATAACTCTTCAATCCATAATGTTCAAAGTAGGATGGTAATAGAATTAGAAAAGGATAAAGAACTGTTTGTAGCAAACTTTACAATAGAGTCCGGGCAGCAGCTGACTTTGACAGCTCTGAGGGCAAACAAACGCTACATAAAACACGTATTTTCAGTTTACGCGGGCTAAAATGACAATTGTGAATGCATCTCTCATGTTCTCTTAACGCGCGCAACCTGTACATGCAAACACTATAGGCTGTGCTATTACGAATAGAAAAAATTTTGCCCTCAGAGCTGTAAAAAAATAGGTTAATGACGTCATCTGCCCGGTCCCTGTGGTTCTCAAAGTGGTGGTCCGCGGACCGGCGCCGGTCCGCAGGTAAGGCGGCAGTCGCACAGAGAGACGACCAACCATGGCCATCCGCAACCGTCCAACTTCGACCGACCAAAAATTTAACAACCGTCGCACAGGGAAGACCATAGAGAAGACCCTGCAAGACCAACCGATTTTTAAATATCGCGCTAAAGTCGATAATAATTCTGCAGGTTTCTACATACCCACCATAAATAAAATCGATATTTATGTTACCCACAGTAAATTAAACAAATTAAGCAAATTAAACAACTTCATTCATCCACTTCCTCGACTGTCCACCCATCCATACTTAACAATAATAAAATACTTTAAAATAAATAATTATATTAGGTTAGTAAAAAAATTTCAAATGTTATGAGTCACCGACCGTTAATCGTCGACCAAAAGTTTAAAGCCGGGTTGAAATTTCAAACCGTACGGTCGTGGTTGCTTGTGGACGATCGTGGACGGTCGATCTTGTAAGATGTGCTCTATCTAACAACGTGGTATTGAAATTTTGGTCGGTCGTCTTTGGTCGGCGACCAAAGTCTGTGCGACTGCCGCCTAAAGAGTCGCCGGTCCCGCGGTGTAGCTGAGAAGTATTGCAAGACAAAGCCTGTGCGATCCCCCTCTTTTATAAATAAAGTATTCACCAATACTTTTAGCAAGTTTCTTGTTATGGATTATAGTTCATTAAAATACTACCGGTCCGTAATATAATTAACCAAAATATACCGGTCCGCCACTCCATAAAGTTTGAGAAGCACTGTACTAACGTACCTATTGTTAATTGGGTAATTCTGAAAATTAATTTTCTTCTCAACTTTTCTTGAGCGGCGTTTGGACGATTTTCATGGTTAACTTCCATTATAATAAATAATTGCGAATTTAGCTTTAAGTGATGTCTAAAAATTGGTCACAATTTCAATTCCGTTTATGCCATCTGAACCGAGAACCACTATTCCAAGTAGATGCGTTGAATTCATCTCCTACCTTTATAGGATTGAGTTGAAGTATTGTATCCGATCGAATTTCAACCCTGCAACGTTTATGCCCATATTTCAACCGGATAGAACCTATCCACTAGCACTACGTTGATGCAGCGTAATGCGATTCCTTTTACTTTTTATTTTGTATCAGAATAATTACACGTGGCAACAATGCGTGGGAAATGTGTAATAAACAGAGCAACAGTGTTGCAAGGGGGCGAACATGACAGCTCACACATGTCACTTGACATCACAACAATTGAATTTAAATACGCCACCGATAGATAGCAGCACTTGCAAACTCAAAATATATTATTTAGAAACACTTTTTTCCTCGCCATTCATTTTGCTTGCATTGTAAATAAATACCAAATGTCTATGAATCCATTTCATTGTTGGTTTTGATATTGTAAAAATTAAAAGTAATGACAACGAAACTGAAAGGTATGTCAAAATTTGTAATAGAACAAGTAGTAAATGCGCAAACTCCCATAATATGGCTGTTACTAAAATAATGTCGGGTATTACCAACTATGACTGTGTGCGATCGATAATGGGGAATGTGTTGTTAATGCACCTCCCATAGTGATAACAGTTTATCTACCTGCATAAAAATGTGGATCGGTGTTTCGTGAATTAGAAAAGTGCACCAAAGATTTTGTATATTCTAAAACGGCGCTAAAAGACATGTTTTTCTATTTAATGTGATACACACACGCAGGTGCGTACGCAGCCGTACTGATAATTTTAACTGGGCCTGCTCAGCTCTTGGCGAACGCGCGATTCGCTCAAACTAACATGATTGCGTTATTTTGCTATTAGTTTTATTATTTCAATAAATATAGTGCAGTATGAAAGTGGATATAAGTGTGGCATGCATAAATCACTATTTAAGGAAGCCATGTTACAATGGATACCGTCTGGCGCCAAACCGCCTTGTCAATTACGAGTTTTATTCATCATTTAGTTCGTATACCACAACAATATCTCTAGAGCATAAGAGTTTCCCAATTTTCCTTACATGTAAAGTGTGGAAGTTTTTAATTAGGCAGCTCTGCTGGAAATTAATATGCAGGGGAAAGGGGTATGGTTGTCTATTGATTTTGTTTTCAATACCTTCTCAATTGTTATTAATATCGTTCAATGTATTTTCACTGTCAACACCTACCTATAAAACTAGTTTTTGAATAATTAAGTTCTGTACTAATTTTTGCTTATTTTGAGGTTATCTGCAACTCTCAGCCGAAAGATAATGGAACCTTAATTATGTAAACATTCATTTAAACTGAAGAATTATAGTGATAAACTACTGTTGCATTTTCACCAGTCTTGAGAGAATTATCTGGAAGTTACTTATGGTTATTAACACAAGAAACTAGTGTAGATGCCTTAATGCAATCGACTGATTGTCTAAAATGATTTAACGCGATGTAATTTACATCCGTCATACACTTTTGCGATTCCTGTTATTTTTCACACGATTAATGTGCATTATTTTATTTCTACAGTTTTACTAGGTATTTAAGTGTCAAACTCTTCTAGCTAGTCGTTAGTCGTTTTTATAATTAATAAGAGTTGCTGGTTTTCATACTGAAACATTTGTTTACGACATTAACTTAGCAAGTCAATTTTATCACATGTAGTCTGTACAGTAGTTATACAAAATCCATACACTTATTGGAGTTAACAAAACTTGCTCTGGTCAGTACTTGGATAGGTGACCCGTTTATTAAAAGGAGGGATAGCAGACTTCGCTCAGATCCTGTGTATGATATCCACGGTTTGACCTGTGACACCTTACACCTACGACTATTATGGGGAATAGATTAGGTTACATTACAAGTTCTATATAAAGCACCTTCAAATACTGATTTTTAAGCTGAACATGCCAAGCTCCTCAATCCAATTCCTCTATTCTAATGAAATATTATTAATCATACACCTATTGTTTAAATGCAAAAATCCATGAAAGTGCTGTTACCCTGCGATCTTTGTTCGCTTTTCAACTTTTTTCTTTGATGCCTGTTTTAAGAATTATTGATATCAATTTATTTCTTTTGTATAATCGGTTCCACATTGAAGACTATAAAGGAGCAGAAGCCCCATCTTTCTCAAACTCAACATCAAACAACTAATTTTAATTTATCTTAATCTTGCTTACACTCAAAATTGTTTTAAAAAGTTTGCACTGCCCTATAAATAAATAAACAAATTGGACAGTAGTTTACCACTAATAAGTAATGTTTTGTGCTTTTCAATTCTTGAGAAGGAAAATGATCAAAATTTATGTTACACACCATTTAGTAATTTTTTGGAAACATCAAAGCGACCCCTTCGAATTTTCTTTAATTTTTTCTTGTCGAAATTATAATTACCGAATATAATACGAATTGATGAATGAAATTAATAATTTTTTTGTTTTTAGGTGAGGTGGCCGACAATCCTGGTGTTTTGCATAGGCTATGATGAACAGTTCCAGCAACAGTCAAACTAATTCCGTATCTGATCAAATCGCCATGGTTGTGGGTTCACCTGGAGGCCTTTCTGGGGCATCAGACGATGATGATGATAACTGCCCATCATCACCGGGGTCTGCTTATGAAGAAACAACAGATCTTATGGCAGCTGCTATGGGAGATGAAGTTACAGCACAATTAGCTGCTGCAGGTAATCACTTATTTTCATATTTTTGGATTTGTGTTCTGCAGAACCGAGCACTCGGTCAAACAAGCATAAATATTCCTTAGTATTATTTTATTGTAAGTGAAGTGAACTAAATGTTTGACAAGTATGAGTCATATTAATGCGATGGTAGGTGTTGTGAAAGCGAAGCGAAGATGTATCTATAATTTATGAAACACCGATGTTGTAACTTTCGTCGTGGAATGCGCGCATGGTGCAGAATTGCAGGACGTCGCAAAGCATATCAAGCTGTTTTAGAAGTACTCGGTTTGGCTCGGTTCGGTGCAGAGCTGCTCGGTTAGCAGAGTACTCATTATGTAGCTACGAAATAGCGGTATTTACGTATCAATACCGGTTTTAAATACTGCATCAATTTTGTCCGGGATCCCGGTTTTCGAAATCCCGGAATTCTGGTATTGTAAGCCCTACCTGTAATTTACAAGGTTTTAAGCAATTGCTTAAGGTGTTTGTTGTATCACGTCTTTAAACAGAATCGTCTCAATTTTTTTTGTGATTAGGTCCTGTTGGAGTTGCTGCCGCCGCCGCTATAGTTTCAGCTAAGAAAAGAAAAAGACCGCACTCTTTTGAAACGAATCCATCTATACGAAAACGACAACAAAACCGTTTACTCCGCAAATTAAGAGTATGAATTGCATAAGTTTTAATAAGATTTACTTGATTGCCATTTCAGCAAACGATCGACGAATTTGCAACAAGAGTAGGACAGCAAGCTATTGTTTTAGTAGCAACCCCTGGTAAACCAAATACAAGTTATAAAGTTTTTGGAGCAAAACCACTTGAAGATGTAGTAAAAAATTTACGTTCTATGATAATGGAAGAGTTAGAAAATGCACTTGCTCATCAAGCTCCACCACCTGTTCAAGATGATCCTTCCCTGTTTGAATTACCACCGTTAATAATTGATGGTATTCCCACACCAGTGGAAAAAATGACACAAGCTCAACTTAGGGCATTTATACCTTTAATGTTAAAATATTCTACCGGACGTGGTAAACCTGGATGGGGAAGAGAATCTACACGGCCGCCGTGGTGGCCTAAAGAATTACCTTGGGCAAATGTGCGAATGGATGCACGTAGTGAAGATGAAAAGCAAAAGGTAGACTAAATGTTTGTTATTGTTCTTATTTTTTTTATATGTACTTGTATTTTTTTAATACTTATATTGTTTATACATTTTTAGATATCGTGGACTCACGCTTTACGACAAATAGTGATTAACTGTTATAAATTTCATGGCAGGGAAGATTTATTACCAGCTTTTACCGAAGAGGATGAAAAGGCAAATGCGGCTGCAACAGCTAACGCAAACGTGGGTACATCAATGGGAGTGCTAAAAATGCATTCCGGTGGCTCTGTTCCTACACATAAGATACAGATCCAAGCTAACGGCTCCCCTCAAATTATTGCTGCTTCTCCAGATGGTTTATCTGGTTCCTCGGCACAGGTTTGCCTCGATCCTGCCGGCTATAGTTCAGACGTTGATGTTCGTAGTCCTTTAACTTTTAAATTGATGTTGTCATATTTGATAAATTTTGTAGTTTGCACCTTGCTCCAAACATTTGTATTATTTGCGTTATTTTTGAGTAGTAATTTTGATTGGCAATTTTTACCATTTTTTCCAATGTTGGAACAGTAATATCTAGAAGATATATTGAGTTTATTGTTAGCTTGGTTTTGTTCTTACTACTTTTACATATTATGTTTTTATAGCTTTCTTTTTTTTTATAGCTATCTTATTTGCAGAATGTACAATCACGGATTCATAAAACAAGCCACATTAATAAACCATTAAATTATAGAGACGGAATGTGGCATATTGTGAAGGGTACACCAAATTTGGCACAGGTATTTATTAGGTGAAAATCAAATCTTTTTAAGAACATTAAAAAATTCATCACCATGTGCATCTTTCCTTAACATGTGATATGTTGAGCGCAACCTCTGTTTCCAGATTTTGTTATGGTTACCATTTTTAGCCACATAGAATAAATTTAAAGATTGAGTTTGATATTTTCCATATATAGGGTTCTCTGCAACTTAGAAAATGTACTCGTTAACCTATTTGAGTTGGAAAAATTATTCATTAAACTGTTATGGTCTCTTCAGTAGACACAAATGTATGAACACCTGCAATTTTGATACACAAAATGTGATACTCATTCATCTGGCAACTTTTTACATTAGATGTTAGCTTCTTTATTTTGGCAAAATGACGATTTGGCCACATCTTCCATATGATGGCTTAACTAAAATGGTTTGATCTTTTTAAAATGCTATTACACTTATTTTTAAATAAATTTTTTTATACATTACTGGTACATTGCCATTCAAGAATACCTAACGACACGTTGTGTCGTGGCATCCTTGTGGGCATATGGCAAAATTAGTTCCCGCACATTAAGTAAAGTGGTGCATTAAATCGGGTTGCTAACGAGTCAATCTGCGGTATACAATACATGTATTTTCAGTTAGGTGTGTTAAAATCGCCTCTATACAACGATTGCGCATCCAAGTCTTAACTTTCCTTATTGTGAGCGAAGTTGTTCATCAACAAACTTGCTCAATATCTGCAAACAATGAAATTTATCATTTAGGGAAATATTTCTTTAAAAAGACCATTGTTGCTGTTGATGTAGTGCAGCAAATCTTTACTGAAAACATATTATGTTGAGGTTAATCTTCTGTATTCTTATGTTAAATAATCGCTTAACATTGCAAGGTGATCTATGTAACATTCACTATTTATCTTGGTGCAATATACAGATTTAAAATCACGCCAACATTCTTTCTGCATATTGCTCTTAAAACCATTTTACTGCAGTTCTTGAAGAAATCTTATATTGTAGAAAAATGAAGATCATTGAGCAACAAGGGTTGTCTTCTACCACTTCTTTCAGTTTTTTCCATAATTCATAATAGTTCAATCAACTCCAGTACCATGCATTCTTAGCTGACCACGATACATTTGAAGTTAATATGTACAAGAAAAATCTTATTTACCCATAATGTCAACACTTGCAATATTTTATTCGTTTTAGTTTTAACATTAAAGCCATAAAACCACTAAAAATTTATTATATTGGGACACGTCGAAATGCATTCGATATAATAAATTTTTTTGAGATTGCAGAGTTGTGTTTAACGACCACAAGGGTTTCAATTCTTTGATTTAACCTTAAGCCATGTGAATTAGTGGTACATTGCAGATAGCAAAATTGCACGTGTACAAACTTAAACTTTTCGACATTTGTGAGCTCCCTATCAGGATTTTGCTTACTAAATGCTGGATACAGTTATTAATTACATTACTTCGTTGCGTACACTTTGTAATTAACAGACATATCCTTTTCATTTTCTTTTTTAAATAAGTTTTAACAAATGGCAATCACATGAATAGTCTTGAAAACTTCATATTTATTATTGTGTTAAATTATTTGCTCCTTAAATGAAGAGCTGTTTCATTTTCCAATAGATCTGGACAAATTCTATCAAAAACTCTCCTATACCTTTCACTATGTGTTTCTTGTACTGGCTGTTTTAAAGTTTTTATCTGACATTAACATGCTACATGTGTAAAATATCTATATGCTTTTAATAATTTTTTCTATGAGCATGTTTTCATTATGTAAAACTTTGTCTATTTAATCTTGTAAATTATACACACAGTTGGTTAGTGGCAGATAAACATTGTGAATATATATAATCACTTTTAACTACTTCAAATGAAACTATTCTCCTCTCTCTGTGTATCATCTTATTTTTAAGATAATTACCAGATCCAAATTTTTTACATTTTTATTTATTATTGTTACTAATTCAATTGGTTGATTCTTACATCAAATTGAATTACTTTTTATTCATTTTATCGCCACTAGTGATTTCAAATGTTGGGTGACAATGAAAGAAATTAAAATTGTTTCTTAAAATAGATACTTGTATCAATATATTATTTCAGTTTTCTAAGATGCCGTGAACGCTAGTATTATTTAAACAATCAAATATGCCACGTTTTACTCTTACTCCGTAATTAATATCATGCTTTCATGACCTCTAAACGGAATTATCATTGTGCAAAAATTGTTTCCCAATATTTTTAACAATTCATTCATACATTCACAAAAGAACATGCCGTAAATTATAGTAACAAAACAAAATATTCATACATATTACAATAGAAACGTTGTGTATCTGCAACTTTTTACCTATAATTCCTCCTGCCGTAAACTAAAAGGCATTTTCTACATATTCGCATGCGGTGTATAGTTAAATGATTGTTTGACTATGCTCTTGAGCTTGTCGGTCCTTCTTCAAAGCTCTAATGATGGCATACGTTCATTAATTGGTAACAGCATAAATACAAAACATAGGTAGCATTTGCATTATTTATTAGATTTTTAAGTATGAACATTTTGTAAAGGTTCAACAGCAAGTGTCTACCTTTCCTTTTGACCAAATCCAATTAGTCTTTATTGGTATTTTAGAAAATGTTATCTAACCGAAAAAAATTGAAGGTTCGGTTAGCTGAAAGTAACTGTTTCGGTTTTCATTTTGGTTTCGTTCTTTACATTTTTATTGGTTACAGTTTCCGTTCTTGAATACTACTAACCCGTTATTTTTTCTTTAGAAAAACCGTTTAGAAATCGGTTAAAAAAACCAGAAGAATGAAGGTTGCAAACTATAACAACTGCTTCAGATATGTTTGATTATTTATGATTTTATTTATTTAGCTGAAATTTTGCTTGAAAAGTTCAAGTGATCGTATTTTAAATTTTAACATAAAATTTAAATAATTCAAATAAGACAAATGGAGAGTTGGGAAATATGTAGTAATAATAATTCATTATTATTCAGAACTTTTTTCAACTGCAATGTCGGAGATAATAAATAGGTTAACTTTAAATAAAAAAGTGCAACAATGACAGAAGCTGGTAAACACCCTTCCGCATTCCATGCTTGCGAGTAACTGAGTATGCTGAACTGACAACTCCCACGCTTTTGACGGGATACAGGAGAATTGAACATGTTGAACGAAATTTAACCGCTATTAAACCGGTTAATTGATAATTGAAATAGCAGTTTCGGTTATTACAAGAGACCGTTTTCGGTTAAATACCGGTTTTCGGTTTGCATGAAATAGCGGTTTTCTCCAGTTTTTGGTTACGGTTTCGTTCTGGTTAGATGCCCTGGCTTATACTACTACTATTTAAAACAATATCCAGTGAAAAACAACTCACAAATTAAATAATCAGAGAAATTAAAATTGACAATTTAAAAATGTCATAGTGTTTAATAAATTTATTGTATTTTTTTAGTATTAATGTTAATGACTTAATTACAATATATCACATTTAGTTATAAGCTTTTGCTACCTTCTTCACATGAGCATAAATTTTTTTCCGTCGGCCTTCCAATTTAAAAGTATTTTTTACAGTGTCTTGCATCATCTCATTGTGGTTAAGTTTTGGCTACTAAGATGACATATTGTAATTCTGTCATCATGTGCCTCTCGAATTACTTCTATTTTATATCATTTATATTTGTTTTTTAACACTTCCATCTTACATTTGAATTGAGTGTCACATTTATCTACATATTGTTACATGGAGCATTATTACTTACGAGTGAAGAGTTGTTTAGTAAATTAAATGGTACAAGTTTTTCTACAAGCTGCTTTGGAGAAACTCGTTGATTTCACATGCCATACTTTCATCATGTAATATAATTAAGACTGACCTTTTCATATGCTCAGAACCTTCCCTGCATTTATCTGTCCAACTTCTTTACTTTGTATGACCATTGTGAATTGTATGTTTCGTTCATATGGATAATTTCCTGAAACAGCAGTAGCAGCCACTGTGTATTTTTTTAACTCGTACGAATCTATTATAGTTACTTCTTGAAGTTTGGATGCAACCCCTTATTTTCACATCATTCATAAAATTAAAAACAAAACAAACATATAGTGGACCTTTATATCTGTGATAGTAATAATTATTGTAACACAATCATGCACCTATATGCAGTGGTTCAAATTGCCACCCACTTGTTGGACAAAGTGTACACCACATTCTATATCAGTTCTACTGATGACTTTTTGTACATTGTTACTAGCATTACTGCATGTTATTTGACCCACACTGGTATTTTATATTATCAAAAACCGTACATTTAAATATAAATAATAAAGTAGATTTTGCAGTTGTCTAAAAAGCTTGGGAAACAATTCCTTTAGTATGTGTCTTATTATATGAATGAACTGAAATTGTTCGTTTTTACATAACCCATGGTTTACAATCAAAAGATGTTTTTAACGCTCTGTTATAAGGTTGGACTTGTAATTAATCAAGTTACATTTATATAAAGTTTTGAAATATTTTACATCATTGAATTTTGTAAGTTTATTTGATCACTATTTGAATTACTTATGAAAACTATTCAAAATGAAGTTCTAATTGTTGTTGGCCTTGAATTACACTGATAGAGGTGCACAATGCCATGGAACACGTTGCTGTAAAGCTTTTTTGCTGTCAAACTAGAAAATTTTACTCATAACTTCTTTTCAATTAAATCACGACAAATGTTAAGGACATTAACGAATTCTACATTATTATAGAAAGTGTGTAGATGTTGACCACCATAGATCTATTGCCTTGTAAATTTTGCACATTTAATGCATGTAGTACATATTGTAAACTTTGAATGTTGTTGGTTTTTTAGATAATAGAAACCAAAAATGCTTTTCTAGCAATTTGTTCTATTTTTATGTTTTGCCTACAGGGCTAAATATAACTTCTTCCAGCGTAAAATTTCTTTGTCCTCTTAAGAGTTTTGATGCAAAATGTTTTCTAATATTCTCAAAATTTTCAATATAATAAAGTTGCAATTTCGTCAAATTGGTGTGTGAATATCCATTGCAAGCTGCAAAAGGGACGGTTACAAGGAAACATTTCAATGTACACAAGCTGGGAGAAGTAAATTAATTTTGTATAATAGATATAAAATTTATCTGTCATATTTAATTTCTAATTTTCAATATGTGCAATTATTAATTTCAGATTACTACCCAATATGCTCCCGCAGTTTTACATACGATAACGAATCCTGATGGCACTGTTAGTATTGTTCAAGTTGATCCCAACAATCCTATTATTACATTACCTGATGGCACAACCGCACACGTTCAAGGGATGGCAACGGTAAGACAATATTTACTCAATTTTCTTTAATTTCATGATTACTTTGATGACATATAGTTATTTGCTTTTTAAATTCTGTTGAAATATTTACATTGTTGTTGGTTTTTTTTTGCCTTAGCAAGTTTAAGAAGTACTTTTCAGAAAAACAAATTATCCCTATGCAAACAGGTTTGTATTACATGTGCAGTAGTATTACTTTTTTTGCAACTTATGGTTAATATTCAAAAAGTACATTTCATTTGCACGTTTTGGTCAAATTTTTAAACAGAGGGTACCTGTAATTTTGTTACAATATGCTATTGACATATTTTAAATTTTATTTGTAGGATAAAGAATTATTTTTTGCTTAAATGTGTTTGTAATTTTAGCTGGTTAAAAAGAATGTTGATGATGGACCGGAAGGCGATCATCTTCTCTTAGAGGTATTAAACTATTTTTATATTTACATCAATTTCATGATAATATTTAGATTTTACAGCTCCTACAGTGATATAAGAATATGAACGCTATTCATTTTTAATTTTTTTATATCTTACAGATTCAGTCTACTCCTGGAGAAGCAATTCAAACAATCACAGAAGGTGGCGCTCAAGGTGAAGTTGTCGACTTAAATTCTGTCACGGAAGCAACATTAAATTCTGAGGGTCAAATTATTTTAACTGGCGAGGATGGCCATGGTATGTATATACTGGATTTCAGTACCCCAACATCACATTTGCGCAACGTATAGTAATTAGTTGTACTCCATCTTTACAATTAATTTGATTAATACTTTCGTTGTGCAACTACAGTAGAACTTGTTTATACCATAAAAAACATTTCATTTAACGACCAAATATTCGCACTATAGGTACTTGGTTTTAACGTCATTTTAAATAAAGGTTTGGAACTTTTGACCATATTCTCAGAATGTATAATAAGCTGTTTTCGTTCTTTAAGGATTTACAAAGGTTATCTTAAATCCTACGAGTAAAGATAAAAAGGAGAGAACATTACTGCATCAACGCAAGCGGCGGAAGTTGTACAAAAGGAGGTTAACGGAGTGGGGTAACTTATTAGTTCAGCTTAAGTTTCTTAGTGGTTGCTGATAAAATTTAAAGCTGTATAGCATAAGTTATGCGTAAATTGTTTTGAATTATTATATTTTACCCAAAAATCGCTTACATCGCGAATAATGTCACTCTGTTATAACGACAAAGTCGCTAGTCCCGACAATAACGCTATAACCGAGTTCTACTGTATTTGTAGTTTTATTATAATAATAACAAATAATTCCACTAAATTAAAGTGGAATTAGTTGTTTTTATTATAATATAATTACGCCATCTTATTTCTACACTGTGACTAATCATTTTCTATCTACTTCATAACATTTGTGCAATGTGTCCCTATTTGGCATATTATAATAATAGCGAGTAATTCCATTGAATTATTAAAATGGAATTAAAATTGGTAAAAGTTTTCAAGTAGTCCAAGTTGTTATTATTATAATATAATTACTTTATCTTATTTGTGTAATGTGTTGTATATTGAATGACCATAATACAAGAAAATTACATGAGAAACATCCTTATAAAGAGACTCGCCAACATAACAGAAGAATATATAATTATGCTAAGTGACAGTACCATTTTGTAGTGTTGGTGGTGAAAAGTACAACATCAATTTATATATCCCTTGTATATATTAACATTCACATGTTACATATATTCTTATTTACATAGCAAACAATTGAATAAGCTAAACATTTCAAACATAAATTGTGCTAACATGTCCTATTTAACATAATTCTTCAGGATATATTCTGGTATTTTGGTCATTTCACACCACAAGGATAAATGGAAATTTAAAGCTTTTTAGAAAAGTTATGTTGTTTTGCTGAAAAATGATAATGCTTTGCTGTTTTGCTTCCATGCTTGATTATACCATATGTCTGCATTTCATGTATTCGTGAATGCTTAATAACATGTTAACTGCCGTACAATACATCTCTATCTATAAGAAATTCTTCTAGAGGAGCCACAAGCATTGTAGAAAATGAGTTAAATTCCATAAAATAATTTTATCACTAGTAGTCTGGTTTTATTTGGAATTGCTGTAGTATCGGCATGTGACATCCTTTTTTTGTAAAACAAAGCATGACTTTCCCGCTGATTTATCCATAGATACCAGTGGTGGGCCGGTAGATACGTCAATTGTAGTAATTGCCCCCGTTCAGAGCTAAATTCTCCAATCACTAATGTCTGTAGATTGTCAAATTAACCTGTGCTCACACTGTTTAAACGACAGTGTTGCAAAAGACATCTAGCTAACTTTAGAGACACAATGTTGAATGTTTTTAATAACTTTGATGTTATTGAAATCGGGCTTCTGAACTGTAGATGGTAATAAATATTAGAGATGATGCAACAGTGCAGTACTTATGTATAAACCACTACTGGTAAATACTATACAGTGCGTGTCTGAAGTCCGTTCACCCCTATTAATTTTTGAACTACCTGGTATATCGCAGCAAAATTTTGAGGGGTTAAATAGAACATGGAAACCTACTTTTATATGGAAAAGTGGCGGGTGAGCTCCATCTTGAATTATTTTTTTAAATAGAACACCCCATATATTATTACATTTTCGAAATCTGCTCATAATTCTTAACACTTTTCTCTAATACATGTTACTCCGAAATGTTATTGTTTTCGAAATATTAACAATTGGAAAAATGACATTCTGGTGTAATGAAGTACGGATTTTGGTCACTTCCGGTTTAAAACTGCTAACTAAATCTTATTAATTTTTAGTTAAATCTCTTAATAAGTTTGAGTAATAAGAGGCGTAAAGAGGAATTATTAAGGATAAACAGTATCGCTTAGTGTTTTTGGTTAGGTTTGAAATGACCAAAATGTCACTTTTCAAATGTTAACATTTCGAAACAATTAAATGTACGAGTATAGTGTTTAGAGGAAAGTGTTAAGAATCATGAGCAGATTTTGAAAATGGAATAAAATACGGGGTGTTCTATTTAATAAAATAACTCAATATGGCACTCAACCGCCATTTTGTAATTTTTACCCGTCATTTTTTCATAGTAGTAGGTTTTCATGTCCTATTTAAGCCCTCCAAATTTCGTTGCGCTATACCAGGTGGTTCAAAAATTAATTTGGGGGGGCTTTAGATGCGCACTGTTTTTAAAAATGGTGTCACTGCTTAATGGAAACACCTTCTTGTAGAGGATGCTATAGAGTCAATGAGAGGACTTACCATATTATTTGTGAGTGTTCAACTAAGAGCATTCATTCATGTTGAAAGAGTCCCGATCAAGCCTCTTCCCCACTCAGCATCTTCAAGTATTTCTCACATGCAGGATAGCGTGAGTAATAAGAAAGATCTGCGTACATCTGATCCTGTTCACCCTCCAATCTAAGTCCAGAACAATTTACACAAACAAATTTCCATGTTCAACGTCCTTTTGCTTCTTCCTCGTCAACTGCATGGCTAGTAACTTTGAAGTAATTATAGTTAGTATTTTTTTTACATCGAAGAGATCAAATCTTTTGTTTTCCTACTACTTCCTTGTTTTTTGTTGTTTTAATTTTATGTTTCAACCATTTGTCAAAATCCTACTCTTATTTTCCAATTTGTATAAAATATGTGTTAATATAAGATTGTTTTTATTAACAACAATAAAACGTCCAGTTTTCCATTGCATGTGTCAAAACTTCAGCTTAATCGTGTATCTTCCGATTTGTTGATTTTTTGTTTTCCATAGAATTTGTTAACACTTCATAACAATTTCTTTTAATGTAACGCAAATATCTTTATTATTGAATATTTAGTGACAGCTCTGGCAGTTAACATGTTTAAGATGTTTACTAATCAACTACCATGCCTTCACATGTGTGTGATCCAGTTTTAACTTGATTACATTTTACATAGTCCCACTCAATACTTGAAGCATGAATTCTCATTACCTAAGTAGTTGCCAAAGTGCTGGTGCAATCAACCTAAAGTGTTCAATACATGAAATTTTACAATTTTATCTAATTGATTTTTATTTTCTACATATTACAACTATTTTGCGATATATACTCTGAGCGGAGCTCCTTTACGGATCCAGATAGGGAATGAGTATTTTAGCCATCTTCGTGTTTCTAAAGAAGGTGATTTCGAAGTATATTGAAGGGGCTGCTAATATAGGTCTCAGAAGAATACTTTTATAAAAGACATAAGAACAGTATTTATTATTTTGCATTTAAATTAGAAATCTACCTCATTTGATTTGATATTATTTTTAGTTAACATTTTTTATATGAATTAAATGTATAAATGTCTCCATGAATTAGTTGTTGATTATGTAAGGCAACGTAAGTAAACGTATATTTTTTAAGCTAATTAAATTTTATTTTTTGGCGATCGATTTCGACCTGTTAAGGTCATCTTCGGGCCGAGCTGAAATTGTATTATACATTATAGTGAGCTATATACATTAACTGTATATAGCTCACTATAATGTATAATACAATTTCAGCTCGGCCCGAAGATGACCTTAACAGGTTGAAATCGATCGCCAAAAAATAAAATTTAATTAGCTTAAAAAATATACGTTTACTTACGTTGCCTTACATTTTTTATATGCTTTTATTTATCATTGTGTTTTTCATTTATTTTGTATATTTTTATAAGTGATTTATTTGTTATTTGTATTCAATGTAATTAAGGGAGTGTGGTGGGGTGGCGTTTTTAGTTTATTAGGACATTTTAGTGTTAAATTACTGCATCCATGTTTTTGTCTTCCTTTGGTACATGACTACACATTGGTGTTCAGGTTTGAGTGCTACAATTTTACAAGTATTGTATCTACATAAATGTATTCAAATAAAGGTGACACAGCAGTATACATTAACATTAATTTATTTCTGTTTCTGGGCTATACAATCTTGCTAAACTAAATTATTAAAGCCACGAGCTTTCTTTACACAGAAATTGTTTAAACTTATCTGACTTGTGAAAACTATCTTTAATACAACTTGCTTTACATGTTTGTATGTGGTGTGGGATCGTTAAGGGCTCACATGCTAAACAAGAATTATTTTAAAATAAAGTATTGTCATTATAAACAATCAACAGCCACTTTTTCTAGAAGCTCCTCACAAACTTTATATTGCGAAATTATAAACGGAGATTAATGACAAGATTCTAGTAATATTTCATTACATTAGTTTACGGCTGTGTAGTAGTGTCATGTCAGACTTCAGAAAACAAAAGAGGGTAATTTTCTTTTAGGTTCACAAGATCTAATTTTATGTTTTTCCTGATGTTTTGATGATAATAAAAATTTGATTTACTATTTTTTGCATAATTAGCAAATACAACCTTATTTGATTTCTTTACTCAGTTTGTAATTTTTTTATAAAAATGAAGTGCACCACACCTTATATCATTAAGTACTTTGCTTCATAATTTATACCTAAACTTTATAAAGTTAATATCTGATCTTTGTTTGAAATCATAAATGCAATGTTGTCTTTCTTCTCTGTTTATAGTCCTTTGCACTTGTACAAATTGTATATAAATCATTCCTATCATCAATTTCTACCAATCAGTAAATGTACTTGTGCAACCATTTATGCAGGAAGAGTTTAGGTATCCAATTTTCATCATTTCTCTACCATCATTAATGAATATTAAAATTTTCGCAAAATTACATTTCATTCAAATTTATCATTAGTAATGAACTTTCCCCACAAAGTTTAGATAGTGGATTTCAAGAATGTATCTATTAGTAGGAACTGCACTTTTTTGTTTAATTTTGCATGTGTATCAAGTATGCTGTTATGTTAAGATTATCTCCTGGCTATATTTTTGTTTGGCTCTTTCTTAATTGTACAGTTTTTTTTATTTTACACTAGCACTTACTGATTTCTTTTCTAATTACGTAAATATCGAGATAATAATGACCCCTTTTAAAAATATGGTGAATTTATATAGTTTAGTTCCAGATAATCAAAGTATCTTATATTAAACTTATGTTTTTTAATGGAGCACCATACATTTTAAATAATTTTTTGATTCTTTACAAAATGTATGTTCATATTATAATTCCCGCATCTACATTTCTTATGTTTTTCCCAGCCTGTATAATTCAAAATAATTTTAGAATGTAGTACTGCTTATAACGCAATCCTACATTCACGTAATTAGAAGAAAATGTATTACAGACTGCCTTTAATAAAACTTACGCATATGCCTCACATTGTATTATCGTAGACTATAAATTAGAGCTAAAGCAATTGCATTACTGAAGTAAACAACACATAGACCGCTTATTGAAAATTGAGAATAGTAGAAGTGTGTTGGAAAGAGAAAACAATAGTTCTCAGGTATTGTCTATGCTGCAATACCTCCAAAGTTGCATAAATGCTGCATTCTTATAGTAGTTTGGTGATTGTGAATTGTTATTACATTTCAAGAGAACTCTAATAGTGTGAAAGGATCTAAAAAAGGATAAAAGCATGGAGGGCTTGGATATATTTACGTGAACAATTAAGGATAACTATTGCCTTCTCGTTTGCACACGACTGATTGCTTCATAAAGTATATGTCAGAGGTGGGGAACCTGCGGCCTCTCTAATTACTGCCTAATTTAAATGTGGCCTCTAATGGTAATAAGGTCCCCACCTCTGGTATATGTTATATCGGTAATGAGCGTTTTATAGTTTATTTCAGTGCTCCACACTAATGCACATTAATTTTCATTTTAGCTAAGCTAAAAGTATCAAAGTTGCATACCTCATACAATTGCACACTCACTTCGCAATTGTTTAGGTCACTTTTGTTACCATTATCAATTTATCAGCAAAACTCTTTCAGAAATATTTCAGGTGATATTAGCTTCTTAATGGTTCAATCTTGGAATGGTGTGTGGTCATCAATTTGTCTACAAGAAAAACTAGTGTAAAGAATGGCTTTTTAGGTGCATTATGAACTTCACAACTTTTTCTCAGCGGAAATCTTGGCATGGCTTTGGCAAATGATGTAATTTGTCCAAAATATGGATCTTAATAATGGAAAATTGTAAGGGATAGTTGAGAAGAGAACCTATGTGAAGGTAGTACTTAAGGCTATTTGCTAAAACACCTTTAAAACATTCAGACCTTGAATACCATAATATTGAGCATTTTTTTGAATAACTTCCATTTGCAAATGGCATAAGAAATTGTCTAGGCAGGCTAATTTTTGTTCAAACAAAGTTTTGGTTTACTGCGTTTTAGTGAATATTTTTGTTGTCTGTGAAGTGTTGCAGTATAGAAACAATAACCCATTTGGCGCTGCGTGGTGTTCAAATGTAGATAGTACAGAGATATGTGAAAGTAGGTACAACAAAATTTGAAGGTGTCTACCTGACACTCAAAAAAAATTCAATTTAATTACTTATTTACAATGACCTTATTTAAAAGCAGTAATAATGGAGAAAAGGTATGCTGTTTTGTGTTCGTAACTATATTTGTGTAACAATCTATTATTTCAAAGGTAAAAAACACATGGAGCTGTATATCTTAATACGTTACCTTTGTATTCAACACATGCTTGTTTTGCTTGTCATAAATTTGTAATAGATTTTTGAATTTGTAAATAAGAAGCATATTACTTAAACTGTATATTCAAAAAAAAATTTGAACTTCATGCTTTTGTAGCTTTCAAATTATTTCAAATATTAATTCACAAAAACTAAGATGTCGGTGTACGACATTTTATCTAATAAGTAGTGGTGGTAATAGCCTCAGTTGCTGATGCCTAAAACAAACAAAAAAGAACTAGTGATTCCTATTTGATTTATAACCAATAGTTATTAATCTAATCAACTTTCTTTCTGCGAAAACATGAAATGAGTAACAACTAGTAAGATTAATAAGAATAAATTGTGCGTAGTACATTGGCAAATTTCAATTTGCACAACCTATTACCCCTTAATAATAACACATAGCGTCAAAATGTATTGGACATCTTAACCAAGTGGTTCGGGGCTCACAATAAGGGGGTAAGAATAGGTAAATTTCAAAAATAAGACACAAAGCCTCACCTTATATCGTTTAATAACCAATTTAGTTACGTTGGAAAAAGTGATGACGAAGGATGAAATGAAGTGTTTTTTATGTTTTAAGAAATAAAGTGCAGAAGCTCACATGTCAGGTGCTTCGGCACCTTATCTCTAAAAACAAAAAAACACCTCATTTCATCCTTCGTCATCACTTTTTCCGACGTAATTAAATTGGTTATTAAACGATATAAGGGGAGGCTTTGTGTCTTATTTTTGGAATTTACCTCAAATGTATTGGATTGAATTTAAAATAACAAATTTGGTATGCAGTAGAACCCCAATATTCCGAACTAACTGGGGTCGAACCCTGTTCGTTTTAGCGGGAATTCTGAATAGACGGATTTCATGAATAATGTCAACATATTGATGGCGCAATGGCGGAACATTGCATCCTCAAGTCGATTGAATGCCCTTTGTTAGAAAAAAATGACTGGCTTTGCTTTTTAAATGTGTATAAAATAATATATAATAAAATATTAAATACATTAAAATATTTAAACAAAATTTACATTCATCTAAAACAATTTTTTTTTAGTTTTTATTTAACAATGAATAATTAACAATCTGTCAATTTATACGATTGAAGGTGGAGCATGTGGGAGAGTTTTCCAATGAAAACACTATTAATTAGCTTAATTTTGTATACGTATCTATTTGAACCGATTTGGAAGATCGAGTGGATATGGTCTGTCAAGGAGATTGACCACTAAAGTGTTCATATGAGCACGGAATCTCACAATGTTTGACACTGTGTGACACTATTACTTCTTTCAATGATGTCTTGTTGTATCACCCAGTTTGGAACATATCTGGGTGTATTGACTTGTGCTTTTTTATGTAACAGAAAAATGCGAGTGAAGTGTTGCGTTACTAATTGCAAAAATTCTTACCCGAACTCTAGTTGACTGTCAAATTTAACATATCGCCAATTAGCAAAAAAACTGAACATTAATTTTATAGGAATTGCAACTGCTGCATTCGTAAGACGTATACTGTGCTTTTACTACTTCAACTGTGTCTGTGTGTGTGCTTGTACATTAGGGATGCTCACACTGCATTCACAACACATTAATTTTGTGCATTGAACATGTTACTTCTACATATTTAAGTTCCATTATTACACTCATCGTAGCGAAACTCGTACTTCTATTTTTGTAACAACAAAATAGAGATATATGGTATTCGTTTTCCCATGTTGATTTTGTTATTACCGTGATACATCCTGTCAAAAATAACTACATCATAGTTAGCAAATTGATTACAGTAGATTGATTGGTTGGAATACTCGTCAGTAATAACTTGATAGCCAGCCTGTACTATTTCAAGTCAATCATGAAATTTTAAAGTACGTATATGTTTGCATTTTCTATGTACGGTAAATTCTCGTAAATCTCAATGTGTTTCTAAAGTTATGTATTTATGCAATTGTCTGATTGAAACATAATTTCATCTTTTCATTTTGTGAAAGTAGTTCATTTCTCTTGACATCCTCAATGGGCATCCTTCCCAATATATCAAAATTCTACATCTCAAAAATGTCAACTAAAAAACTTCATGCTGAAAAAGATTATTTGCTGAACTCTTTTTCCATGGGAAAGTCATTCTTAAGTAGTTTTTAGTAATGTATTTATATTTTCAGAACACTGTTTGTTCTTAGATAATTTAAACTACTGTAGTTTGTATGATCCAAATTATTAATATAATTCACCATTGTTGCCAGTATACCTAAACCTTTTTTGTCAATTCCTGAGCTATTAAAACAAGTACAATTTAACATTTCTCTTCACTTCATAATAAAACCACAATTGTAGGTAATCTGATAGTTAAACACTCTATATCTATAAGACCATATAACATTGTGTAAACCTTAATAATTGTGTGCCATTTGCATTTTGGCGCCCTGTTTTTAAATGAAACGCCATAGAGCTCATCCTTTCTTAACAACTACCGCAAAAACCGCCGTTTATAATTCTGATTCATTTGTTTTTTTATACATTAATAAACAAAACCTTAATATTCATTTTCCAACTTCAATGAAATATAATCAGACTATAAACCGAAAATGCCAACGTCTACAAATTCGAAAAATGCTGATCCAGCAAAACAAATTACCATTTAAAAATGTCAGCTGTAAGCAAATTATAACAGTTATTAAATTAAATCAAAGCATTTTTGCATTAAAAAAACGTAACAACGTTATGTTGTAGCAAAAAAGTAAGAGATGTAGTATTAGGTTTTAGTTGATCTAATTTCCGTAATTAATTCACCCTAACAGCTTTAACATTTAATTTAGCAAGTTCGATATGAACAAAACACTAGGCATGCATAATTTGATGCCAAGCATACTTTTATTATGATTTAATTTTTGGGCTTTATGACCATTGCATTATATAATTAATATAATATAAGTTCTGCTTCTGTATTGGAGAAAACCGTCACTGTGATGTTCATTTTGCTTTGTATTAAATGTGGAAAACTAATTAAGATGTCAAATACAAGTTTTTAAAAATCAAAATGAAATATTGACTTCTTTTTCAAATTATATAGTTCAAAATTGAACCGTTTCTGATTTCTACAGTTTTTGTATTGATATTTGTGGGGGGGCGAAAAATCTGGGTGTGGGGTTTACTGCACGCATCTCACTACTTTTGACCTTATGAATAAAAGATTCTGCAACACAAAGCGAAATAATCTCATCAACATACTACCTACTACCATTATAGTCAGCTGTATATATCAAAGCTTCTTTTTTTTTAAAGAAAGAATCGTAATTAAATGTGGAGTGATTGAATACACGTTTGATAAATTTTGCATTATAAAATTATTTAGGAGTTACTTTATGTTGATATTTTCCTAAAATCACGCTTGCAGCATCAATCCATCGAAGTTACACACAACATTCATTTATTTTTCTCCATCTTCATTAATTTCGTCTAGTACATACATTACCTTTAAGTTGGTGAATGAATTAGCGCAAGGAAAACGACCAGAAAACTGAAGATTCGACTGTGAAACAACAAACACAAGATTTACGCTATTAAAAAGTGTGAAGTTGATAGTGAACCAGCACATGTCTAAGAGATGGACATCTGCACAATCAACGAGTACCATTCTAAAAGTTGTATTTGTGTCTACAATATAAGGCATCTACAATATAAGGCATAAGGCAAATTAATTATTGAAATGGTACAAACATTTGCACAAATGTTTTTGAATAATTTAATTATCAAGGGTTTGTCAGCTTGCATGTCTTGAAAAGTATGCTATTATGTTCAGGTTACCCCATTTCAGTGAGTGGCGTCATCACAGTGCCGGTATCAGCTTCTATGTATCAAACAATGGTAGCAAACATTCAACATTTACATACAAACAGTGACGGCACTGTTTGTGTAACACCAGTTGTTCAAGTTCCAAAGGTAAAATTCTCAGAATATAAAGTTATGTGTAAAATGTGTCATTAAAGGTTGAACCAAATTCCGGTGATACTATGGAAACATTAACTGTTGCTCCGGGAGGCTTAACAACTCATTCCATGATGATACAAGGTTCAGGTACCGATCCTCCACAAGTTCTTCAAGTATTATCCTTAAAAGATGCCACAGTTCTTACGAAGGCGATCACAGGTATTTCAGATGTTAAGACCGAAGAAACTATACTAAGTGACCAATAAATAAATATTAGTGGACTTTGCGTCACCATAGATGTGTTTAATTTTTCATAGAAGCATTTTTATCGTTTGTTATGCAATTTTACTTTATTTTTACAAATTGAATTTTTGTTTTCAATTTTTAATGGATAGAAAAGCTCTAATTATTTGCTAGCCCATGCCATCATCTACTATTATGTCCAGATAATTTTTATTAAATTACCTTTTTTTAAGAGATGCATTGTATGATTTTATTTTTGAAGCACAGATTCTAGAATATGATTAATTGTAAGGTTTTAAAAATCTCTAGATAACATTTTTCTTTATTTCTAGAGATTATTTCAATTTTCAACGCTATACAGAATGTTCTTGAATAACACAAATTGTTCTCTATAACAATATTTTACTTGTGTATGTGAGGCAAAAGTAATAGGTTTTGCTTTTGAAAATGTGAGAACGCAAGTTCTGTTGCTGTTAGCAGGGCACACCTTTTTTTGAACCAGATTGATGATGTGAGGAGATTTTAACTATATTAGTACACCAATATGTTAGCTTTAAATAACCAGATATAGGTTAATACTAAGTTTTATGTGAACACTGAGTGTAGTGGAATCAAAGTGATTGTTTATGATTCGTCATGCAATTACCGATTTAGAGTGCATTTAAGATATATAAGCGTATTACATTCCTATTTTATACTTACATCAAATCATGGACAAAATGTTTTACTGAAAATTTATCTGTGGCAAATTACTTATGATACAGTGTCAAATTTTTTGGTACTGTAACTTTTAAGTGTAAAATATATTAAGCCTGATCAAAAATAAATAAAAAGTGATCCATTTTATCCTAAGATATGTAAGTAATTGTTCGTTTTCTTTCCAGGGCAAATGCTTGCTGGAATAGTTTCGGGTGTGTGGTCCTCAAAATTTTGTTACTCTCATAGGCAAAGGTTTGCGATAGTTGATAAACTACTTCAAGTAATAAAGTTTTTGGGTGACATAATAATTACTGATCCTGCAATGTGAACTCCTCATTCATGCTAGGACAACACTTTTCACAGTAATACAAAGAAAAAGACACAAGCTGCAAGGGGTTTCAATTAATTGAAATAAAAAGGAAGGGGACATACCACAGTTATAATTCCTATATTTACGGAATTCTTTCAAATTGGTTATATATACATATATATATACATACATAAACTCTCATAGCAATACTACCTCAAGTTTTCAGTACTTACCATAGAGTAAATATTTATGTATAGAAGTTGAACAAAAAAGTATGAAATATAAACGCCCATTAAAAATACAGGTAATTCAATTAGAATGTGAGAGCAGTACTTAATTTAGCAATGCAGTAAATACATTTCCATACTTAAATTTTACATTAAAGTCATACAAAGGTGGCGAATTTGCAAATTTAATAAGTCGGTTCAATTTTCATGCAAGCAGGTTTTAATCGGGAATGCTATACAAAGCATTTTTCGTAATTTAATGTAACTGTTTGTTTTATTGAACCTTCAAATTTGCATCCTGATATGGAACATTTTATGCTTATCTTGAAACAGTATGTCTTAAAATTTCTTACGCAGTATTTGTATTGAGGTGCAATACATATAGTACATTTTTGAAATAGTTGATTTGGTTGAAAGAAACCAACCATAGTAACTGTTAAACCTAATGGCGTAATATATTAATAATGATTAATGAATTACTTTCATTGCTATGTATTTGCCAAAGAACATAAAATATTAATTAGATAATTTACTTGATGATTTGGGTAGAGTGAATGTTATGACCAAGAAAGGTTATGAACACATAAATCGAGGAGCTTAAATCATTGACCTGGATAAGAAATAAAGTTTAGCAAAGAGGGATAAAGCAGGAAAAATTGACGTACCTGGGGATAATATAAACGATCATCATGTATTGCCTTAATTATCAGTGTTAAACAATTACTCCATTTAACATTTTTACAATATACGCATATTTTAGGTGCCTTGCAATTCTTGTTATTATTAGATGTTATAATTAAGTGTAGACGTCGCTCATTCACCTGTTACCTTAAGGTACTACTAAGTTATAAACTCGCATCAGAATTAGCAGGTAGAATTGTGAAACACCGTTTAATTCTATTTGTTGATGCAATGTACGCTTTGCTGAGCTTCGCATAGTATTGTTATATTACTTAGGATGATTCTTTGATTCAATGAATCTCGTGTACAGTCAACTGCAATTTTTATCTCCATATAGTTGTTACATTAACAGTAGTGTTTGAGATTTGTTATTATAAACAGCATAGAATCACTTACACTTTTTAACTCGCTAGGTAGTTTAATTTTTTGATTTTCACATTCACGTGGTTTATAAGGAATTGATGCTTAGAGTCTGTTATATCTGATATTAAATCACCTAACAGTATAAAAAGTTCTTTTCATATCTTTATTCTAAAAGCATTATTTCAACTTGTTTACTGAATACAAAGCAATAATGTTAAAATTGTCATTTTTTAGAGCAATAATGATTTTTACTTAATTACTAAAAACATTGTGTATATTTACTTAAAAATAATTGCTTCCTCTTGTTAAATTTCTATTATTAATTGTGTTTACTTTGATTTAGTGCAAAGATCTATATTAATTAAATTTTGATCACTTAATAATGATACTGATTTTCCAATACAACCATTATAAATGGTACAGACTTGGCAAGTTATGACACCCAATTAAGCAATAATAGACTATTAGAGTATAATTGTGATAAGATAAATTATTATTTCAGCAAAGATTTTCAATACTAATAATAGTGTATTAGATTCAGTGCCATAAATAGGTACCTATACATATTCTAATTAATTAATAGCGAATTTAAGTGTATCAGTTATACATATATATATAAATAGACATAAATATTTCGTAAGAATTTTAAAAACTCGCAAGCTCAATTATTTAAAGAGCAGAGGTACAATGACTAAATGCAGTGTGTTTACTCTGCCGCTTATTCCCGTCCAGTTTTAATCAAGTGGAATTGGTGTTAAAGGAAACTACACAGCATGTCAGTAACCATATTTTCTTAATCATCTGCATCTGGTGTTAACACATGTTTTATAGGATGATCTATTACAACAAATGAATGCAATATATTCTTATCACAAAAAGCATTTAGTGTTGCCATTTAAATACTTTTTGTTTCAAGTATTCTTTTTAGACTTGCTTAACAAAATCTCAAGTCTAAACAATTTTTAGGTTTGTGTTATTCTTGAGCGCCTGTATATTAGAAATACAGTATTGTTTAAAATATAAATCATACACAAGGAAGCTAATAAGAGAATGATTTTGTCGTATAGAAAGTAATTGAATAGAAAATGGTTGCCTATGTTTTTGAATAGGTATAAAAATTAATTTTCAATCAAATTGTAAAGTATATTCTGCAAAATTATTCTTTTCGCAGTTTTATTTATTATTTTATATAAACGCGGGGAGAGTGTAAATGTAAAATGATATGTAATAAGTTTTCATACAGTTCATCAAAGGGTAATTAATATGTTTGTGGGCACACAGACAAAACTTCTGTAACAAACAGTTCTGAAGTACCTACATATATATATATTGTACAGAATTAAATAATTATATTGTAAAGTGATTCATTTTCTTTTAAATTGTAGTTTTCTTTCTATTATTTATTATTATTTTATCTACTCTGCCATAATTAGAGCCAAACCTATACAGTTGTGTTATTTATGCTAATTGTATTCTATATTATGACAAGTATAACTTTACAAATGAAATTTGTTACAACTAATTTAATTTTAAACTTTTGTTTGAATGTACATATATACATTTCTTATTTAATTTGTTTCGATATAGAATAAAGAAAATTTAAAATGTTATTCCGAATTTTGGAAATTGTAGTAACAGTTACTGATAGGTAATGTTATTTACAATTTAACAGGGTTGTGTACTAGTATTGTTTAGACTTCCGAATTTTTTATAATTCCACATTCAAACCCGTGGTCATTTCTGCACTAGTGTATTAGATGGAGTGCCTCGAGAAAAAATGTAAATTGACCGTTGACCTTTTAAGGCAATAATTACAGTAATCTTACCTTTAAACCACAAAATACTTTTATCAAAATTTGTTTGAGGTGTATCGCAAAGTCAATTAAATTAAACTTGAAGATACCTAGTTTATACGTACCTACTATAATGAGTAATTCAATGATGTATTTTGACTTTTATATGGTATATTATGAATGTAATACCTCTTAATTCCATATACAGGACAAAATAAAAAGTTAGTGGTATTATAAACCCATTTCCAGATCTGCATGCTAAAAATGTAAGCTGGATTTGGTTTATTTATAAATATTGTTTTAACAGGGGGAAATAGAACTGTTTACTATGTTAATTAATTTTAGTAAATAAACTGTTAGGATAGTGAATGTGCACCGAGTATTCGTTTGAATAGTGAAAAGTGATTTTGGTACATGTTCGTGTGTGGTTCCTGCAAAGTGTGCCATTTTTCTGTTAATAAAAATTGTTTTACCTAATGCACCAAATATTATTTACCCATTTTTCAGTTATACTATGTAATAATTTATATTAGGAAAATGTTTTATTTGGAATAGCAAGAAGAATATGAATAAAAAGTACAACCATGTAAAAAGTCCATATTGCTACTTCTAATAAGTTCAAAATGTTTCACTGCGTTCATTTATTACACCAGCTAATTTTTTTAAAGAAACTAATTGCACATTTTGGTAAATTACATTTATAGTACAGTAGAACCCCGCTATTCCGAACATAAAAACAGGAGAAAGAAAAAGACTCGTGAAAAAACATACATTTACATATTGTTATAACTAATTTACACACATTTAGAACGTAAAGTCAGTCATTTTTTTCTGATGAAGGGCATTGAATTGACTTGACGATGTAATGTTCCGCCATTGCGCCATCAATATGTTGATATTCATGAAATCCGCCTATTCCGAATTCCCACTAATCCGAACAGGTTTGGTCCCAATTAGTTCGGAATAGCGAGGTTCTACTGTATTGCTATAACACCACAGGGGCTCTACATGATTGTACCCTACTTTGTTCATTAGTACAGAGTAGTGTCCGACCGAAACTGGTTTTTACGACCGAAACCGAAACCGAAACCGAATTTCGGCAACGGTCTCAGTTTCGGCCGAAACCGAAACCGAAACTTTCTTACAAAGATCATGTTTTGAGGGAAAAATAAAGAAAACGTTATTATAATCAGTCAGACTCAGTTTTAATTTTTTTCTTTAATTCCCACAGCTTTAAAATGCTTAATAATAACTTAAATTCTTCACAAACAAGTCACGTCATGATTAGGCACGTGGACGCGGCAAAATGTCTTCGTCGTTTGGATGGAATTTACTGCGCCGAACATGAACGAGCACAGCGCGGGAACTCCAGAATGCAGTTTCGGTTTCGGTCGTAGTTTCGGCAGGTTTGCCGCCGAAACCGAAACTAAACCGAAACTCGACCGAAACCGAAACCGAAACCGAACATTCGGTCGGACACTAGTACAGAGTGAATAAAGTTCTATCTCAGGATTATGGTATTATTTACATTTACATTGTGAATAGCCATTTCTAATTTCTTTGTACATTATTCTATATTCCTGTCCAATGTAAATAATATTTAGATGTTACTTTATTTCATATAATTTTATCTTTTTAAAGCTTTTGTTTATTAATGTAAATTGAAAGTAAGTTACAAATTGTAAGTTTATGTGCCAAAGGCATCCATTTTTTTGTTTTCAAATTGTTATCAACATCTCAAAGTGATGTCAATGAAAATTGTATATAAATTTTGACAATTTTATTCCAAGCACTAGGTATTTTGAATCTTAATAGAAAACGTATTATTTGAATAGATCTTTACTTGATCCCTAATCAAATTCTATAACATGCACAATAAAGTCTCATTAATGTCTTCTTGTAGGACATTTTTAACTGGTACAAATTTTTTTCTGTTAAGAAAGATAGGTAGAATAAGAACTGTGTAACGAGGTGAATTGATTATTATGTTACATTAACATTTGGTGCATCACACCAAGTACACTTAATAGTCGCCATCTAATATTGTAACCAATTCACTTTGCTACTGTTGTAATTTGCAATATGGTTTTAGTCTGGAAAAACTACTGTTCAATAACTTTGAGGTACGCTTATATGTCTTTCGAAAAATCACCAAATTAGATGTAATGTCGATTAAATGTAAATTAGTTACCTATGTGAATGATACAGTTGAACAGCTTTCAAATTTAAAAAATTTTTTGCAAAATGTATCGAGCTACAGCACTTTGTGTGCATTCACTCATTGGGAGTCCATTTTATACATGTATAGTAATAATTTTTTTGTAAATTGTAATTATTTTTTAACTCGATTACTTTAAATCAAAGCCATTCTTATACATTTTTACTAAATTATTGTACACAACCAAATAAAACCATTTATTGTAAAATTGTGCCTGTTGCATCCCTTAATTGATACAAGAGAGAGTAGTTACTGCATATTAATTTTTCCACTAATTAACAACAATACAAAGTAATAGAAAATGCAAAGATTACATGTTAAATTAATAATTACATTTCCATCAAACAATCTACTATATGATTCAATTTTAATTCACTATCTGCCAAGAGGCTATATTGTACATATCAGGTTACAAAGCGACTGTGGGGAACTACTATTCATAAAATACATTAAAATATTTAATAAGAATTCTGAAACATTTAAAATACATTTATAAATTTCAAAATATACCTACTCCTGCTTATTACCTAAACACTTAAAGATAATATTTACATCTTACTATACAAAACGAAACGGATTTGTCAAACACAATGAACAGTATTTGGTAAGCAGAACTCGATCTAAATTATATTAGGTTGTCTAATAAAAATTAAACATGGTTTTGGGTGCCCAACTGTGCAGGTGATCTGGGACACAGAAGGGGTTAAACTTAAGTAAAATGCTATTTAAATTATACCAGGTGTCCAAGAAGTCGACAAGGACACATCCGATTACGGAAACAGAAAATATGTGTTCCTTTATTTTTTAAAACCTATTCAGTCAAACATCACCCTCACCCCCTGGGGGTGAGGCCCGGGGTGACCTTTGAAAACTAAAATGAGGACACTTTTTTATTGCACTTTTGCATTCTCCATTCGCTTTTCTGGTGAATGTGATCATACAGCACAGAACCCATGTTGACCTACCTACTGTTTACAATTCCAATCTAATATTTTTGAGTCCAAAGCCCACTGTTTGCAGATACCTCTGTAATTCTCCATGTTGACTCTATCACTCGGTAACTGGTCTTGCAGGTCTCAGGAAATATTCGCGAATTCATAGATAAACTAAATAATATATACATACAATGACTTACTCAGGGAACCATCTGCACCCGGCATATAACTGCTTTTTAATTTGGTTATCTCGTCAAAAGCATCACCCAATGAAAGGCACTGTGCATTTAATTATCAACTGTCCCCATTTCGCTCACTGCAACTGACTGGCCCACCGTTATGGGATGTCTTACATAAACCGATGAAAAATAGTAAAGCAAAAAGCCATCCACAATTTTGGCACCCCCACATACTGTTGGTCGTTCTCCAAGTACATAACATTGGGACAATTTTGTTGTTTTCTCAAGTTACTCGCATGCCTCCAAAAAGTTTTTTAGGTACTATGCTTACATTAAACTGCACAACATGCTTCCTTGTCATAGTCAACTTACAGTCAAGAGATTATTAGCTTTACTAGTGAAATGTCACGATAATTAAGGACACAACACGAAAGATCAAGGCACATCTACCTATATGTATTCTACCTCCCTAAAGTACAATCCAAGGTAAAAGTAGTTGCAAGGTTTAATATGAAAAGAAAGTTGAATAATTCATTATCATAAAGAAATTGTTGAATTACATACAATACACATTTGTGAAATGAAGTATCACTTTTTAAGAGAGTGTTCGAAATAACAGACTAGACGATGCAGTGAGAAGGGCAATTGGAACAATCTCTTGGCTGTAAAAGCATTCAAACTTAACTTAAAGGTTGTGTTGACTAATTTCTTAACTGATATCTTCTGTGTTGATGTAGTGGTCGAAGGAGTGTCCTTTTCATTTTTTAGGAAATATTAAAGTAGTTTAACAGGAAAAAAGCAAAAAGACAGATTGCAGATGGAATTATAACCGAAAGGTAGAATAGTAACAAATGGTGCGTCCTTCCAACTTGTAACCACATCTTATATACTTATGGATCAGTAATGTGTAACTTTTCTTGGATAACCGGACGAGAAAAAGCTAAGATTTTAATTAATTTTATTTAAGGTAAACATACAATTACAATTCACAGCTATCATAATCCTAATTTTTAAACGCAAAATTAATTTACATATCATTCACAGACTTTAAAGCTAGTTCTGGTTTATCATATCCTACTTGTTCTGGTGTATCGATTCCTAATTCAGTCAATGTAGGTTCGATTTCCTTTATAATGTAAGGATAAATTTCATTCACTTTTCCGCCACATTTGAATTTAATTGCTTCTAAAAATCGGATACACAATGCGTAATCGTTTATACGTCTACATGCCTTCATAGCTGCAATAATTATTCTCGGTTCGGGGATTAGATCCATTCCACACAAATCATTCAGTCCCTTACGAACTTCCCAGCCATCAATATCTTTTCTGTTGAAATATGCCTCATATCTACAAAATGAAAGGGTAGGTATAAAACTAGATAAATTGTTGGGGGTATAAAGGGGAAAGGTAAATCAAATATAAACAAGGTACAGAAAAATTCATAACTTATAGTAGGATTTAGGATATATAACATATTAGATTGTAAATATTGAAAGATAATTTAATCATTACATAATTTACCTGTTATCAAATTCTTCGTCAGTTTCTGTTTTACCGTGAGACATAAATCTATTAGCCACCACAAAGGTTGGTTTATTTAAATTTATACTGTTCCTTAAAACTGAATTAACACGAAGACTTAATGTACGAAACATGTTTATAAAATTATTATAATTGATATTGATGTGTTATCAAACCGTGAAATAGAATAAATGGTTGTAGCACAGTGTTGCCAACCTTTTTCCAATTCCCTCACACTCTGACACCAAAATACCCGCTGTCGTCCGTCCAGTTTAAAATTAAACCACATTAAACATAAATAGCAAATTTTTTTTCTCTGAAAACAATTAAAATTTCAAAGGGTTAATACGGTAGATTTTTTTTCGGTAAAAAGTATTCTTCAAAGTTTTGCACCAAATATTTTAAGTACTTCTTTTCTTGGTCTTTGCAAATCAAACGTATAGGGTAGACGTGTCGGATGCGGCCAGTATTATCAATACTTTCCAACCGGTAAGACACCATGCACCATAAACAATTAATGTGCTTAGACGATCAATTGATTTATGGGAATTAAAGGGCCAATAATTTTATTTTTTCTCTGTAATTCCCTAAAGTCCTTAAACACGCACTGTTTGTGGCCACTCTGCTCTGCCCCAGTTGTGAAAAAATATTACAAAATACAGCAAGGAATAAATACTTACATGAATAACACAATAAAACATATAATATAGAATAAGTCAATATACTTAAAACTAAGTTATTCTTCATTTCTGGTACCAGTATCCCCAGGGCAGTGTCCTTGGACCAATACTTTTTCTGATTGACATCAATGACATGCCTCAACATTTCTTCCGTATACTGATGAAGGTATTCCAAACAATATCGACTCCCGGACTCCGTATCAAAACGACTCAGCTACAAGCTTAAAATTGATAAACAAATGGTGTGAAAAGAACCATTTATTTATAAACAATTCAAAAATAGACAACATACTTTTAACATCAAAAGCACCATAATATTGAAAATCCCCACAATATTAAGTTCTTAGCAGCGCACATAAACCCAAAATTGACATTTGATTGACCACGTATCTGCAAAATTGAACAAGAGTCCGTTTTTGGTGTTAAGACGGTTAGCATATAATGTGTCCGGAAATGTTATGATTGTTATGTTAAATGCTTACTATGCTTCATGTCACAGCATAATTTCATATGCCTTAACTTGCTTTTGAGGACTTCAATTATCTCTTTGAACTTCAGCGCCGAGCTATACCTATCCGTATTGTGGTAAATTTAGGTTACAGAGATGACTGTCGAAACGCTTTTATCAATTTAAAAGTACCTACTTACTTTACCTTGTCTCTGTATCTGTACATAGGTACTACTAAGTATATGTGCTAATTTGCCACACAAGATAAAATATAGTGAGTAACACTTACAGTATGTCCCACTCGCTATCGGCTCCACATTTTCGCTTATAGAAGTGAAAATAATGGTCATAATTTAATAAAATTTGGTATCTACTTACCAACATTAACATTTTTATGTGGAAAGCATGGTGGCGCATCAAAGAAATTGTTGGAAGTAATCACGATGTGCATCCAGGCATGCTGCACACGTTTTTCCATGTTACGGAAGGTTGCCACCAACATTTCGGGATTCACAGCATCAATTTCCCGCCGAACATTGCCTTTCAGTTGCAAAAGAGTTCGTGGCTTGTTCCGATACACGTTCCCGGTTCAGCATGTCCCATCTCGTGGGTGATCTTGGTGGCCAAATTCCCTTTGAGATGACTCGATCTTTAAAGAAAGGCTCAATTTCATCTATACTGATTATGGAAGTGTGACAAGTGACTAAACCTCACATCAACAGCGTAAACAACGTCAGCACGGTCGACTCGCGCACACGCCTTCCTACGGAAGACTCACGAAATCGAAAGACGTGTTCAGGCATGACACCATGCTTTCCAAACAAAAATGTTGGTAAGCACCAAATTTGATTAAATTATGACCATTATTTTGACTTCTATAATGGAAAATCTGGGGCCGATAGCGAGTGGGACACCCTGTAGTACCAGTCTTGAAGTATATTTCCTTTACAATTTTTTGAATAAATCTATAATAGTTTGAAAAGCATCGAATTTGTTGCTCTCAAGCTCAACCACTTCTGCATTACCTTCATGAACGTTAAACTTAGGAATGTTCAATTGCAATTGTGATTTAAAACTAATTGTTAGTTCATTGAGGAGAATGGGTATATTCTTCCCAGTTGTCATCTCTATAGTTACGTTGCTCACATTTTAAATTTTAAATGTGCTGTAACGTAATCAGCGCGAAAATCAAGACGCACCCCAAAATGCCGAGGGCGACAACGAGTGAAATTACTGCTTGAAGTATACTGTGACCTAACCACAGACTGTTATATTGAAAAAATTGCAGATCTTTGCAAGTATTGCACACCGATATCGGTAGATGTCAGTGAATTGACAACCTGATCTATACCACGCCTTTAATGCAGTCTGCAGTGGTTTAAATCCACAATAAACAAAGTATTCTGATTAAAATCCTGTTTTAACCTTTCTCTTTAGTTTCGTGTATAGCAGTGTAGCTTATTCCATTTGTAAATGGTCGTAAACAGTTTACACATCAATGTTCATTCAACTCCAAAAGACTTGCTTTGATGTTATTTACCTCAATTTAACTAGTGACATAGTTGCAACGACCGCACCTTAGATAAGTTGTGCCTGTGAAGTGTTTAAATGCTTATGGATATGTAACCGTTTGCCTTCTTGCTTTATCAGGTAAGATAACGTCTCTTATCATTTGAATGATGTTTCATTTATAATTGAAATACAGCATTGTAACCATTTGCATTGAATCCCGAATCCGTTAAGTTGCTAGGTTTAACCTAACTTTTAATCGTTTTTTCACTCTTTAAACGTCAATAATTCAAGTTCTATACCTTAGTTAAGTTCATAATCCCCATTTATTAGCAATTTTTTACAAATGATGCAATGGGAAAATCGTTCCCAAGTCGAAAAAATTCGGTAACTCAGAAGAAAAACAATATAGGAAGTGAATGAAGTGATACCTAATTTTATTTAATGGTAGCTTAAGTGATGTCATTTATTACTGTTTTCCCTATCTTGTTATTTTCACTTTCATTATCATTTTCGATTAAATTAAAAATAATAATTACGGTTATTGATAATGGGGGTTATATTTAAAAATGAGTTGAATGAAATCTTAATTAAATTTTAAACTGGTAATCTTTGATTGGATTTATTAAGAATGAGGGAATGAGTCATTCCATGATGTCATTTGAAGTAACCTATGACCACATTATGAGGGTTAATATAAGATTTGTTCTAATTTAATTGTATAGTTGCTTCAATTGTTTTGACAAATTCTATTACTTAACGTTCGTAAAACAATCAAAGCGCCACTTTTAAAAATATAACAGCTGCAAACTGCAGTTATATCTTAAGTCAATAAAAAATCTGCAGAATGTGATTACTGATGAGATTTGTTGATGAATCAATAAGAGCTTAGTTTCTGTAAGATCATCATTTTCTATACATATTGCTTGGAACTTGCTAATCAATAAAAGTAGCTCGAAAAAAATAGGATAGCGTTTTTCCAGCTGAAGCAATACAATTTGCGATTTTTATTTTCCATTTTCAGTCTGGTTGAAGTTGTACCTACGGTTCTCATGTCAATGCTCTTTAAAATGAAAAGAAAATCGATTTCTTCCCCTTCAGTAAATAAAAATGAGAAATATGTATTCATTTTCCATTCAAAAGAATTTGAATTGAGAGAAAAGGAAACTTAAGGTTTAATAGGAAAAATCAAAATTGCAAAATACATGTATACAGGGTGTGTCGCGACCGTTAATTATTATTATTTAAAAACTGATTACGCATGTAAAAATTTGCAAATTTAAAATTATTTCACATAAACACCCTTATATTATTCCATAATCAGATTCTTCTGTAAATGCACTTTGTTTAATTATAACATAACTGCTTTAATAAAACTACAGCTTGTCAAACGAGAAGTTGCACTTGAGTGCAGGTTGCGCACTAGCAAATTTATGTTTATATGATTAGTATACGATCAGTAAGAAGTTGTGTAAATAATGTAAGAAAGTGGGTGTACTGAGCGTACTTCCACGAAGTAGGGAACCGCTTATAAGTGAATCTCACGTGCTCCGAATGCTGTCTTGTTTCCTTTTCTGCCCATCTCAAGTGCAACGTCTCGTTTGACAAACTTGTACACTAATGTTCACCCGCCCTCTTCCTTCTAACCTTCACCTCCTCCATCCACACCAATCCCTCTCCTCCGTCACTTAGGATCTCTCTGCAACTCCTCACATTCCTCCAACATATGCCCAATACTGTCTTGGTGTTCCCCGCATAACCTGCACTTTCTCCTCTCTTCCTCCCACCAATGTCTATTATCCCACTTCTCGTTACGGCACCTGTACCTTCCCAGCAGTTTCTTTTTCTTCAGGCTCATACCACTCTTATATCATTGCGTCCCTGTCTCTCATCACAACCTCTTCCCTCGTCTTAGCTTCCAGCCCCCTCTCCCATCGTCTCCTCTCGCACCCCCCCCCCCCCTTTCATAATATTTGCGTTTACTCTCCTGGCCATACATTCTCTTCTCTTTCTTTACCTCTTCCCAGCAACCTTGCAACAGGCCACCTCCAGCCCCCTTTTTGTCTAGGAACCCTTTCGCGACTCTTATCATACCTCTCATCTCACTAACAGTCTTCGCCAACATCACTGTATCGTCCGCATAGGCCATAGCCCAAACCTTGACTCTCCCAATTACACACCCCCGGTGGATCCCTCAACCTCTCCGCCATATCTTCCAAGTGTATGGAGAACAACGCGGGGCTGAGTGGGCAGCCCTGCCTCAGCCCTTTTAACATTTCAATAAGTCTCCTCGCACTTCACCGCCACCTTAACTTTGCAATTTGTCACCTCATACAGTTCCTCCGTTTTTCCCACAATTTCAGCACTGATCCCTTGTCCCTCATCATCCCCCACAGGATCACATGCACCGCATGGGCTTGGTTGAATCACCATCCTGCAGAGGATGCTACACAGAAGATGAGACGGCGCAACACATACTTTGTGAGTGTCCCGTACTTGTTGAATTAAGACGATCCATGTTGGGGGACTCCTGGCCGGACATGGCTAAGATTAGAGCCGCTTCCCCGTCCAGCATCCTCAGGTTTATCTCACGTGTGGGATGGCTTGAGTGATGCTGCGGGGTCGAACGACTCTAATCAGGGAGGCAGCACAAAGGGCCCGAATAGGTGGCCTAAGTGCGCGTGGACTTTTTGACCACCCTCCCATCGTAATCCAGAATCCAGAAATCCCCCACAGGATCTCCCTACAAACACTATCGAAGGCCCTTTTTATGTCTAAAAGAACAGCGCGTATACTTCCTCCTTACCTCTTTGTTCAGTATCTGTGCACATTACGTACACGTTATCATTGCGCCTGCCAATTTCCTATTAAGTTCTTCTCCTCCATTTCTCTCTCCAATCGATCATGGATGATCATCGAATAAATCTTGTACCCCACATTTGTAACACTTATACCCCTGCTCTTTCTTCTCACCTCCCTTGTATACCGGGCACTCCCATCCATATTTGTTTTAGTAACTGCGTACATTTAATTTTTGCTTTGCTCTCCCATGTACTTCCAGTTTTCCCTGTTTTAAACAAATAAAGTGCAATACTTTTCTCCCAGTCGTGTACTGGGTGGGGATTGTTGTCTTAAATAGTAGAGTAGAACAAATTGTTTTGGTTATTTTTTCAGTTTTCATACTGAGGTTTTTATCTCTGGAGATTTCGTCAAAGATAAGCGAATGCTCCGCCGTTGACTCTCAGCTGGTATACTCCTCTAAGCACCTCTGTCCTAATCACTAGGTTTAGTGGCGGCAGGTTCAAGAGAGTCTCTATAGCTGCAGTAGGGGTCGTTATTATGACCCCCGTAATTCCAAGGCAAACCCCCCGCTGCACCTTGTTAAGTATCTGTATGTTCTTCTAGCTAGGTGAAGGTCTTATGCCACCATACCAGTGACGCATACGTAATAACCGGTCTAATCATTCTAGTGTATATCCAGTGGGTCATCTTCCGAACGCTCGCCTAATTTTTGGGCTTAACTTTTTAGAAATGTCCAAGGTACAAATTGGTTAAAATTTCATTCAAAATAATTCAGTAGCCATGGCCAATTTGACGTTTTACTTGTTACAATGGAAATTATCGGGTATGTTTCTTGAGAGATTCTTTGCGTTTTGAGGCTACGATTATGCCTAGAGTGCGGCAACGTGAAAATGATCGACAGCTGAGTGAATTCGACAGAGGTCGTATTATTGGCTTACGTGAAGGTGGTTTTTCATTCAGAGAAATTGCTAATCGTCTTAACCGTAACCAATCCTCAGTAGTATGGTGTTATCAAGTATGGTCCAGAGAAGTTCAAGAACGTCATAGACGAGGAAGTGGATGCCCAAGACAGACAAATGTGGTCCAGGTCGATTAATGGCATTAAGAGACCGATTCTCGAGTACAAGATCAATAGCCGATCAATCGTTTTGAAGCGATAGACGTCCTGTAACCCTTCGCACAGTTTACCGTCGAATTAGAGATTTTGGCTTGCAGTCCTATCGTCCATATCTTGTGCTTCCGCTGACGGCTTGTCATCAACAGCAACGTTTGGCGTTGTACCTTGCGGCTGGATTGGTACGTGGAATGGCGTAGAATGGTCTTAAGTGGCGGATCCAGATTCTGCTACACTATGGGGGTTATGGTATGGGGTGCTATTGTTTATGGAAGGAGGTCTCAGTTGGTATTCACCGGCCAGGCAATATAAATGCCCACCCATATGTTGATGAAGTGGTAGAACTCTATATCCTTCCATTCCTCCAGGAGCTGGAGCACTCGATTTTCCAACAGGATAATGCCCGTCCCCACATTGCAAGGCAATCGCGCTTCGAAGAGACTAACGTCAATGTCTTGCTGTAGCCACCCAGATCTCCCGACCTTTCGCCTATCGAACCTGTGTAGGGCATGATGGATAGAAGACTCAAGCAATTAGACAATCCTCTACAGGCACTAGAAGCTCTCCGGCACGAATTACAAATTGCCTGGGATGCAATACCTCAGGAAAAATCGATCACCTGGTGGAATCGATGCCAAGAAGGGTGTGAGAGTGTGAAACTAATTTGCTAATAGGAGTGGTCCAACACGATATTAATAAAAAGTGCCTTTATCGTTTGTTTAATTTCTTTGAAATGTTAACCTCTGAATAGTAAAACATTTCTGCCAAGTTCAGTACAAAAATTGCAACGTTTTCTTGGTGTTGCACCAAGGGATTCACAAACCCTCCATCTTCTGCACATTTTGCCACAGAATTGAACTCTCCGATCAGGATCGTCTTGGTTGAGAGCATGGATTAGTGTTGGAATGTAGCATTTCCAGTGCAGACGCTTCATGATGCGATAGACGCTATCTTTTGAGATGTTGGTTTCCTGAGCGGTTTGTCGAAGAGATTTCTGTGGCGATTGGAGGACTGTTTCCTGCACCTGCTCTGGATTCTGGATTTCGATGGGAGGGTGGGAAATCCCACACGCACCTAGGCCACTTATTCGGGCCCTTTGTGCTGCCTCCCTGATTAGAGTCGTTCGACCCCGCAACGTCACTCAAGCCATCCCACACGTGAGATGAACCTGAGGATACTGGACGGGGAAGCGGCTCTAATCTTAGCCATGTCCGGCCAGGATTCTCCCAACATGGATCGTCTTAATTTGACAAGTGCGGGACATTCACACAGTATGTGTTGCGCCGTCTCGTCGTCTGTGTGGCATCCTCTACAGGATGGTGAATCTACCAAGCCCGTGCAGTGCATGTGCTTGTTAAGTTTACAGTGTCCAGAAAGTATGCCTACAAGTAGCCGCAGGTTTCCTCTGGATAGCCCTGTACAGAAGCGCGCCAGGCTACGAGATGGTCCTCTGAAGGCCTCCCTCGCGTGGCGGCAGTCTAACATCAAGTTCCACCTAGCCCTGTGTTGGGCTTGGGTGTCTTGGGTAATTAAGTTGTTTGCAGTTGATGCTGTAAGTGGAAGAGCCGGCTCTGGACCATAAAACGGTTGTTTTGAGGCCAGTCGGGCTAACTTATCGGCTTTTTCATTGCCTATGCACCTGCTCTTCTTTTCCAGGGCTCGTGGATGTCCGTGGCCGTCCAGAACGTCTCTTGTTGACGTTCTGGACGGTTCCATCTGCTTCCAATTTCTGTCTGATGCTAGCAATGGTTCGGCGTGTTGATGGCGGTTTTGCCAATTCCCTTTTGAATGGTATTTGCACTTGAATGGCATTTTCGGTCTTCCAATAACATTTCATGACAAACTTCCTCCCTTCCAAACTAATTTGATTTCCTGCCATGGCGTGATTAATTAATTACACCTGCAATGCAAAAAAAGGCAGCATGTTAGCGACAGTTAAAGCGTAAGTACATTTTTTGAGACACTCTCATTTTATAAATAAGAATAAATTTTGATCTCATTATTTTCACAAGACTCTGTAATTCTAAAAATTTGTATCATCTAATTTCCTCGTTCCAAACCGCATTCATATACATAGCAATCATTTTTTTCCACTTTAAACACTCATATGCTAACGTCTCCAACCGCAAAATCTGCTATTATTATCTAAATATGTTTAACCGCAATTTGTCACTATAATAACCGTCTATCATCAGGATGAGGTATTCCAAATTTAAGTGTCTATTGAAACGCATCCACTAAAATGTAAATAAATGCAATTACATCTTCCAGTCAAAATACAAATATAGTTTCTTTGCAGATAGTTTACAACACTTCCACCATGTTGATTCAAGTTATCACATTTTTGTTAACAATCCTACCCATATTTTATGCAAGAGAAAGTAAGTATTATAAAATAATCTGACATCTATTAAAAACCCTATTTCTAGTTCCCTCACCACCTAGGATTGTCAAACAGCCACCAACAGATGAAGTATTGTTCCATGTAGGGTCTGGTGACGATGAAAACGATAAACCGTTTTATATTGAATGTGAAGCAATAGGAGAACCCGCTCCAAAGTAAATAGAACTAAATTGATTACAGTTTTTCCAATATTGTTTTACAGGTATAGATGGATTAAGAATGGAAAAAATTTTGATTGGCAAACGTATGACGATCGTATATCACAGCAATCTGGACGGGGAACTTTGTCAATAACCAAACCAGCAAATGACGATATTGGTCAATACCAATGTTTCGCGGAAAATGAGTGGGGTGTTGCTACTTCAAACTCTGTTTTTATGCGTAGAGCTGAATTAAATTCATTTAAAAATATACCTCCTTTACCTGTCACCGGTAACGAAGGGGAACCTTTCAAATTAACATGTCAACCACCTGATGGGTGGCCTAAACCGAAAGTTTATTGGATGATTCAATATACGGCAGATGGTTTCAAATCAATAAATAATTCCCGAATGACTTTAGATCCTGAAGGAAATCTGTGGTTTTCCAATCTCACTCGAGATGATGCTAGTGATAATTTCATGTATGCCTGTGCAGCTTCTTCGGCAACAAAATTAGTGTACAAATTAGGTAATAGAGTACTCTTAAATGTACTCGCATCTGGCATTTCACCTTCTTCAAATAAGCATACGCCCGTTCTTCAATATGTCACCAGAAAAAATGAAGTAGCTTTGAGAGGAAAAAGTGTTGAACTATTTTGTATATTTGGTGGAACGTAAGTAAGACGACTATGTTTAAATCCCAAATTGCAATTTTTTGCTCCAGACCACTGCCTCAAACAGTATGGTCTAAAAATGGCAAACACATTCAGTCTTCGGACCGCATTACTCAGGGAAATTATGGGAAATCTTTGGTAATTAAGTTAGTAGATTTTGATGACGAAGGTGCCTACACATGTGAAGTGAGTAATGGAGTAGGTGAAGCAAAATCGTATTCTATTAATTTGGAAGTTTTGGGTACGTAGAAAATTTTTATTAATTATAATTCTTATTGCATAAAAATTAGCGGTTCCATATTTCACCGAAGAACCCGAATTCATTACTGCGGCAGAAGATGAAACAGTAGAATTTCGTTGTGCCGCATCCGGTGTTCCCGAACCTCAAATAAAATGGATCCATAATGGTAAACCTATCGCAGAAGCACCTCCTAATCCTAGAAGAAGAGTTGGGCCAAACAGTATTATTATTGAAAGAGTGAGCAAGAAAGACACGGGAAATTATGGTTGCAATGCAACTAATTCTTTAGGATATATTTATAAAGATGTTTATATAAATGTACTAGGTATGTTTTCCAATGCAAGTTTGTGTTTTCTAAAATAATTCTGTAGCATTGGCTCCCGAGATCACAGAAGCTACAAAGGAATTAGAAGCTGTAGATGGAAAAGATGTAAATATGACTTGTAAAGTCTATGGTGCACCAAAACCCGAAGTTAAATGGATTCATAATGGCAAAGCACTCACTGGTGGCCGTTACAAAGTCTTGGATAGTGGAGATTTGCATATTTCTAATGTTCAGTTTGAAGATAGTGGTGATTACCTATGTTATGCAGAAAATAAATTTGGTAAAGCAAACGCGACGTGCAAATTTATTGTCAGAGGTATATTTACATGTATTTGTTATATTCTCGTAAAACATTTTAACTTCTAGGTCATACTGAAATTCGTGATGGGCCTGAAGATTATGAAGTTAAAGCGAAATTACCCGCAACATTTCGTTGTAATCCAAAACACGATAATAACTTGGATTTAGAAATTATATGGTTAAATAATGGACAACAAATTGATTCGGAAGGAGAACCTCGTTTTGTTAAATCTTCCGATTATTCTCTCACTATAACTCAAACTAACGAATTAGATTCTGGTAATTACACTTGTGTGGCAAAAACACGTTTGGATCAAGCAGAAGCTTCAGCTATTCTTATAGTTCAAGGTTAGAAACCTTTCATATTTTTTCCCTTGTTATAACACTCTTATTCTATGTAAATTTATATAATATAATTTTAAATGAGATAGCCGCCTCTAAATCTAACCCAAAAAATCAACAGCTTACAAACAATGCCCAGTTCCTTGGTGGTCACTCGAAATAGCAATGGTTAATAGGGAAAAGAAATACTTATTGCGTAGATATAAAAAGAGGCATAGTATTGAAATCTTGTCACTCATCGCCTATTAAGCGATCATAGCGTTAATTCAACTATCAAAGATCAATTCAAAATAAGGTCTAGAATTCATAATCTAAACACTCGATTCAAGACATCTTTTAACATCCCTCGCCATTTTACAGCTATTTACAAAAGGTCGTTTGTGTACAGTGCTATAGGGTTATATAACAGGCTTCCTCAAGAATTCAAATTACTGAATATTAATAAATTTAAATATAAATTAAAAGACTATCTACTTCATAATCCAATTTAAATATTTTTTATAGTATTAAGCAATTCTCTTTTTTTTCTCTCTCTCTTTTCTATTTCCTTTTACTTGCTGAAGATACTCTGCAGCTGTCTCCTTGCTTGGGAAACTCCCTCTAAATTTTGCTTAAAGTAATCCATATTATCACTCTACTACAGACAACATTATTTTATTACTTATTTAAATTTACGCTACTAGCCTAGACAATTTATTTTTTTAAGAGTTATCTGTCAAACGATGATGGTGAGGTTGAGTGTGAATAGCATTCTGCTAGACTTCGCCTACACCATTATCGATATATATTTTCATATACATATTCCTTTTTTCTTCTTTTTTTCAAAATAAAGTCCTTATTATTATTATTATTATTAATACATTTCTTCCATTAATTGTAGATAGATAGATAGATAACTTTATTACTGCATTATGTTTTACACATATTTACAGACGTCAAGATACAATTTGGTTATTTGAGCTAAATTAAATCAAGATTACATTTTTCAAACTCATTTATGCTGTAAAATGCATTATTAATTACAAATAATTTTATCCGTGCTTCGAATAACTTTCTTCCAAGGTTTCTTGTTGTATTTGGCAATGCATTAGCAGAAAGATATATACAGCTTTTATGAGTTTCCCTTAATCTCTAAAAATTTAAACAAATATTACAGTTTCTCGTATGGTATTTATGTACATTTCACCTTGGATTTCGACTTATAAAAATACTAGTAAGGTTAGGATACCAAGATGTTTGAAGAGGGCTCTACAATCCCGTTTGTAGCCAATACCACCTACAATGCTTACGGCGCGGCGCTTGAGAGAAAAAGTACAAGAGGAATTTGAACAGTTTCCCCACGCTATGTTGCAGTAGCATAGGTGGCTCGGTATCATTGAGAAATATACCATCCTCAGCATAGAGCTGGAGACGTTGTCCGCTAATCGTCTCAGAACAAATATGTTTGTTGAGTGTATTTTGGCTAAATGCTTCAGTACCTATGTTCCGAAAATTTCAGTGTTGGGTCCACATGTATTCCAAGAAATTTTGCGGACTTTGGATAATCCTTGAAATGATGTCTTAAGGACATGACCATCTGGGTGGTTTTGTTATTATTTAAGGATAGTCTGTTGGCAATGCACCAAGTGTTAGTTATATTTGAAACCTTCTGAGATTTATTCAAGAAATCCTCTAGGCTTGTAATATGTTGGAAAAAGAATCCAAAATCAGTAAATACCATGCTGGATTTAGGATTAAATACTTAAATGAAGCCTTTACAAAAACTCAACATGTACCTACTGGCAGGTAGTAATTTATTCTTAGTAAGTTCATTTGCATTTTTATAGTTGTTACATAATGTAGAGTGGGTAATTAGCAATACTTATATCTACATGAGGACCTCAGTCCTTATCCGTAGTAACAAAAATATATATGTATATAAAAATAAAGGAAATAATAATAAATTAAATAAATTTAAACAAGATACATGTTTCGAGTGTTGCTCATAAAACATAAGATAATGCTGCTGTTTGGTTACTTGACATAAGTTGTAAGCACGTTCATAGGTATATTTAGTAAATAGTTTTTTAGTTTTTGCTTTAAATTTGTTGTTGACTTGTTTGGAGAAATTTGTTATAAATTTTTGCTGCTGCATAATTGTAGCATTTCCTTTCTATGCTCTTCATAAACTTATGAACTTTTTTCTCTTGTACAGCTAAAATAACAGTTTATCCCATAGCAAAAGAGGTTCCAGTAATTGTAAGTGACACCCGACAAATTGCTAATATCGATATGTACTTGTTAAAACATTTAAAACAAGTCATACCAAGCATAAACCATTTAAAAAGAGGGAAACTCTGGACAAGAATAGCCACTTGCCATACACAAATTACACCTCTTACTGAATAACAATCGGCCAAGGTGTGCTCAATGTTATCAACACAATTTTACAATAAAACATGTTAATATTATAATAAAGAATGTCGAACCCTTCAACCTTATAGACTTATGACATAGGAAATGTTATAGTAGAGTAATATAGATTTAAGAATACCTACAGGCGGGAATATACTATCCAAAATATTAAAAAAACTGACGAACTTTCTTCTAAATTTCTAGCGATCTAAGCAATCCAAAATGCCTTTTTCCTAAGAGTTGCTTTCATTCTACTTTGGTAGGTACATGAAATTATCTACTTCGTCCCAGAAAGATCTGATGGACAAACCATTATTCAGCAATCAATTGCATTTTTTTGCAATCTTAATCTAACGATGGTAAAATTGCCAAATTCTTCATAATATGAATCTCTTTCTGTTCCAGATGTACCTAACCAACCCCAAATGAAAGGTATTATATGTAATGCAAAAGATGCTACAATCAATTGGATGCCTATGGGCGATAATCGAGCTCCAATTTTACGTTATATTATTAAATATAATACAAGTTTCACTCCCAATAAGTGGGACGAAATGAATAATAAAATTCCTCCCGGCGATATGAATTACAATGTAAGGATGTCGCTTTTTTTTATAACGCAACAATAATTATCGATGTAAATAGGTTCCTATGAGTCCTTGGGCAAATTACACTTTCCAAGTTATTGCGGTCAACAAAATTGGACAATCTAAACCATCTGAACATTCGGGTGTATGTACAACATCGCCCGAACTTCCTCATAAAAATCCTGATAATGTCGAAGGGAAAGGGGATCGACCGGATAATTTAATCATATCTTGGACTGTAAGTTTTCATACTTTGAGACATATCTTTAGTATTGATTTGTAGCCTATGCCACAAATTGAACATAATGCGCCACGTTTCCATTACAAAGTTTATTGGAAGGAAGATATCCGAGAGAAAGAATTTCAAACCAGAGACATACAGGATTGGCAGCAAGATCATGCAGTAATTGACAATACCCCTCCTTTTACACAGTATCGAGTTAAAGTACTAGCGATGAACGAAATTGGTGCCTCTAATGTAGCTGCGAAGGAAGTGATTGGATATTCTGGAGAGGATGGTTGTATTCTAATTTAAAACATTTTTACGTTACTTTATGTTTCATTTGTATAGAGCCGACGATGGCACCGGAGAAGTTCAGTTTAATCAAAGTTCAATCGCCAACTGCAGCTTTATTAAGTTGGAATCCGGTACCTCTTAACTCAGTTAGAGGACATTTTAGAGGATACAAAATTAAAACTTGGACTGAAAACAGATTTGGCCATCGTGAAATTCAAGTACAAGGAGATGCTACAAAAGCTTTAGTTAACAATTTTGTACCTTTCAGTAAAAATTACGCACAAGTATATGTTTATAACGATAAATATAATGGCCCGCCAAGCGAAACATTAAGTTTTGACATGCCAGAAGGAGGTATTGAGTTTTGTTAACTTAATGAAGATTCTACATTCTTTTGTAGTTCCCGGACCAATATCGTCACTACAAGCCTACCAATTGGGTTCATCCGCATTTTATTTGGAATGGAAAAAACCAGAACAGCCCAACGGAATTCTCATAGGCTATAACATCTATTATGAAACTGTAGAAGAAACTGCGGTAGGGAAATTAACACCTCGCCATGAGCAAATTCGTGATCCAGATCAACTTCGTGCAAAATTAGGTGGTTTACAGCCCAATGTTAAATATCGTTTATACGTATCAGCTTTAACGAATGCTGGAGAATCGTCAAAGTATGATGTTATCAACTTTAATATTTCTTACAATGTCGAATTTTTCGTAGATATTTCATTGAACGTGAAACTAAACCTGTAGGTACAACTTGGCCGTCCGTTCCCGATTTTACTTGTCAGCGAATTCCCACTAATGACAAGTCGGCAACTATTAAAGTAACGTGGTTACCAAATTTCAAAGGAAAACCAGGCTCCTACTTCTTTGTTAAATATAAGAAGAAGGGAGATTCTGATTATATCTCTAGTAAACCTGAGGAAAACAATGATTTCTTGGAAATTCATGGATTGCAACAAGATCAAACGTACGAATTTATTCTTGTCGCTGCAGATGGCACTAATTACACACCAAGTCAACCTCAAGAAATTGACACTTATGGTACAGGCCCAATAATACAACATCATGAAAATGTCGCAACTGCCGGTTGGTTCATTGGAATGATGTTGGCCATTGCATTCTTACTTCTTGTTCTTATAATCGTTTGTATCGTTAAGAGAAATCGTGGTGGAAAATATGCTGTACATGAAAGGGAGCAAGCAAATGGCAGAAGGGATTATCCAGATGAAGGTGGCTTCCACGAATATTCTCAACCGTGAGTGTTCAATATTTATTTATTTATTGTACGTAATACATTATTTTAGTTTGGATAATAAATCTCATGGTAGAGCTTCAATGAGTAGTGAACCTAAAGTAGGTCCCGAAAGTGACACAGATTCTATGGCCGAATATGGCGAAGGAGATACCGGTGAGTATTGAATACATTTGAAATAGCAAAATGTTATGCAACATCTGCTGAACAAGGTTGTTATACTAACGGGAGGTGATGCCAGAATGGTAGATTTGTGGGAGGACTAAGCTACAAACTTCACTGCAGGATAAGAATGAGTAAGAAATTCTAACGTACTGTGTTAACCTCTTTTTTAAAATGTCACCTACTTTTGTACATTAACCATCCTAAAAATTGTATAACGATTACAAGCAACCTGAAGGTAGAATGAATAAGCAAAAAAAAAAACTTTAAAAAGAAGAAACAAATACTTAAAGTTGTGGTTTATAATATCCGTTATGCATTGGTGAAATTTGCTATTCTTATGAAGATTAATGTTGGTGACATTTGAACTTTTTACCTACTCTAATCCTGCAGTGAATGAATGGTGAGTAGCAAAGAATGACCCATCGTTATTATTTCAATTATACCACTTTATTCATTCTTGAAGTGGAACGACTATCAAAACTTGACTGAATGGCACCACCCTTGTTAGTCTTTAACCGAACTAAAAATCATGTTTAAGACGTTGACGGTTATGGAACTTCCTACTCTTTGAATTACAAAGTGGGATTTGTCACATTAATATTTTTAAGAAATGGTTTTTTGCGTTTCAATGTTTATCAAAATATTGAAAATGGCAAACCTCAAATAGAATAATTTATCCAAAAAACCTAAAATTCGGTAATAGCTTTAGCTCCCATATGGACTGCTGCCAGTTAAAAATGACCTACATGTGGGGTGTGGGTGTGGTGGGGACAGTAATGGATACAATATTTGGGTTAAATGAAATTTGAAAAGGGACCCCCTTATGAATGATTTCTGGTTAGATTTTTTAAATCTTTTCTGTTTGGTAAATACCTGGGTTCATAAGAAAAATTAAAAATTGAATATCATTACGCGTAAAAATATCATTGACTGAATTGATTCTAGTGCAGTTTTGCACTCGTTTTTAGGTCGTTCATTGTATGGCTGCTGGTTGACGGTATTTTTATCACCTGGATAACGGTATAAATATATCCATATAACAAGAAGTGAAACAGCGTTTAGTTTGCGAACGTTATATCTTTCGTAAATGGCGTGTATCGTATCGAAGTGAATTTAGTATCAGGGGATTGCTTGAAACGAGGCCTTTAATTTTATTTATATAACAGCAATAGGTTATATATTTTTGCAATACCCACAAGCAAGCGTTGGCTTGATAGCCCTAGCATCGGCCTTCACATTTCCTTTTATTCTAACAACCCTTTCAGCCATGCAAGATCAAGGGTGTATCGCCAACCCAATAATAATTTTGTAGTGACCTAATCGCTATAATAGGGCTGTCTGCTACTAAAATTCTGATTTCTTTATTCTCTGTGTGTTTTATGAAAACTTTCCTTCCCCTAATTATTACCTACTTGCTCTACCTGAAATATAGCTGGAAGTTTGCCTATTAGTTAAAGTTAAAGTTAAAGTTCAATTATTTGAAGAGGATGTGATTGTGGAGAGTCTGGTTTTAGGTCACCAGACAAAGACATCATATTATAATAATAATAAAACATATTCCTAATCACAGCAATGTTCAACCGCAGGACAGACTTTGCTGATTGCACGTTATTGTCAGATTGGTTTTTCTGCATTAGGAAATACTTTCTCCAATTCAGTTTATTTTCGAGAGATTTCACTGTCTATGAAAACTGGATGATGGTATTGCGCAGTTTCTATTGTTTAGTTAGAAGGTTGTTTCAGTAATTTTCCCTTAGAAATTCTACGGCTCATGGTTTCGGCGTAGGTTTTAGCACTTCCAGCTTACATATATCATATCATCAATTGTTTATTGTATCTTTCTTAAATATACAAGAATTCTTATTCGTCTAATAACCTAACCTAACAAACAAAACCAACTACCCTAGTTAACCCATTACAAATAAATACTTCTACCCTAAAAAACTTTCTTCACTCCTGCCCCCGTCTCTTCACCCTTTCACTCCTCTCTAACACCTCCCAGAATATCCTTTTATCTCCCTCCCCTCTTCCCTTAGCTCCTCACATTCCCTCATCATATGCCACATACTTTCCCTCCCTTCCCTGCACATTCTGCAAACCCCTTTCTCGCCCTCCCACCAATATGTATTTTCATTCTCGCATCTAAATCTCGCCACTATTCTTTTTTCCTGCAATCCCATATCCCCCAACAGGTACTCGGTCTTGCCCTCTACCACAACCTCCCGATATCCCTCATTATACCCCTCCTGTCAGCTATTCTCGCTCTCATATCCTGGCTTTGCACATCCTTATCTCTACTTACCAACTCTTCCACCATATCCCTTCTTTCCTCCCTTCTCTTTCTATCTCCTCCCTCACATGACCCACTCTCTCATAAAACATTCTCCTCTTGTCCTGTCCATATGTTATCCGTTTTTTCCTCATCTCTCTCATAACGCTCATTCACCATTACAATTTCATTCCTCTTCCTCGTACTTCACCGCTCTCTTTCCTGTCTGAACTTTTATTTTCCCAGGGTTTTATCTCTTCCTCCACTATATCCCTTCCCTGGCGTCTCTCTATCCAACCTCAACGCCCATCTCCAGTATTTTTCCTGAACTCTCTCTGATTTTTCCCACTCCTTACTAGCTTGTCAAAAATCCACCTTCTCTTTTCCATATCCTTCCCAAAAAGTCTTTCCCCCACTTCCCACAGATGTACATAAATATAAAATTTCACATAATTACTACATACATAATATAATAATGCATAATTATCAGAAAATTTAAAAATCGAGAAATTTTGTTTTTAAGAAATTATCCCTACCGTCAACGTATTAAATAATGCAGCAGTAAACAAAAGTAGTAGCACATTATGACTATTATTCATAAATCGAATTCCTTTCCATTAATAATTTTTTCTCGTTCCATATTTATTTAAGTCCCGATTTAACACGTGTTTTTTTTTTATTTTGTATTATTTATTTTTATTTTTGGTTATTAATAAATTTGTGTTGTCTTAATTTTGTGTAGAGGGTATGAATGAAGATGGTTCATTTATTGGCCAATATGGCCGTAAAACGAAGCCTGGTGAAACTACATCACAGGGATTTGCGACGCTAGTTTAATGTGTAAGAATTTTCTGTGGTTTTCTTTTTAACCAAACCTAACCTCACATCAACACCATTTTACATTTTTGTACTTAAATTAACCACTTTTTTTATTAGGCCGCTTTACTGAAGATGGTTCTTTCATCGGTCAATATGTACCTAGCAACATGAAGCAGTTAAGTTCAACTCCTACTACTGGCGGCTCTCGAACTAATGCAACGGCAACTTATGTCTAGCCTTATTAACACCTCATACGCAACCAAATATTTCATCGTACTATTGTAATTCTTCGGTATTTAGCTTAAGCATTCTACTAATATTCTTTAATAAGGCTCGTTTAGTGAATATCTCTATGGTAAGAAAGCTTTAAGTGTGGTAAATGATTTTATTATATATATGTTTCAGTTCGGCATCCTAATTCTTTCATGATTCACTTGTTTATCACAAAATCTTACCATAAAAAATACTTGGTATTGTTTAGGTTAACAATTTTTTTTTTTTTCGGATAACGATTCGTCCATTTTAGGTTTAAATATTGTAGTTTTAACACCTAAAATCAAAATAACTTACGATAATAATATTAAATGTGTAGTCTTGTTTGACTTTCATGTTATAATTTAGAAGGTGTAAATATCGCTTCTAAATTATAACGGCGAGTGTCAGATTAGCATATAGTTTATATATTTCGTTAATATTATAGGACTAGATTCTATTATTTCACATAATGTAGGATTTTGATAATTAAGTTCGTGATTTCCTTAACTAGGTTTTAAACGAAAACTTTACTACATTCAGTTACACTGCCTGATTATACAGCTCATGTGTATGTATACAAACTCATTTTTATATTTTTTTTTGTTTTCTTACAACTATTTTTGGATCTGACTAAATGTTCAACTATGGCTGTGTATATACTCAAGTGGTGTACCAAAAAGTACATATCAACATCTAGTTAGACTGAAAATGAATCTCAAGCTTACTTTTTGTTAAGGTTAAAAAACTAATTTTCTAGTTTTAATCATTATTTTTACTCCTTGAAATTATGAAGCACCTTTCTCATAAATTTTACTGTAGACATTCAAGAAACGAAGTTTTCATTTTTTACGTAACAACTTTGACCATGTACAGTTATTAATTTCGCATAACTACTTCCAGGCTTAAGTTAATATTAATATTTTCTGTGACGAGCAAATGCGAATGTTTTGTTAGATTTTAACAAATTATTGTTCCACTTATATTTGTCGTACTATAAATAAATAATTTGATGATGCAATCACTAATATCCATACCTTTAATGAGAGTATTGTGTATGTATACATATATATGTAGGTATATTAATTAATAGAGGTTGCTTTTGCGCAAAGTATTTTATGTATTATAATTTTAATTTTTACAAGTTGAATTTGTGCAAAAACAACCTCTACCATAACCTTAATTTGTACAAGGTAATCTCTTGAGTGATTGCGTTTTAGGTATAAATTGTATTTAGTTAACAAACACATAATTTTCCCTATCTAACTTATGCACTTTGCGAAGTAAATTAGTACTGCGAGTAAATTTGCTTGAATAGGCTGAATGACGTGTACCGAGCATTAATACAAAATTATTTCCACACATCGCACTATTTTAGGGCATATAAAAAAAATTTCACTATCGGTGGATAGTTGGTCTTCGACCATTACAAATTAGAGGATTATATTTTTTTATCATTTGGAATGTGGTCATTGTATGGAGTGTGTCAGAAAAATTGTGGTATTTTTAAGAAGTTTGGGGCGGTGCTAGTATAATGATTATGCGTTTACATACTTGTTGCTTGTTAAATTACTTACGATCGCTTTTTAATGTCTGTCCTTTTAGTTGCGGTATATTAACCCGTCACAATATTAACACGAAATTAGTTACGAATAAAAATTAATATATTTTATATCGGTGTAGTATGTGCTTTTGTATGTGTAAAATATATGAAAGTTTGTCGCTCAGCATGAATTTTTTAAAGATGTACTATTAACAAAATGATGCACTGTTGGATATTACGTAAGATATTTGATACTTGAATATATTTATTATTATATAGCTGCTTTTATTAGAATAACATTTTTGTTACGAATATATATTTTATTTTTTAACTTATTATGTACACATTCAATCTAACAATGAACGTATTTTTTTATAAAATTGTCATCATTTCGAGGCAGCTGTAATTTTGTTATTGTATAGGGAACTGTGTGTATGGCTAAAATCATACTAGAGAATTAAGTGGTCAATTCCCATGGAGCACCATATATTAGAACTTTAACGAAAAATTTTTATTTTAAAAGCTTTCACAAACGGTTTCCTTATTTATATGCCTATGTAGTTACAGATAGATTTTGTTAAAACAAGTTTCGATTTATTTTTTTATAATTTACGTGGTTATGTCAGTTTGCACTCAATAAAAATTAAATATTGTTTGTGTTTAGTCATTGCATATTAACATTTAACCCTTCTCTACTATAGAACGTTTTTCTCATCACTGTTACTATAGTGAGTCTCAAAGACTCCTTTTTAAAAACAAATATGAGAAAAAAGCTTGTTCTGTTATTTTAAATATAATATATTTAAAATTAAAACTAACAGGATTTCTTAAATATTACAAAGAAAACTCGTCAAAAATGAGTACAATATATGGACTCTATTATCGTATTAGCCCGAATTTAACGCGACTCCCAAATTTTCATAAAGATATTTAGAAAAAAAAATATTCATAAAAGAATTCAAAGAGAGTAAAGTAAGCATTTATTTAGGTAATTATAGGTAGGTAATAACACTGGGAGTGGGAATTGGTCGGACATTCTGTCCTTGTTTATATTACACTACATTCCTTAAACCCCGAATTTAACGCGAGTCGATTTTTTAACGGAAAATAAATGGTCGAAAAATATCGCGTTATATTCGGGCTAATACGGTATTTAACTTTTTTTAACATGACCGTAATTATACTAACCTTATTAACATTATATAAGAAAAAACATGCCAATGTTTCGTTACAAGCTAATACAAAGGTCTGACTAATACATATAATACAAAAAGTTTTCTCTTAACAAATCGAAACATGCAGTTGGAAGAACGAGTCATTATTTTAGAACAAATTTTTAACGCATGCTGAGGCAAATGGTTTTATGGCAGCAAAAATTTCTGCAATGCGATAGTGCCAAATCTTTTAGAAACTTACTCGTTGAATTGGTACATTTCCCTTATAAGAGTTAAAAAGAACAAATGAGTTAACTGTACTTATGTCTAAGAGTCTAAGGAAAACAGTCATAGGCCATCTTTGGGTTCCTCATAAACTGCTGTAATTGGCACATTTTTTATCTAAAGTATCAACCCCATTTTTTGTCAAATTATAAAAATCAATTGAGTCTGCTTTGTTGTCTACCGTGGAAACTGAGTGGTGCATGCACGACAGCTAATACCTACTGACCACACAAACTACTCCTTGTGGAAAGCTGCGAAGAAGCTTAAAAGACCTCAAGTACATGTTTCACCTATACGTACTCCCAGTGGCTCCTGTGCAATAATCCCTGAAGAGAAAGTGGATGCATTTGCGACAAGTCTTTCAACCTTACCCCTCCAAACTTTACAGCTGAACAAGTAGTAGAAGCAACCGCTCAAACTCTTGAAAAATTGACAACAAAAATAATAACTAAAAACCTAAATGGCTGAACAAGTCTTTCAAATATGACCATTATCGGCCAATCAGCATTCAGTCTACATTAGCCAAAATCTTTGAAAAACTAGTACTTCATCATCTTAAACCAATGATAGATCACTTGATAATTCCTCAGCAACATGGTTTTCATCCAGGGCCCAATCAAGTTTAGTTTTATTCCAGCAGGAAACTCTGATCGCCATGGAACAGGGGAAACAATTAGACACCATGTATGCTGACTTTTCAAAAACCTTTGACAGAGTCAATCATCACGTCTTAATAAATTCCACCCATGCCGATTAATAAATAAGTTCTCAACATTTGGGATTCATGATGATCTGCTCAGATGGTTGAATAGTTACCTTCATGGCATACCTCAGATGGTGAAGTTGAAATCCCTGTACCATCTGGTACCCTACTTGTTCAAAATATTCGTTAATGACATCTACAGATGCTTCAAAGGAATAAAGTTCCTATTATTTGCTGACGATCTAAAAATATATTTTATGGTGTCAGGTCAGGAGCATCAACAACATCATTTACAATATTATATAGAAGTACTAGACTTGATCTTATGCGGCGATGCTGAAGATATACCATATTCACACTTGTCAGCAGTGTTTGATGTTCACAATTCCTCTCTGGATATAGAGTCCATAAATTTTAAAGTGCAGGAATTTACAAAATTTCCGCTGAACTGATTCAACTCTGTTGATATCAATATCATTTCTACCGTAAATAACACCCTCTGAGTTTCCACTAGTCATTATTTGGACAAATTCTTCCTCATAAAGAAACTGTGAAAGATCTTGGAGTTACTATGGATGTTGCGTTAGACTTTAGGTGTCACATAGAAAATATTGCTAAAAAAGCCAACTCAATCCTGGGGTTTGTATCGAGGAACACCAAACAGTTTAAGTCGCTCAAGGTTTTATACACCACTCTAGTGAGACCAATTTTGGAATATGTGAGTACAGTGTGGTCTCTTCACTACATGTCACACATGGATCGACTAGAGGCAGTACAGAGAAGATTTCTGAGAATAAACTGGTACAGATAAACAGGCGAATAAGGTGAAGTACCCTATGAAGACCTACCTGGCATCTCTCGGACTAAAAACATTATTGGAAGCTAGATCTTATTTTTTTTACAAAATAGTCCACTCTCTGGTAGACAGTCCACAGTTGTTATTGCTCCTTCACTGGCATGTTCCAGCTGCCAGAACCAGACTAACAGCTGACGTTCGCATCCACCGTTATCTGACCAATTACCTAAAGCACAGCCCCATTCCAAGAATGATGACGCAAGCTAAACGTCGATATCCTCAACATTAGTTTACCGCGATTTAAACGGTTTCTAGTATATGGTTAGCTTTGATGGAAATCAATTACAAAGTTTCTTATTGTACAATGTTCTTCTTGTTCTCTTCTTGTTTATTGTCTAATGGACAGTTTGCCCGTGAAATAAATAAATAAATAAAAACCCTAAAACAACTACCTACCTGACAAGGTATTCAAAGCTATACAACTTCTTATCAACGCCCTTCTCGTCACTCATTCATCCCTCATCAATTTATGTTCCCTTGCCTTTGTGAATGCCTGACATTATAATAATCTTTATTTCCATTTATGTGTAGATAACAAAATTATAGCTTCTTACAAAATAAATAAAATGAATTCTTCTTAAATTTGCAACAAAAAAATTAAATTAAATTGGAAATCCCCCCCCCCCCCCCGCAAAGGCATAGCCAGAGTGCGGGTGCGGCGTTCAGACCTCCATTAAACCTTTGTTATACTTTTTTTTTATAATGTACAAGTCAGCAAGTGCAATACATATTTCGAATTATTGAATATAAACATGGTTTAGGTTGGTAGACTAAGTAAATAGTTAATAATATTTCTACAGATTTGTGTAGGGTTAGCCAGAATATTGGGAGGGAGATCAGCATACCAGACAGGACCCCTGTAAGACCAGTGCCTCTGGGCTGGGGTCAGTTTCTTCGAGACATTGGCAAATGCATTGGTCCACGCACTAGAGCAAGTAGCAAGCAGCAACACCCTCAAGCTCATGAGAAAGCCGACGAGTTAGCCCAACTGGCCTCAAAACAGTTGTTTTATCATTTTCATTTTATTTGCACAACACATAGTGTTTACATCGTCGATTAAAAGATATGTAATTATAACACATAAAAAAAAGACTAATACGCGTTACAATCTATGCACGATGGTAGGTACTGTTCAAATATACTTACGCATAAGTCGTGGTTATGCACCAGGATGATCTTAAGTCAGTTTTAGATTAAGAAACTCATCATACGAGTATATTGCCTTTGATAGGAGACTATTTTTGACTGCAGCCCTAAAGATTCGAGGGACCTGTCCCTCACATGTAGGGGCATTTTAAACAATCCGATGCCCATGAAAGCAAAGCTCCTCTCAGATTTAGTTAATGTAATTAAGGGAGCCCTGGCAACAGTATCTCCTGTACCTGGTGTCGTATTCATGGTTCCCTCGTTCCAGTAGTTCAGGGTGTCTTTTCACATAGCACACTGCCTCCATGATGTATAGTGCAGGAAATTTCAGGATTCCAAAGCCGCTGAATTTGGTTTTGCAGTCTGCCCTATAAGGGAGACCTGCCAAAATACGAACTGCCCTTCGCTGCAAACTGTATTCTGCACATTTCCGCTGAGTTGCCCCACACAAGAATGCCATAGTATAAGCATAAGATATGTAGAAGTGTGGAAGTGATGTTTTGATTCAACCTGTGCATTCCATGTTAACTTATCGTCGACATAGATGCCCAGGAATTTAACACATTTTGAGTCTGCTTGTTAAGTGCATGAGGAGTGTAAGATTTGCTTGCTTCTGTTTAATGCAAGACGATGGCTAACGAACCACGGGTGACTCAGGGCTTTGTCTATTAGTTTCTGCAGTGCACAATATTCGTTTGACTTTAAACAAAAGTTCAGTCGTGTGCATCTACAATTTTACTACTCCCTGGTATAGCAAACACATCGTTTATGTACATGATGAAAAGTGCCGGGCCCAAAGTAGATCCTTGACGAACCCCGATACTTACCGATAGTCTTCCCTGTAAAGGCTACTGATTGTTTTCTTCCTGCACCATAGGAGGCAATGAGTCTTACCATTTGGTCACTAAATTTATATAGTTTGAATTTGTCCAGCAACAGGCGCCACGAAACGCAATCGAATGCCTTAGATGCCTTTCTGGTGCAGAGTTGGCTCTTCCGCTTCTACAGTATCAACTTAATAACTCAAGACACCGAAGCTCAGCACAAAGGCTAGGGCAACTTGATGTTAGACTGCCGTCATGCAAGAGAGGCGTTCAGATAGGATCATCTCGTAGCCTGCCGTGTTTTTGCACAGGGCTATCAAGGAATAGTAAACAAACACATGACACATGCACTCGTGCACCGGATGGGCTCGGTCGAATTATCATATTTGTAGACAATGTTACATAGACGACAAGACGGCACACCACATGCTTTGTGAGTGTCCCGTACTTGTACAACTGAGACGATCCATGTTGGCCAAACGATTAGAGGCCGCTTCCACTTTCCATCCTCAGATTCATGTCGCGTGTGGGAAGGTTTCAGCGACGTTGTGACTATAATCAGGGAGGTAGCACAAAAGGCGCCGAATAGAATGGAATATGATAATACATATAACATGCACAAATGTAATTATAATCTCTTTTCTCGGTTGTTATCCAATAAAACAGTAAATTTACCTGTTCAAAAACGTAAATAAGAATGAGCAATAAAATTTCAGAGATTTGCGACTTCTGTTAGTATCCCTTTTTTCTGGTTACACTAAACTTTGCTACAACTCTGTACATTAAAATTTACTGGCTCTGTATATGTAAAACCATCCCATTGTCATGCGTAGATGATACCAACTTAATAACTGGCGGGTTATAATCTATCGAATAAAGTAATTGCTCCGGTAGTATTTTCTAAAAAGCTTGTATTAAAGCTCTCATTTTAGTTACATCAAAGGCGAAGTGGAAGAAAAATTGTAATTTAAAACAGTGTAAAAACAATACAGATATTTGTATTAATTTAATTTAACGTAATAGTAGTAATTGTGCAAAGAAAAGAGGTTATACATTCTATTTAGGGACTTTGTTGTTTTACATATTTGGTAAAACTTCTTTTATTATCCAAAGTGCGCAACGGTTATTGTGTAAGTGGAAATTTGACATTTGTAACCAAACAAATGATTATAACATTAGTGAAAGGTATAATATTTATCAAAAGGTACATATCGTTTTATTTATTAAAGTGTGTTTAAGTAGAAGCAATTAATATTGTTTTAAAAACTGTTACTGTATTGTTTGTCTTTTTTTCTCCAATATGGCGACTGTAGCGTACGTATGATCATGCAATGATATTCGCAAATTGATACCTATGCGTCTGTGTTCCGTTTTGTAAACAGAACATTCTAGAAATTTAATAAGCTTTATTAGACGTTGTTTAATGATCTCCCTTAAAAATCGTTAATAATCATTTCTAAGGAATTCATTTAATTGTAGGTCTTTTGTTCAATTGGTGGATATTTTGTGATGTGCTGAAAATGCAGATTTAACTTAACAATTTCTTTTAAATTTTGGTAAGTATAGATTGCGTTTTTTTTTCTACGTTAATTCTTATTTCTTTTTATAGCATTAGTGAGTATTAGAACAGAAATGGATCAGAAATAACCCTACATTATTCATTAATAATGATAGTGCAGTTCATGTTGGTAATTATTTTTTTTTATCTTTTATTGTCAAGTGAATGTAGTACTATATTTATTATTTGCCTACTGCATTTATTGCAAATCGTGGATCATTGCCTTAATCTTTCATATCCAATATTATTTTCAAGCATTCCTTGTTTATAGGGTTAAGAGGTTAGATCTACATATTACTTTTTCAGAATGCAAACATGGAAGTTTGATAATTGCGTTATTTGTGAAATTATATTGTAATTTATAAACCCAGATGTTTCATAAATTTTAATTTTTCTTCTACAAGGTAAATTGTCTCATTTCTTATTTCAAAATTACAAATATTAGTTTCAAACATTATTATGTATATAGTAAGAATGTAAGTACAGGATGGTCGATGGTAATCTGATTTTTTTTTAAATGAACAGTGCACAGTTATTTTTTACGGCAAATTTTATTATAATAGACAAAATTGTTTGTCATTACATCCCATTTGAAGTTCAATATCACTTTTAAAAGATTATGTCTGGTAAGTGGTGTCCCTCTTCCTGAATGCATTTTTCCAGCCTTCGTAGAATCTGCCATCATATGAGTCATCAGTTCACCGTTGATTGTATCCCTTATTGCTTTCTTTAGTTCTACCAACCTGCGGGGACTGTAAGAGTGTCTATATACGTGATTGGGGCCGTAAAAAAAATCACAGGTACTCAAGTCGTTTGATCTTGGGGCTTCATGCCTCAAACCACTTGCATGGACACAGGAGCAGTGTGTGCGGTGGCACCATCCTGTTGGGAAAAAAACATTTGCAAATCCAGTTGCAGTCTGCGCAGTCCGGTGTGCAAGAAATTGTTCCGTAACTGGCAGTACATTCATCAAATCGGAAGACTAATTTTTGGTAATACCAGCAGAGTACTAGTCATTTTAAAAACGTCAGGTTCCCATCGGCCACCCTTTATATGGAGCCTACATCATTATAGGGAAACAAAATTATGTGCGTTAATGCGTTTTGCAATAATTTATTTATTTAAAAATTGCAACATTTGAATTTCAATAAAATACGGGTTGCGAATTAATTTAGTTTAGAGAGCTAAGTGAAATCACTTCGTGCTGCAAAGTAGTTCTTATGGATTCTTAAGAGAAGTCGAATATTGTCACACTTTTTATTATAGGTGAGTGTGGCAGTGCAATGGAACTAAACACAATTATGTACAAGCTATGAAGTGAAAGGTGTTTGATTTTTGTGATTAAAAGTATCGTCGTTGATTCTGCAATAACTGCTATGTGAAAAAGTGCAATGAAATAAGACATTTTAATTTGAATTGTAGGGTTTTTTATAAGTTTTTGTTTTACTAAACGCATGAATATGTTGCTTAACAAGTCCAGTTAGTAATTAAAGTTGGGTTACTTTACCTAAAAATTGGAATTAATAGTTATTGTGTTACATAGCAGATTTTTCGTGGTCCCATTTTTTGCACACATAGCAGTAATTTCATTGTACATAACTGTTTGACCATTAAAAAACTGTATTATAACCTAAATGTATTGAGTACATTTACAACCCAAATGATAATGTAACAAAACAAAAAACGACAATTAATAATAATATTTTATTTAAACATGTTCTAAATCACTTTACAAATGTTTCACAATGTTGGAGGTAGTATTAATAACAGCCCTCGAAAGTAATATCCATAGCAAAGGCAATGAAAAAAGAAAGAGCCAATGGCCCAAATCTAACGTAAAAGAGAAACGTAATAATCTAGTGTACAGCTGATAATATTCATTAAAATGCAAATGTAGGCTAGTGTACAAAAAAACGTCTCCATTATTGAGCTCATATATTGTAAAATTATGGACCTGCAGTTTTTGTTTATAATATATTGCTGGCTCTTCTGTTTTTGTACAAAGCAGTAGGTACACTCTGCAAGTCCACATCACCAACCTTTCTGAGTTGGGGCTATCCTTGGCGGCGTTTTTAGCAGTGCAAACATCTTTTTTTTAATATGACTGTATGTGTATTCCTCATCATTAGTTCTACAGTATGTATCGCGCTGATTTTTTCTAGGGCGGTTATTTGGCATTTTATCTTTTTTTAATAGACCTGTGAACTGTACCATTCCAACTGATGCCAATTAATTTTCTGTGCACCATTTTTTGTAGACGTCATACATGTGAAGGTAGGTTCTAAAGTTGACTCTTGCCACTTGCCACTTTAGAGAGTAAATCGTTTTCTTCATCACTCTCACTCAAGCTTGGATTAGAAGACACCGAGTTCTTCTTTACCCACCTCATAGAAGTATCTCGTCCTAAATCAATGGTATTGAGGAAGAAAGTTGGGCAAACTTTCACCTTTTCTTCTGTCCCAGTTGGTAAAAATAAATTGTGCTCTTCGCTTTTAAAACGTTTACCTTGTACTTCTTTTCTTCTTCTTTTATTTCCTCTAGTAGCTACCAGTTCCTTAATGTAGGCTTTCTACTCATACCATGTCTTTAGGTTCTTCCAAAAATTGTCAAAAACACCTTTCCCGTCTTGCTCTGTTACTTGAACGCACATAAATGAGCTCTTTGTTGGTTTTTTGGAAGCGAATTATGCGAACATCTGCGCTTGATAATTCTACCATCTTCGATTTGGCCTGAGTTATTATTTTCTTTTTTGGCCAGTATCTTGTTCACCACATACTCTTTTTTTCAATGTTTTTCTTCTTTTCTTCGAAACGGTTTTCTTGTTTCTACCTTCTAGACTTTTTATATAGTCTGCTTCTGTGTCTTTATCAAAAGTCTTCTCCGAATTATTATTTTTGTCTGCATGCTCTCCTTTCGGATTCCGTGATATGTAATGGTATTTCCTGTATCACCATCTACATTTATACTGTCTTTTGCGCCTTCTTCCACATTTTCGTTGTCCTGTCTTTCAATAATGTTAGATATTAGAGATGGTTGTATCTTCTTCAGCGAAATCGACGGTGGACTGTTCAGTTTTATTGATGCATACACTCACAATAACATGTGCTGTAATGTCTGAATCATCTATAGGTTCATTTGGGAGCTCGCAATTTGCAATAGAACAACGCTTTTTAGAGCGCTGTTCAACATCAACATCATCAGGAATCAACACTATTTAACTATTATCCTCATTTACTGTAGCTGCAATTTTCTGAGTAACTGAAGGTTCTTGGGAATCGTTTTCTGCAAGAGCCAAATTCAAAATTCTTTTACTCCGAAATCACATCTAGTCAAAAAATGGCTTCTGGAGATGGTGCTGCCACAGGTAGCACAAAACAATGCAGCTGCTGTGAATTGATTCTACAATTATTAGACACCGTTAATATCAAAGACACAAAAGACACAAGTGAAATTAAAATAATATGAAGATGGAAAAAATATGTAAGAATTATTAGAAGATGTGAAACAGAGTGAAAACACAAATGGAGAACAAGTACAGCTTTATAAAAGTTGGCTTACATAGAAAAGTAAAATGTCTATGAAGGTAGTAAAACCCTTCGGATAAAATACCTCATAAAGATCATAGATCCAACATGCCACTCTTAGGGTGGCTTTCGAAGAGGAAGAGAAATCCAAAATCAAATATAGGTTATAGCAGTTATCGGAAAAAAATTGTGAGTGTAAATAGGGAAGCTCATGTATGATGCTTCATCGATCTGCAAGAGACTTTTGTTTAAGTTTAAGAACGCTATTTTTAATTTCTCTAATCATAAAAACGTCACTAAATAAGTATGTTAATTATTCACGTGTAATTTTCATAAACTCAAAAATACACAGCAAGTCAACCGACAACTATCCACTATTTACAACAAAACTCCACCATTGTTAATTTCAGTTACGAATTCCGTTGGGTCTAACTAAAGATAGTTTTTGTGCTTTATTTAGCTTTTCTAAAAAATGTTGTAAAGGTTTTTCAATGTTTTAAATATTTTGTTTTAATTAATAACCTTAATTTATTTTTAACTATCGAAACCTGTAAAGTTTTAAAGTTCCCTTAAAAACTTACTATTATTACAGGATTTATGGCATATTAGCTAAGCAACAAACTAACAAGTTTAGTTCTGTGCATGGATGCATTCTCCTTGTCCTTGGTTAGTTGGCTACCAACAGTCGTGCAGTTAAATTGTGTGTTTGCATAGTAAGCTTTGTTAATTACTTGTACAGGTATTAATTAATTTTCATTTTTAGACCATTTAATGCAATTATCCTTTCAAAAAATTGAATTTCCTAAGACAGTAAATGTTTGCTTTTAAGGAATTCCTTCATTTTCTTACTATGAGTTCATTACTATATATTGTAGTGTTGAAAATATTCAAATATGACAGTCTTTTTGTAAAAGTTGCATTTTTAAATGACATTTATAAATTTTAAATGCCGATGTAGTTCTTTTAAAACCAAATAGTTTTTAAATGATTCACATATTGCATCACTATCCCTAAGTAACACCTGATATTTTAGTTTTGTATCTATCCTGGTTCTTTGATTGTTCTTGGTTAGTTTATTACTGCAGTTCATTTGTGTTTGATTAGTAAGCATGTGTATTGAGATTTGGGAATATGCGCAAGGTAATAATTAATTTTGTTTTCAGGGATTTAGTGCAATCATCGCTTATATGTTGAAGAATCTTTAATTGGCTCTGCCAAGATGAAGATAGATCGTACTCGTTTGCGAAAGGGGACCTCCGAAATACCTGCGGAGTGTCACGCCCTCATAGAACGATTACGCCAATGTTCTCGCCCTGCTCTTCTAGAAGAATTGTCAAAAATCAGTACCTGGACTTTCGGTAAATGCGAATTATACCACTGGATTGGGGTCCTCGACGTTTTTGATTCTATTCTTGAGGAAGCTACCCAAAGTGCGCCCGCCTTGAAATGGGCCTTGAATTGTGACACGTCTTATGACGCTTCGGTAAGAGTATTTATCATTAATAAGTATTTAAATGTTTATACGTTCGCAAAAGAATTTATTAGTAATCATTTGATTTCTTTTTTTGTTTATAACAAAAACTGATAATTGCAAATGCAGTCTAAACACTTAACAAAGGTTGTTTATTCTACCTGAATATACTTCCTGTACAATAAAAGGAATATTTGTGCAAAATATTTTCTGATACTAAATGTTTTCATTTTATTTTATACAATTATTTTATTCAGTGGGTGTAAAAAAATGTGATTGTGTGATTTTAAAATCAAAATTCACATTAAGATCGAAATATATGTTTCAATAAATTTGAATCTCCCCTTTATGTTAATTTTTATAATAATTTTTGTAACTTTTTATAGTCACTTATCCATTTTATACAATGTGTCTCAATTTTTAAGGGCAACATTATTGCAAATACAACACTTTGTATAATTTTTTTTATCCAAGCTCTTGTTTACCATTTGCATTCTTTTGAAAACCTTAAGCAACTTTAGGATAAACTTGTGTTTGATATCGTCAGCGAAACCCGATAAAGTGTGTAACTCCACATTTTGTTGAATTTTAGATTTTAATGTCATCTATCAGTCCAATGCAAAAAATATAACTGTAGAAATTTGTGTATGTAACTTACAATACTTGGAAATGTAAAAACTTTATACAGCGGAAATATGTACATATATGTAACTCCAGTCACCTATTATTATTTGTAAATGAAATATGTATAACTTCCCTACTAGTTCTATAACCTGACTTGCTTGTTAGCTTTTGGCGGTATATTGTGTAATGAGTTTTTGACAATATAATAATTGTTGGGTGATCAAAAGTATGGTAAGTGTATCCATAATGATTTGACTCCCCAAAATCAAAGTGGAACCATAATGTAATTTAGATAAATATTCCTTTAAAAATACGTTGGAGTTGCACATTTTTCCTTTGAAATTACTTTACCGGCTTAACCAGTTGTTACAAAAAATTTTTTGCTTTCTCCTGAAAAATTCATTAAAATGGAGTTACCCGCTTTTCGGGTTTCGCTGACCATATATCAATTGTTGAAAGCAGTAACAGAGTCACTTGCATTTGTTTAGATGCCATGGTCATCTGCATTAGAATCGAATGGATATGTAGAATATAATAAAACACACCTCTATGGCTGACTTTCTTTTAACGTTACAAAAGGATAGAGTTTTTCTAAAATTCCTTTAAATTATAAAAGTTGGGAGCATGTATTTGGAAAGTTTATTTCATATAAAAAAATAGCAAACAAAATGTTGATATTGGTAATTCAAAAATCAAAAAAGCCACTTTTAAAAAGTAAAGATACTTCTCCAATTTATTTGATCTACAATAAGGGAAATCAAATGTTGAATAACTGGTTTTACACATTTTATTTTTTGGTGATGGGAACGAAATAAATATTTTTTGTGTAGGATGTGTATGTACTTCTCTGAAATAATTAAAAAAATTTTACAATGCATTTATTAAGAGATATATTTTTTTTTAGGAAAAGAAACTGCTGCTATGGACCTTACATTTCACTACACTGCTTATTGAACATTCTTTTTCGCGTCATCTATATAACTCAATGGAACACCTTCTTACGTTGATGAGTTCCAGTGATATGAATGTAGTTCTCGCAGTTCTTAATTTATTATATATGTTCTCTAAGCGTAGTAACTTCATAACACGTCTCGCGAATGAAAAACGTCAAGCTTTACTATCGCGTTTACATTACTTAGCAGAGGTAAGTTTGTAAAAATGATAAGTTTTGAAATACACTCTATTTTGTTTAGAGCTGGGGTGGAAAAGAAAATGGTTTTGGTTTAGCAGACTGTTGTATACCTATCCGACCCATTCCACACTCTGCGACCACCCTTCACTTTGAATTTCACAAGGACCATTCTATGGATAAAGAAAGTAAAGAATTAAAAGATGCGAAATTAAAGAAAAGCTCCAGTTATATTCATATCGAAAATGTGGACAAGCTGAATAAAACTCCAGCGGAAATAATGAAAGGATTAGTTCATTTATACTTCATACCACCAGATAAAGAGGTACATATGTTCCTTCATAAATTTATTTGTGTGTGCTAACTTATTTTTTAGATGTGGTTATTCACACATGTACGACTGGCCCACCATTTTGCAGAGTATAAAACTCGATTGTTATGTGTTCAAGCACGTTTACAAGCATTATCTGTATTAGTGTATTCGAATGCTTTGCAAGACTCTGCACATACCCTATTATATAATGGATTCCTGGAAGAATTAGTGGAATTAATAGAGCTCGATAATCCCGAAATGGTTGATATTCGATCTGCGGCACTTAGAACTCTAACGTCAATCATACACTTAGATAGGAATCCCCATTTTCCAAAGTAATATTGTCAGTAATTTTTACGTTTATTCTAAAGCGATCTATCTTTATAGGAAATCAGGATCCCGTTTAGCAAGTATCATAGACGTCACAGGTGCTAACCAATATCACGGTTTTCTACCTACATTAGTACGTCATTGTATTACTTCGTTAACACGACAAACCATTGTAAAAAGCGAACCTTTAACATCAACGTCTTCCTGTGAAGACGACAAGTTACCCACTGTCAATCTACCTTTAACAAGTGGCGATCTTTGTACGAAATTTCCTTTGCCATTGGCCACAGCTCTATTTTCTTTTCTGTATCATCTTGCTAGTTATGAAGCAGGTGGGGAGGCATTAGTATCGTGTGGCATGATGGAATCCCTGTTGCAGGTTATTAATTGGAATGGAGTTGAGCTTGAACACATTACGGTAATAAAATGTACACTAACTAAGATTGTCATTTAAAATTGAAATGTTGTAGTTTGTAACTCGAGCTGTGAGAGTTATCGATTTAATAACAAATGTGGATATGCAAGTGTTCCATAATCATGGAGGACTTCAAAGCTTCATCAATCGTTTAGATGTAGGTCTTTGTTTAAAATTACTTAGTTCTAATATATTATATTTGCAGGTTGAAGTTCAACTGTGTCGACCCGAGCAGACTTATGAATTTAAACCAGTTGCTTCAATTGACCTTACAATTTCCGATGTCGACGAAGATTTTATAAGCAATTACGAGTGTCAGAGTAATACGGCAAACTTAGGGAAAACTTGCCTTCCTCAACGTGCCGCTTTATTAAAATCCATGTTAAACTTTTTAAAAAAGGCGTTGCAAGATACCATGTTTTCTGATAATGTCCGTCATGTTATGGAGGGAATTTTACCTTCTGCTTTAAAACACATCATCGCTAATGCAGAATACTATGGACCATCTTTATTTTTGTTGGCAACAGATCTTGTAACAGTATATGTTTTTCAAGAACCAACATTACTTTCTACACTACAAGATAACGGTTTAACTGATGTCATATTACATGCCCTATTGATTAAAGACGTTCCTGCTACCAGAGAAGTGTTAGGTTCTTTACCTAACGTGTTTAGCGCCTTATGTTTAAATGCTAGAGGCTTACAATCATTTGTAAAATGTAAACCTTTTGACCGCCTTTTTAAGGTGTTAGTTTCACCCCACTATTTATCTGCAATGAGACGTAGGCGTAGCTCAGATCCAATTGGAGACACAGGTAAATATTAACCATTTTAATTGGTTTTTTTATTCACTTCCTTTTCTAGCTTCTAATTTAGGAAATGCGATGGATGAATTAATGCGCCATCAACCAAGCTTAAAGGCTGATGCAATCGCCGCAATTGTTAAACTTTTGCATGAGTTATGTCAATTAGGAACTGATTCTAAATATATATGTTGGAGACCACATAGTAAATCAGATTCTTCACCTGTAACTGTTCGAACACCGATTAATAATGAAGGTAGGAACTATTTGTGATTTTCGTATCAATAATTACCATGGAATAAAAACACATTCCTGTCTAAATTTAATGCTATTAAAACTAATATAAAGAATTGAGTCACATTCGGTACTGTCAAGAGCTACCATTATGAAAACCTTAATGTCTAGTTTTTTTACTTAATGAAAAACGGTGAAGTTTAATTTTTGGTCTCATTAGATGTGCAAATTTTTTCTTTCTGCTAATATTAGACAATTTTATTTGTTATCATTTGAAACAGCACAGTTAAGAGGAATAGTTGCGATTGCTCAAATAATGACAGGGTTTACATTTTGTTCATTCGTGTGCCCTCTGTGGCTTTCCACTACTCTGTGGAATTATCCTACAGAGCAGAAACTTTTGTAGTAGGTGGCTATACCTTGAATGTGTGCCACACGATGACCTTTAAATCTTTGCGTCTAAAGAAGGGGCTCCTCCACTTTCCTGAGGAGCAATTTTGTCAACTGAAACCATTAACTACAGAAACAATGAAACTTAGCATATACATTGAACATTTGCCGGGCGCCTTTCAAATTTGTGCATACTGAAAAATTGTTACTATGCATACAAAATTAATAATTTGCCTGTGTGGTATCAAGCTTTTACAAAAACCCTTAGGGGGGTGTGTCCAAGGTAGCTGTATGTTTACAAAAGGTGCACTCAAAACAAACAGTAGGAAAGAATGGGAAATTTAAATTTATAAAGAACCTGTAAAAATTGCTTATTGGGTGGGTTCCTTAATAAGACGTAAATTGTAAATATTTAATTCATATCAACAGTAATAAATTAATTACTAAAAAATAGTTTTTAATTTTGAAGGCTAAATTTACTATATGGTTTTAGAAGCACATGATTGACTGATTCTGTCGTGACAATGTTTATTATTAAACGTAGTTCGCATATATATTCTTAATCCTTTGCGCTGTTTTGTGTTTGAGAATTTGTCTCATCGCGAGACCAATGACATTTGTAATTTTCCTTTTAAATGATTTGTTTTTCTGCTCGTACAATCCTACTTATTTATAAGGTCGGTACATTATCAGGTAAATTCCTAAATGAATTATAAAGGTATACAATTATTTAATTAGAGGTGTTTCAAAATCTCCTGACCCGTGAGATGCGCGGCGAGATTTAAAACAATTTCGAAAAGTAGACACGACGTTTTGCGTCGAGAAACATCGGCAGTTAAAATGCCATCCTAAACATGTAGAGTAAATAAATATAGGTGTAATTATTTACAGAACTTCATATTAGTATCGTAGTATCGCGTTTAAATAAATGCCGCCGCGCATCTCACGGGTCAGGAGATTTTGAAACACCTCTACCTGGTAGTACTATTAAACTTTATTTTATAAAGTCCACGTAAGTAAGTACTTCTTGGGGGTTGTTATTTTTATTTTTAGTTTACATAATTATTTTAAACATTATGGTTAATTCGTGTGTGTATATCAAAAACATTTATTTTTATTTGATTTCTATCGATACTGAGGACATTTACTCCGTAGAATTGTTTTTAGAAAATAATTAGCATTGATTATAGATAGATTTGTGTGTACCTATTCAATGTAAGTAGGTACCTACGTAAAACTTCAGAAAGTTATGTGACAAAGATTCGGCAACATTGAGATATCTTTGATTTAAATTTTAAAACTTCCAGGTACTTGTCCTTTTTGTAAATAGCCTCGGGTACAAATAAACGTTGCAAATTCGATAATATTTTGTTAGGCAACACACCTTATTAAACGACAGAGTTTTTAATGGCGTTGCTTCTCTTATTTGATACTCTTTGATTAGAGACGTAACGAGTACTCGGCTAACCGAGCAGCTCTGCACCGAACCGAGCCAAACCGAGTAATCGGTTCGGCCGAGCACTTCTAAAAAAGCTCGGTCTGTTTTGCATCGTCCTGCAATTCCGCACGATGCGCACATTCCACGACGAAAGTTACGACATCGGCGTTTTATAAATTAAAAGTATACCTTTTTGCTTCGCATGCACACCTACCATCGCATTAATATGACTCATACTTGTCCAACATTTAGTTCACTTCAAGTCTGAACTTAAATAAGTAATACCTGAATATTTAACTGTGACGTAGTTTTATAATTTATAGTACTCGGTGCTCGGACGAGTGCTCGGTTCTGCAGAACACAAACCCAAAAATGCTCGGGCTCGGCCGACAGAGCACTTTTTGATACTCGTTACGTCTCTATCTTTGATATAATGTATAGTTTTTGCAATATTAGATATCAAAGATATACCTCTGTAGTTTGAAGGGGAATGTTTTAATATTAGATTTGTGTGTTAGTTGATTTACTATTCATAAGTGGCAATTGATTGATACTACAGAAGTAATTATTCATCAGCTATTTGTAGAGAATCACAGATTTTTGCTTGTTATCATATTTATTCAACATTTAATGTTATTACTTTGCCTAATTTAGTATTCATAATGTCCCACACTTTTTTTGGTTCATTTCAATTCGATTTCTGTTATAATTTGTTTTAGCAGTAACTGTTTCTCTATTTAATGACTTAACATAATTTTCATATTCTGTTTTAAGCTCAATATTGTTAATCTCCTTTTTCTTCCATGCTGTGTACAGTTTTTCTTTAATTTCAAATACATTAAACGTTTGTGATATTTTCAGGCTCTTCTGATGAAGAAGATGACGATGAGGAAGAGGCATCAACTTCTTCGCACAATGCTCAAAATGATTCACAAGAGTCATCGGCAAATGGCGCTAACGAAAAGACACCCATTGCGCTAGTGGATTATATTCTGAATATTATGAAATTTATTGACGCAATTTTAAGTAACAATTCAACAGATGATCATTGTAGGGAGTTTGTAAATCAAAGAGGTTTACAACCTTTGCTAAAAATTCTTGGATTACCTAATCTGCCGGTTGATTGCCCAGTGACAATTTCTGCCCAGGCTGTAGCATCCGTTTGTAAAAGCATTTTAAATTTGGCGCATGAACCTTTAGTACTTAAATATGGATTGGTACAATTAAATGATGTCTTACAAAGATTGAAACCGTTATATTCTGATTTAGACACCAGTAGTAGTTCAAGATTACTTCATGAATTAGCCCATGCACCACATTTAGAAACTGCATTTAATAATGCAAATGCAACACCTTTATTACATGCTATGGCAGCTGCACATGGGTATGTCTTAATGTTTGTGCATGTTTGCCGCACAGGGCAAAGCGAGATCAGAACTTTATCTTTACAACATTGGGGTTCAGAACCTGGTCTTGCTGTACTAAAAAACTTGGCAGAATTATATACATCTCTTGTATGGGAAAGTACACTTCTGTTGGCATTATGTAGTGATGATGCCATACCAGTTGATTGTGATTTTGGACGAGAGGATATGGAAAGACTCAATATACCAGTATTTGATAGAGTAAGTATGCAACTTGTTGTGCACGTCAAGTATGTTTATTTAAATTTATCTTTTACATGTATGACAAATTTTACAAACTATATAATTTCAGGCGGACTGCAGTTATACATCCTCCTCTGATTCAACGGCTAATGTTGCTTCTGCTTTGGAAGGACTTTCTACAAACCCAACTCAAATTCACACAATGGATATAGATGGAGAACAAATAACATCTAAACCTACTAGTCAACAATTAAAATACATTAAACCCTTACTTGGTGCGTCATCACGACTAGGACGTGCCTTGGCAGAATTATTTGGATTATTAGTGAAACTGTGTGTTGGAACACCAGTTCGTCAAAGACGGGGACAAAACATAGTTTCAACTCCTCTTTTTCCTACTCCACATGCAAGAGCAGTAGCAACAGCATTGAACTATCTTTTAGCTAATGGATTAAATTCGGCAAAACTTCCACAAAGTCCAGTTCCTAAGTTTAAGTTAACCTTCTTGATCTGTAGTGTGGGTTTTACCAGTCCCATGTTATTTGATGAAAAGCGATATCCCTATCATTTAATGCTGCAGAAATTCGTCTCATTGGGTGGCCAGACAACATTTTTTAATACCTTCAAGTGGGCACTTAGTGCTGGGAACACCATTGAATTAAGTGAGGGGTTGGAACATCCAGATTTACCCGAAGGTAAGTGAAGTTTATAAAATCGGCAAGTAATTTCATATTTTTGCGTTACTGGCTTATCTAAATTAATCTGTATGGGTCAAACTGTTACAACGTGAAGGGATTGTGAATTTTCTGTTATTCAGGGAGTCTATTCATCTGGGTCAAATAAAATGTGAAGTTAAGGATTTATTTACACAAATTATTTCAAAAAATTAATAATTTCAGTTTGTTTTTTTGGTGGAAGTAGTAGTAGCACAATTAGATAGAAGGAATTCCAGCTTAACCTTTCAAAACCAAATTTGAATTATCCACAATCAGTAAAACTTCTTTTCACTTTCCAATAATTTCTTGGTTCAATTTTCAAAAGATTCACTGTATGTGATTATTGATTATAAATATCGTTACTATACTATTGTGTTTTCTGATTTCATGTTTGCGATTTTATTAAATATGATGATTTAATTGTTCATACTTGCCTATTGTACAGTTTTTTCAAAACAGAACATGTACTGTAACAATGAAATACAGAACAAATAGTAGATTGGGAGATAATAAAAAAGAAATGAAATAAATTTATGTCAATTGTGAATGTGTTCAGGAAATTAAATGGCACATGTAACGTTAATTTAATACTTAAAATGTTTGTACATATTTTGTTTGCAAGTTGTCTTTGATTTTTTCTCTTTCTTTTTATGGTAAAAATTATAGTAACTAACAAGACATTACAGAATCGAACCATATTATTAAATCCGGTAATCTCAACTTTTGATGTATAGGTACTGGGGAATTCTTGGATGCTTGGCTAATGCTGTTAGAAAAAATGGTAAATCCTAAGGCTATCTTAGATTCTCCTCACTCGTTGACTAACAGAAGTGGATCAACATCTGCAGCAGCACGAAAGTTACTTGCATTTAGCCCATTGCGGTACTTAATTCAAATTCATAAATTGGCATTTGAGGCGATCATGTTCATGTGGGGTAAAAAACCCTTACCTACTTACGGAGTACGGATGAGTGAATCAATGTTATCTATCTTAAGACACATATTGAGAGGAGAAAAAATTATAAAGGAAAGATTAGCAAAAGGTGATGATAAAGCTACTCCATCTAATGGCAGTCGTGCAGAAAGTGATGTGAATCAAGAAAACTTACGTCAACTAATGGATATGGGTTTTTCACGAGACCATGCTTTGGAAGCTTTAATACATACTTTGAATGTTGAACAAGCTACTGATTATTTACTTTCAAATCCTACCAATAGAGCAGGTACGTCCGGCATGGATTCTGACTTTACAGAAGATGATCAAGTGATACAAGCAATAGCTTTGTCTTTAGGTGAGCCTGGACCATCAAGTGAAAAGAAAAAAGAGGATTCGGAAGAGGATATTATACCATTGTCAGAAGCATTAATAAACCATTTTACTAAAGGTGCACTTCAAATTTGTTTGGAGCTAATTGAAGCAATTCCGGAGACTGTCTATAAAGTGTGCGAACTCTTAGGTACTATTATGAAACGTAATGGGCCTGCCTTTAGAGAGGAATTATTAGATAAATTGCTGACTACCATTAAATTCAATTCTATGAGAATTTACTATCGCTATAAGTATAGACCTGCAGTGTTAGAAGTTCATCTAGAATTGTGCGAATCAAGGGATTCACTATGTCTCGGTTATCTTATTCATTTGTTTGCACTGTTTTTTGAAATTCCTTCGTTTATTGATATGCGTATACCCTGTGGATTGGCTGTGCATCGTGGAAAATTGGTCCCAGAATTCTTTAATCTATTATTATTAGGTGAAAGAATGATGCAACATGGTGCCGTATCAACAAAAGAACCAAGATGGTTAACACCTCTACTACTTCTCTTAGATTCTTTAGCGAAAGTGGGGGTATGCACGTTTCGTAAACGAAAAATGCATGCAGCTACAAATAGAGTTTGGAGATGGTATGATCTAGTGACTGGCAAATGGACACCTTACTCTTCAATAAACAATAAATTGATCAATGATGCGTATTGGAATGGCGAGCAAAGTATTAGAGTAACTTGTGGACGTCGTCGTTATACAATTACTTTCGGTGTCATGCTGCAATGTAACGATGAAACAGGAAACAATAGACCTATATCAATGACTCCACTCTCTTTGGAGCATGAAGATATGTTTACCGACACTCTAGGAGAGGGCGATGAATGTGCAACTTTTGAAATTATATTACCCGAATCAGAATCCAGACGTTGCTTACCTGTACCGCTTATTGCTGATCGATTGTCTGCCGACATTGTCCAAACTATAGTTAGAATGTTGCATTATCCAATTGAAAAGGATTTGGTTCATGCTATTATGAGACTGTGTTTACGGCTTACTAGAGATTATGATACTGCAAAAACATTTGCTAATGGAGGTGGCATTAGAGCTTTGTTAAGGATGCGTCAAACGTCGTCTTTTAATGGATATAGTTCTCTAGCTACTATTTTAATACGTCACTCATTAGAGGAACCCCAAACTTTAGCACACTCGTTAGAAAAAGTTATTAGAGGTCGAACAATGCCGTCTATTCCTCCACCATACAGAGAACTAGTATATTTAACTCGTCAAATTGGTAGTGCTGTTTCGCGTGCGCCCGATACTTTTTATGAAGTTGCCAAGTCTATACTTCGAGTAGATTGCAGTATTTTTAGAAGACGTAAGTATTCCATCATGAGTAAATTTTATAATTTCATAGTGACTTACCTCTCTTTACATCGTTTTGCACCTTTTTTATAATGGATAGTACAATTTGTAAGTTGTTTTTATTTGTAATTGAGTAACATTCAAAGAGACAAATGTAATGTTAGGTTTGTTAAATTTGAATCTTATTTTTCTCACCATTTTCCATATTGCTTTATTTTTCTATTGAAGTTGAGATTAAAATGTCCATAGTCATCTAGATTCTAGATGGTAACAGTAATAAAACAAATTAAAAATAGGGAGAATATTTTTTTGGGCTGTAAAAAGGGGGCCAAAACTTGCTGACTCAAGTTATTTACGTTTCCTTAACATTTAAGCTCATTTAATCAAAAACTGTCACTAAGACATAACAATTTACAACTCTATTTTGTATGTATTGTGATATTTATTCAATTTTGTTGCGTGGTTGATGTTATACATGGCGATGTGTATATTTCACAGCATTTTACCGATCATCCGTCATAAGTGTTAATTTTGCTTTCTACAGAACAAGTGTTTAATATTACAGCTGATGATGTGGATAGTCGATTGCCGATGAGAACAGAACCTACAACAAGAACACATGCACCTCAAATGGAAGAGGAATCTTCTATCAGAGTAATTTATGATTTATTGCATGCTTTATTGAAACCATTAGAGTGGAGTGTTCCTGATCATATTGTTGAAGTTCAATCCCCAAAACCATGTAATACTTCTACTGCGACCCGAGAAACAATGTATCAAAGAGCAAGTGATTTGCTAACTAATACTACTTCTTCTAATGATATTTTAAATATGGAAGCTCAAGATGATTCTTCTGTTGCACCAATTATGCTAGTGCATGTTACAAGAAGTCCAGGTGAAGCTGCAGTAGATAATAGAGTTGAACAAGAATTGGTCACACGGCCTATGATAGCAAAACATTCGATATTAAAAATTTTGGCAGATGCGGTAGTGTCGTATGGTGCCGTTGCAAAACTCATAACCGATTTTACTTATAAAAGTGGTGACGCCGATATTATCACAGAAGATTGTTCTGCTCTTGCATTTATGTTTGATAAGCTTTTGCCAGTGATAGAAAACATTTCCGATCGTGACTGTTCCATGATGTGTCGTGTACTTATAGCAGCAATTTCGTCGTGTAATCATTGTCCCGAGGCTCAGTCAACATTAGTTAATGAAGTTAAATCTGCCTTAGTACGTGCACTACTAATGCCTGAGTGTTTTGAGAAGCATAGTCAAATACAGTTAATAACTGGTATAATAACGACAATGATAGAGAACTGTCCACCATCAAATCAACTGAGAGTGTTCAAAAATCAACCCATGAACGGTCAAATTAACAACATTGTCAAATTAATGCTACGTAAAGGCATATTTAACGATTTGGCAAGAATATCTCATTATATGGATTTATCTAGTCCACATTTTCCATTAACTGTCAATTCTTCACTAAAACCAATGGAATCGTTGTCAAGAATTGTGAACCAACCAATTACAGGAACTAGCAGCAATAGGATGAATAAAAAATTACAACAACACAATTTAGATGATAATGGAGCTACTCAAAGTGGAACAACTTCAACTGAAGCCACTAATGCTCAAGTATTATGAATTTCAATTTATTTAAATTTTTATTATATGTCTTGCATTTGATAGGGTGAAGAAACAATTGAAGACACGGAAAATACAGAACACGATATATCTGCTGTTGCCTCTAGCCTTGAAGCAAATCCTGAAGTAACCGTTGCACATGAAGCAGATAATGTTTTAGAACATCTTATGGATCAACTTCTTGAACGTAGTAACAATGATTCCAATAGAACTTACACTGAAGTTGCATCAGGCCGTAATCATCATGCTATGGATATAGATGATGATGGGAATCTTGGATTTGATCATGAACCTGATGCTACCGTAATTGTTTTCATATTAATATATCAATTACAATATTAACATTTTAGGAAGAATTAATGAGTACAGATTCTGGAGATTCTGATTCAAATGCTTCTGATCAAGAAGTTGAAGATGATGAAAATGATGATGACGAGGATGAAGGTGAAAATATAGAAATAACTTACGAAGATGAAGATGATGATGTAAATAATGAAGGTACATTAAATTATTAGCTTTTTTATAATTTTATTAATTGTTAATAACTTAAAGCATTTCATTTAGTTTCCAATGCAGATCGTGAAGAAGATATTTTAATGATTCAATATGCAGATCACGAATTAGACGAAGCACTTCCAAGGATGGTTCGTTGGAATGAAAATGGATTTGCCGTTCCATTATTTGATGACTTAAATCATACTAATGAGCAAACAGGTAAATTCTGTACAGACATGTTTATTGTTCCTATATTATTTCGTATTAATAGCTCCTACAAGTCATCCACTCTTAGTGTCTCGTCATAATAGTGAAAATGGCAGTGCTGCAGCTACACGTACACAGAGAACAAATCGAGCACGTCGTTACCAATATTTACAGTTAAATTCACGTAACTCTAATCCACCAGTGATTTTACACCGGTACTTTTCTTTGTTCTTTCTCGCACTTGTTTTTCAACTGTCTTATTTTAGATTGTTAGGCCCGGTTGCACAAAATCTCTCCTTAAGTACAAATGAAATTATGGGTTCACCTAATAGCCGTGATACAGCCCGTGTTGTAGTAATGGACAACTTTGGTTTAATTCCTACTAATGAGGAACAAATAGATTTTGTTGACCCATCCGGTTATTTGTTTGGTCCTAGTTTAGCTGCCACCTTAAGTCATGTACCGTCTGTACTCCATTGGTGGAATGAAGAATCAAAATTGTTAGATCCCGAATCAAACGATATTACAATGTATGTTTGTAATAAATTAATTCCGTTTCTAATTACTTGGCGAAATAAAGAACTCATCGAACACAAAAAAAAGAAGGAGGAGGAAGAGAAAGCGAAAAAAAAGACGATAGAGGAACCTGAAGGTCACGAAAGTGATGTTGAAATTATTGAACCACGTTCAGAGAGTAATTCTACAAATGATGTAGAAATAATTGAAAATACAGAACAAAACGATCCTTTACAAAGTTCCGAAAGAGGTGGGTTTGAAGTTATAAGTGTTTGTTTTGATGTGGTTACATTTTTAGATGTATATCCATCTTCTTCTATGCCAAGACAAGTTTTAACTGACCCTTCCCAAGATCCCGTCTCTCTTTCTCTTTTAGATCGCTGGCTGGATGAGTGTAGTGAGTATGAGTATAAGTTTATTTTTTTAGTTTGTTATATTGTTTTTTTTTAATTTTCCGTTTTTTCTGAAAACAAGCCAGCCAAAACCTTTTACAAAATTTGTTTTCTTTTATTTTTTTTTGGTTAATTTAAGCAATCATAAATTGCAAAAAAGTATGTAAGCGAATGTTAAGTGAGAGTAAGGGTTTTCATTATTTCGTTCAAAAGCCAAAATTAATAATAAAAAAACCTCAAAAAAAGTTGCGAGGTGGAAGATGATACGGTTCATTTCCAAATTTGTGCAATCTATTTCTTTAAGACAACCTTCTTATTTTTTTTTATTAAATTTTATTTTAATATACCAATGAATTCCTAAATTACCTTTCTCTTTGTAGGCAATCTTGGGTATGTTAGTGGTTATTTCTAAATCAAGATTCGTTGCGACAAAAATACTAACCATATTGCTTGAATACAGACTATTTTTAGGGTGTGGTGTTTAGGAATAGGCAGTTGCAATGGAAAATGACAAATTTTTGATTTGGGAATAACAGTTGACATATCTGAGAGTGTTAGTGAGAGTCTTAGTTAAATGATGTGTGAAAACCTTCAAAGTCCTAATTGTCTTGGTGTAGATATTATTCATAAATTATTCATTAACTATTCATTTTGATAAATATGTGGGTCTGGTGATTTTCTTTTAAACTTGGTTGCAGAGCAGATGCGCCAAAGAGTAAGCACCTAAACATGGTTTTGTATGTATTGTGTACAGTGGCGGCTCATGACTTTAGTTTTTGGAGAGGCCAGCGCAGCTCAGCTCTACTTCGTCAATAAACTGTACATACTTATTTGAACGAACACAACAACTTTTTAGAAACTCATTAAAATAATATATAGTAATATAAATATAATAAAAATAACAAAAAAATTATTAACACGTCACACATCACGTATTTACACAATCAAAACTAAAACTATTTCCAGTAGCATTTTTAAATATTTTGTTATGAACACGATCACAACAATTGCTTTTACGAACAATTATGGTATATGCCGGTGGCCGGCCTCCGTAAGCAGATATGACAGCCATTTCCTTAGTCTCACTTTGACCACAAAGATTCCAAGTACACTCGTAACATACTTAAATTACATCAACACGATATAAATGTTATTTAACGAGCGCTCTCCTTCTAACAGATACCGTTGAAGTTTAAGGAATCAACTATGCGGCCTGCCACTGACAATGTTTTTTTGTCGAGACTCGGGAAATTTTAGTTTTGCAGTGGGTATGTAGTTGTAGAGAATAACAGAAACATAAATAATCAAAAGTTTCTATTGAGGGCGATGAAATATTTTTATTTTAGACATATAAAGTATGATTTGAATGAAATCTTCCTTTTCGACTTTAAATTATCAAAATCGATGAGGGGTCTGTGCCTCCCTTGCCTCCTCTGAGGAGCCGCCACTGATTGTGTAATATGTAACTGCATAATACAGCACCACTATGCAAATATAACATGTTTTTTGAACTTGCAGATTATATCATATCTTTCTGTTGTTTGTAACGGATTTGTCAAAATGGAATTAGAAGTATTTTGTATGAATTTTGTTCTTTTCTTTCTCTAAAACCCATTTCCATTTGTATGTTTCTGCTCTCATGAAGATTTCTCTTATTTTTTTGCAAATAATTCAATTGTCGTGATTTTATAATACCTAGATCAAGGTAAAATTCTGACTATATTTCTTACATTACTTACAAATAAATTTTTTTTTTTTAGATGGAAATGATATTAAGCAACTTTCATAAAAGTTTATGTATTTTTTTCCGTTATGCTTTTATATCCCAAGTTGATAAATACAAACATAAGACGCACATGTATAATGCAGAAATTTTTGTATCCTTAACTCCATAAATTATTTCCCATTTTTCATGTTTTTGGTGTTGAAATATTTTTATTACCACTTGTTTGTAAAGCATACTCTTTGGTGTTGTCAAGCTAAGGGTTTTGTTATGGGATATTGGTTGTGCTAAAGTGAGCTTTGCTTTAATAGACACACAAAAATCATAGGGAATTATTTATCATAATTACTAAGCAAGTTGTGGTGGTGGTTGGTTTGTAGAGTAGGTGCCTATGGTAGTAATGCAGAATTAGTTAGGTACTAATAAAGTAATAATCTGCCTATTCTAACAAATTGATTTCAGTACAAGTGTTAATTGATATTGTATTCACAAAATATTTTCTGTAAATTATTCATTTCATTAAATAGCTATATGTAATATATTTTAATCAGTAGGTATGTTTAATTGTTAAAATACTTTATATGTCATTTTATTAATAAACTTAAATTATTGGCAGATTATGCAAATGGGGATAAAAACAGAAATTTATAGATTTGTATGAAAATTGTGACACTATTTCAGAATTGATGTAGTAAATCGGAATTTATAATCATCTGTGCTTATTGTACTCATAAAGTGTACAGAGTGTTTCATTTCTACTCTTATTTTTATTGAAATACATCTTAGGGATAATTTGTAATCCCTTAGCAGTTTTAATTATTTGTAGCATATGTCCAATAAAGTAAGTGGTTCCAGTGGGATACCTTGTACACTGAAAATTTAATCTATAGTAAAACATTTTATGTTATACAGTGGAAGAAGAAAGTGAATTATCAGAAACGTTGCCAGATGATGCTTCAGACTCTTTCTCGGATTATTTTCGCCCTTCACCGAACTCCGAATTATTTGACATATTATCAGGAGGCAATGTCGAAACTAATAGAACATCAACCGATCAGAACTTGCATTTGTTAGCATTGGCAGCTTCTAGTAATTATGATGGACAACCATTTCACGATACCATCGGCACACCTTCAAATGTAAATATGTCACAAAATCAACAAAGGCCTTCAACAATAGAAGCAATTCCAACCAATAGAGATGATTTTATATACCCATTTAATGAAGGTTCTGATGAACATCCTTTAGATAGTTTATCAGAGGTGGAGCGTGTTGCTTCCGAAGGAATTTCGGGGAGACATTTACAAGATGTAGGAAATTCAAATTATCAATATGGGACAGAGCCATTTGAAGAGCCTTCTGATCTGCAATATAATCCTTTTGTTGATATGCCTCCCTTTCCTTCAGCAAACGAAGTCCCACAACAATTCCCTCAACCATACCCTCAACAATATCCTCAACAATTTCCACCTCGATTTTCCCGACAATTTCCCACATCACTATCTCAACCATTACATCAGTCACTACCTCATCCAATGCCACAAAGATTGTCTCGCAGGTTTCCGCCTATATTACCCCCACCTCCATTGCCACAACAGTTGTCTCAAGTATTGCCTCCACCATTATCACAACAGTTATCTCAAATGTTACCACCCCCGCCATTGTCTCAAGCACATCCCCAACATTTACCCCCATTACCTCCACCATTGCCCCAAACCATGTCTCAACCATATCAGCGTCCTTTGCAAAGATTATCACAACGTATTGCTCAAATGTTTCCTCCATCATTACCACACTTATCTCAAACCTTACCACCTCCACCGCCATTACCCTCTCAACAATTACCCCAATTATCTTCTCAACCATTGACTCAGTCGTTACCACAACAGTTATCCCAATCATTATCTCATCCTTTATCTCAACCACTCAATCCACCCTTACCTCAACAATTAAATCAAACTTTTCCTCCACGCTTACCAGATAATTATGCGTATCCTCCTCCTGGCCCATCAGTGTCAAATCGTCCCGAACCACTCCTTGAACGTGGAGAGTCAGTTCCCCGAATGTTTGCTCCCAATTCAGACCCAAATTATCCATCTCATTACGGTATTATTAACGAATTCGTTCCACTTCCCTCTGAACCCATTATGCAGCCCCCCACACATCCACCTATGGCGAATATACTTCAAAATGTAACTTCGGGACCGGTCATGTGCTCATATGGTGTACCAGTATTAGACCAAATGCAACATTCATCATCTATACCACTTCCGAATTGTTATGTATCACATGAGCCACTGTCGCCTGCTGGTCACATTCCATGTACTATGCATCCATTGCTTCCGCCATGTACGCACGGCCAACCGCAATATATGAGTCCATCGATTCCTCCTGCACATTCAGCAGGATATCAGGGTCCAATGCCTATTCCTGCAACATTTAGTACAACTCATTTACCTATATTTCCACCATCAATTCAAACGATGCCAGTGGAACAATCAATTCCAGAAAATTTATCTCAAATACCACACCACTTAATGGAAGGCGCGGGACAGCAACAGTCAACTCCAGAAAATATTGATTCCAGTCCCTCTTTTCAGTCGTTTTTAGAACTTGAAGAGAGTCGGTATACTGAAAATCAGAGCACATCTGATGTAATACAAATACATAGTAGCACTGATTCATCAGATGACATTCCTGAAGGAGTTGATCCATCATTTTTAGAAGCGTTGCCATTGGAAATGAGAAGAGAGGTTGCATTTGCAATTTAATTTACTTAAATTTTTCCTCATTTTTAAATATTGCAGGTACTAGAACAGTATAGAATGCTTCATTCCCAACATAATCGTCCATCCAGTTCGGGCACAGCAGTTGATGAGCCTGCGGGTGCATCTGCTTCTTCAGAAGTAAATCCCGAATTTTTAGCGGCTTTACCACCTGCACTTCAAGAGGAAGTCTTATCTCAGCAAAGATTAGAACAACAACGACATGCGGCTGCTCATGCAAATCCAGATGAACCTGTCGACGCTGGTGCATTCTTTGAAACATTGCAGCCGTCGTTGCGTACTATGGTAAATCAAATTAATTGCAAATAAACTTATGTTTTCCCTAATTATTATAGATCCTCTCTGATATGGAAGACTCACAGATGTCTGCATTACCGCCAGATTTAGCTGCAGAAGCTCAAACTTTGCGTCGAGATTGGGAAGCTCGTAATCGACAAATTGTACAGGAAAGAATATTTCAAAGTAATCTGACAACTATAATACGTCATTCAACAAGAGGCCGCTTGTCATCACGTTTAAACACTCATCTACTTCCCCAACGTGCTCAATGGGGCACTTGGGGTAGAGCTGAACTCTTCCCTCCTGTTCCAAGCACAAGTCAGGGAATGCGTATGAGAGGTAGACAGTTGTTGGATCATGAATCTTTATCGTGCTTGTTAGTTTTAATATTTGCTAATGATCCAAAACTAAACACATTACGTTTACATCGAGTTATTAGAAATCTGTGTTATCACAGTCCTACAAGAGAGTGGATTATTAAAGCGTTATTATCTATAATTGATAAAAGTGTTCAAATCAAACCTGAAGATAGTTCAGTTAGACCTACAAGGCGTACACCAAAACCTGGTCCTTTAACAAGTAAATTAATAACAGATTTAAAAAACGTCGGTAATGGAGCTAATTGGTTGAATATTCGTATGGAAGCTGCTCTTGGTTGCCACGCTAATGTGTTTATGATTAATCGAGCATCTGGTAAACGTAGTGATAGATTAAACGGCTCTTCTATTATTATACACCCTCAAGCAGGCCCTATTGTTTGCAAAAATGCGTTAGATTTATTTATATCCTTATCTAAAAATTTTCCATCTTGTTTGTTACCATTACGAATTAGAGAAGATAAAGAAGAAAGGGAAGAAAGAGCCAAAAATATGCTGGTACTTTCACCATCCAAATATAAAATTGAAGGTACAGACTTTTGGGATATGTTACTAAAATTAGATTCTACCAGTTCTAAAAAAGGGAAAAGCTTAGCTAAGACACATAGTAATTTCAGCTTGAGTAATGATGTTGAAAGCATTTGTTTTGGCTTTGAACAGTCTCCCTTTGGTCAACTACTTTGTATGTTGTCTTCATCTGTTATTTACCGGAGCACTCAACTTACTGATAAATTGCTACGTTTATTATCTGTGATAACTGCGGGAATGCCTGAACTGGGAAAAGCAACTATAACTGATACACCGGGCAAGTCAAAGGCTCCAATCTATGAGAGTGTTTCGGCTCCCGAAAGTGCACTTAGTTTGGCTGTCAATGTGCTAACGTACAAAAGTTGTTCTGAAGAAGGTTTAGAAGATGCCACCACTCTACTGTTAAACTTAGCTAATTGTTCCGTTGATATGCGTTACGTTGTAAGTAATATCGTACAGATTGTTACATTATGTTTCATTTTATGGTTTTTTCTAGATTCTCAAACTCTTATTACATGGAGCCTTACGTATCGGAGAAGTTGTTAGAGAACAAATTCACTGTATGTTACATGAATTACGAAAATTAAATAAAGTACAAAAACGTAAGGTACATGAAGAACCAAGCCCAAGTTCGTCCAAAGGAACAATGCAGAATAGATTTACCAAAGAAACAGTAATTATTATAGCTTCCACCAAAGTGAAGGCAGGCTACGACTTGCAATTGCCTTGTATGGCTCCACTTACATCAAAAACATCTAGCCAACTATTCTTTTTACGAGTTCTGCGTGTCATTGTTCAAATTCGTGAAGCTATTAAAAACGGTTTGCAGAAAGGTAACTTTTTTTGGTCTTTTTAACCTTCAACGGACTGTGTGTGTTGTTGAAGTTTCCCGTCTGTGTCGGGTTCAAATGCACCCCATATTTAAACACGTTTTACGCAAGAGTTTATGGACTTTCATTTTATGCGAGGCCATTTATTTATGATGTTTGTTGCATGGATATAAGTACAACAAAATTTAATAATAATAATAATAATAATAAATGATCTATTTCTCCCAAATGCTAACATATGTACAGTAAATATGAAATGAACAGAAAAACAGAAAAAAAAAGAAAATCAGTGATTTTTTTTCTCTTTCGCACTTCTTGCACATCACTGGTGGAGTAGAGTGCTCCCCGCACACAAATTTCCCACGTTTTCTATGTAAATCAAGCATGCACAATACAACTGTAAAAGACTGAGTGGGGTGCAGACACACCCCTGTTACGAAATAATGGTTTTTTATCAAATTTCCACATTATCAAGGTTTGGTGAACAGTGATTATTAGACACAAATTAAGTGTTTGACGCATATTAAAAGTACAAATTCCAACAAACAAACATGTAATGAGATATTTACGAAAGTATTGCTCTGGGATGCAACTGTACCCCACTTAGACCGTTGAAGGTTAATTTTTAATGATTTATAAATGTTTTGTGTAGAGGAAGAAGAGAAAAAGAAAAGTGACGAAAAAGAAGAAAGGGAAAAGGGAGATTCTTCCCAAGATTCTAGTATGTAGTAAAATCGTTTATGATGTTGCTGCTTTGCAACAATATTATTTTTACAGGTGATTGCACTTTGCAGTTCTTTCACTTATCTGCATTGAGCGATCAATTGAGTGATTTGGAAACTTTGTGGGAAACTTTAAGTCTGTGCCTTTTAGAACTTGAACACACACCAGATGACCATGCCGTCCTTGTCTTGCAGGTCAGCTATTTTGTTTAATGTAATTTAGAAAAAATCGGGCGCGTTCAGCCGTCGTGATCACTTGCGCGCACGCTTTTGAAAGCGATGATTGTAGGGACATTGCTTGTTTACTGCTTTCGACAGCGACAGTCATATATTATGCAAGCGAAATTTTAGAAATGGCGACCGCTTGCGAAGTGGAAGGGATGAATGTGAATTCAAATTTGAAGTACATTATATTATTTAAAACTGCTGGTAAATAAATATTCTATTCTAAACACCTAAATAATTTGCACAAGTACGATAACTTATTTGTTGTACGTAGGAGATCATTTCGTCTTGGCAGTTTCTACCATTCTATTTTGAACAGCAACTAATTACTGTACTACCTTAATTTTTTCTTTTTCTATCTCAACGATATGTTTACGAGAATAAAAATAGCAATATGGAGCCGTTAAAATAACTGATTTCTACTGCGGTCGATGAAAAATTAGCATGTTATTAAATTGTTCAGAGAATGTGACCATAAATATGATTCATATAATGAGAACAGTTTTGATTTATTTTTTTGTACTTTCTTCTACTTTAATTAATGCAGTTTGGTGATATATGAGAAAAATTATAAAATTACAGATGGTGCATTATAGAGGGCGTCTATAAATTGCTCAACAAAAATTTTGAGTTGTAACTCCTTGTAATGCACTACAAACCCCCCTCCATGTTCAACTATTATAAATTTGAATGTTAAAAGTACTTTTAAATACTACGACTGCCTGTTTGTCATTAAATAAATAAATAAACAATGATGAATATATTAACAATAATTACATTACTATTAGTAGCAAGACTTATTATAAATATTGTTTACATTTTTATATAAATCAATGGGCTCATTTAATGCACCATGGAAATGGTTCAAAATTTTTTAACATAATATAAAATCCTTAAACACTAAATAATCCTGAAAATTTCAAATCAATCCGATAAGCCGTTCACAAGTTATTACATTTTAAATACGAGCGCTTCTCGGTATAGACGCTGACAGTTTGTTAAACTTTGAGTTTTAAATACGCAATACATACATTTTTAAATAGCACCCCATTTTCATTTCAATTCTTTTAGATTTATTAATTCACTATACTTTATGTATAGTATTCCTTAACCTAAAATTGTTAATTATGAAAATATTTTGGAAAAATGTAATTTTTAACCAGTTTCCAACCATTCTAGAGCCTTCTCTCTTGATTAGAAACAATTGGTAATAACCTTTTCTTTAATTTAAATACCAAGGTGCTAAAATCAGCAACTGGAACTATTTACTATTCTTAACTACCAGGTGTTCCAGTTTTTGCTTGAACTGTCAAAAAATAACGAAATTATCAACTTTAAGGCATGCTACACATAACAGAAGAATTTAAAAAAGGTAAAAGGTGGAATGAAAATCAATGTGCTGTGTTTTTTAAAAAAAATGAACTGTTTGCCTGTTTAAGATTTTGAAGTTTGAAAATTTCTTGAACACCTCCCGTGTAAGATTTTTGAAAATTTTAAACTTGTAACGGAGCTTTGCGTAAAAATATATAAATTTTTCGTAAAATCGACAATTACAGATAACTTACATGATTTTTATACTGGAATTAAAAAATAAAAAAATGTTATCCAAAGAAACTAACCCTTTAAGGTGTACGTATATTATATACATCAGCGCACCGGCTCTGTTGGTCTATGGCTTCCACTAATTTTGTCCACTTCTTTCACTCGGTTGTTGTCACTTTCTAATTTTGTACTTTCATTTGTCTAAGGTCATCTTCTACTACTTCCATCCATTTCTTCTTGTAACGGGCTCTTTTCCTTTTAGTTCCATTGCTGCTTTTGCTATTCTTCTGGTGGGTAGGCCATCTAAGTGGGTCCCATCCATCTATGTCTATGCTTTTTAACCACAGTAGGAATTTTTGGTTTTTTATACATGAATATTATTCCTCATTTGTTCTCCTTATCTTACACCTCCATATATATATTTTTCTCAATAGCTTACGCTCCCATATCTGTTCCATATTTTTTGTTAATACCCAGGTCAATATCACCACAGATGTATACATCTGTGCTATCACCATCCACACATCTGCTCCCTACCAATATACTCTTGCCTATCCTTTAACTACACAAAACACGTTGCCTCACCCAACCTCACAAATGCGAATCTCATTGCACTAATTTGTTTATCATTCATTGAAAAATTTTAAAAAGTTGGCGAGATATATGTGACTGGTCAAATTTGGAAAATTTTACCCTTCCATTTCCTAAATACAAGCATTTGAAATGAGAGGTCAAAACTTTTTATTCCCATAGTACGTAAATATAGAGAACGTAATATCTTCGTTAATTTTGAATAATTACACACTTTTATATTGGCCAATGTACAGGATGATGATGCAAAATAGCCTTTGTTGTCAAAATTTTAAGTTTTATTTTCAATATAAACATTTGACTAAGTAGATCGGCAAATAAAATTATATAATAAAAATTGGAGGCGAGAACATAGTTCATTAAAGAACATTTGATTGAAATTTAGTTGTCTTAGAAGGTCGGTAGTTATTAACTTATATGTCATCCATCCATGCTTCATATTGAAAAAATGAAACTGATTGTATTCAAAACTCGATCGTAGGTTCTATTTTAAATGTACCAACTTAGATGCTTCTGGATCAGATATGCCCCCCCCCCCCTTCCGCCGCATTTGGCAGTACCTCGTTATAACAATACAAATTAGTGGTCACTCTAATGTTACAACCGAGTTTGAGTATGTTTATGGAGTAGTAATGTTTAATTGTTTATATAGCCCGCTGTGGAAGCATTTTTCCTTGTATACTCACCACAACAGGGGGCAACAGATCGAGAAGCTAATAAACCTCAAAATGTGGTTCAAGAAACAGAAACTCTCACACAGAGTATTCCAAGTGGTTCGGAAAGTGAATCTGTTGCTACTGTTGAGGGAAGCGTTAAATCAAGTGTGCCTCCTGATCAACTCAAGTTTATAAGCTTTGCCGAAAAGCATCGCACTGTTTTGAATCAGATATTGCGACAAACAACAGCACATTTAACTGACGGACCATTTTCTGTTCTTGTTGATCATACCAAAGTGTTGGATTTCGATGTGAAAAGGAAATATTTTAGAACAGAATTGGAACGTTTAGACCAAGGCCTAAGAAGAGAAGAGACTGCCATTCATGTACGTAGAAGTCACGTGTTTGAAGATTCATTTAGGGAATTGTATAGACGTAGTCCCGAAGAATGGAAAAATAGATTTTATATAGTTTTTGAAGGCAAGTGTGATAAATAAAGAGTATGACATAAATTACAGTTTAATTATTGTAGAAGAGGAAGGCCAAGATGCTGGCGGACTATTGAGGGAATGGTATATGATAATTTCTCGCGACATCTTTAATCCAATGTATGCACTGTTTACAACGTCGCCTGGCGATCGTGTCACTTATATGATTAATCCCGCTAGCCATTATAATCCTAATCATTTGTGTTACTTTAAATTTGTAGGCCGAGTTATTGGTAAGTTATTGCAGTATTTGAAGCAACAGTGTTGTAATCCTTTTGTATTGCAGCGAAAGCAATTTACGATAATAAATTATTAGAATGTTATTTCACACGTTCTTTTTATAAACACATTCTGGGCATATCGGTAAAATACACTGATATGGAAAGCGAGGATTATAGCTTTTATAGAGGATTAGTCTACCTTATGGAGTACCATGTTAATGATTTAGGTTACGATCTAACATTTAGTACAGAAATTAATGAATTTGGTGTCACCGAAACTCGAGATTTAATACCGGACGGTAGAAATGTTCCTGTTACAGAAGAAAATAAAATGGAGTACGTCAGACTTTCGTGCCAGATGAAAATGACAGGCGCCATTAGACAACAGTATGTAATGTTTTTTTTTAAACGTATTTATTAAGATTATAAATTACAGATTAAATGCTTTCTTAGAAGGGTTTTATGATATAATTCCCAAACGGTTAATATCTATTTTTAACGAGCAAGAGTTAGAATTACTGATCTCAGGATTGCCTAATGTTGATATAGACGATCTTAAAGCGAATACAGAGTATCACAAATACCAAAGTAATTCGTTACAGGTATATTTGGTTTTTTTTAATTAAATTTCTATCTATTAGTTTATTGTTTTTAGATTCAATGGTTTTGGAGAGCATTACGTTCCTTTGATCAAGCAGACAGAGCTAAATTCCTTCAATTTGTTACTGGAACATCAAAAGTTCCTTTGCAAGGTTTTGCTCATTTAGAGGGTATGAATGGAGTGCAAAAATTCCAAGTGCATCGTGATGATCGTTCTACAGACCGTTTGCCTTCAGCTCATACTTGGTGGGTAAAACCGATATATAAAGGGACAAGGAAAATGAACAATTCCCTTATTTGTATTGTTTGCTCCAAAAAATGTGCTTTACAAGTTAGCTAGAGTGACGTCTTTATTTATAAACCTACAATAACGGAATTCTTGTCCTGTTTTTTTTTTATTTTATACTGAAATTACATAATTGTATATTGACGAAAATTAGAATATTAATTACGTATATTTCTGTTACAGTTTCAATCAGCTCGACTTACCTGTCTATGAAACTTCTGAAAAGTTACGCACCTACTTACAAAAAGCCATTCATGAATGCTCAGAAGGCTTTGGCTTTGCTTAAGAAAATTTATGCGTTAAGACTGATACAGTGATAGGTATTCTAGACATGTTTTTGAAGACCAAGTATGACACTCGGTTTTTTTTTCTTGTTAATCGAATAGATAGTTGGATTATCTTATTTTATTGTGTATATATATAAATGTACAGGAGGAATAACTGACAAATATGTATTATAAGAATTTATCTTACTTTTTATATGCGCTGCAGTAGTTTATTTAACTGTTGCATGTGCTTTTGTTTATTACTTCTATTTCGTGTAAAAAAATGTGAAGGCACATGTATTTTTGTAAAGGGCCGAATGGCAGTTGAGAGTGATAATTCAGATTTATTTAATTATAATTCTATTTCATTCAATAAACATAGTTTAAATTTACTTAATAATATATTTGTTTCGTTCTGTCCTTGTAAGCTTTATTTCATTCCAAAAACTGTTACGTCAGTTACACAGTAAAAAGTGATCAGATTTAAAGTTTAATTTTTACATCACAGGTACCTTCAATTTGAACGAAACCAAGTACATCTGATCACTTTATCTGTTAACAAAAATCTGTTTTTCTACACTTCATTTCAATATTGCAACATTGTTAAATTCGCATTTACAAAAATGCGTTTTGTGTTGTTTATTTTAGGATTTTCTTTTCGTATCTATTTTTTTGTGATAACAAATGGTTAATAAATGTTTCTTATTTTTCGTGCTTACTGTTATTTTATTTGTTTTTCATGTTGGAGTGTTAACTGTAAACTGTAATTGCTGTATTAATGAAAACAAATTCTAATATCAACTGGTGTAGTAAATGACAAGATAATACTAAAATTCAATAGAAAACTTATATTAAGTTACAATTTCGTGGTGCTAATAAAATTTATCTAATATTCGAAAATAGTTTATTGTTCTATACAATGAATTAAGTAGAAAAAAGAAAAGTTTTTTTTATAAAATTGCATTATTTTCCTTTGGTTTGCTTTGTGTACTTAGTATATTAAGATTGATGCCTGTAAACAATTAAGGATTTGTCGTTTTCTAATAAACAACAACAATTATGCTTTGGTTTTATGATGACTTAGCATTGATTATGTTCATTTAAAATTTGTGTTTATCACCCCCGCAAGTGTTTTCGTAAACAAGGCATCACTAAAAACATATTATGCATATTAACTGATCAATACAGTGTACGCTTCTTAATATGAAAAATAATCCCTCTTCGTTTGTTAAAAATTGTTTGTATTCTTCTTCATACCACTTGAGAAATTTCCTCTGTATTATTAAAGGTCGCCAAAACAATTCTAATTTTGACAATAACGCATTCATAATTATATGAAATAATAAAATGTATAATGAGGAATTAGAAAAAGAATACATTCCATTAAACTTCTTGCTTGGTTGCTATTTGAGTTTGATAAAAATGTAATACAGTTCCCGTGAGATGGAATAACTTAAACGTTTTCATTTTTAAATAGATAAACACTGTCTCCATGTGATTTTAAGTATATAAGAAATTTGTAAATGTTTATGCTATTTGTTCGTCTCAAGGATTGTCTGTTTTTATCTAATTTTCTCATACAATTATAAAGAAATTAGTATAGTAAAAATATGTACATTTATAATGGCGAATAAAGTAAAAAACGTTTGATAAATTATTATAATAATACTTTGACTCTTGAAATTTGTAAATTTACAATTATGATTAACGTACATCTACATGTAAATAAATATCTTTGGTTATCATCAAACTGGCGACTTTAAACCGCCCTGTGCTAAACAATATAACGAGTCCATTTCAATAATAAAACTGAAAAATAAAAATTTGTTCTATGTACGTTTTTACTATTTATTTCATAATGTTTCCATGTTTTAAAATATTGAATTTCTCAAAAAACTCTGATTCATGTAACTAATGTATTACCACAATATATTATTATCAAGCTAATGCTATATTAATAGTTTTATAAGGATTTATTATTATTGTCGTTATCCCTATTTCGAAATATTGTTGTGGCGAGACTTTTCTGGGTTATTCTGTTCATAACAAAATTAGTATGATAGGTATAGAAAACCCTATTCCCTATTGAAATCCTTTTTAAATATTTCAGTGCTGTCACAAATAACTTATAACTATCTGTTGGCTGTGTCGAGAACTATATAGTTGTGGATTGACCTCTTCAGACAGTATTTTTCTTTTTTTAAATTCTAACGCCATCTAATCTGGAATTTATAATAATTTTACTCTTGCCATCCATCCTCGTTTTACTTAATTAAAGTTGCGATTTCGACAATCATCAATTGTACTTTATTTATATATTATAATGGACTATTGTCAGAAGGATATCATATTTTAAGTGATGCAACACCATAAACCACACTAACAGTTTATTAGGTATCGTACACGTTTCGACAGAAAAAAAATGAAAATTTCAATAATGATCTCATTATTTCTGAAGGACGCAGTTGTACTCGCTTCTAATTTTTGTTTTAGAAAAGATTTAATCTCATCCTGTACCTGATGTGGTTGGGAGAGCTGTAAATACATAACATTAAATAAATATAAGTACATATTGTGTTACAGTGCTTTCTTATTTTGTGATTAGTCTATGTGAAAAGTGTCTATTGGCTCTATTGCAAATCTTATTAGTGAACATTTTGCCCTGTGAACTGTATTATTGAATTACTAATCTTTGCAATGTAAAAGTAGATACAAAAAGCTAAAAAATCGTAGGTAATATTTAGTTGCATCTTAACTTCATAATAGTTAAAAAACGCTTCCTTATTCATCATCATAAGTATATATGTAATGTGATAAGGTAGGTATATAAACAAATTTATTTATGTTTTGCTGGTTCCTTGGGTGTTGATCCGCGTGGCACTTAACTTAACCCCAAGGAACCAGCAATACATACATCAACAGCCGCGAAAACAAAAAAATCAAATTTATATACCTACCTTATTAAATACAAGCTAATAAACGGAAAAATGGAGAATTTCCTCCAAAGCATATATAATGTGAGTTGATAATACATAAACTAAAAGTAGTAAATACAACACAAAACCGTCTAAACTGTGATCAAGCGAATCTAAAAGCAAAAATTGTACAATCAGACGTTAATATCGTTTTAAAATCAAAAAGTGGATGATTCGTTCTAAAACGTACCAGAGATAAAACGAGGTAACAAAGCAATTTACTAACAGCCCACCTCCTCTGTTAGAAAAATGTCGACGTATCTTGCTCACTGTTGGTTGCTCCATAAAGTTCAGTGCATTGTATTTTAAAGTACAAATTCCACCCTTATAAACAATTAATCAGTAATATATTATTGATACTAAGGGTGGTCCCGCAATAGGTTCCCGCACTGCGACCTTTTGCTGTATTGTGCTCCCCGGTGTTGCCTTCCCTTCAAGAATACCTGTATCTTTCACAAAGTCCAGGATTTTAGTAGGGCGAATCTTCGTTACTTCCCTCTTGTGTAATCTTTTCATTTCCAAGTAGGTGTTCCTTTTTGCCATTATGAACGCCTCACATTGGCAAATGACGTGATAGGGCGTTTCATCTGCCTCACCACAACCCCTGCGTGTCGGGCTTTTGGTCAGTCCCATGTTGTGCAGGTGTTGGTTCAGGCGATAGTGGCCCATGACCATTTCTGTTGCAAGTTTCATCTTAGTCCTGCTTAACTTCAAGATGGGCGTAGCTTAGGTCCCCGTTTGGGGTTTCCAGGAAGATCTTGGAATGGCTCTGTACTGGGATTTTCGACCAATGTTTGCAATGCTCTTTCGTGAGGGTCGAAACAATTATATGCCGAGCGTCTGGTGTGTGGTGGGATGCGAAAAATTGGCTCGGTCATGTTGACCGAGCGGCGTGGAGAGCAATAAATTTTCTTAGCCGCATAGACCGCGTCAGCTTGTGGGGAAGTAATTTTCTCGGTCATAGTGACCGAAGTGGCAATCATATAATGTGTTAATGCAAATTAATATTATTCGCATTTGCTTTTAACAAGAAATTGAAGGTGCATTAAATGACCTACTTTTAGCACTGGTGCAATAATTATTATGAATGACCTTGCCTTAGTAATCAAAATGTTTTTTTTATTTAGCAACAGTAGTTTAGTAAATTATATGATTGAAGGTGGAGCATGTGGGAGACTTCCAATGAAAATACTCTATTAATTAGTTAATTAACTTAATTTTGTGTAAGTATCTATTTGAACCGATTTGGTACATCGAATGGATCTTGTCTTTTAAGTCTTTTAAGCATGGTATCTGAATTGATGTTTTGGCATTAGAGTTCGTGTTCTCCAATGATTGGTTTCAGCAAAGAGGATCTTTGGTTTCAGTGTAGAAAATATGATCTTTTCAAATATCTTCGCCAATGTGGGAAGCAGACTTACCCCGTCTGTATGATGTAATTTCTGTCGGGGCTTTCCCAGGTTTAAAAATCATTACCACTTGACCAAATTTCCTTTGCTCCGGGAAGATATGTAATCGATGAAGGGCGCTTTCCAGATTCTGGATTACGATAGGAGGGTGGACATAGTCCATATTGTACATATAGGCCTCAAATTCGGCCCCTTTGTACTACCTCCCTGACTAGAGTCGTCCGACCCCACAATGTTACTCAAGCCATCTCACAAATGAGATGAACCTGAGGATGCTGGAAAGGGAAGTGGCGTTAATCGTGGACTGCGCAGTCCAGTCCACAAAATCCTATTCGAAAAACCATCGTCAATAACTGCGCAGGCCTGCCTGTACAGGCCAAACGGCGTGTGTGGTGGTATCGTAAGGTTTAACACAGAGTGCATAGGTACATAAATGTACTAATATAGGGTGTAGAATTAAGGATTTCAATGTATAAAAATCTTAGTATAGCATGAAGGAAAATTGGAAATTAAAAGTGATACTGTACACAAAACATATACCTTATGATACTGTATATCTTCTGATTTTCCTGTCCCAGCTCTGAACAGTGGCGTAGCGTTGGTTTTCCGCGCCCGGGGCCAACCGGAAATTCGCCCCTCCCCCGCCACTTTAATTATTAGTTTAAATATTTTATTCGACGGATCTAATGTACATCCTACATCGTGCAACTGATTGACAGTCAAGATAAACTACCACAGCTGCTTCGGAAGGAACAAACTTACCTCTATGGGGCAAGAAACCCACAGGAAGTTTATCTTTTAAAATGTCAGATTGTTTACAAGGCATAACTTTATTAACTTAACACTAGGTACATACAATGATAGATAATAATAATAATAACAAGTATTCAAGTATTTATTTGCCAATTGACTGTACAATAGGATCTTAAATTAGGTACCTATACCACAGAGTACTCTGTGCCTATACGTAGTATATAGTGCTCCTAACTTTATAGGTATTGGGAAAAAGTATAACTAGAGTAGAGAGCTTAATTTAATGAAATTAAAAGAAATAACAAGTTATAGTTAAGGAGCAAGAGCCAACTACCCTCACCCATCATTTTGCCGGTTTGCCATTATTGGAAAAGTAATCGCTATTAAATTACGAGGGCTTCCAAAATAGGCCACTTAACCGCCCGTAGATGCCATTGCTCTACGAGTCACGAACTGACGTTAAATTTCAGTCCGTGTGTGGCGCAGCCTCATTTGAAGGAAATCCTAAGGCTTAGACTGCGCAGTTTTCCCTTGAGGAAAAACTTTATGTGTGTGTCTACCTTTACGGTTTCTCTGTGTGACGTACTTCCGCCATATAAATGTAGGTTTGTGCAGCAAGCAGCTGCATTTCATCTGTACGTATTCAGTTATAACTATTAGTGCTGTGTTGAAGTGAGGTTGTGTTTCCTTTTTTGGACTCACAACCCACCCCTAATTCGTGATATTAGCGAATAAGTATAAAAAAATATTAAAAACCCAAAAAAATCGTAAAACAGTGGAAAATTGTAACTACCTTCCTCATTTGTTTTTTCTGCTTTATTTGCTGTAACCACTATGAATCCAGGGGCTCCAAATTATCCCATGGCGTCTCTATATGTAGGCGACCTACATTCTGATATTACAGAAGCATTGTTATTTGAAAAGTTTTCAACAGCGGGGCCTGTGCTATCTATTCGTGTCTGTCGAGATATGATTACTCGGAGATCACTTGGTTACGCTTATGTTAACTTTCAGCAGCCTGCTGATGGTAAGAATTTGTTATTTATATCGTATTTTCTAATTTCAAGTTTTTAGCCGAACGTGCTCTGGACACTATGAATTTTGATCTAATTAAAGGACGTCCGATTCGTATAATGTGGTCTCAACGAGATCCCTCTCTTCGAAAGTCTGGCGTTGGAAACGTTTTTATCAAAAATTTGGACAAAAGCATCGACAATAAGGCTATGTACGATACATTTTCCGCATTTGGTAATATTTTAAGTTGCAAAGTAGCTCAAGATGAAACTGGTGCTAGCAAAGGGTATGGTTTTGTACATTTTGAAACTGAAGAGGCGGCTAATAAATCTATTGAAAAAGTAAATGGTATGTTACTTAACGGGAAAAAAGTATATGTTGGACGATTCATTCCACGCAAAGAACGTGAAAAAGAATTAGGTGAAAAGGCGAAGTTATTTACAAATGTTTATGTGAAGAATTTTGGTGAAGAAATGTCGGAAGAGCAATTACGAAAAATGTTCGAAAAATTTGGAGTAATTACAAGTTTAAAGATTATGAGCAAAGAAGATGGCAAATCGAGGGGTTTTGGTTTTGTCGCTTTTGAGTGCTCCGATTGTGCCGAAGCAGCTGTTGATGATTTAAATGGTATGTTTGTATTTCATTTTTCAACACCCACTCCAACTTTATTCAACCAGTATGCAACCCACTATATACAGGGTGTTAATACTAAGTTCTAACACTTGAAAATGACAGTTAGAACTCATTGAAACAAATAACTTATCTTAGTTCAAATTTTTAATTTGGAGTCCCAGTTCATAGTTATTGGCATTTTTTTGTTTTTCGAAAAATTAGCATTACGTAGTTTTTTAACAATTGTAGTTCCTGATCATGTGATCATTATTCGTGTGATCTTGAAAGTCTTTTGTTATGTTATGTATATATGAAACTTGATTCGGGCCCTCAGGCCCATAGCTTTTGTGACTCTGCTCCATTCTCTTCTGTTTTCTGTTGCTCTTCTCCGATTCTGTATTCCTTCCTCCGCCAGGTCCTCCACCGTTTTTGCAACCTTCCCCTTTTCTTTGTACCCTCCGTCACTGTCCAGGCTATCTCCTATCCTCTGGCATTCTCCCCAAATGTATCAGCCATTGCTGTCTTCAGTCTTGATAAAATCACGTATTTCCTTATTTGTTCTTCTTTCCCAGTCGCATTTTGTTAACGTTCCACCCAGTATGTATTCTTTTTCTTCCCACATTTATTTATCAGTAGTCCCAGATACATACAAATTCCACTCTTTCTGTATTTTGCAATTTCCCTTCTTTCTTCCATGTTTGTTCTTCAGTTCCATATATTTAGTTTTATTTACATTAAACTCAAGGCCGATATCTTCCGCTGCCCTTATTAGGTTTTTTGTTATTTCTTCTCCTTACCACTAATACCACGTGATCTTCATATGGGAGACATTGACAACTTTTCCTAAACAGTGCTCCCACTGCTGTGTTCCCGTTCTGTTAATTTTACTATCTTGTATTACTTTTTCTACTATTAAATGAAGCAGAATCATCGACAATCTGAGCCCACGGTTGAATGCAAATTCTTTACCTGGGACATCACTTTCTCTTAATACATCTATTAATTTTGTTCTTAATCATAAGCTCCCTTGAAATCGTTAAATAGCATGCAAACAGGACCATTACTCACAGCATCCTGTGAGGTATCTGTTTCAACATACAAATTTGGTCAGTTGTTGCTCTACCTAGATATACCTATAAATATTGGTTGTATATCGATTTTGTCCTTGTCTCAGGCACTGTCTCTTATATTTTTAACATTAATTGATAGAAATTGTCCTCTGTAATTTATGTTTTCCTCTGTTATGCCATGTTGTATGCATTTGTTGTTTTTCAACTTAAATATTTGTTTAACCTCTTCCTTTTTAGTTTTTATTTCATATGTTCTTATTGTGTCTTGGATTGGTTTATGAGTTATATGTTCTATCTTGTCGTTGATATTAAGTGTTGTCTCTATCTCTCTATCATCCCTTCCAATTAAATTCCCTGCCTTGTCCTTAATTAGATCAACTCTTTCTCTATATCCCTATTTTAAGTCTTTAACATCTTTGTAAAAGTTTTTTATTTCTTTCCTTTTACATTTTATCTCTACATCGTTTTAAGTATTCTTCCATTTTTCTCTTTCCTTTTCTAGCATTCTTTTTCTATATATCTTCTTCTGTTGTATTTCTTGCTCGCATTCCTCGTCCATCCAAAATCTTTCTTTTTTTCTGTTTCCGCTCTGTTAAATTCATACTATCGCGTCCTGGATTACCCTTTGTATTCTTCTCCATTCGCTCTCTATGTCATCAGGGTCGCTTACTTTGTCTCTCTATTATACAATCTTCCTACGTCCCGTTTTCGTTCTGAAGTTCCTTTATGTTATATATTTTTCTTCCGTATTTTCTTGCTTCCATCATTTTTTTTTGCTCCCACCAACAAATGATTAGAGTCAATATCAGCTGCTCTGTAAGTTCTTATTCTAGTCATCTTTCCTTGGTATACTATCCACTACTTTATCTAGTTCTTCCTACTAAGTATCTTTTGTTTCATTCTCCTTGTCCTCTGTAGGAGCGTGTACGTTTATTATTGTGGTGGAGGAGGTTTATTTCTATGCTTTTGAACTAATATTTAGGTAATTTTTCTTACTTAAACATTGAGCCTATCTGCCATAAGGTATTTGAGTATTTGAGTTGAGTTGAGGTTTGTTCCTGCATATTTCTTTTCTGATCAGATTCAGCCTTTGCCCACTTTCCTTTTCTTAAGGTGGGTCTTGTTGTTGGATGTTAACCTCTGGTGTCTTTCTAACCTGTTACGGTACACCCTATATGTGTAGGTATGCAAAGGTTACGGTCAAATATTAGATATTAGATTGGGTATCGCATAAGCGCAACACAAGTTAGAATCGAATTTTTTTGCTCGTTGGCAATGATTATACAAAGTTGTTCGCTAAAGTTTATTGCATGTCTTAGCAAGTGAAGCTTTGAGCTGTATTTATACCGCCCAGCCAAGTAACCCATTCGGAAGGTCACGTGTGGACCTTATTCGACCGAGCCACCAACTACCCCAAACGATAATATTAAGGATCGCCAGCTTGGGTGAATAATTGGTAATGAAGGCTCCCCTCCCGCCACCGGCTCTTTCGGTGCTGGTCCAGGAATCTCATCTGGGTTTGATTCGTAAATACTTAATACAACCGTAGCTCACCACGTACCCTTATAAATTTATAATATATAATTGTGCACAACCTGTAGATTAAGAACGTCATTCTTAGATGTATATGTAATAATTTTGCGCATGTTATTTAATTAAATTTCAAATTGATCGATTAATCAATATTATTGGAAATTTTGATCCGCGGTTTCACCGCTTTATATGCGAGGCCTCTGGTACTCGCTACAAACCCTCCCTCTTTGTTTCGAATACTTGTCATTCTGGTTTTCTTGATCCTATCATTGATATTTTTCTTGTACTTTTTCTTTCAATTCAATTTAATTCTGTGAATTATTGTTTTCACTTTACCATAATTACTTTTCTATCCGTTTTCCCTTTTCTATTCTTAATTTATTATAAGGTATGGTTCTTATTTCTAATATTTGTTATCACACTAAAGGATTGTTTTTAATTTTTCCCCAAATTTCTTCCTTATTATCTTATATTCTTCATACTTGTTTTCCTCTTTTATACCCACTTTATTTTGTTACATTTTATTAAGCACTAGATATCATCACTCCATCATTCTGATCGTTTTACTTTGTCTTCTTTTATTGTTGTGCTTTCCACTCGATTGCGATTGGCCTTCTTGTTAAAAGTTTTTCCTTTTTTTTTTGAGAGTTCTGTCTTCAATTTCTAGTTTCTTATTTTCTCTTTTTTCCCTCTTTTAATTTTCTCTGTGAGTCAGGGATAGTCAGGTTCTAGAAGGTTACTTGCCATTGAACTGTACTCTCACATGGATGAAACTTGCCATTTCTACGCTAATGTTTACGTTTTAATAGTTTACTACCGCATTTTATATATAGGCGCCCTATTGCAGCACTTGCCATAGAAGTAACAACTCATACAAACATTTGTATAAGTTAATTTAAGGTTATTTGATCATTTGAAGAATATGAGATAGATGTTAATCTTTGGTAAATACTATGTACAGATTACATTAATATACGTTACTGTTTACATAGTTTTTTTTTTCAAATTTTTAGCTGAATTTGTTCTATGATTAGCTAAATTTAACTGTTTGGTAAAGTTTTTTAACAAAATTTCATGAAATATTCTTAATTTCTCATTTTATGTAAATACTATTTTATATATCTCACTTCTTGTTTGTTCAAATAACATTTAACCTTCATTTACGGTTTTAGTGTATTTCTATCAATCACCAGAATTATCTCATTGTTATGTAGGTACATAAGTTATTGTATGTAGATGTTTATTGCGCTGGATTTTAGAATTATGAAATTAAATGAAAATACTTGCTTTTGTAGGTAAGGAAATTCTAGAAGGTAAACCAATGTATGTTGGACGTGCTCAAAAGAAAGCGGAACGTCAACAAGAACTAAAACGAAGATTTGAGCAATTAAAGATGGAACGTATGAATCGTTATCAAGGTGTGAATCTATATGTTAAGAACTTAGACGACTCAATTGACGATGAACGTTTACGTAAAGAATTTACACAATTTGGAACCATTACTTCTGCCAAGGTTTAAACGTTGTATTTATTATAACGAATGGTTGCTTATTTCTGTATTCCTTAGGTAATGTTAGATGAAGGTCGCAGTAAAGGATTTGGGTTTGTTTGCTTTTCATCGCCAGAGGAAGCGACCAAAGCTGTCACTGAAATGAATGGTCGTATAGTTGGAACAAAACCACTGTATGTTGCCCTTGCCCAACGTAAAGAAGATCGTAAAGCCCATCTAACATCTCAATATATGCAAAGAATGGCCAATGTGCGAATGCACCACCAGATGGGTCAATTTATTCAACCGGGAAGTACGGGAGGATATTTTGTACCTACTTTACCTCAACCACAGCGTTTCTATGCGGCATCTCAAATGACCCAAATTCGAACAACACCTCGTTGGCCATCCCAAACTCCAGTTCGTCCAGGCAGTCAGACAGGTACTAACGCATATGCAAGTGGCATGCAGAATTCGTATCGTTCCGCACCACGCCCTCCTAACCAAACATCTATAAGAACTACCATGACTGTGTCCCGTCCAATCACAGGACAGCAACCCCCAAATATGCAAGGACGCCCATTAGCAACTCCAGGCATTGTCGGTGGAAGCAGTCGCCCATCAAACTACAAGTACACAGCGAATATGCGTAATCCTCCTCAAGGCTTAGGCAATGCACCAGTGCAACAAGCTGTACACATTCAAGGGCAAGAACCATTGACGGCTTCAATGTTAGCATCGGCTCCCCCTCAGGAACAAAAGCAAATGCTTGGCGAAAGGTTGTTCCCTCTTATACAGCGAATGTATCCAGATCTCGCCGGCAAAATTACTGGTATGCTCTTGGAGATTGATAATTCTGAACTTTTACACATGTTAGAGCATAATGAATCTTTAAAAGCGAAAGTAGAAGAAGCAGTTGCTGTGCTACAAGCACATCAAGCTAAACAGGCTGCTGCTCAAATTAACAAGAAAGAATAACCCACTTTGACTCAAAAAAAATTGAAAAATAAAAAATTGGAAGCTATTCGACATCCACTGTGAAATTTATTGTTTTTTTTGACAATAACTGGATGTCAAGTGGTAAAAAAAAATTGACCTTTAAATTAAAACTTTCTCCATTTTATACTTTTAATAGAATATATATGTACAATATAAACATTATTATGCGCCTTTACTGATTATGGCTACTGGAGATTGTTTTAATTTTTGTTCTCAAATTACTTTCCTTACTTTGACCACCTATAAAATTCTCAGCAAATTGATTGGTTGATCTCATCTACAATTTGACAATGAATTATTATTAGTAATGTTTTCTGTTTGTTACCATAATTAAGTTTTTGTACCTAGTTCTAAGATTTCATTTGTTTCATATTGTTTAACGTTTTATAGTAGATTGTAGTTCAATAAATTCTTAAACAATGTACCAATCGAACAAATAAGTTTGATCTCTGAGGAATGCAAATGAGGGAGAAGGACTTAACGATGGGTATCTTCCAACCTCTAGATGCAATACAATGCTTATGGGAATACTTATATAAATCGGAGACATTTAGTCCATAGGAACTGTATTTCATTTTAAGATTGGAATCAAGTTTATTATGGCAACTAAAGCACAACCAAAGAGCGAAAATAAAACATTTTTTCGTTACAATTAAAAAATGGAAAATTTTGTGCATGTTAACCAATTGAAAGTTAAATGTATCTGTTACTTTGAAAATAAAATCTAATTTATTTTTCCCTTTTAATATAAATATAAGATGCTTTTTTATTGTCCAGTATCCAGTAAATAATAATAATATGTTTGTTTCTCAATGATCATGCAAGATATAGGATAAGTCAATTACAGAGTAATACAAAATTTAAACTAAAATGCTTTTTGTACTAAGTCTAAGTACTTTCTTATGTTTAAATGTATTTACATTATCGATATTTTTTATATTGCTATTAAATAGCACAGCTTCAGTATAGCACGGATTTAATTTATAGCTTTACAAGTTATGAATTTGATATTGTAGCTTGTGATCAAAGCGATTTATTTATTTCCTTAAATCGATGGAATTTTGACGGATTGTTTTTAACTAAAAGTAATACTAGGAATCGTTACGATATTGTTTTGAATAAACCTTGACCGACAGGAAGCACAAACCTTTAATTTGAAAAGAATGTGAATTGCTCTCTTAAATTAGATATGCTTGATTAGCTGTAGTCCTACATCACGTTCCACCTAATAGCCTTGTGCTGGGCTTGGGTGCCTTGCGTTATTAAGTTGTTTACAGTTGACACTGTAAGTGGGAGAGCCGACTCTGGGCCATAAAACACCTGTTTTGAGCCTAACTCGTCGGTTTTAGAACAGACAGTATAGAATGTTGTTACTGACCCACTCAAACGCTTTCGATAAGTCTAGGAAGATAGTATAACTCAAAACTTCTGGAAGAAAGTATTGTACCTTATAATGCTATTATTTAAAGAATATACCAACAAGTCGTATGGTGCGGTGGTTTATTGAAATTTTCTGCAGACTATTAACATTCTCATCAATATTCTGTCTGCATTGTTTTGTAGTCTGGCTGGCAAAAATACCACCTTCGGCTTCGCCTAAAATAGGCCGAAGCCGAAGGTTTCTAGCAAATAGCATTGAATAACTAATACTTGAAGAAGTGCAACTATATAGGCTTATTTTAAGTACGGACGATATACCCTACGCTTTAAAGCGCTAGTGTAGGCCTCCTATAGTCGGGTACATTAACTACAAGCAGTATAAAAATACAGGATTCTTACAAAACTAGTGGTGCAATGAACCATTGATTACATACTTCAATGCCATGAGTGGAAGTGAAAGTATAGTCGAGTATTTTTGTTTAGAATGAGATAGGATTAGCAACAGGTATAAAGTGCACCTACATAAATACAATGTCGAATCTGAAAAGGTTTATTTGCGTAAACAATGACCAAAAATCCTTTTCTATAACTTCGTCATTTAGTTCTAAGATTATGCAGTAGGTAATTGACTTTGAGCAAATGTGCGTACATAACATGAATTATGTGAAAGCATATTATTCATTATAATGGCAGGCGTTAATAATATAAGAGATAAGACCAATTTCTTACGCAAATAAACATTTTCGTTGCGCTTCTTCTTTAATAGTTTTTTATAACGTATAATTTTTTGTTTTGCAGTTGTGTGTTTGAATTCATTTCGGATTTACATTTACTTGGAGAATGGAGAGGGTATTTCCAATAAATTGGTAACAAAGGAGAATTGAACGATGGAAATAACGTTTCAGTTTCAACTGTTTGAGCATTAATTTTTTTTCACTTTTTAAAATCATGCCAGGAGAAGATTGTAATGAAGGTTTTTTGGTAAATGCAGCTTCTTCTGTTACTAATTTTCTTTTGCGACAAAGTGATTTTTCATTTCCGCAATAATTAATTGGAATTGCAGTTTTAATTAGTCTTTTATGATTTGCATTTACAAAACAGTACAAAATCCATTCTTGAAGACGAATTTTATCAATAGGAAATTTAAAAAAGTCATATCTATTCTTTTTTTGCGTATTAAAACAGTTTACATAAACACACACGTGACTTGCGACACTCATCGTTAGAATCAAATTTAGATCACTTGTTTATAAACAGGGCTACTATCAGTCGAAAGGCAAAAACCAAATCGTAAAAAATATCCGTAATTCCAAATCAAAGTTCAAAATCAAGGCGAAAGTCAAAAACAAAGCAAAGCGATACAAAAACACAACCGAGAGCAAAGTAAATACAAGTTACAAGTAGGTACTAATATTGTAGTATATTGTATGTTAATAGTGTAGAAATTGTAAGCTGTATAAATAGTGTCCGTAAAGCAGACATGCGCACCAACGGCACACACAGCACCTCCAAGATATAACCTGTAACATGTAAAGTGCATAAAACAATAAACGTACTCAAATATAACTTTACACTAATTATCCTGGTCATCACACTACAGAACAAATATAACCGGAATTGATTGTACAAAAGATTTGAATTTGCATGACTTCTTTGAAAATGTTTAAGAAAAGCAGGTAACAATGGGTTAATGTAGTTGTTTACAAGTTCCATGATTCATAACAGGTAGACTTGTTCAAATCTTATTGTTATTAGCGTAAGACAGGATGTAAGTACATGGTATGTACAGTATGCAAACAATAATAGTCGAAAGGTATGTAGATGAAGATGACAGATGTCGATCAAAGATTGACGAAGATTTCGAATTTTTTTGCAAATTAGCTGTTTTAGGTACATACTTTAAATAAATACCTACAAATTTTTTGGGTAGGTACATACTGACAATATAACATACATTTACGTTAGTGTACACTGTACAACTTGTTACTACTGTTGTAGAACAACATTTTTCTATAGCTTCTTGTTTAGTTAGTGTATAATCCGATTTAGGTACTTTGTCCTAAAGAAAGTATTCATACCCTAGACTCCAGGTAAATATAAATCTACCTGAGCAGTGTACGATTTGTTCCGTAAAGATAGACGCAAAATAAAATGAGACGAAGGACGACTTAAGAGCGACTGGCTGGAACGTAAACGTATATTTCTATATTTTCCCGCAAAATGTTAAAAGCAGCATTTTACAACTTCTAGTTTAGGGGTAAAGGGCAAGGGGGGTAGGGCTGAAATTTTAACATTGAGGTTGCACTTCTTCAAGTATTAGTTATTCAATGCAAATAGGTACCAAAAATCAACGAACTATTTCGTAATGCGCGCGAGTGCGATGAAAAAGTGGCGCGCAGAGGGCGGGGATTGACCGAGATCACCCTGCACCGCCGGTAACTAAATCAAAACAAAACAAATTAGCAGTTAGCCACATAACATAACGTGCCAGTTAGCACACGCATTTGGATAAGTAGGTACTTTGGTACGTACGACTACATATTTAACTTTGATTACTAATTATTATTAATATTAAGTTTTTTTTATGTGATAGTAATTATTATTTACAGTCCACATTAGTTATTCAACATTGTTTAGCTTTTAGCATTAAAAACTTATAAAACTATGAATTTCATCATTAATTCTTTACTTCTAGCCAATCTTGAACTGAATTTCTTGGGGTTATTAAACCTTCAGCTTCGGCCGAAGGTTATTGCAAAAGCCGATTAATCGGCTTCGGCTTCTGCCAGAAATCGACCTTCGGTGGGACATCACTAGCTATAAGCAACTGGAAGGGAATACGGACGATTTCAATGCATTGTACCTAGGTGTTGAAGCTGACAAAAATGGATGCGGAATGGGTACTTCTGTCGCCTTCTAGCTTGTTGCGGTAATAGAGCAGACGAGAGAGATAACTATTACAATACAACGTATTTTTTTTACCCGACACCTGCATTTTATGCCCCGGGTCATCGTTTGTATGACGTTGCGTGCAAAATAAAAAGATAGAGATACCCATTCGTTTGGCTTCAGTGTTAGTTATGCGCGTTTTGTTTCCAGTTGCGCATAGCCACAGAATATCCCTACAGAAGGGAAAGCTAGTCTTACCGCTAAAACATCAGTCGCCATCTTATAAGTAGTTCTAAAATCAAGCTTCGTGCTTCGTTGTTATATATATTTGAATTGGAACTACTTAAAAGATGGCGGAAGGTCATTTATTCTTGACACCAAAAGATCAAAGGTACCGCCGTAGCATTTGTTTATTAAGAAGATAGTTAGTCAACCGGAGGTTGTTTCTGCGCCACGACTGATAGATGGCGAGTGCCTTAGCATTGCTTTTAAATAGGACGTGGCAATCGCCATCTATCAGTCGTGGCGCAGAAACACCTCCGGTTGTCTAACTATCTTCTTAATAAACAATGTCGTAGCTTTCCCCTCTGTAGGGTACTCTGTGGTATAGCATACAGTTCAATGTATATACCACAGATCTTTTGGTGTCAAGAATAAACACAGATTTTGGTTAGAAATCTGTGAAAATAAATGACCTTCCACTATCTTTTAATTCAAATATATATATAACAACGAAGCTTGATTGTGGAACTACTAATAAGATGGCGACTAATGTTTTAGCGGGAAAACTAGCTTTCCCCTCTGTAGAGGTACTCTGTGGTACATACATTAATACATTGTTGCCAACATTTACTTTTTTTAAATCTGTCCTGACCACTGAACTCTAATTATAGAGTTCAATTGTCCTGACTCCTGTTGCTAATGCTAATTTATTCATAAAACCATTGTTTTTTAATAAGATTCCTTCACATAATAGTGCTGGGAACACATTTCTAAACCATAGATAAAAGATTTGTAACGGTAAAAGTTCACTTAATCATAACCACAAATTACAGGTACGTAGTTTGTGATCATAACCGTAGGGTTAAATCGTATCCTTCACCTTATTTATGTATTCTGTCTGTGTACTTAAACTTAACAAATGCCATCGCTTTGTTTACAACAGAATGTTTAGGTTGATGAACTTGAATTGCCAACTTAAGTTAACTTTTTTGTCACTGGTAGTTTGCATTTGCAGTGTTAAGCATCTGTGATATTTTGATAAGTATAACAAGTTTTAACTTTTATGGTGTTAGAAATTTAAAAATGTTGTAGGTTATATTTTATTCGGACTTTGTACTTAATATAAAGTTTCACGTTTTTATACCATTCTTCCCTTCACAATGTCTTCTCTGTGGACTAAACTAACAAAAATTAATTTTAAGGTAAGCTAAACTTATTGCTAACCTTACAGCTAATAATTAAATATTAGGTACCTGTCCGATACTTAAACCTTTTGGAATACCAAAGTAAACACCTTTTAAAACAGAATGGTGTGGCTATTCAAGACTTTTGTATGATTGATGCAGAAGGCAATAATGGCCTTAATAGATTCTGTAAGTTTAGTCACCGTGATACTTACATGTGTTAATATATTTTACCTAGATGCGGAGGAGTACGTAATAAAAGCTCAAATACTTGCTGGAGGTCGAGGAAAAGGAAATTTTGATAACGGTTTTAAAGGTGGGGTTCACATTACCAAAAAGTAAGGGTATTTTCTCCTTTTTTGTAACTTCATAAGTAACTTGACAGGCGAAATGACATCACAAATATTGTCAATAAAATGTTAGGGCATAGATTGATAACGAAACAAACTCCAAAGGAGGGAATTCCTGTTACAAAGGTGATGATTGCAAACAGTGTAAATATTCTACGTGAAACCTACATTTCCATTATTATGGACCGTCAGAAGAATGGCCCTGTTGTTATTGCATCACCAGCAGGTGGAATGGATATTGAAAATGTGGCAGAAGAGACTCCGCACTTAATTAAATCATTAGCAATAGATATATTAGAAGGTCTTTCAAGATACGATTTTTGTATTAGACGCTCAAATTAATTTTTGTAGGAATGACAGATGAGAAAGCAACAGAATTAGCCGATTTTTTAGAATTTAAAGGTGATTTAAGAAGTAAAGCCGTTCAAGAAATTAAGAAACTGTGGAAATTATTTTTAGCGGTAGATGCCACACAATTAGAAATAAATCCTTTTGCAGAAACTGATAAAGGAGTTATATCGGTCGACGCAAAGCTAAATTTTGATGATAATGCAAAGTTTCGACAAGAAAAAGTTTTTGCAATGGGCGATATTTCGGAAGAAGATCCACGTGAAGTGGAAGCCGCTAAGTATAATCTAAACTATATTGGAATGAATGGAAATATAGGGTAAGTTTCATTTTAATAATATTATAATATGCATAGATAACTTTTCTTATTAAGATTCTTTACTGGGTATGTTTAGTGTAATAAATTTGAATAATCTTTGACAAAATTGGATTAGGGTTGTTTTTTCGAATACATAAATAGGTGCTATCTATTTCTACATATTTACATTTCCTTACCAGCTATAATATACTTTTCTTATGTCCGTTTCCCCATTTACAGTTTCCTCCTTTTCCATACCTATTTCTTCCATCCACTCTGCTCCTCTTCCGTTCTCGTTTAATATATCCTGTACCCTCCTTCCCTTAACTCCCTACACTCCTTTAGCATGTATTACACATTCTCCATCCCTTCCCCACATAGCCTGCACTTTCTTCCTCTTTTCTGCAGCCAGTACCTATTGTCCAACTTGTGGTTCCTGCATCTAAACCTCGCCACCATTTTTTTTCCTTTTTCAGGTATTCTGGTATCCCTTTTCCTCCCTCGATGTTTTTATAGTTCTCATTATACTTGGACTCTTTTCTTTTAGTCCATCACTCCTGCTTTTGTATGTCCCTATCCCTTCGTACCCACACTCCCTCTTCTCTTAACTACTCTACCTACATCTTCCTTCGAGTTACCCATTCCCTTTATAACACTCATGTCTACTTTCATTTTCCCATCTTTTACCTGTTTCCAGAATTCTTGTAGAATTTCACATTCTGCTCTTCCTCATATTTTACTGCCCTTTGTACCACCTCTACTCTTATTTTTTCTACTTGAGCTTCCTTTCTTACTATATATACAGGGTGTTTCTACTCAAAGTGGACAACGTAATAGAAGTTATAGAACTCGTTAAAACTAACACGTTTTTTAAAATAATTTTTTCCATTTTGGCTTTTGTTTTCGAATTATGGATCTTTATTGTTTTTTTACACATCTCTATATCCATTATTTCTAGCCAGATTTCAAAAAATCAAAGTTCTTTGGAATCAACAGTTTAATATCTACAACGCTTGTTCAAAGTTTACAACAGCAAAATGGCGGTCTTTTAAATTTTGGAAATTGAATAGCACAAAATCTACTCTACTACTATAATTTAAAATGACCACCATTTTGCTGTTCTAAATTTTTTGTAAAAAAGTTTTGAACAAACGTAGATATTAAACTGTTGATTCCAAAGAACTTTAATTTTTTGAAATCCAACTACAAATAATGGGAGATATAGAAATTTGTAAAAAACAAAAAAAAAGGCCCATAATTCGAAAACAAAAACCAAAATGAAAAACCTGACAAACTAAGAGAAATAAATTTTTTGAAGAACTAGAACCGTTCTGGCCATTAAATACAACGCTGCAAATACCAAAAACCAAAATAATAATTTAATATAGACACTTTTGACAGCAAACAACTAATTTGTTCTTAGTTGATCACTGTTAATGGTAGATTTGATGTTGAACCAAATTTGATGTAATAAATTATTACTATCATTTTGATGTTTGTGGGGTTGAGAAATACTTTATCTTCATAGTTCTTGTATGTAGTAGAGAGATGAGAAAATACACAGAAGTAGTGGCTGGCCGAAATGCATTTTGTTTAGTCAGTCCTGATGTGTATCTTCTCGTGTCTTTCTACTACATGTAAGAATTACGATTATAAAGTATTACTGTTAGTTCGCCACATTATTCATTATTAAAGATTATTTAAATAGAGTTAATTTACTACTTTTGAAATGTACTTAAGTATTCTCTGAAGGCAACAAAATGTACACCTCCGCCCACCCTCTTGGAGGAGGTATGTGAACATTACTGTTATAACGTTTTGTGTTTTAGCTGCTTGGTAAATGGTGCTGGTTTAGCTATGGCAACAATGGATATTATAAAACTTAATGGTGGTGAACCTGCAAACTTTCTAGATGTTGGCGGAGGAGTGAATGAAAAGCAAGTGTCTGCTGCATTTCAAATTTTAACAAAAGATAAAAATGTTCAAGCTATCTTAGTTAATGTGTTTGGCGGTATAGTAAATTGTGCAACTATTGCCAACGGAATCGTTCAATCATGTAAATCAAGTAAACTTAATATACCACTTATTGTTCGATTGGAAGGTACCAATGTAAATGAGGCAAGAAGAATTATTGATAATTCGGGTTTACCAATTCAAACCGCTTCAACTCTTGATGATGCTGCTATGAAGGCTGTTAATAGTATTAGTTGACCTTTCTGCATTTGGTTAAGCATTTAGAGAATTATTTTGTATTGTTTGTATAATTACCATTGATAATTACAGATGATTTAACAGATGCCCTGCGACCCTAAATTTCCTTAACCTTCAACTCGGCCCATAATTTTCCGTCTGTCGTTACTTGGTTCATTTGCTCCGTAGCCACTTCCCCCTTTAGGCAATTTTTTTTGTATTTATAATACTCTGCTATTACACCCGCATCTACAACTAAATCTTTTCCTGGTATCAAATAACTGTAAAATTTATCTAAAAGAGATTCTAGCATTGGGCTTATTTTAAATAATTTGTCAAGTCATTTTGTCACAAGTTTATTTGTTATTTGAAGTAGTCGACGTAGATGTGGATAACATCAACCTAATTAACAAATCAAAATATGATCAAATTGCACTACACTCTTAAATGTGTACTAATTAATTTTTAGGGCATTAAATCTTTGGTTACCTGTATGAATTGCACCTTTTGAGTAAAGAATTCATGGTTTTAACATACCTGTAGCCAATATGGCCAGTTAATTATATTTCAGTCATTAATGAAATTAAATTGTAACTGTTGGGAAACATACAGTCGGGCTTGTGATAGTCTTGAAGTCCGCTAACCCGACTTCATTTGCTGCAATGCAATTTTAACATATTTAACACCATGGTACTTTTCTTGACAATAAGGCCAAATTTAATGTAGAGCAATGTGGCCATGGCTTTCTACATGGAATTTTTTTGTTTTACCTAATTAAATACTTGAATTAGGTTCCCTTACTCAAATAATTTTGGTTTTTCTATACTAGAATGCCAGACATTCATGGCAAAGGTTGAAGAGGCAGTTAGACAAGTGAAACGGTGACTACAGGATTAATGGCGTTTCAGTCACCTGTAGCATTCCTCAAAACAACAGAATTATTGCTAAAACCGAAAGAATTTATAACATTGATGAAGAAAGGGGCTGTAACCTACATACACTGCTTTTCCAAATGAATCGGTGCTTTAGGAGAATATTTTCCAAAGTATGGGATAAGGATAAAACATGGAAATATTAAATCTTGTTTTGTGTCTACGTATATTTCCCTGACCAATGGGAGGAGGCAAGTAGAAGTAGCCTAACAGCAGCATATAACATAAGGACTTTGAAGCAAATGATACATAGTGCAGTCCTAGGTACTGGGACTTTCTTTTATCGTTTTATGAGAAACCAAACCGGAAAAAGCCTTCATTATCAACTTCATATGAGCACAAATCGTTTCACCATAATGTTTACCATGTCAGATGAAGCAGTAAGTAAGACATCTTCGTGACAGAACCCATGAATATCGCTACTATACTTTTAGTTATGTTCTTTAAAAATAATCTGAGCATATGGAAACTTTATTCAAGTATTTCTATGGCCATATCGCCAAAAGCTACAATATGTTCAATTTAAATTTGTTTAAAAAAAGCTACAAAACGTTCATATAAGGTTATAACGTAAAAGTTCCCTTACTTTGCACCTATTTCAGAAACATAAAAACAATTCTTTATGTCTAGAAAAAACATCCTTAGTACGGCCATATTAACTGCAGGTAAAAAAAGAATACATATGTTCAGCATGCAGAAATAACTAAACTGGACAAATTTGTTGTAAAGGTGTAAACAAATGTATAATCACGGGTACACTCCATGCCGCTTCCAAAACTCTTTGCCTTTGAATGGTTGGCATCTTCCAAACATCCACATCATTTGGAGTAATTCCAAGTATTTTTTCAAGTTCAGCAATGAACACACCAGTAGTATTATTTTGGTCATCAGTAATAGGATGAGCACAATTTTTTGCTAAAAAAAATTGTATAAAAAATATATTTCTAATTTTTTTTGTTTACTTTCTGATATATCGGATAAGTTTGGAATTATATTGGTTTGATTAGGCAATAGCCCAAATCCAATACTGCTTTGCGAAAAAGACATATTATGCAACTGTTGAGGTAAATTGCCCCAGAAGAGTCTTTCTTTGTGTTGAGGCGACACATATATTGTATCTCGTAAAATTGGATCACATTGTAAATACCTATGGTTCGCAAACTTTAGATAACAAGTTGTTAACAATATGGGCAATTATGGAAAAAAAGCTTACCTATTGATTAAATCTTCATAACATATCTCTTCACATGTGACATTCTCGTATAGCCAATAAAATCCATCTTCATTGTGTTTAGAAACTATACATAGTATTCTATAAAACTCAAAAAAAAGATGGCCTGTTCCATTCACATCTAGAAAAAAATATCTTACGTACAAATTTATTTTAAATAATGAAACTTACCAAAATGTCCCTTGCGTAGCTGATTTACAGAAGTCAGATCCACACATGGGGATCCTCCAATCACCAAGTGTATAGGTGATAATTGCTTTATATCTTCTTCCGTAATTTTATTTATATCCCCTATGTGGAGAACTTTGTCAGAAAAATTATGTGCACTAATATTTATACAACTTTGATCAGTTTCGGATGCATAGTATGCTTCGATTGGAATATTCAGTTTCTTCAATGCAAAAAGCCCTAAAATCTCTTTCTTATCTAGTGTAATTAAGAAATGTTCGATTAGATTACCGGTAGAAATTCCATCAAATAATGATAGCACTCGAAGTTTACCACCTTTTAACATAGGTACAGTTGGAGTATTTACAAACTGAATTTGTCTAACTTCACTAAACATTTTATCTATCTGCAGTGTTATGTATTAATTACAAATATCAAATCATAATTTGGTAATATACCCGAAGGATGTAGTCTGGTCTAATTGACAGTACACCAAATCTATTTTCACGATTGCATAAAAAACAAATCCACTTCTCTTGCTTTATAAAAGATTCCCAAGTGCCAACTGGACAAAAGTCTTTCACACAATGCATACAATATGCTCTGAAACACATTGTCAGAAACTTTAGATTACCAAATGTTGACATTTACTTTCCGCAGTGACCACTTTCACACATAATGGTGTGTCCTCCATTTCCACAAACGACACAAAAGTGCTATTGAATACCAATTAAAAATATAAGATTTATCTATTTACAATACTTACATGAAAACCATTATCACCAATTGTGTTTAAAGTATGTTTCAATTTGTGCTGTAACGGTATTTTGTTTTAGTAAAGGATAACTTATAAATTATAGGAACGTACATAACATTTTTCGCAGAGATCACCTTCAAAAACAGGGTGTTTCTGATACATTTCAATCTGAGTGTAACATCCCAAACATAAAGGAACATCTACTAGAGTCTTATCCATCAATAAAAGATTTATAATCATTACTAAAAATATGAATCATGCTTAATTATACATCAATTGTAAAATGTTAAATTCACCTTTCGACTTCTTTGGACACTTCTTTTTGTAGGTATTAAAATCAGTATTTTTTTTCTCCAAGACATTTTGAACTGATTGAGGAATCCCTACAGATGAAAAGCACTTGTGTATACTTATGTATAAAATTAATAACAATGAAATGTTGATACAACTTACTGTCTATGCGATGAGGAATGTTTTGAAGTCCATCTGCTGCTAATCGTTCAAGATCTTCATCTTTAAATTTTTTCTTTTGGTTGTAAAGTTCCTAGTTCATTACAAATGAATACTATACAAGGTGGCTCAATAAAAATTTAACATTTAGGGTTGGGTGAAAATAAGGCAGATGTAAAAAACGATCGACCACATTTTGAGGAAAGCAACATCGTCACATCAACTTTCAAGCTGTGGAGTGAACAACTCTCAGAATTTGAATAGAGAAAAGGGGTTGAACCGTATCCCATTGGAAAACAAAATCAATTACAAAAGTAACCTTCTATCAGATAGGCACAAACGATAACGAAATAACGTTATCAATCTGGTGTTATTCAACTTAAGGTTTATTTACACCTATATTAACAAATTGTTACTTGATTTCGAGCCGCGCAGCTATATGCCCAAGCTTGGTGTGAGTATCGATAAATATTTAAGTAAAAATAATTTTTAATACATAATAAGTAATTGTATAGGGCAAGATTCAGTTTTGGAATTAAGCGTTTCACGAATGGTCTTGCATCTAACCCATAATGTGTAATTTTTACTCATTCTATTATTTGAGAGATTTGATTTTGATTTGAATTTTTCTGGTTTCATCAGCTATATGTATCTGTGCAATCGAAAATACAAAATTTGAAGTCAAATCAATTGAGATATACCTAATTGGGTTACAGCCTGCTTATTTTTTAAAACTGTGGCTAAAAGGTACTTGTACAATATACAAGTGTGGACTGATCTACCAAAAGGAAATGTTAGCTGACAATTGTTATTTACACCTATAGCAATAACTAAATCCAGCATATTTAGAAAACTTACTTCCAAAGTAGTAATAACGCCACGTTTCCAACTTTCTGACATTCGCTTCAGGAATTTATTAGTGATCACTTGGAAATAGTCAGCAAAGTCTAGTAAATCATCTACTTTTATCTGCAAAAATACTTATTGATTTTACAATTAAAAAAGAACAGAAATTCGTACCATTGAAGTAGTAAAATCATTTAGCCACATTACTTTACTCTTCTGTTTCGCAGAAACAGACATATCTTTGGAAAGTACAACCGCTGACCAATAAGTTTTTCCATACTTGCCCCACACAAGACTCCCTTCTTTAAAATCTTTTTCGTTAAAATTGGATATCTCATTAGTTCTTTTCGATAATCTTGTATTAATATGACGACCTATAAAAAAGCAAACGTATCATTTGAAATGAAGTGCAAGGACATTATTGAAAGTCATTTTATAATTGTTTACAGAATAAATTTCAATAAAACAGAGCAATATTTTCCCAAAAAAGAAATAAAATATTTTTATTTTTATTCATTGGCTATTAAACTTCATTTTCTAAATTATCACAGCTCCATCGAGGGCTTCCATTTCAATAAATTGTGAAATTTATACATATAATGCTCGTTCTTCTTTATGATTTAGATACCTATGAAATAAAACCCTTACCTTCATTACTGACTTCTTTTGTTTTCTTGTCATTTAGCATACGTTCGATCCATTTAGGTATACCTGAAATTGATGAAATTGGATTACTCCCTTAAGAAAATTAAAATAGGAATTAGTGTAGTCCTTCATTACGATAATGCAGTTTATACAAATGTATAACATTACTTACGAAATGGACGAATTGGGATATCATTCAATTCTAAATTAATCACATTTTCGACATTAAAGCTTTTCTTATTTAGGTAAAGTTCCTTAAAAAAAAGAAAATAGAAAAAGGTTAACTTGAAATGTTCATGTCTTACCACAAGAGCTTCTACAATCCCCTCTTTAAAAACATTATCCCTACCGAGACTTTGTGAAACGTGTTCATCAAAATATTCAACAAAATCTTGAATATAATCTTCTGAAACCTGTACAAAATGATCTTAATTCATTTGTGAATTTGTAGAAATTTTGACAGTTATACAAATGCAGTGAATACGGTATTGACCGTCAGCTAAAGCTTTTCCTGGATATTTTAAACGAACCCATGAAGAATGTTTGACTATTGTTATATTACAGAAAAGGTATTGAAAGTAAGAGTAATCCTTCTACAAACTGCTCTTTCTTAATATGTATAATAAATAGAGCTTTTATACCAACCATTTATGTTAGTGTACTGTGTGGACAATTTCGTTTAGTCCAAAGCAAACGTCAGCAAGTAACGAATTAAAGGTTCTCCTGTCCATATTTTATTTTTTCCCTCTTCGCCTTATTCCAACAACTTTGTAGGATAGACCCTTCTCTCCATCCCTTCCTCGTATCTCATTGCCAGCCTTTCGGCCTGAATTCTCAAGTTTTCCCATTTCACTTCTTCTTGCACAATATAGCCCGGAGATTCCCTTTCCAAGCCCAGGACCCATTTCCAATATTTTTTCTACACCTCCAAAACCTCACATTCTTTCCATCCGCAAATTTCTACCCCATACATCACTTCTCACTAAGTTGTCAAACAACCACTCCTGTCTTCCACCTCACTAGCTACTAAAGATTTTTTCTCCCATAACTGGCCCAAATTTCTATTTCCCCTCCTCTCCAGCTCCTTGATCTGCGTGTTGTCCTTATTGTCGTATCTCAGCCGGTATTCCAAGTATTTTACTTGCCCCACAGTTTCAATCACCTCGTTCCCCAATTTCCAGTCCTCCTTCCTAGTACTACCCCTCTTCCTTTTTGAAATAATACTAACTTCGTCTTATTAACATTAACATCCAGCTCCCTCTTGTCCATGAACTCCTTCACTGTAGTAATCATTTCTCTCATCTTCATCGGCGTTCTAGCAAACACCACCACATCATCAGCGTAGGCGAGCGGCCATACCTTACACCTTACTTATCCCAATCTTTTCCCCTCCACTCTACTTTCCCCTTAATCTTTCTATCAATCCCTCAATGTATATTAAAAACAAGCCAGGGTTAAGAGAGTACCCCTGCCTCAATCCTTTCTTTGTAACTCATCCTACACCTCGTCACTTCATATAGTTCCTCAACCCTCTCCACTAACTCTTCCTTTATGCCTTCCCTCACAACTTTCCCCTATTCACATTATCAAATACCGCCTTAATGTCAATAAACAGGGCGTGCATCCTCTCCACTTCTCAATTTACTAACTGCTTCACAATGTAAATGTTATCAAACGCCCTCCTTCCCTTACGAAACCTCGACTGCCAATCTCCAATGACCAATGACTTCTCCTCCATCTCCCTCTTTAAATGCCCCTGGATGCAGTACAACCAGTGTCCAGTATTATTGTTTCTGGTTTTTATGGTAATATTAAGTAAAATAAAGGTATAGGTATTGCATTAGGAATGTAAATAAAATAGGTTCTTTCAAAGATACTAGCCCTCAACCATGCATTTAGTGCACTTTTGACGCACCTTAATGTTGAATGTTTTGTTAATACATATTTTAGCGCATTTCTTTGAAAAAACTTAAAAATAATGTACTATTGTTTGCGTCTTGTCCACTTGTCTGGATATTGAATCCTTGAATTTATAGGTGTATCTATTTCTTTGGAAAAAGTGTTAAACGTATTGCCTTGATGGGCAAGAACGCAGTTCTAAGGTTTCATTAGGTTCGTCATCGTTTGTTGTCAGTCATGTGTAAAATTTTAATTTATATACCAATTCCATGGGAAAACACCACACTACGTAGTGATGGGAAATAAATGAATTTGATTGTTTGGAATCTTTTTGGTAATGTCAAACATCTCCAACGCTTTGCCCCTTTGTCTCATAAAATTGCAATTTGTATTTTCACAATATTTTTGCTTTGAAAATTCGCTTTGCGAAACTTTTAAGAATTGAAACAGAATGTGCTATTCCTTGAGCATCCATTCGTTTGTCCGTCTGGACTAACTTTTGTGATTTTGAACAAATATTCAGCGATGAAATTTTTTATTTGTGCGTCATCGTTCACTTTACATGTTAAAATTGACTCGTTAATCAAATTTTGACCACTACCCTTGTTTACGCTACCCATAGTCGGCTAATTCGTAAATACATTGTGTTGCATAGTTTTATAAATTTTGCAGTTTATTAAGTGCACGAAAAAATATAAGAATTCCTGATACTTACAAGAGAAGCTGCATGGCTACCAAAGATAAAAACTTTCCAGAATTCTGAGTTGTTATTTTGACCTAGTAATAAAGCACTCCACCATAAATTGCTGTCTTTGCACCAAACTAAGGCACCTTTCTTTTTCCATGACGGCATTCCTAAAACGTAAACGAATATAAATTAAGTAGGTATAGGTACACGTATGAAAAGAAATGCAGAAATACATTAGAAAGCCTACGTTAATGTCCAAACACTAATTGTGGTCCAATTATGTCTTATATTTTTACATTTCATGAAAAAATAGCGCAGTATTGCGAAAACCGCATGCCTACTTCTATCTTTGTTAAAACGAAGATAGGTAGGTACCGCACAAAAGTGTTGAAAATTGGAACACAGTACTATCCCTTGATTAACTGGGATAGCCAGTGCTCTTTTTGTCATGGAACGCTTGGGAACGGCGTTCCACCACCAGTTTTCGACGGATTTTTTAAAATACCTGTTGGTCTAAATAAAAGTGCCCTGTTGAGCAGAGTAGATCGGATTTGATTTTCAAGAGGTGCTTAATTACACCACCGTTTAACCGACCCTGCATTTTGGTTGCCTAAACACTGAACGCAGCCGACGCAGCATAATACAAAAATCGTCCGAATACCGGGCACATCCCGCACACCCTCGGATTATATTATAAGATACATAAAATTACATTCAATTATAAATAAGTAATATAAAATTGCAAAAAAAAATTTTAGCGTTCCACCACCTTTTTTTACAAAAAGAGCACTGAGCATACCTATTATAAAAAAAGCGTTATCTTTTATATTATTACACTTTTATATTATTACATCCTATGAAATAATATCGATTATTTAGAAGACAATGGTTAGAACAAACAAGGATCCTTTTAGGTTCTCGCTCAGCCCCCATGAGAGGATTATCAAGTAAACAGACTTAAGTAATTGACTGTATAAGCAATAAAGCTGAAAGAAGAGAAGAACGTCTTAGATTGTACATATACATATTCAAGATCAGAAAACTCTCAATTACTTAAATAACACTGCGACAAAAAAATTAAAACGCACTGTGTCGATCGTTGACATTTTAGATTATTTGTGGGAAACGGGAGTGAAATAATTTAGTGGTCCATATTCTATAGGTACGTTGTGATAATGTGTATAAGATTAAAACTTTTTGTATATTAAAAACTGGTAGAACAACCCTCGTACTATTACCTACGTTGATAAATAACGGCAGATAATAACAAAGCATTATTTTTAAGTGTTATCCTACTAATGAAGTTAAAAAATACGTATTCTACACATACCTTTAGATGAAACAATTTGCGACTAATAAGAAAGTCAATCGCTATGAGACTTAACTTAACGTTAACACTCAGGAAGATAAATCACTTAAGATCTATGCTGGGACTGTGTAAAAACACGAAGGGTCGGTGTCCCCACCCCCCGTATACAAGCATCGGCATATTTAATTTTCAAGGAATGCTTTTCTCATGTATATGAAGAGGGAAAGTTATATTCTTACACAAGGCTTACCTATTTGTTAAAAAGAGACCGAGAGTTATCTATTTAGTAGATTGTATTGCAGGGATAAAATGAGGGTGGGTGAAACTGTGAAAGGAAAAGAGATGCGGTTGTATAATTTTAGGTATAAATCTCAAGTATGAAATATTCTCTTAAATTTAAATTTATGTAAGTAGTCATATGAGTATCCGGCATGGAAATCAACATTTGTGAATGGGATGTTTTACATATTCTGCGGAATTCCATCTGTTTTAACGGGTTGGCGGAGAAAAAAATGATAAATTAGCAGGTTGTGGTGGTTAAGTGTGACACCCCTACACTACACAATATACATCACCACCTTTTTTTTGAATCGGCATTTAGTAATAAGTGATATCAGATATGTAGCATTTTGTAACCCAAATTTCATAATTCGTGACACTTGGTTACTACTTAATACAGTATATAAAGCGTCGAAGGGGCTAACTTCTGTTATTTTATCTGTGCTTCTAGTTCTAGGGATCCCAAGCACATAGAGAAATGAAAACTGGTTTCTAAGACTAAATAACAATTTGTAAATGCATTAGGAAAATAACAAGTAAGTAATTCTACCAAAGTTTATTTTAAAATAACACAAATCGTTTCGAGATTATATGTGTTTAACTGTTTATCAAGGGTTATAGATCGAGACTTACTAAAATTATCAAAGGTAGCCAAGTGGAAAGTGAAACCTTCAACCCTCTTCTCATGCAGGAAAAAATTGTCAGTGAGGTTCAACTAGCAGTATTATGAATGATAATGTGCGTGGTAACGCGGGTATTTATTTCACGGTAGTTATTCACTATTCTGCAAAATCTACCCTTGCAATCATTCACCGAGTTCAACATATCTGCAAAAACACGGACAGTCGTCATCCGCTGCAACCCAACTGGTGATGAGATGCTCTCGATGCTGCATGCGGAAAACAAGGACTGGCTACATTCTATATTCATGATGGTGATAGTCCAATCACCCTATATAATAAGAATTAATAGATTAGAGCAATGTCACAGCTCTCCTCCAAACCTTGTCAAAAGTAGTTTTAAAATCAACAAATACCGCTAAGATGATTTGTTTTCTGTGAAGACTATCTTTAATTTCTTGAGTAAGGCGCAGCACCTCTGTTCTATCGAATTTGTATGCTTCGTAAAATCGCCCTCGTTGGGTGAGAGAAGAGAGAAGAGCTTAGTTCATTGCCCTTTTTCGAATCTTCCTCCCAACATTGCAGTATTGTTTGCTTTTGCGTAATATAGAATAAATAGTTATAATCAAGACCTGAGACAATGTAATACACATGTTTTATACCTACCTGACTTGTTCTACACATTTTTATCTAATGTAAAACAGAACGAAATATATATTATTATTATTATTATTATTATTAATGGTCACCGAAATACTTAGCAATACTTTTACAATATTATGTTAAGGTCTTTGACCTCCTCTGCATAGACTTTTGTTTCCTTGGCAGGGAAGAAATATATAAATTGGTGTGTTTTAGACTGTCTTTTCTAAAATCTAGTTTCTGAAAGGAAACTTTTGAACGAATTTCGTTTACATTGAATGATGTATTTTATCTTTAACGAGATTTGTCTTTTAATATTTTCCTATCACACAAGGTTTTTGTTCCCCCGCATTTTCTCTGGCTGCATCTCTTTCAGCGTTGAGTTCCAGAATGGAGAATGCTTCTTATCTTTCTCGCTTGGAATAATTTTTTGACACAATTGAGAATTAAGTGATGTTTCTCTTTCATTTCCTAATGCATTTTGCTTCTTCAAGTTCCATATCAAGGTGTTTGAATGTCATTTGGAGTTTTTGAAAAAATGTTAATGTAGCTGGTCAAGTTTGCTATATTAATGCGTGTTTTTGAACCATAGGGTTAATCAGGTTGTTTTATGGAGTTTGAATCGGTTACTACCTATACGATATTTGATCAGATTAATACAACCTATAGAATAGGTAGTATTAGGCACATTAGCAAAACCGTCGTGACGCGTCGTCTCGAAGCTGGTTCAACTCTAATTGCTGATGTGAATGTAAGGAATTGGTATGACAAAATGTTGAGTTTGTATGTATAATTTCTATTACTTTCCAGGAATCCGCCCCTAGTATTAGAGTATACTTAAAGTGGGGACGGTGAGAACGTCAATGATCTTGATTCGATTTTATAGTTTATGAGCACACTTACGGTGCCTAATATACTTTTCAAGATACCTACTCATTTTTCATGGAAAGCTCTTATGAAGTTTCTAAATTGAATAATAAGCTTTTGTTCATCTGATGAAGCGTCATGCTTCTTTATTTGAAAACAATTATTAAATTCGGAGTTGAAAATGGCTAATTTTTCTTCTGTAATGTGATTCTTCACCTGGAAGCTTTAAAATTGTTTAACCTCCGTTCGTGATGAAACTTGCACTTACCACTACCCCCAGATGTGAGTTACGCTCTGTAATTCGGTTTTTGTGTGCTACGGACACTAACCTACAGAAATGTATCGACAGTTATGGACATAAAAAACGGGCGAAAATGGTGCAGAGAGTTTAAAAACGGACATACAGATGTCCACGGACGGCCATCGGTTTCTGACGAAGATCAACGAGTGACGATTCGAGAGCTGCGCGAATTGATCCCTGATGACACTAAGACCTGCACTATATTGACAAGATTTTGACAGAACATTTGTATTATCACAAGGTGTGTGCATGATGGGTCCCCCAAAGCTCACCGAAGATCACAAACGGCAACGGGTTGAAGCGACCCGCAAATTGCTTGATGGCTACACAGAAGAGTGCGAGGAATTCTTGGATTCAATTGTCCTGGATCCATTGCACGATCCCAGAGACAAAAGAACAGTCCCGTCAGGATCTCCGAAGTCGCGTAAGTTTAAACAAACATTGTTTGCCGGAAAGTGATGGCGACTGTGTTTTGGGATAGAAAGGCGAGTTCACGCATACCGGGACAACAATAATAATAAAGTAAATTTATTTCAGTACCAATTACATTAATTAATTTGATAAACCCACACAAAGTACTGAAACCCCAAGGTCCAGTTCAGTACAAAACTGCTTTTCAACTGGGCCTTGAATCATAAATAACTAATTAATACATTAATACACATAATAAATAAAGAATAAAGAGAAATTAATAATACATTAAGAACACGCGTGATAACTCTGCAATCGACCTGAGATTGAGTGATTAGTAATAAGTATAGGAGTAAGAAGAGTTGACGGCCCCCATATACATACAGTTCACTGATTTTGAAAAAGACTTTTAAAGTAATGTGTTCGAAACAGTTTATGGGGTAGATTTTTAAGTTCCAGCGATAATTGATTATATATTGTACTTACGTTATATTGAAAAGATCTTTCAAACAATGCGGTTTTATGCTGTGGAGGTGTTATTAAGCCTCTGAACCTAAGATTTAGATTGTGTATATCTGTACGGAATTTAATTTTATTATACAAATATGGCGGTGATTTTTCCATTATTATTTTATGGTAAAAGCAAGTCAAATGTAACAACCGTCTATTTGCCATATTAAGCCATTTAGCATCAACCAACGTGTGGGTTATATGGTCATATTTCCGTATTCCGTATATAAATCTCAGACACGTGTTTTGAACTCTTTGAATTCTCTGAGCCGAGTCGTAATCCATACAGGTAGCATATATATCGCTGATCGCTACTATCAAACCTTGAAGAACCTTCTCCGTGCAATTGAAAACAAGAGAAGGGGCATGCTGACGAGGGGAGTGCGTTTCATCAGGACAACCATAGTCCCCACAACCGCCCGTGCAACAACTAGCCTCATCAACCAGTTACGATGGGATAATATCACATACCCCCCTACAGCCCGGATTTAGCGCCATGTGATTATCATTTTTTTTCCTGCGTTGAATCACACCTGTGATGGACGAATTTCAGGACCGAGGCGGATTTGAAAAAAGAGGTCGTACGTACGCTACCCTACGTCGGCGTCGTGGCACTGGCAGGAGAGTTCCATGACACGGATATTCAAAAAATGCTACACCGCAACTGGGATTATGTAGAAAAATAGTAGAAAGCACAAGCTTTTCAACAATGCATTAATCAATACAAATAAACGTGTTTTTCTTTGAGAAATAAAATTGGAGACTTTATTTTACGGACAACCCTCGTAGATTTGAAAAACCCTGAGATGTTCATATGTTTTGTTTTAGAAAGGTAGGTTTTTCCGACCATTAAATGCCTTTAGTATTGAGTTTTTTTTTACCACCGCAGTGACTGCGCGAACTTTTTCAAATATCGATACCATTTCCTTTTTTTAGGCATTCAAAAAGTGTTTGTAACCCATTTGAGTAAAACGCTTACAAGTATAAGCCCGGTGGAAGTGCGCAAAGGTGGTGATAGATTTTAAAAACAAAGTTTGTGTTTAGCGCGAAAATGATTGTGACAACTTTTTTTTTGCTAATATGAAATCAACAGTATTTTAAAGTGGTCATTGAGATCTTAAAGGGTGCCCATAAACACAGTCATAAAATTTTATATGTGTCCTTCAAAGTAAAGTGATTAGTTTTTTAAACGAACAGCATTGGCGTTTATGTTTATGAGTGTGAAATCATAATATTATTCCTTTCAAAATGGTGTAATTAGTTAAGTTCCTGTATTAAAAAAGCACGTTCGAACAATTCAAATACAATCCGTGTTGAATGGTGTGGAATTGGAATAACGTAGGATGTGTTGAATTTGCGTTAATCAATACTTTAAGTTATAAGTACGCCACTGTTTTTTACATAGCAATGTAATTTATTACCTTTAAAGAGGGTAATAAATAGAAGTGTTTGAATTACCCCATTTTCCATTAACTTGAAATGATTGATTTATATGTGTGTTTTGTATGGATATACTACGAATTTCCAGCTTTTCGTAAGAGAAAAACAGAAAAGGTACCTAGGATTCAAACGGCGAAAGCAGATCACGTTGTTTGTGTTTTTTTTGAGCTTTATAGTAGCGACACAGATAAAAGCGCATCATTTTATCTGCGAGAATATTCGTGCGTTCGTCCTGTATATTCGAAGCTAGTTCTAAACTAAGCGCGGAGTGTCAGTGCGCAACTTTGTTATGATTCTGAATTCCTGAGTAAAGTAAGCAACAATTTACAAAGGAAAAGTTTGTCGGTTCCAAAACGAGCTCTTGTTGTTAACCTGTCTACTACATTCACGTCATACTCATACTGTTAGTTACCGTCCCTGCTGCACTGTCACTGTTTTCAAAGTTATTGTGTTAGATTCGTCTTGCATATGAACATCATTAGTGATAAATTAAAGTGACTAAAGTGTCCTACTAATTTTAGTGCCAAAAATGGCATTAAGTCAGGACGAATCTAGTAAACAAGTGGTAAGGGTGGATCAAGACTCTGAAACAGATTTGCAGGCTTTGTTTGATAGTGTCTTAAAACCGGACTCTAAAAGGCCTTTGCAAGTTCCTTGGAGTATGCGAAAACTTCCAGATTCTTTTTTCAACCCTCCGTCGACAGGATCGAAATCTATAAACCATTCTAGAGAAAATTCGGTGGATTCGGCTTTCGGGTCATCAAGCGGGGGCGGTGGCAGTGGAACCGGCGCCACAGCTGTCGGCACTGTGCCATTACAAAATCAACATCATCGTGCCCATAGTTCACCAGCTTCTTTGCAACAAACGTATGCAGTAGGACAACAAACAGCCCCAAATCATCATCATGTAAAACAACGCTCATACGACGTGGCTACTAAGTCGTCCGAGGACAGCACTCCCCTTCCCCCTGGTTGGGAACAAGCTCGCACCCCAGAAGGACAGGTGTATTATCTTAAGTGAGTATCTCTCTACCTGTTTACTACTACCCGTTCTGCCGCTTTCTTTATAAATCCGAACGTGTTTCTTAACATTTTAACCCCGTGTTCTTAAAACGATTACCTGCACTATCTTAAAACAACCCCACCTCGCTCGCCAAACAAGATCATTGTATAACATTTCGTAAAAGTGTAACAATTACATATATTAACTTAAAGAAATTTTAATTAACTGTTACTTTATGCTGTGGTTTAAAATACTCAAGTCCGTTCAATTAATCTTCAAATAATATCCCGGATGTAGGCTGAGATATCGGTTTTTTTAAACAAACAGTGATGAAATCCAATCATTTAATACATGGAGATAGGGATGATTGATTCATCCTATGCACAAACCCATGCGAAAAGTTTAAAAATCTTTTTTTATCAATGTTGTTCGACGTCTTCAAGCTAAAATTGGTAGGTTCTCTTAACACCAAGACAAGAACCAAGTATTTTAATTATAAGAAAACTCCAAACCTCCCACAACCAAATTTAATGATTTATATTCATTCAGGTTTGGAGTTTTATTATAATATACCAATGAGCCCCTTTACGAGCAAAGAACCCCCAACGATGTTATTTTAATTACGTGGAATGTAAAGAATGAATTTTGGCGATAGTTTTGCAATTGGTAATGAGTTATTTTTACCGTTGAGGATAACATCCTGTTGATAATCTTGAAGAAAAATAATTGATACTTCTTATCACCTTGAAGATTACATTCACGTTTGTATCATTTATAATTTGTACTGGAATTCTTTATCAATTACGTATATGAGAAACTGAAGAGGAAACTTTTCCATAAATCGAGTTTGTTTATTTACTATAATTTACGTAAGATAAAAGATTACCAAGATCTAAATAATGCATTCTCACATACCTACATTTTAAGTAAAAAAAAGATAAGGATACCATTGCTGAAATGAAAATTAAAAACTTTGAAGGTTCGGAAAAAATTGTTCTAAACAATGAATTTGGAAAGAGGGTAGCGCAATTTTTTCATGCTTTCATTGACTCAGAAATTCAAAACAATTCTTCTTATAGAAATAATACTGATACGGTTCCCCTTCCCATTATTCAATTCATGATCAAAAATTAAGGATATGTAATAAAAAGGGCTTAAACTCCAGCGAACAGGCAGGAAGTAATGATGCATTGAGCTTTTTAACCCTGTATGTTTTACCTTGGCTAGTAAATTTATTCTCGTATGTTAAACGAACCACCGTCGTTCTTGATTTCTCTTTTTGTCTACATATTAAATTTGCTGTATCATATAAAAATTAATAAACCGAGACTTGCAGATTGACGTAATCAGCAAAAGTCTCTCCTGTTAATTAACCTTTTACAGATAAGATAACAGGAAGGTGTAACACAGTTCCTGTAAATTTTGGGAATTTACACTGTGTCGAGTTTCATTTTTATTACATATAAATGTCTTGGGAAATTGTAATCATGACGTCACGTTCTTCTCTGATTTCCAATGGAAATCTAGCGTTACGATTTTCGCTTGGGTTCCGTTACAGGTTCATGATACACACCTTTATGCGAACTCAACGTCACGTAGATTATGTGAACGTCCTTCTTTTTAATGTCATAGATTTTTTTTAGCACTAATTTGTTCTTTCTAGTATATGCAGAAATCAAAGGTCAACCGTGTGTTACTTTCACGTTGTTAATTAGTTATGAAAATGCAACTATTATAGATGGTAGGTATTCATTACAGTTTTCCAAATTTTAATGTACTAATACTAATTATTAAATAATTCAATTTCAAATTATTTTAACAATATGACCTCATTGCGTAATTCAGGAAACGTCCTTTTTAATTGTAATAATAGCGTTAGGGGCACTTATAAGATATACAGGGTAATTATACAACTCCTTTTCAGTTACGACACTTCTTTCTAATCTAATCATTAAGTCAATTGAACGACAGTCTAGCCCTAGTAATCAAGAAATTTTAATATAAATATCCGAGCCAACATAATATACAATTTTTCCCAAAAAAATATCAAGCGGTTACTTAATTTTTTTTAAATGATAAACACGAAACTTTCAAAAATAATAAATAGTTAAATACTGAATGCGAGTTCTGTATTTTTGGATATCGAATTCAATTATAACTACCTACGTTTGTGTTTATGATTTTTAATTTTTCCACGCTCAGAAGACTTAAGTTTATTTAATATTTCTTGATTTAAGACCCATTTAAAATGGGTTTTAAATTATTAAGATGTCTGTGGAGAAAAAATGTTTGTTGATGTACTTTACTACCATTTGGCGTACATCCTTGCTACCTGATTTTCCTTTCTAATGAAACGGCGTTCATCAGTATGTTTTCATCTCGCTTCATATTCTACGTGTAGAGAACGATGATGTAACAAGTCAAGCTCAGTATGTTTCTGAGTTTTTGTAATATGTACCTACGTATACAGGGTGGGCCAACGAAAAGGTAACAGACGGGTTTCTGGCTAGAACAAATTTTTGTTTGAGAAACGCAAAACCACGTCAATTTTTATATCAAGGGGGACAACTTTTTCCATGATTTGCAACCTGAAGTGATTTGATCCCTTAGCGCTCTGAGAACAACCCCTAAAATTTAAATAAAGATGATGGGGCAAGTGACATGTTATTTGAAAGGTCTTTCTTTCCTGAATTCAGTGCACTAGTTTGTTTATTTTTAACAAAAAGATTGAAGTTGCAAAAATGGAAAATGAGGAAAGAGTTTGAGGCATTTAAAAACTAAAAAAAGGGCGGACAGGTCAATTGTTTTGTTTTAGAGAAGCTAGGTACTTTTACTGCCATTTCACAACATTGCTTCACCCCTTAGGTATCTACAGGGTAAACAACCCTTAAGTTTTTAAATAAAAACTAGGGTTAACTTTTTCTTGCGCTAATTAATAAAACCCTTTGATGCAAATTCAACCTTAGTTTAATAAATGTTCGAAATGTCTGCCTTCAGCTTCCATGTAATAATACAAATTTTGATTAAATCGTTCCCGTACATTTTTTCTTCTGTTAAAAATAAAAAAAAAACTAGTGCACTGAATTCAGAAAAGAAATACCTTTCAAATGACGTATCACTTGCCCCATCATCCCTATTTAAATTTTAGGGGTTGTTCTGACAGTGCTAAGGTGTGAAATCATTTCAGGTTGAAAATCATGACAAAAGTTGTCCCCCTTTGGTATAAAAATTGACTTGTTTTTGCGTTTCTAAAAAAAAATTTGTTAAATTTGTAAAAACCCGTGTTACCTTTTCGTTGGTCCACTCTGTATATAGAGAAAAGCTCAGATCTGTGCAAAATTTGTTAAGCTCACTAAAGATGTTTTCATGGAAACAAATTTCTGTAGGCCTCTGCATCTTTTTTCTAAATTTAAAGTAAAGCTGCGTATAATTTTAAGAAATTTTTCTACCCTTTTCATTTCATTTCAAAATACTGTTTGTTGTGGTCTCCTTTTCCGTCTTTCACCTTCAAGCCTTGTTTTTGAGCTGTTTTTCTAAATCTTTCTTTCCGTGTTCTTGTGCTTCTGCTCGTACCATCTGGTTGCCGGATATTGTTGTTATTTTCAAACATCCTTTCGATGTGTTTATGTATGGAAAACAATTAAAACGATTTTGTACAAACACACCTGGATAACTTTCGGTGCCTGTTGTGGCAAGAAGATTTAATGAAGAAAAAATGAAATAGAATTTACTTCTTTTATTCCTATTAAGATTGACTACGGCTGTTTGAAACCTTAGTTTCACTTTCAGCAAAAAAATTGATCATTTTTAGAAAAACTTCATGAATCTCGATGTACTTCATAAATCTTTTAATAGGTACACCTTTACATTTGAGCCATGTCAAGATAAGAATGAACTGATACATTTAAAATTCGGGGGACAGGACTGAAAGAGGGGCCACAATGTCCCTAGAAGTCGTTGCTCCTGACCATGGGGGGGCTCACCCTTTTGCTCATAAGTTTGCTTCGATACTTCCATTAAACAAATACGCTCCTCTTACGCGCAGACAAATAAATTTACGACCACCACACCAGAAATCCTGCTCACTGGAATCTTTACAAAAGTCTACGTAACCTGACTAGAGGGCATTTTTGGAACACAAAATTAGAAATTCTCCCACAAATTGGCGGAAACACTTCAAAAAGACAAAACTACTACCTACCATCAAAAAAACAGAAACATTCCCAATCATTTAAAAAATCCTACTGCAATCAACAAGCATTTTATTTAAAGTCGTAATCTAAATATTACCCCTTCTGGCAATATGGTGGATTTTTATAATAACATTAATAACTTAACATCATTAAGTTGTACTTTCGAGTTTACTCTTGTTTCTAATGATACAATTCTAAGAGGAATCTGATGTAGTTAATTTTTAGTCTCGTTTTTAGTGTTCTGAAAATGCGCTCTCCTTACATCAACCATTAATTACAAACATTGTAAACTCCTTCTTTCTTGAAGGCACTTTTCCAAGTCTCTGGAAGCATGCCTTAGTCATACCAATTCCGAAAACAAGTCAGCCTTTGGACCATAATTCGTTAAGACCTATAAGCATTTTACCAACAATATGGAAAATAATAGGAAAAGTTATTGATGAGCAAATTAGAGAATATCTCACAACGAATAACATTTTACCTAGTACCTACTCTGTTAGGATTTCGAAAAAGATTTAGCTGCGAAACCGCTTTAACTTACACAATCGACGATATTCTTGAAGCATCTGACAGGCAGCAAACGCTTGTTGGCTTGTTGAACTTTTCCAAGGCGTTTGACACACTGAATCAAGGCATACTCCTAGCGATATTGAAACATATTGGGATAAAAGAAAATGCTTTGCGATTACATACTTGAATCTTATCATATTGGCTAGATTTACCATCTAGAGTTTCACAGGGCTTCTGCATCTCTCCTTTGCTTCTTTGTATTTACAGCCATAGATTACAACAGATTATAAAATACTGCAACAGCCATGTTTATGCTGATGATACCCAATTACCCACATCTATAAAGTATTCAATCTAAACGCAGCCGCTGAAGCCATTAATAAGTTTCGGGAGGATCTAAAGGCATTGAAGCTATTTGCTGAAAATCGTTTCTTACAACTAAAGGAGACTAAAGCGCTCGAAAACGAAAAGATTAAGATCAAAAATCAGGCATGGAACCTAGGTTGGATTGTGGACGCGGACTTGAAGTTTCAATCCCATATAAATAAATGTGCACGAAAGTCTACCACTTTTTGCGTCACTTCCTATGTAAAAATCCAAAACAGTTCTTTGCGAATCTCTAGTGCTTTCGCAGTTTAATTTTTGTTACTCAATTTACGCTCCTTTTATCAATGTTAAGACTAAGCGCAGGATACAAAAACACATAATATGTAGTTGTCTCTCATAAACTTCAACAATTAAATTGGCTAAATATGTTTAGTCGCCGGCTCTGCTTTTACCACTCCATTGTATCTACGAAAACTCCTCCTTATCCATATAATAAAATAACATTTCGATCCGACGTCCATTTGCTGAACATTAGATTTAAGGGCCCCCTTACACCGCCGCCGTATCATAAAACGAAACTCTTTGAATGTTGATTCTCTTATCAGATTGCTCTAAACTATAATAAATCACCTGAAACATTTAAAGCATTACCCTTAAATAAGTTCAAGCCAAAATACCGACGTTTGTACTGTTAAAGGAGGCGACAGATTGAACGCATGGTTTGTGGGCAGCATAATTCACAGTTTATTGGTGTCAAGAATTTAATCACTTTATTTTTCTCGTTAAACAATTAATTTAATTTAGATGGTAGCAACATTATATATTAAATCTGTAATGAAGGTATAAGTGCAAGAGCAGCTCACCCTCTGGGGCATCAGGCTTGCTAAACTTTGCCATAAGAATTCCTAAAAATTAACTTTCTTTAGTTAAATGCTATATTTAAATTTTGTTTTCTTCTTTTTTTTTGAGAATTAAAGACAATATTATTTCGATATCTAACCCGTTTCCCACAAAGCTAGAAACGTTTTAAATGATGTTGTTTTGTTTTATTATCAGTGAATGAAGACAGTACCGTTCTGGCAGGCATCTCGCGAAGGACGAAATCAATCATACTTGCTCCGTTTTAAATTTGCCTAACTCTTTCAAAAATCACATAGTGAAACAATTTTCACATAAGATGTCCTCTTAAAAAGTTTAAATTAGAATAATTAATTTTTTTCTAGATTTTAAAATCGATATGTTAAGCGTAGATTTTGGTTTATTGGGTACGATTAAAACACATGATCGTTTCAGTTGTTATCTCTTGGATGTAGTATTAACCGTCATGCATTCCATGACGACATTCAGATTCATAACGATTTCTATAGTCAAAGAATGTTAAATAAAACAACTGAAACAGAGCGATACAACTAATTTGTAGTAATGTGTGGAGAAGTAATGCCCAAAAATGAACTACATCCGGTTCTATTAAATTAGTGAATAATAAGGGCTTGTTAAAATTGGATTAAGCGTTATAATGGACATTGGCTTTTTTTTGATCAATTTCTTAGCTTTGTTTTTGTTTTCTGGACTTTTCCCACGTACCAAGTCTTGCGTACATAAGTGAGAATTCAAGACGATTTTGTGAATTTTATTCATGTCACTTTGCAAATTCGTTTCAATTAACGTATCTATGTTTTTTTTATCATCGTCGGGTACAAATGAAATTTCTTCTTAAACACTTTTTTTCAAACGAATAGATAATAAAGTGCAAATGGGTGGTGATTTTTTTGATCACTTAGTAACAATGCTGTCGATTTTATTCTACTGCCACCTTGAATACGTGGAAATATAATTTAAAATTATAAGACTGGCCCATTACACGTTTCCTAGTATGTATACGGAAATACAAATCAATAATACTTCGTATAAAAGGTTCGTGGAAATTCTACAAAGGTGACTCATGTCGCGTGCGAACTTTAGATGTTCAGCTATTTCTCAATTTGTATATCGGGTAATTTTTTAAAATCGATTATAATGGGTCTCTTAATGGTTAAAGTTTTATTTAAATTATTAAACTTCACTGAACATCTCATTCAATTCAAGGCAAGGATCCATTCATGGTTAAATTATTGTTGGGAAAGGGAAAGGTCGTGTAAATTATTAATGACTCCTATGTGAAACTTGTGCGTGAGATCATTGCTCTTATAACTGTCACAATTTAGAAGGCAACGGTAGTGGTTACTAAATCCTTGACTTAAGAACAATGATTTCAGATACATATATATTAGGTAATTCTTTCAATGGACAGTAGATTATTCCTCCCATCAATAAACGTAACCTATCTTAATTAATTTACGACACCTGTAATTAATCAAGGCAATTCAAATATATTTATGCTGTAATATTACTATCCAAACATGTTTCTATTGCAACGTCACAAATACTAAAAATGAAACGGCGATTTGTTAGGCCCTAAAATAATACTTAATATGCACCATCGTAAAACAGTACATAAGAGTAAATTACTACTTTATAATTGGATGGTTTTGCATAAATGATCTCAACATTCTCAACACATTTTTTTCCATTGTGTATTGGGCTATTTTAGGACGTGGTTTATGAAAACTACACTACACAAGCATTTTTGAAAAAATCGTTATAATTTGTTTCATACGTACCGTATTACAATAATTATCCCCCCACCCGTTCAAATTTGTTAAAAAGGAAACATACAAATTTAGCTTCAGATACTATTAGTTGTATGAGGGCTGTAACCTCATGATTAGGACTGACAAAAATATGGACGAAATGCCTACAAATTATGTATTTTTCGAACACAAATGAACGACGACAGTCTTCGACCACCATTTTATACGCTGAAAAGGATCCCTCAACGTTGTACGTCGTGATTGGAGCGTACTTAAAATCTTCCAATTCGACTGAAGTCAATTCTTTGATTCGGTTTTCTTGCTCTGTACCTTGTGGTCTACCACCAGCCGCTATTTCGCTAATAATTTCCAACGTTTTTAAACCATGATTCTTGTTGTGAACGAAATCGAATTTCTGCAGGAATTTTGTACGTTTCCGAATAGCTGCTAAGATGTTAGCGCGGATGGGCTTACAGGTCTAGATTGCATCAATGAGCAGCATACCTTTGCCTTGCAGGTTTGCGATGGCGATTGGAATGCAAGCGAAGTGGCGAATTATAAGAAATTTAAGATGATCAAAGTTTGTTTTATTTGTCATCAGTTCATCACTCATCACGGTCATTCCCTATAACTTATATGTACTTAAGTTGTTGTAACTTACAAGATAAAGAATACAAATTGAAGAATATGAATGAAACCCTAATTCTGCCCGAAATATTTAAATAAATATATTATATGTAAATCAATATTTTTCTCAGCTCTAGTGATGATATACGAAAATTAAACAAATTATAACTGCTATTAGATTCTATAGTAGTTTAATATGAATTAAATTCAATTAAATTGAACTTACTGTAAAAAATATGATATGAATGTTTAATAAATTATATAATAAACAATCATTTAATGGTTATTTTGATACGTAACCATTCGTAGGTACTTGAGTTAACATTTTTCAAAGTACCTAACTAAAATTATCGTCATAATAACTAATAACGCACATACTAATATGCTAAGGAAAACAAGATGATGAGTAGGTACGTTACTATAGTCTGTACGTAGACCGTCTTAAATGTCCTCTGTTGGATTAAACGTCCCTAAATGTAAGGCAAGGTAAAACGTATGTGAATGGTAACCTATTTCTTCCTTATTACGCATACCTACCGTTCATTCATCCCACGTTGAATGGTAGGTATGCGTAATAAGGAAGAAAAGGTTACCATATACGTTTTACTTTGTCTTAACTTTAGGAGCGTTTAATCCGATAGAGGACATTTAAGATGGTACAGACGGTACTATCATCTCAATTAACAAGTATGAACCTGTCATTACTACAAAATGTAAACGTGATTGCCTTTTTATACTTCTTTCGCGACAATTTTTAAGAATTTAATGAAAACTAAAGTTCTAATATGTACCTGGATCTTCATTTCTTCAGGAAGCAGTTTGATCATTGCAACATTTATTCTATGGTTAACTATGGAGTCATTTTATCTCAATTACTCTATTTTCTGGAATATTTGTTAATTCGTTCAATCACGTTATAAAACTTTGGCCAATGGACGGAGGGATGTAAGAGTTTCTTAGCCTTAGGGAAATATGAAGAAAAGTTTAGTTCCATGTGTATATCCTTGGGTACTTATTATAGTCCAAGATAAAGTACTTAGTTGGGTAATTGTAGTTTAATAACATGTCCACAGATGGAAAGTATGGATAATCGAAAGCTAATTCCTGCATTAAAAAGCCATCCAGTTACAGTTTCTGAAAAGTTTCTTTGATCTGCATTACCATAGTGAAATCAGATTTTGAACATTCGCTACCATTTCTGAGGCACCTAAATTACATTATGAGTATAAAATACAAATACTCGCCGAAACTGTTACGAATATCGAAAATCTGATTGCACCGTTGAATTCCTCAATCAAACTACATCTTTGATAAACAGACCGAACCTATCTTATACCGGGAGTTCGTTCTCAAAGTCGAACATAGGAATTTAACATGGTATTGAACGTTTTTGCTAATTCCTACTAGCAAGACTAAAGTGCGATTTATTCTTTTAAAATACTAACTTAAAGTATTACACTTTTGTTTGTTTTGGTTTGGTAATATTTCGTTTGTACTCTTTAATCTGCTCCCTGGTGAGGTCAGGGATTTGCCATATAATTTACTAAAAAATAGGTTAAAAAATTCCCTCATTGAAGGTGCGTTTTATAGTATTAGCGAATTCAAAGCTGGTAATTTAACTTTAATTTAACCGTATTGTAGTTTTTATTTTTTGTATCTCATCTCCTTTTGACGTCTGTAAATGTTTTTTTTTTTGCATGCCTAACAGGAATAAATATTATTATTATTATTGTAGTATTAAAATTAACGGCAAAAAAATCTCAAACTCTTCTGAAATTAGCGCCACCATAAAAGGTTTTCACCATAAAAACCCTTTCTTCGTTGGTATACGTATTCATTATTAGATAAATAAACTTTACTACGTGGTAACGCCGTATTGACAAACAAACAGTTGCTGTAAAGTTTTAAAATGAAGGTGAATGCTATTTTAAAAAGTGTCATACTTTAAGTTAGTATTTTAAAAGAATAAATCGCACTTTTGGTCTTGTCAGCAGTATTATTTGAATCACAATAATTTTCTCTTTCTGTTGATACTATTGCCTTTTCTCTAAGTTAAATAGACGATTGCTGCATTTTTTGATTTTATGAAAAAAAGTCAGTTCTTCGTCTTGAAGACAATTCCTAAATTAACTTGTTTCATATTCGTAAAAATTGTTTAGTACATATAGAACGTGTTTCTCATTATGTGAAATTTTTGAAAAAATCGGTGTTCTTTATTTGATTTTTGTACATGATAGCACAGAGTTTCTTCCCTCATTTACGTGACTATTCTACCGAAGTCATTTTATTATTAAAAACCTATTCAACAAGTCACTCTCAGGTTCCGTGTTTCCGATAAAAAATTATCGTTGCTTAATTTTACGGACATATTACACACTCCGGCACGATGAAAGTCACCGTTTTCATACAAGTCAGTTTTCCGTCTCTTCGTCAGGTCATAATTTTTAATTCGTCGCAACGATTTCTGTTTGACACTCTGAAACGTCATGTTTTATTTATTAAGCACTCTAAGGTCTAATTCACACATGTCAGTCACGTCTCAGTTCCGTCACCGTTCCGTCTCAGGTCTCATTCGGTAAAGATTGTGACGGCTATTCACACATATCAGTCAATAATTCATATTTTTATGTAAAAACCCCACACTGTTTACGAAGAGACGTCAGTCAAAACAAGAAAATATCGTTGACGACGAATTAAAATTATGACTGAACGGAGACGGAAACGTGACTGACTGTAAAATCGGTGACGTGCCGGACGTGTGTGAATATGTCCGTTTAAATTAAAGGCAACGATATATTTTTTTATCGTGACTGAGACTGTTTGACGGAACGGAACTGAGACGTGACTGACATGTGTGAATAGACCTTATTGTCATTGGCAAAGAGAAAATATTGTTACCTGAAGATGTGTTTCTTTATGGAGATATATTTTATACCTTATACGTGACTCTTATGATATCTATTTTTCACAGCTAAATGTAATTTGTAATCTTCTAATTTTCCTATTGTTCACTTCTGCGGTGTTTCTCGAGTTAGGCTTTACGGCGGTATTCGAACAGTTTTGTTACCTATTTTGCTTTCGGTATCGACGGTAAACGAGCGCATAAAGTTATTCTGAGCAGATAGCTTCCACTGTAAAACAGCTAATATGTTTTTTACATGACATCCCTTCTGGATAGACCGTTGCATGTCCATTTATAAAATTTGCATACCTACCGTTTCTTTTCAGTTCGTGTTTCTCCATCGCAAAATGAATATTTATATTCCAGACCTATTTTTTTCACACTAGACAATATTCATTGAGGTATTGAAGTCAGTTTCACCATTTTATCGTCTTCTTCACTGAAACACATTTCTGACCTAGTTTCCTTTTATGTCACCTGAACAAGGTATGGGAAAACATAAAAACAACTTCATGTTTTCAACGTGAACACCCTTGTTCACTTTCAGAGAAGCTTTAAATTTTTATGTACTTAACCCAAAATTAGAACACTTCGCATTTTAACAAAATTATTTGCTGGAATCATTCTAAGTACATACAAATTTAGTGGTAAGTTATCCGAATTTTGAAAAGATAGGCCAAAACATAATAAACTAGTTGAAATCACCGGATTACCAGAACGAACTTCCAATACCGCAGGAACGACAGTATGAAAAAATCTCCCCTTATCAAAAAGACAAAATTTGATAATTTCGACTTTAAAGTCGAATATCTCGAAAAGATTTGAGATACCGAAAAATTGGGACCGGATCTTGAATCAGCATAAAATTTCACATCAGATCCATATCTTAACTCGGTTGTAGACATGCAACACACGGGCACACGGACGGAATATTGAATACAGTAACGAACGATGATCATTATTTAGAAAATCGTGTACGTATCTCGTCGCTAAAATTTCTTAAATGCATGAAACTAATTAAATCGTGATCTAGATGCCTGAAAATATAACGTTCTTGGATACATTGGTAACTGTAATAAACAACACAGCACTTACTGCTATAACCTTCATTATTTATCTACCTACATTTTGAATAACTGCAGTCAATCTTATATTTTCGGTACAGAATTGTAATTGTTATAATTGAAATGTAATAATAATTATGACCGATGAAGGTCAGTATACTTAACATGATTATGTTCCCGCATAATGGACAATGGTCAAAATAAGTATTTTACTATTATTACCTATTTATAGGCACAGGTTACTTTATTTGCGTAGTAAACTGAGGGCCATAGTTTAGACCTCTTCTGTGTTTGTATCTAAAAAAAGGGAACGAAACAAACTACTGCTACATAATATTTGAAAAAATATTAATAAAATATTATGTATATGGTAATTTAATAGATAGTTCTGTGGTTCTGACAATAAAAATATAAGAAAAAGACACTTCAACGCTTACTGAAAGCCGTAGGTACAATATGTAAATGACATTAAAGGCGCAAGAGCCTGTTTAGAGCTACCGGTGAGAAAACTATTTTCTGGCTCGGTGCAGGTAAACATACGTCCAAAATTGCAGCTCATGCATTAACGTCAAAGTGTAACCATTTTCATGGAAATTTTACTGACATTTAAAAACTCGCTGCCTTTTATGAACACCATCATCGACTTTACGCACACATTCGCTAGAGAATTGAGTGTTAGTGTTTGTTGGTTAATGAATTACGAAAACAGTTGAAGGAAAAATCACTCATAGTGGTGGCAAAAACTGTTTAGCTTAATTATTTCTAAGAAAATGTGTGCAAGCGTAACTTGTTTCGGTCACTTGATGTACTGCCAAAGAAAAACCATATCAAACGATGACTAAACTATTCATCAAAAATTCTATTTAATTGTCACCAGTTGCTATCGTCTTTTCTCGAAGTTGGCTTTTTCTGGTAATCTCCATTCAGTGGGAAAAGTATATTATTATTGTCGTTTTGGTTGGATTTTTTTCCGATTAAAAAGGCGACCGTATCCGTAAAGCTCATTGATTAAAATAGCGTTATCAGTTTTATACTCATGTAGGTGTGTTAATCGTGCCGGAATTATTTTATGTGATATTACACGACATTGAATGTTGTTTTTTACATTTTTATCTGTAACACATGTATTTCAGATAGCTTTGGCACCTTTTGTGTAATTTTTGTTAACAAGGAAAGCAGAGAGATTAAAATAGCCTTGAATGTGCTAATTACACGGTAACTATTTGTGGTTTGACTTTCTACATATTTTTCCTAAAGAAAAATAAGCCAAGGGAGTCAAATTATTTTTTTGGACAACGTACATCTCTTCGTTCATGAATGCTATGAATGAATTTTGGCTAGAGGTGACAATTGCCAAATTTATTTATATTCGAATTGATTCTTATGATTTTCATCATAGAGTTACTAATTGATATTTCATAGTAAAGTGTTATTTTTGATTTCTTATAACTGGCGCCGTTTTTATTTTAGTTGTTATTCCTTGTTTCTATAAATATTATGCATAGATAAAAATATTGTTAGTAGGCGTGATTCACAAAACCACTTTTTTATTCTATTACGTTTACGTGATACGCACATGTTGACAGTAGTTGAGTATACTTATTTAACCATTGGCGTTTATTAACTTGTGCTGTGTCAGAAGAACGACCATCGCCAGTTTGATATGTAGGTAACAGTCACTGAAGGTTGCTTATATTTCAGTGGTAACAGTAATGGTACGCCGAGACCTTTATGTCTTTCATTCCGTTGTTTATCTGTCATTACATTACATTACATCTAAGAAATGGAGTCAGTGTGAGAGCGCGTGTCATTGCAACATGGAGCGCTAAATGGAGCAACGCTCAACGCAAAGTCACTGTTCTTCCACGCCCTCTTTATTTACCGGGTTTGGCGCCAGCAGATTCGTTTTTGTTTCCCCGCCTTAAATTATCCCTGAAAGTCTTACGCTTTGCAGACGTTGCGGGTATCAAACAGCGCGTGACCACGTTGCTTCGCGTTATTCCACAAGAAGCGTTTGCTCACAGTTTCCAGCAGCTTTATAATCGATGTCAGAAGTGTATTGTAACTAATGGTGATTACTTTGAAGGCCAGTAAAAGTATTTTGTTGTAACTCTTGTTTCCTTTATTTTCTGACACTATGCACCGAACTTTTCGGACGCATGGTGTATATGAAATAATGGAATGTCTGAGCCTGATTAATGTCGGGAAAAAGAAAGGTCTGAACGGAAATTTCACTCTTATTAAGTGGAGGTCAAATTTTGTCTGACATAGCTTTAGGTAATTTTTTAGAAGAGGTGCGTTCATCATTTCAGAAAGAAAATTTCCTTCTTCAATATATTTTCTTGCGCCTTTTTGGTTTCAGAGATTTTTTTAACAATCGTGTGGTGACTAACAAAATGCTCCTTTTTACTTTTTTAATTGGAGTATGCTGTAGCATTTTAATTTTGCCAAATTATGTTTTGATTTAAAGGATTGACTTATTTATTGGTTTTGGTAATATTTTGGAATAGGTGTTAGAGTGCTGATTTTTTAAAACTATAATTCCTCGTCAATAGTAAATTGCTTTTTAACCGCAGCTTTGTCAAAAACTAATTCATTTGATCGAAACTTTGGATAGCGCATCAAAAAATACCTCTTATTAGGCAAATTTCTTTCAGGAAACAACACTCCATAATGTCAAAAGCGCGCTGACAATTTTTTTTACAAAATATATAGCTGTCCGGCATATCGCATTATTCTAAATGGGAAAATACCATCTTCAATGGTTTTTACTAATTTTATCTTACAATAAAATACACTAAATTTTAGATAGAACTTAAACAAAGTACATGACAGATACGCCTACTTTTATTTAAAGTATCAGCCACCTGCGTTTTATAAGATCTTTGTAATAAATAAAATATGTAAAAATATATAGGGTGTTTCATTAAAAAGAATGTTACTTTGTTGTGTATCTTGATAACCTGATGTGCAATAGTTTTTTGTTCGATATTACAATTGTGAGAAAAATGCTTCATATTTGATAATTTAACCAATTTCGTATCTCTAATAATAACAAAGTTGGCACTTTGAACACATTGTATATTATGATCCTGCGAAAGATGATTCTCTCTTTAAAGTGGTTAACTTGTGATATTTTACTACTTACAAAAGATATCCGTAACCAAAAAGGCACAAATTCTATACATAAAAACATACCTACTAAAAATTATCAAACATCGCTTTTAGATACCACATTATGACGTTTTAGAGCAGAGGTGACCCAATTTTTGTATCTAGTGATCTACTTCCCACAATTAAATTCCTTCGTGATCTTCCAGGCACAAAGTACGTATGCCAGGGTAATAAGTAGTTAAATAATAAACTGCAAAGGATTTTGTTACATTGCATTGAAGTTGACACTGTATATTTCGGTCAATTTATCAAAAGGTGACTTGTTGAGACACTAATGAATGCAGAATTGTAGATGTTTCTGTATTTTGATTGAATGTACCTCATTTGTGGAGACGTAAAACGTAGTGTAAAACCTTGAACCAGAAAACTCAGTTAAACGAAGCACAATATATGTTCAGCATGGATATTTCTCTTCATCAAATAGTTGCAGTGTTTATAATATCATTCACATTTAATATAGTAGCACACAGTGTATTCTCATCTCATGATCATGAATAATGCAGTAGCGGCTATGGAAAATCTTGATTTTTGAAGCCCACCATTTCGAGCAACCATGTTCGGTTCGTATACATACAAACTAACAGAGAGGAAGTTTTGTTTTCTTAGAGAAATGGACAAAATAATGGAGAATATTCTCACCATTAGTAGTTTTTTTTTTTTACCGAATCATCTCGCTTTACCTCGACGCAGTGTTAATTGAGGAGGGAGAGAACGGTCAGATCCCTAATCTAATCAAGTAATCACTTTGCATAATTTTTATTTTTAAATGTAGTTATTCTACAGTGTTTTCTTGTGTTCCTTTAAAATCCTTATCATACGAAATAGGATGCCTCAGTTACCACTTGGAACCGGATTTATAAGCATGTACCTATTGTTGTGCTCCTAATTTGGCGACACTTCCTTTACTTTACTTTCACGTTTCGCAATTCATATTTGGGTGGAAATTTGCGTATATATTTTTGTGGTCTGAAGAAATGCGGCTCTATCTTTTTTGCCACTGCAACAGTAGCTGGGCAGGCAACGAAATCGAGAGCGAGTCACAGTTTCAGAAAACTCTCTGCGATCATTGGAGACCACACAAACAGCCGTTTTTTTCTAAAATATTACAAAAAGCGATAAGGCAGTGTTGCAAATAAAGGCACAATTAAAGCACTATACAAAGTCGATATTTCCATCTTCAAAATGATCTCTTAAGAACGGAAAAGTTCGGGTTTTTAATAGGGGTGAGAACGTGTACACGCGTACACGTGTACACGTATATTTTTTAAGATACGTGTATAAAAACTAATACACGTTACATAAAAAGTTAGGTGAATCTCTGACTTATAATTTTTAAGAATCCAATTAAGTGCAAAAAATGTAGACATTTTGTTATTTTTGATTAAAAATAAATATTAATGCTTACTTAAAGTACCCAACTGTATGCACCAAATGTTCAAATGAAGAAAATAAGTTGTATATATTTTAAGGCGCGTGTACACGGTTACACGTGTGTACAAGTGTCGTTTACACGTGTATAGAAAATGCGTAAAAATCCCACCCCTAGTTTTTAAGGTTGTTACATTACTGTTATATTCTCCATTGTAAAAAATTTCATAGTTGATTTTTAAGATACATAATCATTATTATGTATTTAGTTGATTAGTTAAATCATTTTTCAAGTTTTTATACCTTTTATTTATTATCATCATAACGAACTGGCTATTTTTATGACCATAATCTTTATTTTTTCTTAATTTTTTGCTTTCTATTCTCGCCTTTTCTTAACAAATCATTATGGCGATGATTTCTTACCTACTTACCATGTTTTTCTTTTTACTATAATTTCTAGCGAGGTTTGGTATATATGTAACTGACTCCAAAATAATCCTTGAAGTGTGTAACAATAAGTTTAACAGTTGATAAAGGAAATTAATTGAATAACATTAGCAACGTGTTTAGGCAACAATTTGCCATCATTAGGCTTCTAAAATTAACAAAATGACGACACTTAAGCAGCAAAACTAAAGTTTATACTTTACTTACATTAAATATTTAATGATTGGCTAAACGGATTAAATGGCGAGTTATCAAAAAATAAAAATAAAATAGGATAATTAGAAAACAGAATAACGTCTAAAAACTTACACCGTAACAACGGAATCCTCGAGAAGGAAAAGGAAAAGTAAGTTTATTGTAAGTCTGAGCTTTTCTGCTTTTCTTCGTTTCATTCCATTTTTCCTTTATGTTATAGAGTAGATGAAAATTATGTTTTTCTATGCAAACGAAAAACGTTTTAGGCATCTTCATAAACTAGTCTAATAATAATATTATAATGACTAGGTACGTGTGAATTTTAAAATTTTTTGAAAATGCGTCCTGTAGTGGGCAATGGACTAGCCGACTAGCGTATAACGTCAGAAACAGAAACAGGGCTGTTTGATGTTATAGTAAGGTATCTCCGTTCTAAGATTGTAACACCATTAACCGAATCGTGCCTCTTATTGCAAAAGAGACAGTTGTAATGGATTTTGGTTGCTACAGGGCATTTTAATACCATCGGCGCTCTGGACACAATCAAAATTTCCGCCTTAGAACATGTCTGTTAAATATTGTCCATTGGGTAGTGTTGGAAAAGTATTTGAACGTTTTAGAAGTTTGTTTAGAGCCAGTTGGTGGTTAGGGTGGAAAGAAAATAGGAAATTTAAAAAAGTGACTTGATGCCATTAAAAAATATATAATATTTATACTAGAGGTAATGCGACTCTTCGTCGTATATTCTGTACTTACTTAAAATGACTAATCAGTTGTTTTTTTTTTCAAATCTTCAAGCTCACCACGAGGAGGTGATTGCATTTGCATATTGAGATAGATTTGCCCAAAACCGTCGTTAAAATACCCCCACTTATTCGTAGCTTTGCTTTGAATGTTGCCATTATTTTACAAGAATCTAATCTGGCCCCAATGAAACTATTTTTGGAATCTGGACACCAAACTGTTGAAGATGCTTCTGTTACTAAGTTAATGCACACTTCAACGGTTTGAGCGAGACATGGAAACTATGCACTGCAATTTTATCCCATAACATTGCAAAAATAATATTTTTGTGATGTCCCAAGTAGGTACCTATTTGTTTGAATTACTGGCGCGTTGGCCGATAGTAGAAACTTTTGTTCCCTGCAACAGGTAACCACATTTTGCTGTCTCTGTAAGACAATTGAACCGATGCGCAAAATGCCCCGCCCCCTTTCTCGCAGTAAAAGGGAGCTTGATGGTGTTAACAGTTAATGATTAGGATTGCCATTGAAGTAAAATAGAAATGTTTAATAACTATCAATAATAATAATAAACTCGTGTTTCTTTAATGGTACGTCAAGTTATTTTTGTCTCTGGCCTAAGCTTTGCAACCTTTTTTTTCACATAAGTCATCCATAGATGATAAACACTTGCACTTTGTTTTGTGTGCACTTACTCCATTTTCTGCAGACGGCGACCTGATTCTCTTCCTTTTATTTCAGTTTTGACAGTCACAGAAGACGTAGGTATTTCTTCTGTGTGATGTCGTCTTCACCTCTGTTACTCGGAAACTCTTAAGTAGAAGGTTCTTATTGTCCCTGTTAGTTATCCTTTCTGCCTTTCAAGATTAGATTCTGTTATAGTATTTGATTAAACGTCTTCTGGGCGAACCTTGGGAATAATATTTCGTTACATAACATACTTATATTTTTTAGTCACAGTTACTGTATTGTTCTCTCGGCCGTAAAGTGCAAGCTTTAAACGGGGGTAAATTTAGTTTACGGACAGTTATTTATTCATTTGTTCAGGTTGTCGAGTGCGCCGTTTCGTTCATTCTTTTGGTAATTCGTCTCTAAAAAACGTTTACGCGTTCCCTCCCTCTTCGGAGATTACTAACTATTCGCCAACTTTTAATAGAAAGGTGAGAACGGAGACTTGCAGACTGGAAATAGTCGTCCTTATAATGAGGATAGAAATACTCAGACGGTCGTGTTAAATGAATTTAGAAAGAAGAGCTTTCTAATTGGGTATCACCTGGCGTACATTGCTATTTAAATATATAAAATGGCGTTCCCGCTCAAAAGGACGTCAAAAAAATATTTAGTGCGATCTTTTATTGTCGTTGATTATTATTATAATATTTTAGCCGTTTGAATTTGTTTCAAATTTTTCAACGAAGGACGTGGTCCGCCTCTTATGTTTTCAAAAATACCATTGACAAAGTACATGTTGGAAAATGAGACCTTGCGAATCTTTATTGTGCACGTGTCATTACGTTTACATACACCTGCTTTGCAAACCTTGAGGCTAAGATAACATATTTTGGCAAGATGGGCCCGTGCTTCCACATAGAAGTAATTAGTAGCCGAGACGTGTATTTTTAGAATTTAAAATTCTAGGCGCCTAAGTCGGCCATCGAACCTTATATCTGAATACATTCATAAAATAAAGAAAAAGAGTGATCTGTTATAAAATTATTACTTGTTTTGTGTCGAAGAATGATTTCGCTCACGGTTCCCCTCCTTTATTTGAATTAAAGTCGCTGTAAAATGTTTGTGGCTCTTGTGTTTCGCCTGGTTTAGAAATGGCGCTGTGCAATAATATAGACCCAAAAATTAATGTAAAAATGTCTACCGAGCAACTATTTTTCAGTTTATTAATAATTGTCAAAAATATCTGGAATAAAATTAACCATGGATCGAAATACGTCTATTTGTCTATGAGTTTAATAATGTAGAAGGTTACTTTTTCTTTTACACACTTGTTCTATTAATATGTTGCAGATCAACGAATCTATTTGCTTTTTTTGCTGTTTATAACCAAACGTTATTCTCCATTTTTCATTTTATGCGTGTAAATTCATTCAACTTGTGCTTTCCTTACAGGAAAGTGTTTATCAACTTCAGTGCAGTGCATTTGAATTGATGATTGTTTACACTACTTTATGTAGTTTTAGTGTGTGACACATTAACTTTGAGTAGGTATTTTACTAGTCTAGACGGAATACGGGGCCAAGATTTTCACTTAAAAAAGAATATTTTTTTTTGGCAGGATAGCTTGACCATTATGAGGACCACCTTTACCTTGCGAACAAGTTTTCGGTTGGACAAGGCCGTTGTGTAGGGCTACGTGTGCCCCCCGCAGTTTGGCGCAGGTAGCAGCTTATTTTAGATGCTATATTTCATATACATCAACAGAAACCAGGTATAAAAACAGGAAATACACGTCAACAGTATATGGTTATTAAAGGTGAGAAAAAGAAGCCATTTTGAGTTCCCCGCTATTTATAGCTCTAATGAGACAATTTCACGCGAAAATTCTAGGAAGCAAAAAATATTGCACATTTTTCCATGTGCTTTAAAATCAAATTACATACATTTATGATAAACAATTTTACCGGTTTTATTTCTTATAAAAATTTAAATAGGAATAGTATTGTTTTTTAGTTTCTTACTCAAGTGTGTCTTGTTGATTGATGTTTCTAAATAAATTAATCAACCGCAAGTTTTTAGAATTTTCGGTTTAACCTTCTAATGAGGAGAAATAAAAGAAATAATTTTTTGCATTAAGCTCCTAAACAATAACAAATAGCAGTCCTACAACCAAAATAAAGCGCAGTAAGTAAAACAAATAAAGAAGAAATTAAAATTCAATCTAAGATACCATACATTCATATTATAAACGTGAGTTGATTCATGTTCGTTCGTTCATCTCCACGATAACTCGATTTCTAGACTACCTAGGTCTAGGAGGTCGAGGTTGGTCTTAAAACATCCCTAATTTTCAAACTTAATTTAACTTCGAAGATGGTACATATCTGACGACCTTTGGCCTCCGACTTATGACATTACCGTAAGGAATAATGCACCTAACATAACCAAATTTTAAGGTGGCACATTGTTGTTAAGTTGGTATTTGTTAGATAATATTTTTATGCTTTAACCTTAAAACAAGAGATCTGTCATAAATATTTTTTTACTTTCAATAATAAATTATTATCCCGTCTGTCAGACCGCTTGTAATTAATATTAGAGAATAAATAAAACAACTCGTAACCTCCCTTTAGATAAATATAATGAAGTCGAAAAATGAAGTTTAGTAAACCTAAACCTTCGTTTAGGTTAGTTACGAGGTGTTGTTTCTTTTTCCCCTTTTCCGATTACTTAGGTTTCACCTAGGTTAGTGTCAAAAACGAGGTTGATTCCACTTAATCGTTTTATTCAATTACCACTAGTTTTGCCGCTTTAGGGCTAGTGTTTCAGTACTTTTGTACTTTTTTCTAAAAACAACATAACCAAATTTAATTTTTTAGGACACACTTTCGTCTAAGTTTATTACGAGGTGTAGTTCCTATCCTCCCGATTACTTAAGGTTACACCTACGTTACAGTCAAACACGAGGTTGTATTCTGTATTCCACTTAATCGTTTTATTCATTCACCCCTAGTTTTGCCGCTTTAGGGCTAGTGTTTCAGTACTTACGTACTTACCTCAAAAAACATAACAATTCATCTACTCTTTCATTTTTCGACTTCATTAAGCCGTGTCCACATTATGCCGATCGACCCTGTCGCTCGACATGGTCGACTTTTGTTAACGTCCACATTATCTCATTATATGTGGACTAGTCGAGCGACACACCCAATTATGAATTGAATTTAAATATAAAGGTTTAGTATAAATGAGTGATTCAGAAGAGACTGCTTGGCGACTACTGCAATTATTATTGCAGTTGTTGAAATGCAGGAAGATCGTCGCCGTCGCCGCCGCCCAAGGAGGTTTTGGGTAAGGCCCAGTCTTGTCCGAGACAGAAAAAAGTACAGTATAGAGGAATTTATGAAAGATTTATTGCTTGATTGATCATGAACTACAATATTTAAATGCACAAACAGAACTGAACAGTATAATATGTAAATATTTCGTAATTCTTTTAGTTTACGATTAGCAGAAACGTAGAGCAACGTGTTCGACACGTCCCCACTACAGCTGTCGATTCGACTTCCTTTGATCCGTACCGACTTGATTCGGGTTGCGTTCGACTCGACAAGTATGGTTCAACAAAGCCGGGCGACGCGTACACATTTGTTCAACATTGTCGATCGACCGTGTCGATCGACACCATTCGGCATAATGTGGACGCGGCTTTATATTTATCTAAAGGGAGGTTAAGCCGTGTCCACATTATGCCGATCGACAAAGTCGATCGACCCTGTCGCTCGACATGGTCGACTTTTGTTAACGTCCACATTATCTCAGTATATGTGGACTAATCGAGCGACACACCCAATTATGAATTGAATTTAAATATAAAGGTTTAGTATAAATGAGTGATTCAGAAGAGACTGCTTGGCGGCTGCTGCAATTATTATTGCAGTTGTTGAAATGCAGGAAGATCGTCGCCGTCGCCGCCGCCCAAGGAGGTTTTGGGTAAGGCCCAGTCTTGTCCGAGACAGAAAAAAGTACAGTATGAAAGATTTATTGCTTGATTGATCATGAACTACAATATTTAAATGCACAAACAGAACTGAACAGTATAATATGTAAATATTTCGTAATTCTTTTAGTTTACGATTAGCAGAAATGTAGAGCAACGTGTTCGACATGTCCCCACTACAGCTGTCGATTCGACTTCCTTTGATCCGTACCGACTTGATTCGGGTTGCGTTCGACTCGACAAGTATGGTTCAACAAAGCCGGACGACGCGTACACATTTGTTCAACATTGTCGATCGACCGTGTCGATCGACACCATTCGGCATAATGTGGACGCGGCTTTACGAGTTGTTTTATTTATTCAACATTTAACCCTTTTGTGAGCATCTGACCTTCATCATGGATATAATGTTAGAGACATCAAACACTTATCAAAAAACCTCTATTCCTATTCTACATGGAAAGAATCCGAAATTGAAAATACGAATAAGACCTGTGAAATCAACTCAATGTTAAACTGCAAGAGGAAATTCATTAATAATAATAATAATAATTTATTGTTAATACACAATTGTGTTTACAAACGTCACTTACAGGATTGGTAACTAAGAATTATGACCTGGTTTAAAATTACTATACGATACTATCTAGAAATATCACCATTGGAGTTTGACTCCCCTTTTGATTTGGATTTTTATTTAAAAATTCCTTTATGCTATAAAATGCATTTACAAGTATTTTTTACTTGTTTAAATTTTTTGTAATCTAATGATTTCCATAATGGTGATAAATGATTGTATAATTGATCGGTTTGGTAGTTAATGCTAATGTGAGATTTGATAAGTCTTTTAAAAGGCAAGTAGGTACAAATCATCTTTGTTCCTAGTATTATAGTTGTGGACATCTTTGTGTCTGAATATAATATGTTTGTATGCATATTATGGGCATATGACACTACGCCGAATGCCCACAACGCCGACACGCTTTTTTGATGGTCCATATCGCCGACTAGGGACACTACGCCGACGGACACTACGCCGACTGTGCCCACATCGCCGAAAACTGTACAAGGGACACTAAGCCGAACGTGACCACAACGCCGACTACTAGAAAAAAAATTAATAGGGACACTACGCCGACAGTGCCCACATCGTCGACAACTGTACAAGGGACACAACGCCGACCATGCCCACATCGCCGACGGACACTACGCCGACAGTGCCCACATCGTCGACAAGTATACAAGGGACACTTCGCCGAATTTTTATTTTAATTGCAGACCCCCGGAAGAAATGTTGCACTTGACTATGAAAAAGTATCAATTGAAAAAAAATATACTAAATCTGCAAATAACCTAGGCGCTTTAGTGGCAATCTACGTTTAAGTTTAGCATTACTTTTATTTCCAAACCTTGTATATTTGTATATTTATTCACAGCCATCTATAATTATTTTTCGGGAGTTTTTCTTTCGAGGGTCTGCAATTCAAATAAAAATTCGGCGAAGTGTCCCTTGTACACTTGTCGACGATGTGGGCACTGTCGGCGTAGTGTCCGTCGGCGATGTGGGCATGGTCGGCGTTGTGTCCCTTGTACAGTTGTCGACGATGTGGGCACTGCGGCGTAGTGTCCCTATTAATTTTTTTTCTAGTAGTCGGCGTTGTGGTCACGTTCGGATTAGTGTCCCTTGTACAGTTTTCGACGATGTGGGCACAGTCGGCGTAGTGTCCGTCGGCATAGTGTCCCTAGTCGGCGATATGGGTCATCAAAATATCGTTTCGGCGTTGTGGGCATTCGGCGTAGTGTCCCGGCCCCCATATTATAGAACACTCTCCAGAATATACGTGCTGGGCAAGGTTAATATGTTCAGTTTTCTAAAAGATTTCCTACAATCCTCCCTATAGGCGATATTATCAACCTCCTTGACGACCCGGACCTGGATGACAAAAATATGCCTAGCCCCCCCCCCCCCCCCCCCCCCCCCCCACCCCCAGGTAATACCATATATCATAACAGCATTAAAGTGTCCATAGTAAGCGGTTCTTAATGTATCAATTGAAACTTTTCTTTTTAAATTTTTTATCAAATAAAAACTGTTCTGCTTAACCTACTAGCAACGAAACCAATATGACTGTCCCATGTAACTTAGAGTCTAAAGGTACGGACAGACGTGCTCATTAGTAGCACGAAAGCATGCTTTTATTGAGCAAGTGCTCATTAGTAGCACGTGTGTAACAACATTGCTAGTAATGAGCATGCTTATTTAGAGCGTGCTTAAAAATCAACCGACGTTTGATTTTCGAGCATGCTACCTGTGGCGCGGGTATTAGGGGGCATGCTTCGAGCGCGTCTGAACAGGTTTGCTTATGAGCATGCTATTTATCGATTCGATTTTGATCCGCGACAGTTGCTGCGTCAATTTAAAATAAAAACGAAATAAACCCTCAATATGTCGCGTTGGGCAGAAGAAAAAACTTTGCTTTTTGTGTTATACTATCGAATGTCTGTGGAACACATTCTCCTTTTTTTTGTTTTTTTCTATTTCACCAAAATGTTCTTACACAATTCCGTTGCAAGCAATATGATTATTTTATTGAGTTCTATACGGATAGCACTGTCACTATATTTTTGTACATCCATTTTGGCCGAGAGCCTGGTGCAAAATAGCACGTCTGTCCGTACGTTTGCTTTGAGCATGCTTATTTATGAGTATGTTTAAAACAAGCATGCTTATTACTGGCAAATGTGAATAGTTGCAGAGCATGCTAATTTTAAGCAAACTTATGAGCATGCTTTTTTTTGAGCACGTCTGTCAGTACCTTAAATGAACACCGAGTAGCTTAATACTAGTTGGCTGATGGTCAGCTTTGTCCAAGTTACGCAAACCATTATAGATGCTCTGAGTTTTGGCCTCATTGGCGGCGAATAAGTTTGTGTTGAACCAATCTTTTATTTGGATACTAGTATCATTATTCATTAGCAAACGCCGTGATTTCCGGAATAGTTTTGGCGACATTTACAGTACTGGAACATCCGCGAAAAGTATAAGTTTGTCCCATGATACATTATCGAAAATGTCATTTATGTAGATAATGAATAAAGTAGGACCTAAAACTGACCCTTGGGGTAAATCTCTATTCATAAAAACTTTTATCAGAAAAGATTGTCATTATGTTTTACTAATAGATAAGAGATAAGAACTGATTAGATTTTAGGCAGTGGCACTAAAGTGGTATTTTTGAAGCTTATTTGGCGTTATTGTAGTATCGACAGTATCAAACGCCTTTGTAAGGTCCCGCATAACTCCCTTAGCATATCAATTGTTTTCGAAGGCATCTAGGACGACAATGAGGTATTCCAATATAGCTAAAGTCGTCGATTTATTTTTCCTAAAATTCATTAAATTTTCAACACACCTTCACTCAAACTCGACTCAAACCTTATGACAGCACTTACTCGCAACATGCCATTGCACTTTGGAATGTTAACGAACTGCTATAACATTGAGCCATATTCATACCCAATCGATTTTATGCTAGTTTTCACCCTTTTTAATCAAGGAACTATTTCACAATTCCTATTTACTTTACCATTTCATTCCCCCAAGCGGAGAGGCACACAGAGTGCTAATTATAAACAATACCGAATACCATGAAATACTACCACGGATACCTGCAGGTAACCTGTGTTATGACTAAAAATTGGTCTCTTAACTGGTCGCAGTAATAATAAAACAAACTAGAATTATTTCACTACCTTGCAATAGTACCTATAGATAGGGTGTGGCGATGGTTTGTGCGATGGTAACGAAATTTAGCAAACCACTTCTGTACCGTTGAAATTGATGGCACACAATAACTATCAAGTTTATCCTTGAGCGATGGTTTTTTTCTGCAAAGGTAATCCTTGACGAGCACACGAAATTCACTTTCTTTCTACAACAGCGCAATACCTACATCTAGAAGGTTTTCTTGCAAATTTTGGAGTCAGTTGCTTATTAGGTACTAGTGCAACTCTATTGACCTTGTAATTATCGATAATGATTGTGATATCTTGAGCACCGAGGTTTCAGTATGCATTCACTAACAAAATTGTCTAATAAGTCATTTAATTAATCGTCTGTTAGAATTTGATCTTAAACTCAGAACTAATCTTAATGGCAAAATTATTTTAAAAATTGGCAATGAGACAATTCGAGAAGTATGTACTGTACATAATATAATAAATTATACTAGTATGTAAAAAATCCGGTGGTTTTGATTGATAATAAACTGATATCCACCAAACATGTCGACTACCTTATTGCATCAGCGTACCCTTACAACCACCTAGAGGTGTATTCTAGTCGCCACATTCTTAGTACCAAGCAAAAAGCAGTCCTTTCCGATGCTATGGTTTTCACGTTTCAACTTTTTTGATGTACTATATGAATATGGGTCATGTTTGTTGACTAGAGATTGTGATAGAATCCAGCGGGTACAAAATCCTTGTCTCCGATTCGTGTTTGGTATTAGAAAATATGAACGGATCTCTAAGCTGGACCGGCTCAATATGATCGAAAGAAGATTTCTTCATTCATATTCATGTGAACGTCAATAACAACAACAAAGTTATGAAAGTGGACAATTCAAAATTACTCATTCTTACAATATTATTGTATACCTTACGCATGAGCATCTGTCACGGATATATGTACTCCTTTTATGTCTATTATCGTTACATCCGGTATATTAAAATGATCATCGATAAAGATTATACAAAAATTATGAAAAAATGATGATCTGTGATGAAAATTGTAGTTATGAAAGCGGTGTTCATACGAACAATACGCGTGATTGAATTTTCGAATTCTATTTTTAACAGTTTGCTCATACTTTCTAGTTCATTAACTTTGATTCCAAAAATCAATTTTACTTACATTACTTCATATTAAAACAAAATTGGTAAACTTAAAACATTGTCGTTGATACTTTGCATTACTGGATAAACTGGTTTATATTTAAGAGATGGTTATTAAATTTTAATTGCGGCTATTAAAAGTTATACCAAGATCTTTTGTAGACTTACATACTTATTGGTTTGTCCGACATTTCCTTAAATAAAATTACTGATTTATAACGCATCTATGACCCAATATGACACATAGGTATAGAATTTAAGATGATTCCTGTTACTTTACTTTATTTACTTAGTGGCGTGATTATTTTTATACTACCGAGTTTTACAAAGATACCTCAGATTAGTGGTCCCAAGATTGATTCTTGGGATACGTCTCTTGATGCTACGAACGGTTTTGGGTTGGACCTCTTGTATTCGACTTGCATGATTCAGTCTTAATAACACATTATTATTACAGAAGCAGAAGTTACAGGTGTTAACCACTGGTTTCTGCGTTTCGGGTTTTCGTAAAGAACCCATTTCTCATCCCCGGTAACAATTTGTTTAAGAAACGGTTCTCTGTCGTGTCGGACGAGTAAAGAATGGCGAATTCTAATCCTCTCTTCCTTCTGCGCTTCTGTCAAATCATGTGGCACCCAAACCTCGGCTCTAGACACCTTCCCAATTTGCCGTAGATGTTCCTGAACTGTCGATCAACTCTATCCAAGTTTAATAGACGGTTCTGTTATGGTTTGCCGTGGATCAGATTCAACTTCAGCTTTCAGGACATCGGTGTCCAGCAAAACTGGACGGCCAGACTTCGGGAGGCCACTCGATCGGAACGGTTTAAACCATTCTCGACATTGTCGGACAGATATCACATCACCATAAGTTGCAGAAATTACTTCATGGGCTTCCACTCCATTCTTCTTCTGATGATAAAGAAAGAGAAGACAATGTCGTATATGTGTCTTATCGGGAATGTGGACAGACATTTGTTAAAACATAATTTAAAAATTATTTATTTTGATAATTAAAGTCTACAACTCATATGAGATATGGAATTAATTTATAAACAATTGAAATCAAATATAACAAGAGATCCAAAACTAATCGTAAATAACGCGATAACATTCCGGTCCCGCTTATAATATAAAAACTGAATCATTAAGTTACTATTTTTTTTATTTTCTTCCGTCCAAAAAGTTTCAGTTAAATTGAAAGAAATCAATGTGATTTCGAGCACTGTGTAGGTGCTAATCAGCCTTTGGCGTAGTGTACAGTTTGAGTTGTTAACAACTTTGCAGGAATCAATTTTATTAGTGTTCATAAAGTCTCTTAACACTGAAACCGAAATTCCAACAACAATATGTATGTTTACGTGCCAATCCATGCTGTGTAAATCATTATACAGGGTGACCCAACGAAAAGGTAACCGTACGTAAGGAGTGAAACAATGTTGTCAAATGGCAGTAAAAGTACCTAGCTTCTCTAAAAGAAAAACAATTGACCTGTCCGCGCTTTTTTTAGTTTTTAAATGCATTTTCCATTTTTGCAACTTCAATTTTTTTGTTAAAAATAAAAATACAACTAGTGCACTGAATTCAGAATTCAAATGACGTATCACTTGCTCCATCATCCCTATTTAAATTTTAGGGGTTGTTCTCACAGCACTAAAGGATGAAATCATTTGAAGTTGAAAATTATGACAAAAGTGGTCCCCTTTGATATAAAAATTGACGTTTTTTGCATTTCCCAAAAAAAATTTTCTTTGCGAGAAACCCGTCTGTTACCTTTTCGTTGGGCCACTCTGTATTTATGTGTAGATTTTCTGTTTCCGTTTCAAAGTTAATTCTAATACTCAAATCTAGAAAATTGGTTAATCTAAAAACTCATTAATCACTGTGAAAGTACTATAAAGACAAATTAAAATGTCATCGACGTAATCAAAGAAGAATATAATACTTTTTGAAGATTTTTTCATTTTTCCATAGATGTATTGATTAAGGTATGGAGGGTGTCCCACCCATTACATCTATGCGGGGGAAGTTTTTTTTGTCAAAAATACCTGATCGATCGTTTACGGAAGATGCTATAGGATCTATAAAAGTTAAAGGCGCTGATGAGATCAAAACAATCGAAAACTACCTATGAGACTATATGTTTGTTTGGAATTTTTGCTTGTTTTTTGCGCAACAAAGTCGATATTGCACTTTTATATTTTATTATCCGTCGTATTAAAATATCGCATAATGAACTTTGCATAGCTATCAACTTAAAGTGAGAACTCAAGTATATTTCGCTATTCTGCTGGATTCTGTAGAAAAAATCGATTAGTTCGTTACACTTGTTAATATTAAGTCATTGTTTGTTTTCCATGAATTATCGCGTGACGTACCCTGGTGTTATACATAATGATAAAACTCGCAAATGAACATTGATATTGATAGCAGTCAACTCCTGAACACATGCCTCTTTTCTTTCCTTCCACTCAATTTTGTGTTGTTCTATCTGTAGCGAAGTTTCATCAGCCTTCATCGTAATTCCGTTTATTCAGCGTGCCTTGGTGGTCTCTGTAGTTTCCATCGTATAATGTATGATCTTTGCCCTCACAATTCTCTTTATGCCGATCTTCAGCTCCGTTCTGGTTCTCATTTTTCTATTTCAGATATGGTCCTTCGAGTTTATTACAAGCATGATAGTTCTATAACGGATTACGTTGTTTTACTTGTTTTCAATCTCGCCACCATGTACCTTTTTAGGGTATGATTTCATTTCCAACTCAAAATGATTTTATTGATATAGATTTTTAAAACTTGCTGAAACTGTTTAGTGTAGGTATTTGAAGAGGGAGCTCGAGTTGCTGACACTTAGATACTGATAGTGGAACTTTTCGTACTGTAGATGGTGTAGATGTAGAACAATTGATTTTTTCACTATTTCCGATTATTGTTATCGATTATTTTAATGAAATGTCTTCTGGGTTAAAATTATTAAACAGTGCTGAAATAATGTTACTAAATTGCACTGGCCCACATTTACCGTATCGGCACATGCAAAAAGTCAGATAAATATTCTGAAATTCTGGCAAGTGTTTGAAATATTTGTTAAATTGCGTGATTAAATAATCACACTCTATAAGGCTTGGTGCAATTAGGCGTTAGTATCGGAGTTGTGATGGATGCTGTGCAAGATACATTTTTCGATGCTTGCTCTTCGCTACCGATGTGCTCATTTGAGGACTGTAACGGTTTTCGTTTTCGTATCTTGAACGAATTCTTTTGCAAATTACTACATCCAGGGAGACACAGAAACTTGTGATTAGTGTTCCAACGGCATAAGGATACGGTATGAACTCCTGCGTAACTAAAATATTCATACGCCACCTCAGGTGACCCAACAATTTGAACTTTGCGTTAAAATCGTGTGCTATTGCCATCTATGCATCCTCAGTATTAGGCATGTAAAAATATAAAACACTCTAATTTTTTTCAGGACTCAAGTGTGCAATACAAATTCCGAAGCAAATGTAGCCAGTCCGTCAGTAGATATGGAAGAAATTGAATGAAGTAATGATATTAATAACAATTATGAAAATTGTTTAGAACCGATTCTGTTTTGGACAAGAACTCTTAACTGCACAACTCAGTGAACGGAAAAATTAGGCGGCCTTAATGTTCAAAATAATAAAAGCCTAACACGTCAGTCTAGGTGATGTAATACTAACGAATTAAGTTTGATAAAAGACGTAAGTGATATTCAGTGTATATCAAAAACTGCAATTCAAATTTAAATTTTGGAAGCAAGCGGATAAGGTATCTTCATCCATGGAAGTCTAATGAAGAACCTAACCATATACCTTCCTATAACTATGTAAAAATTCATTCTATGTTCATTTAAAGACATAATAAAATATATGATTTACCTCCAAGCGGTCATTTTTCAGTGTTGTAAATTATTCGGCGATTGTGTGAAGAAGAATTGTTGAGATTATAATGTATAATATCGTAATGTTGCAAAGGTGTAATTGGGTCCTTCCTTTTTAACCAAAGGCGGTATGTAATTCAAAGTCAGTTGCTGACAGCTTCATTATAGCAATGCACGCTGACTGTTTCCATATCCACAAATTGTTGTTCGGAATACTGTTCTTCATACTCCCTGTACTTACTGCTAGACGCGTAACCGATGGTTGTACCTTTTCGACCTCTGCCTTTTACAAATTCTTCGTTAATAGTGGATTTTTTCTATTTTTGAGGATACGGGATAGGGTTATATAGTAAGAAGAAAGGTTTCGTTTGTGAGTAGAATCGAATTTGGTAAGTTTCTTTTTCATTTCTCGCGCGAATATTCGGCCATTAACAATATAAAATAAGAGATATGTGTTATGTAACAGCAGCGTTTTGTTAATACCTACATTTTTTAGGCGGGATTTATACGTAGCATCGCATGACCATGATACTGTTTCGACCAATTTACTGCTTGGCAGTTAAAACCTTTTGGGCAATTTTCAAGCGTTCTCTGTCTTAGCAAAACAGAAGAATGGGCGAAGAACGTCGGAACATAATAATTCAAATTCTATTTTTACACTTTGTCGCCGACTTGTCAGAAAGAGAAATAATACATCCGCACCATGCGGCGCGGCGATAGTGAATCTACGTGACGAATCCGAAAGATTGCAGCAGACGCATCAGGTGACGTCGTTACAGAGCCTTAAATCGCTTCGCTAAAAAAGTCTTTCAACCAGAAGGTGCAAATTTTTGTCATATTTCTGTAAAATCAAGGCCTACGATTGAAACAATTTTGACGGAATGAGGCAAATATTACGTTTTACCGATAAATCCAAGTCAAAGGTGATGGACTATTGTTAGTTGTTTCTTTAATAAAATGATTGAACTTAGCTACATGTTTCGACTCCTCGTGCTTTAAAATTACCTACACATACATGATGTAGATGATGGTGAAGTGACCACAAAATAATGAAATTGTAATACCCGAGAATGACTCGTAAGAGTCGAAACATGAAGCGTAAATTCAATCATTTTAGTGAAGAAACAACATGGAGGAGGTTTAGAGATTATTATTTAATCATCATTTCTTATACATAGATGTTATAATTTTGATTTGGAGTGTGAATTTGAGCACTAAAATTTCTTACAAAGCTATCTTAAAATGGCGACCTGTTAATACGTATTAAATTGATAAAACGTGATATTAAAAAATGTACAAAAACAGTTTGTGACGGTGAAGTCAAAGCTTAAGAATTTTTGTGAGCAAATATTTTCTTCTTTGCCTGACAGTATAGGTAGTACACAAGGATGCGCCATCACAAGGTGGAATTAACGTGAAACTGTAATTGTACTACAAACAATAACCCTTCTATTTGTCAGGATAAGAAAGATTTCTATAACTCTTATCAGTGAATGCAGCTTGTTTCTTGTAGATTTTGTTCGCTCTTGAACAGATGAACTGAGGGAGCATAGACGATTACCCATACCTTGAAGATCTTCATACTGTTTGAAGGTGCTCCTTCTTTCAAATATTTTCATCGACTAAAATCGATTTAAAAATTTCTTGATTCACTTTATGTAATTTACTAAATCTCTGTCTCTCCCTTTACGATACTTGCACGGTTCAGAAAACGTTTTATACCAAGTGTATCCTCGAGACTCCCATTTTGAATAATATTGAAATTGATTCAACAAATATTGCACATGTTTGGGTTAACAAATTATACAATTTCAATCGATTCGATCATCTAAAAGAAGCAAATTAATCTAGAAAATCTTGAATCGTGTTTTTAAGAAACGCGCCGTCAAAGCCAAAGTATTTACTGATCACTCAGTACAATCATATTCAAATATTTGCTAAAATATGTATACGAGAATATTCGTAATTCAATTATACTGAAGTACTAGTAGTGTTTGTAATAAAGTTCACGGTACTTAAGCTCAGTTGTGTGGAAGAAATAAAGTTTAATAACACAGGATCAAATTACCTTTCAGGTCAAGGAAGGCTTCAATGACTTACATAAAACTATTTTTCAGTGAAGTATCGATACAAACTACCTGGAACATTTGCTTTTCCATTCACTAAGAGGCACATAATTACACGCATAACTGGCTCACATGATATGGGGCGAGAAGTAAGAAATATGGCTATGTATGCTTCAGTGTTTGTTTCTGAGTTTGAAACCAGCAAATCGTTATAACATTCGCGTACATTAAAAACGTTGGTGGTATATATTTTGTACCGGTATTCAATAAAGGATTAAAAGGACGCAATTAATATCTTTCTATTTTTGGGGTTACCAATTTATCATTTAAGACACGCAATAAATTTTTTTTTAAATGTTAAGGCTATAATTAATACATTTGTGCACTGATAGCATGAAAAACAATGAAGATGTGTATATGTATGCATGTATGATATAAAAATGTCATAAATCTGGATATTGAACGGATCAGCCAAGGAAGACCATTAGGAGATTATTTATGACCCCCAAAGTTAAATTTCTCTCTAAAATATCGCACCATTTTCAAATTGCGCAAAAACAATTTTCCCTAGAAAGTATGAAGGTGGTAAACATAAATCGGGTGCAATCAATGGCTCAGTTGTCAAGAAGTTCTAGGCTATGAGGTGGTTTTCAATACTGAAAACATTTTACGACCATAAAATAAGATAATGAGCCGCTCAAGAAACTTCATTTTGATTTGGGAGCAACCACCATGTTCGTTGGATTTATACGCGAAAATTTAGTTGTACTTATTAATGCATTTGCAAATATAATTGCTCTATAATCGTCGGGGGACATTGCTCTTTCAGCAAAATAATTTTTAAACGCCAACACCGTGCGGCGAAAATAGTTGCTAATTTAGGATACAGAGTCGACTGTCGATCTGCTTTTGTTCAATACAAGATTTTAACTTTCCCAAGTGTGTTTGTTCTTGCATGCTTATGTCAGGCAAAAAAAAACCTAGTGAATTACAAACTACAGCCCAAAATGGACTGTTACGATACAAGACTCAAAATAATTATTTCTGTATGTAGTGCGCGAAATGCCACTTTGGTGATCGATCACCAAAGTATTTCGCGCAAGAAGCAAAATTTTTTCTACAAACGTGAAAAAGTTGACAATTATTTTAACGTTGAAATACAAAACTCTCATATAGTTTTACAATTTCAAATTTGCGAAATTTACATAAAATCTTCATCACCAGTGTTATCGTCACTTTCCAGATTGACCACCAAACTAATTTGACGAGAGTTTTCAATTGAAATGAGAAATGACGTACTGAACACTTTTGGCCCGCCCACGCTTCTTATGTTATTTTAGAAATGTGGTCCTTTATACAGGGTGATTTCTAACCTCTTGACTAAATTGAAAGGGCAACTGGGGGAGATCAAAATAAAGTTATTTTTAGTTACAAGTGTTTAAAGTTCTTAGAAAGTATTGAGCTTTTTTTATAAAATATGGTAATATTAATTTACATTTTGAATTTAATTAAATTTGAAATACTTGAAAGTTAAATAAAGTTCAGTTAAAATTTTACTAAAATTTTTATAAGATTAAAGTTATGGCTATTTAAATTGTTCTTTACAATACACAGTTATGGGTGTTCATTTATTGAAAGCCGCTGATTTATTTAATTTAATCATGCACGTCAATATTACATAAATGTCAAAATTTAAGTATGTTAATTATTATGTCAAATCAATAATTCGTCTGAAATGGTGAATTACAGTAATGAAGAATACGTAGACATGATTATGGCGTATGGAGTTGCTGAAGGAAACGCGAGACATTATTACAATTTGATCAAAATTTTATTAAAAAAATAACTTTATTTTGATCTCTCCCAGTTGCCCTTTCAGTTTGGTCAGGAGGTTAGAAATCACCCTGTATAATTAGGGGGAAATTGTTTAAAACATTATGTCCAATGTCCATGTTCTGCAGCGATGGCATCGACAACATATTGCTTTGTAAACGTTTTTGTTTTGAGGACCTAAGTAGTGTAAATTTTTTTTTTGCAAGTTTCTTCAATAAACTTATCATTTGCATACAAAAATTCGCTGATTACAGTTTTTGTAGAACTATTTGTTGGTATCTTATGAATTACTTAATCCTTTACTAATAATCGTTGTTTGTCTATCAATGAGCATCATTGTAATGCATTTCATCTAATTTTAGCGTCGTATCGTTGCAGCAAGATTCAAACTTATTTATTTAGTATTATTAATTAAACGATTTTAGTTTCATTGTGTAAAAGTTTATTAAATTAATACCTGTCAACAATTTCAAGGTACCACCGATTTTTGAGAAAGTGGAAATTTTTATTTGCCTAAATATGTACTTATTTGCTTTCTGAAAAATTTAAAATAAAAATATGTAAGTAAGTAAATCAGTCGATTTAGGATTTTTGTCTCTACCAAAAAGTTAAATAGACTTTTTGTCTAAAATAATTAGGGAAGCAAGTACTTAATCGAATATTAAGATTTTTACATTGAAATCCCTATGATGCATCGGCTAATTCTACACCCTGTATAAGTATGTAGTAAATTGGACAATAACATAAAATTGTCTCGAGATTTGTATGAGAAATTACCTGATCGATCTTGATAATAGCGATTATTTGTCAAATTCATTTTTCATTTCTAAATTTTGCTCCGTGAAATCGACGGGTTTGGCGTACGTTTTGAAATTTTATAAAAATAAAATTGATTTGCTTTCGAAGTGACGTATACGTGGCGGATAAGTTTCTTTCAATTAACCGGGAGGTTCATGTACAAAATTCGTTTAAGGGTAACCTCAGATTTTTTACAGGACTTTTCAACATGTTAAAATACTCCTCCATTTTCATGAATACTGGGCGCAAATGTTAATAAAAATTCTACGGAAATGTCTTGAAAAATCCGGGACGAAATACTCTAGCGGGGAAAGTCCATCAGAATAACTCCTTTTCACCTCTTGAATTAAACCGAGTCCTCTAAGTCCACTGAAATATAAGCAATATTTCAGTGTCTAAGTCAGAGTGTTTTTAAAGTATTTTTTATTATCGAGATTTTAATTAAAAATAAAAAGAAGAAGAAAATTAGATGTTCACATGGACTTTCACCGCTAAAGTACTACATATTTCGTCCCGGATTTGTTTTCAAGACATTTCCGGGGAATTTTTGTTGAGATTTGCGCTCAGGATTCATGAAAAACGGAGTGATGTTGGTTCTAAAAATTGTCTATCCCGCTCTCAAAATTCCCTTGGTCACAAAATTACAGAAATATATTTTTATTACAAAACTAATTATTTTGCTTTTACATCCTTTTTAAGTTTCCTTTAGGATTTCGTGAAATGGGTTATAAACGAAAGGTGGTAGTAGGAAAAAAAGTCGAAGGTTAGCGGGCGTGGAAAAAAATAAAAATTTCCATGGATTCCTAAAAACAAATAAACTTTTCGCGATCCGATGCCGATAAGGCAAGGTTTTTTCAAAAAACCAATTTTAAATATTAAAGTTATCACTTTCTATGGGACTCATTCAATGCGGTGTCGGTGTTGCCTATACCCATGACGCGAAATTGCAGGAAAAGCATTCACAGAATGTAGGCACTCTTACTATCCCTATGCAACACGTAAAAAAAGTATCCAGAAGGTTAACAGTTTTTGAGCTCACAATATCGCACCGCTATAAGCATGAAAAACGCGAAAAGTGGTTGTTCTATTATTCTCGGCATGTATTTGTATTCTAAGAAATCGCCCTGTCTATCTTCCATTCCAAAATCAAAAATATAGCTTCTGGAAATTAAAAAGTCTCATTCCCGTTTCACATGGGACTGATGGTCGCCCGTGACTAGGCTTGCCATAACTGCTCAGAGTAAAATACAGATATTTTCCCTTTGTACGGTAAGGACACGGACTGTGAAATACAAAACTGCCCGTACAAAATACGGTCTATCTTAACAAGTAGGTAGTACAGATATGCAATCCGTATGTTCAGTTCTTAGATTTTATCCGCTGAGTCATCAGCAGAACAACCCTTGCGTACGGCGTATCATATGCACATGTTGAGGCCATTATGACAATAATCTGTTAGCTGTTACGCACGTGTCCTGACGATCCGGTCCAAACGGGCTTGCGACGTTGGCAATTGCTCATTTCATTGATTGTTATTAAGTAGTGTTGTACGTGGGTTTGAAACGTGGTTAATTCGGTATGCATAGATACATTATTAACCATAATAATTTGCAACTACATACTTAATATTAAATGCTTTGTGTTTTATATGGTGCAACTCTTAAATGGTTATGTGGTTACTTCTACTTGAAAAGAACTTTTTTATATTTTTTGTTTATTCTTTACTTTTGTTGTAAGGTACTAATGTCTGTAAGTTTCTCTCGTCTTTTGTGAAATCTGAGTAGATACAACGGCACAAATCCAACCTTGTGCATTCAACGGATGTATCCACATACGCCTTTTTTCTTTTGCTGTTGCTGTACTTTATTATGTTTTATGTTCTATACATAATGACGTTTGCACCGTATGAAACTGCAAATTAGTATTGCCGGTCAGAGCTGATGGTTAGTTTAATGCGAAACGGCATTGAATTGTACACCGACATAGAGTCATAGATCATCACCACCAGGGCCGTATTCAGGGGGGTTTTTTCGGGTCATTTGTCCGGGGCCCGGCCCGGGTCGATCCAACAAGAAAAAAGTGACGGTGACGGGCCCTGGAAATCAGGGAGGCCCCTAAAAATGGTGAAGTTTTTAAATACGATATCATTCTAATGCTTTCAGTAGTTCGTCGTTCGTGTAGCGATTAAATTTATCGTATTGAAATTGAAATATTGCTGAGATGATGTTGATGTAATATCGTATAGCCTCCCTACGCCGTGCATGTGCGTGTGCGTCTCTCGCTGGGCACGGCGCACCCACCCTGCGCGGAGGCTGATAACGGTCGGGACTAAATTTTAAATTTTGATTTTGATTAACAACCTTACATACGACCGTATTTCACTTTGACTCATCAAATCACGAAGAAAAATACATGAGGCTCATATTAGAACTTCTGTTAGTGATGTTCTCACTGTAGCTTACTCTGAGTACATCTTGATGGGTTGTGGTTCTCCGTAGAGGTAATGGACAGGAAAGTAAACGTTTCCGGCTTGACTTTGCGTATAGCACGGTGGAGAGTTTTCAATGATGTTAAATAAATTTGGAGAGCGATGTACCAAAAATTTGTTTGTGGTGTTTCTTTTTTATTGCACTTCTGAGGTCATAGGCAAAAGTTGTGAGAGCCTCACATTTCTTTTTGGTTATTTCTTTTGTCGTAATGTCGGAAGTGTCCCTTCTACATTTTACTGAATAACCGAAAAACCACAGTTTTCAAGTACAACTGGAATTATGACTGTCATATTAGCGCTGGGCAAAAATCGATCCATCCAATTTTGATGGCATTTTAACGTCAACTTATTTTTTTATTAACGGGTTAATTGTAAAAATTGATTATCACTCACCCACGGTTAAGGCAACTCTTCACGTTTGGTAATTCAAAGCTCAAGCGAACAATGTATGCTAGTAGTCAATTGACCTTCTCGCCCAGTCATCCGTGTTCATTGGTAATCTTAGTGAAATATGGACCTGAGGGAGGGTCTCAAGTTAAGGTGAAAATAGCACAATTCCTACGCACCGAACCTTGCCAGTGTAGGGGGCAACTGTGACGATAAGTGTAACGAATAAAATTATTTCTGTTTGAAATTGACTTTTCGTAGTATTTTCGCTTCCTAAATGAAAACATGCCCCACGAGATTAATTATTCGATACGTTTAACTTGGATAAAGCAAATCATCATAATTGCGAATGAACGGGTGTCCTGTCCGTCCGTCCGTAACATATTAGCATTAAAGTAGATATACTTTAATCTCATGCATTAAAGTAGACATGAGAGTAAAGTAGATACATGTACCTACTACATGTATATCTACTTTAATGCATGCGCATCGAAATTGTGTACGGCAAAGACAGCTCAGTCACTACAGTAGCAGGTGTTTACTGATACCAAGGCGCAAAACGCCGAAGAACCGCCGTCCTTCTGGTATTCAAATAATAGCGATTCAATTGTTACCAAAATCAACTCATATTTTCATGGCGCAGGAGATGCTTAATTATATTTTCTATGTTTCTCCTTTGGTACAGCACGCCGAGAACCTACAAAAAATGTCCAACATCGCATGTACCTAACTGTATTATATACAATACATACATGCGTATAACCACAACCTAGTATTTTAACACTGCGAGAAATTTTACGTACCTACCGAATAACTTTTCAGAAAAACAGAGCGGACCTTTTTGTATTATCTATTCATTAAAATCATGCAAGTCATAAATACAAAGTAATTATTCTTCAATGCTTTTGTTTCTAGCATTAACAGTTAATTGTTACTGCCCAAACGAGAGATCGCGAGAAATGTTAAAATACCTTTCATTAATATATAATTTCAACTTCCCCAAAATGAACCATATTATGAAACGTTGTACAGCCCTTAATATTATCTTTCCAATTTTCAACGAATCTTTGTTTCTTTCCAGTCACTTAACACGCACAACAACGTGGGAAGATCCGAGGAAGTCATTAGTATCTCAAGCAGCAGTCCAACAGCATCAAAGTGCAGAGCAATTATTAACTTCACATCAGGTGTCCCAATCACAAACTCCCACACAAAGTTCTGCTTGCACAGGTTGGTATAACTTTAAGTTGGGAATTAATTCAAAATAATTAGTATTAAAAATCGGTTTCACTTACTTCAGCTAAAGCAAACACAGACGTTGATTTGGGACCTTTACCTGAGGGATGGGAACAAGCACAAACTCCAGAAGGAGAAATTTATTTCATTAATCATCAATCTCGTACTACATCGTGGTTTGATCCTCGGATACGTAAGTTTCAAAATTGTTTTTTTTATTTTGTAAATTATCCTACCTATAGGGTTTTCCCTTTTGAATTTTGTTGTGTTCATTTATAATCACTCGACTTACAAACACGCGCGCTTCATATTTGATAGGAGGGTCATATTAAAAGCTCGTCTCACATATTATATCAACGATACTATGTGGATGTGAACGTGTAATCCTCGGAAAAATCCGCACCCTATGGAAAAGGTTTTATTGCTATTTGACTTAGAAAAAAATGTCATTTTAGGATCATATTAATTACCGGGAACCACAGGAACAGATATTTTTTCATAAAAAGTACTTAAATCGAGATTTATTTGACGGAATTTTTGAAAATCTTACACGACAGTTGTTTCTTTTACATTTCTACACCAATTTACCAAATGTCTCTAAGATTTTTAATTTTTTCAAAAATTGTTACTACTGTTTGTATTTAAAAATAAGAAACTGTTAATTCCTCAAGAAAGACTACACTATTCAAATACTTTCAACCAAGAATTGGGTTTGTTTTAATGTTTACACCAACATACCGTGTGTCCCAATTTCGGTGCTCACCATTGGTATCTCGGTTATTAGAAGACATAGAGCAACGGTTAAATGAGAAAAGTTTTCCAGAATTCAATACTCGAAACTAATCTTATTTCACAATTGGCCTAACTTTTGGAAAATCAAAAATTTGCCGATTTCATCATTCCTCAATAACTGAATAACGCTTAATCTGACCTTTCAAAGGTCCTTAAAAAGTGTTTTTCAACCATGTATAACAATCATGCTGGAAAAATTTTAGTTATAAGGAAAATATTAATAAAAACGTAAATTAATCTTTAATATGAAATTTACGTTACTATACGTTTTTATTAATATTTTCCTTATAACTAACATTTTTTTCGGGAATGTTATATATCGTTGAAAAGCACTTTTTAAGGATTACCTTTAAAAGAGGTCAGATTCAATTATTGAGGAATGATAAAATCGGCAAATTTTGTGTTGTTTGTGTTTGTACTTTTTAAAAGAAAATCTTAGCTTCGAGAGTTGTCAAATGTTATTGTGACGTTACTCCCGTATATTATTTTTGGTTCTTAAACTTGTTTACCTAATGTAATTCGCAAATCTAATTTTTCTTAAGTCAAATAGCAATGAAGGATCCCGATTTCCGCCTTCACTGTATAATCCGATATAACACTTTCTTCAAATTTTAAATACCTATACTTTTATAGTAAACATTACTTCTTTGCCTTTTTTTTATATTCCGAGACTATATTACTTTTCAAAATAATTTTTCCACTGTTGTATTCGAGTAGATTCAAAATACGCTTCAGAGTGAACCATTTTAGAAATTTGAGTAGCGTGTTTCGTAAGTATTATAGATACAGCAAAATAAGCTTAGGGTCCTATATTTTGAGACAGCTAATTTTTCGTCTTTTTTTGTTTTCGAGGTATGCGCGATTTATCAAAAATTTTTGGAATTCATCATTGCCCTACATTCTTTATTACGCAAAAATTCGTTAAAACTGTTAAATGATTCCTAAACCACTTTTTTGAGTAGCATACACTAGCGTACTTGTTTACAGATACTGTTTTCGAATCAATGCAATGTAGTTGGAGTTATATTTTTCGTACATATTTTGTACGGTCGTTTTGAAAATGCGTGTGAACCGTAACTTTGCCAGATCCTAGTATTCAATTACATATATGATATTTTTCAAAACGTTCCTATACAGTTAAGTATTTATAATTTTGGACAAAGATATATTAAAAAATCCCACAGAAAAGTGTGAAATTACAGTACGGTGTGTCAAATTAAGAATATAGTTATCGACAGCGATTTTTTAAATTAATTAATAGGTATAGCAATTAGAAATACTTTTAAAATAACAGAATGTTGTTCTAATAAACTACAAATGTTTTTGGAATCTCTTGGTAGCAAATGAAAATAATTTTTTGTTTCATAGAATGTTTCCTTGTTCATGATCTTTTTATTTACGGAGTTTGGTGTATAGCTATAGAGGATGACAATTGAAAGAACTAAAAAATTATTTTTGAAATCTTTTCGGCGATTTCATTGGGCAACTGTTGTTTGTATTTATAAATATGTTTTATAATTCGAAAAAGAGTCCCTACTTCAAATGCTGTAAATGTAATACTTACGGATATTCCAATTAAAACGTCCTGCACATTGGTGTGCAAGTGTGCAAGTGCATTCTTATTGAACTGGAGCAAATTAAAAATTCTACAATGAGCTGATTTTAATTTTACTCACTTGTCATTTTCTACTATCTACATATTTATTTATCACTTGAATTAGGTAGTTTATTTTCTTTGAAAATTTTTGCGCCGCCTCGGTGTATCGAATGACCCCCGTATAGGGTTGCGATTACATACGTAGGTACCTACCTATTGATAGACATTTGATTTAAATAGGTCGATCTTTTTACCGTAATAATGCATAATTTTCTGGTGTATCTACAACTTAGATTGAGAATGATTTTGTTTGTTGAATGATGTACTAATCATTCTTATAGTTTTTTTGATACAAAATTTTTCCATGTGGTGTTTGTTATTGTTTGAAACTGATATGCAATCGTATTATATTAACATTTATGATATAGGTAAATGTTCTATATTAAATTTAAAATGTTTGGTGTAGCCCAACATTTACAACGGACACCTGGGGGAACGAGTATACTTCAACAACCATGGCAGCATTCAAGTACTTTATCACCACAGTCATCACCAGCTAAACAACAGCAGCTACGTTTGCAGCTCTTGCAACTGGAACGTGAACGTTTAAAACAACGGCAGCAAGAAATTCGACGTCAACAAGAACTAATGTTACGTGGTAGTAATACAGAATTGCCAATGGACCCGTTTTTATCAAGCCTTACAGATCATTCTCGTCAAGAGTCTGCTGACAGTGGATTGGGTAATATTTATTTTTCCTGAAACGTACAATACAACAAAAATCTTTTACGTTATTGTAGTTAATTCACAAAGTATTTCTATTCTATTTCTATTTATTTATTATTTGTTATATGTACATATGAATGTTTTAACAAAAGATTCAATTCTATCGTAACTACATAAACAATTTATTTTCCCCCATACAAATCCCCGACCACCTTCCTTCTATCTGACACCTCCTTCCCCTTTTTCCCCTAGTACGTGCTTCCTTTTTCCTTCTTTCTCTCCGCAGCTCTTCACATTCTACACCTTCTTTCTTTCTCCTCCCTCCAGTAATTTTTGCAATTTTCCTCATTCCCACATCTAAACCGTGCTATCATTACCTTCACCTTCACCGCTAAGCTTTTCCCTCCCCTTAAGTATTCCCGCATTTTTTCCGTCACCAAATCTTCATTATATCTTCCTTCCCCCTATTTTCGCTCTTCTCTCCTACGCTTGGATGTCCTCATCCCTTCTTACTATTTCCTCCACTATGTTTCTCCCCTGTTCCCGTTTCCTCTCCACTTCCTCTCTTGCGTACTCTTCTTTTCATAGTACAATCTCCTCTCTTCCTGCCCAAATTTTATTTTCTATCTCCTGACTCCTTGAACATATTTCCTTCTCTTTTGTCTATCGCCTCTTCATATTTCATCGCCCTTCTTTCCGCCTGTATCCTTATTTTCTCTAACTTTATTTCCTCTCCACTCCACTATATATCCCGGAGTCTCCCTTTTTAACCCTAACGTCCATCTCCCATACTTTTCTTGCACCCTCTCCAACTTTTCCCACTCTTTCCACCCCCACACCTCCGCTCCATACATCATAACGCTCTTCACTAGTTTTTCGCCCACCAATTTCCGTTTTTATATCTCTTTCCCGAACACTCTCCGTCATTCTTCATACCTGCCCCACCATCCTATTCGCCTTCTTTGCCAGTTCTTCAATATGCCCCTCATCTTTATTGTCGTACCTTATCGTGTACCCCAGGTATTTCCATTAAACAACACATTGTATCTCTTCCTCCCCCCATTTCCATTTCTCCACCTCCTTCTTGTTCCTTCCTCTTCTTCTTTGGAATATCATCATCTTCGTTGTCCCCACATTAGTTCTCAGGTCTTTCCTTTCCAAGTATTTCTTCACCACTATTGCTCCTCTCATTTCCTTTTCATCCTCCGCTAACAGCGCCACATCGTCCGCATACGTCAGTACCCAAATCTTTGACTTTCCTATTACCACTCCTCCTCTTTGATGCCCTTTCATCTCCTCCTCTAATCCTGCTATATACAGCGAAAATCGACTCGGGCTTAAAGGGCTCCCTTGTCTCAGCCCTTTATTCGTCCAGAAGACTTCTCCTAACTTCCCTTCCCTTCTGGTTCTCCATCTTGTCTCTTCATATATCTCGTTTATCGTCCCCACCAAATCCGCACTTATTACTTCCTTCCAGTCTTCCAGCAGTCCTTCCCTTCTTCATATTCTACTTAGTTCTTTCTCTCCTTCTAGTAACTCCATTCGTTCTCATCCACCTTCGTTCCCTCGCTTTTTCTTTTACTCTTTATTTATAAAAGATCAAATTTCTTTCTCATTTCTTATACCGTTTATCCTCTCCTCTACTTTCACAAAGTAAATAATATATGTTTTTAGTGATACATTCTTTTCGGTAGGTATGGGGACCACATATTCTATGCCACACACGCCTGAAGATTTTTTATCGAATATGGATGACAATATGGATGTTGCTAGTGAAAGTCACACTATGGACACGCCAGATATATCGTCTTTAAGTGATAATATTGATTCTACAGATGATTTAGTGCCTACTTTACAATTAGGTGAAGAATTTCCAAATGTAATGTTAGACGATGTTCAAAGTCTAATAAATGCACCAACAACAAAACCTGACAATGTGCTCATTTGGTTGTAAGTAAAAAATGAAGGATCGTTAAGTGCCTGGTATGCTCATTTCGTAAAACTTAAACATCTAGTATTTTCTATCGTTAATCTGTAAAAAAAATACAAAATGGGGGTACCTCATTTTCCTATTTATTTTTTATTTATGGCTAAGCGAATAAACTTTCTCTACTAATCAGTGGAAATGAATAAGACTGAATATTGAGAAGGATTAAAAATATTTTAGAGTCGTTTACAACATGTAGAGATCGCTAAACAAAGGTGAGGTGCCATCTATTTGTATTCAAATATTGCAATTTCGGTTTATATTTGTGGATACCATTCACAAATATTGATACACGTAGTGGATAAGGTAGTTACTAAATGTAAGTTTGCAATATTTCTTAACGTACGCTTTAAATTGCAATAATATCTTTATATCTTAAGCTGCAATTGTTGAAACTTTGATTATTATTGTACTTTTCTGTTTTTGTTATTTTTGTAACGTGTCAATCAGTTTCAAAACCACTCAGTTGCACTGCCAATACTACTTACACACTGTATATTTGTGAATGTACCTGCAACAAATAATCCAATACAAACAAAATAACAACTGCAAAAGCAGCTAGCATTGGTAACTGCTATCGTGTACATAAATAAATAAGCTGTTCAATTTTTTAAAACAAAATATCGATGGTACACTTTTAAGGGAAATGCTTTCTCCGATAATTTTCTACTATTGTCAAACAATAGCGGAACATAATTATCGTTAATTTTTATAACACAGTGCAACAGGCAGCTTGTTTGTTTTATAACATTTATGGTTAATGTTAAACAAATTCGTGTTAATTATTTATTATATGTTATTTATTGAACTGTTTTAATTTTTCAAAACTGAAACAAGCATCAATGAAATCTATACTGCTGTTGCAGTTGCAGAATTATGGGGAGAGTAGTACAGTGTGGGTATAGATATATTCGATACAGTACTATTACGTTAAGTATTTTATAAAGTAGAGTAGGTATTTTATTTATATCGATAGCGCATTATATTAACAGAAACAATTGTTTATAATCAGACTAAATAGCCTCACACTAGTAGTAAGTAAACGCTTTATCATTGGCCTTTCATTGTACTGAAGAATCAACGAAGAGATTACACATTGTCTACTACTTAAATTTATACACGTAGGTTAAGTTGAGAGCTATATGAGTAAAGTTAGTTAATTGTTTGTGTGGTATTTACACTCAATTTTTTGGTCAATTTGAATGTTTATATAAATATATATTTACAAATTTAGGTGCGTGCATTACCGAGGATATTAAACAAAATTGCACAAGTATCTTTGATAATGATGTTTCAAATTTGAAAGGATTTTGCAATTTAAATGTTTACACGTAGATTTGTTACGATCATACTTTTGTTACGAAAGTACTTCAATTCTTTCAGGTTTTGAACTGGCTGGCGGAGTTAAAGTTATTCGCTTTTTTTATACAATTCTTGTTAACAACGTAAAATTAAACATAATGGTATTTACTTACTTGTTGCGCTCATTACTAAACAAATCCATCCATTTTGGTGCCTTTAATTATTAATGTAAATACGTGACAATCTTTAATTATAGTTAATAGGTCTAATATAAATAATTATAAGCTGATGTATAGTGCCTTTCACTTAAAAATTAATTTTAAAGGTGTAGCGTATAAGTGCTATATGGCCTCAGTCAAATTAACAATAGCGTGTAGAAATTTTATACTCTACAGTAAATTTTACCAAAGCATGTTTCCATATTGTTTATAAGCACGGGACAAGTTTCGATCTTTGTAATTTTTGAGATATATAAAGAGGTGTTGGGTTAGTTTTTTATATTGACGTTCATATTGTTACAGAGTTACAGTTGTTACAGAGATGCAAGTGTTTACATTATAGAATTGAGTTTTGAGTGCCATTAGTTGTGTAATGTAATTCAATTTGCAATATAACAGGGTGATAATAAGTTGTGTATGATGTTATACACATTCATTATTCATTTATTCGTAGTGATTCAATATTGCATTCACTATAAACACCATTTGCAGTCTGTATTTCAATTGCTCAGGTTTGCAACATTTTGCAATTTGAGATTGAGGTATTTAGCCAATTTAAATGGTTAACCAATTTTATATATTATCTTATTGCGGTATTCTTATATGACAATAGAGTGTTTTCACACTTACACGTTAAGAATAATACTAAAAGTTCGATATGCAATATTATACACTGTTTTTTGAAATTGTTATCTATAATATTGTTCTTTGTTAGTTTTTAGTACCTGTAATTCAATTTTAATTGTAATTAAAACTGACCGAAAGAAAGGTCTGTTCTTTGCCGAATGCAGTAGCATTGCTCTTAGTGGGAACCTGCAATAAATAACCGTCCCTTTAAATCAAACAGTAAGAAATGATTTGGCAACTTCTTTAAAACTTGTATTTTACGTACAGGATCGTAAAACAACGCAATACGAACCATTCAACTTATTGTATAATTATTGTAATATTTTAGGGATGAACATTATTTAGTTTTGGCAACAATTGATAAAGGTATTGTCAAAATTATAAAATAGGGATTACGACAAATGTAAACTAACTTATGAACAAGCACAAATTAACATTCCTTTCTCAGGATCTATATTAAGTGTGTTAGATAAATCACTATTTTTACAGAAAATTGAAATTTGATTAGAAGTAAGAGTTCTCTGCTAATTGCAGGCTGACTAATTCTTATAAGTAAACATATATTTTCTGACCAGCACTGTCTGTTCAGGAACGATTCTATTGTACTATAAGTACAAAGGGGTTCACCGATTAATTAATGTCCCGTAATTGAATTTTTCAATCTCTAGGACAATAAATTATAATTATTATTGTTACTATTAATAGACGGGACCCATTTTATGAAATAAGCCATTATGGCATTAATGTGTGGTGTGGTGGACTAAAAGTGAAATTTGGATTATAACTAGAAAAAACCATAAATTTGCATTATCCTGTCTGTATAAGGACTGAAAACATTAAAATATACATAACATTTAAGAAGATTATGGTAAATTATGTTGCCTAATCATACACAAATTGTTTGTCAACAAAGCGATAAGTATTACTAATTTTATTAATTATTTTATTAAGACTACTGTTGTGTAATTTAAATATGTTTAACGTTATTGTGTGAAAACGCTATAATTTACTATTTTAAAATTAGTGAAATACTGTCGGAAATTGGGACATTAAAGTTTTAACATCGATTAACCATTTAAATTGACAACGACTAATTGTCTTGATAAAAAGAATTTATTAGTATAATGTACATACTTCAATAGACATTTTCTGATTATCGGTGTTTTATTGTAGGCTTTCCTTTCTTAGCAAAAACATTTTGTTAAAATATTTACACCAAGGTTACGTTTGTGTTTCTTGAAATATATCGATTTCATTGAATCCATTGCCATAAATACAACGAACAAAAACCGTCGCGTAAACATCTACTTCAAACTGAACAAAATGTAACTTCAAACGCGCACATGAAATACAGAGGTATAATTGAACAAATTAAGAATTTAAGGCTCTATTGATTGATAGTAATTGGAACTTCGTAATCTTAAATAGCCCCCCCCCCCCCCCCCCCCGTTTTTAATGCAGATTTGAATAAATATAAACTTTCTAGTTGTAATTGCGAAAAGATTTAATTTTCCTAATTTTAGTATCTTGCATGTCAATGTTTTCTTTCCTCATTAAATCGGAACATTTCAAATTCCTTTTTCAATTCTCCATTAAAAACATAAAAAATTAACAAAGCTAAATCTTCAACCCTGGAAATAGTTATAAAACTCAATTTTTACATTTATCAGTGATTGAATTGAATAATTTAGAATGAAAAATTGAGCTTATGGAATTTTTCACACCCCATGAACCCCTATCGACTTAATACGGTTTACGAAACCATTTTGGGTTTGAATTATGGCGTCTTTCTCCTCCCCCTTCACAAAACGAAAAGAACAAGGGTTTAATTTTGAGACAGAGACTTGTTTTTCTAACGCAGGGATGCACAACGTTGTTTTTCTGGTGGCCCCCCCCAATCTACATGCAAATAACATTGAAAATTTTTCCAAACAACAAAGTACAAAAATCTTTATGTATTTCCTGGAATGTCACAATTGACCCAAATATTAAAGAAATTGTTAAGTCGATGCAATGTCATCCATCAAATTAAAATATCTAACTTTATTTAATCCTCGCAAAATTACAAAGCGTACCTAACAATAAAAATATAAGGTAATTGAATTATTACAATAATTATAATACAATAAATTAGCCAAATGCATGTAGAATCACTTTCTTAAGAGCTGGTGAACCACCAATCGAGTGGATCTTCCTCGATAAAGTTCTAGAAGCAACCATTCTTCCACAGTCTTCTGGAAATTGTATCCTGCAGTGAATTATAAATTAAATTATCATAATAAATTATACTTCGATTACTTACAACGTCTGTTTGTATTCTGGATTCTAAGTATACTTAATTTGTCAATTGGCAAGTGTTTCTAATCATCCCCTTTTCTTTTCTGACATCTAGGATCTTCCAAAAACACAATCATAATTATTTTAAACGTCATTAAGTTACATTGTTCCATGTACCTCATTTGCATTTTGTTCACAAGCTGGGACACCAGAAAGTTAGTATTTGTTGGATTCCAAAAGAATTGAATCCAAACCAGGCCGTTACCCTTCCTGGTGATCTTCAAACCGCGCACGACACACTCGCATTACAGTTGGACCGATTTTCTTCAATTGGAACCATCCATGTGTAGTACGAGTAGGTACCTACTAAGTACGTTCAATTGTTTCAGGTTCCAGTGTCATAGACTCATGATGGGTAAAGCAAAAGATGTCCAAATAATTACAACTGTAGTAATTCGTGAACCATAATCGACAGTGAATCTATTTCTTTTTCTAAAAACTTTTCCAATTCATTTTCTTCATTTTAATACAATATGATGAGATATTTTTGTAACTTCGAGTAAATGGCGTCATGTTGAAGTTTTTTATACACGATTTGCCGATAGTAGCTTATATAGATTATTTACACAAGCTAAGTAATTATTGCATTTGAAAAATAATTAAACTGCGAAAGGCGCCGTTACATTTTTCTCATTTACATAAAATTCATTTTATTAATGAAAATTTAGATTATGCGTTACCGATAGGCCTTAAAAATCTCTAAAAGACGTTGTGCATCTCATTTAGTTATAACGGAATTTTTTTTTGCATTTTGATCCGTCAAAGTGCAAAAAATTTCTGTCGACAATTTCAATACAACTCGAAATCGGTAGTGAGGTTTGATTATTAGGATCACATGAATTAGAAGAATATAATAATACGTCATAAATTTCAGTAGAGATGTTGGTGAGTTGTAGTAGTAGCGCTATCTGCTGTAGAAAATGTAACTAAAATTTAAAGCAGTTGGTGTTTCAATTGCTAGATGTCAGAATTTTCAAACCAAAGAATATATAATACCATAGAATGTTTTTTCGTCTATGGTAATGTATAATATATACAGTTAATAATAAAATGTTAAAATATAACACTGTTATATGGATTTAGTTATTTATTATACAAAGGGGAAGATTAAAAAGCGTTTTTAGGGATCGCTAATTTTATTTTTCCCCAATGTAGAATTTGGGAATATTAGTGAGGTTAGGTACGTGTATCTGTATATAAACAACAATTAATAGTCGTTTCGTTATATACAGTTTGATTTTATTGATAAAAATGAGTGAGGTAGGTAAGGGTAATTGTTGGGGTTCCTGTGCGTTTAGTTTATAATACAGGGTTTGTCTCAATCATGATATACTGAAGTTGAATTTACTCACTTATTTTAGGTTAACACAAATCGGGGAACTATCTGCAACGAACATGTAGCAGTTGTGTGTGTATGTCGGGGTTAGAAATATATGGATTGTTGATAACATGGTATGTCCACATGACTCGATGGACAATCCAGATGACCAAGAAGAAAGGAGTGCAATTATGTTTGGAGGTATCTATTTTATTACCGCCCGTACAGACTGAGCAAGAAGGCATTGCGTCTGTCAACTGTGCATTTACATGTAGACCTGCTTATTGTGCACAGCTTTACAATATTAATGCAATGAGATTTATTGTTGTAATTGGAATTTGTCATTTTAGACAAAACTCAAGAAACTATTGCAGAATATAAATAAACTCTGAAGTAGAAGGTAAGTGACGACAACGACAGATAGTTTTTGTCGTAACGCCATTTGTTTATAGAATTAAGTCGGCAACAAAGCACTGCCCGTGTAGTAGAAGCTACAGCAGAAGTGTGGCCCACACAAGCAGAACCACGATAGACAAACAAGCAACGGACTGATGTATATCATAAATGTTGGTGTGAACTGAAATCCTTTTGTTGTTCACTTTTTATAATAAATAAATGAGATTGTGCTCTTTACAATTATATAGTTAAGATTACAGTGAAATAAAATATGACTTTGACTAACCGTATGACTGTATAAAACGAAAACGTAGCGCAAGAATGACAACAATAAAGGATTAAAAACGATTAAGATCTAACTTTTTTGTAAAAACTTTTGCATCTAATTCTCTCGATTTTATGGGTTCTCTTCACAAGGAAAAGGAAGATAGAGGCCCTTCGAGATCCTCTACTCTTCCGAAAACGTCAGGGTCAGTAAAGTATCTAGGTATTACACTTGACAATAAACTGAACTGTAGCAAGCACATCCAGCTTAAAGCGGAGAAAGCTAACAGGGCTTTCTGGCAATGTCGCCGCGCTATCCTGTGATTGTACACTGCCGTGATAAGACCCATGTGCAGGGGCGCAATACGAACAACCCCTACAGCCGTCATGGAATCCATCCTGGATCTCCACGTGAGAGAGCAGGCCACTCTGGCAGCCTTGCGTCTGAGGAATAAGGGGTTGTTGAACAGAAAAGGCACTGAGGTGGGTCCCTCTCGAATTCTGGGCGAGGCAGTCAAGCGACTACCTATACTAGAAGGACGATCTGACTCACTCATACCTCGATTTATACTAGGGAAAAACTACCACATCTTCTTTGATGTGGAAGTGGCATCCCAACCAGATATATACATCTTCACGGATGGATCTAAAACAATGGAAGGAACAGGTACTAGGTGTTACTCACAAGAACTGAACTTCCATATATCAGCCATAACCACTAGACAAAATCTCGACTGTCTTTCAGGCAGAACTAGCAGGTATTACGCCAAGTGCAAAAACAATTCTTATGCACAGTATAAAGAATAAAATCATCAGAATCTCCAGTGACAACAGAGCGGCTCTGCAGGCATTAGATAAATACAAATTCACCTCTAGGGTGGTTTCCGAGTGTCACCAGATACTAGAGCAAGTAACTATAACAGCAATACCCTTGAGCTTGTATGGGTTAAAGGGCATGCTGGAATAATAGGCAATGAAAAAGCCGATAAGTTAGCCTGACTGGCCCCAAAATAACCGTTTTACAGTATCAAGTGTAAACAACTTAATAATCCAAGACATCCAACCCCAGCACAAGGCTAGGTGGAACTTGATGTTAGACTGCCACCACACGAGAGAGGCCTTCAGAGGACCATCTCGTAGCCTGGCGCGCTTCTGTACATGGCTATCCAGAGGAAACCTGCGGCTACTTGTAGGTAAGTATACTTTCTGGATACTGTAAACTTAACAAGCACATGCACCGCATGGCCTGGTAGACTCACCATCCTGTAGGGTATGCTACACGGACAAGGAGACGGCGCAACACATACTGTGTGAGTGTCCCGTACTTGTCTAATTAAGACGATCCATGCTGGGAGAATCCTGGCCGGACATGGCTAAGATTAAAGCCGTTTCTCCGTCCAGCATCTTCAGGTTTATCTCACGTGTGGGATGGCTTGAGTGACGTTGCGGAGTCGAACGACTCTAATCAGGGAGGTAGCACAAAGGGCCCGAATAGATGGCCTAGGTGCACGTGGGCTTTCCCACCCTCCCATCAAAATCCAGAATCCGGATCTCTCGATTTTATTCCAATATTTCGAGGTATGTATTTTGATCACCTTCGGTAGTTGCTTTCATGTGGAAGTTATCAATAGGTAGAAACGTGTATGAATTGTTTACACACAAGATATTTATTACATTTCAAAAATAATTAATCTGTGATTTGAAAGTGATTCTTTTATTAGTTAATTTGATGGAAACAGTCGCAGCTAAAGAAACGCGGATTTTGATCCGTCACAAAAATATTACATTTTTGTCATTTACAAAAATTTGTGGTATTAATTAAAGTTTCGATTATGCCTGACCGATAGGACTTAAAATTCTCTAAAAGATCATTTAGTTATAACGGGATTTTTTTTTGTTACCATTTTGATCCGTATTGTTGTAGTCACAGTGCAAAATTTCTGTCGACAATTTCAATACAACCAACTCGAAATCGGTAGTGAGGTTTGATTATTAGGATCACATGAATTGGAAGAATAACACGACATTAAGTAAGTATCAGGAGAGATGTTGGTGAGTTGTAGATAGTAGCGCTATCTGCTGTAGAAAATGTAACTAAAAGTTAAAGCAGTTGATTCTTCAATTACTAGATGTCAGAATGATTGATCAAAAATTAAAATTTTCAAAACATTATTTCGTAAGGGCGATTTTTCTTTTGAATGAGTGTGATAAGGCGTCTTAAATTCAGAAGTGTTAGGGCTTCTTCGCATCAGGACCCTAAGACCTCTATTGCAATAGGGACAAAAATGTAATTCTCATCCACCACGGATCTGTATTTGTTCCTCTTTTTGTTAGCTGCGACTGGCCGCATATCCACAGTTCTTTGATGTATGTGACAGGTAGGATGGCGCTACCGGATCCACTATGGTTGTATCCCAAACAAGATGTTTACCGCTACTCCAAGGAATGTTGGTCATCCTATCAACAAGCTTACCATCCTCTCTGCAGACGGAATATTAATTGTATGCAGATCCCGAAAGACAATGTTGTTAATGTCAGTATGTCTAGAGAAACATCCTGCACTCTTCTTACACCTGAGTCCATGTGAACCCCTTGCAGACACTCTATTACACCACATAAGCATGAATGAGGTGTACATATATCACAACCTAGTCTTACACTAATTGATATCCTGAAACAATTGTTTTCCAGTAAGGTTCCAACAGTTCGAGATGGAAGAGTGTTCGACCAATCACCTGATTCGTTGTTACAACTTGCCTTATAAATAGCTTTGTCATAACCTGCTGTAAATTCTAGTGGAGCTATATCTGATTTCGAATCTGAATTAAATCCCAATTTTTTTGGATTTCTTTCACTGTAGGCGGCACTGTGTTGGTAGCATCAGTCCATCCTTTCAGAACTTCATTGTAAACATTATCAGCTGTCCCATCTTTATTAAGTTTGGTAATTGAATTGACAAGATCTGCTGTGGCGTTAGTTGAGCTCAGAAATGCAACTGGTGCTATTTCAGAAATTTTCCGAATCCCTATACCTCCATATATTTGACAGGCAGGGCCGGCTCGTCCATATAGGTAACCTAGGCGGCCGCCTAGGGCGCAATATTTTGGGGGGCGCATAATTGAGGATTTTTTTTTATTTAAAAACAAACTAAATAAATGTTTAGTACTTCTGCGCCCTACTAGCTTAGGCAGACGAATTGTAGGCAATGAAAGGTGAAGAGTATTTTATTTTATGTAAGTTGTCTTAGAAAATAGGAAAGTATACCCTAACGTAACACCAGAGTCAGATTTACCATAAGTCTAGAAAGGCTATAGCCTAGGGCGGCAAATTTTAGGGGGCGGCAAATTTTAGGGGGCGGCAAATGGAGTTAAAAAAATTAAATAATAAAACGACATCTAGACAAATTGAAATCATATGAAAAAATATAATATTTTAGTTTGTGAGTATATTAAATATTGTTTAACAGTAGTAGAAACAAAAACCCAAAATTACTGTAGATGAGGGGCGGCGAAATATTTCCAGCCTAAGGGCGGCAAGTTCGTAAATCCGCCTCTGCGTAACACTACTCAATTTGGCTACCTCGCTGTACTTCACGGAGGGCAAAGTGTAAGGTTGTAGTGCGGCGTCAACCCCGCAATTTGCCCCGCCCCACCCTGGTTGCAACGAGACAGCGGCATAACACATTGAAGTGAACCAACATAATCTTGAAAATGGATTTCCTAACATTTGTGGAGCCCTTCGTTTTTGCTTACGTTACCACTTTCCGTAGCTAGTGCTGAACGAAGTTCTTCAAAACTTAAGCTAATTAAGCCGTAGTAGAATGTGCCAGGAAAGACTTGTGGGTCTGGCGAAAATTTCTATTGAAAGTGAGATAGCAAGACAGTTAGACTCAAAATCCCTTATACAAGAATTTGCTAAGCAGAAAGCAAGAAAAATACCATTGGGAAAAACTATCTGTAATCTAACTGTGAGTTTCTGTTGTTTCTAATTCTAAAGGTTATAAAATCAAATTCTTTGTTATATAAATTATTAACAAAAACGTTTTTCCTAAGTTCCATACTCAGCACTCGGCAGACCCCAAAGAAGGCACTTTAATGAGGGCGCAGAATTTGTTTTCGCCTAGGGCGCCAAAAACCCTAGAGCCGGCCCTGTTGACAGGAAGAGATGTTATCCTCCATTGGTGGTCGTTGAGCTTCGAATTTGCATCGAATTCCTGTAGCTTCATCTGATGTTTTGACGTAGGTGTTGTTCTTAAAAAGTAATTTTGTTTTGGAATTAATAAACAGTTCCCCAGCATCAGGTAGTATGTGATATGAAGTTTGCAATCTTTGAGTGTGTTTGTAAACATTTGCAAGATTTCCTTCTTCATATCAAGAATTTTTTGTGTGATCTTCAAGATATAGGAGAACCCAGATAACGACTTCTTCATCCGCTTCACCACAAAAGTATAATTCACATTTACTTGGATTCACTTCCAGACCAATATCCATAATTGATTTTATAATATTTTGTAAATCATATAAAACTTATTCGGAACCTCCTCCTATGGTGCCGTCATCCAGGTACCAAATGTTAAGCTCGGAAGATACGCTCTTAACTATGGGATGAATTGTTAGACTAAAACCCAATGGTCCACATGGATCCCCTTGTTGGCAGCCTACCTCCGATGAAATAATTTTATCTCCATAAAATATTGACGATGGTCGTTCCTAGGATTGGTTCATGAAGGCGAAAGATTGCAGGTGTGGTGCTTAGAATCGATGTCAGCATCGAATCTCTGTCCACAGAGTGGAAAGCGTTCTTGTAATCAATTTTCAACACCACCTTCTTACTGCCTTTTTCGGTGAGGACATACTTTCTCAAAGCATGTACTGCTGCTTCACAGCCACCACGAACTGCAACACCTAATTGATGGGGGCAGAGCAAAGCTGCTACCTCTTATTTCACTGCTCTACTTTCTAACTTTGCTGTGAGTCTTCTAAGTGTTGTTCCTACAGCAATTCGACGGACATCTCTATCTTTTTTCGTGAGGGCACACAAGGATGCACCATTAAGTGTCGATCACACTGCTGTGTTCACATTACCATCAAGTAGGAAATTACAAAGGTTCGTCAAAGAATACAATAATTTAACTGTTGCCGGTCCTATGTTAGTGGAGAGTAGGTCTTTCAAATATTGTAGTTTTAAAAATTCCTGCAGCTGATCCATTAGGAAATGATTTCACTGCTGCCATTACCTCATAAGGTTTAACCGTTAATGGTTGTGGAATATTGAATGATTTGGAAATCTGAGCGTTGAACTCTTGGTTCTTAGATCGTGGATGCTTTTGAAGTAGTGTTTTATAAGTGCCAATGGAGCCGCAGGCTATCTTGAGATGAAAGAATTTTTACAGCACCTCTAATATCACCTTCAACTATCTGAGATTCGATTCACAATGCAAATGTTTTTGATTACTTGCACCAAGGATCTGGTCGTTTCTTTTGAATTACGTGACGGTAACTTAAAGTTTTTGTAATTGAAAGTTTGCAGTTCTTCCCACGAGTGAATATCGTTCATTTTCACACAGTTGTCCATTATTGATGAAAGTCTCAATAATAATAATAATAATAATAATATTTATTAGCCGTTAAGCATACCAAAAAAAAAAACATTTACATACGTCAAAAGGAGATACAAAAAAGAAAAACTACAATACGGTTAAATTAAAGTTAAATTACCAGCTTTGAATTCGCTATACTATAAAATGTACCTTCAATGAGAAAATTTTTTTACCTATTTTTTAGTGAATTATATGGCAAATCCCTGACCTCACCAGGCAGCAGATTAAAGAGTAGGTACAACCGAAATATTACCAAAACTCCTGTGGATCTTTTCCAATCTGTAGTGCCTTAAATCTAGGTTGCTACAATTTCTTGTGTTATAACTATGTACATCCGATCTTAAGCTTAGTTCTGGGGCATGAATCTTAGCATATAAAATACAGTGCATTATAAATATACACGGCAACGTTAGTAATCTAAAGCTACTAAACACATTTTTGCAATCTTCTCTATAAGGCAGATTACCTAAGATTCTAATGGCTCGATGGTGGAGAGAGAATATCCGTGTTGCACTTGCACAATTACCCCAAACAATATGACAATAAAATAAGTGAGTCCGAATTACTGCTTGCTGCTTGGGAATCCTTTTAATCACTCCGCTTTTCTTCTTCAAATAAGCTAAGAGCTTATGAAGTTCATCATCCCCTTTTTCGATTATCATTGCTTAACACATCTCGATGTTTTAAACCTTGGTGAATTTTCAAACCATTCGGAAACACAAAAGATTTATTTGAAGAAGGAGAACGAATAGGACATTTCATCCTGTTTTGTTCGTCTGGTGTTTCAGATGTTGGAGTTTGTGAGTTTTCAATCAAAATACATTTATTACAACACCAATTGCCTTTGCTTTCTTTATCAGATACAGCCGTTTGAAGTCATTATTTGTGAGAGAAGTGCACCCAAGATGGAACCAAGTTTTGCAGCCTTCGCAGTAGATCTGATCGCCTTCATCCCGATTACTCCTTCCACAAGGACATTCCAATTCGTCGATGTTAATATAATTAGTTGAATTCTGACACATCTGAAAATTTCAAAGTGATACCTCAATTAGTTAATTAATTTGATGGAGATTCTGGATTACGATGCGAGGGTGGTCAGAAGTCCACACGTACATAGGCCACCTATTCGGACCCTTTGTGTTGCCTCCCTGATTAAAGTCGTACGACCCAGCAACGTCACTCAAGCCATCCCACACGTGAGATAAACCTGAGGATGCTGGACGGAGAAGCGGCTGTAAACTTACCCATGTCCGTCCAGGAATCTCCCAACATGGATCGCCTTAATTCAACCATGTACGGGACACGGTATGCTGTCACGTCTGTGTAGCATCTTCTACAATCTACAGGATGGTGATTGGACCAAGCTCATGCGGTGCATGTGCTTGCTAAGTTTATAGTGGCCAGAAAGTATGCCCACAAGTAGCCGCAGGTTCTTTTTCAAAATTAATTGAATTAATTAAGTCACGGCTAAATAAACGCGATAAATATTAAATTTTTCTCATTTACAAAAATCCTTTTTATTAATAAAAATTGAGATTATCCGTCACCGATAGGACTTAAAATTTTCGAAAAGACGGTATGTATTATATCTCATTTAGTTATAATTATAAGGAAATAATTTTTTTCATTTTTATTTGTGGCATTTTTATGCTTTAAAAGTGTACAATTTCTGCCAACAAATTTCAAGACAAATGGTGTTTACGTATATGGACAAATCACGAGTCGGGGCAGTTAGGTTTGATCCAAATGCTATTAGGATAACATGAACTGGAAGAATAAACCGAGTAAACGACAAAAGTATCAGGAGAGTTGTAGACAGTAGCGCTATCTGCTGTAGAAAATGTAACTAAATTTGATTCTTCTTCTAATTGTTAGATGTCAGAATGATTGATCAAAACATAGAATATATAATACCACAGAATGTTATTTTGTAATGTAAATATTAAAATATCTAGGGAATTTTGAAATAGTAAGTTTGTAACAGGGGAAAAGTTGGCAGTAGAATTAACCAACAAATTCAACTTAAATAAAAATTAATTTACTTTTTGTTTTTATTGTCAATTATTATTGTAAGATACAAGTTAATTAAATTTGTAAACAATGAGCGATGAAGAAATGCAAGGTACACCGCTGGAGCTCTGAGAGATTGCCCTGCATGACTCTAATAAATTCGTAGCTAACCGTAACCGCTAAATACAGAAACCAATATGGAAAGGTGCCTAAGAGATTCTCTCCAATTTGGCCACAGAAAATAATGTAAAATCAATTACAGAAAATGTTTTAATTACATATTTTGTTTCGTTTCGTTTTAAAAGCTTTATTTAAGTTTTATATATTAACCTGAGGCAGAAATGTCTACATGACGCAAGGCACTTTAACCACGTGATGATGGTAACTTTACCTAACCCTCTGTGGCGATGCAAAAAGAAAACGCCTATAATTATCACGTTATTGAAGTGCCTTGCGTCATAAGACATTTCTACCTCAGGTAATATGAAACTTAAATAAAGCTTTAAAAACGAATAGGCTATTGAGAACTGAGTCAAATTATTTTATAAAACGAATCGTGTGTTAATGAGAGGGCTGACTTAAGTCTACCACAACGTGCAAAAAGAAAACACCTAATATCAAAGCGAATTAGCGAAAATAATTGAAAACAAAGAGTAACGGCAGTCTAATGACGATGCAATTTTTTGTGCAATAATTGCAGAAAGTCTGTGATTACGCTTTGCAATTAAATTAATGCATGGTTCTGTGTTCGTGTTGCCATATTGACTTTAAAATTGATTATGTTGGCAACAATCCTAAAGAAAGTATCTAACTTCAAGACAATTTGGTCCATTAACCTATTTTGCTTTGCAAGAAAATAACGGTAGATTATAATAATAATAATCAAGTAAATAACTGTCTTGTGTTCACGTCAAGGTTTTTATTGCGAAATGTGAACTAAAGAGGTAGTTCTTAATTTAATTAACGAATATGAGAAGTATCGGTGCTTGTATTTAGTGAGCTCTGTAGATTACAAAAACAAAAGTAAAAAATACGAAGCAATTCAATGCATCATTGAGAGTTTAAAAGAAACCGGGGGACTGCTACCATAGACGATGTGAAAAAGAAAATAAATGGGCTTAAAATTCAATACTTGAGTGAAATGAAGAAAACTAAAGCATCCAAGTTGAGTGGGGACGGCCAACCATTGGATGCTATGATTTACTCGGTTTTTTAAACGACACTTCGTTTGGGAGCAACATTTATACGATGCAGGTATGTAAAATGCAAAGTATGTAAGATAATACTAATTCTCTCTTTAAGGAATAAACTCGTGGATGAAACCCTTATATTTGAAGGAACACTGAAGAATGTCACAAGATATTGTTCCTTCTCCAGCCACATCATTGGAAGTGTGCCAACTGAACGAGTAGCACATAAAAGTAATACGAAACACTCTACTGGTAATCATGGTGACGATGCATTGGGGGGACTTATTGCTAATAAAAATGCTAGAGACAATTGGGAAGTACCTCATGTTTTTGTTTGTAAGTTTCATACCTGATATTTTAAAACAACTTATTTGGCTGATATTACAGGTCTGTACCTCAACAGTTACGAGTAATAAAAAATAACCGTATTTCTTAAAGATCAATAAGAAAGATAAGGAATTTAATTTTTGATACGCAAGAGGAGTATCTGGAATACCGGGATACACTAAATTAGCATTATTTTTTGTATTTTATTATACAAACTATAACAACTGTAATTAATTATCATATTGCGATGATACACTTCCAACACCTTTAAAATATTTGGAAAATTCCATTCGGATATTTTACACATCATCTGTTCTCTTGCCGCCTTGTTCGTTAAGTCCCTAAGTTGTATTCTTATCATAATCCTTTAAACCTCGTTAATTTCTTGAACATTATCCACGTAGGGTTGCCAGGTCTTCGGGTTTCACCCGGAGTTTCCGGGTTTCCATTACATTCTACGGGGTACGGGTTTGCACTCCATTCCTCCGGGGCGCACCATTACATACGTCAATTGTCATTTTTTCCTATAATTCTCCTCAGCGTCTACAGTCTACACCACGATGCACCTACAGACGGTATGATGGGTATGATCAATTATTTGTCTCAAAGGCGTTCGCTTTGCGCATGACGTCACAAATTCAATTTCTGATTGATATTTTGTGTAAATACCTAGCCAAAAAGTAATTACTTTAATAATAAATGTAATTGCTCAAGCTAAATCTTCACAATTCCCACTTTACGTCCAAAATTTGCATGCTTTATACATACACAAGCGCTTGAGTTTGCAAGTTTGCATCGCAGATGACGTCAAATACTGTGCATCAGCATACCGTCTGAGTAGGTGACTAGGTGTATCGTGGTCTACACGATATCGAGAATTTGCGGCGTTTGTCGGTTTAGCTTTAGCCACATTATAACAACGAACGGTAATTGCACTTCTTGTCGGCGTCTCTGCAGATGTTGCTGTATCGAATATTTTGTCAAAATCTACTGCGCAGCTTGCCAATATTTGCACCGAAAATTATGGCAAATGTAGGTACCTACTCGATTTAACGTACCGTATTTGGCCACAATTATTATGGACAACCGACGAAGGGCTAAAAGCACTGACCTGTATCTTAACAGTGGCTAAAAGTAAAAAATCGCATAATTAACCACTAAAATTTGGCACATGGAGAGAAAAACTCATAATTTTGTGTAAAATTTTTCGAAATTTCCCGAACCTCTTCACCGATACCAAAGAAAAGTATATACCTAGGTAATAGGGGCTGATACGACTCTCGCGTGCACCGCTACTCCGGGTTAAGCCTTATTTCAATCTGGCAACCCTATATCCACGTCTAAATTAATCGTAAGAAGAATGCTAAAAACATTTGCTAAAATGCCAAATGCATTTTCAACAACTCATCATGCTCTGCCGAACCTGTAATTAAAATTTTTTCTGATAAGATTCCTAAATGTTTTCTTGTTTATAGAATCTTCTACATATCCTTCCGCAACCCTAGATGACTTCCAACCTCCATGACGTGTAATTGTAAGATAGCCACCACTATTCGCTAATTGATTTTACATTATTTTCTGTAGTCCAATTCAAGAATATTAACGTTTTCATATTGTTGTATCCAGAGCTGGGAAGTATTTCAAAATTTAAATACTTTCAAGTATTTAAATACTAAAAAGTATTTAAATACTTATATTTAAGATACTTTTTGAAAATAGTATTTATATTTGAAATTTTGAAAACTTTTGAAAAGTATTTAGTATCTTGTATTAAAAAAAATATTTAAATACTTCTAAAATATTTAAATACTTTTGGAAGTATTTAAATACTTTTAAAATATTTAAATACTTTTGGAAGTATTTAAATACTTTTAAAATATTTAAATACTTTAATGACCTTACATGACCTCATCTCATCCAAAGCCAAAAAAATATATTAAAAATATTTCAATAGTGGTATTTAATACTTTTGATATTTAAATACTTGTCATATTTAAATACTTTTAGTATTTAAATAATTTAACTAAGTATTTAAATACTTTAACTAAGTATTTAAATATTTTTAGTATTTAAATACTTTCAGAAAGTATTTATTTTTCAAACAGCATTTAAATACTTTTGGATCTTTTATTTAAATACTTTTCTCTCAAAAAAGTATTTAATATTTAAATACTTTATTGATTGTAAAAGTATTTTGTATTTAATATTTAAATACTTTTTAAAAGTATCTTTCCCAGCTCTGGTTGTATCAACAATAAGAAATTGCAATAAAAATTAAATTAAGTATTATTCAAATTGATATTTTGTTGAATAGTACTACCAACTTTCTAATGTTATAAACTTACTATCGCAAAATTCCCTAGATATTAATTATAACTTTATAAGATTTTAACGTTTTAATAATTTCGTAAGATGACTAAAATCATTTCTCAATAGAAAAAATAGTTAAGAAACACGTTTAATAAGACGCCTTATTACACTCATTCAAAAGAAAAGTCGCCCTTACGAAATAATGTTTTGAAAATTTTTGATCAATCGTTCTGACATCTAGTAATTGAAGAATCAACTGCTTTAAATTTTAGTTACATTTTCTACAGCAGATAGCGCTACTATCTACAACTCAAAAACATCTCTCCTGATACTTATTTAATGTCGTGTTATTCTTCCAATTCATGTGATCCTAATAATCAAACCTCACTACCGATTTCGAGTTGTATTGAAATTGTCGACAGTAATTTGCACTGTGACTACAACAATACGGATCAAAATGATAACAAAAAAAAATCCCGTTATAACTAAATGATATGCGCACCGTCTTTTAGAGAATTTTAAGTCCTATCGGTCAGGCATAATCGAAACTTTAATTAATACCACAAATTTTTGTAAATGACAAAAATGTAATATTTTTGTGACGGATCAAAATCCGCGTTTCTTTAGCTGCGACTGTTTCCATCAAATTAACTAATAAAAGAATCACTTTCAAATCACAGATTATGTAATAAATATCTTGTGTGTAAATAATTCATACATATAAGTAATTGACAATCGGCAAATCACGTTTCTACCTATTGATAACTTCCACATGAAAGCAACTACCGAAGGTGATCAAAATACATACCTCGAAATATTGGAATAAAATCGAGAGATCCGGATTCTTGATTTTGATGGGAGGGTGGGAAAGTCCACGTGCACCTAGGCCATCTATTCGGGCCCTTTGTGCTACCTCCCTGATTAGAGTCGTTCGACTCCGCAACGTCACTCAAGCCATCCCACACGTGAGATAAACCTGAGGATGCTGGACGGAGAAACGGCTCTAATCTTAGCCATGTCCGGCCAGGATTCTCCCAGCATGGATCGTCTTAATTAGACAAGTACGGGACACTCACACAGTATGTGTTGCGCCGTCTCCTTGTCCGTGTAGCATACCCTACAGGATGGCGAGTCTACCAGGCTCATGCGGTGCATGTGCTTGTTAAGTTTACAGTATCCAGAAAGTATACGTACCTACAAGTAGCCACAGGTTTTCTCTGGATAGCCATGTACAGAAGCGCGCCAGGCTACGAGATGGTCCTCTGAAGGCCTCTCTCGTGTGGTGGCAGTCTAACATCAAGTTCCACCTAGCCTTGTGCTGGGGTTGGATGTCTTGGATTATTAAGTTGTTTACAGTTGATACTGTAAGTGGAAGAGCCGGCTCTGGACCATAAAACGGTTATTTTGGGGCCAGTCAGGCTAACTTATCGGCTTTTTCATTGCCTATTATTCCAGCATGCCCTTTAACCCATACAAGCTCAAGGGTATTGCTGTTATAGTTACTTGCTCTAGTACCTGGTGACACTCGGAAACCACCCTAGAGGTGAATTTGTATTTATCTAATGCCTGCAGAGCCGCTCTGCTGTCACTGGAGATTCTGATGATTTTATTCTTTATACTGTGCATAAGAATTGTTTTTGCACTTGGCGTAATACCTGCTAGTTCTGCCTGAAAGATTTTGTCTAGTGGTTGGCTGATATATGGAAGTTCAGTTCTTGTGAGTAACACCTAGTACCTGTTCCTTCCATTGTTTTAGATCCATCCGTGAAGATGGATATATCTGGTTGGGATGCCACTTCCACATCAAAGAAGATGTGGTAGTTTTTCCCTAGTATAAATCGAGGTATGAGTGACTCAGATCGTCCTTCTAGTATAGGTAGTCGCTTGACTGCCTCGCCCAGAATTCGAGAGTGACCCACCTCAGTGCCTTTTCTGTTCAACAACCCCTTATTTCTCAGACGCAAGGCTGCCAGAGTGGCCTGCTCTCTCACGTGGAGATCCAGGATGGATTCCATGACGGCTGTAGGGGTTGTTCGCATTGCGCCCGTGCACATGGGTCTTATCACGGCAGTGTACAATCACAGGATAGCGCGGCGACATTGCCAGAAAGCCCTGTTAGCTTTCTCCGCTTTAAGCTGGATGTGCTTGCTACAGTTCAGTTTATTGTCAAGTGTAATACCTAGATACTTTACTGACCCTGACGTTTTCGGAAGAGTAGAGGATCTCGAAGGGCCTCTATCTTCCTTTTCCTTGTGAAGAGAACTACCTCCGTTTTTGTCGGGTTTATGGACAGGGAATGTTCCTTGCACCATTCTTCGGTTACTCTGAGAGCTGATTGCATCAGACTGGACAGAGTACCCATAAAATCGAGAGAATTAGATGCAAAAGTTTTTACAAAAAAAATAAGATCTTAATTGTTTATTGTTGTCCTTCTTGTGCTACCTTTTCGTTTTATACACTCGTATGGTTATAGTCACAATCATATTTTATTGCATTGTAACATTAACAATATAATTATTATAAAGAGCACAATATCATTTATTTATTATAAAAAGTGAACAACAAAAGGATTTCAGTTCATTCAGCAGACATTTATGATATACTTCGATCCGTAGCTTCTTTGTCTATGAGTGGTTTTGCTTGTGTGGGTCACACTTCTGCCGTAGCTTCTGCTACACGTGCAGTGCTTTGTTGCTGACTTAATTCTATAAACAAATAGCGTTACAACAAAAACTATCTGTCGTTCTCGTCACTTACCATCTACTTCAGAATTTATTTAGGTATATTCTGCAACAGTTTCTTGAGTTTTGTCTAAAATGACAAATTCCAATTACAAGAATAAATCTACATGTAAATATACAGTTGACAGACGCAATGCCTTCTTCCTCAGATCTCTACAGGCGGTAATAAAATAGATAGCTCCAAACATAATTACACTCCTTTCTTCTTGGTCATCTGCATTGTCCATGCGGGTCATCTGGACATACCGTGTTATCAACAATCCATATATTTTTGAACCCTGACATACATACACACAACTTCTACACTACATTGTTGTTGTTGTAATACCATCAACATGTTGATCGCAGATAGAATATACTTATAATCCCCGATTTGTGTTAACCTAAAATATGTGAATAAATTCAACTTCGGTATTATTAGGATTGAGACAAACTATGTTTTATAAACTAAAGGCACAGCAACTCCAGCAATTATCCTTACCCACCTCATTAATCTTTATCAATCAAATCAAACTGTATAACGACAATCAATTGTTGTTTATATACAGATACTCCAAAGTCCAAACCACACTAATATTGCCAAATATTGTGTTCTAGGTTCTACACAGGGAAAAATAAATTCGTGCTCGCCCTAAAAACGCTTGCTGTTCCCCTTTGTATAATAAATAACTAAATACATATAAAAGTTAAAGTATTATTTAACATTTTTATTATTCACTGTATATAATAAGAATAACTTTCTGTGGTATTATATATTCTATGTTTTGAAAATATTTGATATTGTACTGACATCTAGCAATTGACAAATCAACTGCTTTAAATTTTAGTTACATTTTCTACAGCAGATAGCGCTACTATCTACAACTCACCAACATCTCTCCTGATACTTGTGTCGTTTTATTCTTTGTCTTTCAATTCATGTGATCCTAATAATCAAACCTCACTACCGATTTGGATTGAAATTTGTCGACAGAAATTTTGCACTGTGACTAAAACAATACGGATCAAAATGAAAAAAACAATTTTGTTATAACTAAATGAGATGCACATCGTCTTTTAGAGAATTTTAAGGCGTACCAGAAACGCATAATTGCAACTTTGATTAATAAAACAGATTTTTGTAAATGAGGAAAATGTAATATTTTTGTGAGGGATCAAAATGTTTCCATCAAATTAACTAATAGAGGAATCACTTTGAAATTTTCAAAATTTGCAGCCACTATAACAGAGCCTGTCGCAGTTTAATTATTTTTCAAATGTACATAATAAATATCTTGTGTGTAAATGTAAATAATTCATATAACTGATATAACTGACAATCGGCAAATCTACGTATCTACCTATTGATAACTTCAACATTAAGACAACTACCGAAGGTGATCAAAATACCTCGAAATATTGGAATAAAATCGAGAGAATTAGATGCAAAAGTTTTTACAAAAAAGTTAGATCTTAATCGTTTTTAATCCTTTATTGTTGTCATTCTTGCGCTACGTTTTCGTTTTATACAGTCATACGGTTAGTCAAAGTCATATTTTATTTTCCTGTAATCTTAACTATATAATTATAAAGAGCACAATCTCATTTATTTATTATAAAAAGTGAACAACAAAAGGATTTCAGTTCACACCAACATTTATGATATACTTCAGTCTGTTGCTTCTTTGTCTATTGTGGTTCTGCTTGTGTGGACCACACTTCTGCCGTAGCTTCTACTGCACGTGCAGTGCTTTGTTGCTGACTTAATTCTATAAACAAATGGCGTTACGACAAAAAAAATCTGTCGTCGTCACTTACCTTCTACTTTATTTTTTTTTTATTTATAAGTATTCTGCAACAGTTTCTTGAGTTTTGTCTAAAATGACAAATTCCAATTACAAGAATAAATCTACATGTAAATACATATACAATTGACAGACGCAATGCCTTCTTGCTCAGTCTGTATGGGCAGTAATAAAATAGATACCTCCAAACATAATTGCACTCCTTTCTTCTTGGTCATCTGGATTGTCCATCGAGTCATGTGGACATACCGTGTTATCAACAATCCATATATTTCTAACCCCGACATACACACACAACTGCTACATGTTCGTTGCAGATAGTTCCCCGATTTGTGTTAACCTAAAATAAGTGAGTAAATTCAACTTCAGTATATCATGATTGAGACAAACCCTGTATTATAAACTAAACGCACAGGAACCCCAACAATTACCCTTACCTACCTCACTCATTTTTATCAATAAAATCAAACTGTATATAACGAGTATACGACTATTAATTGTTGTTTATATACAGATACACGTACCTAACCTCACTAATATTCCCAAATTCTACATTGGGGAAAAATAAAATTAGCGATCGTTAGTTGCTCGCCCTAAAAACGCTTTTTTACTCTTCCCCTTTGTATAATAAATAACTAAATCCATATAACAGTTATATTTTAACATTTTATTATTTACTGTATATATTATACATTACCATAGACGAAATAACATTCTATGGTATTATATATTCTTTGGTTTGAATATTCTGACATCTAGCAATTGAAGCACCAACTGCTGTAAATTTTAGTTACATTTTCTACAGCAGATAGCGCTACTACTACAACTCACCATCATCTCTACTGAAATTTATGACGTAATATTATATTCTTCTAATTCATGTGATCCTAATAATTAAACCTCACTACCGATTTCGAGTTGTATTGAAATTGTCGACAGAAATTTTTTGCACTTTGATTAAGAGAAGACGGATCAAAATGCAAAAAAAAATTCCGTTGTAACTAAATGAGATGCACAACGTCTTTTAGAGAATTTTAAGGCCTACCGGTAACGCATAATCTAAATTTTCATTAATAAAATGAATTTTATGTAAATGAGAAAAATGTAATATTTTTGTAAGGGATCAAAATAAGCGTTTTTTTAGCCATGATTCTCCCCTCTCCATCAAATTAACTACCTAAAAGAAAAGAGGTATCACTATCACTATGAAATTTTTAAAATTTGCAGCTGCTATAACGGCGCCTTTCGCAGTTTAATTATTTTTCAAATGCAATAATTAGCTTGTGTAAATAATCTATATAAGCTGCCTGCTATCGGCAAATCGTGTATAAAAAACTTCAACATGACGCCATTTACTCGAAGTTACAAAAATATCTCATCATATTGTATTAAAATGAAGAAAATGAATTGGAAAAGTTTTTAGAAAAAGAAATAGATTCACTGTCGATTATGGTTCACGAATTACTACAGTTGTAATTATTTGGACATCTTTTGCTTTACCCATCATGAGTCTATGACACTGGAACCTGAAACAATTGAACGTACTTAGTAGGTACCTACTCGTACTACACATGGATGGTTCCAATTGAAGAAAATCGGTCCAACTGTAATGCGAGTGTGTCGTGCGCGGTTTGACGATCACCAGGAAGGGTAACGGCCCGGTTTGGATTCAATTCTTTTGGAATCCAACAAATACTAACTTTCTGGTGTCCCAGCTTGTGAACAAAATGCAAATGAGGTACATGGAACAATGTAACTTAATGACGTTTAAAATAATTATGATTGTGTTTTTGGAAGATCCTAGATGTTAGAAAAGAAAAGGGGATGATTAGAAACACTTGCCAATTGACAAGTTAAATATACTTAGAATCCAGAATACAAACAGACGTTGTAAGTAATCGAAGTATAATTTATTATGATAATTTAATCTATAATTCACTGCAGGATACAATTTCCAGAAGACTGTGGAAGAATGGTTGCTTCTAGAACTTTATCGAGGAAGATCCACTCGATTGGTGGTTCACCAGCTCTTAAGAAAGTGATTCTACATGCATTTGGCTAATTTATTATATTATAATTATTGTAATAATTCAATATCAATTACCTTATATTTTTATTGTTAGGTACGCTTTGTAATTTTGCGAGGATTAAATAAAGTTGAAATTTCAACGTGTTGCTCAGTTACCACCCTAAGTGTCTCATTTGTACGATAATTGAGGAAAGGGCTCTGCGAAGGGACCCTCTATTTGGATCTTTAAAGTTGCGATATCTCCGAAACGGTTCGACTTAGAATGGAACGGTTTGGAATTATTTAATTGTCGTCTAACGATCTAAAAGAAACAATCGTTACTTGGTCGAATTTCGAGAGTTCGTTTTTTAGCCTGAAAAAACTCAAAGGGGTTAACCTTGCTTTTTTTGCAAAAAAATGAAGAAATTTTTTGTTCGAGATAAGTTCAAAATATGTTGGTTTACTTCATAAAAGATAGTTTAGAGTAAAAAAAGTGTACCAGGTCGAGCTGTAAGTGTCTCATTTGTACGGTAATGGAGGAAAGGGCGCTGCGAAGGGACCCTCTATTTGGATCTTTAAAGTTGCGATATCTCCGAAACGGTTCGACTTAGAATGGAACGGTTTGGAATTATTTAATTGTCGTCTAACGATCTAAAAGAAACAATCGTTACTTGGTCGAATTTCGAGAGTTCGTTTTTTAGCCTGAAAAAACTCAAAGGGGTTAACCTTGCTTTTTTTGCAAAAAAATGAAGAAATTTTTTGCTCGAGATAAGTTCAAAATATGTTAGTTTACTTCATAAAAGATAGTTTAGAGTAAAAAGAGTGTACCAGGTCGAGCAGTAAGTGTCTCATTTGTACGGTAATGGAGGAAAGGGCGCTGCGAAGGGACCCTCTATTTGGATCTTTAAAGTTGCGATATCTCCGAAACGGTTCGACTTAGAATGGAACGGTTTGGAATTATTTAATTGTCGTCTAACGATCTAAAAGAAACAATCGTTACTTGGTCGAATTTCGAGAGTTCGTTTTTTAGCCTGAAAAAACTCAAAGGGGTTAACCTTGCTTTTTTGCAAAAAAATGAAGAAATTTTTTGTTCGAGAAGTTCAAAATATGTTAGTTTACTTCATAAAAGATAGTTTAGAGTAAAAAAAGTGTACCAGGTCGAGCTGTAAGTGTCTCATTTGTACGGTAATGGAGGAAAGGGCGCTGCGAAGGGACCCTCTATTTGGATCTTTAAAGTTGCGATATCTCCGAAACGGTTCGACTTAGAATGGAACGGTTTGGAATTATTTAATTGTCGTCTAACGATCTAAAAGAAACAATCGTTACTTGGTCGAATTTCGAGAGTTCGTTTTTTAACCTGAAAAAACTCAAAGGGGTTAACCTTGCTTTTTTTGCAAAAAAATGAAGAAATTTTTTGTTCGAGATAAGTTCAAAATATGTTAGTTTACTTCATAAAAGATAGTTTAGAGTAAAAAAAGTGTACCAGGTCGAGCTGTAAGTGTCTCATTTGTACGGTAATGGAGGAAAGGGCGCTGCGAAGGGACCCTCTATTTGGATCTTTAAAGTTGCGATATCTCCGAAACGGTTCGACTTAGAATGGAACGGTTTGGAATTATTTAATTGTCGTCTAACGATCTAAAAGAAACAATCGTTACTTGGTCGAATTTCGAGAGTTCGTTTTTTAGCCTGAAAAACTCAAAGGGGTTAACCTTGCTTTTTTGCAAAAAAATGAAGAAATTTTTTGTTCGAGATAAGTTCAAAATATGTTAGTTTACTTCATAAAAGATAGTTTAGAGTAAAAAAAGTGTACCAGGTCGAGCTGTAAGTGTCTCATTTGTACGGTAATGGAGGAAAGGGCGCTGCGAAGGGACCCTCTATTTGGATCTTTAAAGTTGCGATATCTCCGAAACGGTTCGACTTAGAATGGAACGGTTTGGAATTATTTAATTGTCGTCTAACGATCTAAAAGAAACAATCGTTACTTGGTCGAATTTCGAGAGTTCGTTTTTTAGCCTGAAAAAACTCAAAGGGGTTAACCTTGCTTTTTTTGCAAAAAAATGAAGAAATTTTTTGTTCGAGATAAGTTCAAAATATGTTAGTTTACTTCATAAAAGATAGTTTAGAGTAAAAAAAGTGTACCAGGTCGAGCTGTAAGTGTCTCATTTGTACGGTAATGGAGGAAAGGGCGCTGCGAAGGGACCCTCTATTTGGATCTTTAAAGTTGCGATATCTCCGAAACGGTTCCACTTAGAATGGAATGGTTTGGAATTATTTAATTGTCGTCTAACGATCTAAAAGAAACAATCGTTACTTGGTCGAATTTCGAGAGTTCGTTTTTTAGCCTGAAAAAACTCAAAGGGGTTAACCTTGCTTTTTTTGCAAAAAAATGAAGAAATTTTTTGTTCGAGATAAGTTCAAAATATGTTAGTTTACTTCATAAAAGATAGTTTAGAGTAAAAAAAGTGTACCAGGTCGAGCTGTAAGTGTCTCATTTGTACGGTAATGGAGGAAAGGGCGCTGCGAAGGGGCCCTCTATTTGGATCTTTAAAGTTGCGATATCTCCGAAACGGTTCGACTTAGAATGGAACGGTTTGGAATTATTTAATTGTCGTCTAACGATCTAAAAGAAACAATCGTTACTTGGTCGAATTTCGAGAGTTCGTTTTTTAGCCTGAAAAAACTCAAAGGGGTTAACCTTGCTTTATTTGCAAAAAATGAAGAAATTTTTTGTTCGAGATAAGTTCAAAATATGTTAGTTTACTTCATAAAAGATAGTTTAGAGTAAAAAAAGTGTACCAGGTCGAGCTGTAAGTGTCTCATTTGTACGGTAATGGAGGAAAGGGCGCTGCGAAGGGACCCTCTATTTGGATCTTTAAAGTTGCGATATCTCCGAAACGGTTCGACTTAGAATGGAACGGTTTGGAATTATTTAATTGTCGTCTAACGATCTAAAAGAAACAATCGTTACTTGGTCGAATTTCGAGAGTTCGTTTTTTAGCCTGAAAAAACTCAAAGGGGTTAACCTTGCTTTTTTGCAAAAAAATGAAGAAATTTTTTGTTCGAGATAAGTTCAAAATATGTTAGTTTACTTCATAAAAGATAGTTTAGAGTAAAAAAAGTGTACCAGGTCGAGCTGTAAGTGTCTCATTTGTACGGTAATGGAGGAAAGGGCGCTGCGAAGGGACCCTCTATTTGGATCTTTAAAGTTGCGATATCTCCGAAACGGTTCGACTTAGAATGGAACGGTTTGGAATTATTTAATTGTCGTCTAACGATCTAAAAGAAACAATCGTTACTTGGTCGAATTTCGAGAGTTCGTTTTTTAGCCTGAAAAAACTCAAAGGGGTTAACCTTGCTTTATTTGCAAAAAAATGAAGAAATTTTTTGTTCGAGATAAGTTCAAAATATGTTAGTTTACTTCATAAAAGATAGTTTAGAGTAAAAAAAGTGTACCAGGTCGAGCTGTAAGTGTCTCATTTGTACGGTAATGGAGGAAAGGGCGCTGCGAAGGGACCCTCTATTTGGATCTTTAAAGTTGCGATATCTCCGAAACGGTTCGACTTAGAATGGAACGGTTTGGAATTATTTAATTGTCGTCTAACGATCTAAAAGAAACAATCGTTACTTGGTCGAATTTCGAGAGTTCGTTTTTTAGCCTGAAAAAACTCAAAGGGGTTAACCTTGCTTTTTTTGCAAAAAAATGAAGAAATTTTTTGTTCGAGATAAGTTCAAAATATGTTAGTTTACTTCATAAAAGATAGTTTAGAGTAAAAAAAGTGTACCAGGTCGAGCTGTAAGTGTCTCATTTGTACGGTAATGGAGGAAAGGGCGCTGCGAAGGGACCCTCTATTTGGATCTTTAAAGTTGCGATATCTCCGAAACGGTTCGACTTAGAATGGAATGGTTTGGAATTATTTAATTGTCGTCTAACGATCTAAAAGAAACAATCGTTACTTGGTCGAATTTCGAGAGTTCGTTTTTTAGCCTGAAAAAACTCAAAGGGGTTAACCTTGCTTTTTTTGCAAAAAAATGAAGAAATTTTTTGTTCGAGATAAGTTCAAAATATGTTAGTTTACTTCATAAAAGATAGTTTAGAGTAAAAAAAGTGTACCAGGTCGAGCTGTAAGTGTCTCATTTGAACGGTAATGGAGGAAAGGGCGCTGCGAAGGGACCCTCTATTTGGATCTTTAAAGTTGCGATATCTCCGAAACGGTTCGACTTAGAATGGAACGGTTTGGAATTATTTAATTGTCGTCTAACGATCTAAAAGAAACAATCGTTACTTGGTCGAATTTCGAGAGTTCGTTTTTTAGCCTGAAAAAACTCAAAGGGGTTACCCTTGCTTTTTTTTGCAAAAAAATGAAGAAATTTTTTGTTCGAAAAAAGTGCAGAATATGTTAGTTTACTTCATAAAAGATAGTTTAGAGTGAAAAAAGTGTACCAGGTCCACCTATAAGTGTCTCATTTGTACGATAATGGAGGAAAGGGCTCTGCGAAGGGACCCTCTATTTGGATCTTTAAAGTGCGATATCTCCGAAACGGTTCGACTTAGAATGGAACGGGATGGAATTATTTAATTGGCGTGTAATGATCTAAAAGAAACGGTCTTTACTTGGTCGAATTTCGAGAGTTCGTTTTTTAGCCAGAAAAAATACCAAGTGGTTAACCTTGATTTTTGGCCAAAAAGTGAAGAAAAAATTTTTTATTCGAAAAAATTGCAGAATATGTTTACTTCATAAAAGATAGTTTAAAGTAGAAAAAGTGTACCAAGTCCACCTATAAGTGCATTCCTAAATTATTAGCTGGGATATTAAGAGTTACCTTAAAAGAAATGTTGCAATAAGGAAGCTCCGCATTGTATTCGGATTCCATATTTTCGTTTTCCGATTCTACGTGCTCGTTGTAGCTGAAATCGTGCTCATGCGTTGTTTTATCAGAGGATGATGACAGCCAACGGTGTTTTATTTCATTTGGTTACTTATTGTTGATTGAACAGGTTCAAAATGGGCGTTGGATACGTTACTCTTTTTTAGTGCTCACTGATTTTGTCATGTGACGCTGCTAGATGCAAACATATGTGCGAAATAGCGTCGGGATTAAAGGACTGCTTTCCAGTTGCCGAAAAACTGGATTTGATGTTGTTTGGTATTATTGCGATCCTTATAGTTGGAAACGTATGCCATCACTTCATCATCCCAATAATGTGAGAACAAACAGAATACCGTCTTATTCATGTCTTGAAGTACACGTGCCGTGTTTACTTTTAGCAGGCAATATAAGGTAACTACTTTCTGTTCTGCAATCGTACGTGAAAAATGGCCTTTGGCCGCATCAAAAATTATCAAATAAGACTCGGGGGCTTCCATAAAATGCTGCATCCATTTTGAGAAAATGCTGTGTGAGGCCACCCCCTTTTAAGGGGTGTACCTCAGTGAAGAAGCGTTTTCGGACACATATTTATAGGGACTTTTTTCTTATTTTGAGCTCTAGAACACGCTTTAGAATTTCTGCCGGAAATTTATGAAATACCCTGTATTAAGACAGTTTTTTGAATTAGGAGTTCGAGAAAAGGGGGGAAGGGAGTACGCTTTGTTTATAGATATAAAGGCTGTTTTTGATAGTGTAAACAGGGCAAAGTTATGGGAAACGTTGAGAGTTGAAGATGGAAGAGGATCTAATGGGGATGATACAAGAAATGTATAGAACAAGTGTAGGGTGAGGGGGAGGGGGCCATTTTGAACCATTTTGGACAAGAAAAGAGCTGCGTCACGACTGTCCGTTAAGCCCTAGTATCTCTCCGATGTATACATATAGGAGGAAGAGTTAAAGAGGAACCAGTGTGGGCGTAAAGTAATGGGAAGGAAAAAGGTGTGGGTTTTGGCCTACGCTGATGATGTGGTGCTGGTAGCGAGTGAAGAAAAAGAGATGATGGGTATGATAAGAGTGATAAGGAGATGTATGGGGAATATAGGGTTGGAGGTAAACTTGAAAAAGACAAGATTAGTGGAATTTCAAAAGAAGCGAGGGCGGAATGGAAGTGGGGGGAGAGGGTATAGAAAACGTAGGTGAGGTCATGTATTTAGGATACAGGATAAGGTATGATAAAAAGGACAATGCGCAGATAATGGAATTGGCAAGGAAGGTAAATGCAATAGTGGGGCAGGTATGTAGTTTAGGGGAAAGGTGAATGGGGGGTGTCATGCAGAAAAGGTGGTGGCTATTTAATAAGCTAGTAAAAAGTGTGATGTTGTATGGAGCGGAAATATGGGAGTGGACGGAAAGGGAGCAGTTAAAACGGATATTGGAAGTGGATTTTAGCGTTGGAAAAGGAAACATTGGAGTATGTAGTAAAGGAGGAGATAACGTTGGAGAAGATCAGAATTGTGGCAGGGAAGAGGGCGATGGCATTCGAAGAAAGGATAGAAAGAAGAGGGGAAAATGGAATCTTGAAAGGTTGCTGCGACGAGGTAAAGAAACAGAGGAAAAGATATGGACAGTAGGGAGGAAAGCTATACTCTGAAAGAGAAGAGTATGCGAGGGAATAGGTAGAAAGGAGGGATGGAGGATAGTGGAGGAAATAATAAGGAGAGATAGATAAGGATGTGCAAATTCAGGAGGAAAAGATGAGGATTAGAAAGGAGAGGTATAACGAAAAATACAGGAAATTAGTAACCAATGGAATACCGAAGAACTTGAGGCGGTGGGAGAATGAGGTATAGGGGGGAGTAACGCGCTTTAAGGTGCGTATCCACCAAGCGCGCAAAATGATTGCAATTGTTAGCAAATATTTGCAAACTCAATATTTGTTCGGTGGAGACAAAAACGACGTGCATTCGCAAACGTGAGCAATTGTTAGCAATGATTTGTCCGTGTTCCGAGTGATGTCGGTACATCAAAGGGATCTGTTGATTGTGCGCGCGCGTTGCGCATTTGGTGCAGACGTGGTCGCAGTGAGAGAGTGTAATTTTTTACGCTTACATATTTTTGGGCCAATTAACGAAAGAAGAAAATCAAAATCCTCCACTGACATACGACAAAAATGTTTAAATATCCCACTCATCATTTCTTTTTAAGTAAGGTAGCAATTGCATTGACCGTCTTGTTTTCAAAAACTGGGATGTTCAAATCTTATGCTTTCTCACAGACATAATTATGAAACCCGCGGCACTACGTTTTCTTATCGGAGCCATGTCGACACGCGGAACACGAACAAATGATGGCAAACGTACAGCTGTTTGCGAATAGTTTGCTTGTGGAGACACATTTTAATTTTAAATTGCAAAAATTTGCAAGCATTGACAAACGTTTACAAACGTTTGCTAAAAATGATTTTTTGGTAGATACGCACCTTTACGGTTGGTAATGAGGAGAATGATAATAAGTATTGGTTGGAGGGGGAAAAGAGGATATTCAGACTGTGTGGAGGGGAAGAGAAAGTATGGATCATATGGGGGAGGAATGCAGAGAGTTAAGAGAACAGGAGGGAGGTTGGAGAGGGGTGTTGACTGAAAGAGGGGAGGGCTTAAAATGAATACAAGCTTATAAGTGTTCAATGTGAGCACCGTTCGTCACACGGCACACATCAAGTCGATAGTCCAGGTCTTCCCAAACGTTGATCAGTGTTTGTGGTGTAATAGTTGCAACAGCTGCCTCAATCCTGTTAGGTAGGTCGGGTAGGTCAGCTGGTATTGGAGGCAGATACACACGATCCTTTATCGAGGCAATGCGAAACAAGCTCTGTCATTGGGGCCTTTGCGCCCAATCCAGCGTTCGGGTACAGTGACTGCCGAGGTATGGCGCAAAAAACATTCAATTTAGGGGAGTTTCGTTGCAATTGTGCCATCTCGTGAAGATTTTCTGAGCCCCAAACCTTTTTTGGAAGGGAACAACAGTGTATTAGATTTGTCTTCCTCTGATGAGATTGAAATGTTTCTTCAAATAAATGAATAAAAACAGTTGAATGTCTAAATTTATTGTATTGTTACCCTTACCACATTTGAATCTAATATAAAAATAATAATGAGATTATTATTTATTTACAATTTAATTGTGACTTTTAAAGTTCTAAAAAATTTTGTAGGAAAAGAACTATTAACAATGATGAAAATTAAATCTAACTCCTTTATTTAACAACTAAGGAAGTGCTTGATATTTGCTACGGCTCTTTATACCTATCATTTGTTATTATCAGGGGCGGATTTATACGATATATTGTGGGGCGCCCAAGCACAACCTAGTGACGGGGCCTCCTAAAATGCCCCCCCCCCCAAAGAGAGGTCTCTTAATGAGGAAAAATGAAGTACAAAGCCAACCAAACAAAAAAAAATCGGTGCGGGGCCCTCTTAGGATGGGGGCCTACAAAGCATCAGTTGCTTGTTGGTAAATCCGCCCCTGGTTATTATCATAGTAATTATAGATCAAGTGTAGAACATTTAATGTGGACTTTAATAACAAAGTTTACTAAACTGGAAATTCACTTTAACTGTAATCATAGTAATAGTACGGGAGCCGGTCACCTTGTCTACAATCAATTAGTATCTACTTTTTATACTTCGTGAGCGGCTTTATTTTAACGCCTTTTCCTTTGCGAAAATTTTCGCAAATGGGTCCTAAAGGAGTGCGCAGGGGTAAAACACGTTGATGTGGTAATTACAAAAAATTAATTAATATCACTTAATTTTTTAGTTAACTGTGAAGTTTTTTTGTAAGTAATTCAAAATAACATTTGTCCTACAACAAAAATGAGTCCATCAAGAGTGTCGCCATCTCCAATACATGTAGATATTACTACATTAACAAAAATAATGAATATCAAGCTGATTTTTTTCTGTACCTTAGTAAATATTTGCATAATAAATGCCCACTTTGTCCTACAAATTAATTGGGCCGTTTTCCCATGATTTCATCAATTTTTTGTAATTTCAAAATCAACGTGTTTTTTCCCTTGCGCACCCCCGTAGGACCCATTTGCGAAAATTTTCGCAAAGGAAAAGGCGTTAAAATAAAGCCGCTCACGAAGTATAAAAAGTATACTAATTGATTGCAAAAAAAGGCGGCCGGCTCCCGGACTATAACCATTATGTGCCTAAAAACTTTGAAATAGGTCTTCTTGGGGAAATTTATTTTCAACAAATTTTTGAAACATTATTTCAGCAATGCACTTCTCTTACGATTTGACACTATTTTAGTTGCGCGTATTAGTTCAGGCAGATTGTAAGTTGTATATTGAATTTTGAAGAATGTTTACAAAATTTTTTGGAAAAAGGATAGTTTATTATTATTTTAAAGAGCACTCATATATTACTAAACAATAATAAACACACTCAGCCTCTCCTTATAACTTCTTTAATTAAACATAAAAGGATGAAGATTAAATTGATGAATACCTACTTATTCTGCGACATGTTTTGGGAGAAAAAAAATGTTATTTGTTATAATTTGATTAAAGTACCTACACAAAAATTTCTAATTAGATTTGGAAACATATGATGGTTAGAACAATTATTAGGTAATCAATAAGCTGTGCTTCTTTTTTAGTTATCATTTTGATTTACTTTTTGATTTTGTAGGAGATTTACTTACCTGCGAAGGACGCCAGGAAATTAGGTACTTAAAAAAACAAAATCGGCTCATTGTAACTCTCTTTATTTCAATTCCATTTTCTACTATATAATAATCTAAATCTGTTTTGGTTTGTATAATATCTCTGGGCGTGTGATCACGCCATCCATCCTATGCGTTACAGCCTGTGATATAAAACACTTTTTACAGGTGTTGGTTACTTCATCAGTCAGAAACAAAGCTACAGTTCGCAATGTGGTACATTATTTTTCATAAGCTACAATAGCCAGACTTAATTGACACACATTGTCTCATATCTACTTTTTTAGATAACTGGATCTAGTACTGTGAATGTAATGTTCTCACAAAGAGTTGTGATGAAACGACTGCTCCTTAGCAACACTACTAAATAGAACTGCGATCAACATGCAAGCATGGCAGTTTCCTAAGCACTGTAACTTTGCCAACTGACATTTTTGACAGTAACGACTATAATAATATACAATTCATAACTTTTTGATTAGTTTCATTCTTTCAACACACTTAAAATCAATACAACTATATTATATTTAAGAAAATAACATATTTAAGTACACAAACTTATACGTTTAGATTTATTCTGCACATATGCAACCACTATCTCCTATTTAAATATAATCCCGTCATGCAAAGACAGAAAATATTTGGCCCATGCAAAGGTATCAGTATGTAACATACGTGAAAAATAAACAAATCGATGATTGGTTCTAACAACTTATAGTTAAGAAGTAACAACTTATTTTTAATAACTACAAAATTATTTTATTAACATTAGGTACTGCAAGTTATAGCATAAAACAACAAATCTCTTAACTATCTACCTATCGACATAGACGTTGGTAACTTTCGATTCTCTTTACAACTAGAGTTAAACGTAGTTTTTATTCAACCGATACATGCGCATCAATTTTAATTAGCGGTTAAAACCTTAGGTTATATGCCAAAAGGTCTCAATTTATAGCGTACTACGCAAAGAAATTATTAGCTTTGATTGTCTATTTCCTTTTGTCGGTGAACTTTTTCAACTCTCAATAGGCAACTGCTTTGAGATTCTCCACGACGTATGGGGTGAATTGACTCTGTGCTCTCTGCATTTGTCTTGAAGTGTAAATCAAAAAACCTTAATAGAATGCAAACGCATATTCACAAGAACACAGGTCAAGTGTGAAAGATTTACGTGAATTTTCGCAAATGCGTTAAACCGCCCTTACTGTGTTACGGTTTTAAAATTGTGTTATTTTATAAATAACCTGTTAAGTGTCTTAATTTGGATATTACTCTATAGTGTATTGTTCATTTTTTCATAAAGAGATAGACAAATCAGATCTCAAATGTCGGTTTGTGTTGTGTCATGTGTGAACTATGCGGTTTGCGGTATGAGCTAAAAAATATCAAACAGACATTTAAATAAGCGTCGTTGACCACCTTACAGAAAGTAGGCTGTAAGCGATGTTTGTAAACAATCATCTACACACTTGTGCATCAACTTTTCAGTTGCATTCTTGGTCTGTATCTGTAACAACAGCCGTATTAAAAAAATGAGTAGGTAGGTAGGTAGTTTTAATAATGTCCTTCACCGTAAGTTGAAACATGAAGAATGAAGATTGCGGTTCAATTATTAACATTATGTGAAATAGCCGATTGAAAAGGATTCCGTTGATAATAATAGGACGTAAATTGCAAAACTGGTAACGTTATAGATTTAAAACTGCACATTATCAAAGTAAAAGCCCCATTGTTAACGTATGAACTGGACAAAAGCCAGTAAAAATGAAAGTTAAAAAAATTTTTAACGGTTTTAGCACGGAGAAAGAAGTTTTCATATTCAAGGGCATCACGGATAGACATAGGTACATACACATACATACATAGTTCTAATTTCCTCTAGTATGCTAAAGCGTATGAATAATAAAATTGTTAAACTTTTAAATATTGTTAAATCTGTTTACATTCACTAATTTGGTCGTTTATTATTTGTGTAGTAAAAGCCTAATAAACATATAAGTACCTATCGATTGAAATTGAAAAATGTTATTTCCAGCCAGCAACAAATGGTCAGGTTGGATTTTCAAAATGGAAAGCCATAAAATACTAAAACAATTTCATTTTTATGAGCTGTTAAGCGAAAATTATCATTGTAATTACTATGTAGTGCCGATGGAAGAGTGAGCTACTCTATAATTCCTAAAATGTTTCAAAAAGAAAATTTATTGATTGTCTCAATTCATTTAAACTTTCTTCCACCGTAAAGCACGCTTTTTATGAGTTTGTTGCACAAGAGTCGAACCATATTAGAGTCACGAAATGGAGTTTAAACGTAACTAGAAATTTACATTAACCTGATACTTTGCGAATAATTTGCAATACGTATCTGCCACGTGTATAAATCCGAAGGAACTGCGTTCCATATTCATCAATGTAGGTATACTTGAATAGCGTTCTATTGAGTTTGGCATGGGTCGGTAGATTGGTTTAGAAACGGATCGGTTTTTTATACTGCAAGTAGTATGTATATTGTTTTAATTTTAATGAGTACGTTAACGTATTCTGATTCAGAAAATTTTACATCTTGTATTGGAAAATATAATATATGTATTATATGAGTAGATGTACTGGTTGAATAAAATACTTTTCATTCGCCTAGTTTAACAGGCGATGTGTGATTATACAATGTTAGCAAGACAATTTTTTTTGTCGACTGACGACTAGGCAATCTGCAAGAACGTTTAAGCCTCTAGTTGCTTATTGGCCATATTTCAGCGGCCACCAGACGCGGCAAAAAGTCGCATTTAATTAATTGACTATCATAGCATTTCCTATATCATGGTCAGAATGGTTTGCTATAACGCCGGTGCTAGATGATAATAAATACCTTATTTAAGTGATATTTGTACAACCATTTTAGGGACAGGGTGAATGGTCTTTTACATTTATGACACTAAAACAGCCGTTACATATGAGGTGCTTCTACAGTTTAGCGTGCAAATTGGGTATATACTGTCAATAACGCACATACAGCTATTTATAACTTTATATATGTATATTATGTATAAATGATGCCATTTGCCACCGTTAAACAAGAGCTAAATAATACTCGTCGTCTTATCTACTCTAGCTATTATCTTCGGTATACTTTTAAATCTTGTATCAAAACTTTCCTTCTCTTACAAGAGTATATTATATAAAAGTCGGATTTTTCGCGATATCACGTTAGGCTAATCATATATTTTTGAATCGCATAGAATAATCTTAAGTTACGAATACGATGTGCCGACCAGACGAGTCCGATTCTGCTATGCACATTTTAACCCTACAGACATCGCATGATATTGCGATATCTATCTGTATGTACAGTAATATTACAGTATGTATAGATGATACGGCTTGCCAGTGATGGCGAAAAGGGCTGATTTGGGGTCTATGAAAGGTATACAACTAGAAACGCGTGAAAATGGATTACCCCATTAGTATTATTCAAAACACAGCTATATATTATCTCCAGCAACCGCCACTGGCCGTCGTCCAATTATAACTAGTTTGACTTTTAAGTCAACTGCATTGCCTAGTTATCTATCTAGCTTATACGTAACTTACCTCTGTTTGTACAAGTATTAAATAAAGATAACAAGCTCTCGAAATATTTTATACAAATATAGGTCAACTTACAATGTAACAAGTTTTTTATTGACTAAACACTACGGACTGAGTACACAAAAAAACGATTTCAAACAAACTTTAAGGTAGATAGTGATTGTTTAAACAGTAAGCGACTGAATGACTAAAACCTTGATTGATGCAGTTCTTCTCTATTGCATCGCCCTTAAATATGCGTGACATTCAGCCGGATACACACATTACCATCAAACTAAGAGACTGGGTGTAAGCCATTCCTCGTCCGCCAACTGCCAAACAGATGGACACATCAGCAGGACTCACGCATTCATGCACAAATTTGTGAATTAAGGTGTTGAGAGCGTGAGCAATGTAGCTATTTCGCTCGATTGGGCTAAAAACTAGCCACGTGCAGTGCAGTTTCCCCATCCGCTCACACCCATTCACAACATAAACTATTAATCTAACTAACATTGGATGCGATGTCCTTTGCCATTTAATAAATGGATGGACCGCTATGTAGGAGTTTAGACATGTTGAACAAACTGGAAATTTGGCACGAACATTTAAAAATCCGCGAAAAACAACAATACGATATCTTGAATAGAATTAAAATATCACTACGTCGGCTTGATGACAAATGTTTGTGTTTCATTGAGCCTGAAAGAAAGAAAATGCTAGTTTAGAACCTTTCACGCTCAAACATGGTGCAAATGCACCTGATTCCGATCGACTTAAGCTTTCTACACAAACTCATGCACCGTGCTATTTTCATCTTAAACAAAACCGAGACAACAGCAATTCCTCATTTCTAAAATCCGATTTTATGTACATGATGATCTAATCTAACGTGCATTTAGATTCACATTCGCGCCCGCCGTTCACTCGCTTAGCCACGGCAAGGCAAATAACATGCTATAGTTACTGTAGTAAAATTACTTGAAACTGTTGGATAGGGAACACCAAACCGGGCTGTTGTAATGTTGCTCCTGGTGCTGTCATCTGCTGAGGCGTAGTGGGTAATTGCGGTTGTCCGGGAATTCCTTGCCAAGTTGCCGGAACTTGCACACCAAGTCTGCTACAGAAATTTCACTGCATATCTGTAACTTACTTCATAAACTTCACTTACCCCATGTAGGGCTGCTGATATCCACCATATTGCCCGTAACCGTAACCTTGAATTCCCTGTATATATTGACCTTGAATTTGTGCTGCAGCTGCAGCTGTTGGATAACTTTGTGGATACCAGTAACCTAATTGTTGACCATAAGCCCCATAAGGATATTGTGTGCTGGTCAAGGGCTGTGGAAATCAATACATTTTTATCGAATATGTATATGAAAACTGAACTAATCTAGATTAACGTTTATGTTTATAGATAGGTACACTGGTGGACAAATTTAAAGGAACGCAAAAAACTTGTGGTTATGCAGCGAGAAGTCGAAAATTTCAATTCGTTTTTCTAAATACATATTGCCAAGACCGGTTAATACCTATGCGTTTTTTTGTGGTTTGTTCAATTTCAAAACGAGAATTGTTCAGTTATTATCCATTGTTTGCTCAACTAAAACCTTGCGTGGTAGTTTCCGACATTAAATGAAGTTCAAGTTGTAGCATTGTTAGGAGCATCAAAGGTTATTATTTGCAAAATGTGATCAATGTCGTAAACGGAATACGACCCATAGAGATGACAGCTTTATAAAAGTGTATTTTGAGGAATCGCACTTCCACAGTTTTTGAGGTACGGAATGAGCGTCTACAAATTTGTTGCTGTTTGTACTTACGTAGGAAAACAAGTAACAACTAAAACGCACGTCTAACTTTTGCTCGAAACCATTAAGAGGAGGACTAGTTGAGTCGTATAGTTTTCACTGATGAATTTAGATTTTATCAAAAGTCAGATTATCGGAGAGTGAAGGTGATAAGGAGAAAGAATGTTGACATCGTAGTTTCTGGTGGGGGCTTTGTAATGGTTTGGGCAGGAGAGCGCATTGAGCCGTGTGTCATAAATGCTGCAATAGGAGACATATCCTGATGTGACTTATACTCCCGTTTTCACCATCCGTAGATGCCATGAGACTACTCGCCCTTTGCCATAAATATAAGTTTCAAATGTTACATCTTTTCTCTTTGTGGTACCAAGCACTGATCTAAACTGATCACCATATTGACTTCTGGAGTCATTTGACTAATATTGCAAGATGCCAAAATGATTGCGTCACTCACGTCACCATCGTAATTGGATAGAAAGATGACGTCCAGTTAGTTAACGTATACCTATGTGCTACTAGGAAAGTATATGTAATGTTGCAATTAAAAATTGTAAACTGCGAAGGTGGCGAGACCCATTCCAAAATTAGTTTAATTAGGGTAACTCCGGGAGAGACGCCACCCCTTTTTTAAAATTAGGTTTGCAGGCTTACGTAAAGAGATATACAGCTCCAAATTCACTCAGAAGTAGCCACTACTATGTGGAATAAAATATTGAAAGTAAATCTAAGCTAAGATTATTTTCAAGAAATACATTTACATTTAAGCCGAGATACTGCTTTTGGCATCTCTCCCATGGTCTATGGGAAAATATCAACATACAACGGCCAAATTCCGAACGCAACTTCACTATCTCAGTGTCACACAAAGTTAGTCGCATAATGGACATACGTCAACAAATGTTCGAGATATTAACAAGTGGCGTCTCACCCGCCATGGCATCTCTCCCGGACTTACCCTATAGATGTATGTTTATCGCTGGTTTATGTTTGTTTAGCCATTTTTAACCTTTACCGATTTTTTTGAGTTCCTTAGTGAGTTTATTAATAACAACGATTGCAACATATTCTTATAGTGAACAAATTTGATTCGAAGATTTTGTGACAGTATACCGAGAAAGAATTTAAAATCGTTAGGTGCCATATTCAACATTTGAATACAACTAATTGAAGGTTAGTTTTACCAGTAATAAAGCTCGTATTACATGCGATATCAAACATTATAAAAATCAATCAGAGCCCATTATTTTTATAATGAAAATTAATTTTTTTCAAAAAATTTAACGCCTATGAGAAACGATTATGCATATAGGGAAGTTGGCTTAAATCTTCTTAGTTTTATCTCGGGAGTCTGTAGTTAAGCTATGTTCCAACATTTTGGGGACACCCTGTATAATATTTTGGGTGCTGAGAAATTCTATTTTTTAATAAGTTTACATTTACTTTGTAAAAATAATTACAGATAAACAACTGATGAATTTGTTTTAAATAAATACATGAAATTCGACATTGTTGATCTTCCATTCTGCCTCAATAACCATAATGACGCAGTAAAACATAAATCGAAAGTAAATGTTAACCCAACAAAATCAAAATTGCTAAAATAAAAAATAAGGGCAGAGAACAATATCTGATAGTTATTAATTAAGATAATACGATTAGTAATTAAAGTTAAGTTTGGGGAAGCACTTGTATTAGAAATGAAAACATAATAATACGACCGCGCGGTTTACCGAAGAAAAATGGGCACGAGTAACCTCCCACCTCCGACGCGCTTTAGGGAATAGGTAGAATCCAGGAATTTCCTCCATCCTAACCAGTTCGGATTCCGCCCGAACCGCTCCACCCACGATCATTTCTTCAAACTCCATATAGAAGCCACCAAAGTTTCAAATGTAGTAATTGTATCCACGCGGTGTACACTATATTAATGTGATGTATAATATAGATTAAACACTTCAATCCCTCACAGCAGAATGTGACGAAGAAACAACGAAGATGAACGACGATCAAACATTAATAATAATTGGAAGTATGGATTCAAAACAAATGGACGTATCTGATTTTCAAATATGTATCTATGGAAGAAGATTGCAATTATCGCGGCGAAATCAGAAAGAAGAAATATATACGTCATATAAAGACACAAATCGTAATAAACTTAGGAGCAGTGGTAGCGAAAGAAGATCCTGCGAATGATTTGACATTTGAGACACTTCTTCTCTAATTACGCCCGTTATATACGCCTATAAATTAAAACAGTCAGCTTCCCAACTAACTAAAAATGCAAATCTGTGTCGCTACCTTTACTTCGATGATACAACGGTAAAAATAAATATCTTTGAGCTTTTGACGCTCTGATGTCTATTGCTACTAGTGCTTGATTAATTGATTTGAAAACCGAACAAACAGCAAAAGTTTAGCTACTGAAGGGGCGGTAAAGCGGATTTATGAATCCGGTGCTCAAGTACTACGCCAAGTTTTTCCACCATCGTCCATGTTATCAAATCGCCTACGGTCAAATCCAGCAGTAGTTGAGTATGAGTGAACCACAAATATAATCAAATTGGCCAATAAATTATTTCAAGGAATCCCAATATTCAATTGAAATGTAGTGGAGATTATCAGCGACCAAAAAAAAACTGAAATATAGGTTAGTGGGATTACAGTTACTATATGAAAAATATGAACATAAGCGTGCTCGGGTTATACAACGAGACAATCATATTTTGGTAGATACAGATTATCTGGAAACGCAGCCCCCTATCAAAAACCAGAAATTCAATAGCACTGTTGTCGCATTGCTGTGCAATTTTTAAATTATTGATTTTAATTACTGAAAATTCATTCTCATATCGATATCGCAAGATATGCTCAAAGTCGTAACGAATTTTACTTTTAAGATGCACTTTATTATTTAACCAGCTTAATTGTATATTTTATTTTCAAAATGTGGTTACGGTCGGAGGTAGCTTTAGAAACCGATTCTATTTCTTTACCGAATATACGATAAATCGTCCATGATATTCTATAACTGCTTGTTTATTAACTCTGATTTTTGTTTCTACAGTTACGCATTGTCACTTCATTTTAGTTTTAACGCCCGGAGCTCTGGTTTGCCTATAGTCTTCAATTAATCGTGCCTTTGGTATGATAATTAAACGTTAACGGAGGTGTAATCAAACGTTGAAAATGGCTAAACAAAAGATATTAAAATATTGAAAATTTGATTTTTTCTGTATTAATTCAACATTTATGGAGGCCGAAAATAACTAAACAAACGGTAAACATATACGACTGCACAAATTTTTGGGTCATGGGCGTATTAGTTGAGTATTAGCAAATTTATCACTGGAGCAAACAGAATCTTTTCACAGATTCAATTGAAATTTATTCTTTATACCCACAATGTTTAATTTTTATAAGAATTAATGTGCTGGTGGTAGACGGATCGTTGAGGTTGAGAAGAATGAAAGCCCAGCAAATTATGTGTTAATTTATTGTAAAATACGAGGTGTGACGTAACGTAACGTAACGTCACACCTCGTATTTTACAATAAATTAACACATAATTTGCTGGGCTTTCATTCTTCTCAACCTCACAATGTTTAATGTTCTATTGTTGCTTATTGTCAGAATATGTGAAATTACTCGGCACGCACTAACACACTATGTAGTCAGCAGCAAATTTGACCTTAGGTAACGAAGAATACGATATTTTTAATAGGGAAACCGGAAAGTAACAAATGACTGCGAAAAATAAATTATTCTACCATGTCTCGGTACATTTCCAAAATAGAAGTGGCTCCTTGATGGTGTTGTGGAATTAAACTTATTACGTTAATGGAAGTACCAGTGTAGATATAACCATATCTTTCAGCCATACTAACTTAAAGATTACTGATGTTTTGTTTGAAGCTTCAGTAGTAACCATGAATGAAACCTTCAAAAGAGTACTTGCAGATAGCAGCAATTGTTTCTGATGAACGAGAATTTTAATTATGTTCACACAAGTGATTTGGAAATTACTTCTAGGATGTATTATTGGTGCTACTAATGGTCCGAGGAGGATGTAGGAGAATTGGTCTTACACGTTTGCGAAATGTTATACTTTTAAGGAAACTCCAGTAATTTTGTCATTGGGCAATGAATCGGCGACTAATTTGTAAACAGAAAATCACGTTCTCATTTTCCTGACTCTGTTCACATCGATTATACTCTTTTATTTAACAGTGCCTCGGTCGTCAAAAAAATTCGTGCACGGTTAGCATGTAGGTATTTCTAAGTACTACAAATCCCAAAAGTATATTTTCTTGGTTTATGAGTAGAAGTACCATAGAATTTTTACTAGGAATCAACATTTGTGACAGACAGATTTGAATTCGAATCTAATAAACCAACAAATAAAGGATACGTGTAGAAAGTAAAACGCAAGAGACTGTTCTGAGGCAAAGTCTACTGAAAGAAATTGATAAATTTTCCCACGAAGGTTAAACGTGCCCGTTGAAAAGTAAAACAGCGTCCTTGATACGAAAATGTGACAATTAAACAAGAACTGCACAAAGGCAAAACGGAGAATAGTTAATAGAAAATAAAAATTGAGAAATAATTTTCAAGTTGACTTATGTAAACTAAGTTTTAAATTATGAAAACGAGAAACTTAAGACAATACACATAATAAACGTGATTAGTGAATTTTAAATATAAGAAATTATAGTTAGTATGATCATTCACTTTTAAAATGGCAAACAGTTCTTAGAAAAGAGAAACGATTTCACAAGGGAAGGTAATTATTTGTTACATAAAAGCTTATTGTAGAGCTTCCTTTAAGAAGCTTTCTTATTCTTCGGATTATTCTGATTGAATAATATTTAGAAATCGTAGGACGAGAAAAAGAAGTTCAACAGGTATGTAGACCTGTTGAATATCCAATATACCTATACGTAATTATAGTTAATGCGAAGCGCGGGTTTATGTGGAATTTCGTGTAACTATAAATACATTATAAATTTCTTATATTAGATTGTCAACCATTGAAACTGAATAGTTGAATACTGCGTTATGATCCGTTAAAGAATGATGTAAATAGTGATTTATGATGAATGCACGCAACCCAACGTTATAAACTCCCAATTTGATTTTCGACAAATCTCATGAGATGACAAATAAAACGTGTAAAAACAAATACCAATACGTTATCCACATTATGATTTTAGTATCTAGAGAGAAACCGAAATCGTACACAAAAGCGCCCTAATTAAAAATGACCGAAAACGTATTTTGAATCCGCTGAAAACATATAGAAGGTACAGAAGGCACGTTAATTAGAAGTAAATAATACAGGTCACCGAATTAATCTTCCAAAGTGTACGTAAATACATACTTTGAAGTGGTTTAAGTTAACGACTGGAATTATACTAATGATGTATGTTATGTGAGGGCACGTGGAAAATAAAATAAATAAAACACACTCACCTGCCCGGCGACTGGGGCATTGTTAGGATCACCCGATTCTTTCCCCCAAGAGCATTTCACAACTTGTCCGTTAATGTCTGTATTATGAACAGCAACTATAGCGTGTGTAGCAGATTCTTTAGTTGAGAAACTACAAATGAAATAATAAATAAAATTCGTTAAGATACATACTTTATTTTAGTGTCGCATAAATACTATATAACTTGATTTGATCAGAAATTAAGAAATAAATTAAAACATGTGGGAATGCAGCGTATAACCGTAACGAACTAAGTAAATTCGGCGGTCATTTTAACCAACTACCCAAATAATAGACCACTTTATATAGTACTTTTTCATCAAGACACGAATCCGAAGTCAAAATTCGAAAAAAAATGTCAGAAGCACGCACATGTAATTAATTATACCTATAGGTATATGGTATATCAACTTTATGCAGAAGAGTACCATACTATTTCATGATGTAATTATTTTGGAGTCGGTATATGTACCTAATAGCTAGCAACTAAAATGTGTTAGACAAAGAGAACAATGAAAATTTTATTTAAAAACATGCTGCGAAAAAAAGAGAGATAATGAAAGAAGCTGATTAAAGAAGAAACAATTTAAGCAAATTACTCACCGTATAAATGCATAGCCTTTTTCCTTGAACACGCGAATTTCTTGAATGGATCCAAAAGGTGCAAAGGTTTTTTGCATTAGTTCTTCAGTTAAACCATTGGTTATTCCACCGCAGTAAACAGTGCAGTTGGTCGGACTGCTTTGGTTGTAAACCTCATCAAATGTTAATGGCTTGGAATTGACTGAAATAACAACAACCTTAGTAAGTCAAGATTGTTTGCCATTACATGAGAACATGCTAATTTCAAATGTTGTATATAGATATGTTAAACTAATATAAACTAGCATCTAAGAATCATTAACAAGAATTGGCCATCCTATATTGTCAAATTAAATTAAATTATTAACAGCAAAATCATTTCGTTTCCAGCACTATTTTCCTTTCTTCAATATTAATATTCCCGTAAAATATCCCATCTACTCTTCATCGTAAAAATTGAGCGAGCGTATAAGGTCAAAATTGTGTGCCATCACAATTGGAGCTTATGTAGTACAACCCAAATATTAAAAATTGAAAATAACTCATATTTTCCTGTGTGGGTTATAAATCATCGTAAAAAACGTACCTAAACTACCTACACATTAATTTAAAGGTTAATGTTCATAAATCACTATTTCTAAATTAAAGAGGCTTTTTTAGGATTCTACTTAACGTTATACAAAAATAGGCTTAAATTTCTAACGCTTGCACATGCTTTATATACAAACATAATTATTCTATAAAATAACCAATATCAAAAGACAAGGTCTTGTTTGTATTAATTAGCGTTATGGCCGATTCTAATTAATCGATTGTTTGATTATGATAATAAAGGCTGAATTAAAGAAAAACATGCCAATTTGTAACAAACGGATGCTCAGAATCGATTAAAAAATTAATTGAGGCTAATATCTTTGTGTTTGTATTTTCCTTTACCGGTTTGGAATTATTTCAATTTTGTTTATAATATTAGTAAGGGTGTGTTAATTGCATGCAACGAATCCTAATATATAAAACATAAATTTAGAAAATTTTCAGTTTTCTTTAATATAAATGTTTTTTGTTCGTTAGCACAAAATATAGATTGCATTTTATCGATAAATTCAAACCAAAATAACATTCTACTAACTTCCGTGTTTCTACTGTTTGTGTAAGAAAAATATTTATATGGAATAATTTAAACTTTACAATTGTAAAAAAAATTGCAAAGAGAGCAATGTTAATTAAAAAGAAATGTAAAATATCAAAACTTCTGATGATCTAAAACACTTACTCTATTCGGATGAGGATTATTTTTGATCTGAAACCAATATATAATGACCAACATGTTAATTTTTGATTTCTAAAGAAACGTGCACTAATATATTAAAATAAATGTATTTTTGCATGGTCTTAAACGAATGAGATATATCAGGTCGTATTTTCAATTTTTCTATTTACTGATCTTCTGGTTCTCTAACTGTACCTTGGACTCATGGGAGAGGTCAGAATGAAATTTAAAACCAAAATCACTGAAAATTCTGCACCGTTATCGAAATAGGGAAAACCCTTGCGTTATGAAATAAACTTTAACAGGAAGAAGAATTGCAGTAGATAAAGATAATACAGCCAACAAGCGTGATGGTCGCACGGACGGCTGTTAATGGGTCATTAACGTACCACTTTAAAACAGTTACGATGTATTTCATTAATGTGGATAGTGGATAATAGGAACAACATTATTGTTGGCAACCACTAGAGGGCAGAATTTTAACGATCTATTAAACATATAATAAAATTGGTTGTGTAAAGAGGTTTTCTTGTTTTACATTATTAATTGGTACAACCCACTCTTGCATAATTCCCATAAATACCCGTTGAATATCACATAAAACGGCTCATTATTAAATATTACGTCTTGCTTACAAATGTTTATGAAACTTAATTGCACTTATTCATAGCACAAAGCACTTGTTCATAGTATCAAACCATGTTGAAATTATGATTTTGGATGCCAATGATTACCTAACTTTAACTTGAATATGTTCACTTATTTCATATCTTCTTGTTTTTGAATCTATGCACACTACGGGCACAAACCTCTTTTCAGACACAGTGGACCGCAATCACGTCTCAAAGTATACTAAATGATCTTTTAATAGTTGTGTGAGGCATCGCCAGGACAATGTTGAATACTTTTTATACGCTGGAAAAATCACAGTGTTTATCTAACAGTTCAAGTGCCAACTTCCATTCTCATTATCATAACCTTTCTGGGCCCACAATTGCTTCCACGTTTCCACTTCAACTTCAGAATGTTCGATATCGTATATTTTTGAAATGTTAGAATTATATTTTTTTAATGATTCAAAATTTTCAATTAACAACTGTGGATGTAGAAGTGAAAGTGCAAATGCGCCTCCTTTGCCTCCTGCGAAAATCGAATCTCGGTAGACTGAATAATCGAACCTAGATAGGGAACAAAAATGGATATTCGAAAATAATCCTCAGTACACGTTTTACCATAGTTAGCCCTTTGAGTTTGTTTAGCTGCTAACTTATTGGCTAATTTTGCTGGAATATCGAATTTGTCTCCAAACGTTTTGCATTTTTGGAAAATAGCTTTAAAAATCTTTTCAAGGTCACTTCTGTGACCTTTAAGGGCGGATAAAAAAATTTGTTTTTATTTTATTTGTATTATAGGCTGAGATCTAGGAACAGCGAATTTCCAAGCACCTCTAGGCGCATCAACTGCTTTGGTTATTAGCACTGAATTTGTACACGATTTTTAGTAGACAGAAGAGTAATTGCAATGAAAATTCTTCACTGGCATTTACCTCTGCAATAGTTTCTTCGCTAACAATATCGCCACAAATCTTAATTAAATTGTTCTGTAGTAGAACATCCGCTATCCCCTTATGGTGACACAATCCTTTTAGTGTTTTCTCTGCATATAGTATTGCTGTTACTCCACATATGTTAGTTTTAATTGACGAACTAAATGAAGAGTTAGGCTTCTACAGTTCTTGTTTTTTAGGTATGTACTGTTAATGCCCTCTACCTTCTGCGTTGTTTTCAAGCATGACTTTTTCAAGAATCCCATTACAGTTTAACATGTTCGGCCACCTCATAAAGATAAGTACGAGTATTTACAACGAAAATTGTAAATATTTCATATTGTACAATCCGATGATCACTAAGGGGTGGATATATAACGGTGAAAAGACTTTCTCATTTTTTGGGCTTGAAAATGAGAAAGTCTTTTCTCGAAACATGTCGCCAACACATGTCAATTAATCACGTTAGTGATTAAATTACATCTTACATGTTAATTAAATACAATTGAAGGGGAAGGTCGTGTATTTATTTCACCTTTGTAAATATTTCTTAAACTCTACATCTTAGATATAGGAACACCTTACATCGGTAGAATCGTATTTTTTCTCTCTCGAATGATATAAACAAATAGGTATACCATTCCAGGTGCCGGTTTAGTATGCGGTCTACCTTGGGGTTAGCGATCTACACTTTGTTAATCTGATTTAGTATGCGGTCTACGCATTCCTCAAACATCGCAAATAAAATTAAAATAATGCAAAAGGCTACTATTAAGATGACTCGGTAGTCGGAAAAAAAAACCTGGAAAAAAAAAACCCGGAAAACAACCCCCAGGAAAGAAACCCCCGGAAGAAAAACCCCCGAAAAATAATGATAGATGGCTGTGAATAAATATATAAATATACAAAGTTTGGAAATAAAAGTAATGCCAAACTTAAACGTAGATTGCCACTAAAGCGCCTAGGTTATTTGCAGGTTTAGTATATATTTTTTTAATTGATACAAAATGGCAACATGACACTAAACAAAGTTTGGAAGTAAAAAAAATGCTAAACTTAAACGTTGATATGATATCAAAATCAAAAACATAACAAGTTGATCAAAAACTTGCCATATATTAGTTCATATTATAAGTTTGTTTGTTGTTCATGTCACTGTCAACATGCTACTTCGTGAATTTTATGGTAGATCGTATACTACATTCAGTTTCTTAACGTAGACCGCCACCAAAATGGTAGACCGCATACTAAATTCAACATGAGTCGGTAGACCGCATACTAAACCGGCACCCCATTCCATTTAAAATAAATGAGTTTTTCACGTTTCTTTGATGTCTAGAGACGCCATTAATTAAAATCTTATCTGTAGGTGTCTTCGTAAAAGTCAACAAACCGTTAGTAGCTTTCAAGTACCTATCAACTTTCAACTCCCAAAAATTGAGCTTTTTGAGCGGTTATTGGGATATTAATTTTTAATGAACCTTACTTTTTAGCATACATTTTGAAAAAAGAAATAATATCTCCGAAACTATTACTTTTAGGTATACAAAACCTTTAACAAACTATCCTTAAAATTTGATGTACAATTTAAAAAAAACAGTAAATGTACCTAGTACTTATTCCGTTTAAAAAACAAAATTGTAGTCTACTTCCGGTATAATCGGAAAAGGCACCATTTTGAAAATATTTTTATTCGATAGATCGTATTGCCTTACTATCGCTCCCAAAATTTCAGAATGGTATCTTCTTTCGTTCTCCATATACTTCTAGGGTACGGTAAAAAATCACCTTGTATAACATTCGATAATTCCATACTGTATACTGAGTCCGAACGTTATATTTCACTTTACACTTAAACTCAACGCAATGGTTAGTCCGATATTTCACCCTTGAACTAAGTGATTATGAGCAAAAGCTTATTTCAATCAATAATTTTACATTAACAATAAACTACGTTAGGATCTAAAAATTCCCAAACAGTGATTAGCGAAGACTGAGAATATATTTTTACTTTCACCTCATTTGTAAGCAAAATATATTGATCCGGATGGTTTTCAAATAGGAGAACCTATTTTATAATTATGACAACTAATTAATGATACAAAGTATATTGAGATTTGGCAGATGGCAGCATTTACAAAGGAAGTCTCGAGTTCATAAATTCTTATATCGCCCATAAAAGGAACAGCTTCTAAACAAAATTGGTTGAATTTAAATTAAAATTTAATCCGTTTCTTACGATTTTGTTCAATACACAAGTTTCTTAATTCTCAAAAGTTTCTGTATATTCTTAAAGTATTCGCTTGGAAGAATATACCCAAATGTTATTGAAGAAAAAAGGCTTTACTCAAAGAACTAGGAAGTGTCGCATTTAATGCTCTAGAAAATATGTAAGTATTTAAAAATTTGTAAGTCTAAAAAAGTTTCTTTCAATGATAGAGGATGAAAAGGAGTATATATAAATAAAAAAGCGCAATAAGAATTGAATGATTTATCTTTCTCACGACTTTACATCTAAATGTAATTAATCCGAATAGAAGTTGCATTATGTATTTCAAATTATACATAGACTGGAAAGGAAAAGCGCAAATTTGAACAAAATGAATTGTTCTCTTTGTTACTTTGTAACAAAATATGTGTGAAAAACAAAATCCACAAGTAGAAGTAATCGTGTACATTTATATATTTTAGACAGCGTACACAGTAGTGGCAGATTAGGAAAATAACCAGATGTCTTCTTGCAACGCCATGTTCCAGACTTCTGTCCACCACTTATCTTTTAAAACGATACTCACTGGCACGAATTTAATTAATAGTAACAGCACTAGTACAGTATATACCCTTTTGCGTATTATAACTTATAAGCCTTTGAACTGAAACGTGAACTGAAAGAGGGATTTTGTAAAAAAGTAGGGCGAAGTGTCTAGTCAGTAATTCTACTCAATATAAGAATAATTTGCCTCGTTAGCGTTTTATAACTTGTAATTTCTTGGATTTCGCATATATTCATAAAGACGGGTTGACACGGGTAGTGAACGCTCGTGACTCACGCTTTCGTTAAAGACGAAAGGGCTAAATAAACATTCGTGAAATACGAAAACCGTCTCAAGATCGTATACACCGCAAAAGTGCCAATCTTAAATATGGTTTCTTCGATAGCAGAAGGTTGTCCATCATCTGTAGGTCCCATAGTGAAGGTTCATTTCTGTAGTATTCCAAGAATTTCAACGTTTCTGCGTCGCTCATTCGTAGATTTCACGTGTTGTTTCATAATCACGTTTTCGTTTTTATCGAGCAATTTACGTTAGTTTGATTTTTACCCATTAGCATCCATATTACGAAAATCGCACCTGTAATAATGTTCCAGTAGCGCACAAAAATCTATGAAAAAAGTGATGCCCATAAACTGTCAAAACGAGATTATAAAGAAAGTAAAGAAACGCGGCCAATGATGACACAAATTAATCTACTAAAGACAAGAAAAATGTATAAGGTAAAGGACATTTTGAAGTAAATGTTGGCTATAATTAGTCTGACCGTAAAGTTTTATTTGTGATTGAGTGATTTATTACAATAAGTATTTGTTTGATCGACCTAAAAACTTTCGGTTAAATAAAAGAAAAATATAAGAATCATTAGAGAGTGCCGTATATATGTAAAGATTATTTATAAATCTATATAGGGCAGTAATCGTTAATGTTGGGGCAAGTAGCAGTGTAAACCTAAGGTCTTTGTTTCTCGACCAATTACTATTCGAAAAGAGTACAAACTATAGCTTATATAGCAGGGTATAGATTATGCATTTATACAGGTCTCGGGGTAACGTCAATCGATTCCAGATATATTTGCTTTAACACACCCCTTTTACAGATTTAAAAACGTACATCCGTCAGCCTTCTTTCTACTTTCAGTCATACGTTGTTACATGTTCGCTTTCAAATTTTTTGTGGAAAAAAAACCCACGCTTGGTTCGCGATCGTAATTTTTTGTTATACTTGTCTTTTATTCTTACTTGCAATAAGTGTATCCAAAGTAAACTAAAATATTTAGAAAAACGGAAAACTGAACGTGCTTTACGCACAAATAGCTTTTTTCTTACGTATCATTAACACAAAAAAGAATAAAGCTTTGCAACCCCATATGGTTAGTTGTAAAACGTGACCGATATTACAAATGAACAAAGACCGAAAATGCATACCAGCTTCGAGCAATTGTACAAATTCAATAGGTGACCGATTGTGGAAATGATAAACCGATAAAATTCCTCAATTCACGTTAAACCAAATTGAATTCCCATTTAAAATTTCATTCCATCTTAGAAACTGAAGTTCTATTATCCACTTCATTATTTTCGGCATAGAAGCAATGTGCAAAAACTACATTTCATCTGCATTCTTTATTCAGTATTTCTAAAGCTGGGAAGGGAAATGACATTATAACGATATCAGCAAAACACAGCGGATCATTAGAAGACGGAAAATAGGACATGTTATCATGAAATTCTTGATTAAATGTCTAAAATTGGGGCGCAAATAAGATTGTGTTGGTATACATCCCCCTTAACGGTAGGTTTGTAGCGGGATTACAATTCCAAATGAACATTCGGTCGCGTGTTTAGTTTGTCGTGACGACCGATTATGTTGGAATCACGCACATGCTGCGGCTGCGGCCACTGCGGACGACGGCGCGAACGTCGTCGTGGCGCTGGCCACTCCGGCGTCTCTCAATAGTGGCGTACGCAATGCAGATGCTGAATTCTACTACCCGTTTCAATATTTTGTAATATTAGTTCAGGAACGACGAGCGTTGCACCTAAAAGAGCAACTAGCACGTTTACGCATTCGCCATCGACACGAATAGCCGTTTACCGTTTTAGTAATCAAATCTGGAGCGGGTAGGTAAGCCTACCGCCCGAGTATCGTGACTATAAATTAGAATTACTTGACAGCTCGTTTTGTAGTCTAGCTTCGCTGGAATACCAATTGTGTATGAATTACTATATTGTATTTCGAATTAACCAAACAATTTATCATTTGTAAAGAATGTATCCCGCCAAAAAGGAATGAGTTGAAATACGTAGCGGATATGCAGGTGTAACTGCTTACGTATTATCAATTCCTGGTCGTTTTCTCTTCACTTTATGTAACAAAGACTCGCTTGCGTAATGTATGATGCCAATTATATATACCAACGAAAATCGATTATTTATATCGAGATCCATCTTACTATATCCGAATTGAAATGTCTCCTCCATCGCTACAAAAATATCTGAAAGGAAATATTTCGGCTATTAGAATTTGTAAGTAAAAAAAAAAAACGTTATAAGAACACATTTTAATCACGCGTAATTAATACATCAAATGTTTGTCTACTAGACGTTAGCAGAATTCGTCAAACGCCGAAATTAAGTTCGCCCTTTATGCCGGTCAGTGTTGTTGCAAACCTTTTAGAAAAACAAACGGCTGCCAGGTGATGACTATTCTTTTTATTTGCTTCACTCAAACATACATATAGGAAAATACAATACAAAATTAGACCACGGGGCGAGAGTTAAATACAACCTACATAATAAAAAAACCACTAGGCTTCAAACTCAAATTAAAATACTGAAACGTGCTGTTTTTAAAAGTAGTTCTGTATTGGCGAACATATCTATTAGGTGTTGGTTAATTTCACGCAAATTATTAATAATCATAACAACACCTTTAAATATGAGTAATAGAAACATCACACCACCAATGAATAGAAATACGTACCTACAGTCCTACACCACACATAACATGCAAACTTGGATACAAAAGACTTTACACGAACGATATCCACAGGAGATTACTGTGTTGATACTATAGCAACGCGTGCTTGGTTGACCAAATGTGATATTTTCCCAGAGTCAGAGGGTTTCATGTTTGCCATACAAGATCAGGTCATTTACGCACGAAATTACAGAAAACACATAATTAAAGATAGGGCAGTTACACATGATCTTTGAAGACAATGTTCCCAAAGACCAGAAACCATACAACACGTTATATCAGCATGTACACGTCTAGCACAAACAGAATACAAACACAGACACGATCAGGTAGCTAAGATAATACACCAAAAACTCGCCACAAAACACAACCTTTCTACTGATAACACACCCTATTACAAATATACACCGCAAGTTGTACCTACTTGAAAACACCACACACAAACTATATTGGGATAGGACACTACTCACAGATAAAACTGTATATAATAATAGGCCAGATATAACACTTATAGATAAAACATAAAAATCATATACATAATAGATATTGCCGCTCCCAACACAAACAATTTAATCAATATACACACGCAGAGAAACACCGCAAATACACTGATATATTCAGGAACTTAAAGCGCAATGGAGCGTGGGAACTGCTCTTACAGTACCCATTGTTCGTAGTACAACCGGAGTTATACTAAAAACAATACACTACTGTTTACACATTTTAGGTTTAGATAAAAACATTTACATGCAGTTACAAAAGGCAGTTATCATCAACACTTGCCACATAGTTAGAAAATTTCTAAACATACCTAACAGAAGACATCGTACATCACTCAGAACCACATCACACACTTTCAACTAATACCATTCAAACAGAAAATGAAACACAACACTTAATCCTCCCTTCACAAACTAAAACTATGTTGCATACACAACACAGCATTATAGAATGTCCCTTACAAACACACAACACTTCAACAACCACACATGTTACACCTCTAACTCGTCTACATACACTCAAATGCAAACACACAATACACCCACACTATCAAAACACACAATTAACACAAGACACAAACAACAGATTTCCCACTGGAGTGCAACCTATGCGCCGAGTTAAACAACAGCCTCTACCTCCTCGTGAACGAGGAAGGTATAGTCTTACTGTTGAGGCGTGTGGATGATGTATTCGGTGTTTAGTGAGTAATGTACGTGTGTTTCGCTGTACCTGTTCTAAATCTGTATTGGTCCACTTTATTATTCCGAAGGAATAAGTAAGGGCCGGTGTAGCATATGTGTGTGTGTAGCATATAGCTTTGACAGTGTTTCTACCGTGTAATTGTGTTTTAAGTATTATTATTATTATTATTATTATTATTATTATTTATTCATTCACACTTACCTAGTGGTACAATAATTAAATTTATGGGGGATAACATCCAACCATAAATTCATTTTTAAGGAATCTTAAGATTAAATAAAATTATATTATATTATCTACCTAATATTAATTTATGGTGAAATTAAATTAATTTATATTAAAGAATTTTCGGACAATGTGACATGTTTGTAATAAAACAGCTCGTTGTATTATCACAAATAATTTTGGATTCAAATTTAGTGATGTTAAATAAGATTCAAATTTACAAGAAATTACACCTGTTGCCGAAATAACGATTGGGGTAATGTAGATTTTAGTTAAATTCCAAATTGCCATCATCTCAATTGCCAATGCTTCATATTTTCTGCGTTTCTCGTTTTCAGTTTTTATAATATTTGTGGATAATGGCACAGCAACATCAATGATGACAGCATGTTTATCAATTTTATTAATTATAACAATATCGGGTTTATTGTGTGAGACTTCCCTATCTGTTATAATTATCCCAATATAAGATGTACGAATCATTTTCTAATATTGGTTCCGGAATGTATTTATAATAAGGTTTAATACTGTTTATTAACTTTAAATTTTTCGCTATTTGTTGATGTAAAATTTTGCAAACTTGGTTATGTCTATAAAGATAGTCAATCGGTGCTAAATTAGAACAACCAGCTATAATGTGCTCTATGGTTTCATTTTGCGAGAGACATTTTCTACATTTATTATTATTGTATTTTGGTTCTTATCGATACTCAGGCTAAGCCTGGTTAACTAACCGCACGGATCGGAATCAAGTAACGATTAGTAATTATTATTATTATTATTATATATTAAAAACAGTGTTTTGTACATCTATAATACTTTTCTTAATTAATTAAAACATTTTTGTTTCCAATAAAGATTTACGAAGTTTTTTAAATTAAAATTTTATTTACAACATGTCCAAGTCTTTGCTAAAAGTCAGTTGCCCATTATTGATTTCACAAAGCACTGCACTTGAGCACCACTTTTTTTTAAAACTTGTAACATTATTTTCTTTCAGGTACCACTCGAACTCGTTTATGAGTCTTTGTTTCAGTCTTGTTTTATAGTTTTTTAGATAGTTAGGATTAATAGTGGGGTTTTCTCTATATACAATAAACTGTTTGTATGCCGTGCTGATCCCAAGCACCAGTAAGAAATTGGCAATACTTTTATTGATATTGTTTGATTTATTCTCAAAGAGGCAATACTGATCTTTTACATACACTGTTTTAATTTTTAATATTTGTTTTACCATTTTAATAATGTAACTCCACATTGCCCGTGCTAAATTGTACTTTATGATAATAATATGCCATGCATCCCCTTCCTCTTTGCACCAGGGACACTTATTATCTTCCGAAATTGATAACTTTTCTAAGAAAATCATATCAGCCAATCTATTTTTTGCAAACCTCCATGCTATTATAGAATCTATTCCCAATGAAGGTGCTTTAAAAATTTCTGGCCAAGAGATCGTTTCATTTCCCCAATAACCTGCCATGCTATCCTTAATATTAAACCATTTCTTTACAATTGTTTCGTACAGTATTCTTTTTGTAGAATTATTAACTTCGTGCGTTGCTAATATGTCGTTGTAACATATGTTAATCGGACGGTGTCTTGGTTGTTTATTAGCCAGAGCATCTGCAAAATATTCTTTGCACTTCACTTTAAGAGCACCATAACAGTTGTATAACTCCTTTCTTATTAAAGGAGGGGCATAGTTTTTGAGTAAACGTTGTTGGGGAATCCACTTTTCATCTTCCATGCAGTCGTTGATTGAAAAAAGCTCACATCTTCTCCAGATTGTATTATCCAAACATTCGTACAACGCTTCGGGCCATAACAAACATTTAAATAGAGGCATATTCTTTAAATCTTCTAGACACATTAGAAAATTGGCAAAACTAAAGGGCAATACATTCCAAGCTTTTACAATACTGTTAATAAATTGAGTGCCCTGACTGTAGTTACTTTGATTATTGAGTATTGTATGTATGAGTATGTATTGAGTATACTGCGTATTGCGTAATCTGTGTAAATATTGTGTGATTAGATTTCATTTTATTTGTGTATGTTTTATGTGTGTGTTTTGCTGAAAACCAAGATATTTGTAAGTTTCATTCTTGTCTATGGATCTTATATGGTCACCATGTTCGAGCTCGAAATCTACAAATTCTCTTTTACCAGCAGTGATGTGTTGTATTTTGCATTTGTCAATACCAAACTCCATGTGTATATCATGTGAAAATGTTTCACTGATATGTATTAAATGGTTGAGTTTTGTGCTTGTAGAGGCGTATAATTTAAGATCATCCATGTAAAATAAATGTGTAATGTTGTGACATATTTCGTGATTGTGTTTTAAGTTATAACCAAAATTTATGTTATTCAACATGTGTGAAAGGAAATTAAGAGAAAGACAAAACCAAAGTGGACTCAAAGAATCACCCTGAAAGATGCCCCTCTTTATTTGTATTGTGTTTGTGATGAGTTGGGTATCATTTAGTGTAAGTGTTAGGGTGGTGTTCCAACATGACATTATGTGAGTGAGAAATTGTGTGATGTTGTTGCTAATTTTGTACAGCGATAGTATTTTTTGTAACCAAGAATGAGGTACTGAATCAAATGCTTTTTTGTAATCGATGTAAGCTGTGTGTAGGTTTCTTTTATTGAGTCTAGATTGTTCAAGTATTACAGAGTCTATAATGAGCTGTTCTTTACAGCCTCTAGAATACTTGGTGCAACCCTTTTGTTCCTCAAATAAAATGTTGTTATTAGTGCAGCGTGTGTGTATATTTTATGTGTTGTTTATGATGTTAGAATTTTGTATACAGTGGGAAGGCATGTAATGGGTTTATATTTAGAGGGATCGTGTGTATTGTTATCTTTTGGAAGCATGTAAGCGATACCCTGTGTAAAGAATGATGGTGTAGTGTGTGGTGTGTCCTAATATTGTTGTAAAGTGTTGTGCGAGGTGTATGTGTGTACAGGTGAAATATTTCCACCAAAAATTATGAATGTTATCTATGCCTGGACTTTTCCAGTTGTGTAGGTGTTTGATAGAGTTGGTGATGTCTTCTAAAGTGATTTCTGTATCGTGCATTGGTATTATGTGCTGTGTACGTGTGCTTTCCGAAATGATCCAGGGTGCGTGTGTATTATGTTATGTTCAATGTTTTTGGACCATAAATCGGACCAGTAGTGTTCTAGAGATTCTAATGTAGGTAATGAGTATTTTTTTTGAGTGTTTGTGTATAGTGAAAGTTTTTGTGTGAGTGTATCTTTGTGTTCATTGTAATTCGTGTGTGGTTCTCGTGAATTGTGTATGTTTAATTTTATAATGATGTTGTGTACCTGGCGTGTTTGTTTGGTAGAGGTTTTGCCTTGTATGTATTGTGTAATTCGACCTAAGTCACGTCTAATTTCATCTACACGATTCATTGGACGTTTTTCCCAGACCCGAAGTGTTGTTTTCTTTGTGGTGTGGTGTTGTGTTGATATTATGACCTTGGAGCCGTTACACCTTGAAGTTGCAACTAAACTAACACCAGAAGCTATCGATTGGTTACGCTCTATTAAAAATTTGTAGTTTATCTCTTACAAGCTTTATATGCTGGTTTTTTTTTTTTGATCTATGTCCTGTTTATGCTACATTCATAACACTAATTAATATTTGAGTGATTTTGTGTAACTTGTTAGTGTCTTTTTGTTTGGGTATTCTATATCTTTGTGATGGATCTATGTTTGTGAATTCTGTAAATGCGGTATCAAATTCAGTTTGAATTTTTAATCTTGTCCCTATACATCGTTTTGTCCGTTTCTATCTTCGTTTCTTCCAGGTACGTACGCAAGATGAATCGATTCATCTCTTCGGTCCATTTCATACGCCGTCTGGAAGACTCCTTTGAACTGGTCCTATTCGTTAGCGGTTGAGAAGTAGGTACAAAGGTCTCTTCTTCATCTTGAGTCTGTTCTTCGGTTGTCGTACATCTTCTTCTTCTTAATCTCCTATCGGGTGTTGGTGTACTTGTTTCGGGTTTCCCAATGGGTGGCCGCCTGATCACCTCCCCATCATCACCGGGCCCGCATACTGCAACGTCCAGCGGTGGCTCTAGACGTGCCCTGACGATCCTCAGGTAGCGGCTGTTTCCGAGGCTTATTTCTTTTTGCTCCATTTTCATAAATAGAATGGGATGACTAGGAACATGTGAGGGCGTCACTCTCCAAATATTCACATACGCGAATATTCTCCTACATGTTATGTGAGTGTAAGTGTAATGTGTATAGTGCATGAAATGTGCAATATAAAAGCGTCATAAAGATTTACTTAAATTTTAAGGTATTGGAAAATTCTTACCTTCAAATAATACCTGATATTAGTGAAGTCACAACTCGCTTCCTATCAGTCAGCAATTTATGTGTTTAATTGAAACATATTTCTTCAGAAGATTAATTGAAAACAGTTAAATTTATCCAATTTTATATAAAAGATGCATTTCATCTGAATTTTGCATCTGTCAAAATCTTCTGTCAAATTTATTCATTTACAAAAATTTTTGATTGCACTTGTAATTTATATTTCCATACACTTCTGTAGCTTCTAAATGTTAAATTAGATAACTTGAATCACTATTAATCAGGTAATTTTGGTTTAAAAACAGAGCACTTTTATATGCGTGTGTGTTGTTTATTATTACTATTATTAGACATAAAACAAATGATTGTTCCTTATAAGGTTTCTTATAAATTAGCATCAATTTGGACATGCGAAAACAGGAAATGAATACTTTTTTTTCATAATGTCTGTACAGTGTAATCAATCCATCAGGTTTTTATTTGTGTAGATGTAGTGTAGATGATAAATGTTTTGATGTCATTAAATAAAACCCCTTTAGGGTCTAGTAAAAACATGTTGATGTTGCACAATAAATTAAAGTAAATCAACTACAACCTATTTAATATTTACAAATACGTTTTGCGATATTTTTAATGAGAAATTTGAGTAATTATTAGCTCTCACATAGCTTTGATGTATGAAAATGTATATCAATAATAAATGTTTTATTTTAAATTTATTTAAATAATAAATTTGTATTTGAGTTTGAAAAAATCTAATAACGTTCTCGGTTTGCATATATTTACGCTAAGAAAATGATGTTGACGAAGGGAATATCGTTTCATTTTAAGGCGAAAGTGTAATACAATATAAAAAACGCCAAAGTTATACCTCTTTGTTTGGTTTCCGAGGCAATTTCTGACTTGACTTGTGCAAGTATATGGGTTTCACGAAATCAACGCGCTGACTTCATTCGTAAACATTTATAAAATCATCTCGCTCGTATGGTTTATAAAAGTAAGTTCGACCAACTACAACGTGCATATTAAATTAAAAAAAAATAAGGATTGTTTTTATATGAAACAATCTGCGAGAGAGTAATATAAAGCAAGGATGTATAAAATAACAACAGTGGTAAATAACACGAAGTGAGAACCAAAGTTCCTTCGCTGGAAGTGTTTAGTTTTAATTTTCTTTTTAAATATTTACATTGGGAATCTGTAAGGAAAGGATCGATTAAATTATATTTTTTATTGTAAGGCGACTTTGATCTGTACAATGCGAAGTAGAGCGTCAGACCTTTTTTAAACCAAGCAATTCATCAACATATACCTACATTTCATAGTCGATTTATTATTAGACAGAAGAAAATAATTGAAAAACTTAACACATAATTAAAGGGAACAAGTGATGAGCCTTAACATGACTGAGTAAAAGTTAAAAGTAACAGATACATAAAATACAAACAAAAAACATTAACGCCTTGCTTTCCAAATAGAGTAAGTATTTCTCGGCACTGTGTAGTGTGTATGCCTTATAGTCTCATAATATAACAAAACTTTTACTTACAATAGCAAAGCCGTCGTTATATCTACCTACATTGCGTGGTATAAGGAAAAGCTAATTGCAGCAAACCATAAAAATTAATTAATATTAAAGACGCAACTGATCAATGAAATTGAAAGTCGAAATAATGTATTCCCTTTCGTAAAAATAAAGATATCAAACGTTTCTTGAAGTGAAGTTAATTGCAAACTAAACTATTGCCTTAATCACTTTCGGTATGAAAATGAAGTAACAGCAAAACTTAATTGGTGTATTAATTGTAATGAAAGCTCAACAACACCAAAAACGTCATTGAGAAAAGTAACTTGCAACTTCTTCGTCACTTTTCTCATACATTTTTGTACCTTGAGGAACCCATCATGAATAACAAGATAGCAAAAGAGTTCCGAAAAAAAGAAACCGCCTAAATATAAAAATAAACGAACATTACCTACTCTTTTCTCTGAATTTTACAAATCGAAGCGGAAGATTTTTGAAATTGCAATTTATAAATAAATTACATACTTTTTTTGAATCGAATAAATTATTTATTAAAGTAAGTTTGAGATTATTGAAGATTGAGATTATTGAGGGTATTTCTTCGATGGCGTATCACATACAGCTTTGGTCTTATCCTATTTAAGCAACAGATACCAAGTAGATTAATGATAAATCTTCATCCTTGCAAGCGTTAATCTCAGGAGTACCACAGGGATCCGCAGACTTTGGAGGTTTCTGGAAAGTTGACATGACGAAGATAAACATCATAAGACTAATTATACATCTTGTATCCTGTTTAGGCTTCAAGTCAAGCTGCGCGAGTGACAAGATTAAAAACGCAAAAGAAGTATCTCGGGATGACCATTGACAACCAACTCTAATGCAACAAACATATTGATCATCTTTCGTTTCAACCACGTTTGGGAAAGGAACACAAAATTTGACCTAGGACTGGTCAAAATTGTTAGGAGTTCTTGTTTTATTATAAATGGCCGATTGTAATGACCGTTGCCTATGATAAAGTGGTTCGACCGAATAAAAGTGGCACAAGGTTGCAAATGTCTTAACTAAACCGTATCACTTTTCTCTACTTAGCTTCGAGGGCAGCAAGAGTGGTGGTGTAGTGGTAGTGGAAAAACGTTGAGTTAATATCAGACAGCTTAGTGTATTTGAAAAAGTTTGTGTGACAATAGGTGGAGGTCGTAAGATGCTCAGCATAAAGTAATTGGTGTGCTGAAAGGGAATTTGACTAATATATCCTCTGCCCACCCCTCTCTGTTTGATTACCAGTAGTTTTAATCTATCTAGTCGTTGACAATAGAAGTCTGCACGTCGAAGTGAATGCCACCGCCAATTGAATCCCACCAAACGGACAGAAGAGCTCTTCTGGGATGGAGACCAGGTTTGCCGTCGGCAGTGGTTTTTGGCCACTGGTTTCTGCGCTTCGGGTTTTCGTAAAAAACCCATTTCTCATCCTCGGTAACAATTTGTCTAAGAAATGATTCTCTGTCGTGTCGAACGAGACTTCGGGAGGCCATTCGATCGGAACGGTTTAAACCATTCTCGACATTGTCGGACAGATATCACATCACCATAAGGTCCAGAAATCACTTCATGGGCTTCCACTATATTCTTCTTCTGATGGTAAAGAAAGAGAAGGCAATTTCGTATATGTATATTATCGTCTCTACCTCTTCTTGCGCATACCTGCCTCTTTCAAAGTAAGTATAGTCTTCATTCCTCTTGTTCATCAAATACTTCAATTGTATCTTTTCTAACTGCTCCCTTACTTCAGTTTGTATTTTGAATGACATAAAAAAAGAGTACAAAAATAGAAAAAAACTCCTTAGGTACATACCCTTAAAAAGATGTTTATGAAAATTGTTATACAGTGTGATGGGTTGGTTAAGCAATTGTCCCAAGTAGATTGCAGCAACAATAGGCATTTGTTGGTTCTATTTAGTATCGAAAAATTGAAGTTATTTGTTTTGACTTAAAAACAGATCACTCATTCATTCATTCATCTTCGCCTGCAATCAAGGTTATAAAAAACACTAAGGAACTTAAAGAACATAATTATAGTGGAATCCAAGACTTAGCTTATTATTTTTTAATATTAATTGTATTGTATATTATATGCAAGTATCTGATTAGTTTTTGTCATGATATGTTAATGATTTACCGAAACGTAAGTGTAAATATTGTCACGTAAAGATATTTATTTGTTAATTATTGTCTAGCTAAAAATGAGTTCTAATATGTATGTGGGCCCTATTGTCAGTTGTAAACTGTCTTTTGGTCAGATATAATAATCTTAGGATTGTATTGGTTACGGAATAAATAAATTGAAATTGAAAAACAAAAATTGAATATGTTGAGGGACTAGGCTACGTTCCATACGATAACAGATCTCCACGGTGCTCATTACAGATTCAAAATGGAATATGAGATTTTTCGGGGATCAATCCAGTTGTTCCGCCACGTAAATGGTATTGATCATAAAAAGCTAGAAAAAAATACTAATTTTTGGGACATGCGATCATAAGCATAACCGAGACATTTAAACCTGCTGTGCAACAAAGATTTAGCTTTCTGCTATTGTTATTTGTTTAAACATGTTCTTGGGTGATAAGTTGACATGTGGAACTCTATTTCGAAAATAGGTCAATAGAATAATACAACATAAGTATATAAATCTAGGATGTGGTTATTTATTGTAATTTTCCTGAGAGAAAACATAGAAATTGCCCTTGGCAAACGTCGTAATAACGCAGAAAATCAAAATTATTAAACAAACCACGCAAACATATTGCAAAGTTTCTGAAATACAGAAATAGTTTAATTTAAAACAACACATTTCTTCAGAAATTTGTAAATTATGTTGAAGACATTTATGAAAAATAAAAAGACCACCTTTTTGATTTTCAAGATTTTGGAATCTTTCCTTTTCTTTTGTAGTATATTAGGTGAAATGTTATGCGAGTTCGTCATTTATCTTTATAGCACGTTTTGTTTATCACAGAAGTACCTAGCTATTAAAAGCACTTCAATGGGATGTAATGAAAACTGAAATGAAATACTGTAATAGTGTAATATAAGTAGTAAGCGTGTGCTGTGCATGTGGAAAATATTAATATGTATAATAAACTGTTTATTTCCCATACTTATTTGACACCTTGAAATATCGAATAATAATTTAAGTAATTAAAGTTTAAAAATGCGGCATTCTGTAAAGGGTGCAAGTGGAAAAGTAGATTTTAACTTATCAACTAGAAGATTAATATAAACGTCCAATACAGCAGTTATTTAAAAGAAGGGGTAGAATTAGACTACTTAAAGGGAAAATAACAACCAGTTGAACAGAAAACCTTGCGGCGCATACGAAAAAGATAAACCTTTGAACGTAAGGAAGGAAATGTACGAAGGCCATGAGTTTTGGTTTTCCCTACGGACGCCGTTACTTGGGCGAGTTCGTCTGGTTGACCCAATCAAGTAGCGATTCTGGGGCTGTCACGACTTACTTATGTTTTATATTCCTGCAGGGGACACACTCGAGAAGCGTTGTTTTACATTTCACGTGAACGGTTGAAAGAATAAAGCAACTTATGATTTAATGCATGCGATGGATCGTCGTTGTAAGGTGGTGCATATACCGTTTTATGCAATAAGTTTCTGTTACGCCATAATATATATGTATATAGTTAATCAACAAAGTAAATCCAAGGATTCCCGATATCTTAATCTCTTTCAGGATGCTTTTTATGAAAGTTTGTTAAATATTTATAGAGAAAGATTGCAAGTTCGAGAAAAAACAAAGCAGTAAGACCCTTATCAACAAAGTACAGCCCCCGCGGAATATCAAGATATGTCAAAAACCGCTTCACTACTCTAAAGAAATTACCCATAATGAAGTATCGTTATAGTATCTTTCTGAATTTATAAAGCTATCTTGGCGATCTAAATTGCGTTAAAAGTTTTAATCTTGCAGACTCACAATTTGGAACACAAAGATAATTTATATTTCATGCAACCCGAGACTGCATGTAAGTAAGGGTAAAGTAGTAAAATAATCTTTTCTTGAAAATGAAACATTCCGAGACAGTTTCGTTTACCTTTAGTAGATGCCGCCACGCGTTCTGTATGCGATAGCACACCCATATCCTCGAGCAGAGATCCGATATTAGCTCGGAAATGATGATCCAATCTTTCTTTCCCGTGGAAAAAAAGATGTGTAGGAGCGCAATTTGTATTCACAAAACTTTTGATTAGATTCGAGTTTTTAAAGAGTCAAACAAATCTAGAAACCATGAGCCATATCCACAAAAAATATTTACTGCAAAGTAAATAAAAAGTAGACAATAAAATGTAACTCCTACATAAGCGATAGATAATTATTGTAAACAGCTCTGAACTGAACATCTATTGATCTATAAAATTATGGAATCCAGAGTAACGAACCGAATGAATGAACAATAACTGTTAAATTTTAAAGTAGGTAACTATGAAAGGCTAAGAATTTGTAGCATTTCGTTCTGGTCAATAATTGCAATTTCCGATGGGTTGTCATTGTGTTTTGTTCCTTTGACGGGTAAATTATGCATTCAAACACTAATTGCGAGCAACGGTAAAATATATTAAAATATTAATAAAGGTATCGTTTCATGTATGTCTGTATTAATATAGTCAGTATTTTATTAAACAGCGAAAAATAAACAGTAAAGGGGTTCATTTGAAATTTAGTTTAAACGCCCATAAAAAATGCAAATTTTTATTGCTATATAAATCCGTTCGATATTTTAAAATCAAAATATTGTCTACAGCTTTCCATGTAAATCTCAATCTGTTGTCCAATGCATAAAGTTGAATTACAACACCATACTGGAAATATATTGCCATTTTGTGGCGCAGGAAGAGATATTTATGTGCGTAATTTCATATTATCAAAATTCGTCCAAATTTACATTTTATCACAATAAAATGGAATGTTTATACCTATAGACGATTACCGATGGAAGACCTTGTGTGAATGTAATGGAGCTCCTTTTCTTGGTTTTATTACACACTGTAAATCGACACCTTAAGGGGATCGAATGAAACTCGAAAAGGCCCATATTTTGAATGTTGGGAACGATTATTTCACATCCTACGTCACCTATCTCGGCCGTAATGAAATGATTACCCGTAAAGAAACCGCATTTGGCGCGATTGACTGTGACAGGGAAGTAAAACTCTTCAGTACCTTAGCCGTTAACATCTTCACTCATAAGACTAGTTGAGTGGTTTTCAGAATCTTCACTCAGGTGCAAAGAAAGTTATGGAAATGTTTCCACGCCTTTCTACGAGTTTCAAGGGGATGACTTCAACAAATTGGAAAAATTTGCGAGAGAAGATCTTGCCAAGCTGTTTACCGCTGAAGAGAGAAAATCGTCTCCTAACGCAGATCTGGTATTGCTTTTCATAGCCCATCTAATTTTCTGTGACGTTATAAACAGTTTGTAAAACTGAGTTTATTGTTTTGCGAGAGTAACTACCTTACGATAAAATCCGGAAAGAAAATCGGTTCAATTTGAGATTTTTATACAGGAATGCATTCGAAAACTTCATATTTCGAGTTTCTTTGGACAACCTTCTACCGATTACTCTTAATTAGTTATGCTGTCCTCTCAACACTGATAGCGATCACATGTTAAGTTAACGTTCTAAAAAGTCCCAAAGCACCTTCACTTTGCTGAAAAGATTCGAATAGATAGATCGAAAATTCAGGAGAGCAAACATCCAAACATGACCCAGTTTACACTTCATACTGTCGAGTTCCAACCACTGACCTCTATTATATATGGAAGAGCAATGTTGTAAAATAAAGTGATACAAATTGAATATGCGCATGGGGTTCCCGATCATGCGCTGTAATAAATTCGAGTTCATACAAATAAAACAGCTGTTATACAATATTATCTAAAACTGTATGTTAATCATGAACTCCATAACACCCACTGTAAACCCTTCTCCCTTGTAACGTTTATAAATCAAATCAATCCACGTGTTCACGAAGACAAACCACGTAAAATTTTCTAACCCAACTTCAATTTATTAGGTAGAGTTCAGTGACTTCAACACATGATGTATTTTCATGGTATTTTCCACTGCGCAAACGCGTAGTCCCCGTGGTTAAACGATTTTCGACCTTATTATTCTCTTCAAATTTGCACACTTTTTCACGCGCATCTCATTTGATTTCAACGGCTTTGCAGGCTTTGCTCTTCCATATATTATTGAGTTCAGTGGTTCCAACACGTACTTTCTAAAATACAAATCACAGGCTTCAACAAATTCGTCGCTGTTGTGAAATTCCGCTCGCAGTTAAGGTTCTCAGAATCAGTTTCACAAAATGCAAATGATTTTTTTGCATCTTTAAGCATGTTACGTTTTGCGTTTCCCCTGCTTCGGATTCAATTTCCCTTATCAGTTAAGGAAATTGAGATTGCAGCTTCTCCCACTACTCTAGAATAGTTGTAGAAAAGGTTACTCTCGTCTTCCATCGGTTTTGCGTAAAAACTAAGTAGTTAACGACTATGAAAAGAAAATATGGTAATTCATATGTAATAACAATGTACAATAAAGTTGACAAGAGGGTCTAACTTATTTACCAAAAGTACTGCTTTGAATAGCTCACAAAAAATAAAGTAAGCACAAGTTTTAGCTTTAAAAATATGAGAGGACGCGGCGAAATATCTCACGGTAACGTTTATACGGCGAAAGCGATGCGATGAAACGTTCCAGGCCATGTCATATAAATAAGTATGTGAAGGTAAAAACTGTTATATTGCTTGTTGTCTCTATAATGGCAAATACCGATTTAAATAGAGTATCATAAAAATAAAAATAGATATATTTCTTAAAACATGAAATAAACAAGGGTATTTTGATTTTAAAACTCTTCCGCACTGTAATTAATATTCAAAACTTTGTGTATACATTGTGGGATCCATTATGTAATAAAAACCATTTCATTATATTATGAGTATATACGGTTATATTACGTTATATATTTTTCACGTACGGTGCAAAATTTAATTATGATTATTGTTAATATAAAAAGTTTTTCGTAAAATATTACATCTTTAAGTTTATCATGTTTGTATTACCAATGCTGCTTTCCTTCCACAAGCAACGCTACAAAATACTACTAAAATTTTAAAACGGTTAGTTTTATGTTAACCCTAATACATACCAAACTACGTAAGGTAATGTTTTATATGGTCGTTTAAGAATCATCCTTAAAAGTTTTAAGCTCTTTGAAAGTTTATTATTTACTCAAAAAAATATCCCATTTCAATACGCATTAAAAATTTACGAAACAAATTTCGTAATTCTACAAACGTATATGTACAGTTACTCATATTCATTTCTTGATTGACAACATTTGCAAACATAGACTAATCTCTGAACATAGATAAATAACACAAAAAGGAATTGTTTAAGAGACGGAAGAATTTTGAAAAAATTACGTTTTTATTAAATAACTACCCCTGACCACGATATCATACATAATGTTAATGATGGATTTAACCAAAGCCCTTCTAATCAACCGTAATTTGATCGTAATTTTTTAGTTAGTACATTGATGTGAATATCCCATTAGCGATGTTGATTAATTTATAAACCTAAATAATTTTACCTAATAGGCGCCGCGCCGGTTCAATGTAGGTAACTGTTATTAAATTCATCTGTTATGATGTAAGACCATACCCAATGTTGATGTAACAAGAGAAGGATATGTTTCTTCGTTTTTGAGATGTAAATAGTTAGAAATTTCTTTAAACCAATTTTTAATAGGTACTGATCCTTTTTTGCAGTGCTAACAATTTAAGCCAGTCAAATTAGACAAAAAAAGGGGGTTTATGAAAAAGTGATGCTAACTTTACGGGACTTTTTCAGGGTTGTTTGGAAAGTTAAGGAGAGCTTAAATCCAAGTTTGCGTATACCCAGACCCTGTGGGATTTTTTTAAGGGGGGAGGAAAGGTAAAAATTTAGATTTCGCTATAACTCGGCAGCAATTGATCGTACAGAAAAAAATAAAAAAAGGGTTTTGTAGGTTTGTTGAAGCTCTACAAGTTTCCTTAGGAGGACTTTTCCCGAAAGTTAATATTTAACGATTTATCGTAAAAAAACGGTAAAAAAAGTAAACTGTTTTGGTCAACAAATAGAATTTGTTCACGTATGAGAAAGTTGTAGAACAAAATCACCGTGTCAGATCTTTCGATAGGTTGAAAAATAAGGTCGGAGGGAGCGTCTGAAGGTGCGCTATCTATTCGCGCCCCTCCGGCACCGGCGCGGCGGTTGGACGCTGCGGCACGCGCTCGGAGCTCGGCGCGTTTGTCGCTTATATCTCTGTGCCAATGAATCGAAATGAAAAATAAACTTTTTTTTTCGATTTTGTTCGTTTTTTCAAGCTCTACAACTTTCTCATACCTTCATGAACAAAGTCTATTTGTTGACCAAAAAAGTTTACTTTTTTTTACTGTTTTTTTTTTACTTTTAATTTCGATTCATTGGCACAGAGATATAGGCGACAAACGCGCCGAGATCCGAGCGCGTGCCGCAGCGTCGAGCATGATCTAACAAAATCTAGTTAGTTTTTCCTTCCCTTATTTATCGCTTTATTAAGTAGGTAGTCATATACTTTTCCAATTCCTGAAAAATACGTTTTTCAATGTCATGACAACTTTGCGATTTAAAGCCCTAAGAATCATTTTAATAAAATGATAAAATTGATCATTTTTCATACGTTCACTAATCTCTACTAAATAAAAAAGTATAAAAGTGCCAAACACTGCATCCTCGCGAATTTAATTTGCACATTAGGTATGGTGGATTTAAAATTCCGTTAAAAACTGTTCTATGTGAAGAATGACGATCATAAGATTTCTTTATCCTTCTTTTAGAGCCGCCTTCCTCTTAGGGCGTGTTTGTATACATTTAGGATCGTAATGAAGGGAGTTCATATCAAAATATGCACATAAAAGCATTTTCTAATTTATATAGGTGCTTCATTGTTGAATTTGCTTTCATTTTGAACATTAGGTTTTTCATTCACTCTCAATCTTCAGTACTCCGAAATAAATTTTTTTGAGGCCACTCTCTTCTGAACTTTTTCCTATTATCGTTTTTTGGCTCCACAAGGATAGCACCAACAAAGTTAGGAACGTCAACTTTTAGGAAACTGTAGTCCAGGAAGAGCAAAAGACGTAGGTGTAAAGCATATTATATTTGACACATTAATTTCTAATGATATCAAGAATAAGAATCCAAAGAGTTCCCGTCTCTTTGGGGATGAAACGTCTCCTCTTTTGTGAAAACCATTCCTAGTAAGTATACCGTCCCATTATTTTCATTTATGTTTCGATCAGCTAGTCCATCGCGCTGCTTATGCATAATATTTTTTGTAATGTAATTACAGCCCTTCTTATGTTATGGTATTTGATCGCTATTCTGGTACACCCACAAAACGAATAAATAAGAGAACTAACAATAAGTAGCAAAGCGAACAGTAAATATCTGGAAAATATGAACTATTTTTAATATAACATTTCTTAGTTAGTAATCGGGAAAATAAGAACTCTTTCATTACTATCAGCAGTCCGTTATTTGAAAAAGAATGTTCGTGTCCATAAAGCAGAAGCAAACACTTATGGTGGCATTGGAGAAAGCTAAATGTGAACTTCATGTTGTCGTCGGCTAAAATATCGACTTACTAGTTCTGTTGCCACGTGGGAATGATATCTGGTTTCTTCAGCCTTCTTTTGGCAATCTAGCGCATTCACCTGCTTAACAAAACGTCTGAAGTTATATTACTTGCACATGCTGAACAAGTTTTCAAACGGCTTGCAATAAAGATAATTTATTGGTATTAAATCTTCAGGTACAAAAGTCGATGGAAAATTTGATTATATAGTTACCCGGGGCTAGTCTCAAATGTCTGAAATCCGATTGTTTTTTTATCTGTATGTAATATGTATATATTGCGAAAAGTTTGTTATGGTTCAATTGTACAACTTGATTATTTTTGTTATTAAAAATGTTATTTTTCGCTATAATTTCTAAATTGTAAGTAACAAAAAATCTGCACATCTATATCCGTTGGAGTTACGAGAGTGCTTTATTTTTTTCTAAGTACCTAACCTCCTAATAGACCAACGCCATTTCACCCAAAGCTTTTCGCAGGCAATCTGAGAAGAAGCTACGCCTAGTAATTATTAGTGTTCGTTTGGTAATTTGGTAAGTAATCAATCAACAAGATTCGCTTACAATTCCAAAAAAAGATCTTTATTGTTGTTTTTTATATTTATTTTTGTTTTGTTCTTGTCCTGATGAAACCCCTTACGAAACGCTGACTATTTATGTTATATTGTGTATCAAACTTAGTGACGGAGATGATAGAGAGGAAGCAATTAATGGAACATTCATTAAGTACTAAAATCCCTGTGCTAGTTGAACAAGTCACTATCCAGTTAACGTTTATTTGCCCATGACATGTAAATGAATTTTTCTGAAGTTTAAAACACCTAAATCATTATCCCCATCAAAATAATGCTACGCTACTATCTTTGCTATTCTAGGCATATTACTAGACTAGATACAGTGCCATTAATACACGTAAGTTCAAAGAATGAGAAATATTGTGCATAAACTTTCCGCATAAAAATCTGCGTTTCACTTAAAGGTTAATTTTTCAAAAGAGAGGAAAACTAAGGGCAAGCTAAGAAATAGGATAAATGAAAATATGAAGAGAAAATCATGGCAAATAAAATATTTATATACTTTCAATTTACACTATTTGTTCTAATTGAAAGGGAATTTTATTTTGGTAATTGCACTGTGAGTATAAGGTAATTGAAACACGGATGATATTTTGGAAATTGTTTGTCCGCTTTAAGGAATGAGATACTTTTTGACTGTTTGACTTTCTGTGTACGTAAAATGTGTACAAAAAGTTAGATGTATGTTACCTATACGATTCGCATAATTGCATTATAGACGCCGTTTCATAGATATACATACCTATATAATATTTCAATTGAAAATTCTTTCAGAAAACTTCATGTAATTGCATCAATAAATCGCTGCAAGCTTTGGAATACATAAATGAAAACATAAAATAAATTTAAAAAAAAGGGTAACATCGCATTCTTCTGTAATTCTCCATTTTTCACGGAGAAAAAAGTGTACATACAAGTGCACTTACAAAACGTAAAAAGAGGAGTGATTACCTTCATTTTTTGGCGCTGGAGGTTTCCTGGTTGCCCAGTTTGTACGAATGCTGCGACTACCCAACCATTGTCCATTCATAGCAGCAATGGCGCTTTCAGCTTCCTGTAATTAAAGAGAAGTTGAGTAGATAAAAAGTTAGGGTGATGCAGTTGTAAAATAAATGGAAAGGATAAATTAAAATACGACCGAAGTTGCGTATTGTGTTGAATTTTAACAATTTGGCAATACATATAATATGCAAGTATGTTAATGCAAATGAGATAAAGCACGTATGCTTTTACAAAAGTGATTTCTATAAAATGTATTTTGTTCCAGTGTTTATTAATGGAAGTAGCAATTTTCGTAAACCATTCTTAACAGTTAACATTTAATATAAGGAAGGATTATGTCGACAGTGTACCCGGAATGTTTGATTAATATTGACGACGGACCACATTCGGGTGATTCTCGTAATAAAGTACTGATAATGCAGACACATTACATTATCAATTGCTTTGATTAATGACAATGCAGTTGCCATGGCATGTATTGCGTATATCCTTGCGGCAATTGATTATTCTCACCACATTGCAGTGTATTTGGGATTTCGTATCATGTTTAGCAAGTGTAAAACATAGTGAGGAGCATTAAAAGTACATTAGCTCTGAATGTTAAATAGGAAAGAAGAAATCGCTCTTGGACTGACCCTTTCTGTAATTTCCTTTATATGAACAAACATTCATAAACTGTAACGCTTGGCGCTAAATATGCTTTTTATCAAATAAGCTCACGTTAAAACAGAAAATTATATTACCGAGTCACAATTGCAACCTTTCACACCTTCGATAGATTTAAGTACATAATTAAGTTCATTTACAAAAATACTCATAAGACAACAAGGCTATAATTCATTTTTTTATTACGTGCCATTATATTAGCTCATTAGTGAGTATTATATAATATATAATTATATAACGCATATTATGCGTTTCTTTTATACGGGTTTTGTCCGATGAAAGGTAAAAAGAATCAAGGGATGTACGGATATACTTTGTTAGATTATTTTTTTGGGGGAAATAATTAGTATACGTCTCTTTGTATCATAATAATTGACGAACATGTATTCTGCTATACAAGATAAATTTGAAAGGTACGTTATTATGTATTATAGAATAAAGCGTACAAGTCTAATATATAGATTTTGAAGGAAATCTTTCGTTGTGAAGGGTTCAGGGGATTTTAACTAAAGAATACATTAATCAATGACGAGACACGAAGATTGTATAACATGCAGACAAGCATAACTCAAAAACCACGATAACACCATTTACTTTAGTCCATTAAAAATTGAATATTTTAAGATTATAATTGGCTGCAATGTATTTTAGCAACGTTAGTTTTGTTTGAATGCTCCGAAAGAAAGTCTACATAAACGAAAAAATATTCTTGTTCTCGTTAAGCTAAACGGAAACAGATACATCGTCCTCCATTCGGTGTTTTTCAGTTATGAAGAAGAACAAGAATACTTTTAACGAATGAAATAAGCGTGTAATAAGTAGGTATCATCATCATGCATTATACATATAGGATAGAGAAAAATGTTTACATAAAATCTATTTCAATTTGTTTTGCCAAACTTTTTGTAGGCTATAAGGAACAAACGCTCATTTGCACAGTTATAATCGTAATTGAAAATGGTCATTAATTCACTTTTTATCAAATTATCAGTTCATTTTTTAATACCATCTGTGAAAAAAACCTCTTTCTACGAAGCAGCTGGAGCTAGGGGTATCGAAAATGACGTGAAAAGTGTTAGGGTTTTTATTTTTGGAAAACTCTTCCATGATTTTCATCCACTTCTCAATTGCACTCTTACTTTTGTCATAAAAAAACCTTGCATGTCCAAGCTTTTTTAAATCATTTGAAATTCTTCGTATAAGAAGTCCATGTGTAAGAAACCCATTTACGTAATTTGTAAAAAGGACTCTGTAGGGTTTCAAAATTATTCATAAATATAATACTAGATAGCATTACAGGGTAGGTGGCGCCAAGAACCCCTTCCAACCATGAAAGGTATAAAACCCAGGGACCGATAACGTATAAGAGACACTTGAGACTTGAGATCCCGTTCTCATCCTAATTCTCCTGTCCCGAATCAATATTCCGAAAACCCCGAATACTAGTAATTGCGTACCACAAATTTAAATCCGTTGATTACCGTAAAATTCAACCCCGTATTGCGAAGGTTGGCTAATGGGGCTATTAAAGAACCGTAGCTGATCCCCGTAGTAATATAAAACTAACCCGAGTACTAGCTGATGGGGCTAATTCCAAAGCACCGTAGCTACGATACGTTATACCCCTGTAAGAACCCCCGATTATAGCCGTATTGGCTGATGGGGCTAATTTCAAGCACCGTAGTGAATAACTGTTATATCTATTTCTGTTAACTAACGAGTAGAACCTGAAACGGAATTAATTAGAATCGTACTGAAATTACCTAAGCCGATATCTGATTCACCATATTAAAACTAATCCTGATCACATCACTAATACTACCGAAGATCATGAATACCGTGGTTATTGGTCATTACAATTCCACTCCCTGATAATAATTTAATTAGTGTTTGCTCCTGTTCAAAGCTACCTGTAGGATACCGTACAACGATCTCGTGCCGGGTGAAAGGTTAACGTTCCCAACTTCCCTGTAAAACCATTGAGGGTTATTAAACCAACTACATACATGCAGGGGAAGCACAACCGAAGAAATAACACCGAAACTATTAAGGTACGAATATGTTAAATTAATCGTAATTAAATTACAGAATAGCCTACCCACCTGCCGTTACTCAACACCAATGAACTGTATACTACCTCAACACCTACAGCGCTACGATCGGACATCTCAGTATACCTATCATCCGTCACTTCCGGGACCAATTCAAATCGAAACAGCCGAGGAACATATATTTACTTTGTATTTACCAACAATATACTGTGTTACTTTAACATTATTTTATTTGGGCTTTTCAACCCTGGAAACTTAAATTTGGAGGTTACCCGAATTTGGTTAACAAATTTGTAATCACCGACCACAGATTCTGTACGACCACAGAATAGGACGTTGCACACTAAAAAGATAATAATGGTGGCCGGTGTAGTGGATGTATACCACTAAACTACACCTGGCTGTCTCGGGTTCGAATTCCGACCGGGTGGTGATAAAAATACCTCCGGACATTAATGTTTGTAAGCGTATAGGGCTAATGACCACGGCTGTTGATGCCCTCAACCCCCCTTCATGGGGCGGACAAAAAAGAGATCATAAGGTGTATTTCTTTTGTTAATTTTAACTTCTATGTCCATAATACAAGTAATGCCTTGCCTTTTTCTGTTCAACTTTTACTTAACTTACTTCGTATCTGTTAAACTGAGTGAAGTAGATGAAATTTATTTGATGAATCAAAATGGAAAAAGTTACACCGTGGAAGAAAAGTGCAAAAACTGGGTTTAAAAACCGTAAAGTAGCTTCTAGCAAACGAGAAAAAAAGCAACTGCGGCAAGGCAAATTGTATATAAATCTCAAAAGAGGACAGTTCTGTTACTAACGAGCCGAAGATGTTACCAAGGATATGAGATTCTGCGAACATCCACGAAGGGCGGATTTACTGTACCCGAAAAGAATTTTAAACTTTTATTTAGTGCCTCACATGGGTCGTATTAAGAACATTGTGCTCCTAATAATGTCCATTAACGGCCATCTTTTTAGGCTAAAGGAAAACTAGTATACATTCTGTTTTTACAAATTCCAACATATCTATCAAAGATCGATTATGTAACTATCTTTCTGTAATATTTTGTAACGCTGGGTTGAGTTTTGATATGATTTTGTTCGTCATATTTGGTACTTTGCAAATTCTCCAAAGATAACCAGTTTCTTCAATATTCAACTGAACCTTCTATAAAAGGATGTCTCTCAGTGTACTGATAAAAATATCGTGCAAATTGCGTATTATTTGGCCTACACAGAGCCTTTTTTATTACTTGAAAATAAAAGTCTAGGAAAAGGAAAAATGGTAACAGTTTAGTATCCGGGTCCATCCCAATTTCGGGTAATAATGTTAGAAATAATATAACATTCTGTGATAGGAGTAAGATAAAAACGACTTTCGGGGTTGGAAAGTCAACGTTTCACCCCGGGGCCGGGGCGGTTTAATTTTATTGACTTTGGCGGCCGTGGGAGTCTTCGCTGTAACAGTAAAGTAGTACACAATACATAAAGACACGTGTCTACTGTCCCAGTAATAGATGGCAAAGACTTTAGCAAAGTTTATCCTCTTGTCAACCTAAGACACAGATAAAAGGGAGTGGATATAACCTATAAAAATAAATAACAGTTAACACAATTTCACAATTCAAAATTAATTTAAAAAACGGATAATACAAATGTAAATGTAAATATCGATCTTTCTATATTAGCGCCACCTATTGACAAATCCTCCAAGTTTTGACATTTCGCTACTAATTACTATTATTTATTTATTGAATCTTTGAACAATTTAGTGACTTGCGGTCCTTATGTTATAGCTTTTCTTAGTTGTCTAGTGATACTCTCATATAGGGGAAAAGTTGAAACGGCTTGGTGCATCGCCCCGCATTCTAAATAATTACCACAAATTGATGTCTAAGAACGATAGAGTAGGTACTTTGTGTTCAATTTATTAACGCTAAAATTTAATTGCATTCGTTTATTCGAAATTGGACGTGGATAAATTAACTACAATGCGCAAATTGATTAGCTAACGGCATTTTGACATTCACAAAGGCAGAGAATTATTAAAAATAAACATAAAACAAAGCGCTGGATCAAATGTGGAATTTTATTAGCCTTTAATCACCATGACAGCTTTATATAAATATAGGAAGCCGAGTTGAAGTTCTCTGCGTGTACGTGCTTTTCAGTTTCTATTAAATTTTAATACAACTTCCTTTTTGTTTTTGTTAATCAATCTAAATTTCTATTATTATTTTGAAAACTTGAAAACCAAACAAAAAATGCTACATTAAAAAGTAAGCGATTAATTGGTAGAAGAAAAAGAAGTAAGAGTTTCTATGATGTATATTTATCATTTCGCTGTTTGATGTAATATTTATTTTAAAAAGAGAGCAATTAGTGTCAACTCTTGATGTCATTTAAAGTTACTCATCGGAAGTTAGGAAAAACTTCCTTTAAGTGGGAATATTTCGTGCCATATTTATATTTTATACCAATGCAACTTCGGTAATTGTAACGAAAAAAACTGACACGGATTAAAAGATTTGAAACAAATTAAAACGCATGTAAAATTTCATAAAAGCTTTCATTGCTTGTTAGCTATCATCACATCTGAAATTTTACTTACTTGCGCACGAATTTACCCCATAATAAAAATTTTGTTCACGCAACTGTTGCAAGAACGATTTTTCACTACCCTAATATGACCAAAAAAAAAAACTCAATAAAATATTATTTTTCTTTCAATATCTGTTTGACTACGGTATTAAAAACAATCTTTTATGAGCGAGCGCCAACTGAATCGTATTTTAATTTTATATCGATTACATACAAAAGTTGAGCGTATGTGTAATTTAAAAACTTTTAATATCCACAACACCTAAACAATTAGGTCAAATGAAATATTTTGTTCAGTTTCTACGCACTTAAAAGTGAATAAACATATGTATACCTAATGGTTTGTACCTAGTATTTTTGTCGCGCAATTTCTAAATTAGGTGATTAAAAAAATAGCAAGGAGGTAAAGTCATTACTTGATTCAATGAAAAATTCGGCATCGATGCTAGTTATTAGTTAACCGACTTTTCGAGACGTTAATAAGTAGTTATCCGTTAATTGTAGTAGAGCTACCTATAGTCTATAGTTACGTTCTACTTTAGTAAATGTATCGTTTCTCAATTTCTGATTGGAAGAAATTATCGCGTCTATTTAGAAATGGATAAATTTAAAACAAGGAAAGGTACATGTGCAGGCGTTTGCTAAACTTTCATCACCCAGTCACTGGACAAATTCTGAAGCGCGTTCCAGACAGAACTAGTAAAGATATGAATATCAAAGTGTACTACGTAATTGCGCTTGCTGTGTAACCATCAACTTAATGGAGAAAGCTGCAGAACAAATTCAACTCCTTGTAATAAATCATTGAAATTTCATAAAAAGTATTCGAAATTGTTGATATTCTAGATACATAATAATTTTACTCATAAATTTTTCCCAATATAGATTACAAGGGCTGAGAAATGGTCTTCCATTTTGAATTCCCAAGACGAACAGTAAATATCCATAATAATGTACTTGCCAAACATTTAATACAGAAGATGCAATTTTTGCTAAAATTACGTTATTCCTAACGGTAAAGGATACGATTTTTATCGGAGCCATTTCATTCGTGATACTTTCTTGTCGCTTTTTTTGCAATTTTGGGAATGTAACTCTGTTATAATAGCTTTATAATTGAATGGAACGCAGTAGTAAGAGAAAGTGATATAAAACCTCCTGAAATGTTTCGCTCATACTTATTGCTGTGAAAAAGAATCCAATTGGAACCACCTTAGAGGTCGTATTCAAAATCAAAGGTAGCATTTAAGGCACAAAAAAGATACATAAAAGATCACATTCGAACTGTCACAATTGTAAATTGAACGAACTGAGCTAAGAAATACAAACAAACACGATAAAGTGCTCATTATATGAAATATTCTTGGATTAAGATTTCCGGTGAATAAGCACACTACTGGTCGGGAGATACGGAGGCACAATGACTTCAAAATTGATCTACTGCGGTAAAAGAGCCCAACTAAAAGTTGCGACTTAATTGAATTGATGAAGGAGGACGAAAATTTTGGATAAATTGAACTTATTTTAAAGTGGTAAAACGGATGAAAAGTGTTGTTTTTAAAAAGTTCAAGTTCTTTAACAGAAAAATAAGAGAGAGGGTTTGGAGAGATGAAAAATACGAAATTATACCGCAAAATCGCTGAATGTTGAAGTAAAAGGTTCATGAAAAATAGAAATATTTACCTAAGCCTCGCACAAGTTTAGGTGTTAACAAATAAATTTTTCATAGTTCCTGTGTTAGCAAGTTTAAGCAAATAATGCAGAGTTGATAATAAATGTTTATCGATTAAAAATATGTCGATATAGTAGCCACATTAGGTATATTTGTGCGAATGTTGGTAAACTAATGGACACACCAAAATCTCCCACTAAAACTCATTCTACAGAAAATAATAGTATCATCAATAGAAACAGTATACAACAGTCAGTGGCGTAACTAGCAGGCACCGGGCCCGGGTTCCAAATCTAAAAATGGGCCCCCCCCCCCCACGTAATAAGAATTTTAAATAACCAATTAAAATAAATAACAAAATTTATTATTATCCCACAAATGTTAAGAAAAAAGACAAAGTATTACAGTAATAATATTTAAATTATAAGTAAGATTATAAATATTTGGAGTGATGAAAACAGCAGGTCAGAATTCTCAGAAGCTTTATACAATAGAGCTTGTTCATTTCCTTGTGGCGAAACCAATGTCAGATATGGCGGTTAGTTTACCTAATAACTCCGCCCTTCATTTGTAATCTGGGCATTAGATTTGATTTTAAACGGGTTCAGTTGCCCGTAAGTATCTTAGCACAGCCCACTTAGTCTACTGCGCATACAACGTTTTCGCCACAAGGAAATGAACAAGCTCTACAATAAATACGGTGCATCTGTTTTGTTTATGATTGGTACGAGATACGAGTACAAACAGAAACAACAACACCGCTAGTAAATGAAGGGTAGGCCGGAAATTGTGGCAATAAAAGTTTTGTTCCATAAATGAAATGTTACATTATGTCAACTTGCTGAAAAATAAAACGTACATTTTGTAATGCAATTCCTTTAAATACGTTTATCAGCAATTTATGAGGACTGTTTACGAAAATACAAATATTGGTGCCGTGACATCCGGGCCCCATAGATCACGGGCCTGGGTTCCGCGGAGCCCGCGGAACCATGGTAGTTACGCCCCTGACAACAGTATCAACAGGTACTCCAAATTTAATAAATTATAAACATGTACTTGAATATTTCGAAATAGAAAACACACTATCCAAAACAAAGAAAATTTAATTACCTTTCAAAAAAGGTATATAAACCCTTATTACAAAACAACATCCAACATATTTTTAGACCTGTCCCGTGCTTTTGACAATGTAAGACATGCAATTTTAGTAAAGAAACTTTACAGGGTTTGCAACTTTGATGTTACTAGCAGATCCTTAATTAAATCATATCTGTCGAATCGATATCAATGCGTTAGGATTAATATCGACTAAACTCCCCTTAACAAAGGGCGTGCCACAAAGCAGCATACTTGGGCCGCTACTGTTTCTAAATTATATCAATGATTTGCCCAACTATTGTATATCTGAATCTGAAATTAACCATTGGCTACTTTATGCCGACGATGCTACTCTTCTAATGATAGTTCTCTACATTATGTTTTTTTCCGACCACGCATCCACACACACAGACACCAAAATTTTTTTATGGAAAATGGATGTAAATACCTAAGAGTAATTAGTATAGGACAATAAATAATTATTCATTAGAATCCGGTAGGGTTATCTACCCCAAAAAGCTCTCTAGAATAATTCTTTGTAGTAGTTAAAAACTGTATGAGTGAGTCAAGACAGACAGACCAACGGACAAAATGCAAAAAATAGTACGTTTTTAAATTTTAAAAATCGCACTTTCCCGAACATATTTCTCTATAATACTTCAATAAAATGAATAAGTTGTCAAATTATTCAGTGTGTTAAGACAGAACTAAATATTTTAAGGGTATGTTGGAATGACTAAAACAAATCGAAAATTCTTGTATCTACGGTTAGGAACAGAGATATGTATAATTGTATAGTATAATGTTTGGTTTCTTGTCGATTACTAGATACCTACAAAGTATAGTAATAATAGTAAATTAAATATTATGTGTACGTTTAATTACAATTTTTCAAATTAAATGAAGTGTACAAATTGCGTTCCTTGCATTTATGAACAAGTAGCACACTTTGAACTCTTTTAAAGATCCCTTTTTTTATTGGATAATCTGTTGTATACTTCATATTATCCAGAGACAGCGCAGGCAACACTTTTTGAATATCTTCAGAAGAAAATAATCGAGAAATTTAAGATTGGGAATCGAACAGATCACGATACAGGGCCTCTTCTTTGAAAATAGCTGTATATAGAACACCAATTGTGATCATGATCAAACTTATGCTACAGGGTTGTCAGTGATAATTGAGCTCTGTTGTCGACTGAGCACTGCGCTTATCTTCAAGATTTTAAATAATCGAAGTCTATTAATAACTATTTTTGTTTTTGTTTTTAAACAAAATAGAAGAGAATCCAGCCAAATGTTAGTTTTTTATTTATTTCTTTCTTTATTTTCGCATAACGTTTCGCTGAAACAAGTCAGCTTCTTCAGATAAAAAGTTTAAAATTGTTCCAATGTTTGTTTATGTGATGGAATACTACTTATCTACTAATGACTTTATTGGACTGGCAGCGAATCAGCTCTCATGGCCATCTAATGCGGCCGAAGTTCATTTAGACAATTTCAAATTCATGTGTACACTTTTTATTTTATTTTATTAAAAACTAGTTAGTAGTCAAGATATTTCCTTTTATTTTCTTACAGGTACATTTATTAAAGCTTTTCAAACTTTTCTTAGTGCCTTTGACCATGGAAGAGATTTTTCCTAAACTTACGAAATCACTACAACTCTAATCAGATCTCTGCCTTAGGCGAGTTTACTGAGCAGCTCCTTTCTATTTTTAGTTCATTCCACATCTGGAAATGTAACATTTAAATACCCTGCATACAGAAATTACTGTGATTAAAATACAGTTTGTGTAATCGGAATGGTAGGTTTGAGTATTTTGACGATTAAAATTCATACAAGAAAACTCTAATAAAAAGTATGCTTAATGACCGATACAGTACAGATTATGTTTAATTAGAAAACGGATATTTCACCGCCTTGTCATTTATATGCCACGTTTCTTGATACGTAACATAACAATTACGGATAATGGATGTTTGTTGATAAATTTTGAAATTAAGTTTTAAAATTAAGGCAGTTATATTACATGTGTATCTGTTTGAAACAGTCAGAAATTATTATACCTTCTCATGTGGTGATATTTGCAAATTAGTAGGAAGTCTATTAGTAATTATAAACTAATGTAGAGAAGTTCGTATACAGCTATTATTAATATCATGCTTGAGTGCTAGTTGACCGCGGGCTTTCGCGTTTCTGTAATTATGATTATGTCCCGCTTTTGCATAAGGGGAAACTACGGGTTCTGTAGTCAAACCTTTAACCGCATGACTTATCGTTAACAGAAATTGTAAACTTTAAAGGAAATACCGGAAACTAGAAAATAACTCTTTATTTAAGGGTAATGTATCATATAATAATACACTCGAAACTAACACTATATATATTTATGATTACACGTAACGTTAACAGAATGACGCGGTGTGTTTCGTACAACGGAACATTAGTTTAAAGTAGATATGGTAGTGGTAGTGGAAAAAAAATGATGGTATATGTGTACGCCCTATTAAAACCGACTTAGTTTTTATTCTAAATCAGAGCACGTATCTAGACGTATTGGAAGCTCAAATAGATTTAGTTGAAAGGGGTAAGATTTTTATAGCACTTGCCACAAATTACTAAATTTCATGGCATGAATATATGATTTTCTGCTATAATCTTGATGACCTGATTTAAGTCAATCCACACTGATATTTCTTTATTTGGATAATTTGATTTAGTGATATGGTATAAAATATTGTTCTGAAAAACATCTTTTTGAGAAGCAAATTTAATTTTTAAAGTTATATTGCTTCTAAGAGAACAAACGAAGCGCGCAACGAAATTTGAAGTGGACGAGGGTTGCCTCTTTTATACCCTGATTATATACTATTGCGTTTAAAATTAACGAAATACATTCATTGATCCAAATGTGTAAGAACAACTTGTAGTTTTCTGTACTCATGTTAAGGAATTAAACATGATACTTATAAAAACCCGGAGAACAATATTAATACGTAATTACGTGATGTTTCTCATTTATTGTTCAAAGCAAGTGAAATACGTCACAATGGAATTTATACAACGAATACCGACTCTTACTAATTTCACACGAGAATGAAATCCACTCTTTGAGGAGACGCCTGTAAAGGTTTTACTGCAAATGTCTGCTACCCATCGCGTTTTAACATTTATAGGGAACTTTGATACATCACAAGGCTTGTTGAACCTTGTTGCGATAATTCCAATTATAAATTATATTTTATATAAAATCACATTTAAAAAATAATGGTACATGTGAAATTGTTTCAAAGTAGAAACGTTCAGATTTACGTTGATCAAAAAATTTTATCGTTATATATTTACAACTCCCAATTATGTTTTTTGTTACTCTTTTATTGTAACAAAAGAGTACCTACTCGAAACCTTCCACGTATACCTACCTACTTTGACAACCGCAATTTTTATATAACATTAATCATAATAATAATAACCGCAACAATGTAAAGGGTTTGAATACGTTGATGAAAGTACAATCATTATGCGAAGGGGAAAAAAGGCGAAGCAGTAAATATGCTTGTTTTTGTTCTTCCAATTACACCTATCGATATTGTCATAATTTCATTCATAATTGAGCAGAGGCAGTGCTAATGTCTTCTAGAACCGACCATCAAATGCGAACTCTGTGCTATATCCTACCGAAGGGTATAATGCAGCGGAAATTCATCGTAGAATAAGCAATGTTATAGTCATGCAGTACGCACTGAGTTTATAATGAAGGTAGTCAGCGGCGGGTATGAGGCCAGATTAGTTTTCTGTTCGGTTCTCGGAAAAGCTCAGTTATAAAAAATAATCACGGATGATTACAACGTCAACGCACAGGATAATAGAGGGGATACTTGGATTCAGTTCATATCAAGTTCAGAAAAAAATTAAAGCAATGGATCCAAACAATCAATCCTTCAACAAAACCTAATGGCTATCATGTGTTGAGGACGAAAAGGTGCGTATTATTACTGGAATTTATGGAATCTACGAGGGTTCAACGTATTCGTAGAGCTACACAGCAGAATAAAAACGGCTGCAGCGATAGAGCTTTTTCTAATAACTAAAAACACTTTTTTCTTTATCGATCTGTTTCTTGACTAGAATGGGGTCACTATGATGTTTATAAGAAGAATTTTTTTGGATGATCCATTAAAACACATCCATTCTTAGAATATGGAAAGAGTGGTGGTGTACGCATCTTGAAATGTTCAAAGAACAGTGAAATGATACATCAGGTCAAAGCCCTCCACGCTTAGAGGCTAATTACGTGTGACAAATGTAGAACTGTTCCGATTTTGTGTTATTTATTGTCTGGAAACTAAACAAAAACTGCGCTAAGTGCCAAAGGACCATATAAACAGTATGAAGCTATAAATCAATTAAAACTGATTGATAGACATTATTTCAGAAAGAAACCATCTGCTTATGTTAATAGATCGTTTGGTGTTGGAGCACACAAATTAGAAATATTAGCAATAAATATCACACAATATGGTTCACCAACAATCTCATAAAATTTTCACTGAAAGAAAAATTTGACCTCTTACTAAATTTTGCTGTCATAACCACCTCAGAAAATGAATTTTGAAACGATGTGCAACAAAAGTTAACTTTTTTTTCTAACCACTGTGAGATGCAGAACCTTCGTTTATTTGTTTTTCTCAAATTTCTCAAATTTGGTTTTGACACTTGGTTCAGTTTATTTATTAGCCTTGTAATCCACGCACGTAGTGTTATTAATCACTCCAATCAATTGACCTTATGTGATTTTTGTTTTACACATGATCTTTGAATTAATTATTTAGAAGAAAGGAATAAATTGTATTGTAATAATATGATTGCCAGAATAAATCTGTGTTTGCACCTATCTCTATTTGTTTTCAACGCAACGCCACGGCATTGACCAATTTGAAAGCTTGACCACCACTTTAGGAAATTTGATATGCCTTAGTTGAAAAAGAAAAATCTCAACACGAGTCAGAATTAAGTAAACTAGAGGTATTTGTATAGTGGATGTTATGTAAGGGTCAGATATAGATCGCTAAATTTTTCTATGTAGCCGCGCTCGGCATCTTTTATCGTAAATTAGTCTCAATTGTTTTATGTTAAATATTGAGGAATAAATTAAATGAATGAAGAAATCAGTGAACTCAACCAAGGTCGTTTTTCTTTAATAAACAATGTATACATAAAATATATTATCTCCGAATGAATTAAAATCAACAAAAATTTGCGTCGCTTGAATATACCTATTGAAGGTAAATTTGAACCCATCTCAGCGTTCAGCGAACTTTTATTTGGAAAAACTCTGAAGAAAAGGCGTATTATTAATAGCATGAAATTTCTAAATGGGATCTTACACAATAATATAGACTGCCCAGTGCCCACTCATTCTGTCGATGCTTAGCTTCCACGTCCCACAGCGTTCTTCCAGATCCAGAACTATGTTTTATGTCCCGACGCCCAAAACAAATATGCTAACCAGAACACCCACATTTAATATCTCACGTAATTTTAACACTCACTGCACACAAAACGACGATATAGACATAAATAACTCAACGTTATTGGAAGTCGTAAATTTAGCTGTCTTTAGTTTTAATTAATTCAGTTACAGTCTATGTGGTATAGCATAGTTTTCTTTATTTTTTTCTTTTATAATATTTTTGTGTTACATTATTATTATTACTACAATATATTACAGTTAGTTTAGTTATAAGCGAATACGTTATGTATTTATTCTATAAATGGAATCTTTTTTCTGTTGAATATAAAACGTTATTATTATTATTATTATTATTATCTGATCGAGGACAATATTGTAAAGGAGAATGTCGTAGAAGAAAAATTAAGTGTAAATAAGTTTTGTCAACGGAGTGTAATATTTAAGAAGAAGAAGAAGTACCTTTCAACAATTTGTTTACCAGGTCTTTACCTGGTGTTATATGAAGTATGGACTACAACTTCAAACCATATTCAACGTTAGTGTGGTTTAGTTCTATCAAAGCGTGTTTAGAAACCGTAAGTGAATTTCATGTTTAATTATTGTACTTGTGTACATTCACCTTTGCCGATGGAAATATTGAAAAAAGGATTAGTTGGAATCCGCAATTAACGTAAAGTTGAGCATCTGTCCGCAAAGGCAATCCTTTGTAAAACTTGTTTATATTCATCCTGTTTTGTCATGTAAATCTTACTTTTAAAATTGTTTCTCCTACGTTAATTGATAGCCCTTATTAATAGATTTATATTTTTGTTTAAGAACGTCACATTTTCTTGTATGTAATAATATGCCAACTGTAATTGTAACTGAAAAGGTTAGATTTTTATTTGTAGTTTAGATAATTACGAGTAGATACCCGCTTGAAGCTGAAACGTCACGTCGAAAGAGATAAATATTTTTACCAACCAGCAATTGTAGAATTTCTTGTTTATCTGCAAGTTCCATCAGCTGTTAGATATAAGGGACCGATAAATAATAAACGGGCAGGTACATGACTTTCAGCTAGTAGACGATCACCAAAAACGACTTCTTCGGAACAGGACTTGAGAATAATAACCCACGCCCATTCTAATGAGCTAGTTGAAGGAAACCTTCTCGCGTTTATGTTACGGCACATATCCTAACAAGAATTCGTGGATAAAGATAAATTTTTAATAGATTTGGGGAAACGGAGAATAAATCTTTAAATGTACCCCAATAAAATCAAAAGAATAAAATCTTTAGTGTTAGTAAACCGTCGCAGAGTTAATAAATAATTGGGATATCAAATTAAAGGAAACAAAATTTATTATTTATTAATATCTACGATATCTTGCGTTATTCTATTTCTGATCATTTTATAACCCGCTTCAGTGCAATGTTGAGAACTAAATGAATGTTTGCATTTATTTATACTATAGGAGCTAAGCAATAGGTAAGCATACAATCTATTCGTCTTGAATTACTATGTTGAGCTATACACACGTACCTACACGGTCACTGGTCAGACTCAGAATAAAGAAGTTTATTTGGTAATTGGTTTCACTTTGAATTAGTTTACATTCATGCAGTTCTACACAACAATATTTCTCCCTAGAAACTCTATTCTATGCAGACATTTTCGTTATGCTATCCATTCAGTAAAAATTGAGTAATATAGAAAATTTATAGAATTAAGGATCTCATTAGGCATTGAAATGCTAAAAGAATCCGATTTCAATTTTATTTGATTTGTAATCAAACAAGCAAAGCTTTAGGTAACGAATGTAAGCCAACTGATTGATTGAGTAATCACCTCAATTGATGCCAGCTTTGGATTTCGAATTTAACGAATTATTCATTCTTCTGAGAAATTTAAAATCACTATGAAAGTTTTACCTTTTTGAAATATTTTGTTGAAAGGCAACGTAAAAGCTTTTTCAAAGAATAAGATTGTATTTTTAATCGATGAACTTGCTTAAAAAGCTTTGTAACATGCGATCGTAAATTCTTTATTGCAAAATTAAAACCTACAAAGAAGTATGTGTGCTGTTTGTTTTTCTTTTCTTTTAGGTTTTGTATTGTACAGAATCAGGAGTATCAATTTATTGGTAACGAAAACCGTCTCAGTACCGACTTTGTGAAGTTTCGCCTGAAGCACACCAAAGGTCATGGCGACATTTTTGTACTTGAGGGGGAGGGCACTGTTTAATGTTTATATATACTTAAACCTGTTTCTTATTTATTTCTTCGATTACATAAGGTAATGTGCACTGCATAAATACATAATTTCCTTTTAGAAATCTGTATTCTATTTGTTGACATTGTGCAGTTCACTTATAAATATACAAAGTACGGAAAGTTATATAAATATCTGAGAGTACGTTAAAGAAAACAAGTGCTAGAAAGATCAAAGCACTTTGTAGCTTTACACATTTATGAACAAAGAAAGTTCGGTAGCAACAAAACTTATAAAGTTTGCAGAATGTTGATGAAATTAATATCACCTCAGGCAACGAATGAATTTCTAAATAAAAATTTCAAAACTTTTTTAATCATTTACAGCAACTTTTAAAAGTTTTAATCTATGATGTATACTTGATCAGCTTCCTCATCGAAACTAGTTTTAAAACTATATTTTTAGCGGTTCGTTTATAACTGTTTCATTTTTTAATTAAATTATTAATTGGCATAAACGTAAAATATTCCGGAATTTGTAATTTCTTCGATAAAGTAAAGTCCATTGAGTAAAAATAAATATGTATTATTCATAAAAAACCTTCCCCGTGTAAAGTTTATTAGTGTATTAGTGCGTTTTAATAATTTTTCTACAATTTCCCGTAAGTATTGGTTGGGTTTTACGCTTTTCTTCCTTTTTCTCCATTCCTCTTGGTGAGTTCCTTGATTTTTAACTTCCCCCTTTACAGCTTGTGTTTTAGTTTTTCAGTAGTGATGCCTTGTTACCATACTTAAGTCCTTTATACGATGGCTCTGAAGGGCCATGTACAAATACTTTTTGCAGGGCAAGATTAAAAGTTGCAGTGCAAGATTAAAAGTTGCAGTGCAAGATTAAAAGTTGCAGTGCAATATTAAAAGTTGCAGTGCAATATTGAAAGTTGCAGTGCAATATTAAAAGTTGCAGTGCAAGATTAAAAGTTGCAGTGCTAAATTAAATGCTAATTAAAAACTTAAGACGTTTAAACCTACATATTGTAATAGGAAATGCCAGTCTAAGTTACCACAGAAGACATAATGCAGAAGCGACACTCCCCGATCCCGCCAAAACAAAATTTGTTGGCGCATGTCGCGTCGCCATACTTTTGTTAGTACAATCAAAGAACGTATTATATAGCGTTCTTTGGTACAATTTATTAAGGTGCGTATAGACTTGCGAGCCGAGCCGCTCATTTCAACAATCTCGCTAGTGTGGACGGTGTGTTGAACGTAGTTTGAGCCGAGCGCGAGTCGCTCGTTGCGAGCCGACTTTTGTCGGTTTTTCTTGGGAGCACAGAGGGATTCTCGGTGTGAGTTTGTACGGCGAAAAAGGCGCTTGCAATTTTTAACGACTTTTTTAACGTATTTAATTGAAAACAAAGGAATGGCAGCCTGGAGCGATCACTAATGCTGAACTTCATGTCCAACATTAATTCCGTACTAGTCCGTTTTTTATACATCTCACTTCGCCAATATCGACGGGGTCTCTTTTTTTACACAAATTATCAATTAATATAGCTGCGCCACTTGCAACCATCAAAGTAAATACTGCTTCTCGTTCAACCATCTTTACTGAAGTGCTCAAGATTTGCTCGCGTAAAAAGGTGGATCACGTAGTGCTCGCGAGCGGCTCGCGTTAACATTTTTTCGAGGGCGGCTCATGAGCGCCTCGTGAGCCGCTCGGCTCGCAAGTCTATACGCACCTTTATATCATAACGGTAACATAACATGTAAAGTCTGTCTCAAAGTATATCGTCTTGAAGTTTACCTCATTAAAAGGATTTATTTTCTAATCTGCAGTTGATAAACACGTTTTAAATTCCCACCTGATTCCCTGATTGTGATAACAAAGGGGACCTCTAGGTATTTTATGACAGGGCAATTTCAAGACGATATACTATATGAGACAGACTATACTTAAATTTATATTATATATTGTTACAAAGATTGCATTGGTTAAGGCGGGTATGACTCATCCGCCGGAAGTTTCGAGAAAGCCGCGCGCGATGACTTACCGTTCCTTCTAGAATTTTCGAGAGCAAATGCGGACTTGTATAAATAATGCCGCTCAATTATTACGAGTCAGTTGATAGTTCACAGTTTTACAGTTTAACGCGTTCGCGAAGTTTAAATGTGATTACCTTAAACGTTGATTAGGTTAGACTTTTTAGTGATTAAATATTAAGTGTGATTAAAATAATTAGTGAACCTCTAGTGTAAATAAAGTGATTAATTCTTAAGTTAACAGCTAAGTACCTATTCGTAATTAGAAATAAGTGATTAATAATTAGCGTGTAAATAAATAAATATTCGACTTGGTTTCTTAAATAAAGTTTCGTTACAATTGGTGTCAGGTGTGGGGTTAAAATGAAGAAGCTAAGTCAATTAAAGGTTGCTGAATTGAAAGTAGAGTTGGAAGACAGGGGATTGGACACTACCGGTGTAAAACTCGATCTTGTGGAACGATTAAAAGAAGCAATAATCAATGATGGAAATGATCCGGAAAATTATTACTTTCAGTCCGAGAATGAATTATTATTCCAAAACATCGAGAAAACATTAAAGGAGGAATTAAAAGAAAGTTCCACGGCATTAAGGGAAGAATTAAAAGAAAGTTCCACAACATTAAGGGAAGAATTAAAGGAACTCGCCGAAAGCTCTAGAACGATCGAGAGAAACATGGAAGAAAATTCGAAAATATTAGAATTTAAATTCGATAGAAAAATCGAGGCAGTTCTGGAAAATTCGGTGGCTTTGGAACATAAAATAGGTGCAATAAAAGAAGAATTTTACAAGTTCCGGGAACTGGAGAGACGCTGGGATAGTCGACATATTGAAAACGAGAGGCATCAAATAATGGAGACTGATGCGCCCAACGGTGAGGAACAAGTAAGTAGAATCAGTGAAGTGCATGAGCCCACAATTCGACGACTGGATGCAGCAGTAAAGCCACCTACATTTGATGGGAAAACAACCTGGGAAAACTACTTCATCCAGTTCGACGCTGCTGCTGTGTCGAATGGCTGGAACGACGACCAAAAGGCTGTAGCATTGACAGTCGCCTTGCGCGGAGAGCCACTGGATGTTCTTCAGACACTCCCTCCTGCTCAACGTAAAAGCTACGGCCACATAGTGGAACGTTTGGAGACTAGATATGGGCATGCTCATATGGTAGGAGCTTTTAGGATGCAGCTCCGGAATAGGAGTCAGAAGTCTGGAGAAAGTTTGCAAGAGTACGAGGCGGATGTTGCCCGTCTGAGTCAAATCGTGTACAATAATGTACCTGATTCTGTACTGCAAGAATGGGCAGTAGAGAGGTTCACGGATGGATTGCGTGATCCCGAAATAAAACAGGCTTTGTTCTTGAGCCGTCCTAAGACGTTAACAGCTGCGCTCGCTCAAGCGCTGGAGATGCAAGCGGCTATACAGGCAGTTAAAGGGCATGGATACGTCAGAACCGTGGAATCGGAAAATGCTGACCAGCTGGCAGAGAAAATAACTGCAACTATGACCGAAATGATCGAGAAGAGGTTCCAGAAGCTAGAAGGCACCGTGAATCTTTTGAAAAACAACAAGGAAGTCCGCTGCTGGAATTGTGGTGAAGTGGGCCATATCCGAAGTCGCTGTAAAAAGCCTATCAGGAGAGGCTATGGCAGAGGTCCCTCAATGGAACAGCAGGAAAACTAAAAAAGGTCGGCGTCAAGGGGCAAACGTCGACCTCTCATAATAGAGCCCTAACAGCATGCATATCCTTTTTAAATAACATAACTCCAAAGTCGATTGTTGTAGATGCTTTCGTGGATGGTTCACCAGTTAGGATGCTTGTGGATACTGGAGCTACGAGAACTATCGTGGGACCAAATGTCGTCAAGAAGAAACTCTCCACTACCAGATGGGGACTGCGTACAGCAACTGGAGATGCTGTGAAGATTTATGGAGAAGTGACTGTGAATATTGCATTTGGAAACTTTTGCATAAATGAAAAGGTTCTGGTAGCTGAGATTCAGAGTGAACTCATTTTGGGCATGGACATCTTGACGAAGTATGGCTTTAGGATGGATCTACAACAAGGAGTGATCCATGTTAATAATGAGGAACTAGTGATCCATCCACAAAAAGAGTGTGAATCGCGAGTGATTTTGTGCAAGGACACAGTGCTAAAGGACCGAACCGAAGTTATGGTCGCGGGTTGTTTGGACGGAGACTTTACTGAGGGCAGTGTTATGCTTCTCGAGCCCGCGAGTGATAAACAAATGGTCGGTCGCGGTGTTTTAGTCGGTAAAGAAGTGTTCCGATGTAAAAAGACAATTCCGGTTCGTGTGATGAATGTCAACTATCATCCAGTGACTTTGCGGAAAGGCACTGTTCTTGGAGAATGTTCAAGTGTTTCGTGCGTGATTCGTCAAGTTAGCGGTGTAGACACTGGAAACACGGTTAATAAGAGCGGTGCATCCCAAATTCTGAATCAACTTTGGCCGAAGGATTCCCGCTTGTCAAAGGAGCAGCAGAAGAGGGTGAAAGAATTTGTAGCTCGATTCCAAGACGTATTTGAAAGCAAGAATGGCTCCAAGGGAAAAACTAATCTCGTGCAGCACAAAATCAATACTAGGAGTGCACAGCCTATCCGACAGTCACCTAGAAGGCTGCCACTTGCCAAGCGAGAGGAAGCCGAGAAGATAATACAAGACATGGAATCTGAAGGTGTCATCGAGCCGTCGAGCAGTCCTTGGGCGTCACCGGTGGTATTAGTGAAGAAGAAGGATGGGTCGACGCGATTTTGTGTAGATTATCGTCGTCTTAATGACGTGACCAAGAAAGACAGTTATCCTTTACCGAGAATTGATGACACCTTGGATACGTTGTCTGGCTCCAGGTTCTTTTCTACCCTTGATCTGAAGAGTGGTTATTGGCAAGTGGGCGTAGCTTCTGAAGATCGTGAGAAAACGGCATTCACAATTGGAACTGGATTATGGCAATTCACAGTAATGCCATTTGGTTTATGCAACGCTCCGGCCACCTTTGAACGGCTAATGGAGTCCGTATTGAAAGGATTATCGTGGAAAACGTGTCTGGTATACCTGGATGACATAATTGTGGTAGGGGAGACGTTTGAAGACCACATGAAGAATCTCGAGGAGGTATTCCAAAGGCTTCGCTCGGCCAATCTCACGCTTTCCCCGAAGAAGTGTCACCTTTTTGAGAAAGCTGTCCAGTATTTGGGACATATCGTTTCCGACCAAGGTGTTGCCGTTGATCCGGAGAAAACTAAAGCCGTAAGTGAATGGCCAGTTCCAAAAGATAAACATCAAATCAGAAGCTTCCTTGGACTGTGCACCTATTATCGTCGCTATGTGCCTGGATTTGCTACCATCGCTAAACCGCTAACCCGTCTCACTGAAGATGGCAGAACGTTTATGTGGACCGAGGAATGTGAAGCGGCGTTTCAAGAGCTGAAGTTGCGACTGATCAGTGCCCCGATTTTGTGCTATCCTCAAGCCGAGGGTGAATTTATATTGGATACGGACGCCAGCAATGTTGCGATTGGAGGCGTACTTTCGCAGAAACAAAATGGGCAGGAAAAAGTGATTGGGTACTTCAGCAAGGTTCTGTCAAAACCAGAGCGTAATTATTGTGTGACGAGAAGAGAACTTCTGGCGGCTGTGAAGTCCATCGAGCATTTCTATAAATATCTGTATGGGAGAAAATTCCTATTAAGAACAGACCATGCAGCTTTGAAATGGTTACTGAACTTTAAGAGTCCAGAGGGTCAAATTGCAAGATGGATCGAGAGACTTCAGGAGTACGACTTCAGAACTGAGCACCGAGCAGGAACCAGTCATCGAAATGCAGATGCATTGTCTCGGAGACCTTGCGGATTAAATTGCAACCATTGTAATCGAGCAGAAGAAAAGATGGGGTCAATTTGTGCTACTACTTTGGTGGATGACTTTTGGCAACCTGCTGTCGTTGCTCAAGAGCAAGAGGCGGATCCTGATCTACAACCGATTGTGGAATGGAAGAAGAATGGAGATAGACCCAATTGGCAAGAGGTGGCGCGACACTCCCCCAATGTTAAGGCGTACTGGGCACAATGGGATTCCTTGGTGATGGAGGATGGTCTTCTTAAACGAATCCTGGAGAGTGACGATGGGCAAGAGCAGAAAAGGCAATTGCTGGTTCCGAGAAGCAGGGTCGCGGAAGTATTGAAGCAACTTCACGAGGAAGTTGGTGGAGGTCACTTTGGATCGAAGAAGACGTTGGAAAAGTTGCGCCAAAGATTTTATTGGGTCGGTTGCAAGAAAGATGTAGATGAGTGGTGCAAGAAGTGCACCGTCTGTGCCGCTAGCAAGGGACCTCATCGACGACCAACAGCTCCAATGAAGCAGTATAATGTGGGGAGTCCATTTGAGCGAATTGCAATTGACATCGCTGGTCCGTTTCCTGAAACTGAACGCGGCAACAAATACATTCTGGTCGCGATGGACTACTTCAGCAAATGGGTTGAAGCTTACGCTTTGCCTAACCAAGAGGCCGTTACTGTAGCTGAAGTATTGGTTAATGACTGGATTTGCCGTTTTGGAGTGCCACTAGAATTACATTCTGACCAAGGAAGAAATTTTGAGTCTGCTGTTTTCCAGGAAGTTTGCAAAGTCATGGACATCAAGAAGACCAGAACGACGGCTTTACACCCACAGTCAGATGGAATGGTCGAAAGAATGAACAGAACAGTTAACAGGTATTTGTCCAAAGTGGTATCTGCCAATCAACGAGACTGGGACCAACATCTCAACTTCTTCCTTCTGGCGTATCGATCATCCATCCATGAATCCACTAAGCAAACACCTGCTAACGTCATTTTTGGTCGAGAACTCCGCTTGCCGTGTGATTTGAGTTTTGGTAGTAAACCTGGTGAAGATTTGGCTGGCGAGGGCTACGTGACCGGCTTAAGAAGGAAAATGGATAGCATTCATAACCTAGTACGATCAAATCTTCAATGTGCAAGCGACCGAATGAAACAAAATTATGACGTTCGAGCTCAAGAAGGGGGTTACCAAGAAGAAGATTTGGTTTGGCTTTATAACCCTCAAAAGCGTCGTGGTTTGTCCCCCAAGCTTCAGAATAACTGGGAGGGTCCATACAAAGTGGTAAAACGAATTAACGATGTCATTTATCGTATTCGTAAAATGCCAAATGGAAAGCCGAGAGTTGTCCATTTTAATAGACTAGGACGTTATAACGGGAACAATCATGCGGATGGTGTACGCAGAGTAACGGAACAGAGGAAGGAAGTCTCATACGAAGAGTTTCAGAGGATGTATGGAGATAACAAAGTGGCTTCATTCGGCGTAACCATTGAGAGACAACAAGACCTCTTCACTCTGTCGTCAGAATATTCACTTGCTCATTGTGTGGCGGCCGATCTCCGCATGTCCCGTGGAATTGCTTCCGTTTTCAAAGCGAAGTTTGGTCAAGTAGAGAAGCTGCGAGAGTTTGGCCCACGTGTCGGAAGAGTGCTATGGTTAAGGGATCAGGAACGATTCATTTACTACTTGGTGACAAAGAAGTTATCGTCTGGAAAACCTGATTATCGAGAAATGTGGAATTCGTTGCTTGATCTAAAAAGAAGAGTGTTATGGAGTGGCATAAGGAAGATCGCAATGCCCAGAATTGGCTGTGGTTTAGACGGTCTCGAGTGGAGGAAGGTCCGGAATATGCTGGAGGAGATATTCCAGGGAACCGGTGTGCAAATCTTGGTTTGCAGGTTTAACCCGAAAAGTATCCCCACTCCGGGAACGGTGGATTGTCGGCGGACAGCGTTGCGCGATCTTGGACATGGTTTACCAACGATAGCTAATGAATTTCGAGACGAAATTGGTTTTAATGAGGGGGCAATGTTACAAAGATTGCATTGGTTAAGGCGGGTATGACTCATCCGCCGGAAGTTTCGAGAAAGCCGCGCGCGATGACTTACCGTTCCTTCTAGAATTTTCGAGAGCAAATGCGGACTTGTATAAATAATGCCGCTCAATTATTACGAGTCAGTTGATAGTTCACAGTTTTACAGTTTAACGCGTTCGCGAAGTTTAAATGTGATTACCTTAAACGTTGATTAGGTTAGACTTTTTAGTGATTAAATATTAAGTGTGATTAAAATAATTAGTGAACCTCTAGTGTAAATAAAGTGATTAATTCTTAAGTTAACAGCTAAGTACCTATTCGTAATTAGAAATAAGTGATTAATAATTAGCGTGTAAATAAATAAATATTCGACTTGGTTTCCTAAATAAAGTTTCGTTACAATATCTATTATATATTCGAAGTGTCAAATTAAATCTTGCACTGCAACTTTTAATCTTGCACTGCAACTTTTAATCTTGCACTGCAACTTTTAATCTTGCACTGCAACTTTTAATCTTGCACTGCAACTTTTAATCTTGCCCTGCAAAAAAGTATTTGTACATGGCCCTTCAGAGCCATCGTACCTTTATTTCAATTCATCTAGTTGTAATTTTACTTCATTAACATGTAAGTACTCAATTTGTAATTCGCTTACACTTAATCATACATTATTTTAGATATTAATCTTAGCCTGATGATGATTTTTTCTGAATCGAAACATGTCGCTACGTAAATCACCTTGTCAACTTATTCAAAAAAAATTACATGGAGAAGGTTTTATGTGAATATTTATAAAAATAAAAGTATTTATTGAGCTTTTCTACAATATATCACCTCCCTTCCAAATTAAAATAGAAATTGATTCTGTTCATTCCATTCAAAACGTTATGGAAAATAATTCACGAAATCATAATGCTTCTACAACCTTCTTTTTGATGAATTTCACAAAATTCATTTAAAAAAATGGTCAACCAAAAAAAGCGTCATGATTGAGTAGATTGTTCTTATGTCCTAATAATTTGTAAACAGTCTGCCTTCGGTGAAACTGAAACGGTATGTCATTTAGCAACCAACCTTTTTAGTTGATTATTAGCATTTACATAAAGAAAAGAAATGGAAATGTCAAAATAACACTATCGAGGTCTTCATTCTGACCCAAAAATGGCCTTTAAGAATTTCTCTCGCCCCCATTATTAGATATATTTTGGTATTTACATGCAAGTTCACTTTTTCTGCTGCTTCTGCCAAACTCGGGAGTTTCTACTTCATTCCATTTGGCTATAATGATCAAGACCACATCATCAAAATTTAGTGAATTTTACTTCTTAAGGATCCTGTTCTGTTCAATCCGTTGTTGGTGATGTGTGCTAGAGTCTCATTTTAATTAACTTGATTAACATTACCGGCATAACCAGTTCCCTTAATACCACATATTTGATCTGCTTATCTTATCATAGACCCTTTGAAAATCGATAAATACTGCGTATACCTTGGTATTATATTTGTAACACATTCTCTTGGTCTGTTTTAGGGCAAAAATCTGTCCCTCCAGAATCCACAATGGTATTCTACTGTTATACTTCATACATTTTCTTTTAATTTTAATTGGATATATGTTGTTAATATTTTATACACAATGCCTAACAAGACTATACCTCAATAATTCTGGTAGTATTCTTTTTCCCTTTTTTAAAGTCATCACAATCAAACCCATTTCCTAGGCCGGCCGGTTCAAATATCCATTATATTTAGATTCAATCTTTAGCACCTCATCATTATCATACTTTATTAGCTTTGACAGGTGTCTTCTTCTTCCCTTTTTTCTTCTTACCATAATATATTTTCTTTTAAATTTGGTGTTCAGTCACTTATGGCTGTTTTAATATCGTTTTTTGGCATTTTATTATATTTTTCTTCTAAAAATGATTTTGTTCTTCCTCCTCCTTACTTTCACATGTATGTTTAATAAGCTTGTTCTAATCTTGCCGATTAATATCTTTTACAAATGCAAAATATTCGCAAAACGTGATATTTATGATTTTCCGAAAATTCGGAAAAATATGAAAACCTAATTTTCACCACTTCGTTTGTAGGGGGGTAGCCCCTTCCCACTGAACACAGTACATCCATGAAACGTTTCTAAATGTTGCATAAGGGTTACAAATGAAACATTCCTAAGAAACATCTAAGACACATTACTGGTACATTCCTGTCGAAAGCGAATAAATGGTAATGTCTAATAAACGTTTCAATTGATATGTTACATAAAATACAAAACATACACATTACAACACGAACGTTTTAGATATGTATCCAAAAATACATCTTTGTGATGTATTTTTTGGAATGTGATAACGTATAACATTTTAGAAACGTTACAAATGTGATGTTTCGTTTGAAACAAAATAGTCATATCTCAAAGTTAACGTTACGGAGTTGTGTTTAGTGGTGTTGTACCAGAAACCTTATCAGTTGAAACATATCGTAAGAAACACATCATACACGTTTCGGTGTGAACGTTTTAGATATGTATCCAAAAATACATCTCTGTGATGTATTTTTTGGAATGTGATAACGTATAACATTTTAGAAACGTTACAAATGTGATGTTTCGTTTGAAACAAAATAGTCATATCTCAAAGTTAACGTTACGGAGTTGTGTTTAGTGGTGTTGTACCAGAAACCTTATCAGTTGAAACATATCGTAAGAAACACATCATACACGTTTCGGTGTGAACGTTTTAGATATGTATCCAAAAATATATCTCTGTGATATATTTTTTGGAATGTGATAACTAAAGCTAGGATGCCTTTTTTTATAAATGGACAAACATAAGGCAGACCCTATTTAAAATCCGTTTTAGATGCAAACTTTATTCTGCCTTTTTTGGTTTCTGTTAGTTTTATTGCGTTTTTTACCTTTTTTTTTTGATATTTTCGCGTAAGTATTTAGTACCTTTTCTGTAATTTTTTTTAAGTTTTTTGAAATGTAAGTAAGTATTTTTTAATTTTTAGATTTTATATAGGTATATTTTTCTGGGTAATTTCTAAGAAAGCAAATTGTTTGAAAGGGAAAGGAATTTGGTATACAAACTGAATACAAGCTTTGTCTATAATATTTAAACCTCTTACAACAATAACTCGGATGAGTAATTTTCCTTACTTTGAAATATTTCCCATTGTATTATTTCTACCTGCAAGCTGCACCTACATACAGTCTTTGTTGAAATTGCATCATTTGGTCATTATGCCGAGTTAAGCGTATTTTAATTAGCCCGAAAACTTTATTGAAAAAGAATACCAGCAGATAGCATTTATCAACTGTAATTACTTTTTCAAATAAATATTTGTTTGTCTATACTTAAATTGAATATGTATGTGTTGATTTTATCTCGACAGTTTTCGCTTTTCCGTGCCATTTTTCTCCTTTTTTGTCTTTTTAGATGCTTTTTTAAAATTATTTTTTATGCCTTTTTCCTGCCTTTTTGAAACTTTCGTTTTGTCTAACTATCCCAACTTTAGTGATAACGTATAACATTTTAGAAACTTCATTAAAAATGTGATGTTTCGTTTGAAGTCATCTTTCAAAGTTAATGTTAGGTACTTGTATTTAGTAGCGTTGTACTAGAAACCTATAAATCACTTGAAACATATCATAAGAAACTAAAAATACACGTTTCAATGTGAGTGTTTTACATATTTATCCAAAATTACAATTCAAATTACAATAGATTTATTCATCATAAGTAGTGGGTAATATTGCACATCTAAATGGCTTATTTGCCAGCGAGTCTGTAGCTCAGGTAGTTTGCGGAGCTGTTTTCTGAATTCCTAAACAAGCGACCGATGTTCGAATCCCACTTGAAGCAAAACGATTTTTCAGCATCACCGATCTCCTTCGAGTCTACACTAAGAGAATTTTGGGGGCCCTGGAGAACAAGCCACCGGAGTACATTGGGCCCTGTAGGGCGTGCGCACTGGGAAAAGAGCCCCTCAGAGTAGTTGGGGCTCTCGGTACCATAGTTTCTACCACATCTTATTTTTTTTATACTCAGGTATGTTTCAAATGAAACATATATGAGACATTTCAAATATTCACGTATGAAACATTTATAAGGACACATTTCTCCTACATTTCAATAAATTACTCTTCGATATGTTTCTTGAAACATATATGAAATGTTTCGATGTAACGTTTCTGTGTTGTTTCAAATCTAGGTTTCTGAAGGCGGACATTAAACATCTATGTTATGTGTATGATACGTTTCTGTCGCTGTTTCGGAGATGTTTCATGTTTCAGAGATACGTTTCTAAAACATTTCAGAAACGTTTTTTTGCACTGTGGGTTGATGGGACCAAAGATTAAAACAACCCGTCTGTATTTTGGACAATAAATCACTTTTATCGCATATATTCTGTATATGTTTTTCAAATGATTTAGATTGATAGAAATGTACACAAGATTTATTAAATATTTGTTTGAGGACATCTTCTAAACCACTGGTCACAAGCACAAGCATAATTTATGTTTGATGGAGCGCGAGTACATTTTCCCTTGAGTGTTAGAAAGTACCTACTTACATAGGAATTTATGCGAAAAGAGAAAGGAAGTGAAGGGGCTGTAATAGTTTAGCTAAAATATAACATGAATGTGTGACGTTTACCGATTTGACTATTCTAAATGAGGATTTTAGCAGTTACTTGTTAAGATAATAATATATGTAACTTGTTATGATACTTACTGGGAAGTTATGGGTCAAATTTAATTATGGGCGCACTAAATCAGAATTCAAAGCTATAATATTTTTAACGTCTTTTCCAGTTGGAAAGCGATGTGAATATTTCAATATCCTTGGTAAGGACTTTTATTATTTATTTTAGATGATATTTACTGGCACAAACTTCAAATAAACATTTTTTTATTCCTTCACAAACTTTTAATACAAGTTTAAGCGACTGCACCATTCAATAATCACTATAATTCCTTTGTTTTATTTAAAATTTGGCTAGCGTTAATAGTAAGGAAGCAATTTAGTTTCGTGTTTCAAATCATTTAATTAAATCTGTACAAAATAGGAAAATCTAATTTCGAACTATATTTAATGGGAAAATTTGTAAAATAAACAACTTCTGCTGAATTAGGGTTCTCTTTATCACTATATTTTATCAATTGGGATGTAATTTCTTACATTTAATTAAAAGTGAGGTTTTAACATTGAAAGTGCGAAAGCTCTAAAAAAGGTATGTATTGTACATAATTCGACTCAAATCGCCGACAGCCGCTTATTGTTTTTTTTGATCGTCGATCGAGGAGGAAAAAAATGTTTGATACTAAATACTGACGAACTTAAGGTTTGCCAAGAGTTAAGCTAAACTGATTTTATTATTATTAAACACGGTATAACCAAATTCGGTGTGAGTATAATTTAAATACAAGTTTCCCCGTACTTTTGTACTTATTTTTATCATTCCCTCAACGCGCTTATGAAATTTCTCTTTGATTTTCTTCCTCAGTGGTTTTCCACTTATACATCGTTTGCAGCAGAAATATCGATCAGAGAATATTAAACTCTACAACAGTAACTTGAAATAGTTGCAAATTTCCATTCGTCCAACAGCATCCGCTGTACATAGTGATAATATTCACCTACTCCACGATGTACTTCATTTCGTTTAATTACAATGAGAAATCCATTATGCAGAGATCCACGAAACGAGATGTCGTCTGCAATTCTATTTCCTTTGTTTCAATAAATTCATTATAGTTTATCGTGAATGTTGTCTAACAAATAGTTTACTAAAAATTCGTGTTTTATATTTCCTAGCAATATGTTAAACTTCTTGCCTTATAATCGGAAGCGAATTATGGAAAGCGCTTTCTCGAAATACGTTTCGCCAGAATATTCCCACTGCACATTATACTGCATGGAATTAAACAAGTTTCCGAAGTGTCTATTTAACTCCTGCATAATGTTTTATCTAAATGTTATTGGCGATAGCTGCTAACAGGTAACATAAGTAATATGGATTGACCTAGAAAGATTAGTGCCAATAAGAGAGATAGGAATATTACATTCAAAAGTCAATTAATTAGCTCACATTGTAAGATGTAAAACAAGTCAAATGTCAACACAATTAAAAGTAATGTGTGTATGTTGTCAAATCGTAAAGGTACCATTTAATAACGTAATAAGCAACATTTATAAATCCATTTTAATTAATCACTACGGTAATGCAAAATAAATTCTTATCTAATTTCAGTTAAATAGATGAATAAAGTACTCCAAGTAATTAAATCGATGAAGTTATGCGACTAGACGTGACAGAATTAGTGTTAATATGATCAAATATTATTTACCTCGATTACTCTCAATTATTACTCATAGGTATTGCCATTAACTAAATGAATAATGGGTAATTATTTAGAATGCGGGTCCATGCACCAAGCCGTTTCAACTTTTCCCCTATAAGAGAGTATTACTAGACAACTACTACCAATCAAGGCAAATTTTACGAAGCAGCAAAGAGTAGGTATGACAGCAAAAGCTACTAGATCGGTGGGAGTAGTAAAAAATATCTTAGTGCAAACTAAATGCCAGGAATGGAACACAAAAATCCATTTGTTAAAAACAATTACAAACGCTATATTACTCTACGGAGCCGAAATATGGGCGCTAAATTACCTACAATTAACCGAAAAGATACAAATACATTTCTTCAAGTCACTATTATAGTTACCTATAAATACACCAAACCATTATGTGCGACTAGAAACTGGACAGAGACAAATAGCAAGTGTAATTTGGAAAAGGACACTTACGCTATGGCAAAGAATCATAAACCTCCCAGATACGCGGTACACAAAGCTACTGTACAACCGACTTCATAAGTTAGACGAGCAAAACAACAGACGCTTTAAAGATAAATGGATATCATTAATACGCAAATTCTGTTTCAAATATGGAGATAAAAACTTGTGGATGAAGGGAAAATGTGGCGACCTAAAACCAGGTGATATTGCTCAACTAATAGACAATCTAAGTGTTGCCTTACATCAAGAAGACGTTAGTGCACTAGAGTTATCTAAATACAGTGATGTCTATCCTAAACTTAAAGTGCCTAATCTAAATTGGATGATGATAATTGAAAACGATCCAACCGCCAAATTGGAAAAATTGAGTTAATGGCACCATGCGACAGCCTGATATCCATTTTATGTGTGTAAAAGGTACCAAAAGCGTACTGCAGTTCTAGCAACATCTATTGAGTGAAGACCCAAGCGACTATTAGCTAAAAAGTCGTTTTCTTTTATAGAAAAAGATCCAAGTTGGATCTTTTTTATGCAATAAACTACTTTTCTTTAATTATTGAAAAGGATCCATCCACCAAAAAACCATTAAGTTTATGTTTTGGCACTGGGAAAAAAGCATGTAATCTTCATCACTATTTACTTCAACACTCCAACATTGCTATTGAAAAAAAAATTAAGTATGTGGTATATTTTTTAAAAAAAACGTGAGTTTTTACATTATCGCGATTACTCACGTTTTACAATTTGGCGCTTGGATCGTTTTCAATTATCATCATCCAATTATTGAAAAGGATCCATCCACCAAAAAACCATTAAGTTTATGTTTTGGCACTGGGAAAAAAGCATGTAATCTTCATCACTATTTACTTCAACACTTCCAACATTGCTATTGAAAAAAAAATTAAGTATGTGGTATATTTTTTAAAAAAACGTGAGTTTTTACATTATCGCGATTACTCACGTTTTACAATTTGGCGCTTGGATCGTTTTCAATTATCATCATCCAATTATTGAAAAGGATCCATCCACCAAAAAACCATTAAGTTTATGTTTTGGCACTGGGAAAAAAGCATGTAATCTTCATCACTATTTACTTCAACACTTCCAACATTGCTATTGAAAAAAAAATTAAGTATGTGGTATATTTTTTAAAAAAACGTGAGTTTTTACATTATCGCGATTACTCACGTTTTACAATTTGGCGCTTGGATCGTTTTCAATTATCATCATCCAATTATTGTGAACAATATTTGTGTTTAAATAAACCAATCGCAATGAAAAGAGTTATAAGTCAAATTAGAACGGCAAACAAACATATCCCGAGATTTTATGTATCAGGAAATTTACATAAAATAGATACTAGAGATAATTGCACAATATGTAACATGAACGTTCCTGAAAGTTTGTACCACTTATATGTCGAATGTCCGATTTACAAACCATTAAGGGATAAATATTTGCATAACTCCCAAACATTAGATATGAATAATTATATAAATCTATTTAAAATAACTGAAAAAACGTTAAACTTAATTTTTTATTACACTACAGAGCTACTAAACCTAAGATCATTTATCATAAATGAATAAAGTTTACTCTATTCCATGAAAAGATTACCTATTTATATGGTCTTAGGATTTAAGTACAACTGGGTAGATAACCTTAGATTACGTTATATGCACACTCCACGTTAACTTGTATTAGCTAAGTTTTTTTTTTAGGCTGTAAGTAGGTACAATATAACTTTATGTTACTTTTTTTTTAAACTGGACTTTATTTGACTTTTTTTGGTTTCTGTTTTAGTATATTTTGTAACCCGCTATCTAAGTAATACTACCTAAGTCTTTTTTATATACACATACATAAAACATGTACATGTTAGAAATTCTATGACCAAACTTCTTGTAATGGGACATCAAAAATCCCTATATACAATAAAATTGATTGATTGATTGATTGATACTAGACAACTAAGAAAAGCTTATTAAATACGGTGTAATACTATTATTAAAACAGGAAAGTTAATTATGGATTATAAGCAAACCCTGGAAGATAAGAGACTGATTTGTATTATAAATAAAATTGTAATAAACTTGGCGGAAGATGATGGAGACAGTAAGAATGAATTCAATGGTTAAGTCAATGATCACAACAATTAGAAAAATAGAAAGTATATTGATATTTTTAAATTTAATTATAATAAAATAATAAAATTAAAGTTGTAACACAAGTCGCGTTTACTTGCTTATTGCTCTAAGTGTTTAAGCATGCCCAATGTTTAAGGTAGGAATGTATGACTAAAATTATCTAGTTTGCTGCACAAAAAGCTCAAAAAACGGTTAATGCCTAAAAGATCTTATATATTGCGCACCTGAAAACGCCTTCTGAGACTGTAAAGAACAAAAAACAAGAAAATTTCATAGCATTGAAAAAGCACATGCTGATAAAGGGATAAAATGATTACCGTAATTTGGTTGCGATCATAGCTACACCATAGTAGTATGTGTGCAGTCTGTGACAATTAGAAATTCATTAGCAGTTACCATGGAATAATACAGCATTGCTTACCACAATGCGCACTACTCAGCAAAAACAATGGATGCAATCTCGATCCATATACCTTGCCACGCTATGACATGTCCAACGCAGTTTTGAGTTTTTGATCTATCAGTGTACACATGTTGGTATGAAGGAAATTCATTGCTGATGTTTTGGAACTTCTGTAGGTAAGTGCAGCGTTTTGTCGTTTCTTTCTTATATCTCATTAGGTCCTTTTCAACTCTTATTGCAGGCGTCATGCATGGAGCGAACTCCTTAGGTCTAGCAGTGTCGGCGGTCCCGTTTTTCAATACACTCTCGGAATTTCACCCATGCGGGTCGGTTTGTTCGATACGAATTCATATCTACGTTACGCATTAAGTCGTTTAGATGAAGTGGGAGGATAGAATTTTCACCATGTAATTCGCCGTTAACTCTTTCCTTCTCTACCAATGACGGTACTCCAGACCCGCAGTATAAACGTTTTACTGAACTGGCTTCATAGTGCTGACTTCGCAATCTCCAAAAACGAATACATTGAATCTTTTCTCGAGAGAAACTCAAGTCAATATTGTTTTCATTTTGCACTATTTGGTTGACCGTGGGTTGAAGGTGGCGACTTATTCCAGCTTGTTACTTCGGTGCTTATTTATGAGTCTGCAATCGTATGACGAAACAAAACCGATTTTGAATGAAACATTTTCAATTCTAAATTGAAACTGGTGTTGGTTGTGTATCAAATGTATATGACAGGGGTTTTTCTTTACTGCCACATTTTATTTAATCGTATATAAACAGGAAATACTCCAATAAGCAGGGCAAAATTATAATTAAGTAACACGTATTGTAAACAATCGAATAATATGAATAGAGCAGAATCCTGTTTGGTAGACAGCTCAGTCTATGACGACAAAACGTGACAACGCCAAGACTTCGTAAAACATTGCAAAATTTTGCAAATATGATTATTACACGAGATATATGAAATTTAACCTAAAAACTACATCCATAAAACTAACACATATAGAATTAGTTAGCTTAGGAATTACGTATCAACAAATAGGAATGAAAAACAACGATCAAACATGATTAACGTTATTGCCGTTCTCTATTTCATATTTAAATATAATATAAAAGCAAATATTTAAAATGAATGGTTGAGTAAATTTTTACATCTCAAACTGTATGGTGGTTGTGGTTGCAAATAAATTTGCGTTTAATCCAACTGACATGAATAGTGTTATAAAAATAATTAATTTTATAAAGTCAAACGCGGTTAGAAGTGTTGAAATTTAATAAAACCTGTTAAAATTGTGCAGGCCAGCAACGCTTCTCGCTTTAGTTCGTGCTACAGGCTTTGAGATAGGACATTCATTATTTCGAAATTGTTGGAAAATTTCGTGTTCAAAAGTGTACTGCCATCAACATTTTTCTAGCTTCAACATCTCATCTCCCTTACAGAGCTCCCTACTAAAGAATGCGATATGAGGATAACGGGATCCCAATATACAAGATTTTTTATCGCATACTTTAATCATGATGAAACGTACTTATGCACTGTGTTTTATTCACTTTCACTAAACTAAACTTTCTTACTAATCTTGAACAATAAACAATTGCAGAACACTGGATTATGTCTAGAAAGCTTTTCATGGTCCTGTTAGTGTGCATCGTGAAGTGTGTAGGAAAAGGAAAGAATGTTCTAATAAATGCGCATGCATGCATTTGAAATTCAAACATTCAATGATATCAAATTACGTGATTTTATCATTCCTCTATCTTAACAATTAATCCGTATTCAAGAATAATTAGGCAGCTAGTTGCTGCATTCCCATTTCCAATTGTATTTACAGAATTCCTATCATTTAACATTGATTTATCTAATATTACAGTCTTTTGGTCTCTTCATTTTTCTTCCGGAGACTGCCATAAAATAGTTTGTTTACAAGATCTTTATAGTTAAAACGATCATTTGGACATACTGTATAATAATTACCTATTTAATATACCAACACGGCTTCAAATAGAGGTATGTTTTATAAAATTTCATAAAAAATAAAAAATGCAAATACAAGTAATGTGTCTCACTCGATAGGGGCAAAAAAGTTAAAATCGAGAAACTGCCATAAATGATATAAAGAGTCAAATAAATCCTAACGACATCGACAGGTCGAAACAAAAAATACAAAATTCATCGGGATTTCGGGGATGATTTCGATCATCAAAACCTCCTACTGTCTACGGGCTTGCGGTACTTCTATTTAATGTTTCCACTGAGTCCACCACGTTTTATTCATTTATTTGTCTCAGCAAAGCGAAATTAGAGCATCCACTACGTTACGTGTTTTGCCCTGCATCTTATATTCCTAACACCTGTACCATTAACTCAATCCACTATCACCCCTAAATACTTAAATCCTTTCGCTTGCTTAACTTATGCTTCCTCGGGTATCATAATTTCAAACCGCGCTCTTCAGCTGTCGATTTTTCTAGGGGCACTTCCACTCTCCATTTCATATATTTTGCGTACACTCTTCTAAACATAAACTGAACATCATACGTATCTTACGATTGGATCGGCTTATCGTAACCAAATGATCATTTACCAACCCATTCCATACCATTTGAAGGCTGTTCGATGAGAGACTACATTCCTGTCGTAACCCATGAAGGCAATGGGTTCTCAAAACTTATGTTCTTGTTTGACAAAAATTAAGTTGTTTGTTATGATGATCGTTATCAGATAATCATTCAAAACAGCAAACATTACAAACCAAAATAATAGTTAATGAAACTGTATACATCTGGTATCCAAAGATAGAACCACTGGCGAGGTGGAAAATTTTGCAACCTCCTACAATCCTTGAACCTGTGGTAAATATTAGGTGTAGTAACAGAAGAGGTCGTTTTCACAGCAGTAATCCTGCTTGTACCTTATCCATTCAAGGGAATGGCGCAAAAGGTGAATAATAAATTCTAATTCTAATTCTAATGCTACATGCGTTTGAAAAATAAAATGAGCAGTTTCGACTCCATCTAAACTCACCAAATACGTTGTAAATAACTCGCTAACCTAATATTTGTGAAACAAACTTTTTCAAAAATAATCGTAACAGCAATGCAAAAGAGGCGAATTGAGCTTTTACTACGTACGCGAGAATCACGTCCATCTTCCTATATTAGTCCAATTCAAACTGTTTGTTGCATTTTAGGATGCTATCTCCTCAAATCCTTTCAGCATTGTGTGGGATTCTATGCGATGTAACGGTAGTTACATTTGCATCTTACTTCCTGATCCTTTTCCTTTTGCTACGCCACTGGTAGCAAGCGTTTAGTTTAGAGCATGCAATTCTATTTGCAATTATTGTGTTCAGGCCCTCCATTTGGCAAATAATCAAACGAAACGGGAGTTATATTTTCAAGTTGCGTTCGCTTCTGTCTCACTAGATTGGGTGCTAAATAGAGGACGGTATCTATATTTGAAATGGGTTTATGGATATCAATTTTTGGTTTACTACGGACTAGCTCAGATTGGTCCCTATTATGGCGTCCAATTGCTAAAGGGCGGGGAAAAGAACATACAGTGTAGGATATCACATAAGAAATTCCCAATTTTTACAAAAATATTTACTAAACCTGCAATGCTATAATTTGAAGAAAAAACTAGTTCCCTATTTGAATTTTATCTTTGAACTAAAACAATGCTCAATTACGTAATTAACCCAACGAAAATTATTTGATGACTCAAGGATATTTTATTCCCTGTATCGATATTAAAGAATAAGATTGAAATTCTTATAAGCTTTTATTGTCTTTTTATTTACTCCAAAAATTGATAAAATAATAACATCCAATTCTGGGCTAATACCAAAAACTCTATCTTCGATAAAGGGGTGGTAATGTATAATGAGCTACCACCAGATATTAAAAGAACTGGGAGCGTCGATGCATTTAAGCGTAAATTGAAAAAGAGGTTTGCGAAGCGAGTTGGCTAGGAAGAGATGTTTTATGTTTTATGTTTTATGTTTTATGTTTTATGTTTTATGTTTTATGTTTTATGTTTTATGTTTTATATTTCATATTTTGTATTGCATGTTTATTGTTGAGCATGTGAGAGTGGTAAATTAGCCTTAGGCTACGTTGAATAAATAAATAAATATTCAATACAATAGAAAATTCATACAATTATTAATAAAGTAAAAAAATCAAAAAATTAATAAATCTATTTGAAGGCGAATAGGATGGTGGAACTTATATGTCGAATGTCCGATTTACAAACCATTAAGGGATAAATATTTGCATAACTCCCAAACATTAGATATGAATAATTATATAAATCTATTTAAAATAACTGAAAAAACGTTAAACTTAATTTTTTATTACACTACAGAGCTACTAAACCTAAGATCATTTATCATAAATGAATAAAGTTTACTCTATTCCATGAAAAGATTACCTATTTATATGGTCTTAGGATTTAAGTACAACTGGGTAGATAACCTTAGATTACGTTATATGCACACTCCACGTTAACTTGTATTAGCTAAGTTTTTTTTTTAGGCTGTAAGTAGGTACAATATAACGTTATGTTACTTTTTTTTTAAACTGGACTTTATTTGACTTTTTTTGGTTTCTGTTTTAGTATATTTTGTAACCCGCTATCTAAGTAATACTACCTAAGTCTTTTTTATATACACATACATAAAACATGTACATGTTAGAAATTCTATGACCAAACTTCTTGTAATGGGACATCAAAAATCCCTATATACAATAAAATTGATTGATTGATTGATTGATACTAGACAACTAAGAAAAGCTTATTAAATACGGTGTAATACTATTATTAAAACAGGAAAGTTAATTATGGATTATAAGCAAACCCTGGAAGATAAGAGACTGATTTGTATTATAAATAAAATTGTAATAAACTTGGCGGAAGATGATGGAGACAGTAAGAATGAATTCAATGGTTAAGTCAATGATCACAACAATTAGAAAAATAGAAAGTATATTGATATTTTTAAATTTAATTATAATAAAATAATAAAATTAAAGTTGTAACACAAGTCGCGTTTACTTGCTTATTGCTCTAAGTGTTTAAGCATGCCCAATGTTTAAGGTAGGAATGTATGACTAAAATTATCTAGTTTGCTGCACAAAAAGCTCAAAAAACGGTTAATGCCTAAAAGATCTTATATATTGCGCACCTGAAAACGCCTTCTGAGACTGTAAAGAACAAAAAACAAGAAAATTTCATAGCATTGAAAAAGCACATGCTGATAAAGGGATAAAATGATTACCGTAATTTGGTTGCGATCATAGCTACACCATAGTAGTATGTGTGCAGTCTGTGACAATTAGAAATTCATTAGCAGTTACCATGGAATAATACAGCATTGCTTACCACAATGCGCACTACTCAGCAAAAACAATGGATGCAATCTCGATCCATATACCTTGCCACGCTATGACATGTCCAACGCAGTTTTGAGTTTTTGATCTATCAGTGTACACATGTTGGTATGAAGGAAATTCATTGCTGATGTTTTGGAACTTCTGTAGGTAAGTGCAGCGTTTTGTCGTTTCTTTCTTATATCTCATTAGGTCCTTTTCAACTCTTATTGCAGGCGTCATGCATGGAGCGAACTCCTTAGGTCTAGCAGTGTCGGCGGTCCCGTTTTTCAATACACTCTCGGAATTTCACCCATGCGGGTCGGTTTGTTCGATACGAATTCATATCTACGTTACGCATTAAGTCGTTTAGATGAAGTGGGAGGATAGAATTTTCACCATGTAATTCGCCGTTAACTCTTTCCTTCTCTACCAATGACGGTACTCCAGACCCGCAGTATAAACGTTTTACTGAACTGGCTTCATAGTGCTGACTTCGCAATCTCCAAAAACGAATACATTGAATCTTTTCTCGAGAGAAACTCAAGTCAATATTGTTTTCATTTTGCACTATTTGGTTGACCGTGGGTTGAAGGTGGCGACTTATTCCAGCTTGTTACTTCGGTGCTTATTTATGAGTCTGCAATCGTATGACGAAACAAAACCGATTTTGAATGAAACATTTTCAATTCTAAATTGAAACTGGTGTTGGTTGTGTATCAAATGTATATGACAGGGGTTTTTCTTTACTGCCACATTTTATTTAATCGTATATAAACAGGAAATACTCCAATAAGCAGGGCAAAATTATAATTAAGTAACACGTATTGTAAACAATCGAATAATATGAATAGAGCAGAATCCTGTTTGGTAGACAGCTCAGTCTATGACGACAAAACGTGACAACGCCAAGACTTCGTAAAACATTGCAAAATTTTGCAAATATGATTATTACACGAGATATATGAAATTTAACCTAAAAACTACATCCATAAAACTAACACATATAGAATTAGTTAGCTTAGGAATTACGTATCAACAAATAGGAATGAAAAACAACGATCAAACATGATTAACGTTATTGCCGTTCTCTATTTCATATTTAAATATAATATAAAAGCAAATATTTAAAATGAATGGTTGAGTAAATTTTTACATCTCAAACTGTATGGTGGTTGTGGTTGCAAATAAATTTGCGTTTAATCCAACTGACATGAATAGTGTTATAAAAATAATTAATTTTATAAAGTCAAACGCGGTTAGAAGTGTTGAAATTTAATAAAACCTGTTAAAATTGTGCAGGCCAGCAACGCTTCTCGCTTTAGTTCGTGCTACAGGCTTTGAGATAGGACATTCATTATTTCGAAATTGTTGGAAAATTTCGTGTTCAAAAGTGTACTGCCATCAACATTTTTCTAGCTTCAACATCTCATCTCCCTTACAGAGCTCCCTACTAAAGAATGCGATATGAGGATAACGGGATCCCAATATACAAGATTTTTTATCGCATACTTTAATCATGATGAAACGTACTTATGCACTGTGTTTTATTCACTTTCACTAAACTAAACTTTCTTACTAATCTTGAACAATAAACAATTGCAGAACACTGGATTATGTCTAGAAAGCTTTTCATGGTCCTGTTAGTGTGCATCGTGAAGTGTGTAGGAAAAGGAAAGAATGTTCTAATAAATGCGCATGCATGCATTTGAAATTCAAACATTCAATGATATCAAATTACGTGATTTTATCATTCCTCTATCTTAACAATTAATCCGTATTCAAGAATAATTAGGCAGCTAGTTGCTGCATTCCCATTTCCAATTGTATTTACAGAATTCCTATCATTTAACATTGATTTATCTAATATTACAGTCTTTTGGTCTCTTCATTTTTCTTCCGGAGACTGCCATAAAATAGTTTGTTTACAAGATCTTTATAGTTAAAACGATCATTTGGACATACTGTATAATAATTACCTATTTAATATACCAACACGGCTTCAAATAGAGGTATGTTTTATAAAATTTCATAAAAAATAAAAAATGCAAATACAAGTAATGTGTCTCACTCGATAGGGGCAAAAAAGTTAAAATCGAGAAACTGCCATAAATGATATAAAGAGTCAAATAAATCCTAACGACATCGACAGGTCGAAACAAAAAATACAAAATTCATCGGGATTTCGGGGATGATTTCGATCATCAAAACCTCCTACTGTCTACGGGCTTGCGGTACTTCTATTTAATGTTTCCACTGAGTCCACCACGTTTTATTCATTTATTTGTCTCAGCAAAGCGAAATTAGAGCATCCACTACGTTACGTGTTTTGCCCTGCATCTTATATTCCTAACACCTGTACCATTAACTCAATCCACTATCACCCCTAAATACTTAAATCCTTTCGCTTGCTTAACTTATGCTTCCTCGGGTATCATAATTTCAAACCGCGCTCTTCAGCTGTCGATTTTTCTAGGGGCACTTCCACTCTCCATTTCATATATTTTGCGTACACTCTTCTAAACATAAACTGAACATCATACGTATCTTACGATTGGATCGGCTTATCGTAACCAAATGATCATTTACCAACCCATTCCATACCATTTGAAGGCTGTTCGATGAGAGACTACATTCCTGTCGTAACCCATGAAGGCAATGGGTTCTCAAAACTTATGTTCTTGTTTGACAAAAATTAAGTTGTTTGTTATGATGATCGTTATCAGATAATCATTCAAAACAGCAAACATTACAAACCAAAATAATAGTTAATGAAACTGTATACATCTGGTATCCAAAGATAGAACCACTGGCGAGGTGGAAAATTTTGCAACCTCCTACAATCCTTGAACCTGTGGTAAATATTAGGTGTAGTAACAGAAGAGGTCGTTTTCACAGCAGTAATCCTGCTTGTACCTTATCCATTCAAGGGAATGGCGCAAAAGGTGAATAATAAATTCTAATTCTAATTCTAATGCTACATGCGTTTGAAAAATAAAATGAGCAGTTTCGACTCCATCTAAACTCACCAAATACGTTGTAAATAACTCGCTAACCTAATATTTGTGAAACAAACTTTTTCAAAAATAATCGTAACAGCAATGCAAAAGAGGCGAATTGAGCTTTTACTACGTACGCGAGAATCACGTCCATCTTCCTATATTAGTCCAATTCAAACTGTTTGTTGCATTTTAGGATGCTATCTCCTCAAATCCTTTCAGCATTGTGTGGGATTCTATGCGATGTAACGGTAGTTACATTTGCATCTTACTTCCTGATCCTTTTCCTTTTGCTACGCCACTGGTAGCAAGCGTTTAGTTTAGAGCATGCAATTCTATTTGCAATTATTGTGTTCAGGCCCTCCATTTGGCAAATAATCAAACGAAACGGGAGTTATATTTTCAAGTTGCGTTCGCTTCTGTCTCACTAGATTGGGTGCTAAATAGAGGACGGTATCTATATTTGAAATGGGTTTATGGATATCAATTTTTGGTTTACTACGGACTAGCTCAGATTGGTCCCTATTATGGCGTCCAATTGCTAAAGGGCGGGGAAAAGAACATACAGTGTAGGATATCACATAAGAAATTCCCAATTTTTACAAAAATATTTACTAAACCTGCAATGCTATAATTTGAAGAAAAAACTAGTTCCCTATTTGAATTTTATCTTTGAACTAAAACAATGCTCAATTACGTAATTAACCCAACGAAAATTATTTGATGACTCAAGGATATTTTATTCCCTGTATCGATATTAAAGAATAAGATTGAAATTCTTATAAGCTTTTATTGTCTTTTTATTTACTCCAAAAATTGATAAAATAATAACATCCAATTCTGGGCTAATACCAAAAACTCTATCTTCGATAAAGGGGTGGTAATGTATAATGAGCTACCACCAGATATTAAAAGAACTGGGAGCGTCGATGCATTTAAGCGTAAATTGAAAAAGAGGTTTGCGAAGCGAGTTGGCTAGGAAGAGATGTTTTATGTTTTATGTTTTATGTTTTATGTTTTATGTTTTATGTTTTATGTTTTATGTTTTATGTTTTATATTTCATATTTTGTATTGCATGTTTATTGTTGAGCATGTGAGAGTGGTAAATTAGCCTTAGGCTACGTTGAATAAATAAATAAATATTCAATACAATAGAAAATTCATACAATTATTAATAAAGTAAAAAAATCAAAAAATTAATAAATCTATTTGAAGGCGAATAGGATGGTGGGACAAGTATGGGGAATGGCGGAGAGAGTGTTCGGGAAAGATATGGAGAAACGGAAATGGATGGGCCAAAAATTAGTGAAGAGTGTTATGATGTATGGAGCGTAGGTGTGGGGATGGAAAGAGTGGGAAAAGTTGGAGAGGGTGCAAGAAAAGTATGGGAGATGGACGTTAGGGTTAGAAAGAGAGACTCCGGGATATATAGTGGAAGAGGAAATGAAGTTAGAGAAAATAAGGATACCGTCGGGGAGGAAGGCGATGGAATATGAAGAGGGGATAGACAAAAGAGAAGGAAAAGTGTTGAAGGAGTGTTGGGAGGGAGTGAGGAGACAGAAAATAAAATTTGGACAGGAACAGAGGAGATTGTACTATGAAAGAGGAGGGTACGCAAGGGAGGAACTGGAGAGGAAACGGGTACAGGGGAGAACATCGTGGAGGGAATAGTAAGAAGGGACGAGGGCAGCCAAGCGTAGGAGAGAAGAGCGAAAATAGAAGAAGGAAGATATAATGAAGAGTATAGAGTTGGTGACGGAAAAAATGCCGAAAGACTTAAGGGGGGGGGGGAGTTTAGTGATGAAGAGGATAATAACACGGTTTAGGTGTGGGAATGAGGAAAGTACTGGAGGGAGGAGAAAGAAAGAAGGTGTAGCGAAGGATATGAGAGTTGGCAGCACATGGCGGTGGAATGTGAAGAGCTGTGGAGAGAAGGGAGAAAAAGGAAGCACGTACTAGGGGAAAGAGGGGAAGGAGAAGGACTGGATGAAGGAGGTGTTGGATAGAAGGAAGGTGATCGGAGAATTGTATGGGGAATAATAAATTGTTATTTTATAAATAAATTAGTTAGGTATCGAATCGAATCCTTTGTTAAAGCATATGTTATGTATATAACAAATAATCAATAAATAGAATAGAGTACTATTTGATTTACAGACTTCGAATATTCAATGGCAATTGGATAAATATATGCGCACAAAGCTATAATAAATTTCCGTAAAACCGTTGATTGAGGAATTCTTTAGTCTATGGTAAAACGTAAGAGTACCTTTCAATTCTCTCTTCTTCATGGTGTGAATGTCCTTCTATCGCAATCTTTCGCTCCTTGCTTTCCTCCACTATTGCTAATGCGAATATTTGATGAAAAATACCAGTTTTTAATAGCGACAATTGCATTGTTTCAATATTGACCAGTTTTTTATATTGTTTTTCAGGGACCATCTAGAGGAATTTTACCGCTTCGTTTATCTACACTGACGAATTTTTGCGCTACAGCGATCTTTTTTTCTTCTCTCGGCGGTTAAATATCACGTCCTTTCAACTACGTTGATAACAATAATAATGGGGAAAAATACGATTTTTTGGAAACCATTTTTTCTCATAGAGGAATCATAATGAATCATTCCCCCCCAAGAAATAGTCGTCTACGACCAGCCGTTCCTTAGCAATAGCGCTTTAAAGTCGCTTCGTTATCAGCTGGACCCGAGCACAGCCCGAACGTTTCCGACGATGCCCTAAGGTCCTGTGACGTCACGTCCCACACGGCAATGTATGGAGCGTATGGAGACCAGTGTTTTTAGTCGTTTTTGTCTTGTATATATGTAGTTTTTCGTTGTATTTTACCATTTTATAAACAATTATATTGTTGGTTTTAAAGGATGTTATTTAATGTCAAATATATTTCTTTGGGTAGTGAGAAATCGTGACCGGGAGACACCCGTCCTAACCTTTCTTGCTCATCATAATGTTCAGTGGAACATCTTAGTAACATAATTTATTGTTTGATAACGTAATAAAGTAATTAACGCTCTAAACTACGATTAAAATATGTCTCCCAAAATACCATTGGGGAACTTTTATAAATTTCTCGAGGTTCTGGGACCGGCGTAGCTAAACGTAAACATTGCGTTGGTTTATTTAATACGTTTCTCATTACACCGTGTGTTTTTTATTTCTTGTACTTACGTTTTAGAAGAAAGTGGTAATAAAATATAATTATTGACTGTGTTATCGTATTTATCGTCTTATACCCTTCAAACAATAAAAACGAGTAAGAACGTGGTTTGTGGCATTTATAAGGTTTGATATTAAGCAAATTATCTGCAAATTTCCAGTTCCGAGGTATACCAAACACAAGAATTGTTTTGTTGAAGTGCAAAACAACTTTTCTTTCCTTAACCTGACCTAGTAAACAGCATCTACATTCTGTGATAAAACAGCATTAAGAAATCGGTGAACTTATTTTTCTAATTTTTAGGCATACCGACTTATGTTCTTAAAGTGATAAAACCGAATATGATGATGATAAACACAAGAAATAATTAATAATGATTTTGTATTAACCGGCGGCGTTGATCCGGTCTGCAAATCGACCACTTATATATGGCCACAGAAATAGTTTTGTGTGCAAGATATTCAAGTGTCCTTTTGTTTTCAATTCACCAACAAATTATGTAATTAAAAAAACCACTCACCTAGTGTTTATATTCCGTGAAAACAGTTGAAAATCGTAAAAAAACAACTCCGCAAGCCAGAATCAACAGGTCCTGTATGGGTTGTGACGTCATTGTGCCATCGGGAAACTCGGAAACGTTCGGCATGTGATCGGCTCTCGCCAATTTTAGGGCATAATTTTAGTTTGAAGATTTAAGATTTACGCTAATACCTATTTAGTACTTTAAGCAACGAAATAATGAAACTGCTAATTCTAACATTAATTAAGGTAATGTAAATTCCTTCTAATAAATTTGCAGTACTGTCTGTTAAAGTGTGAACAATTAGTTTCCATAGCTTGATTGAATGAATCACGTCTCGTTACAATTTATTGATCAGGATCACACTAAGAATCTTTTCTTCTTATACATCTTGAAAAAACCCAAGACATTGCAGTTGGAATTATTCCACTTAGGCGACATTATAATTAAAAATTTACCATGTATAGTTTGGCAATCAATTAGTATTTTCCCCTGACTCTATATGTCTACACAAAACGTTTATTTAGTATGTTGCTGGTGCTAATGCAATTTTGTCTTCCTTTCATTATCCATATAGGTATTGACTGTAGAAAAGCATTATAAAATCATTTGTTACCAAATAAAGGTAGTGCGCAGTAAGTGTCACATTTTCGACCAGCCATATAATTAGACTATTTGTAATATAGCTACACATACCAAGGACACCAGTCAATTTGATTTTCATAAGAATTGTTTTCATATTAAATTGCTTCGTTTATCAATATTGTATGTTTCGTGTAAATATTTCATTTAATTAGTGGTTCTTTCGTGCAAACCGTCAAGCAATTATTATTCAGGAATCGTAACGTAATGAAATGATTAATGATATTTGTTCGGAATATATTAATATCGGATTTTACTATCGTTACTATTGACTATAAATAAATTAAAGGTACAACTTTTTAAAACGCAATTAGTTGATTAGGTTTAGATTTCATTATATAGGTGGGGTGTATTTTCTATAATATATTTTCCAAACTTAAATAGGCATAAAATCTTTTTTAAACGTGGCTATGTGCTTAAAACACATTATATAGAAAGCTTTTAAAAGGAGTTTTATAATACTTCCATTAAAGTAGCTTGTATTTAAAAATATACATAAAACAATTTGATTTTGTATTTAATAATGCTGTTTTTGTGTTCATTTAAATAAAGAATGGTGTGCTATCGTAACAATTTTCATTATACGTCGTCGTACCATTTCAAGAATGGGCAATGTGGATGTATAGAAAGTCGTTTTTCGTAACCTTTCCTTTCAGTGGTGAACACAAAAGAAATAACAATGGAACTGTTTATACAAAAATATATTTTATTTTCATCGTGAAATACGGTTAGTAAAGTAATTTTTTATATAGACGACGGATATTTTTATTGATTACATAACTTTAAAATTCGAAAACTTAGCTGTTTATTCAAATAGGTACCAATCGCTGAGAGTTTTATAGGTTAGTGTGGGTTTTTGTGAGAACAATTTGGAAAGGAAAAAGGGTTCAATTTCAGCGAAACAAACGTTTACTAGAAATAGTACAGTAAGTCCAAATGAGTTCAAAACAAAACTCGACGAAATTTAAAGGTAGCAGCAATCATTTCAGACAATTTAGTCATCACTTTAGAATGTTAGAATAAATAATTAAATTACTAAATGGAAATGTTAATTTAATAAAGCGGAAGGTTTTCAATTTTAGCAATATACAAGAATCGGGATTTATTTACTATTTCTTTCAGGTAATCTTGTATAGGAATAGAAATTCAAATTTTATGAATTTTCTTTTATAACGGGCTGCTCTTTACAGAGCGGCAGTAAACCTACATTAAAATTTTTATTTTCATTTATTACAGAAAATTCTATGCACTTTTGCAGCCATAAAACTTCCTATTCTGCCATCAACGCCCGTCGCATCGTGGAAGATAAATAAGGTATTTAGTAGAGCTTGAGTTATTTGTCACGATGCTGTTTCCATGGCGCTAACAGAGAAATAGATAACTGATGGAATGTAGAAAACTTTAATAGATAGAATCTCCCTCGTATTACGACCGTTTTTTTTATATCAAATGGAGGTTTTTAGATTTCTCGTAAATTTTTATATCTATTTGTGAAAGGATAATAAAGAAATATATACGTATTGTTTTTGTTGTAAGCTTTTAGGTTTAATGCACTTTTCACTTATTTGTATTACTCGCATCACTTTACAAAGTAAAATACATTTGAACATTTGAAAATCGCTTAACCGATGATTGACACAATGCTTCAATCTAGGTTTTTGGTAGGGTGTGCGATGCACAATTTTTTTTATACAATGTAAGTACATACCTACGTATGACAAATAATTTCTCTTACCTATATTTTATGAAATTACTCACATGCCGGATGAGGGTTATAGGCTAGTTAAATTTATAGGAAAATTTAATTACCGGAGAATTGGTTTACCGTTCTTAAACTTCCGCCTTTTAGAATGAAAGGCATTAAACAAAAGTTGATGTAAATTTGTGTGACCATGCTGTTAGCATACTTATATTCAATTTATTTTAATTAGGTTTAATGAAAAACAATGATGTACATTTTGAACTTATATTGAATTTTTTTTCATTATGAACTGCGGAGTTAATGCATATAAATTGAACTTATTGTTAATGTCAATCTAAAAAGGTCTTTGTTTGGATAAATTCAAACAGAGTCTAGCTTCTTTATTGTACAAACACCATGCACTTCTGTGAAAATGTTAGTCGATTAACTTAAATCTCGCATAAATAAAGCAACTGCACGTTATACGTTGGAGTATGGCATGCCATCTTATATCGTTCCGCACAAAGGCTTACGTTTGTGGGAAATACCGGAACGGCAGGGGTTACATTTCTACGTTATGGATCTCATTTCGGGCAAACGGCCGGTCATCTCGTTGGAGAGTTGTTCTGTGCGGTTACCGTACTTTGCATCTTTACTTGACCGTAGTGACAGAGATTCCCTTACCCACTATTTCATCCCAAAAGTTGTTTACGCTAGAAGTAATCCAGCTATTAAAGTTAACTTAACGTATATTTTGGCATATACCACTTCTATCCACTAAATTTGGTAGCACTATTCTAAACGCAGAACGAAATTAACCTTTAAAAAGCCTGAAAATACTTCCTTTGTTTAAATGTTTAGGATAACACAAAAGGGCAAGCCTCATATAGTCATATAGTTTGCACTAGTAACTATATCAAATGTATTACTTCTACATTATGTACCCCAAATTGGTTTTGCTGGTTTACCAGTCACCAAGATTTACATGCAAATGTAATCAAACTCTTAAGGAAATGGTATTTCAACTCGTGTGAGTGGTTACGATGCTTTTTTCGCTTGATAAGTTTGGCGATTATTAAATTCTTCGTCACTGCACAAATCATTGCACGCTGTTTGACAAAATTGTGTTATAATCTCATTTACTTAGTGTTCCGAATGTTTTTCCTAAATTCCTTACAATAGAATGCACTCATTGCAAAAGGTGTCCAAATTTGACCTTCCGATTTAAATTAGCCGCCGTTTCCACGTCTTCATTGAGACTGTTTCTATAGTGATATATGTCAAGTAAAAACTTGTGGCTGGGTATAACGTATTGTACAAACTCATTACCAAAATGGTAAATATTTCTTCCAGAATGAAGCTGGTAATGCAGTTACTGTGAATGGAGCTCGATATAGGGCAATGATAAGAGATTTTTTGTGGAACGAATTGGAAGGTATGAATGTTTTAAACATGTGGTTCCAGTAGGAGGGTCCCAAATGCCGTAGCGAATGACTCTTTTAAGGGAGAAATTTGGCGATCGAATAATTTCTCGAAGAGTTTACGGTTACAATCCTCTAAACAACCTGAACAGCTTCGAGATAACATTACTCAAGCAATTGGAGAAATTTGGCCGAATGTCTACGAAAATTTCATCAAAAATTTTGGGAAAAGGATGTTAGCATGCCAAATTTCATTATTAATCACAACATTTGTACTTCAAAATGAATTTATAATATTCAAAGTGTCTTTTGCCTTTTACTATCGAATTAAATCGGAAGGTCAAATTTGATCAGCCTTTATAAAAGATAGTATACATATAGGATTCTTTTTTCATTTAGGAATAGTATTGTACATGAGCACAGAACTGCAATGGTTAATTATGTATGGAATACAATGAAGTATTTAGAGCTTTTTTACTGTTTGCTTCCTCCCACACTTACCTACCTAAAGTTGATGATTACGCCCTTATATCTCAATTAATTTATCTTGTAAGCATTTTCTTTCTAGTCCACCTGATCGTATGCAGGGTGAGTCTTTTTATTTCCTCGGGATTACGGACCATAACAGCTGGAGAAGTGGTTAAATAGAAAAGAAATGCAGAATTTTACGCCCAGTTTGGCAGTCCAAATAAATCTTGCTATATCTCTTTTGATTATGGAAATAAAAAACAATGCTCCTCAAACTTGTCAATTATGCGTTTAAGTAAGTAAGTTTATTGATCATCTTCTTAAGATGTTTACATATATATCGGCTAGTTAATAGTAATAACTTCTCTTACATGCGCTGAGCACGCTTTCTTGAAAGTCATTAATAATTGTACTTTCTTAATTTCCTCGGGCAGTTCATTATAAATTTTTAAACCCTTATAATATAAATTGTTTTGTGAGGAAGTTTTCTTAACTAACGGTAGCCTAAAACTATTTAAATCTCTAGTGTTATACTGATGTATATCCTTATTAAAAACAATAAATTTATGCATATATCTAGGTAACCTATTATTGATTATCTTATATATAAATAGCAACGTTTTAAAATAAACTCGTTGCTTAACACTTAGCCACTGTAATGTATTTAGCATTGCCGATATTCTTGTCATTTTACTGCACCGTAATATTATTCTCATTGCTTTATTTTGCAATTTTTGCAATCTTTGAAAATCGCCTTCGGAAGATAAAAATAATATGGTCGCACAATAATCAAAATGAGGTGCAATGATAGTTTTATACACCAGAATTCTAGACCAAACACTTAATTTAGAACTTATTCTTCCAAAAAATCCTATTTTTTGAGCTACCTTGCGTATAATGTAATTAATGTGACTTTTGAACGATAGCTTGTTGTCAATAATTATTCCTAAATATTTTGTTTCAATCGAGTACTCAATTTCAACATTGTCGACATTAACCTTGCAATCGCTCATTGACCCATTATTACTTAATATTAGTGCTTTTGTTTTTGAAGTGTTAAGTTTGAGTTTATTAAATTTTAACCAATTTGAAATATTGTCTAAATCACTATTCATATTTTTCACCGCACTATTAATGTCTATATCAGTCACTGTTATTAAAGTATCATCGGCAAACAAGTTTACCCTAGCGTGTTTAACTGAATTTATCATATCATTAATGTAGATTCTAAATAACAAAGGGCCTAAAACTGTTCCTTGGGGCACGCCTAATGCAACCTCTCTAGATGTTGATTTTTCTCCCTCATAGATAGTTATCTGTCGCCTATCAGTTAGGTAATCCTGGAACCACTTCAACGCATTTCCGGTGATACCATATTTTTCCATTTTTGAAAGTAATAGAGTCCGGTTTACCGTTTCAAAAGCCCTCTTAAAGTCAAGCAGTACCGCAACGACATTTTGACCGCTTTCAATATCGTCCTTCCAATTGGCCAGAACTAGATTTAGAGCAGTTTCGCACGAATGATTTTTTCTAAAACCCGATTGCATGTTATTAATTATACTATTTTCTTCTAAATACTTTTCCAGTTGTTCCTTGGCAAGAAGTTCCAAAACTTTTTCTAAGGTAGGTAACATATTTATAGGTCTGTATTCGCTGCAGTTTAGTGTACCAGGTATTTTAGGTACTGGTATTATTGTCGCTGTTTAATTGATAATCGGGTTGGGGGATCTGTTTGAAACTCCCGCCTCCACTGACGCTGCATTCCAACGGCATTATCAAACTTGATAAACCACTTCAGAATGCATTTTCGCTGCTCGAATGTTAATCGTCCACCACCCATTTTCTTTTGTTCGTTTTACAATCGTACTCTTTACATTGTTCCATCTACAGCCATATGAGTAACGACATGTTTTAATGAAACATCATATTACTAAATATTGTTGCCGTAATCCGATCTAAGTTCGACAAAAATTCACAGATATAATCCGTTAAAGTGTGTATACATTTTTCTGAATGACTGTATTTTAAATAAAGGTTTATGTGTTTTCTTCCACTTCTGTAAACTGGCGCTCATTTAAGATGAAATAACATGTGGGTATGATAAAAAGATTTTTCTCCATTTCAGTATCGTGGGAAGTAACACAAACTGAATAATCATAATTGTTATTCATAAGAACACGATCAAACGATCTCTGTAGTACATCGATTACGCCCAAAGGATTTGCCCTTTATAGCGATGTTGGGTGAACTTAATAATACTTTCAGATTTTTATGTACCACAAAACCCCAAAGTGTATACGTAACAAGTAGGTATATAGAATGTTGTCTAGCTAAAGCAATTCCATCTTGAATAATAGGAGAAGTCGTAATACGAGTACATCGTACAAGACGCAAGAGGTTTTATAATGCTTACTATATTAGGTATAGGTACGTTTCGATCCATCACTCATCACATGGATGCATAATTGTAACAAGATTACATCGCTATACTTCACCTCTAATTTAGCTAGTACGTTACATGATGTTGTTAAATATTTACATGCTTAACTTTATGGGATGACTAAATTCCATTAAAAGATCATCAGACAAATGAGGTCTGTAGACATAAAAACAATAAGCGAGCGAAAATGATTAACTTAACGGATTTACAGACAGATTACGTTCTTCCCTAGTTTTCATCTAATAGTACATACGTATATTATACGTGATTACGTAATTATCGATTTACTTTCCCTATCTGCGCTCTTGAAATATTTTTATTAAAACTGTTGCACGTGAAACTTATATTCTTGGAATTATAATACTTTCTATATAGCACTGAAATTGGGTTTAAACTAAAATTCCGTAACTTTCTAAAATGAAAGTTTCCATAACAAATTAATAATTACGTTATTTTACTTTGCACTTTCCATTTTCATCAACCCTTGCATAAATTTTTAATCCTTAAATCTTACAGCCATTTTTGTTGTCTTGCGATTAATGAAGTTGCAATTAATTTTCCATGGTAAAATAAATTAACACAGGTGCACTAAGACATTTATACTCATTCACAAAGTTAAATGTTATTAAAATAATTTCGTTCTTCTGGAACTATTTTTTTTCCAAACCTTACAATTCCAATCACGATCTAGTAGTGGCGAGCTGATTTCACATAAAGCGTCTGCTGGGCCTTATTAATGACGAAAAGTGTATTTTTTTCGTTTTCATTCCCCCTTTTACATTTCAAACCTTATTTAACATTAAGTGTTTATAGTTTTTTAGTAATATACGGCACACTTTTTCAAATTTACTCCAAACTTAAGTTTGTGGAACTCCATAATTAATCGTAATAAAAAAAATTAGTGGAATTACTTGTCTTATTTCTTATTACTACAATTTATTCTCATTTTTTTTGCAAATAATTTACGTGGATATAAGGTGTTTGCCGTCCTATAATATAGGTACGTGTATAATAACAGTTGGAACAGTGTGATGTTTAATGCGATTAACGTTTAACAATGAAGATATCGACACAACGTTCGTAGGCAACAACGTCGCTTGCTGTATTAACACTTAATCAGTTAATTGGATCGCAAAGTGACGCCTCTCGATAGCATGTGTGTCCATAACTCCATAACCACAATGCATTATCACATCACAATGGCCATGTTTGTTTACATTTGGTAGATAGAATGAAAAATACAGTCATGTTCACTAAATCCCTGAATTAAATATACCCTTACTCTAAAGCTAATAAATAGTCAGGCATCATGACTCAAATTCATGCAATAGATAAAAAAAGACTAGGTAATTCACGTGGATACGACGTATTTGGCGACCGCACGAGCGACAAATATTAAAATTGGTTTAACTTAACACAATTATTTATACATGCCGCTCCCCTTGAAATAATGCAGGGCGTAATTTCAAAATACAAAAAAATTTAAACAGAAAAGGTATCTCATTAAACTAATTACATCGTAGGTATAAGTATGAACAATTGCTTTTTTAAAAATTATGTTGTTTTAGTAAATCGTCGTTACGGGTAGGTACCTAATATTGGCAAAACACAAACTTTGGACACAATTATTTATACATGAGGTTTGACTTGAAATTACTTTTAGTTACTCATCTAAATAATGTAATGACAAGGCTGTCTTCTTAATATAATTACAAATGACGACAAATGCGACCAAAAGTACTAAAAGTTGAGCTAACCTGCTAAACGATTAATGTTGGGTGAAAGCTAAACTTAATGAATATTGTATTATATAAAGGGAGTAGCTGTAAAACTTTTTAGAAAAACATTGAGTACATGTGTTCTTGTTTTTAAAAATGTTCATACCTACAATACGATCAAAGCAATTTGTAAAGCAGTTCCTAAACGCAACCTTCAACACGTAAGAAAGCTGTGAAATAATAATAATAATCATTTGACGTTCTGTTTCTTTAAATAATCGACTATCAGGATTGCCATGCGAGTTGTTGCGTTGTCACGATTAAGAAAGATTCTCCCTAAAGTACAGCGATAAGTAAACGATCTGTAGTGTACCATTAAGCATCGACAGCGTATTGGATTCCCTAACGAAGAGTTGCAAGATAACCAATGTAGCGATTAGAAAATACCCATTTTTGAAAAACACTTCCTTCAAGCCAGAAACCTTTTAGACCAAATCACAAATCAAAGGAGACTTGTATTCATACCTCACTTTACCAACACAATAAAGTTATTAGCAAGACCTCCTCTGCAGTTCCAGTAAGGGCATTAAGGAAATCTCATAAAGTTACTGCCTGCAAAGAGTCCTTCAGAAAGCAACATAGGGAAGAATGAAAAATCTCTAATCGAGGCTCTTCCCAGTATTGAGATCCCTCATTAGTGACTGATGAAGGTGTGCACTAAACTCACTTTAAACTCTTTATAAGAAGAAATATAAGAATTGGATTTGCATGAGCAATTTTCTTTTGCGCAAATTCCTGCGGATGGATGGAATCTGTCCTACTCTACTGCAACATAGTATTGACCTTACTACATACCGGCCATTGCGATTATAAACAAGTAAGAGAGTACACTCTAAGTATGTAGAAGGATAAACGCACTGAGACCCATCAAGTTCACGGAATCGCTCAACCCTAGGCTATGTAGTTATTAGCAGGACGGAGTTTCTCACTATATTGTGGTACCAGTTAGTGGAGGAACTATCGTGCCCAACAACACTGCAAACCAGTACAATAATTATTATATCGGACGCGTTTCAACAGCAAAGTTGTCATCATTATTATTGTGGTTTTTGGTATTTGTAGTGTTGTCTTCAACGACCTCAGGGCTCCAGTTCTTCCAACTATTGGGTCCTTAATATTAGAGTTATTGTATAATCGGTTGTTTATGCCGATGGTGTGGCGATTGTAGCACGAGTCACATTTGAAGAAACCCAACGAAAAATTAAAAATAATGAGTGACTGTCAGATAACTTGACAAAAGCAAACATTATTCATAGAAAAAGGTAGTTAAAGTTAAAGAATACCGCGAACAACTTTTACAACATTTATTAAAAATAGTCTCCAGGGGTACTTAACTGCAGTTCCGAGAAAGAGTAAGAATGAAAGGTGATATTTGTGAGATCAAGGCTACTTTTAGGGGTAGAAAAGTATCATCCGTAACCCTTTTCAGTACTTTAGTAGTTTTTGGAAAATACGACGAATTAATATTATTTTTCCTTTATTTATCTACAGTGGCACGTTTTATTTTTTGGTTTCGCGAGTTTAAAACTGAGCACCACTATCTTAGAAATATCGTTATGTTTACATGGTGGACGGTGACGAAAAGATTTCCACTTTGGAATTTAATTCATAGTTGGTGCAAATAATATGGACGGTGGGGATTGTTCCACTGACGAAATATTTCTTTGATTTACGATACGATATTTTGTTGACGTTTAAAGGTTTTTATCTAGAACTGACGGATTGATTGTAATCGAAGGAAGTTACAGAATTTGTTTTATTTCCTTGTCAGAAGTGGCTTGAAGTTATGTAAAAATCATACACTGTCCCTTAACTGGTGATCATTTTTTAAGCATTCAGTCGATATGAAAGGTGTATTGAATTCTAAGACTATTATGAAACGGATTTTGTTTAAGACAATGCAAGTTAAAAGATGCGTCAAAGTTGGTGATACCTTACAGCGATGTATCATCTTATTTCCTAACAAAATGTGGGCCGATTGTTTCAAGAATGGTTATGGTGGGAAGATATAGCTGACGATATGGGTATGCTAGCGTAATGACGGACGAGCAAGTAATTCGCAACCAGCACATTGGAGATTTCAAATCAGACTACATTTTTGATCGTTTGTATCATTGGGTGAAAATAAATTTGTCACTGAATTAATTTACCTTTACCTAAAAGTAATATGGCAAATACGGCTCAAAAACTATTATATCGTATATGCACTAGTGTGTATTTTGATCCAAAATAAATGATAATGCAAAGAGAAGTACGGTTGAGTGAGGTATACGTTTTTCAGTTTCAAGGAGTGCGTGTGACATACATCTTACTAAACTTTCAGTTTACTAAACTATTTGTTTGTCGTTTTGCTTCGAACCTTAGAACCAAATTCAATAGAGTTTTACCAGGGAACCCATAATAATAAATTTTACATTATACATTTATTTCTTTGCATCTAATCTACACCGTGGAAGAAAAATTTCTCAAAAAAGGTTTGTACTTAGTAATAGTTTTCAAGTAATTAGGCAGGTATAAGCAAATGAAGATAACTGGTCTAAATGTGTGAATGTCTGTGCTTGTAACATTGTGTCATTATGGAAAGTAATTCTATAAAGTAGTTCGCAATAAAAAATATTAAATTTATAGATTGCCTATAATACTAAATAGTGCAGGACGTAGTGGGGGATGAGTGTACAAATTGGCTAAATATGGGAGTTAACCTCAATATTTGTTAATTTTAGGCAAAACTAACGTTCTTTAAAAAACGCTTTCACAAAACTATTCTCCCTAAATTTGGCACAGAAAGGGCCCTATACCTATTTGTCATTGTCCGTGATTATCAATGCGTACAGGTTCTGGTATTGTCTGTATCAAAGAACGCATAGAAATTGTTAAATCATTCTTAGTGCCCGACCACACTATGCGTTCCCGTTGAGCGGGAGCGATTCGACGGGATGAATCGTAATCCGTCCACACCATCCTGCTAAACCGAACAGTCTATTGTCTATAGCGAACAGTACAGGAGGACAGTCGCTATGTTGCCAACAGTAAAAATGATTTGTGCGCTTGAAGCCGCAGACTTGTTAAAAACATCGGTGCAACGGACATTGGGTCCACCCATTTTACTCAAAACGCCAACCAGGCGAAAAATGTAAGAACTTTTCGGAAACGTACGGAAATATGAAAAAAACTGTCCAACATTTCTCTCGTATATTCTTATCACTATAATAATCTTTCAACTTTTTGTCCCACAAAGTACGCATTCGATAAATTTTTCAACACGTCGAACATTAAAAAACGTGCGGGTAGGACCGGACAGTGTGAATAGTCGTATTTAAATGAATCTGTTTTTGGGGCCGTCCCGTCGTCCGGTTCAACCGAAGCATGATGTGGTCGCTTCTCGTCGGTGCGTCGCAACCGGATAATGTGGACGGTCACATTTAGAGCTACGTGTTTTGCTCGTCCAGTCGAAACGCTCCCGCTAAACGGGACCGGTAAAAACGCATAGTGTGGTGGGGCACTTAGTGTATAGTGTTCTGTTTTTGATAGGTACTCTAAATATCTTCATTTTCCTTCAAACGAGAGAAACTGTCAGGGTGTCTACCAAATTATATATTGTGTGGAATAAAGTATAATGTTTAGCTCTTCAGTTCAAGAAAGAGACATTGTGCAACGTCCTACCGAACGCAGGAAGGATGGCGTGGCTCTTAGATTTTTTAAACAATACAGAGCACACAGATTGTGTTTATCTACAAATACCAATAAGTAAAAAAAGATAGAGAGAAAAAGTTTTAGACAAGGAACAGAATGCGGCAAATAATCCACTTCCAAGCTGATACCGATATAAGATTGATATAAAATACGCGTTATAGTATATTAAGAAAAAAGATAAAACTCATAAGACTATCCCTTCTCTGATAAAAATTGGATCCAAAAATTTCATTCGTCTGTCCATACAAAATCTCTTTTCTCATGACACCATTTGTGAAATTGTAGAATATGTTTTCGTAATAGAAATCAGATGTTATAGAAGTTACTTGCACGTAACTAAATACTTGACTGTACTGCGCCCGTTTCATCAAAAGGAAGCGCGATCGAGTAAAGGCAGGTCGTCGGAAAATTTTTCACCAAAACCTATAGAAATCTACACATATTACTGAAATAATTGGAGAGGACGGTCTTGTGAATGACAACAGAATAAATTGTAAGTCAAGTATTTTACATTAAATGAATATCTTAATAGACAAATCATTCAACATTCAACAAGGAAAACCCTAAACATTTTTTCATATTTGCCTCTCGACAAAATTGAACGAGAGTAAATGTATTCTTGTTTTCGGAACCTTATTCTTATATGAGTAACCTGTTAACATTGAAATGATCGTAATGTTTCTAAATTAGTGAGGAATATAAGCAAACCTACTTTATGTCAACATAACAATGAAGTGTTAAGAATGAAAAATTTTAAAATTCGATCGTGGTCTTTATTTCAACAAGCAGAAAAGTGTTTTCCTCTAACCACATTATCATTTTGTCAAAGTGGTCCCCCATCCACCAACACCTCGTAATGTTGTTTACAAATAAATAATAATAATAACGTCTTTATTGAATATTCAATCCCAAGGAGAAGTTCAGCTTGCTCTATTGATAAGAGCTTGCTGGTCTACCACTTAATCCTTGATAATCGTTACATACTTAGTGTACCTATATCGAAATTTATATTCAACCAGAGCTAAGGTAAACCCAATATCAAATATATACCTAAATATGAATAATATGTAAAACAAATACTTGACTGCAGAAAAGAAATATTCAGATTTGGCAAGATAAGTGGCAAATGGAAGATACTCAACTGACGCATATTAAACAACATGTAAAAGAAAAAGTGTACTTGCATGGTTTGCACAGGGAAGACCAAATAAAAATACATCGATTAAGAATAGGACATACCATGTTAACACATGAATATCTTCTGAAGGGTCAACCTAGACCACAATGCCATATCTGCAATGCCAATCTCACTGTGAAGCATGTCCTATGTGATTGTGTAGATTTTGTCAATCAGCGTCAGTTATATGACATAAAGCCGGATATTACATCGAATTTCATCAGTATAGCAAGATTGAAACATATGTTAAAGTACTTAAAAGTAATTGGGTTGTATGATAGGATATAGTAAAAGATTGAAATTGCTTGAAGTTAGAAACTACTTTTGTATGGCGAGAGGACCATAGCAGTCGAAGCCATAAACATATACAGGGTGAATGAGACCACCCGTATCAGTCTTTTATTTAAAGAACCGTGAGTCGTAGAGAGGTGGGGTAAAAAATGTGATTATAAAAGCCATAATAAAGAATCGAATGGTGATATTATTATTTCTCGGAAAAGTCAGCATTCCTCCAGAAGGCCTCCATCTCCAAAATTTTAAATGGCACCATATGTCGAAAAAGGTATTTTTTGAAAGATTGTTAAAAAAGAAGAAAGTTTTATAGGAACAATTATTTTATTACTGCTACCCCTTTTAAGTAATATTCGACAGAAGTTATTAAATTTGAAATTCACTGTTAACAAGAAACATTGAAAAGTCGACTTTTAAAATCTAGTTACCAATGTTACATGTGTTCTTCCCTTTCAAGAAGTACTTATTAGAGCCACTGATAGTGTACCTAGAAGAACTCAACAGTGCTTAGCAGTAAATGGAAGATATTTTGAACACATGTAACATTGGTAACTAGATTTTAAAAGTCGACTTTTCAATGTTTATTGTTAACAGTGAATTTCAAATTTAATAACTTTAGTCAAATATTACTGAAAAGGGGTGGCAGTAATAAAATAATTTTTCCTATAAAACTTTCTTCTTTTTTAACAATCTTTTAAACAATATCTTTTTTGACTTATGGTGCTATTTAAAATTTTGGAGTTGGAGGCCTTCTGGAGGAATGCTGACTTCTCCGAGAAATAATGATATCACCATTCGATTCTTTATTATGGCTTTCTACGACTCACCGTTCTTTAAATAAAAGACTGATACGGGTGGTCTCATTCACCCTGTATATAAAAAAAAAAAATATCTAATAATTTAAAAATAAATAATAATTTAAATTAATTTCCTAAATTAATGCTTGCTTGATTGAATAAATAACAACTGTTTAGTTTTAATTTTAAAGAGATTGAAGGGCAATGTTTTAAATGTATCAGAGATCTTGTTATATGCAAGGGTAATTTGATAGGAAAAGCATTTCTAGTAAAATTCTTTACGGTGTATCGGCGGTGTCAACGTGCCCTTGAATCTTATGTTTAGAGTATGTACGTCAGATGTAAATACGATTTTGTTATGCAGATATGGAGGTTTATGTGTACTAATTATCTTATGATAGGTCTGTTTCCCATATTAAGCCAATTCATTACATACTACTAATTTATGGGAGATATGTTGGTACTTCCGAATTCCGAAAATGAGTGGCATACAAGAATTTTGAATCTTCTGTATTTTTCTTGTGTTATTAGAGTCAATGAACGAATCGTAAACAACACTGCAATAATTAAAATGGGATAACGGATAACACTGGCGATTCGCAAAGTTGTCTTTTGGTGTTTATGGATAAACACTGACGACTATTATAATATATATTATCTTAAGGTAGAGTATGCTTTTTGTAGGCATTTATTAATGTGTAAGTTAAAGTTCAAATTGGTGTCTATTATAAGGCCTAAGCAGTTTGCTGATTCTACACCCACTAATTCTTTGGCATTTATAGTAATAGGCAGGTTATTTGCATAAAATATTTGTTTTAGATGTTTTGGTCCAAAAGTGATTAACTGCGATATGGAAGGATTGATTTCTAGACAGTGTTGAGACGAGAATTGGAATAAGCACTCTAAATCTGCATTCAATTTTAGGCATGCCTCATGCGCATATTCCACCGGAAACGACAGATAAATTATTAATAAAGATAATCATTATGAGATCTTCATCTTCTGCAATTCAAATAAGTAACTGACGCAAGGTAGGCACCAACCACTTCCTATTAGTTAGGACATTTGTGAAGATATTTCAAAGGAAAGACTGCGTTAAATGAATATTGCATACACATGCGCCACTACGCAGTCTTCAAATTATCCAGATTTTGAAACAATCTAGTTTCATTTACTAATATTGAAATTTCAAGTTTGACATATCGGGACATGAAACAAAAGGTCAATGTGACAACATTACAATCGTAAAAGGCAAAAGAGAAATCGGCATGAATATAAGGATATTCTCCACATCCCAAAGCTTTGTAATTTCTGCTGAGGACCCCTTTGGAGTTTCTACACTTTTATTCCACAGTGTATAATTTTGTATATGGGTATGAAATTCACAATACATACCTATATAACGAAGTGTGAGATATTTAACTAAACTTGAACAGAAAATTATGATAGGGGCTCAATAGACGATTTAAATTGATAATATTACTACCACTGTAAGATAATGACACTGACACCTACGTTACTATTTACTATTCTTTAATTCAGTACTGAATTGAATGCCACATTCAAAAATGGAAATATGTCGTCCCATATAAAAAACTGAATTTCTTCCTTTGTACTATAGTCGAACTAAGGTTGAACATTTATAAAGCTGGAAATCTATAAGTATTGTATATATGTAAAGAAAAAGTAAAATTGAACAAATAATCTAAAAATGTAGTAGTGTAGGGGTAGTTTCATTTAATGTCGAAAACGAACATTCTACAATCCAATACTTCTTTTTCATTACTATCAATAATAAAGGAGCTATAAAGTAATGAATCTTGGGCTGTGTACCCGGGGTGTAATTTACAGTGAATTTTATTTAATATGTGCGCGATTGTACAATTTTTCAAAAACATTCCTAAAATCCAAGTGCAGCGTAGCACAAAGTTTTTTGTAGTGTGTTTGTAATTTTATCGTCATAATAACATCAGTATGAAATGGTATAATATAGAAAAATAAATAGAGAAGAATTTATTTAAGGTACATTTACTTTATTTTATTTAATCAAGTTTATCTAACGGTAATTTTGTAAATGCGTTGATTAATCCAAATTAACACAATTTATACTGAAAATAAAAAGTAATGGAAGCGAACAAACGTTGTTATTACATTCAAATAATTTAATACAACGATACTTTTAAAAGGTTTTGGTTGAAATGTAAAGTATAGGTCGTAAAATGAATTGACGAAAAAGGATTAGCGCTTCATTTTGCGTATACATTCGAATATGTACTTATTCCTTTCTAACTTGTAATATTTGAAGTAGATACAATGAAATTTCAGGTTTTGTCATCGCGGATGGTGAACTAACAACAGACACTGTACGTTACAAATATTTTCATTCGTTTCAGTTACCGTAAAAAGAAATGAAAGATTAAGTTGATAAATTAATTATTTGCCAGTGGTATTAAAACAATATTTACTTTATTGTAGAATTGTAGATATATTCCTTAAATTAAATTAAACAAAATGTTAATAAAGCAAACGTTTTAAACTAAAATATATAATAAAACATTATTTTTATTAACATTAAACAAAAGAATTCCAAAATATACTTTTGCTACTTAATTAGATATAGTGGCCGTTAATGGTGTAGTGGATGTGCTCGTATATCACAAAACTACACCTGGTGGTGTCAGGTTTGCATCCCAACCCGATGGCGTACATGGATGTTTATAAGTGTATAGGGCTAATAACTATTAGCAGTTGATGTCCTCAGCCCCTCTTCATGGGGTGGATAATAATAATAATAATAATAATAATTTTAGGCTTAGATAAGAATATATACATACAATTACAAAAGGCAGTGAACATCAACACTTGCCACATATAGTTAGAAAATTACTAAACATAGCGAAAGATACCGCACATCACTCAGAAGCACATCACTCACTTTCAACTAATACCATTAAAACACAAAATGAAACACAACACTCAATCCTCTCTTCACAAATTGAAACTCTGTTGCATACACAACATAGCATTACAGAGAGTCCGTTACCAACACATAACACATCAACAAACACTAATGTGACACCTCTAACTCGTGCACATACACTCAAACGCAAACACAATACACTCGCAATATCAGAACTCACAATTAGCACAAAACACAAACAACACATTACCCACTCGAGTGCAACCTATGCGTCGAGTTAAACAACAAACATTTACACAATAAACATAATACTATTTCAAAAGACATATGTTTTTTTACAGCAACTTCAAATTTATTTTGTATTACTAGGACTAATCGTTACTTGATTCCGAATCGCGCGGTTAGTTACCCAGGCTTGGCCTGAGTATCGATAAGAACCGAAGAACAATAATAATCATAATAAATATTATAGTTATTTAATGTACCGTAACTCATCTGTTATTTAATTCGCTTACATTTACGTGGAAATAAATTCATTAGTATATGAATAAGGTGCAAGCACAATAAATTTTGTTAATAAAGTTATCTCACATTTAGTGAAGTTAATACAATTATTGTACCTATGTCGGTTTTGGACGCCAAAAATTTTAATCTATTGCATGGTGGCCATTTCGAACTTTCCTGGAACATTAGGATTGTAGAGAGAATCCAGATCAACAACTGTAAATTGCGTTGGTCATCCAAAACAGGTTGTGTTGCATTTGAATGGAAAGCGTAGATAGAAATGCTTTTTATATGCTCTGTTATAGACTGTGGTATATTGAAATAAAAAAGTTTGAGATTATTGCTTGCAGAGATAAAACTAAGACGAAGGTTTGTAACTGTTCCATTATAAATTGGTGCACAACATGGCATGGTGGTTTTATTTGTTCGTTGTTGCTTCTATTAGTGCTAACTTTTATTTTCTAAAAGAGGACTTTTAACAATTACTTGCCGAGGATATAACGATTACAGATTTTCCAATCCTTAAGTCCAGCTATGACTTATAAAATCCAAAACTGTAACTCAATTTTTTTAATTAATTACCTTTAGCAATTCTAATATTTAATAAGAGTGTGTTGGAAATCTATTACAATTCGTAGAGTAGAGTGATTATTGGGATAGTTTCATTAGTAACTGGAAACTCAATAAAAGGGACACCTCTAGTAATGAAGTAGAAAAGAATGTGGAACTAACGAGCAACGGTCGACAGAAGAATGTACAAGAAAACAGTAACTGTCGGAAACAGATATAGATTTTAGCGGGTAGTTTTAATGTTACTGGGGAAACATCCACGATTCTTGCACATAAAGTTAATTTTTTCGGTTTGAAAGGTATTTTTACACATAAATGAGACCGAAAAATAATATTGTGTATTCTGTAAAATAAAAACTTTACTTACTCGATGTTCACTGCATAGCTGAGGGGAGCTAATATGGCAATTAATTCACAGCAATTGCATGCACTATGATTCTGGTTTATGGGCTATCAATCTACAACGAAACTTATCCTCGTAATAATAAAATCGGGTGCATACAAAAAAAAGGGATAGGTAGGTAACGATAGATACTGTAAAATGACTCGGGAAGTTTATAAAATGCATGGGTTACTAAATTTAAAGGATACGTGCGCTACAACTACAAACAAAAACCTATATAACCGCCCCCGTTAGCAATGACAATTTACAGCATTAATAAAAGAGATTAATGTATCTCACGAATTCATCAGTAATCCCAAGCAGTGGAAAGTTGTATTTTTTCAGCACCCACAACAGCATCATCTCCAGCAGAAATAAATCATGCTTTCGAAGAAGAATACAATGCTGATATCCTTGACGTCCTGCCGCGATTTGAACATAGAACATATTCAGCAAATATCTTTAAGATTTTCCGTATCTTAGAGGAAAAGTAGATATTCTTTTCGTAAATAAGGGCTACCATTTTTTAGATGTATGCATATTTTGTTTAGTGGTTTGATATTTTATTACCTTTCTGCTACTAACCATAAATTTAAATTCTTCAATGTATACATATTCAAATTCATCTTAGTTACGTATATTTTTTATACGGTTAAGTAAAATTTTACACAAAAAAATCTATATATTTTTCGCGATTGTATAAAATCATGTTGCTCCTATTTTAGGAAAAATAATCACATCCGTTCATTCTCAAGCGTTTATATCGTATAATAATATTGGTTCCTCGGTAACTTAATACAACCTCATAAATAAACTGTTATTTGAAAGTTGGTTGAGACTATGTAATTAGATTCTTGTATGTGAATACGGAATTTGTTTATTTATTTTATTTACTGTGCTTGTTTATCAACTATGTTATGTTTCATTAATTATTATGGCGTTTTTCGAATCTATCGGATTTAATTTGCCTGTTTACACAGCATTATGGTAATGATGTTACAATAATTTAATAGTGGTCAGTCAATGTATTAATTAATTTACTAAAGCCACAGCTTTTAAATTTAGTCAACATTATACAAATGTAATTAATGTATAACGTATGCATTAAAAAATTAAGCTACTAAGAAACTATAATTCATGCATTAGAAACCTATGACTCTTGGCTTGGCGTCAATCAATATGTTATTAAAAGTTGCGTCTGCACATATCTGTCTGTCTGATGGATATGCCTGAGAAGCTGTAACAGCTAGAAGTGTAAAGTTTTGCAGGGAGATATGTTGGGTACATGGGATGGTTAATGGCCAATGACCTGATACATCTACTTTTCCCGGGGTCAAAGGTCACCAAGTTAAAAATTGCATTTTTGGAACAGGGTTTAGGACTCTCCGATAGAGCTTGATGAGCATAAGGGCCAAGTTGCCCCGGTGCACCGTTTCAACGGTATAGAGCCGAGAAAATTGAAATTTCAAAAGTGTATACATTTTTAAGGATAAGAGTGACTCATGCAGCTTCCACACACAAAATGTGTTTTTTACTCTTGTGTATCCATTAGCTTATATCTTCCAAACAAATCTACAGATTTTGAAAATCTAAAAGAGCACTATTGAGAATTAAAAGGTCATTTAAACGCCATTACAAATTTTTGAGGAGTATACACCAAAAAATCCTTCTCTCAATAGAAATCGATGTGTTTTCTTATTTTTTTGTCATGGTGCGAAGAAATGCTTCCCAAACATGAAAATGGAGAAAATAAAGGGTTTTTGATATAGTCAGTAGAACTGAAACTTTAATCTTAAGCCGGCAAACTACGGTTGCGACTGGACTATTAACTATTAAGAAGTTGAACATAGAGAAAGCATGGGTAAGAAAATGGTGGCGATATTTTTTCCTGCAAGTGGTTACGTAAAAACTATTTCCTTAGAAGATAAAAAAATCAGTAAATTCCAAATGGTATGGTGAAGTTCGTTTGCCCTTTGTGTTTGAACGTGTGATGGATAACCGTCCAAAATCGGTATTGAAAGGATTTTTTGCAGTAGCAACAACTCGGCCGCTTACAAAGCCATTTTCACCAAACGTTTTATGAAGACTGCCGTAATCAAAAAGTTATAGCTTCGATTTGGATCCTTGTGACATCTTTCTCGTTCGGAAAATTGACTCGGAAGATAATCGACGTTCGATCTGTAGAACATTACAATATCGTTGTTCAATTGTACTTTAAATAAGCTATACGGAAAGATGAAAAATAATAAAGTGCTAAATATATTATCGAGCTCTTACCTCCTCGTACAATGAAGTCAAATCGAACTTTTTCTCAAAGGTCGCCCTTGATTTAACATAATTTGTAAAGACTTTTATGGTTTCTGATTTTGATTGAAAGTATGATAAATGAGATTCTTTAAAGTAAAAATAAAATTGTGAAAACGAATCCAAGCGCTTTCTAATCTCGGCAAAGAAGGTAACTAATAACTGTTCAAAATTGACTTTAGGTAAGTTACCATCCATGTACAAGTAACTAAATTTATGAATACGTTTCAAGTACGTTTTTTTATATAGTTCTCCAGAAGTATTTGTTTTTGATGAATATCTCGAACGATTAACTTTCGCCTTTAATGTAATTCGTATTTGCTTTAGAAATTTATTATTTCTCAACTTAATTTCCGGCTGCTGTCGTTTGAAATGAGAAGTTCAATTTTTAACTAAAATGTTCGTTATGACTTGTACATAAGTTAACATACCTTGCATATCAAATTTCTTAATAAATTAAAGCAGTAAATATTTTATTATACTTAATTGTCTATTTTCAGAAATTAGTATAACTTCGTTTAATCAAATATTTAGACATTGTCGTATCTTCAATTGAATTACTGCCGCTTAAAAGATCTTTTAACGTAAAATTAATTTAAGTTATGTCAAAGGATGTGAAATTGTCCATAAATCATTTAATTGAACTTGAAACGCAGGACCAAAGATGTCTGTATCCAGCGTAATTTTGAGTTTTTAAATAGTTGAATTAAGACAGAAAATGAAGCAATTATATCTATAATTTGATTTGCTGACACTATATGAGAATTGTTAGAAAACGGAGTTCCTTTGTAGTAAATAAGTTCGGTAGGTTCTACTAAATTATGTAATTCCAGGTATACAGGGTGGGCCAATAGTGTGTGGATGGAAGGTTGTGGGTTTATTAACGAACATTTCCAAAGTGGGATATGGTGGGATATCCTTAAGGCTACAAACCTAAAATACCGTCACTTGAATCGCAAAGTTTATACAGGATGATTTATATCAAAGTATCATAACATAGTACCTAAAACGAATCATTTATCCGCAATTCGCCATTTTTACAAAAGGTTCTAAAGGAAATTGAATAGGTATAGCAGGGATCATACAGGTTAGAAGGCGATGCTACTAAAACATGAAATGTACTAGCGTAGACCGGACGGTAAAATTCAAATTCTTCTTGTGTTCGGAGAAAGTACGTCAATTGAAAAAATTTCTATAAAAGGTAATTATAATTAGGTAACTTCATTTTTTCAAATGGGACGGTTTCATTGCGTAAAATGTAAAATTTTATTACCTTTCGCGGCATCTATCTCGGGTAGATTTCTTTTAATTTCACATTTTCTCATTAATTTGCTGTGTTTTTAACATAAATAGGTACAAAAACCAAAATTATGACATAAAATACAAATAAAATTAAAAAATTGTTATTTTAATAAACGTTCAAAATATCTACCGCCGTGTTCTATGCAAATTTGAATCCTTCGACCAAAAGAATTTGTAACCCTATGAACATTTCTGGGTTAACAGTTGCAAAACCGTTTCTGATCCTATTTTTCATATCTTCCGTTGTGGTTGGTTGTTCGCTGTACACTTTCTCCTTGCCGTACCCCCTCATAAAGAAAACAAGCGGAGCAATATTGAGAGATCTCGTTGGCCATCGTGTTAGTCTATCCCTTCCTATCCACTTTTCACCAAATGTATTATTAAGCCCTCCATTTACAACGCGTGCGCGGTGTGGTGGTGCTCCATCTTGCTAAAAATACATGTCCCTAATTTGAGCGAGCGGTACATTATCAAGGAGTCGAAATAATCCATTATCGAGGAAATTCATGTATAAGTTCGAATTTAGAATACCATCGAAAAAAATGGACCCACATAAGTGCCGAATATGCCTGCCCAAAAATTACTCGACCATTTCTCTTGAAATAGTGTTTCGGAAAAAGTGAGGGTTAACACTCGAGAAATAATGAAAATTATGGTGATCCACAAATGCATTGCGGTGAAAGGTACACTCGTCTGTAAACATGATCTTATCCAAAAATTTGATTTGGCTCTTGTTCTACCTAATTGTAAAAATTTATTCTATTTTGAAACTCCCAGAGATGTTCTACTTACTTGAAAATCTCTTTGGAGTTGTTGTGTACTCGTATGGCGATTTTCTGTTATTGCAGTTACAGTATTTAATTCATTATCGTAGCTGAACACAGGTTTCGTTCTTTCCTGTTTTTCGAGATAATGAACACTTCCTGTTGCAATAAATCTTTTCAATAGATTTTTGAACGATTCTTCCCTTGGATAAAAACCATATCAATCATTCCATTTTGAAAAAAACTTGCCATTGTTATCAATTAATTAATGTAAGGTTAACTACTCAACAAAAGTTATAACCAGAAATATCACGAACTAATAGAATAAACTACTAGAATTGACCAAGGCATCCAAATATGCAATAATTGAATAATATATAGGGATTCCATTAAAAAAAATGCAACTTTGACATAAATCACGCTGCGATTCAAGTGAAAGTATTTTAGGTTTGTAACCCACCATATCCCAGCAACGAACTTTAAGAAATGTTCGTTAATAAACCCACAATCTTCCATTCACACGCTATTCGCCCACCCTGTATATAGAAAAATAATGAAGAATTTTAATACAACAACATGTTTTTAAGCCTTTAATTTTGCGGGAATCACTCTTTTGAAAAAAATAACGTAGTATGAACATGAAGTAATAAAAGTCACGTCTGCACGGTATTAAATTATTGTATACCTACTTTCGCAAGTATTTAAGATGAAGATTTATTACTTGCCAAGTATCATATTTTTCTAATTACAAACAAAGATTATGAATTTGGTTGTTCAATGCAGCTGTGACACAAAGTGGAGCTGTACAATTATTTAAGTAATCATAAACTTTTACGAAAAGAAGATTCGCCTATTAAGTATTCATATGTTACTAGAAGATTTATGACTCACTGTAACGTTGCAGTGAAGGTCGACGAGCTAAATTAAAATATTGAAAAACTATAATGGAGAGTGCCATGATTTCCCAGTTGAGTGGTATGCAAGTAAGGTGTGGTTTAATTGCAAACCGTTTTCAGCATATTTAAACTTACGTTTACAAAGCAGAAGTAAAAAAGACGCTTAAGTTAATTAAGAAACTATAAAAAGACGTTTCACGAAAGAAACTTTATCTTTGTGACTGAAACTGTAAAAGAGTATTACACTTACCGCTTTTTTAATAAAAGAAACAAAACCATATCCTTTAGACTTGAGTGTTTGTGGATCTCTTACTACCCTGCAATCCCTGAAAAAAATAAATAACTTTAATTTTAGAATAACTCAAAAGATTTACATTATTTATATTATACTTATACGTTTTAGTTTCGACAAGAGTAATTTAGTGCCAGTACTGTAACAATAAGGATTGTTTTGGTAGTAATAAGTAGCTTTTTCTAAATACTGATACTAGATACTAGTAAATAGTAATTAATAACGTACAGAAGTAGATGCACTTTTACAATTCGTTATTACAAACAAGACGTTATCATTTCTACTACATACTTAAATTATTATTAATCCATCAAATTGTGAAATAGAGAAATAATGGCATTCGGAGTTAGTATTGCTCTCAATCTTTCTACTGACTGTTGGTATAAAGCTATAAAGAAACTTAAGAGAAGTAAAGCACCAGGTCATGATGATATAACGGCAGAAATGCTAAGGCTACTAGGGATGAACGGACTACAGATACTATCATCGCTGATCAATAAAATCACAGAAGAAAATAGATTACCGGCATAGGATCAGTAATCGAATGGAGATCAAAAGAAAAAGAAATTTGTTTATAGTCCGCATAGCTGCAACAATAACAGGATATAACACAATTATCAAAGTCAAGAAGCAGAAAGAGGAGAGTGTCGAGATGATGAAGATTCTTCGTGGACAACTTACTGATAGCTAATAGACAAGTAACTTTGAAAGCAAGGAATCGTTTATTTTTACACCTTAATCAATGAAGATTCATGGTTGGTTAATACCGCCAAATGCTTTCGATTAGTCATGCATTCTTTTAATCCATAACTCGTACTTTGTCATCACTCATCAACCATCAACTACATGTAATGTGATAGTAACGGTACTAAAATTAATGCGAATCAGGACAGAAGGTATTGTTGTAGGTAGTTGAATACTAATAAGTTTAGACAAAGTTGGTAGTATGCTTATTGGCCTGAAAGCATTATAACGGAGAGCCGTGTTTATTTTAAGGATGGGACGCACAATAGCTTGGTAATGGTTGGAATACATTTGTAACGATGTGGAAAATAACACTATATTAAGCAATACGATCAACACATTTAAATTGTTCATATGAACATTTAATAGAGTTAATTTGCTGTACCTTTTACGATAAAACGTTTTTTACACTTTTGCTTACCACATAATTATAGTAAGCCAAGTATTTTCTTGAATCTTTCCACTATTTCTATCAATTTGGTATACATATTAAGAGAAGCCTATTCCTATGTTTCGTTTGTAATATTATACAACCATTGGAGCAAGATTTGCTTTGGCTCAATACATTGTGGAATAATTTCAATTAAGGAGCAATTAAAAAAGAGTTTTAATTATGTGATTATTGAGTATAACAAAAATAATTCCGTTATGACAGATGTAAATAAAAGTATGGTGATATAATTAAAAAAAATAATAACGCTTCTGCTCCTTATGTTAGTATTGAATTTCAATTCCTGTGATAAGAAATTTCCTTAATACCACCACATAGCCAAATTGAGACCAAAATTCTGCCGATTGTAAGGTCATTCATCTGTCATGAGTCTCCAAACATAGTAAATTACATATGGTTGTGGGGGCTGAATTTGTCAAAACACCGTTAGGAGGGTAACAAGTTCTTAATTTCTCATAATCCATAGTTTTGCAAAACCTCGAAATGGAGTGAAAGTACCTACCCGTAAGAAATACCATACACATTTCCCATGTGTTTATGAATGATCACAGTTTGTTAAAAAATTGTAAAATGACGCTAGTCGGGCCGCGCTATGATCAACATCGAACTATCAAAATCTAAACGTTTTTCGCTCTTAATTTGAAATAGTCCGATGGTGACCGTAGATCAAAACATGTAATATAATTTAAATTCCGTGTTGTTAATGCAGCGATAAGTGTTAATTTATAACGGAGATGGAGCTCAGTTCTACTATTGGATTCCTTCCGGATAAAAAGGCCACATTGGTGCCACGGAAGTATAGTTTCTATTTATCCTTCTAGCAATCTCACCACAGCGCAGCGTGGCAATAAATTAGTCCTTGTGGAAGTGGCTAATACGAATATTGTTAAATACAATTTGACAGACACATTCCGTTTATTACTAAACAAGAAGTTGTTAATTTAACAAGCGCCAATATAAACGCATATAAGTGGTAACCATCAAATTTTCCACATCATCAAATCGATATTTGTCGCATTTGTAACTAGCTAAATTACGACTACCGAGCGCTAGCTTAAATTAAGAACCAAATGATATAATAACAGCTCACAAGCGTTCACCTTGAATTTGTAGTATTACTGCAATGTACCTTTAAAGGAAATATTTTGATATTTTTTCTAAAACGATGTATTTTTTAATGCCACGTTTCCCTCCATACGTTTATAAAATTTTAAACTTTAATTAATTCAGGTTCCGATAGAGTAAACACATTTCTAATTCTGCTAGAGTAGAATAATATATGTGTAATTAACCAGGCGTAGCATTTGGCTAAATTTCACACAATGTACGTATAAAAACTTTCAAAAGGCAATAGTGATGCTGATGACTGATGAGCTATAGCCATAAAATGCTCGATCTAAAACAATGAGTGACTGTGATGTAACGTACAGTTTCTAAAAGTACGTATACGAAAGGAGAATGGGTTATAATAATACTGCCATAATGAGAGAAAATATTTTTTGTGTATTGAACGATCAGTTACAGACAGTAAGTGTATGTCAACGTTTCGTTAATATAAATTAGCTTTTTCAAGTCGGCACACTACTGACTTAAGTTTAAACTGGCAGTCCACCTGATAGCGCCTCAACGCCAGTAGTAGAATGAAACATCAATTATAATTTGTTAGTTAACCTGTAGTTTAAAAAAATGTATGCATTTTTTCTTTAAATGCCTACAAAAGCTTTATGTCACCTGCACCGTCATACGACATTTTTTTCACCACTAACAGGTAATATACCTTATAAAAAATTCAAAAACACAATTTTCTAGGTCTGTGGGAGCAGTTTACACATACTTTCGCCGTTTTTTTTTAAATCTTTGATGGTACAATAGTATATTATACACCAAGGGGGTTAAGACTGTTATTATTGACCGAGCACCAAGGTGCGAGGCCTATAAATGTCTTCACCACCGTGGTGTTTATACAATTTTTTCCACTACTAGTCAAATTTAAGACACAAATTAAAAATAAAAAGTTTTGTTGTAAAAATGAAGTAGGTAGCACAGGAATGTAAATTCGCCTTTCCACTAATAAAAAACAAAAATCAAGTAGTCTGATGCAGATTGACATTTCCATTAATAAAACTTATTTTCAAACAACATTTGTAATAATTATCCTGTTTGGGTGCTTTTTTGAATAATATGGATATGTTAGAAATAATAGAAATTAACTCTATCGGGCTCCCGCATTCCGCCATGTTGTAGTTACGGGATGTTATCAGTCATTATTGGTTGAGCGGGAATTTTAAACTAATGGCATTTTTATTCAAATAATTTTATCGTGTTAGGTAATTTTAAGCAGCAAATACGTTAAAGACAATCTCCTGGGTATACAAAATTATGTTGCACAAGTTTATGTTAAACAACTATCCTTGGATTCTCACAACGTTTGAATTTGTCCATTATTAACCTAGGGTTAATAATAGAAAAAAATATTGACCACTACTAGAGAAATTCAACTTCTCAGTTGGCTAGGATACGCAACGATTGTCAATTTCACAGCTAGTAGTGGAAAAAATTTTTTTACCGGTACAAATTAGCAATAAATAAGTAACAAATTATGTAATATTTTTTATTGCAGTCTGCTATAAGTGCACTGCTATCTTATGAGACATATTTTCTGGCCTTCTGTTGTAGAACAACATAATCAAAAGCCAGAATTTATTTGGAAATTCCTATTGTTAGTTATGTACTTATTACTTTAGTTTAGCTTAAAATGTTTCAGTGTTCCTTTCTGTGATCTGTAAAATAAATAATCGTATTTTGTGTTAATTATGGATGTAGAATCGCAAAATAAATAAGCGCTGTGAGGTGATATTTACTGTGAAATTAATTAAGGCTTTCTTATTTTATGATTGGTGTACATCCCTTTGCATTAAAATCTGTAATTTACGCTTCTTTCGGTTTCCCAAACACATATCCAAGGATTCGATGTGGCCAAATGATTACAGTATTGGCGATCCTTTTGAATTAAGCGACGAACAATTGCTTGATACACGAGTGTATTTAAATCACTTGATTGGGACCCATATTTAGCATAAAATAGGGATTAATCCTGGCTCCATTTTAGATAAGAAACCGTTTTATAGCCACAGAAGAGTTCAAATTTAAACCGGCTCCCAACCCTGAAATAGTTGATGAAATAAAAAACCGCTGTTATATAATATTATGTAATAGGCCATCTAGAAGTCTCGTGATCTGCCATTACCGTTGTCATGGATATTGTTCAATAAATAATTTTTCTAATGTTCGAAAAAACAGTTCATACCGAAGTTATGCAACGCATTTTAATCAAATTTCTAACAAAAGTATACAAGTGAAATCGTAAAGACACCTTTTGTCCAATGTGGCTCGACTCAAGCCTTCTTGTAATGTAAATAATTACGCAAAGTGCAAGAACGTGTAGAAAACTTAACGGTGTGCTCGAACATCCGGTTGATTCGCAATAATCGATTAATTTCTATATGAGACATGTATTGGATCTCTTGAGATAATTGTGGGTGTGTCGAACATTGTTCATAAATATTTAAAATTCCGTAAAGATTGTGCAAGATGGCTGCTGACGCTCCTTACCGACGCTCAAAGTAATGATGTCAACTGTACTCTTTCACGTTCATAATGGAAGTAGTGACATGATGTGAAACAAGGGTTGACCACATCACCTAAGCGAAACGCAAAAACGTACCTTTCCACGGCCAAAATAGCTACCGTGTTTTGGAAAGTTAAAGATCTTATTGTTGACTTTTTATGAGAAAGACTTGCTATTCCCCAATTCTCTCAGAGAGCGTTAAACTGGCGTTATGTCCAAGAATTAATACAATTATCATGAAAGAATTATACAGGGTGGCCCATTGAAAAGGTAACACGCCTGTTTTGGGACACTTAGACCAGTTTCTTAAAAAAACGCTCGGACACGTCGATTTTCTATTTTTGGGGGACAATTTTTGATGGCAAATTTGACTTTGTCAGGTCAACCCCCTAGCCCCAGCAACCCCTAACTCAAGAATTTAAATAGGGAAAGGGAGTCGAGCGACCCCTCATTTGAAACGTCTTTTAATTCTCTATTCGACAGTACAAATGAAAATTAGTTTTATTCAATTTTTTTTTCGCCCCGATGAAAAGCACCCTCCAGATTAACTAAGGTGGGGGTGTTGTTTAGGAAAAATCCTGAAACACACCACCTTAGACCTTTTGAACGGCACATTTTGATGTCAAATTTGACCGTATCAGGTCAACCCCCTAACCCCACCAACCCCTAACTCAAGAATTTAAATAGGGAAAGGGTGTCGAGCGACCACTCATTTGAAGCGTCTTTTAATTCTCTATTCGACAGTATGGCCGAAATTTGTTTTATTCAATTTTTTCCACCCCCATGAAAAGCACCCTCTAGACTCTAGATTAACTAAGGTGAGGGTGTTGTTTAAGAAAAATCCTGAAATGTCCCGTTCAAAAGGTCAAAGGTGGCGTGTTTCAGGATTTTTCCTAAACAACACCCCACCTTAGTTAATCTAGAGGGTGGTTATCATGGGGGCGAAAAAAAAATTAAGTAAATCTAATTTTCATTTATACTGTCGAATAGAGAATTAAAAGACGCTTCAAATGAGTGGTCGCTCGACACCCTTCCCTATTTAAATTCTTGAGTTAGGGGTTGCTGGGGCTAGGGCGTTGACCTGACAAGGTCAAATTTGACATCAAAATGTGCCGTTCAAAAGGTCAAAAGTGACGTGTTTCAGGATTTTTCCTAAACAACACCCCCACCTTAGTTAATGTGGAGGGTGCTTTTCATCGGGGCGAAAAAAAAATTGAATAAAACTAATTTTCATTTGTACTGTCGAATAGAGAATTAAAAGACGTTTCAAATGAGGGGTCGCTTGACTCCCTTTCCCTATTTAAATTCTTGAGTTAGGGGTTGCTGGGGCTAGGGGGTTGACCTGACAATGTCAAATTTGCCATCAAAAGTTGTCCCCCAAAAATAGAAAATCGACGTGTCCGAGCGTTTTTTTAAGAAACTGGTCTAAGTGTCCCAAAACAGGCGTGTTACCTTTTCAATGGGCCACCCTGTATTTTCAATACTGGTATACACTGATATAAATGTATTTTACCGGTAGATTTGATATAATAATTATATGCGTTTGGAAGTCCTAGGATTAACGCTGTTTGTGAAAGTAGATGAATTTCACCAATGTATAGTCTTGGAGTTATGGAAAATATCTGTAGGTGCACTACAAATTAATGCATGAAATCGGTATAAGAGCAATTACTCAGCAAATTGATAAAGTAAGTACTATATATGTGAGGGTAGCAACTTCAGATTGCACGCAGAGGTGGAAGCCACAGGTTATTACGAATACTTCCATTTCGAATCAATATTTAATGAACTAAAATCTCCCCACTAAGTTTTCCAAAGGAAATCACCTGTACAAATACCACTTGTGGTATGCATTGAAACTATTTATTTATTATAATAGCTCTACAGGCCTTGTAGGTCTCGGGCTTAAATAAAATAATTACACATATTTAATAACTGTGCACATATTGATACATACTAAACGTTATGTTATGTGCTTCACATTTCATTTTCATAGTAATGATTCAAATTATTCACTACAGTTCTCCACCGACGCGACGTTTATCAGTTGTCTCCCTTCTCCAATCATTACATTTATTTTTCTAGGATCCTTTTTCACCATCTCCATCCACCTCGCCCTCGGTCTTCCCCTCCGTCTCCTTCCGATAGGCCTTCTCTGCAGCACCATCTTTGGCATTCTTTCTCTAGGCATCCGCTGTACATGTCCCAGCCAACTGAATCTTTGAGCCTTCGCATGTATTGTGATTCTTGGTACATCATACAGTTCATACACCTCCCGGTTTTTTCTTCTACTCCATCCTTCCTCTGTATTTACCACTTCTAAAATACTTCTCAACATTTTCCGCTCCCCTGCTTCCAGTTGATCAACTGATTTCATTTGTTTTAGACTCTGAAACTGCAGTTATCTTATGCATGTTTAATTTTAAGAACATTCTATTCTAGAGAATATAAAAATGTAACTAAAAAGCATACATAGGTAATGTATATTAAAGATAGTATCTACCTACTATTAATTAGATTAATTAAAATACTCCTAGCAACACATACGTGATAGCATGATAGGTCTAACACTTTGTTTTATTCATCTGAAGATCGGATCATTCCAGATTTTAATCACCAAATCCCATTGTTAAGTACATTAATTCTTATTTCATCAGATATCGCAGTAATATGTCCGTTCGCATATCTTATTAATAAAAATTAATATTAATGAATGATAATTACCCAAAAACCATTATTGACTTTTTCTATTTAATGATGAGGTAGGTATTTATATAGTATAGAAATTCTTTTTAATTTCCAGCAGTTCTTCTTCAAATTCTTCTGTCAACTTTATTAATTTCCAAAAATTTTCGTATAACTCCGGTTGCACTAAGAACAATGGGTACTGTAAGAGCAGTTCCCATTCTTCATTGCGCTTATGTTTCTGAGCTATATCAGTGTATCTGCGGCGTTTCTCTGCGTGTGTATTGGCTAAATTGTTTGTGTTGGGAACGGCAATATCTATTATGTATATGATTTTTATGTTTTATCTGTAAGTGTTATATCTGGACTATTATTATATACAGTTTTATCTGTGAGTAGTGTCCTATCCCAATATAGTTTGTGTGTGGGTGTGGTGTTGTCAAGTACAACTTGCGGTGTATATTTGTAATACAAAGATCATGTGTAATTGTCCTATCTTTAATTATGTGTTTTCTGTAATTTCGTGTGTAAATGCTCTGATCTTGTATGGCAAACATGAAACTCTCTGACTCTGGGAAAATATCACATTTGGTTAACCAAGCATGCGTTGCTGTAGTATCAACACAGTCTCCGTTAATCTCCTGTGGATATCGTCCGTGTAAAGTCTTTTGCGTCCAAGTTTGCATGTTATGTTATTAATGTTATTATATTATTATTATTGTGGGCCTAATAAAACAAAGAGCTTTAAATTGAGCATTATATGTATAGTAGTTATACACTTAACTTTACTTTTCTTAGCTAAATGTCCGTTAAGTGGAAATTTTTTTTGTTGGGCAATAAATCTATTATTAATATTATTATTTATTCATTCACACTTGCAGTACAACAATTAAATTTATGGGGGATAATATCTAACCATAAATTCAGTTTTGAGGAATCATTAAGATTAAACAAAATTATATTACCTATAATGAGTGAAATTAAATTAATTTCGATTAAAGAATTTTCGGACAATGTGACATGTTGGTAATAAAACAGATTGTTGCATTATTACAAATAATTTTGGATTTAAATTTAGTGATGTTAAATAAGATTCAAATTTGCAAGAGATTACACCTGTTGCCGAAATAACAATTGGAGTAATGTAGATTTTAGTCAAATTCCAAATTGCCATCATCTCAATTGCCAATGCTTCATATTTTCTGCGTTTCTCGTTTTCAGTTTTTATAATGTTTGTGGATAATGGCACAGCAACATCAATTATTATAGCATGTTTATCTACTTTATTAATTATATAACAATATCGGGTTTATTGTGTGAGACTTCCCTATCTGTTATAATTATTCTATCCCAATATAAGATGTATGAATCAGTTTCTAATATTGGTTCCGGAATGTATTTATAATAAGGTTTAATACTGTTTATTAACTTTAAATTTTTCGCTATTTGTTGATGTAATATTTTGCAAACCTGGTTATGTCTATAAAGATAGTCAATCGGTGCTAAATTAGAACAACCAGCTATAATGTGCTCTATGGTTTCATTCTGAGAGAGACATTTTCTACATTTATCAGAGACTTCCAGATTCATTGTGTCTTTTGTAATTATTTGTTGCAATGACACCATCTTGAATTGCGCATAAGAATCCTTCAGTTTCTGAATGTAGAAATCCATCTTTTAACCATCTTATGGACATATCTATTTATTTCTGAGGATTTTAATATAGTCGGATATTTTCCATGCAAGATTTTGTTTATCCAATTTAGTTCAAAATTTAATTTTGGTTCACAATCGAAACTTTTAAGTTTAAGATTTAGACCTGAATAATGTTTATTATTATTATTATTGTACTTCAGTTCTTATCGATACTCAGACTAAGCCTGGTTAACTAACCGCACGGATCGGAATCAAGTAACCATTAGTTTTAGTAATACATATACATAAGAGCGCAACCTGACCACCGGAATTTCCCCGTCCTGTTTAGAGGCAGGACGAAATACCTAGAAAGGCCAACAACAAGCAGACCGGCCGGTGTACGAGCACTGGAGTGTTTCAATGATTTAGGATTTACCCTACCTAGGCCACTAACGTTGAAGCCAACTGAATTCCCGCCTTGGACGAGAGGAAAACTGTCGATCCTAGACGACCTAACTGCCTTACCTAAAAAAGACACCACAGCGGAAGAATACCGAGTAGCGCTGGCAAATGTATTAGATACCTACCGCAATTCGGTCGTCGTGTATACGGATGGGGCTAAGAATCGTCAAGGTGCAGGTGCAGCAATGGTGGTGGATGGAAACGCGCATACCTGGTCGTTGCCCCAAGATACCACAGCATACCTAGCGGAGCAATATGGTATATGACAGGCGCTAAAATTCTGTGATCTATCAGCACCGAAAAATTATATTATAGCCACCGATTCTATCAGCGTCATCAACAGCATGCGCGGGAAATGCCCACGCGACCCGATGTCGCAGATGATAAGTGACACGCTGGTACACCTTAATAACAGCGGATTTTTATGGGTTCCAGGTCACAGTGGCATACCCGGAAACGAAAAGGCAGACGAAGCGGCGCACAAAGCGGCATATCGGGATACGGCCGACGCCGACATCCATTTACCGGATACTTTGAAGAGTACTCTAAAAGGGATGTCAAACCAGAAATGGCAGGATGAGTGGAGAGATACCAAAAACCACCTGGGTAAGATAAAAAAAGACGTGAGGCGTTGGAAGTGTCCCGATAACCTGAGCAGACGAGATCGGGTTAAAATGACACGCGTGAGGATAGATCACACTGCACTCACCCATGCATATATATACTAACAACGTCGGACCCACCATCTTGTCAGTTCTGCAACATCAATACCCAGACGGTAACGCATCTCCTATGTGAGTGCCCGGCAACAAAGAATATTAGAGACATCTATAGAATAAAAAACAGCACTAGAGAGACACTTAACACCAAAGAAGGCATCCACGACGCAATCAAATACCTAAAGAACATTGGGGTGTTCAACAGAATATAAGGAAGGTGGAAGCGCTAATGACCTTAGAAGTCGATGCGCAAGGCCTAACAAAAAAAAACATACCTTATTATTATTATTATTACTATTACTACGACTAATAATACAACTCTGTAACATATTAATTAAAAACAGAATGTGCAGTTTCCTACAATTGTTAACCCAATACTAAAACAAACATCGAACTAAAAAACATCGCCACTTTAAAAAACGATGATACCATTGACTTGCAATAGCAATAAATACATCCAGTTCCAACGTTGTGGTATGAGTTCTTTTGGTTTTGGTACCAATCGGTTGGCAACGGCTCTGAAATCCTTATAAAATTGCAAAGATAATAAATCAATACTTACACCTGCAATAAAATTATCCAGTTAAATGATAGGCAACACAAAAACGAGACATTTACCCGAAGTTATTAACGGTGTTCAAAAAATAAACGGATTGGTTAAGTTTTTGAGTGGATACATTTAAATGTAATGTAAGTGTGATTAAATGTTCCATAAGGTCATAACTATAACTAAAAGAAAGTAAATTTGACGCAGGTGGCTTAAAAGTGTTTTTGTCTTAGTACCTATCTGAACGAAAGTTTAGTTCGTAATCGGTTCTAGTTGTGTTGCTAACGCTACGAGCTCTAAGTATTCCTTTTCAAAACTTTCCCTTTACTGTAAACTTCGAAATGACTCATCGAAATTTGTTTACAGAACATCAGTTTGTTGCTGTAATCATTAAAATTCATCTAACCTTCCTTGCTATGCATGACAGTGAACTTTTGAATCAATTTGTAAGTGTAGGAAACCATATTAAACGATTTTGACGAGAGTATAATCTTAAATCCGCCATTTTTATAATGTCGTATAATGCAAAATGTAATCGAGATTTGAAAGATGTCAATACTACATAAGCATGAGAAACGATTAACATGAATTGATCGACTGTTTTGTCTGTTAGATTTTGTAACGGTTGAATAACACGCGCGTTTTCGTAACTGTTGCATTACTTGTTGATATTTTTCAACAACCAAGATTAATTCTTGCTCTTATTACAATTATTAGAAGGTGGAAGTTTTACAACATTTAATCTCTCTTAATTCTCTCTCTCTCTCTCTCTCTCTCTCTCTCTCTCTCTCTCTCTCTCTCTCTCTCTCTCTCTCTCTCTCTCTCTCTCTCTCTCTCTCTCTCTCTCTCTCTCTCTCTCTCTCTCTCGCGCCAGGATTCGCTTTTGAAAGAATTTCCTTGACCAGGGTTGTAAATGAGACGATCAACTATTGAAAATGAAAAAGTACACCTTATCAGGTTTCGAAGTTTTTAACATTGGGCAAATATCGCAAGATGCCTAGGCGTGAAATTTCTTCTTGTTTTGTAATACATTTGACCCAAATTCAAAACTGGCACCTTTACACGCGCGTTCACATGGCAACTTCCTGTATAATTACAACGGTCGACATCGAATGCATTACAAAAATTCAAGAGACGTTTATACACAATCAAAATAAGATCAATAGCCTCGATAATATTCAGTTGTGGCTTAAGTTACAACTTGGCTGATATTAGTGCTGCAAATTGTAAACCAATAATTGCAAACTGTACGTTATGCATTTCTAAGGCAAGTGACTATATGCCTCATTTGGATATCGTATGTCTTATTTTAAATCAAGAAAGATAACTTTACATTCAATGAACTTATAGGACCTTTGCATGGTAAATAATTGTCATCTAAGAAAATTACGAGGCATATATTGATAAAGTAAGGCCAAATCGTGGATATCTTTTAAGCAAATGGTGCCATTAAAATAAATCTACCCAGGGAAGTTATTAAATAAGAAGACGTTGGAGGACAAAACATTCCTATATCTATGATAGCAGAGAAGTCACTTATATGAAAGTGGACACAGTTATAAAAAATCCGTCATGTTGTGAAATACGATCTGTGATTGAATTTTTAAGTGCAAAGAAAGTTCAGCTCCATACAACGAGCCACAACAAAGAGTTTGAGGGATTCTCTATTTAAGGTAAATGCTGTGCTTTATCAAAATAGCTTCCTGTATAATTTGAAGAAACAGGTGTGGATTATTCAAACTAACGTGAAGCGTTAGAATTTAAGTATAAACCCATCTACGAGTTACGTAGTAAAGAGTCGCGGATACTGGTGGGGATCTTTAATATGAACATTTACGGGATGCACGTCGTGCTTACACATATACAACCACTTCATATAGTCTAGAAAATCCTACGATCGGATACTCAATCTATTTGCTTATTGCTTAACATATTAACCCCCTTGGAAAAAGTATAGATTGGATGTTGTTCTTTTGTGATGGGAATTAATACACCAACCACGTTCTTAGTGACATCGTACCTTTTCTTCAAAATTTAACATGTATTATCTTTGAAAATAACCGAGTGTTGAAGCGGGTTGGGATATTTGGAGCTAAAGAATTAAATAGAATTACCTATTATTACTACTATAACTATTTGTGGAGTTTTACAATGGAGGATTACATAAAATTAGCGTTTCTGTACTTCTTGTATCAGACAAGGCACTATACATTTAAATCACAGTTTTGAAAGTGTTAATCCCAATTTCGATATACATGGAAAGCTATCAACAATATCTATAAAGGATAACAAGACATTCGTAAAATTTAAATGCGTTAATATGGTTAAAAAGTTATAAACTTCCATATTGGGACTTTAAAACGTGGCAATTTTTTTCCTTTATTGAGGATATTTTTGAACAGACTAACAAATTTTCAAAATTGGTTATTACTGTAATAAGTAGAATCGAAAGTTTAATTTATTTAGAAATGTTTTGCATTATGTATAAAAATTTGAGTGATATATTGAATAAAGTATACCTAATATGTTTTCTTCACCTTGGCAAACCTATACATCTTTTAAGATAGCGTGTGTTGTTGATTTTGACGTTCTTAATTCATTCTTTTCTTGTAATTTAGGAGAATGTTGTGAATTTTATATTAGGCTTGCTGTCTGGTTACTATGGTTATATTATAAGACTAACTAAGAGCACCTCACGTTCTGCAGTATTCGATATGTTGTTAGACCCGTAGTGGAAATCAGTTTTGGATCATCAATATCCAATTAGGAATCCAACGTAAGAGAATTTAAATGTTCGATGAAAATTAATGTACTGTTTTCAAGGTCAAACGGCGTCCTTGCTAACAGAAAAATCGGTAACAACCTTTTACTAAAATCAAGTAGCGCAGGTTGGTGTGATTGTCATTTACAAAACGTTTGAAAGAGATTGAACTGCACTCTAGAGTCCCGCAGGATCATTCAAGTGCTCAACTATTCAACGAGAAAAGTATTCTACACTGCGACAGACCAAAGGAATACATTACACAAATGGAGACAATGGGTCAATAAATATTTTAGTTCAGGGGCTTAGTCCTCATATTTTAGTTCGTTCTTTAAGAAATTTATTCGTATTTTCGCGTAAATTTAATTCGACCTACTTATTGTGATGAAATTCAAACTGTCCTGAAAATCTAAACACTTCACTTTCGAATTGGCAATTAACCGGGAAATAACGTATGTATAAATGCGATGCACTTAAAAATACACCATAAATACAAAAATATTATGTTGCATTTAAAACATATTCCGTGTTATACATTTTACCGCCAGTTCTGTAGTTTTAAACAATTATTTTATGTTATTTTGTTTATTTTTCTTGAAATTCTGTTTTTAGTGTATTAGGTATAACACGAAATTTAATACGAATAATCTGTTTATCTTCCGCATCATCACAATTTATATTATATGTACATAATTACAAATCAACCGATACACTTTTCAGTATATTTCTTAATCTAAATTTACAAAAAAACGTTTTCATGGTGATGGCGAAAATTGTTGCAAACATGTATGCTAGCAATAGCAAATATATAAAATCTTAATATTCCCTGAAAATAGAAGACCTTAATTTAGGCACAGAATTTTTTCCAACGTTTTGTGCTTATACATATTGTAACAAATTGCAGTTTTCAATTTGTGCCGAATTGTACTTTATTTCACTTTCTAGGAGAAACCCATCATACTATGCCTTGCGGGTCACGAGTCGGTTTGATAATTTTGAATGGTAAGTATGTGGTTTTCAGTGTTGATAATGTTTCTGAAAATTGCCCAGATTTAATATAGAGTAGAGAAAGAAATATTGCCTTAGATTTGATTTTATCTATTGTATGTATCGTATTTATTTACTCGTCAATGCGTCATTAGATTTAGATTTATATATTTTGTGTGATTATTTACAATGACTTGTTCTATACCGTTCTTTGGTCATCTGGAACAATAAATGTTTATTAATATTATTATAAAATGGAAACAATACTTGCATCGAAGTGAAAGAAGCGATACTATTGGAAGGAGGAATTGAATAGGAAGAAATGAAACACTAGATCCCACATAGAAAGCGACGGAAAGAATAGCATAGAAAAGATAAACTCAACTCCAGTCAATCGCAAGGTAGAGTTTATAACGAGAAACGCTAATGCTGGTCGACCAAGACAAAGGCGTGCAATGCAACTAGAAGAACAAATTCTAGACGCAACGGCAAGTTTAGTATTACAGTCGTATGTAGTTTACAGTTTAGCCGCCAAATGTAAGTGGTTCCTGAAGACATACGAAGCATAATACAACAATTTAACATTAGGATTTTCGATTCAGAATTGAACGAAGAACGTCACAGTGTGTAGATCTTTCGTCAATTTATACACACCGTGTATAAGTTGTGTGTTTTATAGCAAAAAAAGTTAACAGTTCTTATAAATAGAAAGCGCCGTTTGAATGATGCATTTTCAGACGTAACAATGTATTATTTCTAATTTCGAGGAGTTAATGTGTAATTTAAGGTATTGTTAGTTAATCTTCGCATGTTTAGACGTTTGAAGCTTTACCAAAGTTTATGTTATGGTATACGGCATTTAGTTAAAGGTGTAACAACGGTAAACACAAATGGTAAACCGACAACGCCTACATTGGAATTAATTATTGTACCCCGTTTTATATTTTGATGTTAATATTCGTACTGCTTTATTCATTTTTTGTCTTATGCGAATGACGAAATATTCAAATGTATTTCCCTTGAGCACTGAAGTATGCAAATGACAAAGCCACTATGATTTCCATATATTTCTCTTTAAAAACTTTGAAATGTTATCGATTTAATATTTCTCTTATCATAAAATATTTGTTTACCTTTCATTTGTTATTGATAAGTTCATTTAGTTGAAAAAAATAAAAATGCGAAATACTTATTTATGGAGGGGACGAGAAGATCTATATGATTATTAGATTAGCTACGAACTATAATCAGAATTTAAATTATTTTAGACCGTTAAATTAAAATGCAAAGACAAATTCTTTATACTTTGGCAGAACTGTTACGATAAAATTATACAAACCCAATAATGAAAAACAATTGCATTTTCCTAATTTACTCTTCTACACAATTCGGATTTAAGCAATAATTATACAGAAGTGTGTTATTTATATAACCGCTCAACGTTGGCCTTTCGTTCCAGTAAAATGAAAACAGTCGCTGTATTATGCTTAATATTCAAGATTAAACTTCGAAATTTCAAGTATTGTTGAAAATAATAAGTTTAAAACTTAGTAAGTGGCACTGTAATCTCATAAACATTGCAAAAGGTATCAAATTTTCAAAGCAGAAATACCATGACTGGCTAACTTTTGAAATCGACCTTAAGGAAATTAATTAGGCTCTTGTAAACACTTTGCGCATTTAACTAAAGTACTCTTAAAGTTTATACAATGTCAAACTAATTTTATCAAACATCTGAAGGAGGTTAAATTGAAGTGCTCTTAACACAAAGTGGCATAATTTTTGATTTGTTGCGTGACGGATATAATTATATTGCACAACAGTGATACATTTTAAGTGTAACCAGTTTTCAAATCGAAAATATTATCTGTACATGTTTCGAGGTGATTCAAAATTGGGATTCCATAATCTCGGATTGTAGTTTTCCTTTGAATAGGTGCTATGTCGAGCAGAGTGTGCAGCTATTCAGATAATATAACACGGAATAGGTGGATCCGTTGAATATAAATTCACACAAATTTTCCATATAACTTAGGGGACAGTTAAGCTCACCTGCTTGAATAATGTTATTATTACAAACAGCAGGACGTGTGACACTGCGATTATAGCATTGAATTATATGAATCACAATTAGAAACTAATGAAAAAGTTCATCCCCCAATTGAACGTAATAGCTAAGGTCTACAGAAAACTTTCGTATTCCATGAATCGGAAAGCTTTCAACGTCCCTAAATAGCCTTATTAATGTTAAAAGTTTACGTTGAGTTTGTCTCTATTTAATTTAATACGCAGAGCTTAATAAGCTTTGCACCTCAATGAACTTTAGTGGTGTATATCACGCATCTAACCTAATTAGGATCAGTTATCGGATATTGTTATTGCTCTAATACGAGGGTGCCCTCTTTTGTATCGATTCCAATTGATAAGAGTTCAAATAACACGTTATTATTACCTTTCCTGAATGAACGATTCATATCGATGCCTCCACCGTCAAAGCTTCACCTAGTCTATTACACTTTATGACATTTTCACGCAAGCCTTAAACATAATTTTTACACACTGTTCCCAATGTTCAGTGCGATTAAGTTATTTTATATAAATCTACGAACTTAATTAATTACGGAATAGTGACAAGGGAAATCTGACTAGGCCATTATTTCTATTCAAATTTCACACAAATTTTATGGCCGAATTTATTGTGGGGTATTCTGATTGTGTAAATTGATACGTACAATATCTTCAATGGCAAGAGACAAAATGTTTCCTTACCATACAAAACCGACCTACATTACATTCATACTAATTAGTTTATGTTTACTTATGAAATGGATGATGTTGACCCTTAATACGATATTGTATAAATAATATAAATCCTATTTTGTTAGAAAATGTTGACAGAATAATTACTTACGTATTGAGTAACACCAATAATTTCTTTTGTTTAAACTCTGATTAGTTTTGGTTTTAAAATTATCGTCTTCTAATTCCGCCTCTTTAGAAAGACACATCGAAATTTACAGAAATTCCTGCATAAAATTATGATGTGATAATTGATTAGAATTATCAAGTAAGTGTACAAATTTTACGGCATTAGTGAACAAAGTTTATATTTTCTCTTAGATTAAACCACCTACAAATATATTATATGCGAGTAATAAACTGCTCCACATAAGTTAAGGATATATCTGAAAATTTGGTCAATTTTTTAATTTTCAAATTTTTGACATGTTTTACTTTATTAAAGTTGCTAGTTATGATACCTATGCGATACGGATAAATGTAGCATTACATTGCAAGTAGAGGGCTGTGGAGAGATTTTTTCTTTCAAACCCGTTCTAACGAATCAATTGTTTGTTTGGTTTATTTGTCAATTTGTTGACTTATTGTGCAAATTTGGTATCAAAATTTTGTTCGTTGCTAATTCCCAATGCCTAGACGTAAATTAACATCTGACGACGCAAATAGAGCAATTGGTTTGCTATGGGGTGGTCAACGACAAAGTGACGTAGCAACTTTTTTCGCCTAATTTAAGTCCGATAGAACATGTTTGGGATCAGTTGCAGAGAGCTTTGGATCATCATAATCCCCAATCACAAACAATGGAACAATTGAGAAATTTGCTTCCACAACTCTGGCAACAGATTCCGCAAGAAAACTTTAATGATCTCATAACCAGCATGCAAAGACGTGCCAAGCTGTCATTGAAGCCCACGGAGGACATACTCGTTATTGCTGAAAGGGAAATTAAGCAGAAATTTGTGTTCATTTTCTTTTTTTTTGATTAATTTGAAATTAACACTTTCATCTAATTTTCATTTCGTCTTGCCTTTTTGTTTAAAATTTATTTTTAGTTTGTTAACTTTTTTATAATAAAAAAAGCATTTAAAAATTAAATAGCTTAAAATCGTCTTTGAAAAAAATTTTTTTCTTTTGAAAAATCAAATTTTTCATAATATCCCTAACTTATGTGGAGCAGTTTATATACGTATATTCGAAATTGAAAGAAACTTACGAAGGTCCCTACCAATTAATTTAGAGAATTATTTCGTTTTTGAAGGCTGTTGATTTTAAATTCAGCAAAACTCGTATTGACGAAACAAAAATCATGATTGCAGTTATGTCATTGCAATCGTTTTGGAAGTATGTATGTAATGACATAAGTTACGGCACAAAAAAAACGAAGAAGGTTTGATGGGACGTTAGACTCGTAATAGTCGTAATATGAATTAAGTATTATAATTTTATTTTTCATTACTTTCAAGGTCATCAAAATGTTGCACAGTTGCAGCAATAATTCATTCGAGTTCAATTTTTTTACTACAAAGAAAAGCTTCAGCTTTGAGAACAGGTGCTAGATCTGAGAGTTCATCCAATTTCTCCAGAAAAATACCGCGTATGAGAAGAGACAGCACACTTTTAAGACTCATTCGCCGTCTTTTTATTTGCCGCCTTTAGTTTGTCTAAAAGGACAGCATAATATGTATCGTTGATAGTTATTGTATAGTTGCCAATAATGATGCCGTGTTTCGTTAGGAGTAACACAACGACGCAAAAGCGAACTTCTGTTAAAAAGCTTCCAATTGTAGCGCTTTCCACGTTTTTCAAAATTGCATAGTACCACGTACTGTTAAAATGTCTACGATCTCCTCATCATTCACTCTTCCGTTCCGCGAAACGGCACCATGTGCTACATGGATTATCTCTGGAGTTGTTACCGTTTTTGATGACTTAGAACGTTCATCACCTTCGGGACTCATACCACCACGTTTAAAATGTGCAACATTATCGTCCAATATTTACTGTATATCATCCAAAATTTTAGTTTTGTTCATATTACTTAAAACAAATATTGAATTGCATCACGAATAGCGATTTTATTCACTTTTGCATTTGAACACTTTCTGTAAACAGTCGTAATTTTTAAACTAAACGTCAAAAAACAACGAAACTTCAACTAGAATCTCACGTGAGAGTTACTTGCATAAAATAATCCTTCTACATAGAGACTACAAATAAACTGAACTGGAGCAAGCACATCCAGCTTAAAGCGGAGAAAGCAAACAGGGTGTTCTGGCAATGTCGCCGCGCAATCGGAAGACTTTGGGGTCGTCCATCCCCAAAGGCTATCCTGTGGCTGTACACCGCCGTGATAAGACCCAAGTTCTGTTATGGAGGAATTGTCTGGTGGCCTAGAACCAGACTATCCACAACCAAAGCACTGTTCAACCATGTGCAAAGACTAGCATGCCTTGCGTGCACGGGCACAATACGAACAACCGCTACAGCCGTCATGGAAGTCATCCTGGGTCTGCCTCCACTGGATCTCCACTAAGAGAACAGGCGTTATTGGCCGCCTTGCGTCTGAGAAATAAAGGGTTGTTAAACAGAAAGGGAACTGAGGTGGGCCACTCTCGATTTCTGGAGAGGCCTTCAGAGGACCATCTCGTAGCCTGGCGCGCTTCTGTACAGGGCTATCCAGACAAAGCCTACGGTTACTTGTAAGTATACTTTCTGGATACTGTAAACTTAAGAAGCACATGCACCGCATGGGGTTGGTAGATTCACCATCCTGTAGAGTGTAGAGGATGCTACACAGACGACGAGACGGCGCAACACATACTGTGTGAATGTTCCGTACTTGTGTAACCGAGACGATCCATGTTGGGAGAATCCTGGCTGGACATAACTAAGATTAGAGCCGCTTCCTCGTCCAGCATCCTCAGGTTTATCTCACGAACATCAATAATATCGTATGCAGGTACGCCATATCGGTCTAGTACAACTGGCCGTGGCCGACTGGCCGCAGCCGACCGGCCGTGGCCTGCTGGCCGCGAGACAAGTGGCCGACAGGACAACTGGCCGCGAGATAAATGGCCGCGCCCAACTTTTAATCTTGAGGGACTGTTATCAATTGAAAAAAAACTATACTAAACTTACCTCTAACCTAAGCGCCTGAGTGGCAATATACGCTTAGCACCGCGGCGGCGAATAGTCCCTAATCGACTTCACTATCAGTTTGTTTGTTTTCAATAAATGAAACTAGCCATTTATTTTTTTGAAGTCAAGTTGTACTCGCAGCGACGCGACGACCACTTGTCCTGACAGCTACTTGTCTCGCGGCCAGTGGTCTCGGCGGCCAGTCGGCCGCGGCTAGTCGGCTGCGGCCAGTTGGCCGCGGCCACTAGTCCCATCCCGACGCCATATCTATTTTCCTTCCATTACATTGAACCATTCCAACTTTGGTAACATAATGTAAAATTCTTTTTCCATTCACATCTCTTATTTTACTTCAATACATTTTCTTCACAGACATAAAAAATCCATATGTGCTGCTTTTATCAATCGTGTAATTTTTCAAAAAATGCCAAGATATATAATAGGATTGTGCTTCTTTTTGTAAATAACAACTCCTTGTGTAACATAGAATAATCTTTTCTACATTAAATGAATAATGTTTCATTACTACCTCAAACTGACTTGAAGGTGGCTAGGCCGTGATTTTCATCTTGGCTGAAGAAGGTAACGGTTCAGGTCTTGACTAAAGTTATGTCGCAGTGAATTACTTGACTAATGCAGTAGGTCGAAGTCGTGGTAGGATATTCCGATGACGAACACTCCTTATCGTGGCTAAATTAGGAACCAAGGGAAAATAGACGAGGTTGTTATCTAAGCTGCATCAAAGGGTTCTCCTCTTTTATACTGGTGGCCGTTGTCGCAGTTAAAGCGGTCGATTGTTGATTTTGGATGTAGTAGTGTAGAAGTAGTCCTACACAGAACAATAATGGATGAAATCTACGGATCTTCAATTGGAACCAATATCGATCATATATGGTTTTCGAGGGAAACATGAAGCCGTTTACGGGAATGTGATTATACTGAGTGCAATAACCTCGGAAAAAGCACGAGTTGACTGTGATGGCTTTTTAAACTATAATACTGTGCAGATTGCCTTGTGAAAAAGCTAATTCATTTCAAATTGGGGAAATTCTGCAATAATATTAAAGCAGCCCGCACATAGAGAGCGGAACGGAACGGAACGTACAGTTACGGCACTGCTGGTCGAGTTGCTTTACATTGAATCAAATGGGGAACCGCACATACAGAACAGCAGGGAGCGTAACAGCAACGACCTGCAGCGAACGGCAACGGCAAATATTCTCGATAGGGCAACTTTGCCGGTGTCGGATGGATTACAGATGATTCACAAACACTCACGACAGGTGCAACAGTGCAGAATGTGCTCAATAGACGAAACTATCATTGAATTAGTTCAGCAATATCCCATAATCTACGATCCCTCTGATAAATATTATCATGATAATCAGCGTAAAGGAAATTCATGGGAAGACATTTCCGAAAAAGTAAAATTATCAGGTATTTTACATTACATTGTAAATTTAAAAACAACCAGTCCTTGCAACTTTAAAAAATTGTAATGTATGCAATTTATTTTATGTATTAATTGAAGTTTAAAATTAATTATCCATTGTTATTATTTATTAAGAAGTACACTGCTGAATGCCGTTGCCGTTCTCAGTGTGCGGGTGTCGTTGTGACGTTCCGTGCTGTGCTGGTACGTTCCGTTCTCTATGTGCTCGCTGCTTAATATGGATCAGTTGATTGAATCCTCCTCCTCTTCTATTGATTAATGAATGAAAACGACTTTCATGTGACGTCATTGCAATGCAGCAACCTGCAGCTCAAACAGTTACACACCGTGTTGATATTTAAAGGAATATACTCGTATATTAATGCAATATAACAATACAGTGCGGTCCAAAGGTATGGAATAAATTCATTTTTAGCGTTATTATGTACTGTTGGGAAAAAACCTGAAACACGTCGATTTCTATTTATAATTTACCATTTTCTCGTATGAAAGTCTTACCACCCTCTTGCACCCCCTCGGAGGTATGAGCAACCCTTAAAAAAATTTAAATGCGAACGGGTGGCTTGTGGCACCTTGTTTGAAAGGGATTTTAACTCTCTATTCAGTAATATAAAAATTTTTAAATTCGGTACACTCGTAACTCAGAAATTGAATTTTGAAAAAGAAATAGTGTATTTTTAGATTAAATGTTCAAAGGGACCAACAGTCACTTCTTGAAAAATAACTAAAGGCGATCATAAAATTATCTGTTTAATTTGAAATAATAATCAGGTATTTTCTTATTTGTTCTGATTCTGTTGAGGAAAAAAGCGTTTAACAAAAAATAACAAAAAATCTAACTAGTAGACTAGTTCATATTTGTAGTTATTTTTGACAGACGCTTGTGTATAGCCAAATTTTGTTTGTGTGTGCATTTCAGTAAATAAATCATGGCTCAGTTAACAGAAACACAGAGAATACACATTTTAATTATGATTGGATGTGGTAATAGAACAAGAACTCAAACGGAGGTTTGTGAACTATTTCTTTTTCAAAATTCAATTTCTGAGTTACGAGTGTACCAAATTTAAAAATTTTTACATTGCTGAATAGAGAGTTAAAATCCCTTTCAAACAAGGTGCCACAATCCACCCGTTCGTATTTAAATTTTTTTAAGGGTTGCTCATACCTCCGAGGGGGTGCTAGAGGGTGGTAAAACTTTCATACGAGAAAATGGTAAATTATAAATAGAAATCGACGTGTTTCAGGTTTTTTCCCAAAAGTACATAATAACGCTAAAAATGAATTTATTCCATACCTTTGGACCGCACTGTATAACAGACTTGTAAGGTGGTGTTACATAGACGTAACTGTTAGGACGTTACAAGGTAACGTTTGTGAAGGCGGACATTAGTCACTGCAACGTTTGTCTTTATAGCATGTCCTTGGTACTTATTTGCTAACGCCAATGTTACACAATTTTGTGATGTGGGAATTGTACATCTATCTGAAAATGATAACTGTGTCCTATGTACCAATTTAAAATTTTCAAAAATGTCATACCAAGGCGACTCAAATAATTGGACGCTTTCAATACCCAAAAAGTGAACTGTTTTAAATAGCACTCTATATCAATTAACTGACACTAATTCCTAGTTATAGGTTATTGTTATTAGTATTAAGGCAGATTTATTTAAAACATTTTTCCTTAAAAATAAAATTAAGGAAGTTAAACTTTGATCCCGCAATATTACAATTTTGACACAAGAAAATATCTTTAATGTTTAGCCATTGTTGGAACTGTTATTATGTCGTTTAGTCATTTTTCGTTTGCATCGGTACTTTGCTAACATAAATCATTAACGAGAAGGGCTGGATAAATCGTTTGTATGCCAACTGTGCTATGCAAGTACCAGGAAATCTAATACTTGACAGAACTGAATAACAATTCCATTCAATATGATCGTATTGTGGCATTGGATCGTGTATGTAGTAAGTATAATTGTATAAATACGAAACAAACTGCGAAGGTTAGAAAAATTAAGCTACATTGACTTTTCATAGAGATATTCTTAATTCAGTTTTTATGTTTCGGCGTTCTATATGGATAAGCTATTTCAATCTGGCTTGAAAAAATTGAACAGTAAAAACACTATGGAAACATTACTATCAATTACTTTTACATACTGAGACTTAAGTTACTATGTGTGAAGGTTTAATGATGAATTATCATTATTTTTACTTATTGCAAGAATAAATCTCAGGTAATAAATAAATTAAAAGCTTACTTTGAATACATTTAATCGATAACAAAACTTCGATATCAAATTATATAATATTAATGAAACCATAGTAACTTTTTACGATTTTACAAAAATAAGCCTTTTTATAAACAAAATGCGGAAAAATGGCAGAATTAGATCGTTGTACTACGATTATTATTTTCGTTGAATATAAATGTACACTGTTGCTTTTTCATTAATTTGTTATACGTAGCCGTTTGCACCAATTATCAGTTTACGTGTAATTAAAACAGAATTATTTAAATCAAGCTTACGGCGACGGAAGAGAATTATATCGAAAGCATTAAAAAATAATGGGAGATTTAACAAAAATAGAATAAAGCTATCGTAAAATGAAGACATTCTCTTTAATGTAATTTTCCACGTCTTGCGCTTTTGAAGTGTACTAATAATTATCTCAATGATTGTAATAGATTAGCATTAATGGCTTATTCGTTGTCAAACGGGGAAGGGAAATGTTCATTTTAGTATATCTTGTTTCACATCAAAGAGAGGTATTATAATATAATTATAAGTACCTATCTTAATTTAATGTTTGAAGAACACAAACCGTATCTGCATTGTAAATATGTTGTGCGTAAAATTAAAAATTCATGTTACATAATATATCTATGAATTTTTGCGGACTGAGCTATGGTTCATGCATGTGCAAATTGTACAATTATGCATGCATAATGGCGTTGTGCCAACCTCGTTGATAGTCTCACCTCCTTTAAAACGTTGTGGTATGTTTTGATATATAAACTCATTTGAATTCAAAAATTCGATTACATTATCGAAGATTCTCATTTAGAGTGTATTTATTAATGGATTAATCATCTAATCATTAATGGATATCGTTGGTTACTGAAGGGTAAGAAAATGAAACTTCTTTACTTCTTTTTATTTTAAAATTATTTCCCCGATACTCGATACACAAAAATCCAATGCGGTTATTAGTAAAAAGTAGAGCGCGTTCTATATGATCCTTTTTTGGCTTTTGGCTATTTTCTTAACAACTGGAATCAAATTGTATCAAATTTGTACAAATGTACAGTCAATATTTCACCCCGCCGCACCGTGCCCTACGGGAAATATGTAGAGTGTAAAATTGTTTGATTATGTTCGCTTCTGTTGCAGTTGGATGGTAGCTAAAAACGCACCAGAGAATACAAGATCCAGAAAAATTGTGTCGGACAGTCGGAAATTGTGGCAGTGTGGATGACGCCGTCTACTACAAAGGATGTTCTAAATAACTAAAAAGTAAAACTGTCATGCAAGGAGTAGCCACAAATACGTATGATGTCAGACCAAGAACAAAAAAGGAACACAATTACTGGATATATCACGAAACATCCGAGCCAACTACTTGATGAAAATGAAAAGTTTACGTGACGTCCAATTAAAGTCAACTTTACTTACTTCTCTTTCCAACCATTACTTCAGATTATTTACGGCAGTTACTTCTACAACTACCCAAACCTGCGTTGGCTAAATTGTCATTCTATGTATTTGTTCGCTGATGATAATAGCCTCGCTATCGAAACTAACCCGATATTTGTTGGTTTTCTGGTGTTTTTAACTTTATACGTAAATTCAACGGCCACAGCGTCCGTTGCATTCATTCCAGTTATCCTGAAAACGTAGTAACTTTGCATTACTCTGTATATGTTGATAATTTATTCTTTTGAACTTTATTCCTGTGTTTGTAAATACATTTATATTTATATTTAGTATAATCATAACATTAGTGGATGGAAATATATTATGAAGTTCACAAGTGAAATTATTAGTACAGTAAGGCATCTCATCTCGAGTGAAAGGATAATGGCGGACAGGTGGTTCATGATGAAAGGGTACAGTTCCCTATTGTGCAACCATTGCAGTTTAAATTAGTGAGGGTATCCAGTATGGGTGCTGGTACGTTAGCAATACGACCGATTGAATCGGCTAATATAAGGGCGGTATCGTTCGAAGGGTAACCATCGAAGTAGTGCCATTTATATTGGAAAATCGAGATGTGTTAATGCTAACGAATTATTCTTTAATTGCGCACACGGTTCGTTACTAGCATTTTTGAGAAGTAGATAATGTTCTAGACAAGCTTATTGGCGTCAAGGAACTTTTAGATGGGACAGCACTTCACTCCTTTGCGCCCAGAAAAAAACCGATCACACATTGTAAGTATCTACGAATATTATTTTACACTCGTAAAGTACCATGTCTTTTTAGCAAACAATACACACGGCAAATGAAACTTTTCGCATAATTATGTTTAGGTATTTGTGCTTTAAATATTTTTGTACTTCCCATTCATTTAATTATTTATTGATTAAATATTACGTTTCATTTGAGCTGTATCCAATGTTGACCTATATAAACCTGAGAAAGAGTGGTTTCATATTCGGTAGAGAATAAGCAATCCTTTAAAGTTAATGGAGGTACTAAACCACTGTGATGCTAATATATCTCTTCTGCTTCAATCGAAGTAGAAATCGTGTACTAATATGTAGTGAACTAAAGTTGCACAGTAAGTGCAGATAGTGTCAATACGTAAGTAAACAACTTCTTAAAGAATACACGCTGAATAAAACCCACGTATAAATCCGTGAACGTATACGATATTCCTATTCAAAACTAAATTAGAAATATTACGTCTAACAAAAAAAAGACGTCACAGAAACTTCTATGTGATTCATTCTATGTGGTATTTATCTTATTTTGTTTCTAACATAACATATGATCATAAGAATTTTCGTCTTATGTTTCGGAACTATTCTCACGGTTCCTAAAAAAATCGCGAAACCAGTTTGATAGTGCCTTAAATACTTCACTGAACAATGATCGACTAAATATTATTAGTTCCCTTTTCAATGAGAATAACCTCAAAAATTTGTAGTTTTGAATTATAATGGTTTCAAAGTTTTAAAACAAATCAAAAGATTATTGAGAAGCTACAAGGGATGCAATTAAATGTACGCCTGGAAATGTGATAATTTGATAGATGACAATTTACAGCAAAAACGTTCAGCCGATTGTTAAAGAGCGAACACAAATTTCTTATAATATTATAGATATGATCACATACTTTGTAGAAAGAGTCTCGCATTGTTGGATGATAAAATCAAACATCTAAAGTGTTCACTACCTCATCCTTAACGATTTGAAAGAAATGTAGAAAATCAACAGTACCGCGGATAGATCAGTGATATACATATAAAAAAGCTCCAAAGCATACGTGAATGTTTTCTAGAACTAGCTATAGTTATCGAGGTGTGATGCATGTTTACACTTATTGAGAAAAAGTTTGATGATTTGAGTTACTTATGTCAGATAGTATAGGTTGCTCATTTGATGAAAAGCGACTAGTTTGGGCTAAAATTTAGAATAATTAGAGTCCACTTTCATGTGTTTCATGTGTAGTATTCTTATATGCAAAAATGTCTTGAAACATGGTGAATACTTGAAAGAATGGTCAGTAGTTGGCAGAAAGAAGGCTTGACGAACTTTTTTTTTAAATTATATGCTGATGTAAAAAATGTGGTTTCACACTTTAGTTACGCGTTTAAAAATTACTCTCGAATTTTGTAATATAATTCCTGACAAAATTTATTTCACTCAGAAGGAAGTAATGATCGAAATCATCTGGACATTGGGAAATATCGAAAAAATGTGTTTACAGAATTTAGTAAACTGGCTGAGATTATGAGAAGAGGAACGTCATTTTTGCCTGACGTGTATTTTTAAGATTTTATACAATGAGCTGAGTTTTATCGAATTGAAAAAACGCTCGACTCCATTAGCTAAGGAAATCTGTATTTCTTATAATTGGTGTGCGTCAAATCAAATTTATTTTTGTTACGTAATTATGATGAAGTACATAATAGTAGACTAATTAGATATGAAACTGAGTTATTCTTTAGTGGATAAGTTGATGGATTATGAAATAATTTTGATGTTCCTTTATTTTTGAATTTTAAAATTATCGTTGATTGTATGAACTATTTTTTTTCTATTTATTTGTATTGTTGTTCATAGGGTAATAATAAAATAAAAAAGTCGTAACTCTCTCTGAAATAACTACCATTTGTATTTACTCGTACATGAAAGTCGCAATTAAAAAATAAATTTAAAATACAGTTGAATACCATATAAATTTAATTCAAATTCTAAAATCCTTGGCCAACTTCACGCACCTGACTCTGGGACTCCCTAGAATCTAGATCTCAGTCATGCGGTAATCGTAATAGACCCTCGTCGTAGAAGCTTCCGATACGGCATTTGTAAAGGAAACTCTAACACCAAATTTCTGCCGTATAAAATTGAAATATAGAACAATGCAATATATCTCCATTTGACAATCAAGGCGATATTTTTATACATTACTCTCACTGCCGACGCTAAATCTTTGAAAAATCCAAATCCTTGATTTCTTTAAAGGAAACCTAATCAAATGTAAGTATATTGTTTTTAACTAAGATATAGACACCCTTGAGTATTTAAATTAGCAAACATTTTTCATTGTAGTTGACATTTGATAAGCAAAATAAATTAACATTTTATAAGCGATTTTAAGTATAAAATAAAAATAAATTGCTTTATAACAAGAACTTCTAAGAAATTTTCAATTTCAAGGATGAGTAAGTTGTTCTTTTACTTTTGTACATAATAACATCATAAAGACTTTATAAGACATTTAATTTACATCGTAGAATGGTAAATAATTTGAACTTTGAGTTTTTATAGGTTATATTAAAGATCTTGAGAAATAACTTTCTTCATATTTTTTCTTTTGATAAAATTTCCTGCCTAAAATATGAAAGGTAGTAACTGCTATTACCTGACCGTACAGTTTGACATGGCGTTCAAACTACATCGTTGTTAGCAAAACATAAAAAGAAATGTAGATGAGATACAATGTTGCTGTATTATTTCAGCCGAAAAACCCCAATCTTGAATTTAAATTTTCTTCGCTATAAAATGAGAAAATGCGTGCACTCGCGCAAGAGAATATTCACCTGTTCTCATTTTAATTGCGCAGCTTACCTTACCTTACCTGGATTGGGAAATCTAAAAAGGAAAATATAGATTTATGGAATATTTTTAAGAATAATGCATAGCGACATGTTTCGATAATTTTTGTGAATTCATTATCATCATCAGGCTAAAAGTAATACTAAAAGGTATGAGTAAAGCAAATAACAAATTGAATACGTACTTACAAAATTAAGGAATTAAGACAACGAGAAAAAATTACCTTAACACGGACGTAAAACCTTCACTAAACCACTGAAAACGGAAAAGTAGAAAGGAAGTAAGGGAAACCGGGGGGGGCTACCATTTGATAATTGAATGTGGGCAGCAAGTAGAATCGAAGAGAAAACAAACCATGTTGTAAAAAGGCGGAAATGAGCAGGGAAGGTTAAACATAACCAAATACTTACGGGAAGCAAATAATTAGAAAACCGCTAAATCGAAGGTGCAATTACTGTGCGGGAGTAGGCGCCCAAATCGAACGACACATAAACTTCACGATTAAGTGAGATTAACCTTTCTAAGAAAGAAAATGGTAAAAACAAGCTGTGAACCGTATTGGATTGTCAAACATAAGAAAATTAAGGGGAAATAGGAACCTGTAATAACGACCTTAGAAAACGCCTGAATATACGGGCGAGAAAATGATACCAGAGAGTATCAATTAGTGTAGAGGAGAAGGTACAAATATGGGCTACCATTTTGTTTTTTGAGATTAACTTTTAGCAAATTAATCCAAGTGATCTGAAAAGTTTGTAGGATGCGCTCTGAAATGTTTTCTACAACCCCTTTAGTCCATTTGCGAATAAGTCTTGTCATTAGGCTGTCATTATTAATTGAAGAAAAATGTGCATTTTTGAAGGTCGGAGCAAACGTGCTACAAATATGGGCTACCTCTAAAAAATTAAGAAAAATGGCTACTGCATCAAAAGAACTGAAACATTTATTTTTATTTTCTACTCTAAACATTCTAAACATTACGTAGACATCTTACAAAAAGTATGAAGCAGTTATTTACAAAAATCGCCAATATAAACATCACATTCGGCTCCAGCGCTTTCAATGTGTGCCCACATGTAGCACATCATACATTGGATCCACTTTTCATCCTTCGTGTCTTCTAAAAATCGTCGCAAAAGATACAAGAGACATCCGCGTCTTCAGGAAGATGTTTTGCATGAGAGTCTTCCAAAATATTTTCATCTGTATATCCTCATCCTCGCTAGCCCATATTACAAAATATCACATGTTAAACTCCGACACGCTTCAAAAATTCAGTATTTTAAATATATCTTATTTTCATGTAGAATTAACAACTACCATGCTTACTAAACAAGTGTGATTTAAAAACAATAATTTAGCTTATCAAAAACTCGTTCAAACTCACACAAAAACAAATGTCAACAAAATTCGCTACGCCCTCCAAATTTAGTTTACTAAATAACTGATTTAAAACAATCGTGTGGCCAAGTGCTCGTCCTACAATATGTTGGTGGGCTATGGAACTATACGTTGACATATTTGGTTATAGATGACAGCATATAGTTTGTTCAAAATTAAAGTAGCCCATATTAAATGTCTAGCCCATATTATTTGTACCTTCTCCTCAAATCAGTAAATTGTTATTGATATTGAAAATTTCATTTAAAGAGCTGTTGGGATTGTTGTTATAATATAATAGTTTTTTTTTTATAATTTAAATATTGTCTACGCTAAAAATCAATAAATATATCATGGGGAAGGTTTTGAGAATTTAAATCAACTTGAATCAACACCCCATTTACAGTCAAATTTATTCACAAACTTCAATTATGGATTCACACATTCTTAATCACGCGATATGCAATTAGGAAACCCTTTCAGTTATCCTCTCTCAATGTAATATGCATTGTGAATCTTGAAGAACATTGTTTACAATTGCGTTAGATCAATTTCCTATAATTTACGACTTATATGGCTCGTAAACCATTCCTGCTTACTAAATTGATCTAGTGTAAGAGATTGGATTCCATAAAGTTAAACGTCTTGTTACAACAAAGATCTCCATTGTGACTGTTTAGATAATAAAGTAAACTCGCAGCTGAGGATACTATCCTACACTTTGCGAAATAGAAAACTACATGACTAAGAGAAAAACTGAAATCACTTTTATTAATGCAGTATTAGAAGTGTAGCATATTTTCTAAAGCAGATCTATCATTCCATAAATGTACCTATCCCATGAAAATTGTACGCCTACATTAATATCTATTATGAAAACAAGAAGTTTTGTAAAATATTTGGAACAAAGCAATTTCAACATAACAGAAAAGCTTAATAAGTAAATGGTTTTTTGTTACATCTTTATTTTTGCAAATAATTATTTCAAATATAGTACATATGTATTACTGAAAAGGGAATCAGCAACACTGTATATAATAATGACACGGCCGTCTACGTCTTGTATTTAAAAAAATCGAAGGTTGCACAATTAAAAGGAGATATTAAAAATCCATTTTATTAATAATCTTCATATAAAAGTGCCTAAAAAATATAATTTTCCTATTACCTTTTCAAATCAAGCAGTTGTGAGAATATTACAAAATTCAGTTTTTCTCGATAGCACGCGAAGGGGAAAATATTCTAATGTGATTTCTAGTCAATCTTAAATTCCGAATAACAGTTCCATTTAACTAAATCTCTAACTGACTGTTTATGAGATCATCGTATAATTGGTTGGAATCTCTATGGAAAATTCTTAATATGTGATTATCCCCAAATTATCTTATTTATAATTTATGTATTAAGCTTTTTTGTAAGGAAAATTTTAAAACTATAAAGTTTGAATTCAGAACGTTTGTTATAAAGTTGCTAGTTTAGAATCAACGAGAAAGTCAAACTTTCTTATTAAAAAGAGATATTGAATCTGCTGTAACAAGAAATCACACAGGTAGGTACATTATTAAATGTTAGTCATGAGGTACAAACTGAAGTAGAACGAAGAGAATATAAATAACAATTCTCTAACCATTTCATTTATAACACAAAAATGAATCTGCTTCGACAGCCGCTCGAGCATTTCCATTACGACCTATTTTTAACAGCTGATTATAATAACATTTTCGCCACATTAAAGGATCCTTTTATTTTCCCCGGGAGCTATGATTGGGTTCCCCATAAGAAGCAATTTCATTTTTACTCAACGTAGAAGGTTTGATGTCAGGCGGCAGATCCTTTAAGTTCGTGGACAACTTTTAAAAGTAACTCTATTATGCCACATGGCATCTCTTAAGGTTTGCTTGGCGTTTTTTCCCACACACACAAGTGATTCTTCAATGCATTCCAACACAGGTACAGCGCTCTCCAGTCTCTTTGTGGTGTTTGCATTGGTACCTGCATGTAGGATTTTTTCAGCGAAATGCTTTCTAAAATAATATATGATACAAGGAACTCAATGATTCAATTTAGGTCCACTTCTATTCGTTATCTTTATAAATATGATAAAATAAGTACATTATTTGGACATGATTCATGGCTAGTGTTCTCGTAATAAATTGAAACAAAATATTGACAAATACAAGACAAGCAAGTATACCAAAAGAAGCAAAGCTATAGTTTATTACTATATCATTTCAGTGAATCGCATTACTAACAATATTTTCGAGTGATATTTAAATCAAGGTGTACATTTTTCTGAACATAGTCAACGAACTTCTACTTCTCCCATAAAGACTTTGGGGATTCATCATTTGTAATAGCAAGCCATTCTCTTTGTGTTTTGTTCTCATAAGGTTAAAATTAGATTTTATTTAGCATCGGATTTGTTAGAATCCTACAAATCTTATTGAAACAGAAAGTCTGTTTAAAATTGATCCTATCTTGGGTTACCAGAGCCTGATTTTTAGGAAAAAATCTGGCTTTTGGTACGAGAAACATTAAAGAAAGTAGTTTCTATTAGTTTAGGTATTATATTTTTCGCCATTTGACTGTCAAATGGTCTTTGTACATGATTTCACATTGCACGTCTCGTAGATTGTACTGAGTAAATAATCTTATCTTATTTCTTTCCTTCATTGATTGGGATGACATCAAAGAGAAATTTTTTCCGCCTTTTCGCCCGGAGGATTCTGCTCAATTATTAAAATCTCGTTACGACTGGCCATTTTCGATTAAATAGTAATACTAATTCTACTAAAGAAGAAACGAGAAGCAAGAAGAAAATTGGTTATCCCCAAGTCTGTTTTTACTGGATATCTGGATACAGCGAAGTAAAATCTAATGAAAATTTGCAAAAATATGGCAGGAGTGATCTTTTTCAATAGAATGTTGCCCCAATCGGTTCCATTGTAAAATGGCAGACAATGGCGAATTCTTTTTAAAATACTTAAATTGAATGGATTTTTAATACTATGTTAAATAATGTTTACACAATAAACGATCATAATAAGAAACCCCATTCATAGTTTAAAAAAATAGTATATTTTTTTCTGAATCACTAGATCTATATTACTTTTTATTAATGACTCTGCTCACCGACTTTATTTTTACGGAGTTTAACCTCGGACCAATAACATAAAAGTTTAACCTTTTATTCAGGATATAATTACGGAAAAACAAAAGCTTTGAGATTTTCTTCATTTAAACAACTTCGTATATTATTACAAATGAAGCCTTAAATTTAAATGCTGCACACCACTACCGTGTATGTCGGAAAGGAAAATTCATAAAATTAAACAATCCTTTCAGTAAACGTAATGTTGCAGTGAAATTATCCTTATTCTAAGCAAATTACAATTATACGGTAAAATGTTAATTTTTAAATTAAAAGAAAAATAAGAAAGAAATATGAATGATGCAAAATAAAGAGAACGTCTAAATAACCCCGAATTTACGTGTTGTAGATTTTCAATTAAGATTAATGATCTCAAAACCCTCAAGGGTCTGTAACAAAAATAATTGTTATTTAAAAATCGCAATGTCTTTAAGCATTTATGATTGAGCATTTCCTTAGTATTTTTTTTAAATCCTTCGAATAAGATACATTTACGATACATGTTTAGCCTTTAATATTATAAAATTTTAATTATATTTTCTTAACGAACAGACCTAATTACTTTGTTTGTTTGTTTCTTTAAATCAATTTTATTTAATCGTTTTATCAATCTGAGGAAAACTTGCCATTTAAACTTTAGACCACTATTAATGATTCTGTAGGTACACATACTTTATTTTTACGGAGTTTATACCTTTTATTCATGATTTAATTAGATAAATGAAAGGAATCAATAACTACAATATACTACCTCAGTAAACAATAACGTGGAACTTCATAGGAAACTTTAAACGTAATTTATTAAGAAAATTTCATTGTTGGATAGCAATGTTGTTTTCTAGTAAAGCATTTAAATTCTGGTTTTAGATGTGTTTACTCATTATCCACAAAAATACCTACTAACTTTTGATTTTTATTTGTAGAAGGTCATTAACTGCCATTAATATAAATTTTTTATTAAGGGTGATTTTCAGTGGTTCTATAGTCATAAATTGAAATCGAACAACGGTTATTTTAATAAAGGGTCTATTGAATGTTTTCTAAAAATCTACAAACAAATTTCTAATCGATAATCCAATTGTCGAATCAATCGCAATGGTAAACTTTCAACATACATAGGTACTTGACAAAAGGAGTATGCTTGAACAACTTTTTAATAAGGGTAGTATCACAAATTTTGATAGCAGTTTACGTTATATAAGTTAGTTGAGTTTGCAAAAGTAAAAGGAAGCAAAATAAATCGAAGAACTGAGGGATATGTCAGCATTCTATATTTTAGTAGTCATTTCTGGGAACGGAGATGTAATTCCATGGACAACATTTTTCTGTAATATTAGGAGTTCTGTAACAAATAATTGCACAAAAAACATTATTTTGCTACATAAATACATAAATAAATCAATAATATATTCTCCTGCGTTGCTTGTATTTGATTTTCATTGTTCTAATCATTTTTTGAATCCTCGAGGTTTGGAGCTGAAGTTTTCAAACGAATTTTGCATAGCACGTTCATTGTTATTAAAAGTAGATTTCTCGAATATTACTGGAAAAATATAAAACTCTGATGAGGTAATATCAATATGAGAGGAGGGGATGAAACGTTTGTCGTTCTCTGTTTATTATTTTCTCAGAAATTATTGTTATTTAACGCAATAAACATTTCATACCAAAATGAGTGGTATGTTTATAATTTGGAAGTGAAAAGAAAATGATTAGCTCGAATTTTATTATTAAACGCAACGCTCATATATCGATTGCTTTCATATGATAGGTGTCAGTGGCGGTTTCGGGGGGGAGGGGGGGATTACGCTTATTTATTTTTATTCTTAAAAATTAGCAACATTTCAAATTCAAACAAACAAATTAAGTTATGGTGAATCTAGTAGGCGATCTATTATGCTGAATTTTTCCAAAACTGCTGGAGCGAGGATACTCAACATTTTTTTTAAATCCCCCCCCCCCCCCCCCCTAAACCAGTTGACTGGAAACACCATTGGTAGGTACTACTTGAACAGTTTGAAAATGAAAAGAAAAAAGGGTCATAATTTATTATTGTGTGGTATATCCTTAGAATCGTAAAAAAGAGCCTTTATATAAACCCAAGTGGCACAGATATAATATGTTTAATTATACATATTAAAGTTGCACAATACATGTAATAGATTTGGAGAATTTATTCAATACATATGTATTTTTGCGAATGTGTTTAATAAAAGTTTGTGTAATATTATGAACACATTTCAAGTACCTTCAAAGAATATATTGTATATACAAACCTACTACCACAGCTGTCTTGCTACATATATACCAGAATTTTTGCAAAAATGTTGTTTGAATTGTTTTTTACGTAGATAAGTATAATCCTTTGCCTTTCTGTTATGAATAAATTTAATTACATTACAATATAAAATAAAAACATGTAGATAGTGCTCCTATATAAAACTCGTAGGAAAAAATTAGACAAACCCAAGTAAGTTTGAATTGTACGAATAACAAATACCTACCTACATAATATATATTTAGAGTTGTGAATTTAAGCCAAATTATAACCTTGCATTTTTTAAAATAGGAGAATCTCAATTCTTGATGATCAAATTGGTCCATAATATTTTTCATAGCAATAAGTTGCTTCATATCCGTATACTTTTTGTTCAACCTTCTAAAGCACGTCTAGGTGTTTCATTTATTTTGTAAGTTTTACAAGATACCTAACTACCTATTAATGTTTAGGGCCATTAAAACAAATAGAAATTTCTCTGCACCGAACTAGACTTTAAGAATATATTTACATATTACATAATTATTTATTGTATGGTTCAAAGCAAGATACGCAAAACGCTCAAGTGGAAAAAAAATTACATTACCTAAAAAAGTTTATTATTTTTTATGCAAAAAAACGGACATGTTACGATCAACCTTTGAAAATTTCATTAAAATCGACAGTAGCGTTTTTTACATATTAATAAAAAACAATTTCTTTTTAACAAACTTTAACAACCTGTACCACGAAAACGAACCGTTTCAGGACATATGTTTATAATGCAAAAATGTTTGTTTTGATGTCCCCTACCCCCCTAAAAGTTTGTCGGTATATTTATAAAACATACTGTATATTACATACATACATTACATACATGGAATATAACTGTATGCTATTTGGGAAGTCATTGCCGACTTGGTTTTCATTAGAAAAACAAAAGTTTGTGTGACTCAAACATTACATTCGGTTAGACTGAAACACTATAAGATGGAATGTTGTTAAAAGGAATTTCTTTTCATAAATATGTATGTAACTAGTTTAACATTTTGTATGGTCTTTTCAAATCATAAAGCATTCTTTTTGTCTTCATTAAGTGCAAAAAATTACAATTTTTATGGGTTTAAAATCTAATGAAATTTCGAATTACATTGGAATACTTGATATTAAAATGAATTGATGTAGGTACATGAATTACACATTGAGATATGGTTACTGCATTCTATGACACATTCTTAAGTCGAGTTTTATAACCGCGACGTAATAATTATAATTTTCTATAAGAGTAATTAAAAAATAGGCACGTAAAATAGGTATAAAATAATGCTGGAACTTCTACAGTGAGGCCAGAACTAGAAAAGCAGTCCACGGGATCATAAATATATGGAGAGACCTTATAATGAAATTAATTATATTTATCACAATTATGGTTATAAGTAAAAAGCTTATAGTTTATATGCACAGAAATTTAAAATTACGCTTGAGGTTTAAAGAAATGGTGCAGCATTCCCTTTGCAACAGGACAACCTATATATGAATAATTACTTTTAGGTTGCAACTTGCAACTGGCCTTGTAGGCTGTAGTTCACAAGCTTTCTTGACACATAATTGATTATTTGAATTGTCGTGTTTGGTATTGATTAATAGTTAATTATAGCATAAAAACTGTATTACATTTCGCGATGTTTTGTAAAATAAGATATTATTAGTACCTACACCATAATTCATAGCGAGGTGACATCAATCAAGAAAATCGCCAAATAAATTTTAACGACAAAAATACGAAGTAATTTTATGAGTCTATCTTAGTTTCGAAGACCAATCACCTAAAGATACTTCGTTTATATTGAATTGAATTATATTGAATTTAATCACTTCAGATCTTATTAAAAATTTGATGCTATAGGTATGGTTCATTGACAATTTCAGTTTATTCATTCCTATTGACTTCGATTAATTAAAAAAATTGTATAATCAAAAATATTACTTAAACTTTTAATTAAATTGGAAGCTTGATATTGTGGTAATTTCAAATGAAGCAGCCATATAAATTAAGTAATGGAATTAAAAGCGAATCCATAGATTGATTAAAACGATTTCTTAAATGAATATATTCCCTAACATTAATATTCATTTTATTATTAATAATGGAAACAAATGTTTGTACCTAATAATAAAGAATCGACTTGGTAAAAACGTTGATTAATTTTTTTTTATTACTAATCTGAAAGTATCAAAGCCTTATTTATTTAAGATGATTATTTGCCATACAAGATTTTTATAACCATTCCCGACCAGTATTACTTCATTAAGAAACGGAACTCTCCGAGGTAATGATAGTCGCATTATCCGAGCATTATGCTACATGGTTTTACAAGAAACTCGCTAAAAATTGTGCTTTTTGTTAAGTTTAGTGTACCTATGTGTGATCACGAGATAAAAAAGAAAAGTAATTTTATAGCAGGTACTTTTGAAATAAACTTATTTCAATAACGTTCGCAGGTAGCTTATAATATAACCATTGAATAAATTATTCAATGATATAACGAATACTATTCGTATTGTTTAAATCAGGATTATCTATGTGTTTTGAAAATGCAGTGACAGTGACATGCTCGTTGCGGCACGAAACGTACTAGCAAAGTAAATAAATGCCCGCTTGGAGTGCTGTAGCCAAGAAAAGTTGCTATTGTGCTTTTAGCGCCTGGCAACAACAAAAATTGAAAAGTCGACTTTTAAAATCTAGTTACCAATGTTACATGTGTTCAAAATGTCTTCCATTTACTGCTAAGCACTGTTGAGCTCTTCTAGGTACACTATCAGTGGCTCTAAGTACTTCTTGAAAGGGAAGAACACATGTAACATTGGTAACTAGATTTTAAAAGTCGACTTTTCAATTTTGTTTGTTAACAATGAATTTTAAATTTAATAAATTTAGTCGAATATTACTTAAAAGGGGTGGCAGTAATAAAATAATTTTTCCTATAAAACTTTCTTCTTTTTTAACAACCTTTTAAACAATACCTGCTTCGTCTTATGGTGCCATTTAAAATTTTGGAGTTCGAGACATTCTGGAGGAATGCTGACTTTTCCGAGAAATAATAATATCACCATTCGATTCTTTATTATGGCTTTTATAATCACTTTTTTTACCCTACGACTCACCGTTCTTGAAATAAAATACTGATACGGGTGGTCTCATTCACCTGGTATATAAACAAATGTATTTGAAGCTATGATGATCAAGCCAGATACATAGGTTCATCCATTGGCACCATTCTTGTGGAAAAAGGTCCTAAATATGACAAAGATTTAAAAAAGTCTAAATAAGACGATTTCCCATAACGGTTCATCAAAACTATTAAAGAGAAATCAATACTGAAGTCAATCTCACTAATCATGAGGTGGATCAAAAAGTTTTCCTCGGCAAACAAAAAGTGGAAACTTTCTAATTTGGAGAAACTTTCACCAATATCCGCAATATAAATACATCTCTTCTAAAGCAGATTATATCAGTTTCAATTTGGTAAGCAATATGTTTACTATATTAGGATTTTCATTCCCTGTGTTGCTATTGTTTCCTGTGCAAATGTCGGTAGAGGTGTTTAGGTAGGTTGTTATACATTTTGTGTGTTCTTTCTTATTAATATTCTTTATCTTTTTATTACAGAAACTTGGATTCGGAGTCGCTAGTCAATGTAATGCTGTCGAGCACTTGCTTTATGAAAGTATGCAAAGGGGGTCCTGTCTTAAGAAGAAGAGTTCGAGCACAGTTGTTGCTGGAGAAGCACACGCAGAAACAAATAATAATGAATCCAAATTACAGTTTGGATATTATTCGAGACGGGATTGCAAAAATGTTTTGGAGGAATGAAGTCAAAACAGTTCAGAGACGCAAAGTACCTGTCCAGATATCAAATTACGCAGATACTCGAGGAGCAAACGGTTTCAGCGTTGAGAGCAGAAAATCTGGTGCTGGTAAAGCGAAACTATCCAAAGTTGGTGAAGAGCCATACAAAAACATAAGATGTTAATTTTCTTTAGACTTAAGTTTTATTACTTGTACAATGTACATATTCTGATTGTGAAGATTTATAATAAATTTTTGTTTAAATTATATTAATGGTTTTACTTTATCATTTCCTTATATCCAAAATCCAACGGTAATAATATTCCTCACAATCGACTGTTTTTTTAAGATATTAACCCTGAGTATTAGATAAGTTAAAATGAATACAGTTATTGTGAACATTAATAATAATATGTGTTTGTTAAACCGAATTTTGCCATTCGTCATATGATCTACATAGGTAATGCATTGTTGGCCTATCTGTCGGCTTTGGTTTAAACTACTTATGCTAATTTTTTGATACTACTTTACTATTACACTTGCTGAAATTTCAGTTGGTGCCTTACATTCATTTGGGTTAATTTCCCGCTTCATCCATGCCAATCAAATATTAATATTATTAATTGGTCACCTTTTCTTTACTTTTCAAGTTTGGGTGAAACTAAATTACGTAACATTTTTCAACCAATTACAATTTCTTTCGGTTATTACCGCATTTTAATTCAATTTCTCCATTTTGCATCTCAAATTTTACTTGAAAAGTTAATGTTACTCCATTCTCTTCACATGTCTGGTTCTGGTGGACTAAACAGTGAATTTTTCATTGTTATTTAATATTACGCAATCGTAAAATTAATGGCTGATAGTAAAAAATACCTTTGGTCCGTTCAACAAAAACTATTTAACAAATCTTCCATCACATCGAATAATAAACAACTTTCGTTATGTAGTCACAGATGGTCTTCTTTTTGTTCTCCTGCAAGTGCAATTACTAAAGTTTTCTTTAGTGTCTTTCTCTACCCAATAGGGGAACACTTCCTCTCCTTTGTTGTTCATTCCCCGTGTGAGAACCATAGGCGTCATTCGGGGGTGGCGAGGGGTGGCAATTGCCACCCCAGAATTGAGGAGTCCAGTACAACTTGAAAATAACCTAAAATTATCTGGGCTCGCTTGTGGTGGAACAAATCTTGTTTCCTTTCCTTTCGTTTGGCTCCCAATTCAGCCACAGATCTACTATATAAGCTAGAAGAACCAAGATAATATGGGGCTAGAGAATCTAAACAGGATGAATCCCATGTGACATGTTGACCTTTAGACCAAGGGACTAATGACATACCAGCAGAGCTCTTTCCAACGTCACGAAATAGACCAGGTGGCTCCAATACCGAAGGAAATTTAGCAGTTTGAAGGGCACGATAGACAATATTATTTAATTCGCTATGACGTCAATGTTTTCCTATGCTCTTTATACAACTTAACCCGTATATTCCATCAGTATTGACTCTCTGTCTGCATTGACATTTATCAGGCGAGCAGATATTGAGGCCAAACCGAAAAGCTAATGAGATACGGAAAGAATTGTTATCCAACATTGTTGCTAAAGATCGGGAAGGAAGGACCGTCAGCCAACCATTGGATTCAGATTTCTGGACTGTATTCAGTGGAGTCTGATCTTTTTGATCACAGAATGAAATACTAGGTACTCATTATGGATTCAATTTTTAGATTATCCCAATTGGATTGTAAATTAGGAATAAGTGGTAACTCTAGGCCATTAGCTATCTATTTTTCAGTTCCTTCTTTGTACACAGTTAATGATTGCTCATCAGAAGATAATTTTAACATGTGTTTGACGAAGTGGTTAACTGAACATGATGAACTGAGGAACGCAATAACTAATAAATATGTCTATAATCGTCATCTTATGAAAATTCTTGTGTGTGAACGATAATTATTATACATTGGTTTAGTTAATAAGTTGTTTGTAAAAATAATTTCAAAAAGCTTCAAAACCTAACAAATTTAAAGCCAGTTTTTAAAATTTTTCCCGGGGAGGACCTTTGGATTCCCATTTCAACCCCAGGCCATCCAGTAAGTCTTCCCACCCCAGTTAAAAAGCTGAAATGACGCCCCTGGTATTAATAATGTTAACAATACATGGTACCTAATTTGTATTTTTAAGTAGGCAGTACGTATTTACCTATATTTTTGGTATGTTTAGTGGTACTCCATCCTAACGCGAAATATTTTAACTGTATATACGTCACAACTATTGCCTCAAGAACGTTTCCAAACCTATAAAACTAGAAAGTTGGCAAGAATTTTTGTAGCGGCACCCAAGTCATAAACTGTTCATACATTAAACTTTGAAATTTTAATTTAATACCAACTCAGTCATCACAGTATGGATTAATCATATATTTATTACACATATTACACAAATGGGATTTTAATTGACATATGGGTATAAAGGTAATTTTCCCATTTCATTAGCAATGCAGTAGCGTACTTTGTTTTTCATTTTCAGGTTTGCAACGATTTTCTCTTTGTATGGTAGATCACTCAAATGCTTACTTAGATACAGAGCATTAGCAATAATTTAACTTTCGCACAAGTAATAGAAGTTTTTATGTAAATCAGCGTATAAAACTGTTCGTTGTGCAATGTTACTGACAAACTAATCTAGAAAGCGTTCTTACTGTGCTTTTGATTTTTTTTCATTTTCGTGCTTTAAAATGTTACAAAAGTTAAGACAAAATCTGAGGGTCTTATATTGAAAACCACTTTTCAAAGAAATCATTCGTTTTTTATATTTTTTTCAACAACTCCATGTGGAATAACAAACCGACTCGAAAAATTAAAACTGAAGAAATCTGAAAACAAAGTACATTTTTATGTATCGTAAGTCAAAAATACTTCATTATAAATTAAAACCCCGTTTCGTATTATTCAAACTTTGCGAAATTGTATCTAGTTAGTTACGGCTGTAACTGTAATTGCTTAAGTATGCTTATACACATTGTAATTATAAAGGGTGTTGTAATACTAAAGGACCGATAAGTGAATACTTGGCTTATTCGATTTACCACGTGGTAAAATTAATGTTGCTGAAATATTAGTATATCGAAACAGTGAATTGCCAGCCTTAAAAAAGGACTACTGAAACTACGGCAGTAAATCCTCTTGCCAATTTGGGTTACCTTTTTCCAATAAATAATTTTATATATGTGCTGGATCAATTTGTTTTCATGATTTTATTATATTTTCTTGTCTTTCTACCGAACCCAACGTATCCACATTTTATTATTTTAGAATTCCGTATTGTTGAGCGCTTTAAAATTGCGAGAAATGGGGCATATATCTAATACAAAAGTAAGTACTGAGCTCCGTCTACGTACAAATGCGTTTTGTATCGCAAATACGATCTGAAAGCGCATTAGAGAAAATATTGTTATAGAACAACTTCTAGAGCGAATCCTCGGCGAACAATTGAGGTAACGCTAAAATAGTTAAAAATGGACATAAATCAAGTGAGAAGCAAAACATACTTCAAGAATTTATATCACCGAAGAAATTTTCAACAAAAAAAACAACTACATAAGAAATTCAAAGGTAGCGAAGCAAGTTAAAAATATTCAAATGTGCTCGTTTCGTAAAGCATTCAACCTTCTTTTAACAGAAGAATTTATTTCCCGTAATGTTCATTTAGAGCTCTGTTATGAAATAAATCAAAAAGGTTTTGCTCGTCTTTGTCACAATCTGTATCAACTATTCTTCGGTGAGCTTGTCAAATTTAGAACCAATTCTTTCATAAAAAATATTGTGTGAATAAAAAGCAAAGTTAATTAATTTTGTTCAGATATTTGTCATTTACTTCCTTGAAGCAGTCTGCTGTTGAGCTGAGATAATTTAAGTTGCCAACTGTTTGAGCTCCTCTCAAGGTTGGATGATAATGTTCCTCTAATATCTAATTTAAACGCCTCGCATGTAATACTTATTACTACTCTATCTGCTTTTGGTACGATCACAATTGCATTAGAGTAAGGAGATACTGGCCTCTATGAAATATATAATATAGACTCCTATACTTTAAGAAAAATGCCAATGCATAGGCATATTATCCTTGATTTTTAAATGTATGTATATGTCGTAAGAATAATACAAATTTAGGCTTTTATAAACTTTTTAGCGTTTTATAAAAAGCCGGCAAAACAAGAAAAAAAGAATGTATATCACGTTGTGACTAATTATTTTTAGGTATTTTACAAATTACCAAAAGGGGTGCCGTTAAAACGTGGAAAAAAAAATAAATAAAAAATACTAAAAACATAAATAATAGTTAACCCTTCATAATGTAAATATGTAGTCTATTCTAAAGATTGCGTACATTAAGATTTGGGCAAGAATGTACCTACGACTGATATGAACTGCCTCTTATAGCTACCGAGGATTCTTGAATATCATTTCTTTTTAGAAAACAAGGTTTTAAAACTGCCTACTTTATAGAGAGCATTTTTCAATTAAATTCTTGGAATCGAGAGGTTCTCGATCTATCTTAGGAATTGTTAAGTAAACATTATGATTCGAGTTCAATCGAAATAAATTTTTTGTTGGATATCTCAGTCATCTTTTCAGCTGCTCTTTTTTGTCTTGTGTACGATTTTTGAGTAGACAAAATAAACAAATCCTTGTTTCTGGTTTTGAAGATCGTCCTGAACTTCAAATTGAACAATTTCAATGCACTGTGGCAATACACATCTCACAAGTGAATTTAGATTTTTCTGCGATTTTCTTACTACACGCACAACAATACAATGTTCCTCTTCTGTTCGAGGCTCTTTAATCATCTGGCAGGTTTGTCGATTTTAATCCAAGATTCGGGTCAGCTCCAAACAATGCATAGTACGGAGTCCTTCCAATACTGCGATGTCTGGAATTTTTCTGCTACTGTACAAAACAACAACCTATGGACCAATTTGTAGATAACCAGCAACGAAGTATGTTCTTAACATTCGGCGGTCTTTGACGGCGACGTGGCTTACCGTAAACAATTTTGTAATCAAGTCACTCAGTAGCTGACAATTTCTATACTATAGACACCTCTGCAGCACGTTTGGTATGTAAAAGGCCAAGATGCAAACATTTAGAGGCATGGTTAAAAATCATTTATAGTTTCCATCAGGAGCACATTAGAAATCAATCAAGTCTATTTTGCCACGAACATTAAAAAGGAATGGCCGCACAACTAATCCCTTAGGCCCTTAGGGGGTTGCGATTGCCTAAGTTGACATTCCTTGCATTGTAAAATAAAAATTTCAACTGCTCTGCTAGGAGAAGGCAAGTAGCATTTTATCCCTCCCACCATACCCTGTAAATCGGCAACATTCTAGCAGCACTTCAAAATACTGTTCTATGGGAATTATGGAAACAATACGTTGGTCAAGAGAACTTTTGTAGTTGTTCGTTAAAATACACTTTCATAACTTCAAAATATCGTTTCTCATACTCCATTACATTCACGTCTTTTCGTTTATGGCAACAACAATACATAGGCCCCTTTTTAGCTACTGGCGATATTGAAACTAATGAAAATGCACGCACACAAAAATTCGCGGATCTCTTATGAATGTAAATTGATTGATTTATTCATAAAGATAATCAGAAAGTTTTCCACTTTGTTTAATAACTTGTATTTCGTTTCTACTAGAGGGAGAATTAAACGAACAATCATGCAACTTTCAGTTGCAGTTAATTTACGTCCTCCAATAGAAACTGTCAATTTGCAAATACGTTATTTTTCACAGAAAGATAATCCATTAACACATTAAAATAGTCCATTACAACACGAAACTTTTGAGTTTTACAGGTGCAACGGATTTGAGCAGCAACATGAGATTAAACTTTGAGATGGAGTGGGTATTGTAATCAGACTGTTATGATGTCATGTATAAGTCAAGACTTGCTGTTATCGACGAAGCCATGTCACTCAAGAACCGTATGCCGGTGGCGTTAAGTTAAAACTAGTTTCGACAAACACTATTATCCACTTTACTAGTTAAATAAACCTTCGAGAAAGTTGAGTTAGATATTAAATCTTTTAATTCCGCCAGGATTCATTAAAAATCTACGTCTTTATTCTCACGCCATCAGACTTGCAATGACTCCTTTAGTTAAGAAGTTCGAACCATGTCTGTAGACGTTAGTGACTATCGGTGAAGGATGTCAAATTTGTTATGAAATTTGTATACAACGTGTATAATACGCCACATCGCATATTCAAACGCAACTTTTCATACTTAAACTCTATGAATTCTAAACAGGAATCGTAAAAGTGGTAAAGTGATTAAACAAGGCACCCTATTTATTCTATTATATTCGCTAAGTGTGATAAGAAGTAAATGTTTTTCATGAATTTTGCTTATCGAGTTGAACAGTTTTCTCTTAGATACCCTTTAAAACTTTTGAGTGTTGTTCGAATGGGGATGAATACGAAGTGTTCAAAATGACACTGTACGCGTGATACGAATTTAAAGGTTTCATAATGTAAAAAACATGAACCCGTGCAACAAGATTATCACTAAGGTTTATGTTTCAAATTTTATCAATTGCTTTGCTTTTACAACAGAAACGTTTGCAAAATCGTATATTCACTTTCAACATTTTAAGTAGCATTAAAAGTGATTGACAATTTTCTTCATTAGTAGAAAACATCTTAATTTTTATGCATTAAACCAATAAAGGAATTTTCAATTAGTATACCCGTAACCACACATTTTTTCTATCGTACTACTCAGTTTTGAAAACAATTAGTTCCTTAGGCGTAATTATCTGTTATAAGCGATGTGAAAATTAGATTAAGCATGTTTATCACAAGTGATTTCCGCGCATTAAATCAGTAAGTAAGTACTTTTACAAAAAAGACTTTGTTTAGTGATTTTCTGTGGACCTTAAACAATGTATGGTGAATCCTGACACCCCCCATCTCAAATGTTAAAAATCAAATTATTAAAGTATTCTGAACATAACTCTTAATTTCTGTGCTGGCTATACAAAAAGTAAGCTGATTAGCAATTGTGTTGCCAGCAATTTTAAAAATCAACTGCTTCAGCGTATCTATGATGCCTTGCGTGATAAAGAGTAACAATGAAAATCCGATAAATAAATATTGTAACAAAATAAAGAAAAAGACTGTTGACGCACCAAATACAATTAAAAATGATTAAATTAGTTATGAAAATGATAACAAAAGCAATGCTCATCATTTCTTTGGCGGAACAATGGCTAATGTTTACATGGTTAGTACTCGAGACATCTAGACACATCCATTATCCAACATTTGCCTTTCCCTTTGTTAATGGACCGGGGCTTCTCAGCACCTTCCCTGGAGCAATTTTAATTTACAATTTTGATGGTTGAGGCTAATACTCGCCAGCTTTCGCGATTTAGAAAGGATTATCCTGTTGGCGGATATAAGCTGCTCGGGAGCGATATCACATATGTATTTATCATTCGTCTTGGACGTTTTCTCTTCTTTTATCTGAAGATCGCGACGGATTAGAAAGAGGGGAAGTGTCAACGCGGTTACATTTTTCCTGGCAAACTCTGCGACGGTTTCGGTTTCCGCTTCGTCTCGAATTTACTGCTTCCACATAAACCACGCAGCTCTTCTGAGAATTCGGCCCTGATGGATACTTTATATTATATATATAATTCAAATTGCTGTATTCAAAAGTAAATTGTGTCTTAGTCGAGAATGGTACACCGGGTGAATGAGACCACCCGTATCAGTCTTTTATTTAAAGAACGGTGAGTCGTAGAGAGGTGGGGTAAAAAAGTGATTATAAAAGCCATAATAAAGAATCGAATGGTGATATCATTATTTCTCAGAAAAGTCAGCATTCCTCCAGAAGGCCTCCAACTCCAAAATTTTAAATGGCACCATAAGTCGAAAAAGGTATTGTTTGAAAGATTGTTCAAAAAGAAGAAAGTTTTATAGGAAAAATTATTTTATTACTGCCACCCCTTTTAAGTAATATTCGACTGAAGTTATTAAATTTGAAATTCACTGTTAACAAGAAACATTGAAAAGTCGACTTTTAAAATCTAGTTACCAATTTTACATGTGTTCAAAATATCTTCCATTTACTGCTAAGCAATGTTGAGCTCTTCTAGGTACACTATCAGTGGCTTTAATAAGTACTTCTTGAAAGGGAAGAACACATGTAAACATTGGTAACTAGATTTTCAAAGTCGACTTTTCAATGTTTCTTGTTAACAGTGAATTTCAAATTTAATAACTTTAGTTGAATATTACTTAAAAGGGGTGGCAGTAATAAAATATTTTTTCCTACCGTTCTTTAAATAAAAGACTGATATGGGTGGTCTCATTCACCCGGTATACTGAAATGACAAGATCGAAGGTTGTATTACGTTATGGTACAATTTTCTCTCTGATTTAAAGTTTAAATATACACCGAATTTAAAGATTTCGTAGACTAATAAATGTCTGTGTCATGGTAACGTTGCCCATTAAACTGAAATGTCTTGAAAATATATAGATAGTAGTTAATCAATCTTCGCAAGTTTTTAACAAACAAGAAATACATTGTTAAATAAAGGTTTGAAACACAACCTTCAATTTAACAAACTTCCTGCGGACCAGATCATCGTGGGAATTAAAAGTGCTGTTAGAACAATGGATGATGATACAAAAAATATATTTGATAGGCCTGCAAAATTCGAATTTCGGAAAAGATCGATAGAGATACCTACATTAATGAATCTGAACGCTGCAGAACATTTTGGGACGACTTAAAATTCTGAGGATCGCGTAAAGCGTAAAGGGATGAACATGCGAGTGTTCGAACGCGGTTGGAGATCCTATCCTGTTTAGCCTTACATAATTATTGTATGTAATAAAGATTTTGTGTTCATGCATTGTTTTAATTTTCACGAAAAGGGTACAAAATAAAGCGATGTCGATATCACAAGACCAGAATTGAAGTTGTGATTATGTCCTTTCTATTTAACAAGATATAATGAGTTTGAGTCATCAAATGCGAAAAGAGAAAATTGTAGGCATTTCTTCAGAATGTGTTACTCATACGAGATTTAATAGTGTACTTAAAATTAGTGCAAACTATGGAAAATATTGCATACATACATGGCGTGCCAAGTATGAACAGATGGACGCCGTTTTGTTTAAAGACTGTTTATAAAAGAGAAATGGGTGTTCCCTTCATAAGCATAAATGGGTGTAAATAGCATATCAATTTTTTTATTTAATGACCTGCCAAACTGACGTCTCCTCGAGCAAGGTAGATATTGAAAACATGAAATTTTTATCAATGAGTGATATGTGTAGATTCAAATTGTCCAAAAGGATCTTTTCTAAGCACTAAATATGCTAGTTGTAGTCATTTTCACAGAAAATATTATACGATAAAGTGATGATGATGAATGATATACCTAATCGAGAAAGAGAGAATACGCTCTCTTGCTTCATTTCCATTAGAATTCATATTGCGAAGAGGCGATTACAGTTGCTCCATTTGAAAATGTTAAAAATTCATTGTTATTATCATTGCTATCTAAATTTTTCTATTGAAAAATCTATAAAAACTTTTTCATTTGCAAAAGTTCTCCACTTCTTAAATAGAGAAATTGTAAACAAGAAGTAGCCCAGTAACTTATTAGACGAAAAAGAGGTATTATGTATTTCTAAAAAATTAGGACCAAGAAAACATTAGAAGATCCGTTGAAAAACATATGCCAGATAAAAGGCGCGAAAAAGGCGTGACTTCCTGATATTGACGCACTGTGATTTCTGTAACTTGAAAACGGACGGTCCTACGTAAAGGTGTCAATTAAGTACTATTTTTGTAGAGAATTTTCCCCTCTGCATTTTTGATCCAGCAAAACTGATTCCGGTGACCTTTGGCTCCGTATAACTTCGTTAGCGGTTACGATATCGATGGGGACTTTCACACGTTATTTATAACGTCAAAATGAAGGTGTATGCAACAATCTAACTTAGTACTAATTTTTTAAAAGTTAAACCGTAAAGTTACTGAAGGTACAGCATATAAAAGTTTCCGTCAAGCTAATTATACATCTCCTTTTTGAGTAGATAGTAATTACTGAATGAAGCATGGGAGAGATCATATTTTGAATTTAGAATGTATAACTTCATGGCTAATTTGAGAACAATACAAAATTGCAATGATCTAGGTATAAATACAATACAAAGGATTTCCGAATAAAGGAAGTCGAAATAATTAATTTCGTATACATTCACCTGTTATTGCTTATTAAAATTTTACATGCCGTATCAGTAGTCAAGTACGACATAATTATTCTTGAATGTAATGGTAATAAATGAAGGGCAATGTAAAACTGTTTAACTCTGCAACAAAATTAAATGGAATCCATTTCCTCGAATTAACTTATTAGATGTACAGAGAAATTTCAATTCGAACATGTGCAAAGTTATAATATTATTACACGAACCTACATCGTGATAGTTAACAACTCTACGTTATTAACCTACTTGCTTGTCTACTCGATACCCGCCTACCCGATAGTATGTACTGGTGCATGCATCTTGATAAGAAACCCCAACCCTCTTTAATATCAATACTTTCTTTATCAGAATTTTCCCGTTGTGAAATTGCTTAAAAAGCAAGTAACCATAGGATGCGTAAATTGGTACGCAGTGCATTAATAAAATTGTAAATACAGGGTTTACCAACAAGAAGTTTGTTTTTCCTATTCGGCAAATCGAAACAATTGACAGTTTTGACATTTAGTTTTTTTATATATCAGTAGTAGAATATTTGGCAATTGTTACAATGAATTCAATTTCGCTCGAAAATCGCATTAAAATAATAAAAATCTACTATGAAAATGGTGGATATGTAAAAGTTACATTTCGTAAAATTCGTGATATTTTCGGTCAACATAATCGTCCTTCTGAGGCCGCTATTAAGAAATTGGTCAATAAATTTGAGTCGTCAGGCTCGGTACATAATGTGCCAACCTCAAAGCGTGTTCGACCGCGTCGTTCAAGTGAAAGCATTGCAGCCGTGAGCCGCAGTGTCGAAGATGATCCGAATTTGTCAATTCCTCGACGTTCTCAACAATTGAGGTTATCCAAAATGGTCACATGGCGAATTTTGCGTAATGATTGGGATTTGAAGCCTTACAAGATTCAACTGGTGCAAGAATTGAAGTCGGTCGACCATTCACGTCGCCGTAGATTCGCTGAATTCATTCAAGAACAAGCCGCTGATTTTTCTGAGAGAATCATTTTTCAGACGAAGCCCATTTCCATTGGTCTGGACACGTCTTCAAGCAAAATTGCCGGATTTGGGCTTCTGAAAATCCAAGAGCGATTGTTCAGACGCCTTTGCATACGGATGGTGTGCTATCTGATCTGGAGGCGTGATTGGGCCATTTTTTTTCGAAAATTCGGCTGGAAATGCGGTTACGGTTAATGATTTACGCTATCAAGAGATGTTAACAACTCAATTTTGGCCTATTATTGATGGTATGGGTATCACTGGCATGTGGTTTCAATAGGACGGTGCTACGAGTCACACAGCCACCGAATCAATTAAATTATTGCAAACCAAATTTCTTGATCGCATTATTTCACGAAATTCAGCTGTTAATTGGCCGGCCCGATCTTGTGATTTAACACCACTGGATCATTTTTGTGGGGCTATGTTAAAGACAGAGCCTATACGAAGCCAATCGAATCGATTGCAGCCTTAAAACTCAAAATACGTGACGTGATTAACAAAATAAACCAGCCAGTTTGCCAAAAAGTGATTGAACAATTTGATGCAAAAATCGAGATTTGTAAGCGAGGTCGTGGTTGACATTTGTTAGATATCATTTTTCATTTATAATTGCCAAACCTTACTCTTTCTAATACAATAAAAACTTTAATCACTTTCATCTAAATTCGTTGTTATATTTTGTTTTAAAAAGCAAACTTCTTGTTGGTAAACCCTATATTAGTAGTCGGGAATCAGCACTCCGAAATTCGATCATGTACTGTGCACTCGAAGATATACTTTTTAAAAAATATGTACAGTGTGGAGAATGATCTTACGGATTCAAATCCGGAGGGCTCCATTAAATCGTGATTGCAAAAAAAAATAAAAAAATATTTTCCGATTATTTTGAATGATCTTAAAAAAACTATTTTTTGTGTGTAACTTGCGGTTGTGACGCCATTTTTTAATATTTTTTCAAAATTCTTTCACCATTCGAACGCCTAATCATTGTAGATTTTAACGGTATACACAAAAGATTATTTTTTATATATAGAATTTGTATAGTATGTAGAGTATTTAAAAGGAGGAACGGTACCAAAACTGATGTGAAAATTTCAGCATCGAGAAAATTTTTGAACGGTTGAAGATAGATATAAGTATGATTAATCGAGACGAAATATGCCCAAATGAGTGGAAAAGTTTTTGGTGAAAAGAAATTTTCACTATTGGTAAAATGGTTTACGAGATACGATTTTTTGTGTGAAACGCCGGTGCGCACCGACCGCATAGCCGTTTTAACGGCTTTCCAAGGACTGCTGTGAAATTGTGAATAGACGATTCAGTATCTACGACGCCGCCTTAAGAGTATGCATAGTGGAATATCAGGGTTTATGGTGTATGTAGACCACAAACATTGAAATCGTCGTTTTCTGTTACGATATTTATTCATATTTGTAGAAACCAAGTCCATTGTAACATTTCATTCCAAAAGGAGTAGCGATCGAAGTAACCCATTCAGTTGCCCGAGTATCACGAACTGGCTAGATGTTGTGGGTTGTAGAGTTTTAAATTCTTATCAAAAACAAAACCGTTAAGAAAGTTGTAGCTGACAAAATTCCGCACATTTTCATGTTTTATTTTTGTCTCTACGACCAATAGGAGCCGAGATAGATTGTTTTAAAATGTCGACTGTTTTGCGGCGTGGCGGGTATTTCGCTTATATCTCGAGAATGGCCATTCGTATCGCAAAATGCTTCAAATAAAAGTTGTAGAGAATTTAATGACGAATAATTCTTTTTTAAACATTTCCATACGATTAATATTGACAGAGATATAATCATTTAAACCTCTTTCTAAGGCACAATCGCTGCTCGTTTTGCATAATAAAATCAATAATAAGTAGAAAACTATTGATTCTACGTACTTAGTGCATATAATGAAAGTTGTAGAGAATTAAATGTTGAATCTATATATATATATATATATATATATACACGAAATATCATTTTGGTAATCTTTATAAGGCGATGGAGGAAGAAATAATGAAAAATTCTCATTTCAAGCGTTTCTTTGCAAATAACTAAACACTAAAACACTAAACAACACATAAGTAACACAAAGTAGTGGCTACTTTGTGATAATTAATGCTCATAGTTAATCCAGTAGGGCTAGATTGTATAATACAGCGTTTCCCAAAGTGTGGGTCGCGACCCGGCACCGGGCCGTAGAAAAATTTTGCCGGGTCGCGCAGAAAAATTGTAAAAACACAAAAAAAATTTAAGTACCTACCTATTAGTTTTTTTACATCAGTTATACGTTATAACACTAGGAATAGTGGAAAAGTGTGCATTTGTACTCTTTCACATAGCTTTATCGCCCTCATCCGAGCGTTGTTCTGCTAACGTTGCTAGTTTACTTCATTTACTAGTTTTAAATGAATATAATTTTTTAATTATTTTATTTTTCTTATATAATTATTTTTAAATTTTTGTGTATGAAATAAAATAAACAAACAATTAACTAGATTTTTAATTAAAAAATAAAATTTGTTTTGTAAATAGATGGGGTTTTTTCATAAGGTGGGTCGCCAAAAATTTTAAAACCTCGTACCGGGCCGCGGTCAAAAAAGTTTGGGAAACGCTGATATAATAGGTTGCTATTGTGAGGGCCGTGAAACGACTGCGCGGTCGGTGCGCATCGGCGTTCCTCAAAAAAAATCGTATCTCGTAAACCATTAGCAATAGTGAAAAGTTCTTTTCACCAAAAACTTTCCTACTCATTTGGGCATATTTCGTCTCGATTAATCATATACCTATCTTCAACCGTTCAAAAATTTTCTCGATGCTGAAATTTTCACGTCAGTTTTGATACCGTTCCTCCTTTTAAATACTCTGGCAAATTCTATATAAAAAAAATAATCTTGTGTATGTACCGTTACAATCTACAATGATTAGGCGTTCGTATGGTGAAAGAATTTTGAAAAAATATTAAATAATGGCGTCACAATCGCGAGTTAAACACAAAAAATAGTTTTTTAAAGATAATTCAAAATAATCGGAAAATATTTTTTTATTCTTTTTTGCAATCACGAATTTAATGGAGCCCTCCGGATTTAAATCCGTAAGGTCATTCCCCACACTGTACATATTTTTTAAAATGTATATCTTCGAGTGCACAGTACATGATTTAAATGATCGAATTTCGAGGTGCTGATTCCCGACTATAGCCAAACGGCTTATTTTATCGAATTCCAACAAGAGTACCTTTTCGGTAGCTTAATGCGTGGGGAAGTCATTTTCGATAGTTTCATACAGGGTGTACCATCCCTCCAAATTTTTGGATCAGTAACCATTGCGAGTAGTCCGTCCCTGGCTTCAAGGCACTACTGTAAATCTGTTTACCTTTCCAAAATAAACATACACGTACGTTATAGTTATGCGGAAAATTTTATAAAGATCAAATAACCAGTACAAAAAATAAAAATAAAAAACAAATTCAAAATTCAAACTTTGGAGGCCTATAACTCGAAAACGAGGGCCTGCATAGAAAAAGTTTATATAATAATAATAATAATAATAATAATAATTTGTTTTTATTTCCTGCTGAGACAATAACATTGTATAGGACACGTCAAAAATAGTACAATATAACATAATATATCGCAGATCGGACTAAACTAAAATTACCTATAATTAAAAAATTCCTTTATATTATAAAAGCTACCATTGACTAGAAAATTAAAAAGACTAGTTTTAAATTTTGTCAGGTTATTACATTCTCTAATAGAGCAAGGCAGGTTATTATATATTTTTCTACCTAGAACTGTAGGCGAATTCTCGGTAAGTTTCAATCTATTATATGGAAGCCTATATAAGTTGTTGCTTCTAAGATTGTAATCGTGTATTTCTTTGTTTTTTATATATGTATTAGAATTAATAAAAACATTCTTGCATAGTTCAAAGATAAGCATGGATGTGACAGTTAGCAATTTATATTTTTTAAATGATTCTCTACATGAATGTGTACTCGGTAAGTTTGTAACTACTCTAACAATACGCTTCTGACAGATAAACACGCTAGACGCCCCCGAAGAGACACCCCAGAAGTCAATTGCATATCTAATGGATGCTGCAACTAGCGAATGATATACCACAATCAGCTGGTCTTGCGTAAGAATGTGCTTTAAATTCCTAAATAAATAAGTTTGCGAGTTTAATTTATTAACCAGCTTAGAACAGTGAACCTTCCAGCTCAGAGCTTCATCCATGTGTAGGCCCAAAAAATTTACACTTGTTTGTCTTGACAACTTGTTACCACTAATCTCTAAATTGATATTAGGTACATTACTATTTTGGTAGTTGTGAAACCTCAAATAATTGGTTTTTATCGTATTAAGAACGAGTGAATTGCTAGCAAACCATGAGTTTAAAGACTGGAGAGTTTCACTACATACTTTTTCAAGGTGATTATCGTTTTTGCTCGACAAGAGTAGAGATGTATCATCAGCATATAAAGTACAGAAGGCGTCGTTTGGTAGGTTACAATGAATATTATTTATATAGAGAAGAAACAAAACAGGCCCCAGGACTGAGCCTTGGGGTACTCCTGTTTTAATGGTTAAAGGTTTTGATTGAAATGAGTGTTGAATGCCCTTTTCAGCATAGCGTATCGTGACAAATTGTTGTCTATTTCTGAGGAAAGACTCGATCCATTTTATAGTAACACCTCGAATCCCATATTGTTCCAATTTGAACAATAAATTATTGATATCCACACAGTCGAATGCCTTGCTGAGATCGCAAAAGATCCCAACAGGGCACTCGCCGTCCTCCAAATACTCAGTTAATTTGCTATAAAAACAATATAGGGCTTCATTAGTGCTTTTATTTTGTTGGAACCCAAATTGGAACCTTGACAGTATTTTGAATTTATTCAGGAATGATTGTAATCTATACAGAAAACAGTATTCAAAAATCTTTGAAAAAATAGAAGTCAAGGTGATTGGTCTATAGTTAGACATTAATTGCGAATCAGAATTCTTATACAGAGGAATGACGTTACTAGTAGTAATAATCCTTGGAAATCTACCCTGTTTAAACGAAAGGTTGATTAGGTATGTGAGTGGTTTAATTATTTCCATATAGACCTGTTTAATTAAAAATGCTGGCACCTCGTCTGGGCCTGCCGATTTTTTATTTTTTATATTGCTTGTAATGATGTTTGTAAGCTCATATTCATTAATTGGGAATAAGCCCATAGTAGCGTAATCAAAATTATTTGTGTTATTTATAGGATGTGTGGAGCTCATACTAGTTGCATTACCTGTCAAAAGTGCCGAAGCAATGCCACAAAAATATTTGTTAAATTCATCAGCAACTTCGACAGGATCATCAACGATTTTATTATTCAAATTTAGTGTTATTTTTTCAGTATTTAAAGAATTTTTGTTGTTCACTGATTTAACAGTTGACCAAAGAGTTTTTGATAAATTACCCGAGTCCCGTATTAGTTTTTGATAAGATTGTTTTTTGGTATCTTTTAGCAATTTTAGATGGTTATATTTAGATATATTGTAATGGTCTATTAGTTCAGGGTATCTGTTTTTTAATATAAACAGATCCTTTAACCTTTGGCTAGATGCTCTGACTTCATTGTTAACCCATCGTTTATTAAGCGACTTTGCCATTACCTTTTGCAAAGGAAAATGTTGATCAAATAAGTCAAGAAATATTTTATAGAATTCCTCAAAAGCTAAATTTATATCATTCAAATTATATATTTTACTCCAATTCACAGTATTTAAATGGGTTTTAAACGCTTCGATTTGATTTCCATGAAAAGATCGCTTATAATAACTAGAGTCATTGTTAGAAATACTAAGACACGCATTGCTTTGGTAAAAAATAGATCTATGATCTGATATACAATTTTCGAGAATTTCACAACTACCTGAAATATCATCCGACACATAAATGTGATCCAGTAAACTGTTCAACCTGGTATATCCATCAATAATGTTTTTTAGATTGAAAGTACTTAACAACTCGCTTAATTTCTCGTACTCCTGCGAGTTCCTCAGAGGGTCAACATTAAAATCCCCCAGAAGCGCAATCCTAACATGTGGTTTATAAAGAAATACTAAAACGTTATTAAGGACATGCAAAAACACCTCAAAGCCGCCTACTGTTCCTGGAGACCTGTAACAACACAGAATATTAATTACTTTATCAGAGTTAGGATACCATTGAAGGCCACAAATTTCTATCGTTTTCTCAATACAGAATTTATTAAGCTCCAAAGGTTTAATTCTAAGCCCCTGTTTATGCCATATTCCAACACCACCCCCTTTGGAGTAAGTTCTGGAAAAAAGGCTACCTAAAACAAAATTATGAATAGATTTAAAGCAAGAGCTATTATCAAGAGCATTAAACCAAGTTTCAGTCAAACACATAAAGTTCAATCCCATATACGTTTCATTATCTAGATATTCAGAACATATATAATTAGCTTTATCAAAATTTAACGATCTGCAATTCAAAAGTAAGAAGTCTGGATTAGGTGTTATTTTGTCTGTTCTTGAGTCTTCTTCCGGTGAAAAAACCTAGTTACAAGCGTACCCTCGGGCCACTTATTTGGTTCCATTGCTTTGCTAAAGTTGTCAAAATTTATTGTAATTTTGAAGGACGCGTATAAATTGGGATATTTAGTCGTAATCGGTTCGCATTCGACTTCCGGGAATTCCTGTTTAAGCAAATTTGTTACTGCTTCTGGCTTGGTGTCCGGTTCTAATCTTGATACAAATAGATGCGCTTTTTTTTGAATTGCTTTAATAGAGGAAACATTATTTACTTTGTCACCTACGATTATATGATTTTGGCGGGGTCGTCTATTAGATTTCTTACTAACTACTGTTGTCCATAAACTATCCTTCACTTCATTCTCACTATTGTCATTCGTAGCAACCATATTTTTTTTATGTTCATTATTAGAGTCTATTTTAGAATTTGTGGATAATTCAATTTGTTTATTATTCAATGGATTAATGTCTGTTAAACTGTTATCTTGTTTAAAGTGTTCCATGTTATCAGCACAGTTCACAGGTGAACCATTTGTTGATTGTAATGTATGAAGACCTTCATTGCACTTTAATTTAGTTAATTTATGATCTAACTGATATTTCAAACTATCAATTTGGTTTCTTAATTCACTAATTATGATGTCCTTCTGTTTAAGAACGTAGTTAATTATACGAATATCTACCTTTCCATTTTCGTCTGCGATAAGAATAAGCGCTTCATTGAAGTCTTTGTCGTCAGCATTTAAATCATCACAACAAGTGATTTCGTTTTCACTAATGAATTTTACACTTTTCACAAGTTTGGCACAACTAAGATGGAAATAATTTCCACAATTTTTACATTTAATTCCTGTTGTTACTTTAGCTTTACATTTCTTGCAAGAGACCAGTAAATTACATGTACTCGCGCCGCCCGCCATATTGGCGATATGAAGTACTAACATTATTTTGGCTCAGACTACACGCTCCTGACTTTTTTCCCATTAGTCCCGGGACACCCTGTAGATTAGAGGCTTTGTGTCACTTTCACGCCTATCATATTTTGTTCTTCAATCGTGTCTCCTTAACTTTGTCTCATTCATACAGCAAGGAATATTATATTTATATATCATGAACAGCAAAATACCATTGGGGGTATCCACTCTTTTTCTATGAACCCGTATCCTTCTTACGTGAACTGTTTTCTCATTACTTAGCTCTCAAATTATTTCCATTAATTCGCAGTTCAATATTTCAACGCAGTATACTGAAACGTCTACTTATATGCCACCCATTTGTTTACCTTTTTTCTTTTCATGAATTCACCACTTGCTTTAAAAACCCTCTAAGCATTATAGTTGTGCCAATGCCTAGTATAACTGAAAAAACGTGCAACAAATTTTCGTCATTTTGAAATAGTTCACGATTTAGAAAATAAATGAGAAAAATCGCTTATTGAAGTCATAAAACGTTTCAATTTTATGTAACAACTTCTGAAATTACCTTCAAATCAGTTAATTATGCTAAATTTGAACACATAGGGGTATTTGAATCCCAGGAAAGCTCTTATTGCCGTTTGATGAGCAATCGAAACCAATCCGCAGTCACATTTTCACGACATATAAGTTGATAGGTGTTAGGTTATAAAAATTTATGAGCTCATATAAAAGGATAATGTAAATAAAAGTCAAATAATGGAAGGTATCTTGACACTCGTGTTAACGATAGTAAATACGATAGTAAATGATGATACTAAAGTATACTGCAGCAATTTCAAAATAGTACATTGATCTCAATTTATAGAACAGTAGAGTTCCATCATAACAACATAATAATATCATTAAAATGTTTTCATCGTCTTTACCCTTTATATAAACGATTTTTGTGCCGTATTATGAATATAAACACATAAAATTTTCTAAATAAAGTATTTTTCGTTTATTACGTATTGAACGTGCCACCCTCATAATCAACTGCAGAAATGTTGATGCTTAATTAAGGCAACTAAACAAGGACGATATTTATTCATTAAGAACATTTACTTCCTTTTAAATTGAAGGGGGGGGGGGGGTTAATTAGATGTTTAGAAAATTAATTTTAAAATACGTAAAAAATACGTATTGCATTCAAGTGTAATTCAGTTATGTTTGAGAGCTGGGGAAATAAAGAAAGTGGACCAATATACTATTGGTGGCGATGCATAAGTATTTGAAGACTATGCAGTTGTGTAGCAAGTTCCTATAGATTAGCGAAGAGAAGAATCTAATAACTTAGGGTGTATAGCTTTTACAGCACGCATATCTTAAGTAATTTGTGGACCTGGATATAGAGAGTATCTCTATTATTCATGGTTACACAACGAAATGCAGACAACCATAAAAGAAGTAAGTACTGAATTAAAACCTTAAAAAATGACAGGCCGCATGTATATAAAATTCACTTACAACTTTATTATACGGTTTTTAGGGTTATATGTAGCCTCTCAGAGGAAGATACAAGTTTGTACATTATCTATTATAAAAAAATGTCTTATAGAAGTTTTCAAATATTGAGAGAGTGAAATTTGGTCGTTTTATAAGTATAGCCCATCCTTTAGTTGGCTTTTCTTTTTATAACTGAACCGAACAATTGACAAAATTACTCTCACAGGTGTACTACTAACCACTTCTTCCGATTTCTTCTTTGCGAGCTCGCGAAGTAATTAGAATATTTACAAAAAGCATGACTGAATGTTAAAATATTTGAGAAAAAATATCAACAAAGTTGGTTGTCAAATTCTGCTACATTTAAATTTATGCTTGCTTATGACCAGCTTAAGGTTACGTTGGTTTTGTGTGTTAAGGATTTAAAAAAGTTTCGGTTAGGCTATCGAGGCTTCTGCTTTTAATAAAGCAATAGAAGCCTGAATTCGTCTGTAAAGAGCTGTAAAAAAGACCTAAAGCTTCACCATCATCATGCTGTTTCAGTTAAGGTTTGGCCAGTAATGTCATGATAAGTGCGACGACTTTCAACTTTTGTGAAAAATGTATAACGAGTATCAAAATGTAAAAAATTTTATTGAATCTTTAACATTCAGCATTGAAGACTGCTCATAAAGCAAAGAATTATGCAGGTCTGGTTTCTACTTTATCATCTATAACTAATTTGAATCAAATGCGTTAAAAAAGCTGGCAAATATTAAAAACAAAATATGTTCTGCCAGTTGAAAATTCGGATAGTTTTAAAAGGTCTGTCATTAAAATTGCCAGTTTAGAACAATGAAAATATGTTTTTTAAGAACTATATTGAGTGTGGAGTAATTAGAAACCGTATATGCACGCGAGCCATTTCCGTTTCGAGAAACGAAAGAAAGCTCACGAATTTATAGTAGACAATGTTGATATAGTACACATTTGATTAAATTACATGGTTATGTTAATAACTTCCGAATAAAATACAGTGTGTCCCCGGATTGAGTTCACAATAGGTGAGATGGACCAAAGATTTTCGAATTGGAATTTCATATTTTGGGATTCCGCCCTGCTGGGTCTGAAACTTATTTTTATTTTACTTTCGATTTGTTAAAATCAAGTAGGCCTTTACAGTTGATTAAAAATCCTTTAATTGTCAATTTCGTTTCAGGTAAAGTACCTTTTCCGTTCATAGTACCCCAAAGTGTCACTAAGAAAAGTTGTTCAGAATGAAAAGCTATGGCGTTATGCAAATTTTCAGAATGATAGAGAGTAATATGAGAGACCATTGAGATCGAGAAACAACCAGATTCATTAAATAAGAGAAATGATGCAGTAAGAATTCCACCTATATGGAATATGATTCTGGATTTCGATGGGAGGGTGGTCAGAAGTCCACGCGCACGTAGGCTACCTATTCGGGCCCTTTGTGCTGCCTCCCTGATTAGAGTCGTTCAGCCCCGTAACGTCACTCAAGCCATCCCACACGTGAGATAAACCTGAGGATGCTGGATGGAGAAGCGGCTCTAATCTTAGCCATGTCCGGCCAGGATTCCCCAAACATGGATCGTCTTGCTTCGACGAGTACGGGACACTCACAATATGTGTTGCGCCGTCTCGTCGTCTGCGTAGCATCCTCTACAGGATGGTGATTCGACCAAGACCATGCGGTGCATGTGCTTGTTAATTTTACAGTGTCCAGGAAGTATGCCCACAAGTAGCCGCAGGTTCTTTCTGGATAGCCTTGTGCAAAAGCGCGCCAGGCTACGAGATGGTCCTCTGAAGGCCTCTCTCGCGTGACGGCTGAAATATGATTATAAGGAAAATAAAAAAAAAACCATAACAAATACTGCATCTAGTGATACTGTGAATTCACCAATTTCTCCTAGAACTCGAAGTAAGTAACGAATGACAAATTTCTAAATCTGGTTAGGTAGGTAATATAAACTCAAAAATGATACCTATCTTAATAAAGGAAGTACAGTATAACTTCTCAAACGTAGAATTTTAATAATTAAATTATACGAGATGAACTCTAAAATGAATTTTAATGTATGTGGCTCACCAAAAAATTTTTAACACTTAATTGGCTCAAGCGAGGTTAAAGGTTGGGCACCACTGCTCTAAAGCAAGTAAGAAGGAGCCACGTTATGATAAACGCTAAAACGAATATAAGAAGAATAATTTACATCGTCGAAATTACTCTCTCACAGCTTTATTTGTATATTACAGCTTAAAATTAACGACAATATTTAATTGTAAAAACGTGACTCACTGCAACAAAACTAGATCTTTAAAATGTTAAATTCAACCTCCAACCTTTAAAACCCCCTAAAGCAATTTAATTAGGTAACTGAAGGTACTGAAATAAATTTACTATTTATTTAATTACACGGAACAAAACAAATTGCACTTAATCTATCAAATTTAGCTTCGTTCTTTTAAACTGTTTCGGCCAGTCCCTAATACATAATAATGAATTTTGACATACAAAATAAACCGATAATGCGTCACTGGAATAGTAAATTTAGAACAAGGTTAAATGAAAATCTCAAATAAAAGAAAACCATAAATGCAGCAGTCTACATAAATATAAACATTCTCCATTGATTTAAAATATTTGGCACACGTTCAACAATGACCCTGTGTAAAACCTTCGACTTTCTTTACATTGTAAATCTAGTAAAAATAAACCTACAAAAATGTTGCGATTTCTATTATTTGTTCATTTATTTTTTCAAACTGGAATTCAGTAAATATGATCGAACGTGACCCCCCAATTTAGACCTTATACCTTAACAATTTGAGCTATACATTGATTGGAGCATCTTGACGCCATATTTTCTTCCTCCGTGTACCTACTTTATGTCACGAAACTACCACTACATGTAGTTTCAAATAAAAATATGACCGTTTCTAATATACAATATTCACTGGTCACATTTTGATTGCTTTAGTGGGCCCTTTCATGAAATTAAAACTTCCGTTATGTGTAAATAACAGGGATTTTGTTATAAAAAGGGCAGGTTTCCTACTCGTAATCCATGAATTTGACGCGTAGATTAAATTTTGCCCTGAGTGTAGTTAGTTAATCCATTTTATTGTAAAAGCATACATTTTAATACTTTTACTTCTTGCTGTGCATGATTCTTATCTTAGACATTTCAAAATTAATAAAATGGTTCCTAAATGTTGTCGCTCTCGAGGTAAAGCACTGAAAAGTGTGATGAAATATGGAAGTCGAATAGCGATTTACTACGAAAACTATTTCGACGGAATCCGTTTCAGCATAAAGTAAGTGTTTTAAAAGCGCAACTAAAATATGAACTGTCCAGCCAACAATATGAAGGGATGATCCACTTTCTACATCAGAACACGAACGTAAAAAATACCATCTATAACGACATTTTTAATTGGTTTAACTTTTTATGTTACTGTTAATAGTTTTATTAATATCGAACTATCAGGTAGGTACTCAGTTACACAAGATGTCGTATTTTTATTATAGCTTTAAGGCTAATTAACCAATTGGCCTCAAAAGCATCTCACACCGACAAATAAGAATACATTTTTCAAATAGGTTACAATAGGTATATACTTAAGTATATACCACTCAGTTTCAATAATATAGCCGTAATTAATTTTTAAAGTCGAGCGCTTGTGCGATTTGAGTCATAATTAGCGCTTTTTGGACATACACTGATACAGAGAATTAACGATGTATTACAAAAATCTAAAACTGTACACCTTTTTGTAGGAATAAATAACCCTGCATTTTTACTCCCATAGTAGTATGATAATTTATCCTTAAATTCGTGAATTTTGAATGTATAATATAGATACATACATATATACTTAAAATAGCAGTTATGACTTATGACAAATCAAAATAAAAGATATTTCATTCGTTGGCCAAAGGTTGCTACGTTAAGAATTATCCTTCCAAAGTTTCATTAAGTTTCATGTACCTATAAAATAGTTTAAACCCACATTGAGTATTTGCGATACAGTTCAATTAACAAAAGGCGACAAATATCTCCAAATGTACCATTAGCAATTTTCCATGTCATTGATGTATACTTTCAATAATTTTCGTTTCTGTTGTATTTGCTTTCGACCACATCAATCGGTCCTTAAATGACGGCTGTTTCACACCCTAACCCGTATTATAGTCAATTATAATTAGCCGTTAGTAATTTCCTTTTGCTTTGTTTCCTATTCGTCAAAGCAGTGCTACATAGCACCGTTACGTCATGAATAAATACAACCCTATGTAAATTGCAGATAATCCACAACGCCATGCCAATTTGATATGCTCTTCTTATTACCTTCGTCTTATATAATGTTACTCTAGGTATTAATTAATACATTGTGTACATATTTCGATTATAATACACAAATATAAAGCAAAAGTATTAAAGGATTTGAAAGCACCCTCGACCGACAAAATTCATCTGGTAGCAAACGAAAGGAAGTAGGGGAAAATAATCCGGATTTGGCATTTTCTTCGCGTTTCGGAGATGCCATCTCTCATTATTGACGCCGCTTACATAAATCTGACGATATTTGTTTGTCTGTCTAATCAGTAGCAAGATTAATCTTTATGTTTATTTCATCAATTGTTAAAAATAAATTTATCACACGAATTTAGAAAAAGAAACGCCAATATAAAGGAATCAAAAAGTTCACGAAATCTTACTTTTTTCTTTTCAATTTAACTACACCAACAAGTAGCGATTTTAGGTGATTTCTGTCGATTATTTGAAACATTTAATAATTCGCTTTGAGCGAATTCGATACAAATTAAGCTGTAACCAGATACTGTGAGAAAATGTGTGATATTAACAAAGCAAGAAAAGAAGTTTAATATATAAATGTAATTATACCTATAACGCAATGACGGACGTACAAATTTCATTATCATGCAGCATCAAGGATTGGCTGATTAATTGGAAAATAGATTATAAAACTAGTTTCAACGCGATTATAATTTCCAACTCAAATTAAGTATAGAGTTTAAAAAATAAAGTTTGATTTTCGAGAAGGTGCGTGTACGTCATAGACATTTTACATAGTTACAATTGTTGTCAACAATATAATAACAATAGTAACTAAGAAAAATGGCTATGACGTACACGCACCTTCTCAAAAATCAAACTTTAGTATAATATTTTTTATGGCGGTTTTACAACGCAAACGCTTTACTACCGTGTGTCTCACTTTACATGAAGACACCTAAATAACTCATTTAATAATAGTGCAATTAATACAAAAATTTTACCAGTGATAACTGCCATTAAGATGAGTCTTTTTGTAGAAATGGTAATTTTTATAGTCCAAATCTAGCCAACTATGATGAAAATAAAAGCTAGCGTTTCAAGTAGTCATAGTAGCGATGAAGATAGAGCAATAAAAGTACAAAGTTGTTGCTAATCACTCTGCAAAAATTAACGATGTACCACACAGATATACTTTTCATTTATACAAAATTATGTGCAAGAAATAAGGCAAAAATACAGCTTACATAGAAGCTGAATTCATTAAATAAAGTAATCCCCGTAAATTCCCACTTACTGTGTTCTGTTAAGCACACCACATGGTCATTAAAGATTTAACAGTTACAAGAGTTGTAGGTAGTACCGAAATAAAAAGCCAAGCTGTTATTTTAAACCACTTTTTATTGGCGCTAATGTCTTACCCCAAAATTACTCGTTCTACCAACCAATTTTTGATTTAAAAGGGTGCGAAGATTGTCATAATTTGAAGCTTATCTGTGGTAAAAGAATTTTTGGAGCCAAAAGGTACCTTATAATGAAATATCAGAGTTGAGTACTAATTGTCTACTCTACTACTACTAACATTAAATTTTCTTACCAAAAACCTACAAAAAAATTTTAATAAACCGAAGGCAGCAGAATCTATAGACTGAGAAAATAGTCTAAATGTTTGCCCGTCCGTCCTCCTGTATTATTATCAGCGTATAAACGACACTATGTAATAAACTAATAAAGTCAAGAAAACGGGAAAGTGTTATCAGCATAGTGCAAACCCTTTACATTTCTCGGACAAATGTTCAAATGGGTGGAGAAAGAGCCAAGAGAAAAACACCTATCAGGACATTAATTTTGATATTCATATTTTGTAGTGTAGGTGGACCTAAATGTGTAGGTAGATTTAAAACTATGAATAAAGGAGACCACGAAAATGTGACTTTTTAGAAAATCCATATGCATCTTACCCCATGATTTAAAAAAAACTGCTGCATACGCTGTGCCGTTGCGGAAAAAGGGAAAAGTCATCCACATACACTAACTGACGGTTAAACACCTTCTGAATGCGAAAAACATTCAATTGAAGGATAATATTAATTTCCATAAACATGCTTCACTAATGAGTAACATTTTCTCTCACCGAGAACATTAACAAGCAAGGCACACACACACAGACCTCACAACATTCGCTGTGTCTAAGAACACAACGTCAAATGAGAGTAAACATTTGATGGGAATATTGGAACTTAAATATTTGGACAATACTTTTCTTTAAAGATAATCTAACAATCAATGAGAATTTTGTTAGGTTTGGCTTCATTTCTGTGTTTAGTTGTTTTGCTTCCAAAGGAAGCAGATACCTATAACTTTTACTGATCAAAGGGTATCTATGGAATGGTCAGCTCGTTCTCTATATCTAAGTCCGCCAGATTTTGATTTTGGGGTTACATGAGAAAGCAAGTTTAGGTAGATAAACCAAAAGACATCGAAACTTTACATGGCGATATCCCATGGAAATGGACTGTCCCATCCGAAATGATTGAAAACTGAGTTAACAAGCGGTGAATGGAGGACATTTTCAGCGTCCTACATTAAAAAAAAGTTAACATTTTTCAAAACAGCGAAAAGTTTTATAGGGGGGATATATTGCCGCTTAAGAAAATCGAAATGATTTACGCTGCACTTTTGTTTTTGACCTGAAGGTCGGTTTAGAAAACACAAATAAATACCAAGCCACATTTACTGATTTACCTAGATAAGATTCATATTTCCCTTATTATTTTCATACACTAAAGACATATTTTAGAGCTGTCTACGGTTTCTTGCTAACTTAAGTAATAACCTGTAGATATTATAAGTACATAGTGACGAAAGATAAGATCAAAAAATTAAGTTTGTATATGTAAAGGCTCTATACATATAAAAGCAAATGGAAAGCCATAAACCTCTACCTTTTTACACGGGTACCACACTTTTAATTACAATTATGACTAACGGAAATGTGTGAGTAGTAAGTGAATTTTCAAAGATAATGCATTTAAAAGTTGTAGATCGAGAGGAGCAAAGTTTGCTTGTTTATAATAACTTTCCAGTTCTAACGAATTATTTGCAAAGTGCACATGGTGCACGTCAGGGCGTATATACGAACATTCTACTAATGGCATCGTCTAGTGGATACTCGACAAAGCATCAAAAGTGGCCCTGCTAATTAGAATTACATTCGAACTATGCGCAAAACAGAGAACCTTTCAAAGCTTTTCAATAATTAAGGTATGTACCTACTTATAAATTAATATTTTCTGACGACAAATGAAAGTATTAAAAAAGCAGCAATAGAAAATTGAAAATTTATTGACTTGTGTATTAGAATAAACTAACAGTTTTCTAATATACAGTGTGACTCATTTAGAATGGAAACACCCATGTAAAATCTGAAGTTATTTACCGATTTTAACCATTTTTTTTTTAAATGTCAATTAACGAAACGTCTACCTCGGGAAAAAATTTTAAATGTTTATTCCAATTTTCAGGGCATACTACGATAACTTCTTCGTGCTCAAAATGGAGAATTCTTATTAGCGATTTGTTTATAAAAAAAATATCTACGCCACTGGATTCAGAATGCTTCCAAATAGCTGTCACCAAAATTTTACAAAAATATATTTATTAATAACAAAGTTATGACAACTTAAAGTTCGAAAACTTTCTACGCTAACAGTTACAAAACAACACCCTGTATCAATAGATGGCCATTGAAATTATGTTAATAATTCTTAAATTAAACTATTTAAACCATCAGTGGAGAAAAAAATATTGAAAGTAACGTAATATTTAATAAAAGTAACGGAATCGCGCGATTGAGTAAATAAAGACCTAACATTTCCATTTAAATCTTAGTTACCATGGAAATTATGTTACTGTTTAACTTAACAGTTATGATAGATTTTTATTAAATATTACGTTACTTTAAATATTTTTTTCTCCACTGATGGTTTAAATAGTTTAATTTAAGAATTATTAACATAATTTCAATGGCCATCTATTGATACAGGGTGTTGTTTTGTAACTGTTAGCGTAGAAAGTTTTCGAACTTTAAGTTGTCATAACTTTGTTATTAATAAATATATTTTTGTAAAATTTTGGTGACAGCTATTTGGAAGCATTCTGAATCCAGTGGCGTAGATATTTTTTTTATAAACAAATCGCTAATAAGAATTCTCCATTTTGAGCACGAAGAAGTTATCGTAGTATGCCCTGAAAATTGGAATAAACATTTAAAATTTTGTCCCGAGGTAGACGTTTCGTTAATTGACATTTTAAAAAAAAAATGGTTAAAATCGGTAAATAACTTCAGATTTTACATGGGTGTTTCCATTATAAATGAGTCACACTGTATATCTAGAGATTCTAAAAATTCTGGAAAAGAACCGCTCGTGTATCGTAAAAACTGGAATGATTAGTTCTATGTTTATGGCGGCTCAGTCAGCAATCTCTTTGTTACAATCAGCACATATATGTACAGGCAGAGAAATATCACTTGTCAGAAGAAATTTTCGTTGCAAAGCTTTTATTTGTAAAAAGTTCAGTTTTTCAAGCCCTTTTTTATGTGTGACAAAAAGCTGAATTACAAAAGCGAATTGCAATTGTTAATTAAAACTGGGTACTACAGTCAATTTTAACTCGAAGAAAATTTAGCATTAGGCATAATTTGTATAAACTTACGATATTTCTCCAAAAGCGGCGAAAGCTTCTCTCAACGTTTGCGTTTCTATTTCCGGACTCAAATCTCCAACGAAAATATGATGGTGTTCTGAAAAGAAAATTACATGAATAATTAAACGACGTAAGGCACAACTGTATACAACACTAGAAAATTGCTACGAGGGTTAAATTTGCTAGTAACTTGGGTTAAAGCATGGAAACCTGCATTGCTACATTTTTCACATTTCATTCAGATAGAACTTGACCCCAAAGAAGGAGCCGATCAAATAATGTTGCCGGGTAGTATCGATTTACTTTAGGATTAAAGGACATCTACGTTTAGCTACTACGGTAAAACACACTTTGGCCTAAACAGGTTTTAACTTAAACTGGACACTGTAAAATTTCTAAATCGTTTTCATTCACAAAATGCGTTTAACTAAAGTTCAAAGTCTATAAAAACGGTTCTTTTCAAATTAATACGATAAACCCTACATTACAGCCCTTGACCAGACTAAACACACTTAACAAGGTTGTTTTCTTTGCGTGTTAAAAATCTTTTAATGAACGAAATCAGTTGTCAAAGAGCATCAATTTATAAAAGTCGATAATTTCGAGAACAAATATTTACCCCTTTAATTCGGTTATCTACTGAGTCATTTTTGATATAAATACAGTTTACTAGAAGACACGATTACATCGTAATTATCAAAAAGAGAACTTGCACGTTATAGTGGTTGTATATAAATTTGATTTATGGCAATCGATAATTAAGTATTCTTTCTCAAAAGTTATTCTTCAAAATTCCGTTACGGTGACAATAAACCTTAACTGAATTTAGGACCAACTGAACTGGAAACGTTTCGATTACTTTAAGAAATATTTCATCGAGCTTCATAACTATTAAGGTAGCAGTTCATTTTATTTTCCTTCTAACTGCTTACATTGTACTTAAAATATCAATCGTTTGACTTTTGAGTATATGGTGAGTTGTATTTATTGTTACTATTTGATTACCGAACAGATACAATGCAAACTCCAAAAGCCACAATAAAATTTATTAAATCGGACGCGTTTCGATAGCTAACAACTAAATGCAAATGCAAATGCAAATGCAAATGAGAAAAGTCAGCTATTTGTACTACTCAAAGTGGAAGTGACAAAACTACACATCATTTTTTAACTTTAGGGGGAGCGTTTCAATTCAAATAATTCGCGCAAAAAATATAATTTTTGATTGGCTCGCATGTCGCCTTTAGAGAAATCTCTAAATAGACAACTTTTGTTGTCATTTGCAATTGTGTTGTGTACCTTTTACCTTATTAAAATTTGTTATTGAATTATTGGGTTCTATGTCTGTTTGTCAAAATTTGAATTAAACAAATAGTTCTCGTATGAACTAAATTTGGTAAAAATCGTGCACCTTGGAATTAGGGTCATAATCGGTTTCAGAAAAGTAGTGTATGTTAAAACAGCGGTGTAGACAAAAGCAAATTTTGTCTGATATTCCTGAAATGAAAATGCCCACGTCATCAAGTAGAGCAGGCAAGAAAGGAAATTTATCGTAAATATTTTATTCAAAACTAATTCGTTTTAGGAGTAGCAAAATCTACGTTTATCCTACCATTAAAGAGTATAGAGACATCAGGGCTGTAACCTCTAAAGTATTCTGGAGGAAGGAACGTTAGGAAGCAAATTAAATCGGCTTGAAATGAATAACTTTTTGTTACGTTACAATGGGAGTGTTATGTGGTTTTTGATAATATAATTACCAATCTAAAAGCATTGTAGGTTAAGACCTATATCACACTAGGACACCACGGTGGGCCAACCAGTGGCGACACCGTGGTTACCGCAGCAGCCAAACCGAGCAACCAATCAGGCAACCAAGAGAGACATCAGCAGTGCTGTTCATTTTACTAAAAATTTAATCTAACCTATGATGCTTTTGCAATATGGACGTTGAAGAGATACTGCACTTATATGTGGGACGAAGAATGCTGGAGAAAAAAAGGAAAAAGAGGAAATTTGTGTACGTCCTTTTGTTGCTAATCGTTTTGTAAGTAGAGTATTTTCAACCTTGTGCAATGATTTGCGAAGGTATAAAAACAAATTTTTTAACTATGTGCCGATGTCAATGGCGTCATTCCACGAATTACTAAGTTTTTACAAAACACGTTCTTTCACTAGCGCTGGTTGCCAACAACTGGCGTCCGGGTCCGAGTGAGTGACGCGCCGTCTAATTCTGTACATTTTACTGGTGGCGCAACCAGAGCCGTGGATGCACCAGTAGAATGTACGAACGCTACACGGCTGGTGGTGCAACAAAACTGATAGAGGAACCAAACCGACACCACGTGAGATATGTTCCATATGCTTACGTGTGTTCTGAGTTGTGTCGCCACTGGTTGCGCCACCGTGATGTCCTAGTAGGATATAGCTCTAATATATGGTGTTTTATTTTCATTTTGTTGTAAGTAAACATAACAGTTCATAAATATTTAAGTAATGTTAATTTGCTACATTTTCTGTAATAATAAATTGTAAACCTAAAACCGAATTGGTAAGGTCGTCCGTACAGGTAAAAAACGGTTTTTATTTTCAAAAGGTAAGTTCGAAGGTAATGTGAAGCGTTACTATTTATATGTACAGAAAATTGAAACATTTCAAGTTTTATAGTTTACAAAAACGGCGCTTAAGTAAAGGCCTACCAAAAACTCATAAATTCCAAAGACAGCTTACCGATGTAACAAAATCACTGGTATTCAGTACAAGATAACCCGCCCATGAAGAATTATCCAAAAAAAACTTCTCAGAGCTTGTAAGTAATGTTTGCCTATTCGACAACATTTAAAATTAGGCCCAAATACTGTTGGTTACTAAATTTAATGATATTTTACACTGTAAAATCAGTGTTTTGAATTTACTTCCTCCTAGTCCTATACTTAAAATCATATAAGAATAAAGCGAAGGATTAGATAGGGAATATTTGACCTTCGTGTCGATTGGTTAAAACAAGAGAGTCATTTACACCACTAAAGAAACAATTTTAGCAGAAATTTAAAAATAGCAATGTTACCAGTTGTAAAAAAATTCATTCTTATGAAGGAATTATCATTACTTATATGTCATTATTAAGCACACATATTCTAATAAGGTAGGTAGGTTTTAAAACGAACTAACACTGATCAGAACGTACGTTTATTGTTTAATAATAGCAATAATTTCCTTTGACACGTTTAAAATGTATTTAAAAATAAAAATTTCGAACATATCAATTTCTAATATGGTCTGACAACACTGTGTTCTTAAAATTATTTCGTTGTTGTGGTTATGTTATTCTTGTTTCACTTTATAATTAATATTTCCTTTAAACAATCCTTCTCAGCTTTCGATCATTGTCTTCCGTCTTGTAGAAACTGTTCTTTTCAGAACACGCTGTTTGTCCTTTGCTAGTGTACATGTACAGGTATAATAAAAGAACATGAATTTAATTCATTGTAAATAAACATACATATTAATGTTTCAGAACAAAGTTTATTATGGCAGAAGCACAGACTTTTAAAAACCATAAAGGGAAAGCTATTAGGAGTGGTCAGAAGCTAATGGCTTATAAGGTTTATTTGAAAAATGCTGAAGGTATGAGTAAAACCACAATTGTGCAAATAAGTGCTACCGAACTTGGTATCGGACAAAACACTGCATGGAGATTGATTAAAGAAATGTAAGGTTCAGATACTGCATGTTCACCAAATAAGTCTAGAAAGTACTCAACAAAGTATGACAAACTTGAGAGCACACAACAGTGATAGGCGGTATGAGGGAAAATTAATGAGACTGGCGTCACTACGAGCGATCTCGTACTCCTTCACTAACAACGCCCCATGTCACACGGCCTTCTCTATCACGCAATTTTTGACCTCAAAAGGCATCTCTGTGGTTACGCAGCCTCCATGTTCGCCGGATCTCAGTCCTTGTGACTTTTTTTCACCAAACTAAGGAATGTCATTTTGGAACTGTGGAGAACACACAAAAGAATGTGACATACATGCTAAAATACTGGTTGAGCCTTCCACCGCTGCTATCAAGAATGAAAATGACTCCGCAAATGTGTGGCTGACAACTACTTAAAATTAAAAAGTGTGGTAAATGAAAAAACGATTCCATTAATTTTTTAGCATACCTCGTATGTGTTTTGTTTTCCTTGGTGTCCTAGTAATCAAAGAAAGTAGAAAAATAATTCAAGCCATTGCATTTAGGCATGGAAACAAGTGCATTATAATTTAAGTAATATACATAAGTCATATAAGCAAATAGCCTTGTAAGGTAACATATAACCATTATGCATTTTATGTACTTTGTGACAATTATTTTATTGCTTTCTATGTTGTGCATGGAGAGCTGTAACATATGAAATAAATATTATTATTATTATTATTAACAACGAATGGAAAGCAACGCCGAATTCTTTCAGATATCCTTGGGTTTTCTGGAATTAATTAGTGACTCTACTGTGTCTGTAAACGCAATTGCTGATTACTGGGGAACTACAACAGCACGAAAATTTTGGTCGTCCCAAACATGACCACTAGTAAATTTGACGAGGTCGAATTCATCTACCATCTATGGTAATTAAAAATTCAACTTCTAGTGAAACCAGCTTCATTCGTGAACCGGAGAAATTTGGACGTTGCGAAAGTTGACAAAATATCACTTGCGTTTGACGATGAGCTGCATTAAGTATCTGAAACCGTTGAAAGCAACAACTTTGTTAGTTAACCTTCTTACGCTTTAAACTTTACGCTAATAGCCCCAAAAATGAACCACTTTCTCTCAATATCTAATAAAGTTGTAGGTATAAAAAGGTGACAAGGAAGAATTTGAAAAAATTTAGCAACAAACCTCAAATTCACACGCATATTCCAGTCCAGAGAAACTTCATGGCACGAAAAAGTAAGAAAGCTGCTGTGCTTCACTTCCTGTTTTGTGAAATTTGGATCCATAAGTTGTTTATGCGTGCTGTAATCCTTCGTTAATTAAAACAGTGAAATGTAACTGATTAATTAAATTTGCATAGGATCGATAACGTTTTGTTTTTAATTGACGAATGAAACAAACTGTTTTTTCATTTTCATGCTACGTGTCGATACGTTTGCAAGAATCCTTAGCGTTCGTATAAGTTTGAAAAAATGAAGCGCCGAAAAAGAGTGTTAAACAAATATTAGAACGTCTTTAATTATCTGACACAAAGAAACTCGAAATAATAAAAGGTATACGTTTTTCAGCACATAAAAATTATTACAAGGAATTTGAAAAGTTGAAAATAAGCAGATTACAGGAAAATTTGAATTTAAAAATCACGAAGCAGTATCACGCAACTCGACATATTATTATAACGTCCGCACCGCACAGCACCGCAACTAGGGGTACGTTCCATCAATTTTCTTGAAATACAGTAACAGCTTGCATGCTTTATGTCAGAAATAATATTTACACTTGCTGAAAAATATGTAAAAGAAGCTAAAAGGCTAAAAGAAACAAGCAAATTGCATGTATTTAAACAATACCGAGTTAACTGCAGCCGTCATTAATTTTATTCCCCTAAATGAGCGCACTATCTCACATTAATCTCTGGCAAGTTATTAATTAAAATACGAAATTAGTTAAATTGCAACTGTATTTATAGTAAACGTTAATTAAAATCGGTATCATTCTCTTACAAATTGAACGTGTAAGTTTATGTAGAAAATTGATAACGCTAAAGTTACCCATCTTGTTTTACATATTCGAAAATCGCTTTAACGTAATTAAAGCCTAGTTTAGTAACATCATGAGTTGCTTTTCAATGACAAATGTGGTTCTTGTCAATCGATTTTCAATAAACGAAGCCATTACTTGCGCTAATATAGTACGTGTTACCATCAATTTCTGTTGTTCCTAATAAATGATGCGGCAATGATAAGGTACTGCCACTTTATTTAAATCTAATCAATATAAATGAAACCATAGATTTGAAATTTTTATTCGTATTCGCTCTTCTTTGCAACAACTAAACTTGGGATTAACGGTTGGATGATAGAATATACTTAATATTTCAACTACCAACTGGTTTAAGATAAATTACAATACGTGCTAATACAACTACATACTTTTAAATTTAGTTAATAATTCAGAAATACCACTAACTGAAACTTACTTTTGTACTTTGCTTTGACCATCTAAAAAAGCTAAATGTCTTAAAAAGTGTTGGTTATAACTGAGCAACTTCAATATCGACAAACAAATTTTAGGAAACAAACATATTTTCGTCAATATTTCATGAAAGTAGGAAAGTAGACAAATTTTTTTTATTGGACATAATATACTTTCAGTAAAAGTGTCGCGTTTGTTTACACGACCGTGTTATACTGAGAGAAAATAATTAGAATAAGTAAGTCGCGCGATTCCCTTAAGTGGCTTGCATATCCTGTCAAAAATATTACACCATGTTTCCAATAAAAGTTGGCAAATATAGTTTCTTGTGTTGAACCGCGTTGACAACGTTGTAGACGCAAACTGGGAATATATCCCAAATTTCATGGGAAGATAAAGATAAAAGGGATACTTTTTTAAGCTAATTGAATTTCTCATACAACAACAGAAAAACCTCAGTTCTTTCAGTATACCCTTATTAATTAATTTCAAAGTAAAGCGCAGATATTTATTCGTCTTGTAGGACAACTGGAAATAACAAAATTTGACAAATTGGTCACCATAAATAATGAGTCAATTATCAACACGAACAATACTTTTACAAATATTACTACATAAATCAAAATATAATTGTAGGTTTATGGAAAAGGAGTATGCTTAATTTAACCTGCTCTCTATAGGGCTAAACTTCAAAAATTTATTAAATATGAATTTTTGATATTCGACGAACAGGCTTGACGTACATCTCCCAAAAAGTGTTCCTTGTTATTACAGTATAGTAGGTAACCCGTATGGCAACAATTTCACTTAAGTACGTGATGAACTTTAGGTAATATAAAATGAGAAAACCGGTTATGAATTTATAATTATGAAAACTGATTTATGTGCTCATTTCCTGAATTAATATTCTCCAAACTTACTTTGTGGAATTCCATAATTAATTGCATATAAAAACAAGTAGTTCCACAATTTTTTAATTTTATTTTGTTTTAAATTTTAATTAAATAACAAATCAAATGAAGTAATGCCGTTTAAAATTAACTTGTTTACATGAAGTACTTTAAATCTTAACTATTTCTTCCGAAACCCAATCAAAGCTTTTAACATCACTAGTAAGTTGGTATATAACCAAAGGAAAATATTGCCTTTCAGTTGCAGTTTTTGAGAAAGGTCCATGAAGCTTTGTAGGTCTGCATTTACTTCTCTTTCTCTTGGCGCTAAACCCAATCCACATTTCTATGTCATCGATAGGTTCTTGAGAAATCCCAAGCTTTACAACATATAAACCAGATGAAAGACCGTTAGCAACTTTCGTGTATTAAGAGAAAAACTAATACCCATCTAATAAAATTCATCAAATATTAATTTGGCCTACAGTACGTCGTAATTAATTCTTTCAAAGGCCTTAAAAGAATCTAGTACAATATCAACATCATCAATGCATTGCAGTATACAATGTGTTACATTAAGTAATGCTGTTGCAAAACTGTAATCTGTACGATAAAATTACTGATTAATATGGATTATGTGACTTTTGTTTAGCTAATTAATAGTAAAGTAAATCCCAATAAATGCTAAAGAATCCAAGATTTTGGATCCCAACAACCTGTGCAAACTCAAACAAAAAAAGGTGAAGAATGAACGAAATCCAACGCCCCTCGCTTCTGCCACCAAGGACCGCATTATTTCTTCAAATCAACAGTTTTCAGAGATAAATGAATTGCGTATTGTATATTATTGGAACGCGAGCGAATCGTTTGTTGCAAGAAATGTCTCCTGATTTTTGCAAAACGTAGTCGTCAATTTTTCGTATATATGACTGTGACTGTTTTACTCAAGGATTAAAATACTGCGAGTTACCTGGTAAAGATAAGCAGATTTTGACAGTTTCTCGATTGTCTAATGGGTTTTGATACCAGAGCATTTAGTTGATTTCAATTTAAAATTTTTAGGCATGATATTGATTTGCTGATGTTTAAAGTTAAATTGTGTATGAAATTGAATTTCATAGGAGCCCCTTCGCCAAAAATAGTCCTTTGTGGTAACCAAAAATGTACCTATAGTAAAATGGAATGGAATTTGTAAAGTGATGACGATTTTGAACAGACTAAAATATGTCTGAACAATGGGAAAGTACGATTGTTGCGGTGAAACGTAGATTGTGCATTTTACTTATATTTATTTTTTATAAAATTTTTATTTCAGTAATAGGTCTTATAATATTTTACCTATTAAGTTAAATGAAATAGACCATGTTGGCTGAAAAGTTGAGTGTTAATAACAACATCGTCAATTTCTCAATGTATGCAGCAATTCTCAGAAAGATTGTTAGGATAATTACTTCCAGTGGTAAAATTTAGTATGGATAGTCCAACCGCAGCAGATTCGGTGTATTGGAACAAACCTATTGCAAAATGATTTCCGGGAAAATTATTTTCTAATTACTTCTCTAAACAATCAATAAAAAGCCATTCGATCTAATTTTGAATGTGACAACTAAAGGGTAACTTGATATATGATTGGGAAGCAAACGACGCGGAACCGCTAGTTTGAAATTAATTTACTTAATATGTCATATATTTAATGCAGTAACAATTTTTATTGCCTCGAAGCTACATAAGGTTTGGGAATTCGTTGTAAAGTGAAAAATCACGTTTTTCCAGTAACTTTTAATATGTTACTGTCAGAAAAATGTTTCTTAATTTAACTTTTTGGGTTTTCTAATATTAAACTGGTTTAGATACTTACGTTATGACTTATGAAAGTTTCTCTAGCATACCTTTACTTTTCTCCACGTAGGTTATTAAGTCAAACGTAATTTTTTCTTGTATTGATTTAACAATTGCCGCATAAAAAGATTTTATTTAAAATATCCTGTACGTGAATGAACTTTATATTCAGGACATGGTTTTATATTAAACCTAATTACATTAAAAGCTACGTATTACACCACTCCTGCTTCATAAATGAATTTCATTTGCAGACTAAGCCGTTTACATTAATTGCTCACATTTTTCTTTGCCTTTGTATTATCAAATACTCCTTATATAATCGGAACAGCAGAATTGCGAATTACTATAGTATAATTGCGTACATCGTACAATCTTTCTTTGATAAACATAAACCACATCCGAAACCTGTTTACACTATTTCATTAGTGGAGCATTATAAATGTGATTGTTTACTGGTTTATTCCAATGCGTAATTCACTAAAATAACTTTTTTTGTGAAGAAAGTTCATAAAGAATCGATAACGTTCGTACCAAACCATACATTATTTCAAAACCCACCGCCTAGAAACAACAACGATTATATACACATTTTCACTTTCTATTTCTATACCATTATCGTACCCTATTTGTATAAAGATAATTAGTAATTTTCAAATGTATTTAAGAAACGGTTCGATATATGATTAAAACAGTACCTAATAACAATATAACGTCATGGTATGACAATGTATTCCGAAGAAAACAAACATTTAAAAAATATTTTTTGTATGAATATTGTACTTCATAGATATTATGTATATATATACACACTGTGGGTGCCAATCCAGGATGATCGTAGGATATTTAGATGTATCGTAAAGATATACGCATTTATTATTCGAGGGTGACTGGGAAGATACACCAAGGACTATGGTTTAAGTTTCATAACGCGTTTTCTTTACCTTGTTAGACATAACCCTGGAACGCTATGAATCTTCCAGAAGGGTGAAATGGAAGTATAAACCTAATACATATTAGTGAACAAATGAAAAATTGTTTCCATGTAGTCCATTTGATTAGAGACGACTAAGCTAATTAGCGTGATTACTTGTAAAAAAAATTAAAAGCGTTAACAAAAAAGCTGTTATACTACTGAAAAATGTAGATAATGTGTGAACGGCGGCAAAACTGAACAATTCAGATTCATAGGAAAAGTGTTATGTATTGAATTGCATTTTCCGTACAACGTTTATACAACTAAATTATGTATTCGGCCATTGCAGCAAATCACGCGTCAAAGAGAAATTGTGAATTCAAATTTAGCTACGTGTTTTTTTTTTAATTTAAATTGAAATCAGTAGAAATATTTACCTATATTCAAATTCATTGCATGTTGTATTCTAAAAGAATTTCACAGATCTAAAAATATGGGTTTATAAACGCGCTCAATAATTATTTTCTCGATAGAAAATTCATTTTTCGTTTATAATTAGATCCAAAATTTTACAATAAAGCATGAAATTTGTTTTTAAATAACGGAAAGCAATTTCCTTTAACGTAATATAATAATCATAGGACCTTAACTTAGAGTTCCTTTAGGACTTGGAGTATGTGTATGCTGGAGTTAATAATCAATGAAACAGCTGACTCTCGAATCGATTGTAGCAGGAAACTGAAATAACTTACCAATTTTTCTTTGTCAAAATACACATTTATTTGAAAATTATGAATTTTGTAAATAGAACGAGAACTGTTTATACTTACTCCGTCAAAGTGGTCGCAGCAAGGTAAAAAGAAAAGTATTGCTAATTTTTAATTAAGTTTCTTAATGGTCTTACATTTGGGAACCTTAAACTTCCAACAATGTTTTCTGTTTAACGAAGTATGCGACGAAATTCCATTCCGGGAAGCTATATAGTATGTTGCAAATATTTAATGGATCGTAGAGGATACTGTAAAATTATGTAGGTATGTGCACAAGTATGCTAAAGGTATAGATTTAAAACAATTCTATTTATTATTATTACCACAAATTAGTGAAAATAAATTATCATTTTATATATCCCCCCGAAGTTAAAATTAATATACACTCGCGTTGTATAAAAGAAAAGGAAATTACGAATTTGCAAATTGCAAATTTAAGAACATCTTCACCCACACAATCTCGTTTTATATTATATACCTTGTTTAAACCATAATCCCTTTATTTGCTTTTGACAATGTATTCAGAACCTTATAACGCAATTTTATAAAGAAGCACTTTCAACGTATACCTTTCTAACGTAACTTGGAAATGTTTGAACAATAATTAGCCATAAACTGAATTAATTCCTGAAATACAGTTTCTATTTTAATCAGATATTTTGTGTGTCGTTTACTATAATAATTACTAATTTTGAATAAATTTTTTGTTACTTAGAGGAATTTTCCTTTGTATCCGTACATAATCCATCAATTAGATACAAAGCTAGAGCAATCCCATAATAAGAACACTCTGTCACGTAATATATTTTGTAGAAGAATTTAAAGATTACTAATGAATAGCTGATTTAAAATTGCTAAACGGTGAAGATTTAAATAGCTCCAATAACAGATTAACTATTTTAATTTTCATACCTTGTTTAGATCACATTTTTATAGCCAATTATAGTAATTGCATGTAAACATTGTCGAAAAAAGTTGGGTTGTATTTAAAATAAATATTTAAGTGGAATTTACGTATTATTGTTGTAATATAACTTATAGAGTTCCACAAAGTAAGTTTGGAAAAAACGAATTACCTACTTAACACATTAGATTTAAAAATTACAATTATTTTTTATCGAAACGTCCACTCATTTAACAAGCCATTGAACTGTTCCTTGATGTTAATTCTTGTTTTCCGTCTACCAATTATTAAAAACTGCACAGTCCTATCATTTCAAGGTTTGACTGCTTCTTCTCGTACTGACTTAAGGGGTACATAATCTCTCTTAGCGAATCTTGATCGACATACGAATGTTTTTTCAGTATAATGGAGTTTGAAACTAAACTTAGATAGAAGTGTACAATGTACATGTATATACATTTAGGTATAAAACTAAAAGCTAATTTGTATATTAAGTCATTTATCTCAAAGGTTATTTCGCTTTCGCCTGTTTGTTCAAATAGAGACTGTTATTTCCTAAATGAAGAAATAGTAGTATGTAGCAGAATTTTAGTCTTTAATTTTATTTTTAATACTTAAATAAATCGAAGCTAGTATTAAAGTATTATTAGTAAGCCCTATCACATTCATCAGTATGAATATATGCCCGTCGCAAGTTGGGAAATTCGGGAATGATACGCAGTAAATTGCAAGTTTTCATATTACTTAACCTGGCGGCTGAAATTCGTTTATAACTGTGATTTAAAGTCAGTTTTGTGCTATAGTTTAAACAGCCCTTTGATCTTCGGGGAAATTCTGAATAGTCGACCATTGGCTAATGATTAAGGAGGCTTGGGCAAGTCCTCTGTACTTTAAGTCCAGATGTATTTAAATACGTACTTAAGTCCCTTTGTACTTAAGACTTTGTACTTACAAAAAATTCGCAGAAAAGTATTTAAGTACTTTTGTATTTACGAAAATTTGCAATAAAGTACTTGCAAGTACCATCAAGTACAACAAAGTACATTTCATGTTTGTTCTAAAAAAGCACACATTTTCGGCTGTATTCGTAAGCCGAACAAAGTAAAACACCGAGCCGTATCAACTTCCGTGTCATCCAAACATAAAATTCTTTTTATCAGTCAGCACTTGATGTAGACGTAGACCGCATTTACAGTGCTTACTTAGCAACTAGCACTAGCGGATACGTAACTTGCAGTGCCCGTACTTTTAATTATATTTAAGACTGCTTTGAAGTGTTTTACTGCACAATGCAGTACGCATTTATTCTTCGGGGAAAATATTTTAAACCAATATTAACTACTTCTGAAGGTATAATTACAGCTGAGTTAGCTAAGTTACTCTGCCCTGGACCAACAAAAACTATTAATGGCTCAAAATTAGCTAAAAATTAATAATTTTTCTACCACTTCTTAAGATTGTGTTGACTTGTATCTGTATTGGCTATGTTAATTTATAATAAAAAATAAAACGAGCAGTTATTATAGTACTATGTACTTGTGTACTTCAGTTGGACTTAAGTACTGTACCTGTACTTGAGGACTTGACAAAATGTACTTCAAGTACATTTGGTACTTGAAGAACCTTTGGTACTTAGAACTTTGTACTTAGAACTTCAGGTCACTGTCCTTGCCCAAGCCTGTGATTAAGTGCAAGGTGCGGTTCAGAGAAGAAGCAAAAAGGAAGACGGGATCGTGACTTTAGAATGGTATTGCAAAATTGCTAGAAAAGGGTGCCATAGTACATGGTCTATTTGTCATAGTAACGAATTTCTCCATTATAGTTATGTGAAATCGCAGAACACATTACGTTTACGTATTTATTTTGGAGAATCATAGATTCGTACAACATCTGAGTTGAGAATGAAGAGAATCCTATTCAAATGGACAAAGTTAGTTGGTGTGGCGGTTTAGAAAGATAAAAAATACGCTTTTTAATGCACATTTTGTCTCCATATACGAGCTTACTTACTGACATTTCACGTAACAACTTGCGCATGTTCACTAAAAAAACTTTTATGGCATGCTTCTAAATCTAAACCCAATGATTGAAGAGTTTTGATTTTTGGAACGGCTACTTCTTTTGAAGTTCTTCAGTCATCATTCATTATTGAACGGCACTTTCAAGATAGTTCCCGATTTGTAAGCATAGCCTCACAAAACCACGGATTAAATATTAAAAAAACATAACAAACCGTCAGTATTTTTTTGCTGTTAAAACAGCAAAACCTGTGAATTAGAGCAACGTTATGACACTGACTTCAATTTCTCCCTGGCAATAACGTTAACGTTCTTCCACTTGTTCCAATTTAGCATGATGTAGGAACTTCAAAAAAAGAATTGTCCGACGAGAATATGTATGGAAACTATGGTCAATACATTGTCAACTATTTCGAAGACGGATTGCGTGCGCAGAGGCAAAGACAATATTTTCCCCCACTATATAAAACTACGCGATAGTTTTAAGAGGTGGATTGGAGAGTATGTACTATAATAATGCCGTCGAGCTTTGAAAGCTAAATTTTGACTAGTCATACAAATACATGGACATTTATGAAAGTTACCGCAATTGCAAGTGTAAAACATAAAAAATAAATGTATTTTCAAAAAATTTATTTCAAAAACTTCTTTGCAACATTGTTTTAGGGATATCACCTTGTACACAAAAATAAAGGACTTATGTATCAATATTTATATTCTGTTTAAGTAAGGTACCTAATTAATTACAAAAGGTAATATAATTGCATGCTTTCATCTGTTGTATTTATTAATTTCTGTTTCAACAAGTTATCCTATATTCTTCCAATAATGCTCATTATCAGCTATTCATTATCTATGTCCACATAAATCAACTAAGTAATCAAATTAGAAAGCGGCATTTTCTTTAGGTTATTACATTTCATTAATTATTCCACCATAAAACAACTGAAACAAATAGCCTATTTATTGATGGAAATACGTTGGATTTTCTGTTTCCATGATTGTTGTTATGGGCGAAAGAACTAACCATATATGTTTATAGTCAGAATATAAAGTAACTTGCGAGGTAGTTGAATTACAGGTTGCCATAAATCAAACGTAAATGGAACTTATCGATGAAGCATATTTTCGAATTATTTCCGTTACAATAAATCCAAATGTTACATTTTTAAATTGAAACTAAATTAGATTTAGGGAATCCAAAGTAGGTAGTACTAGACAAATATTCCACATATCATAATTGCAAAAGTAACCTGCACTAAAACTTTAAACTAAGCATTTGATATAGTTTCAATTTCAAGTTATGAAATTTGAAACTCAATTATAACTCGTATTTTAATAGTGGTGTACTTACGGCATCAGTACGTCAGCTAATCAATAGGTTTTCCATTTCAATAATGAGCAGCTCTTAGCTTGGGAATAGCGACAGCCATTTTTTTAGATATGAAAACAGATCGATCTCCACATTATTTATATAGATGTCAAAAATTTACCGGTTGCAAATAATTAATCCATTGTTGTTGCGGTACACAAGTTCTTATACCTCGGAATTTCAGTTACTAATGAAAATCGTGGCTAGAAAACCACTACACTAAAATTATAAAATATTATACCTACTCGTAATTTTTTAACAGTTTTTCAAAAGTTGCATAGTAAATGTAATTTTAAAAGTACTTATTGCTTTTGTTTCCAATTTCGTCGATATCTTTTTATATGTTCGCGGTCAGATGGGAGGAATGGTGGACAGAAGGTGCGCCAAGATATGATTTAAAGCTGTTTCCAACATTTACGTAAAGTATTGTATTGCAAAAACTCTACATTTGCTGACTATGTATGACGACAAACCGGACAAAGGACCCAAATAACAGCAAGGAGATTATGAAGATAACCATTGACTTTATACAGTTTTAGAGAACGCTCGAAAAACAACGGAAGAAGAAATATAGGTTCAATAGGAATACTAGTTACCAACTGTTAGATTATACCGGCATACTATAGTCGTTGAATAGTCTGCACAGCTAATTTTCAACATGATTTGGTTGAGATGGACATGAAATTTAAGTATTAAAATATTTTGTCTGAATTTCAGTGAGTGAAAAACACGCACAGTAACCACATAATACTTTTAATTTTCATATGCTTTTCAAAAATTTCAGGGGGTGTCTAATTGCAAAAGAATATTAAACACAATATATGTATAATTTTAATGCTCTTTCTGAATCTGCAATAAAAAATAGGGGCTTCCATTTAATATTTTAAAGTCACCCCCCTTATCCAACCCCGTGGGTGTCGGGGAGTGAAATTTGCTACAGAATCGGACGTCCCCCTCCAAACCATCAAACTTTTATACGGCAACTTTTTTTGTCAGATGTACTCATTTCGAGAAATTCCCCTGGTAAGATTAAACTGGCACACCCCGTGCGCAACTAAGTTTCGGGGTTTCACACATGAATGGTGCTAACGACACATTCAGTCGGCATACATAAAATTGTGCTTTGTACTTTTGATCATGTTTTTTTTTCGAAATTGCATTTGTGCAGTGGAAAATGCATCCTGAAAAATGCATTTTCGTAGAAAAAATTCATAACTTCGTTCTAAACTTCTAGAATCAACTCAATTCGGGTTCACGGGGGTTCTCGAGGTCGGTGATGCCGAATATGACCTCCAAATTAGCTCATCGCCCACCTGGAGCTCAGGATGGCTGAGCAACGTCCTCTCCGAAGCTTTTTCTGAAATTCACCGTCAAATGATTCTAGACATCTCATCCGGGGGTTCTTTGGATTGCTGATTCCAAATAAGGCATCCCCCCCCCCCGTACCTGGTGCCCCCTATCCGGTAATCAACGTCATCCTCTGACGTTTCAAGCCTATACGGATCCGAAAATTGTTTTCCGGCGAAAATTCAAGCGAAACCGCTTAGAGGATGACGTTAATGTTCCGGTGTGGTATACCGGAGCATTACCTTCAGAAGTGGCGATTTCGGCACCCGAGGACAAAAAGCGCTCCGGAAGACCAAAAACAATTGAGGACGCCGATCTGCAAGCGTTTATTGAATGAAGGAAAATGGGTACCGCATGTATTGACTGAGAGACAGGTGGAAAATCGAAAAGCCACATAAAAGAAAGAGTTTCCTGCATCGAATTCGAGATACCTAAACGCACAAATTCGTGGGTTTCAGCATCGACGGCACCGCCAAATCGCTTCGGAAAGAAGACAATGCTCTACGTTTCGTGGGATAAGAAAGCAATGGTGTAGTGAGCTGCTAAAACCGGGAAAAACTCTCAATAGACATCGCTATCGACAACAACTGATCAGTTTGAACCACGCGTTGCACGAAAAACGACCAGAACCAGGGACCAGAGACATAAGACACGAACGAGTGAAATTGCAGCACGATAACGTTCCGTGCCATTGCATTTCTATCATCCAGGACAAAACGATAAAATTGGATCTGCTGCCTACCCACATTGTTGAGGGATTTTTCCATAGAAGATCATAATTATGCAGTCTTTTCAGCAGATCTTTAATATGGTTGGATTGCACCGTATATTATTTAATAATACTTGGTTAAAGATTCAAAAGCAACTGCTACTAGGCCTTCTCTTTCGAGTAGGTGCTTTACGTATTAGGTATTCCATTGTAATTATTTCATAAGCTAACATTAAAAAGGTCGTACAGATTGCTTTTACAATCATTAAGTATCAAATAAAAGAAAATATAAGTGCTGATACTCCTTAAATATTGAAAACAATATGCACGTCTTAGAAATCCGACAAAGTATTATTCGTAGATAATGTAATTACTTTACAAGTAAAACTTTTTTTTGTAAACCCGTAAATTTATTATAATGACTACAGGCTACACAAAATTTATTAATAAAAAAGTTAACAAAGTTAAAATTTACTTTTTATTATGATGTCTACATAATAACGAGAAAATTAATTAATCTTTCTAACAAAATCAAAGTACATTTACGACTAAATTGTAAACGTTACCGAGTATTACAAATGTCTAAAAATCGTACGCCGCAGTTTACCTTTGAAATTCAATTATACATTTCATCCCAATTTTGGTCTGGTGTTAATTTTTTTTAAATTAACGAATGATATATGAATGCACAAAATGCGTAGCTGAGAGGCATTATATCTATGTTTATTTACTTGACTTGCTCGGTGCAAGAAGTAGCTGTCCATTGTAAATCTTGCACAAATATTATAAGATTCCACAAGAAATACGAATCTGAAATGAATGGAATGTAAATCCGAAAATATTGGAGAAATAAAATAAATAAGCTCAAGCGAAAATGCCGGATTCGATAAAAGAATATAGGAAACCTTGTGGTTACGGTTAGGGAGCTACTGGTGGCTTCGGAAAGCTACTTTGACTTGTTTAATCTTTATTTCAACAGAACAAACTTGATGTTTAATGTTACCGTTATGGAATTAATTGTAGGTAACAAATTTATAGAGCGAAGAAAACAAAAAAGAAATAAGAGGGCAATTTTCAGACCATTGTGGCATTGTAGCTGATCCATCAAATAAAGTAAGACTATTTATCTGAAAAATGACGCGTCAACACAATTAAGATCAGTTTCAGGACAATTAAAATTATGTGCATAATGAACACAATCCTGTGTTCCGCGCAAAATAAGGTTAAAAATTCCTCATTGACATACTGCTTTTACGAAGAATCAACACAATCGGGAACTAAAGACGATAATAACAAAATTGATTGCAAGATCTTAGGGTACTGCAACTTTAAATCAAAATTATGACGATAAGATTTCTACACTTTAATGACGTATTTAATCTTACGAATTAGTTTATACATTTTCACGCAAAAATTGTATTCATACGGTACCACTCACGATGAAAGAGGTTATTTGGGCAAATAAGTTGAGTGATGTGAACTTAGATAACAGTTAATGAAAACTCATTTAATCGATATACAACAATAATGAAGATAGCACAAGTGATATACGGTGTGCCACAGGGTTGTTGAGACCAATTCTCTCTTTTGCATATACCAACAACACTAACATTTAGAAATATTAAATAACCCTGTCTGTAGATTTAGGTTTATTAGATGTTACACAAAGTTATATTATTTTCATTTGTAGAATTAATTCATCCAAGTAATAACCATAATTATATAGAGTGTATTTCCTGAAAAATCCAACGTATGATTTTTTAATGACTGTGATATTCTTGAAGGGGTGTCGTTGGGTTAATGCTAATTATAACACACTGGTACCATTATAGTTTATTGCCTCGACGTTACATAGCGAACTCTCCTCTGAATTACTTATCGAACTCTCTTTTCCTACTCGTCTACACACAGTTATAAATTCTGTTCACAATCAAAGCATTCCCACATTACCATACTCCATCACACCTTCCCCCTTATTTTTCCTTTAACCCTATGTTAAAATTAAAAAAAAATTCTTTTCAGATTTCTTAATTCTAATTAATGCAAATATCTACGTTATCTACGATATTATTATCACTAATGACAATTATTTTAATGTTACATTTTTTTAAAGAACTTTTTTGATATACTCGATAGAAGCGCTTCATTTCGTTTATCTTTAAAAATATTTAATTTCAGAATACGATATTTTTTACTCAAACTCGAACAAAGAATTCAACTCCGCGTCTAGGGCAGGTGCTAAATTAAATTATTTTGTTTAATATATATTATTTGTGAGTTGTCATATAAAACGTTCCCTGAGATAATTAAATTTCGATTTAGCATTTCATTCTCTTCACAATTATTTATCGTTTTTAGTTCTACCGAATCCAAAGGTGTTTTCAATAATTCAACAGTGCTAGCTAGGTTGGTCATTTCTATCATCAGTTTCGTTATTAAAATTCGCCATTGATTCCGTATCACACATCGCTTTGTTCTCTGTACACTCCTTTAAATATTTTGAAATTACTTACTACAATAAAATTCATGACAATGCATCCGCTCCCGCTGCAACGTTCTCCTTACCTATAATGTAATGTATCGTAAAATCGTGCTCCCCTAAAGTTAATCTAAACTTCGTTAGCCCGGATGATGGGTTGTTTAAACCGAATAAATATATTAATAGACGATGGTCCGTAAAAATTTTAAATTCTGTTCCATACAAAATACGATCTATAAAATGCTTCTTCACTGTCCAAACAACGGCTAAAAGTTCCTTTTCGATCGTAGCATAATTAATTTCTGCTTTGTTTAATGACCTACTCCCCCAATTATTTTAATTAATTATATATTGTCATTTCCGTTGCAAAGAATTGCTCCGATTGCATAACCACTTGTTTTCCGGAGAAAAATTTTGAAATTCTAAAATTGGTGGATTTACTAACGCTTGTTTTAATTTTTAAATGACTCCTGATACAAATCTCTTAGTTTCGTTAACGTTTCTTGGAATTGAATAATTTTTGAGCACACCTTTTTTGATGAAATAATGTGTCATAATTAAACATATAAAATCTCTTTCTTTAAAAATTCGCATTTTATTGGATTTAACTTTAAATTAACCTCTCTTAAACTATTTAAAACTTTAACTAGATTTATATTATGATTTTTTAAGTTATTTCCAAAGACAATAGGATCATCAAGGTAAATAAAACAAAACTCGTAATTTCTTCCAGATAATGCTATCGACATAACCCTTTAAAATGATCTTGGACTTGTTTTTAAACCCATATTGGTAACCTTGTCATTTGGAATTGTCCTTCGCTTGTGGTTAATGTTGTGTATCTTCTACAATACAGCTCTAATTCTGCTTGATAATAGCGCTGTGAAAGATCTAAGTGTGTAAAGTAAATTGCACCTCCTAAGGATCAAATATCTTATTTATGTTGGGTAATGGGAATTTATCATTTTCTACATTTTTGTTCAACTGTCTATTCTTCCTCTACGTTATTTGACTTTTTCGGAGCAATCAATACAGGTGCCCACCATTCTGACTTAGCTTTTTCGATAATTTTATTAAAATTTATTAAACTACACGCTATGCTGTGTCGTCAATCATCTTCTGCGCGTGCTAAACTTAAAATACTCAATAACTGTTGTACTTTTTCACCAAATTTCTCAACCGATTGACTTTTTCGCAATAAAATTTTAACTTATGTCCTATATCAAATTTTCCAAGCTTTCATGTAATTATAACCTATTTACTCTTACATTAGCATTTTCCTCGGCATTTTCTGATTACCTGGTTTTTAGAACATAATTATTTAAAACTTTATTTCACCTTTAAGAAAATCTGAATATAACTTGATCGAATCAATTAATTGTTTTCTAACGTCTTCTGTACCATCCTTACGTGGTAAGAGACTACACGCCGTTCTCAAGTTAAAAGACTCACCGATTTTCTTCCCAATGCTTACGAAGATCCGCGATCCATGGAAAGCGATAGCATCTTCTGGCTTCTGGCGCTTTCTCTCTAATCTGCCTTTACCAAGCTTTTCTACATCTCACCCATAACATATATAAAATGATTACGCTCAACAGGTCCATTACCAAAATTATGCCAATTTCCAGCACTCCATTTTTCGGACTGTGACTGTGACGCATTATTGTTTCACGGCCCAGCAATCTCGGCAAAGAGTGAGAAATACTTGAAAAATATACAAGTTATTCATTAGCTTTTAGATATAAAACTTGGTGGATATAAGTACATATATTACTTTGCCACTTGTAAACGTCACTCAATTTTCTAATTGGCAAAATAGAAGTTTTACTTTATTTACTGTACTACCTCTACTTTAGATCCAACATAAAAGGTTAAAAACTTTGATATCATTGACTGGAGAGTGGAGAAGTCAAATGAAACAAGAAAACCTGAATAGATTTCATGAACTTTATAGAGAATACAAAATCCATAGTGAAGATGAATATTGAATATGTAATAGATGTTAAGAAACTGCATACATTTCTATCTACATCTTCCATTTCTGGTGTACAAGATCGCACTAACTTTAGTAAGCGGAGGGCTCCTGATGGGGAGACATCATAAAGTGGCGGAGGAAACACGAGAGTAAACTAAACAAGCTCTTGCACCGTATCGGCTTGGTCGAATCACCATTTTGTAGAGGAAGCTACACAGACGACGAGACGGCGTACAATTGTACAGACTCTTTGTGTCTTGGGGGAATCCTCTCCAGACATGTCCACCATTAAAGGGCTCGTATGTGAGGCTACATGTGCATGAACTATGACGCGCGAAGTATGATTACAATATACAGGGTGGCCCAACGAAAAGGTAACAGACGGGTTTCTGGCCAGACTGAATTTTTTTTTGGGAAACGCAAAAACACGTCAATTTTTATATCAAGGGGGACAACTTTCGCCATGATTTTCAACCTGAAGTGATTTCATCCCTTAGCGCTGTGAGAACAACCCCTAAAATTTAAATAGGGATGATGGGGCAAGTGATACGTCATTTGAAAGGTCTTTCTTTTCTGATTTCAGTGCACTAGTTTTTTTTTATTTTTTTTTTATTTTTAACCAAAAAAATTGAAGTTCCAAAATGGAAAATGAGGAAAGAGATTGAGGCATTTAAAAACTCAAAAAAGCTCGGACAGATTAATTGTTTTTTTCTTGGAGAAGCTAGATACTTGTACTGATATTTGACAACACTGTTTTACCCCTTGGGTACAGGGTAAACAACCCTTAAATTTTTTAAATAAAAACAAGGGTTAATTTTTTCTTGTGCTAATTAATAAAACCAGTTTATGCAAATTCAACCCTTATTTTAATAAATGTTCGAAGTGCCTGCCTTCAGCTTCCATGCAATAGTACAAATTTTCATTAAATCGTTCCCGTACATTTTGCAACATTTCAGGAGTGATCAGGCGGCATTCATGTACTATACGGTCACGTAACTCCTCCAAAGATTCCGGACCAGTGGAAAAAACTTTACTCTTTATATAACCCCATAAAAAAAATCTAATGGGGTGAGATCAGGAGGAACGAGTTAATCAAAATCTGTATTATTACATGGAAGCTGAAGGCAGACACTTCGAAAATTTATTAAAATAAGGGTTGAATTTGCATAAACTGGTTTTATTAATTAGCACAAGAAAAAATTAACCCTCGTTTTTATTTAAAAATTTAAGGGTTGTTTACCCTGTACCCAAGGGGTGAAACAATGTTATCAAATATCAGTAAAAGTACCTAGATTCTCCAAGAAAGAAACAATTGATCTGTCCGAGCTTTTTTGAGTTTTTAAATGCCTCAATCTCTTACCTCATTTTCCATTTTGGAACTTCAATTTTTTTGGTTAAAAATAAAAAAAAAAATAAAAAAACTAGTGCACTGAAATCAGAAAAGAAAGACCTTTCAAATGACGTATCACTTGCCCCATCATCCCTATTTAAATTTTAGGAGTTGTTCTCACAGCGCTAATTTCACTTGAGGTCATGGGCATAAACTAATCTGAAACTGCCAATTTGAAATAAATGAACATGAAAGCTATTTACTTGGGCGTTTTTGTTGCTAATCAATTAAATTAACATAATTATATTCGCAATGAAAAACCACTGAATTGAATAAGTTTCTGCTTAAAAGGATAAGAAAATAAATTTTTTTTTTCATCAAACTTTTTCTAATAAACTTTCTTCATTGTACTAGCCGAAATATGTCCAGCTTAATAGCCTCCACTGACTGAACACTAGATAAATGAAGCAGTTACGCTTTTTTGTTTCTCTTTCTTTCAAATTAAAGTAAATAAGAGGGTTGCACGTACTAATCAATATCAAACTGTTTTAATAAAGTTCATTTAATCATCACTGCAGTTCTTTTTAAGATAACAAAATGTTCAGTAAATTTTATTTTTCTGAAGGACTAGCTTAAATAAAACAGAATTGCGAACGCCGCAATATTTGCGAGAAAGAATCATCAAATCTCCCAAAAGAAAGATATTCCAAAATTAAATCCATACTTCATCAAATAACAATAATATATGTCTAAATTTAGGAGATTTCGAATTACAGGAACTTGTAAATGCTTTCCGTGTGTAGGTATAATAATAGATTTAAGCCAAGAATGGTTATAGAAACTATAAAACAGTAGGAGTTCTATAGTTGGTATGATAGGAAAACAAAATTAGCAATTTTGGTTAGGAAGTTTACTAGAGCGCCGAGAAAGCGGTTCAATAATAATTTAGGTCGTTTTCAAATTGTTTTATACTCCAAGCTTCGAAATTATGTACTACGATGTAAACAGTAGATACTTCGATTGGACGTAATCCAACGTTATAAGAAGGTTTGGACTACAAATGCAGATTTATACATTCAATACATATTCACAGCTACAGTACAGTACTAACACACAGGAAAAGGAATTCATAACAAATAATACGAGAATTTCAATGGCTTTGATGTATCGGTATCAAATACAAAGTATCTGAATTCTGTTGAATTATTCACCACATAAATCATGTTTTACCAGGTAATTAATTACCCATAAAAAATTATTTACTACTTTATTAAGTAAACTACAGAAGTTTTAAATTAATAGCGTGGCTACTATTTCTGAAATGGAAACGACGCGGTTAAAATTGCATAAAGGTAAATTTCCTTAAATTGATATATGTACCTACTTATGTGGCTAAAGAATTTAATGAAACTTACATGTTTAGTTTTAAAGATTGGCCTTAGTAATCAAGATATCGACACAATCCTAAGGGAAATTGAAGCTTGTTAAAATTCACTTTGAGTAGAAAGCAAAGTTTTCACAAAGTTTCAAATTGTAACTTAACTTTAAATTTTTGGAAACCTAATAATGAAATAAGGCCATTTCTCTGAAAAACCTTAAAAATGGAAATTGATTTTCCTCAAATAATTTTTTTTGGGACGTCTCCTCAAGCTACGACTCAAATCGCTTTTGAATTTCACAATACGGAACCCACTATAAATTTAGTTTCGGTGACATTTTAATAAACAAAAGAACAAAAATTGGTATTGATAAATAACAATAATTAGCCTATAAAGCTAAATGAATTTATCATACCCACAAGCTTAACTTACCTCAAATTAGATTGAGTTCCATTCACAACATCAGTATAAAAGTAAATAATAATAATAGTAAATATACACAATACACAAAGGTCAGAATGATGCTCAATGTAATATTTTCTGAGAGACTTGTGGAAATATCAATTACAATTACCAAGAATATTACTAAAGAATTTTTCAATTGGAACCTTACAATACCCTTTATGAGTCTGAACTTTCAAGTAACAGGGATTGGGATTGTGAATTAATTTTGGCCCTTTTCCCTAAATTTCATCCAGAGAGGCCTTCTGACAACTTTACCTCTTTTTCAAAGACTGCAGTTTACAAAAAAAACGTTATATGTATAGGAAAGTAGCTGGTTGTTCTAATTTAGCACAGATTGACGATCTTTATAGACATAACCAGGTTTGCAAAATATTACATCAACAAATAGCGAAAAATTTAAAGTTCATAAACAGGATTAAACCTTATTATAAATACATTCCAAAACAAATATTATAAAAACTGAAAATGAGAAACGCAGAAAATATGAAGCATTGGCAATTGAGATGATGGCAATTTGGAATTTGACTAAAATCTACATTACTCCAATTGTTATTTCGGCAACAGGTGTAATTTCTTGTAAATTTGAATCTTATTTAACATCACTAAATTTAAATCCAAAATTATTTGTAATAATACAACGAGCTGTTTTATTACCAACATGTCACATTTGTTTAATCTTAAGATTCCTCAAAAATGAATTTATGGATTATTATAATTCCCTAAGTTTCTTAATGTAAATATCATACACTGCGTTTTATTTGTGTTAAGCACCTACTAACTGATTAGCAGCTAACCAACTAAATGCCTTTTACTGTAATCTCCTGCTTGAATTTGTAATGTCATCCAATGAGTTGCTATTGATAGATAAAGTCGTATCATCTGCAAATAGAACGTCTCGTGTACCTTCAGGTAAACAGTCAGCAAAATTGTTTATGTAAATTAGGAACAAGAGGAGTCCTAAAATACTTCCTTGCGGAATATCAACTTTAATGGGCAACATACTGGATACACCGTTATAATTTACTACTTGGTATCATTTGCATCTAAATTAAGTACATATATGATTTTAGTTTGTTCAACAATATGTTATGAGAAACGCAGTCAAAAGCCTTAGTCAAATCCAAAAACAACGACAAGCAATGTTGTTTATTTTCAAAACAATTCAGAGTGTCATAAACAAACCGACAGATTGCCATTGTGGTTCCTCTATTTTTTCGGAGTCCATATTTAGAATTGCTAAACAATTTGTTCATATCAAAATATTATGTTATTTGAATAGTTAACACCTTCTCAATGACTTTTGAAAATACAGATAGTATAGCAATTGGGCGATAGTTAGAAGTATCATTGCTTTCGCAATTTTTAAATAGAGGTACTATAGACGCAATTTTTAAATTGTTAGGAAATACACCTTCCGCTATGCATAAATTAATTATTCTTGTAAGAGGAGCAGTTAAGGTTGACAGTTAATTAGATCACGTCGATATCATTTAGTAGAATCATTAGAACCAACAAAAAGCAACTCCCCTTAGAGCAGAGGCGTGATTTCAACTTTTGTTTGCATGGAACCATGCAAGGGAAATGATTGAGTTGAGCTTTATTAGTGGAGGAAGTAGTGTGAAATAGAAGACGCTGTGTATAGTTTTCCGTGCCGACACTAACGCACGTGAATATGTTCGTGTAGTCGAAATAGTCGCCGTTTTATAGTAAAGGGTTTCGGTAGGTTGAAAAAACATAAACAGCGTAAATTGGAAGAAAAGGATAAGACATCAATCAGAGGAATTCAAACGCCGTAGCGTAGTTCCAACCATTCGTCAATATAGTATTTATTGGACTCTCAGTAAAGATAGGAGAAAATCGTAGGTGCACATCAAAGCTCTGTACACTATAACTGCTGGGGTTTCAGAACTTAACCACAAACAGTACTAAAACGATTTCATGAACATGTAGTCGGCCAGACTTGTGAATAGCATTATTTTGAAAGATCGACGGACTACATACATTTTATTATAAGTATATACAGGGTGTAGGGATTTCAATGTTAAATTTTTAATGTGCTTGCATTATCTCCCCTAATTATTTTAGAGCAAAAGTGTAAACATATCTCTTGGAGAGAAAATTTACTCTTTACAACCACATCATCACACATCACCACATCAGAATCTGTTCCACGAAATCATGACTAAAACACTCGCTTTACGAAAATTTTGTGCGAGATGGGATTCAAAATAGCTCACTGATCAAACAGAGTCGCAACTTCTGGGAATTTCGGGAGCGCATCGAACTAGAAGGTGAACAACTCCTGAACTCCATTGTGCACTGTACACTGCACAATCTTCAACGCTAATATTTTGTTGGTTTTAAAAAGTGTTTAGTGTTGCAATAAAATGTGCAAATATTATCGTTTAACTTTGGAAAATGAGGTATAATATGTGAGACAAGTAGACTACAAGTTGTCAAATAACGTTTTACGATTAACAAGAATGTTATAAATTCCAACGACATTATGAAACGTACGCATTTTCATAAGGCTCTCCTCTTTTAACAAAAACGTCCACCAATACAAAACTTAAAAGGGGTAATAAGTTATTGTTTCGTGATGTGAATACAATATTAGTGCCTATCAATATAAGATATCGTTTTTAATAAACCAAATTTCAGATGAAATGGTCTTTGAAAGAGTACATTTTTTAGATCTCTAGCTCTTCTGTTGTATTGCTACATCGATTGTTCTCATGAATTTCATTTTGTACATCTACATAACATGCACTCGCAATCGTCTCGTCTCGTAAAGAAGAACCATCAACGATCAGAGATTGAGCTATTAAACTATTCATTTTTCTTTTCGAGTAAATTTCAATAACGCCTCATATTATCCATTAAATAATTTAGTTCCGGTAGACGAGAGCTTTCTGTCGGTTTATGTTTCCAATTACTCAAAATCTTTCAACTTTTTCCAATCGTTTTTTATACACATTATTATAACGGTGAAATATAGAAACAATTCAAAATAAAGTATGGTATGTATGTCACCGTTCCTACTTTACTTACAAAGGGAGGGATATTTTAGTGGTTCAAATTTTAGAAAAGGAAGCTATAAGTTTAAAGTACAAAAGATCAGTGTTCAATGAATGGAGAAAACAGGGAAACGAAATCGAGAAAAAGAAAGTAATTTTGCATGCAAGATTCTTTCACATCTCGAATATCGGATCCCATTCAGACGGTGTGTTCGGTGGGCATCTGATCCGCTCCCCAATTACTATATCTGAGAAAGCACTAACCTCAAATAACATAGCCGTGTATATTTTTTTTCTGACCACGTTCAACCGAAATGTGTCATTTCATATATCCACGTACGTCTTGAGTACCTATTTTATTTCAGAATAAACCGGTTCATTATCTTTTCACTTTCTCATGAGGTTCTTTTGTACTTACCGCATTTACTAACGCAACAGCTAATTACAATCACTAATACATTTCTTAATCGTGCCTTGGGTCGCACGTTTCTAAAACGTACTACATTTATTTGTCGAGAATATTTTCTTTGGTAAAACAACGAACAACAAATAAAGTGCTTGGAAATATTCAAAGCAAGTTATATTAGGAAATACAAAGAACATGAAAGAATGTTCCATTGAGCTTATTTTATTCAATTGTAAGCGTTTTTCATTCTTCCGGGAAACAATTTAAAAGTGATTTAAGCTAATTTTAGAATTTAGTACATTCAAAGAATTATTCTCCTTTTCTTTCTCATTACCTTCTAAATGTGCTTATGTACTATTTTCCAATTACCTACCTGCACATTTTATTTTATCAACGTTTACTTAATTAGAGATTGAGTGACGAAATAGTGTTCATGCTCTATCATTTCCTAACCAAGCCACTTTACACATAATCAGATTAAATCGCACTTAGGTCATTCTGGATGGTATTAAATGAGAAAATCAGTGATTCTAAAACATGGAGAGCAAACTATCTAAAACGTGAAGTATTTGTTGAATGGAATACATTCAAAATATCATAATTTAAAACCAAAGCCAGAATAAACAATCTGAAATTCAACACATTCACAGATTACTAGGTAAACTGTTCGCTTTACAACTAGGGAAATAACAGACTTCATAAAAAAGAAAATTATACAATGAACGAGAATCCAAGTATGAAAAATTCCAAAAATATATCCTCGTGAATTGACTTACTTAATGTCCATTGTATTTCATGTTATACAAATTACGATACGGATGTTAATTAGTTTGGAAACAATTTGTTAATGTCCATAACTAACCCGAGACAACTTATTTTTGTAGGATCACGTGAACATTTCATCTACAGATTTTGTGAAAACCCTCTGTCTTATGGGACCCCAGTACCTTTTACAGAAAACTTGAGGTATGCTGTTACAAAAAAATTACACTGAATTTGAATTTGAATCAAATTTTAAGAACACATTTACCTAATATGATCAGATCGTACCCTGTATAGTATCTGATAAGATTATGTCTTCTACAATCTTAAGCGTTATCAGACACCTTCTAATGTTACTGCTACTAGTAAATTATCTAGGTGCTATAATGAGGCCAATTTAGACCATTTTAAAGCACAACTCGAGTCCGTGAAGTGGAGCGAGGTTTATGCATCATCTAGATTTGAAGAGGCCTTCTCCTACTTTTATAAAAAACTACTCGAAATCTTCAATAATTCATTTCCTGTAAAGCGTATCACCTCTAGACCAACAGTTTACACGAAAAAATGGGTTACAAAAGAAGTTGTATTGTCCAGCATAAATGTTAGAAATCTTTATCTTAGATAAGTAATCCTTTGGAAGTTGCCAATATTTTCAATAAGAAATTGGTTGTGGCGCCACAGACGGTGGCTGCTAATAGTTCTAAATCCGATGGTACAGGTGGGTATACGAGTGGTACTTTGTTCAATTGTGCCAGTATGTGTGCATTTCCCTACTCAAAAATAGATCTCCTCATCTGTCTGAACAAGCCGAAGAATGAAAAATCATCTAGTACCGACGGTATAATACCTTGCAACATACTAAAATCTGATATTCCGCTCATAATCGCTCCTTTGGTGGAATTAGTTAGCATGCCATTTAGGCTAGGGATTTTCCCAAAAGAGCTAAAGACGGCCGAGGTTTATCCAATATTTAAAAAAGGATCTCAACTGGACCCGAATAACTACTGACCAATTACAAATGCTCCAAGTCTATCCAAACCTTTTGAATATGCCATGCTTGATAGGCTGGATGGGCATCTAAAATGGGATAATATTATTATAGCCTGCTATCCCACAATGACGCAGCGTTTCACTCATTCATCGATGATGTTATGCTGCACTTAGATAATAAAATGCATGTTGCTGGCGTCTTTTGCGATCTCAGCAAGGCATTTGATTGCGTTGACCATACTCTATTACTAGAAAACTTAAATTGTTGGGGAATTAAAGGTGTTACTGCATCATGGTTTTGCTCATACTTATCCGATAGGTGCCAGTATGTAACTGTTGACTATAGGGATTCTTGTGGTACAACTGAAAGGTGCAACTCATCAATTCTTCTCACAAACCTGGGGGTTCCTCGGGATTTGAATACTGGGACCAATACTCTTCATTCTGTTTATAAATGACATTGTTCTGTTTCTAGAAGCCTTAGTACTATACGCGGATGATTCTTCCACGGTAATTGCGGCAAGGGATCTTACAGAGTTTCGTTCAAGAGCAAGTGATATTCTTACGGAATTAGATGCACGGTTTAACATTAATAAACTTCACATGAACCCCTCGACGTCTTCTTGCATCTTCCTATAAGAAACTATAAGAAAACGGAAGATGTGCTTGACGACATCCCGTTTAATTGTGGCTCTGACATTGTCTCAATTACCCCTACGGTTAAATTCCTTGGCTTATACATAGATGAGAATCTTAACTGGAGAAAACATTGCACCTCCGTGGTGAGAACCCTCAATACTAGGGTGCATCGAAAAAACACTTTTTTCGATTTCACTATTCCAATAGTGATTTTTTTTTGTGGTTTGGTATCAAAGTAACGTAAAAAAAAATTGAGGTTGATAGGTCAAGTCCTTCAGGTGCCGACTTGACCCTAAAGTTTTAAAAAATAACGTTTTTTGAAGATTTTTAAAAAATGATCTCCGAGCTGATTCACACTTGCCAATAGGGGTTTTCTGTTTCCAAATGACACTGACATAGCGACAAAAAAAATTGACGGTGATCGGATGTGCCCTTCAGGTGACGACTTCACACTAAGTTTTTCGTCAAAATTGAGAAAATTAGATTTTTTCGTATTTTTGCAATAAATTGCTAAACACCACCCCTGGGTTGTTTTGACAGTGCAGGCCTTTTAAAATAACTCAAACCTAAGTCTAAAACACTCTGATGTAGTTATTTCGTCTGTATTACTCCTGGTTACATGTCAAGAGCCTTCAAACGCAACATTGTTTTGTTAGACAGTTTCCCAATGTTCTTTACGCATTTCTGAGTCCGAGACTCAGAAATGCGCAAAGAACATTGGGGAACTGCCTAACAAAACAAAGTTGAGTCACCTATAAATCCGTTCTCTACAGTCTAAAAAAAGTTGCACTTCGGTTCCTTATATGAATGCTTTGCTTGTGTTTGAAGGCTCTTGACATGTAACCAGGAGTAATACAGACGAAATAACTACATCAGAGTGTTTTAGACTTAGGTTTGAGTTATTTTAAAAGGCCTGCACTGTCAAAACAACCCAGGGGTGGTGTTTAGCAATTTATTGCAAAAATACGAAAAAATCTCAATTTTCGCAATTTTGACGAAAAAATTAGTGTGAAGTCGGCACCTGAAGGGCACATCCGATCACCGTCAATTTTTTTTGTCGCTATGTCAGTGTCATTTGGAAACAGAAAACCCCTATTGGCAAGTGTGAATCAGCTCGGAGATCATTTTTTAAAAATCTTCAAAAAACGTCATTTTTTAAAACTTTAGGGTCAAGTCGGCACCTGAAGGACTTGACCTATCAACCTCAATTTTTTTTTACGTTACTTTGACACCAAACCACAAAAAAAAATCACTATTGGAATAGTGAAATCGAAAAAAGTGTTTTTTCGATGCACCCTACTCAATACCATCTGTTTGCAGGTTCGGCTACTCAGGAAACTTATTGGCATCACCCATTGTGTGACATTTTACTATGCCCAAGTGCATTCAAGACTTCTTTATGGTATATGCTTCTGGGGGGGGATTCAGTGCGTTTGGGAAAGTTTTTACATGTCACAAGAAAATTGTTAGATGTATGGTGGGGGTAGGAAACTACCAATGAAATTGGCAACCGGTCACAACTTCAGAAGGCTACAAAAGCTTTTAGGTCACCCCACAGACCCAGTCGATATGAACGATAAGTCGGGAACATATAATATCAACTGTAAAGACTGTAACCAAGCGTGTATTTGGCAAACAAAAGGATCACTCAAAGTTCCTTTCAAAGGGCACTTGGCCCACCTCAAATACAATCGTTGCGATAAATCTGCCCTTGCCCTACATATGTTTAAGAATAACCACTAAGTAGATAATATTTCCTTAGTTAAATAAACAGATAAATAATAAGAATGAACTCGACTAAGTTTAGAAATTCACAAAAACAAACACTTTCTAATGAATAATGATGATTCAGGTCCCATTTGATAACTTTGCTGTCTTGCAAGTTTCTTTGTTACTAAAATCATTTATTATATCCGACCACTTATTTTATCTATTAAGTGATTCTGATGAGCCATATCGTGGAAACTTTGCAAGAATAATGTCTATAGTGGCAAGAAATTTTATTCCCACACCTTCTTGATCTGACTTGAGATTCCCAAAAATGTAATCTTCCTCATGCACTAATCGTGACAAACAAACCCTTCGGTGTGATGTATTTAAGTATTATTTCTAGACGGTGAAGAACACGTCAGCATACTCACAGCATTGCCCTGATATTTACATTTACACAACTACATATTATTCTTTATTTTGTTATGTATTATGTTAGTTATCTTTGTACCTGTTAGCAGAAAGCTACGTGCTGATTGTTGCACATTACATTTTGATAGAAACCAATATCTCAAAAGTTTCCAGAACAGCTTTTGCTACTACTGTGGCCTTATCGTTAGGAAAGAAAAAACCAAGTTACTGTAGAAATGCTTTTGTTAATCGAGAGAGTTTCGAAAGTTTGCAGTTGGAGTTGTTTATGCCATCGAAATTGGTGGTTTCGCGGTTAATGATTTTGGTCGCAACGCTTGTCCAATGTTTCTTTATTGTTTCGTTGAATTTAATTAGGTCATAAATTTGTTCCACATCTTCATATAAATCATTTAGTCACTGATAAGTGTTCATACATTGTAGGTACTATTTTATATGAAATATAATAAATATATCATGTTCATTCAGTTGGAAAACCTGATTTATGAAAATGTTCGTATTTCACTCTGTCCTTTTTACGGGTAGTAAGTAGATTATTCTTCGACATAAAAGTAAATTTAATTATTTATTGCAAGCAATTTTATAGCAAGATCGTCTATTGACGCAACTGTTAAATTCAATATATTCTATTTAAAGCGTTAGAATAAAATGCCCGCTTATAATTCATTCTAAAGCTTATTGCGGAAGTGCTTTTAATTACATCTGCAATTGTGAAAACAAGAAAAAGGCTGTTATCCTACGGAAACCGAATTTTAATTTATTGAAGGTCTTGTTTATGGAAAGTCGGATTTAATCATAAATTCTAATAAGAATGCGGCAAAACGGTCGTATTTAAGTTAATTTTATGTTAAATGAAGAGCAAACAGTAAATGGATAGATGATGGTAATGTAAAGAAATTAGACGGAAGCGGCAATCGAGAAGCTCTATTACGGTCGATGATTTCAGAAGCATTTATGACGGACTTCTGAGCCTTTAAGCAAACCTACTGCGTATGTTCCTCTGATTGGCAATGGATTTAAGCTCCGTATTTATTGACAGATTTCTTTTGTAAAAGAAACCTTATAAGCAAAAGAACCCCAAACATTCGTGCTTGGAAATTATCAGTAAATCGTTGCAAATTGAGTAGTTTTTTTTATGAAGAAATTTAGAAAGCATCCGGGATATTAGTTAAGTTTATTTGATCCTAACTTCGTGGAGACGGCGTCTACAGTAGAAACTGGCGACTGGAAAACTCAACGTTGGCGAGCGCTTGAATGGCACAAGGCCAGCGCATCCCCAACGTAATAGTGTAACAACCACCGGGTCAACTCCCGAAATAAATTAAACATATCAATATTCCGGAAATATAGATTTCTATAACGCAACACTTTTTCACAGCTATTTAACACTTGTCCAGAATAGTTTTTTGGTACATTATTGAAGTATTACAAATTAATGTACCTATAATTTTCAATTATCTAGACAGTCTAAAAACTATGACAACTTTTATTGCGATGTTCATTTGAAATAGAATTTTATTCGATCCAGACAACTCACCCAACCCTTAAAATCCATCGGTTCAGCGCCATTTACTTTGTCCATAACGCAAAAACAGCGAGGGGTTCCATGACAGCGTAATATGTACAATGGACTAAGTTATGTTAAATCGAAAACGACAGTACTGATGCTTTGAAGTCGTCATATAAGCCCAAAATACTTTATACTTTGATTTTCGAATGTTTGCGACGAAATAAAATAATTTCTTGGCCGTATTAGAATACAAAATGGAAATAAAAATACACTGTCCATATAATTGTAGACTTCTGGAGACTATCGGTTTAAGAAATGCGACACAAAGAATGGATAAAGCCATTTGTGAGTGAAATACCAGAGTATAGTAATTAAGAATTGGATCATATCTATGTAAGGATGATTCTGCGTACTTTATGACATGTACATATGCATATGTGTTTATTTTGAGGAAATAATTAGAATACAAAGATGTGGACATGAGAAGAGACCTTAATATGATGCAAAGGACACGATAATCCATGCAAAGCCTATTCCTAAATAACATGTAAAATGGATCAAGATTTAGTGCGATTTGTTCATGTTCACTCAAGTAATCTGATGATTTGTTACCTATATAACTACTCACTGCACTGAACTGGACAACCGCTAATTCAAGACTATTTGAAACGTTTTATTATCATAAACCACCCATTGCAAATGTATCGATACCCAGAACAGTTCTTACTTTACCATAACACTATATTGTAGTAACATAAGAAATGTCAAAAACCCACTGTTTTGTGCCAGTGCAATATAACATCGGGTGCAATAAGGACATGAATACAAATTTTTAGCAAAAAGGGCATCATCAAAGCCTACGGAAAACATTTTTTTTCTATTTCGCGACGGTTATAGCTTTATACCTGTACAGAAAACGATAGGGAAAGAGGCCGTTTCAGTACTGTTACAGGGATTTAATTTTTTTGACGTTTGCAACACTAACTGTCAACCAAACCATTACCATTTCTTAATGACAAGACTATTTTACTTTACATTAGAGTTAATTTGAATATTTAAACTTTAGTTTATAAATTGGAACACAGTTAAAGAACTTTTCATAAAATCTTATGCATAGTTAATCAAATGACTACAAACAAATTTTTAATTTGAATTGTCAAATGTTAGAATTGCCAACATAATTTTAAAAAAATCACTAAAATAATTTTATTAATATCTTTTATTTATTAAAACTTTTAGAGTAAATTCATGCGAAAAAATAGTATGAAAAACACGTGTCACAATTACTTTTTGCCGCACTCATCCCTGGTCTTCGTGCGGCAAAAAGTCTCATTGTGACACGTGTTTTTCATACTACTTCAATAACTTCACTCATTTGTGTCCGCATTTTCAGTCATAGTATACTAGAATAATATGTGCGTTATGTGTGAATAAAAGCGTGTATACTCAAGGGCGTCAGCAGGGAGGCATACCCCCCTCCCCCACCCTTACGGTACTCTAATAAACTCGCGGCTCGTTCTGCTTCTTTGTATTTTTCAATATTTTGAAGTGCAGAATGAGTCATTAAATAGGTAATAACATCTATGTATGAAATTTTCCGATTCCGATTATACTTTTTTATTGAGATTATAAATTAATGTAATGAAATTTTAAAATTATATACCTTCAAGAAGATTTTTTCAATACTTTGTAAATCTTATTAGCAAATTTCTTGGTAAAGGGAAATATTTTAAGAGGCTTTGTGTGGTCATAAACATCGGTAGGTAAGTATTTACAAAGAAAAAATTGTTTAGATGTTTCTTTATTGTCAGTTTTATAGTTTCATGAGATTAAAACGTGTTTTAAAGGGTACTTTTGGGTTTAAAATGTAAAAAAGTATACTTTTAAATTGAGGACAGATTTTTGCTAAAATTGTTTTTAGTATTCCTTTCTTTCATTCAAACTTTTTTGTTCGTAGGTCATCCTAATCGTAAACTTCGTAAGTAATTCTGACATTTTTATGATTCCTCCATTTTAAAAACCTAGTACGTCGATCACTTTGCATTAGTCCTTATTATCGATGGGCATAAACGAATGATCATTCGAATTATCACTCATATAATTAGCTAATTCGCAAGAGTGGAATTTTTTTTTCAATTTATATGCATTAAAAATTTGAAGTTGCTGTAAAATTACCTATGTGTTTTGAAATAGTATTATGTTTATTGTGTAAGTGTTTCTTGTTTAACTCGGCACATAGGCTGCCCTCCTGTGGGTAATGTCTTGTTTGCGTTAATTGTGAGTGTATTGTATGTTTGCGTTTGAGTGTATGTGAACGAGTTAGAGGTGTCACATGAGTGGTTGTTGACGCGTTATGTGTTTGTAATGGACTTTCTGTAATGCTATGTTGTGTATGTAACATAGCTTTAGTTTGTGTTTCATTTTGTGTTTGAATGGTATTAGTTGAACGTGTGTGATGTGGTTCTGAGTGATGTACGATATCCTCCGTTATGTTTAGAAATTTTCTAACTATGCGGCAAGTGTTGATGATGACTGCCTTTTGTAATTGTATGTACCTATATATTTTTATGTAAGCCCAAAATGTAATGGGTACTGTAAGAGCAGATCCGATTCTCCATTACGCTTTAAGTTCCTGAGCTATATCAGTGTATTTGCGGTGTTTCTCTGCGTGTGTATTGGCTAAATTGTTTGTGTTGGGAATTATTTACATATTATGTATATGATTTTTTGTCTTTCATCTATAAGTTTCTTTAATTATGTGTTTTCTGTAATTTCGTGTGTAAATGACCTGATCTTGTATGGCAAACATGAAACCCTCTGACTGTGGGAAAATATCATATTAATTTGGTTAACCAAGCATGTGCTGCTATAGTATCAACATAGTCTCCGTTAATCTCCTGTGGATATCGTCCGTGTATAAAGTATTTTATTAATATTATTGTTATTGATTTCAAGTACTTATCAAATAATAAATTCTGTGCCAAAACAGGACAGAGATTCTGACAATTTAAAACTTTTCAAATTGTAATAATTACTGTTATATCAATTATGCTTCACCGTGTAAATGATCTGCATTAGTCTAATCAATCAGAACGTTTTAATGTGTATATCGTTAAATAGATCCTTATAGCTAACATGCAATTTAATACCACTTAATAATGTAGATCCGTGCTCTATAATGCATCGTAGATCATAGAGTTCAAAAGCATAATAAATGTATGACGCCTGCGGGTGCTGCCACTGCTGCCACTCATCGAAGTACATAAAATATACAAATAGTAAATTTTCTCCGAAAGCGCAAAATAATAACCCATTTTGCTAATTGCAAAGTATAGGGTAACATCATCTTTTTATATACATTGTTGCCGCTCTATATACATTGGTTTTGAATTAATTTTTATGTGTTAGGGTGTTAGAACCATGAATGCTTGCATTGTTTTAGAACAAGCGCGTTAGTTTTTTTTGTAGTAAGTCGTTATAGGGATGAAGTAACTATTACACGTATTTTTAGTACAGTCTTTCACGAACTTTCATATGAATTAGCTGCCGACACACTTGGTGTCGCGTAGAGATTCACGGTGAAATGAAAGGCCGATCATTCTTATTATAAAAACCAGCATTTAATCCTTAATAAACTAATGTACATAATTATATTTGTATAATTATAGGAAATATAAGACAAAACCACAAAGTTTTATATGTCCGCAACATTTTGGTCCTTCCGCGCCGGATTAATGCAAGTGTTTTTTACTTAAGTGCAGTGATACGAAGCTGCTTAAAGCGCGAAAGTGATTCGCATTCACACGGTTGTTACAACGCTCATGTGCTTAGGTGCAAATCCCCAGGAAGTGGTCTTGAAGAGTTCACCTACGAATCACAGGTACGTCGTTTATCCTTTTTTTCCTTCCTGATATAACCATTTGCAATTAGTAAATACGCCGCTTGTGTGTGATTCTGAACAGAAACTACATTTTATTTGTTTTGGACACGGGTGAAATGCTTGTTCCCCGCGTCTTGTTATGAATACGTGCGTTTAAAATAAAATTTAATAAATACACAATTGAATTGGTAAATACGAATAAGTACCGGATTCGAAGTCACATTTCACAATCAAAAAAATGGAATCTTTAAACCGAATTAGAGGTTCCATAAAAGGAAAATTAACACGATTTGTTAATTATGTTGGTACGTTAGAAAACGTATCTACATGCGATGAAAGGCAATTAGCGGAATTGCAAGAAAGGTTAAACCTAACAAATGCATTGTTGGAAGAATACGATCGTATTCATTCAAAAATCTTAGAATTAACTGATAATTTCGAACGTGAATTCAAATTACAGGGTGAGTTCGAAGATTCGTATTTTGGGGCAATAGTGAATGCCAAAAATATTCTTAAACTATATGCTGAACCGAACGGTTCTAGTAGTGCGGAAACGGAGGGTCGAAATAATTCGCAGCACCCTTTTCGTCTGCCCACTATTTCAATACCCCACTTCAGTGGTGAAGTGGAAAACTGGCTTGAATTTCGCGAAATTTATAAAAGCCTTATTCATGATAATGTTTCACTCAGCGAAACACAAAAACTTCATTACCTCAAAGCAAGTCTTCGCTCAAACGCAGCCGAAGTCGTCAAATCTTTGGAATTTACGCCCGCAAGCTACCGATTAGCTTGGAAGGCTCTGTGTGAGAGGTATGACAGTCCTCGCATGCTTGTGTATAACCATATCAAAGCAATCTGCGACCTTGAACCCTGTGGCAAGGAATCAGCAGCTAAAATAAGGAAAATCAATGACGTGCTATTCAAACATGTCAATTCCTTGATTTCAATTGCAAAACCAGAGGAAATACTTGAGGTGTTCCTCATTTTCATTGTTTCTAAGAAATTGGATCCCACCACATTTCGTGAATGGGAACTCCAAAGGGTTAATTCAGGCCAAGAATTGCCCAAACTGGATGATTTCAAAGGTTTCTTGAAAAATACTGCCAATTTTCTCGAGAATTTGGAATACAAGCAGGAAAAGCCTGCGACAACAATAAAGGCAGCTAAGGTACATACCAAGGCGTTCGCATCAAACACGCCAACGTGCCCGTTTTGTAATCAGGCCCACTCTTTGTCCCATTGTGACAATTTCATCAAGTTGTCCATCAATGACAAAGGGCAAGGGAGTTGCGCGCCTGTCACAACTGCCTATACAAGGGGCATTTCGCAAACAAATGCACCTCCAAATGGACATGTCGAAAATGTCAAGCAAAGCATCATACACTCTTGCACGAAGAGAAAGAAAAGGTTTCGGCTACTCAGCCAAGTACTTCTACGGCTGTTGAAACCCCGGCTGAGGCCAATCCAAGCACAATTTCCGCATTTTGTTCTAATGCTCTAATGACCCTGCTGCCCACTGCGTCAGCGGATCTCATTTCCTGTGACGGCGAGCGTCACTCAGTTCGAATTTTGATGGACTCAGGTTCCCAATCAAATTTCATTAGATTAGATGTGTGTAAACGGTTGAAACTTCCTACTCGCGAAGTTAATATTACTGTTTCTGGTCTAGGCAAGACCGCAACCCCCATACGAACCAGGTGTGACGTCGAACTGCACTCTCGTCACACTCCTTACAAGGTATCCCTCTCATGTCTAGTGTTGAATGAGATTACAGGTACAATCCCGGGTTACTCTGTTAACCGGGCCAATTTCAAGATACCGGACAACATTCGATTGTCCGATCCCTCTTTTGGGGAACCAGGAGTCATTGATCTTCTCATTGGCTCACCCGCATTCTTTGAACTCCTTTGCATAGGCCAGTCACGGTTAGGTCCTGGCCTTCCCATACTCCAAAAAACACGTCTGGGTTGGGTGGTTGCAGGCCCCACGACAGCCGCTGCAACTAGTGTCGTTTGTTGCAATTTAAGTTCAATCCAAGAGAACGCTGACTTGCTGTCACGATTCTGGGAAATAGAAAGTTACCCTTCTGAAAAGGTCCATTCTCCAGAAGAAAATGCTTGCGAGCAAAACTATAAGCAAAACACCCATCGAGATTCTGATGGGAGGTTTGTTGTTTCGATTCCATTCAAGGAATCTCTTGAAGGCTTGGGTGATTCATACCCAATCGCCAAAAAACGCTTTCTTTCAATGGAAAAAAGGCTACAGGCAAATCCCAGCCTGTCAGCTCTTTACAGCAATTTCATGGCTGAATATATTCACCTAGGTCACATGTCTCCGACCACGCCCAAGAAAGGTGAATTTACATACTATTTGCCACACCATGGTGTTTTAAAGGAAGACAGCCTCACTACCAAGCTCCGTGTGGTATTTAATGGTTCTCAGCAAACCAACACGGGAAAATCTCTGAATAGCATTCAAATGGTAGGTCCCACTATCCAACAAGATTTGTTTCAAATCTTGATACGATTTAGAAAACATTTAATCGCTATCGCAGCTGATATCGAGAAAATGTATAGACAGGTCCTGGTCGAACCTGGCCAAAGGCCCCTTCAAAGAATTCTATGGCGTTTTTCTGAAGATCAACCCATCCAAGAATATGACCTCAATACGGTCACATATGGAATTACGTCTTCGTCATTCCTTGCAATACGTTCATTAACCTTCCAGCGCTCGCGCGCTTTGTTATTACACCAGCGCGCGCGTGTCATATTTTTTATGTAGGTTGGTTAGAGCCGTTTTTTTTCAAATTTTTTGGATTTAAAATATAAAATGGTATTAGGGAATTAAGAATAAACGTTTGTATTTGTTAAATTTACATCAAACAAACAAAAATGAACTTCGTAGCCTATCTAATTTAAATTAATTCTATTATAAACTACTCCTTCTCAGTATAAAAGTAACACAGGTAATTTATGTAAAATATATGCAAATATCTAAGACACTACATTTTACACTTATCGATATGAAATTAATCGAACTTACAGTACTAAAATTATATACATTTGCAAAATTGAAGACATTTGTTTCAAAACCCATGCGCTATAAACGTTACTTAGGATGTTCTTAAGCGCACAAAGTATAGAATACAATTAATTTAAATACCCAAATGACAATGATTGTTTCGCCCCCTGCTACCTAACTGAACATACGTGGAATACAAAAGGGTCAGGTAGAAAAGAAATTTACAGAAACAATAATAAACACGATTTTGTTAAATTGTCGTAAATTTTATGTAGGCGCGAGCGCTGGAAGGTTAACTCAATTGGGCATAGAGTGCGAGAGGTCCCTCCCTGAGATATCTAGAATCATAAGGGAGGACTTCTACGTTGACGACCTTCTCACAGGTGCTGACAGTAAGGAGCAGGCGCGATTCATATGCACTGCTCTTATCGAAGTGCTGAGTATAGGGTGTTTTAAACTAAGGAAGTGGCTCACGAACGACCCTTCAATTCTGTGTGATATCCCTCAGAAGGATATTCACCCTGGTGTTCTTGACCTAGGCGCTTGTGAGCGAACTCACACGCTGGGTCTAACCTATCATTTTCAAAATGATCACTTGATGTATTCATTATCAAGTTCTGTACCTGGAAAGGTGACCAAGCGCATAATCCTTTCCGAAATATCTCACATTTTCGACCCACTGGGTCTCTTAGCACCGTGCATTATAATTTCCAAGGTTATTTTACAACAGCTTTGGATGGAAAAGCTGTCCTGGGACGACCAAGTTCCAAATTCCATTGAAACAAAATGGAGTTCCTATCGTACAGAACTCGTTCTTCTTAACGAGTTGAGGATCCCTAGGTATGTTCTTTGTGAAGGGCACACTGCAGTGCAACTTCATGGATTTTGTGATGCCTCTAATACAGCTTATGGAGCCGCGATCTACTTAGTGTCGCGGACTCCTGAGGGCCAATTGCATTCATCTTTGCTTTGTGCTAAAACCAAAGTCGCACCTTTGAAGCCTCTAACGATACCCAAGCTTGAGCTTTGCGGTGCTGTTCTTCTGGCCAAACTTGCAACTCAGGCACTAAAGGCTTTGAGCATGGTTCCAGATCGCAGGATTCTGTGGACCGATTCTACCATTGTGTTAGGGTGGCAAAAAACAAGGCCCACTCTACTAAAGACGTTTGTGTGCAACTGTGTTGCAGACCTTCAGCAACTCACCTCAGATTTTGAATGGAGGCACGTCCCCACCAAGAAAAACCGTAAGGGACGTGGTTCGTAAACCACAAAAGTATATGTTTGTCTGTTCATTTGTTTCGCCACGAAGGCAATGCATTTGGAGCTGGTCACTAGCCTTTCAACCGAGTGTTTTATCTTAGCGTTAAGGCGCCTAATAGGGCGTCGAGGTAAGCCCTCAGTAATTTACTCCGACAACGGGACTAATTTCGTAGGAGCCAAGTCAGAACTACGCGAGTTGGGACGCGCGTTAAAAGAGCAAAACGCGAGTATCACTAACGAAGCGCAAAACGAGGGAGTCAACTGGCATTTCATACCGGCCTATAGCCCGCACTTTGGCGGTCTATGGGAAGCAGGCATAAAGTCCTGCAAGTATCACTTAAAACGCGTATTAGGCAATGCCTCGCTTATTTTCGAGGAATTATACACATTACTAGTGCAAATTGAGTCTATCCTCAATTCCCGCCCTTTTACTCCTATGTCTCATGACCCTAATGATTTGGAACCCTTGACTCCAGCCCATTTTCTAATCGGGCGAGCTTTAATCGCACTCCCCGATCCGAACCTGCTTGACGTACCCGACCAACGTTTGGGCTGCTACCAGCGTATCCAGCAGCTAACACAGCAACTGTGGGCTCGCTGGCATAAAGAATATATCTCTGAGCTACAACTGCGTTCAAAATGGCATTCCAACCAGTCACAACTCAAGTTAGGTGTACTGGTCCTGCTTAAGGAAGATGGAACTTCACCATTGCATTGGAAACTCGGACGTGTGACCCAACTTCACCCAGGACGTGACGGCATCGCTCGGGTAGCCACAGTAAGAACGGCCAATGGAACGTTGCGCCGTAGTTTCAGCAAAATCTGCCCACTGCCCATTGACACTAGTGAGTGAGAGTGCGCGTGTGAAACGCATGTTTCGTTAGATTAAGACGACAAAGTGTCATTGTTCATTTGTTTATAGCTATAGGTACTTTAGTAACTGCATAACCACAAGAAGAAAATGTTCGATCAGTGTTTGTATTTGTACGATGTATTTTTTATAGTATTTGTAATTGTATTTTGCAGTGTTTTCATTCATTGAAAGTACCTCAATACTTTCAAGGCGGGGGGCATGTTGCCGCTCTATATACATTGGTTTTGAATTAATTTTTATGTGTTAGGGTGTTAGAACCATGAATGCTTGCATTGTTTTAGAACAAGCGCGTTAGTTTTTTTTGTAGTAAGTCGTTATAGGGATGAAGTAACTATTACACGTATTTTTAGTACAGTCTTTCACGAACTTTCATATGAATTAGCTGCCGACACACTTGGTGTCGCGTAGAGATTCACGGTGAAATGAAAGGCCGATCATTCTTATTATAAAAACCAGCATTTAATCCTTAATAAACTAATGTACATAATTATATTTGTATAATTATAGGAAATATAAGACAAAACCACAAAGTTTTATATGTCCGCAACATACATTTTATAGCGGTAGACAATTTATTTATTCATAATAATTATAAAAGTTATTCTTTTGCTCTTTGGCGTATTTCACGATTACCTTCATCTCCAATTATAGTGCAGTAAAATCGTTCCTCTAACTCGCTTATTTCTGACGGTAAGTGACCAAAAAGTATAACCAGATGAGATAGGTATCATCTGATAGAGCACCTCAAGGGGCATCGGGAATCGAGATTTAGAACTTTTTTTAGTAGGTCAGAACTTTGTAAATTTAAAAAAACCACAATTTTAGAACAACTCAAAAATAAGTGCTTTTTTACACATAAATCGTCGTCACAAATTAACGAATGCAGATATCGCTTTGAAATTTGGCAGTTATATACTCCAGACTAGAGCGGTTCCAATGGACTTTTCAAATTTGATCTTAAATGCACAGTTTTTTTTTAATTAGCGATGATAATGGGGCATCACAAAAAATTGCGGCGATAATTTCGACCTGCGGCAAACTACTGAAAATATTCGGAATTTCTATATACATATACGAAATAAAATGTAGGTGAAAGACCAAAAAAGTTTTTTGAAAAAGAAACAGGTCGATATGTGCGAAGGTTTTTGAATGAGGAATTTTTATTCAAGCGCACCGACGAAGCCGCGCGTTACTCTGTTTGATGACAGTGCAGTAGATACGAGTCTACAACAAAAATGCCGATGTTTGGTTTTCGATATGACTTTACATTTCATTTACTGATACGTGCACTTTACTACGGGTTTTTTGCAATTCCGGGACATTACGGCTGCGTCAGTTGACTGTTTACTAGTCTACTTCTATCAGTGCAATTATTGTGTTGTTCAATGTGAAAATTGGTATATGGTGTATAACCATGAATTGTATCATTTGTGATCAAATCTGTGACAATTCTAAAGACTTTGTCAAAAAACCTACAACCAAAGGGTTGAGGAGTATCCTAGAATCTGCTGAGAAACAATTTAATGTTCCAAAAAATGTTCTCCGGTTGAAAGATGCTATTTCGAATGGACAGACAAATTTCCATTTTCATGTTTCCTGTCGAAGGTCCCTCATTACGAAACAAAATATAAAACCTCATCAATCATCGGATGAACCTGGTACTTCCGGCCTGAGTTCATGTCGACAAATAAAGAACACTCGAAGTAACAATTATTCGTTTGATGTCAGGAAAATGTGCCTTTTCTGTGATCGGCAGGGTAAAAAGAAGAAGGAAAAACTGACATCAATTCAGACAGGTGAGTTGTAAACATTGCTCTTGCAAAATCCTCAATTATAAGATCCTGCCACTCGCGTTTTAGTACGCGATATTTGCGTAGGTATAGTTATGCACCTAGGTACTTAAGTAATTATTTCCCGGTTGTAATGTTAGGAACCGGAGAATCAACTCGAAGGAAAATATTGGACGCCGCCGAAAAACGTGGGGATTTGAAAATGACTGCCCGCTGTGCCAACTACGAAGATTTGTTTGCTTGCGACGCGAAATATCATAAATCGTGCTACGGGCAGTACATTTCTAAAAGAAACATCGATAGCCAGAGCTCTAAAGGAGGAAATGGACATAAAGACGGTACTCTTGAAAACCTTGTTAACCATGTCAGAAAGCATGTGCTAGAGATGCGTCAGGTACTACCATTGAGCATTTTACTGCAAAAGTATAATGACGAAAATGAACTGGTGGATAAAAGACCTATTAAATCAAATAGACTTAAGAATCTTTTAAAAAAATCGTTTCTTGGTGATATAACTTTCGTCTCGCAACCGGGGAAAACTGATCTAATTCATGCAACAGGATTAGACATAAAGACGTTTTTAACTGCTGTTAACGAAGGAGATTCGTCAAGCACTACAAGTAGTACCGAAGATCAAGCGTCTCTTAAACTGAACCTCTCTGATAAAGCAGTATTGCATCGAGCTGCAGAAATATTACGAGCAAACATTTCCATGTTGGCAAATAAGCGAAAAACTGTGCCTTTAATATCAGAGATTTCAGAAGAAACATTTGAATCTCAAGTCCCTGACTTGTTACTGCTGTTTTCTAGTTGGGTAATATATAATGAAGATTACAGTTCAGGAGACCACATCCACGCTTTAACCCTTTCCAACATAATCCAGAGTTTTTGTCAAAAAAGTTGTTCAAATAATTTACAAATTGGATTGGGGCTCTATTTATATAACAACGTCAGAAGCAAGAAAGTAATTGATCTTTTGCACAATATGGGAGTGTCATGCTCCTATAATGACATACGGAGTTTAATAACATCACTAGCTAAAAATGCGGTCAAAACAGAAAATCATATTTACGTTCCGTATGGAATACAGTCAGTGGACCAGGAGAAGAAAAATTATATCCACTCTAGTATTGACAATTTTGACTTAAACGAAGAAACACTTAGCGGAAAAGACACTACACATTCAATGGCTCTGGTCGTTTTTCAAGAAAAGTTGGAAGATTTGGATGTAGACGGAAAAATACCAAAGGAGAGCAAATATTCATTATCGATGGAAGATGTAGATATTCCATTTCAGAAAATTGAACGGTATTACAACCCAAATAAAAGGCCCGAACCGGACAGATTGGATAACCTTCAGTGTTCTACAACAGAGCATGAATATTCCAGAAAAGTAAATTTCGTATGGAGATTTCTGCGTCATCTAGACAAAGAAAAACCGTTTTTGGGTTGGACAGAATATCATGATGTCCTATCAACTAGTAGCGTAAAAGTTGCACAAATAGCATATTTGCCATTTCTTAATAACCCTCCCACTGACTGTGATACAATATATACGTCCATGCTCCGTTTGGTCGAATTGGCAGAACATTTAAATCAACATCACATAATTATCACGGCGGATCTTGCAATTTATTCTAAAGCACAAGAAATTTTGTGGAATAAGCCTGCTCGTTTGGATGGCAAAGTGACCCTCCAACTGGGTGGCATGCACTTATGTTTGGCTTTTCTAGCCAGCATTGGTTTTCTCTATAAAGATAGTGGCCTTTATGATATGCTAGTAGAAACAGAAATCTACGCCCCAAATACATGCAAACAAATATTGGAGGGAAAACATTATTCCAGATCTATTCGTAGTCTTATCTTGACTTCCGATGCTCTGACACGTTTGTTGATTGATTCTTTTTATGAATGGATGGAAAAGGAGCCACTGGATGAAGAAGTTTTGTCGCATGATATTCTACAAGATCTAAAAGATGGTAAATTTCGTAAATCCGCTTTAGACACTTACCTAAATGCACTAAATCCGGTGTTCGAGAAAATGAAGGAATTTGAAAACATTGGCAGCAAATCATCACCCACATTTTCCTATTGGCTCTCATTCTTAGATTCAGTGAATTTATTACTGGACTATCAAAGTGCCGAACGAAACGGGAGCTTCCAGCTACATCTGAAATGCGTTTTCGAAATGTTGCCATATTTAAAAGCAGGAGGAAGACACCTTTATGCTAAATGGGTCCCAATATACTTGAAGGATATGAATCAATTGAAATTAACTCAACCTGAAATGTACGATTATCTTGAGAGAGGAAACTTTGTCGTTAAAAAGACAAACGAGAAAACGTTCAATTGTGTTGCTTCCGACATGGCATTAGAACAGTCAATAAATAGGGATTGCAAGAGCTCATCTGGAGTAGTAGGTTTTACTCGTAAACCCACAGCTCTTTTAAGGTGGATGATGACAAGGCATATTGTGGGATCTTATTCCCAAAACTTTGAAGGTGTGTAAAGACACTATAGAAGATAAAATTTAGTATTACAGTAGTATAGATTTAATGATTTTCAGTTATTTATTGCAATCACACACAGAGTAGAGGTGCAAGCATAAGTTTACGGAACCGAAATGAACAAGATGTGATGAAAATATACTCTCAAACAAAACAAGATTGGTGTAATCCATTCGATCTCACAGATGCCCCTGAAAAGTTAATTAACATTTGTACTGGACGTATTGCTTCACCTGACATAGAAAAAAGTTTGACTGGCTTCTTGAAGAATTCAAAAATAAGTACTGAAACCTTCATCAAAACAGTTCTTATTAATGGGTCTAAAAGTTTCTGGGAACCAATAAAAAAAGACAAGGTATGTATCGTATGTATATATAAAAAAAGGTTCGTTCAACTAAGTATCACATTATATACAGGTGTTGACGTTTGCCGAAGTCAAAACAAAAAATTCAAGTTTAATCCCGAAAAAGTACATTGGTTCAGAAGTAATGTTCAGAAGAATAGTTGCTGCTGCAAAGTTGAAAGACTTAGATTTAAGTGACATTTTATCATATGAATTGACATCTGTTCCCGTTTGTCTTTTCCATGATGATGAAACAATGCGAAAAACTTCGAAGGCAGACCTTGCTGCAAAGCTTGAACCCTTTGGCAAGGAAGATTACCGCCAGAAAATGGATTCCATTATAATCGATGGGATGGTTCAAATACAAGAGCTAAGCGAAAAATTATTTGAAACCTTCAATGATTTGGCATTACTTTTACTTCGAAATGTGCTTGGTTATGCAAGAAAATTTGGGGCGTTGAGAACTACAATTGTTTTCGATAGATATGATGGCAAATCTATCAAAGCTGGTGAAAGACGAAGAAGAGGTGATTCCAAAGACGTGCCTACATACGAAGTTTCTGGAAATAAGAGGGTGATCAAATTTAGAAATTTTCTAAGAAATTCAAGCAATAAACGGTCGCTGTTGAAATTTGTTTGCAATTACTTTCTAGAAAATGCAGAAAGTTACTTACAAGGTTATGAAACCTTCATCATAGCCGGAGGTTTCGAAAACCCAGATTTGTGTTTTTCTGTAACCAAACAGAATGGTGCATTAAATTTGCACGATTTAGAGTGCAACCACGAAGAGGCTGATACGAGAATAATCGTTCATACTTTATATGAACAGAAGATTCACCAAGAAAATATCTTGATTAAATCTGTGGACACAGACGTATTTGTGTTGTTAATACACTACTGTAACGAAATTGAAAAGATAGATAATAACCTCGTATTTATTGAATTGGGCCATGGAAATAAAAAAAGAATCATTTGTGTCACTAAAGTCGTACAAAATTTGGGCTCGGACTACTGTAAATGTTTACTATCATTACATGCGCTCACGGGATGCGACACTACGAGCGCTTTTTTTAAAATTGGCAAAAAGACTGCATTTGATATTGCCAGGAAGAACTTCGAGGTGTTCAAAAGTTTGCCAGATATCACAAATCTTCCTTCTACAGTAGCTGTTGGTATAGCAACTAGATGCGTATTGACCCTTTTTCGCAATAAAAATCCGCAAGTTAAGTGTTTAAACAATCTTAGACATGTACTTACGTTGGACACAAATAAGTCTGCTTCGGAATTGCCTCCTACTGACGACGCATTTGAACAACACGTCTTAAGGTAGACAATGTTATTTTAGTTTAATATTCAGTATTAATATTTGTTCCTTTTTTATTTTAGATGTATTTATCAATTAAAATTATGGACTGCCTGCCAAACCAACAAAATTGATTATTTGGACCCAACAAAGTATGGATGGATTGAATCTAAAGATGGAGTTTTGGATCCAGTGCTCACCACTAAGGATCCAATACCTCTCTACCTACGAAAGCTTTTGTCAATTTCCTGTAAAGACAAACTGTGTGACAATAGAAGATGTGTCTGCTTAAAGGAGAGTGTGAAATGCTGTTTGGAATGTGCTTGTGTTAATTGTAAGAACTGTCTGCCAAATTTGTCGGACGTACAAGATGAAAGAGAAGAAGATGCGGAAGAGCAAACAGAGGAAGAGCAGGTTTAAAATTCAATAAATATTTATTTATAAAGTTAATAAAATTTTACAACAGCAGTCATCGTTAGTTGTTATTGTTATTGTTAAAAACACTGAAACCTATTAAAAATGAAATGTAAAGTCATATCGAAAACCAAACATCGGCATTTTTGTTGTAGACTCGTACCTACTGCACTGTCATCAAACAGAGTAACGCGCGGCTTCGTCGATGCGCTTGAATAAAAATTCCCCATTCAAAAACCTTCGCACATATCGACCTGTTTCTTTTTCAAAAAACTTTTTTGGTCTTTCAGCTACATTTTATTTCGTATATGTATATAGAAATTCCGAATATTTTGAGTAGTTTGCCGCAGGTCGAAATTATCGACGCAATTTTTTGTGATGCCCCATTATCATCGCTAATTAAAAAAAAACTGTGCATTTAAGATAAAATTTGAAAGGTCCATTGGAAGCGCTCTAGTCTGGAGTATATAACTGCCAAATTTCAAAGCGATATCTGCATTCGTTAATTTGTGACGACGATTTATGTGTAAAAAAGCACTTATTTTTGAGTTGTTCTAAAATTGTGGTTTTTTTAAATTTACAAAGTTCTGACCTACTAAAAAAAGTTCTAAATCTCGATTCCCGATGCCCCTTGAGGTGCTCTATCAGATGATACCTATCTCATCTGGTTATACTTTTTGGTCACTCAAATGCATAATTCAGACTCGATTTTACTGCACTATTATGACTATGGGGAGGTATTTGTAACTATACTTTCCTTTTTAATGCATTTAGAAGGAGTTTCCTTTGTAAACCTGTGGCTTGTAACAGTGTTAAAAGTTGACAAAAGTCATTTTGAATTAAACTGGCAACTTCATGATTTTATTCTCTACGTGTTTGTCACATCAAAAATAAAAAATAATAAAATACACCTAACTAGGAAGATAACATGTACCTAATTGAAACTGTAATCTCCTGCAAAGCGATAAAAAAGTAATAAAGTGTAAGTATATGCGGTACAACTTTGAGATTCTTTAAAACACAATTTGTTTTACAACGTTGAGCTAATATTTTAAGTCGATTGTCTAATTTAAACGTTCTATAATGAACCAGTACCCTTACTTCACTTTCAATCTAATCATGGGAGCATCATAGTACAAAATATTATCAGGCCGTTCATTTATTACGTGTGTTTTTACCATGTCAGCCCAAAACTGTAATTTAATGACGTAATGACGTAAACGCAAAAAAAACTTTGGTAAAAGCTTTTGATGTTGTCGACAATTTCATTTGGCAATATAAGTAAGGAGCTCTATTTCAAGATTATGAACAAAAAGGAATGTCCCTCAGAAACTGTGACTTAGACAACAGAGAGACACATCACATGATAGACGGTAGACAATGTTTAACGAAGATTTATAAATAAGCCAGGGAATTGGCTAATACGATAAAACTAACCGTCTCTCTTCCTTATTTATGTTGATTTTGAATTTGATGCGGAAAACTTTCCTATAGTAGTAGATGAAGAACAATAGAAGTATTTCCTATTTATAAATTAGGGCAAAAGGCACAAATGTTTAATCTAGGTACTGGGTAGAGCTTACAATACCGGAATTTCGAAAACCGGGATCCCTGACAAAATTGATGCAGTATTTAAAACCGGTATTGATACGTAAATACCGGTATTTCGGTAGATATTAATTTAATTTTAGTAGAAAATATTTTGGATTAATGATATTTATTTATAGTGCAAAATATTGTATGTATACAGGGTGGCCCAATAGTAGTGTGTGGGTGGAAGACTGTGGCTTTATTAACGAACATTTCGTTCATGGGATATGGTAAGGCTACAAATCTAAAATATTTTCACTTGAATCGCAATGTTTACACAGGATGATTTATATCAAAGTTGCATTTTTTTAATGGAACCCCCTGTATATTCCTTGGTCAATTCTAGTGCGACTTTATGTATCATACATAAAGTCGCACTAGAATTGACCAAGGAATATACAGGGGGTTAATGTATCACACATAATACTTAAAACGAATCGTTTGCGATATTATCAAAACATGAAATGTACTATCGTAAACCGGACGGTCAAATACGAAATCTTCTAGTGTTTGGAGAAATTACTACGTCAATTGACAAAATTTCTATAAACGGTAGCTTGATTTTTCAAATGGCACTACCAATTTTTCTTTATTACGTTTTAATTTTTGAACTATGAATTTACAAAATTATAATTGCGAGTTTATTATTTCCAATTTCAATATTGAATTTAATTTAAACTTTTTAACTTCAAGTAGCAGTAACATTTTGCGTTTCTAATTTTGAAATTTGAATTTTAAAATTATAATTTAGGATTCATTAGCATTAATATTTTGAGTTTCAATATTTTATTTCAAATTTCTATTTTGAATACGAAATTTTTGAATTTTATGTGGATTTTTTAATTCACAATTTATATTATTTAGGTCTTTAAATAAGTTGAACTTTGAATTGGGAATTTTAAACTTTGAATTTCTAAGCTAGGTATGAGTTTTTTCTTTTATAGTTTCAGCAGCAAGAGAAGTCATTACCGGTATCAATATCGGGATCCCGGGATTCGCTTGATTGAATACCGAAAACCGGTATTCAAAATTTCTTCCGGCCCTAGTACTGGGCCATTTTTATATAAATACACGACCTTCCTTAGTTTACGCTAACACTGTGATAATTTTCAAACTCATTTAAATAAAGTGGAGAGATTTTAATATTTTAGCATTAGGTACATTTTTGCATGCGAACTTTAATTATATAATTTAATTATTATAGTATATAAAGCTTCGAAAATAACTGGTGAAATCGCTGACAATTTAAGTAGGTAAGTATAGATACATTTTCATACAATCCTAATACAAGTAGAATTACAGGAAACGATATTGGATCAACTACATGACAGCAGATAGAACTGATCAACGTTATTTTCACGTTAGTAGTTCTTTATTTAGAAAGAACATCAACCCCAAGCTCTACTACCCCTTTGAGTTACTCGTGGTGTAGAACCTACTTGAGCGGAAAAGGGTGCTTACATGAAAAGGCTAATGTTGTATGAATACAATATTAATATGTTTTGATTATTATCTAAATGAATCAGTTTTATTATAACAACGCACCGTATAGCGATGGGAAAAAGTTCAAGATATCCTTTTAATAGTGACAGTGATATTATAAATCAACTAATGCCTACATTGATTGGATGAACACACAGTCACACAGAAAGACTTTACGTTGTTGATTACTGATGCAATGTTCTCGAAAATTAGCATTAAATATTAGTTGAATAATATCCCTTGCGTAAGCTTTATGTGTCATGTATTATTTCCTATCGGGATAATGACTCAATGTTATCCTAGTTTTATGTAGGCATACGTGACGTGTGTACATACCTAAGTATACATTTTTACGTCCTATAACTTAGCGGAACAAAATGGGCGGAATGTATTCTAACTAATATTTTTATTTATTGCTCATTTATTGCTAAAAAGTTGCCAAAGAAAAAAATTTTTTGCTCTGCGGGTTTTTTTTATTTCTTAGGTTACGCTAAAAGAAGATTAAGTTAGCGGAACAATATATATAACGAAACAAATCAAATATAACAATAACAGGATAATTTTTTGCTAATTATTTGCTCACTTAATATGGTAGTCCCGTATTTTTTGCTCGCAGAATAAGGTTACATAATAGCGAAAAACTCGTCAGCGTGCAGACGCCACAAGAGTAAAGTGCCCGAAAAACAGTTTTGCTTGCTTGAATTTCATATTAGTGAATGGTCTAAATTTTTTGCTCTACAAATATCAAAGTTTTGAATTTTTTGCTCCCAGAGTAAGGTTACATAATAGCGAAAAACGGGTCAGCGTGCAGACGCTACAAGAGTAAAGTGCCCGAAAAACATGTTGCGCTTGCTTGAATTTAATATTACTGAATTGTCTAAATTTGTTGCTCTACAAATATGAAAGTTTTGAATTTTTTGCTCCCAGAGTAAGGTTACATAATAGCGGAAAACTCGTCAGCGTGCAGACACTACAAGAGTAAAGTGCCCGAAAAACATGTTGCGCTTGCTTGAATTTAATATTAGTGAATGGTATAAATTTGTTGCTCTACAAATATGAAAGTTTTGAATTTTTTGCTCCCAGAGTAAGGTTACATAATAGCGGAAAACTCGTCAGCGTGCAGACGTTACAAGAGTTAAGTGCCCGAAAAACATGTTTTGCTTGCTTGAATTTAATATTAGTGAATGGTCTAAATTTGTTGCTCTACAAATATCAAAGTTTTGAATTTTTTGCTCCCAGAGTAAGGTTACATAATAGCGGAAAACTCGTCAGCGTGCAGACACTACAAGAGTAAAGTGCCCGAAAAACATGTTGCGCTTGCTTGAATTTAATATTAGGAATGGTCTAAATTTGTTGCTCTACAAATATGAAAGTTTTGAATTTTTTGCTCCCAGAGTAAGGTTACATAATAGCGAAAAACGCATCAGCGTGCAGACGCTTCAAGAGTAAAGTGCCCGAAAAACATGTTGCGCTTGCTTGAATTTAATATTACTGAATGGTCTAAATTTGTTGCTCTACAAATATGAAAGTTTTGAATTTTTTGCTCCCAGAGTAAGGTTACATAATAGCGAAAAACTCGTCAGCGTGCAGACACTACAAGAGTAAAGTGCCCGAAAAACATGTTGCGCTTGGTTGAATTTAATATTAGTGAATGGTCTAAATTTGTTGCTCTACAAATATCAAAGTTTTGAATTTTTTGCTCCCAGAGTAAGGTTACATAATAGCGAAAAACGCATCAGCGTGCAGACGCTTCAAGAGTAAAGTGCCCGAAAAACATGTTGCGCTTGCTTGAATTTAATATTACTGAATGGTCTAAATTTGTTGCTCTACAAATATGAAAGTTTTGAATTTTTTGCTCCCAGAGTAAGGTTACATAATAGCGAAAAACGCATCAGCGTGCAGACGCTTCAAGAGTAAAGTGCCCGAAAAACATGTTGCGCTTGCTTGAATTTAATATTACTGAATGGTCTAAATTTGTTGCTCTACAAATATGAAAGTTTTGAATTTTTTGCTCCCAGAGTAAGGTTACATAATAGCGAAAAACTCGTCAGCGTGCAGACACTACAAGAGTAAAGTGCCCGAAAAACATGTTGCGCTTGGTTGAATTTAATATTAGTGAATGGTCTAAATTTGTTGCTCTACAAATATCAAAGTTTTGAATTTTTTGCTCCCAGAGTAAGGTTACATAATAGCGGAAAACTCGTCAGCGTGCAGACACTACAAGAGTAAAGTGCCCGAAAAACATGTTGCGCTTGGTTGAATTTAATATTAGTGAATGGTATAAATTTGTTGCTCTACAAATATGAAAGTTTTGAATTTTTTGCTCCCAGAGTAAGGTTACATAATAGCGGAAAACTCGTCAGCGTGCAGACGTTACAAGAGTTAAGTGCGCGAAAAACATGTTTTGCTTGCTTGAATTTAATATTAGTGAATGGTCTAAATTTGTTGCTCTACAAATATCAAAGTTTTGAATTTTTTGCTCCCAGAGTAAGGTTACATAATAGCGAAAAACTCGTCAGCGTGCAGACGCTACAAGAGTAAAGTGCATATTAAATAATGAATTGGATGATGCTTTCTTTTGTTGAATAAATGCTTGACTGTTTGGAATATAGCATGCAATTTGTTGGGTATACGGGTGACCCAGGGCTGTGTGATTGGGCCATAACTTTCTTGCTATTCAAGATATCGACATGCGGTTTTCACTGGCAAGTAAACACACTTATACTGCGCACTATAAAAATATTTTGACTATATAAAGTTCCTATATGTTCCTATACAGGGTGGTAAACCAAAGTTATGTTTTTTTAAATGGGACACCCTGTATATTTCTACATTATTAGTTTTTACATGAAAAAATAACGGGACTTTGTATAGGTCACTATGGGTCTAGCTCCCTCAGTTTCGGCGTTTAACGTTTTGTTCGAAAAAAGGCTCATATTTGATGGATCACTGCTCATATCACTTGCGATATTCGTTGACAGTAGCCTACTTGCAAAATTCAACAACTTTTTCATAATTACAATAGTTTTTCCGGAAAATCTCAGTAACTATTCAGAATTGACCACACAAATTACATATCATTGGAAAGCTTATTAAAAACTGAATTGACTCGTGAACAGAAATACAGGGTGTTCCATTTAGTTATTCGACCTTTTGCGTTTAAGCACACCCTGTATAGTGTGTGCATGCATGGACCAAAAGTCGACTATTTATTCTAAAGTTATTCTAAAATTTTCTGTGACAAGTTTGTCGAAAAACATCGAGGGGTGGTTAACTTCTCCAAAATGTGTACACAGATTTGAAATCTTTTCAGATTTTTAGGGATTTTCAGGATTTTTGAGGATTTCTGAAAATCTTTACAGATTTTTGCGGATTTCTGAAAATCTTTGTGGATTTTTGGGGATTCTTGAAGATTTTTGGAAATCTTAAAGATTTTAAGGGATTTTTTAAAATCTTTAAGGATTTTTGCGGATTTTTACGAACTGTAAGGGATTTTATTAAAGATTACAGGAGATTTGGCGGGAATTTAAGAGATTTGAATAGACTTTTTTATATTTTAAAGCTTAATAAAGGGTTTTTTTGTGTTTTCGGGTGCAATTGGGTTGACAGATAACTGAACTGTAAATCAAATTTTAAATGGGGCTTTTACATACATAATATTCCCTCTTTTCGTAATTGAAACATTTACTAAAGAATGATCTCTGTAAAGTTTATATAAAATAGAAATTTCAATTAAATTAGGAGTTAGAAAGCAACACGAAAAAACAAAAATTATCCTAACACTTTATTTACCTAAGTAATATATTAAAGGAAAGAAATAACATATTTTACACAAAATACACATAAGTAATGTATATTAGGATGAAGCTTTTTTCAGAGCCTTAAATTTTCTGTCAATCTTCAGTTTATCTTGTCGCTTTACAAAAAAGGGACCGTTACCAATTAAATCTATTGGGCCATAAAAAATATATTTTTCGTCCACTTTTTGAATGTCTTCATTTTTCTTTTCTGGCCAAATATATTTATCCAGGTCCTGTTTTAAAAATTTTATTATGATTTCGTTTTTTAAGGAAATTATGCGCCCCAAAAACCAACTCTCGTAAAAAATGGCATAATAATGTTCAGTCTTTAAATAAACTTTGTTTGATGGGGGGTTTGGTTGAGCATAATCAATATTTAATAAGTTTTCGTCTCGGTTTCCGTCATGCAGATTTGAATCAAATTCTTCTTCAATTTCTTGGACATTGGAGCTTGCAGACGATTCACAATTATCTTCAGACTCACTAGTACTTTCTAAACAATAATTGTTATTTCGAGTGTTATTTCTTCCTCGAATTTTTCGTTTCTTGTCTCCCTTTTTTGGTTTAAGGGAAGAAGTACCACATTCAGAATTATCTTTTAAACCTCTCACTCTTAAAAGGCGATCATTGCTTAATTTTTGATTTCCACTAGTTTGAAAAAGCCAAACGAGTGTTGATTTTTTAACAATCATAGTTTTCCCTGAATTTAGCGTTACTTTTAAAAATAAGGAGTTAATATCATGTTCTGTATCTATTTTGCTGGCAGTAAAATCTTTAATTTGTAGAGTGCCGTGACTCGAGTATTCATCTTTTAATAAATTTAAATTTTGTTCACAATTTTCTTCGTCTGAGTCAAGTATCTCCTCTGTGCCTATATCGAGGTCTATATTAATAACAGAGTTTTCATTTGAATCACCTGAAAAAGTTTTATACATTTAACAATTAAATTTCAGAATTAAACTAGGCAACTTATAGTTACTGAATTAAATTACTTGTGTCAGGATAAAGTTTAAAACATGGAAAGTACTTTATTTATTTGTACCGGACTGTAAAATGTCTGACTATCGCGATTGAACTGTATTATGTTACTTTGAAATGTGTTTTTCAACCGAAAAAAAATTAATGTCTTAAAATGAACATGATCAATACCTTGTTCAATGGTTTCTTCAAGAATATCATTAATTTCTGAGGCTTTTAGAATAGGTTTGTAATATGTACTATCTGTTACATCAATGCCTAAGACCAAAAAAACTGACTTAATGTTTTCTAAGGCATTCTTAATAGTGGAACTAATCTCAGCCTCTGAGGGCATCACAGTATTATCTGGAGTTTTTTTATTTCCTAATCTCCTGTGACCTTCTCTGGCAAATTCATATGATCCTTAAATCATAATATTAAATAAGTAGTGTTTAAAAGATATGTACAATGTCTTACCTGATTGTTGTGATATTTTCTTTAAGAGCTCAGCTCTATTAAGTCTATGAAGTACCTCAAACATAGAAAAATGTACAATGGTTGAAAATGTACTGGTAAGGGACCTCAAAAGCCTAAATGTTTTTTCGCATGGTTGACTACTTAGTAGCCATGGACAAAATACACTGCTAGGATTTTTTCTGCATCTTCTTATACCTTGTGTCCCACGCTAGGGGTACCCCATGGGATTTAACATGGGAAAATTGAAATTATGTTTTTCCTGCTTCCCAATTTAAAAAATCGCAATAATGTTGACGCAGATTTAAAGTGGCACTTAAAACGTTTCTAAAAACAATTGTTTGATTACAATTTGATAATTAATAAATTAATTACAGGCATTTGAAATTCGAAATTTTGAAGGTTTTTCGCGCATGCGATTCAGATCGGCTATCTTCGGTTTTTAAAGCAATATGGATGCTCAAATTAAATTGTTTTAAAAACCGAAGATAGCCGATCTGAACCGAAAAACCTTCAAAATGTCGAATTTCAAATGCCTATAATTAATTTATTAATTATCAAATTGTAATCAAACAATTGTTTTTAGAAACGTTTTAAGTGCCACTTTAAATCTGCGTCAACATCTTTGCGATTTTTTAATTTGGTAAGCAGGAAAAACATAATTTCAATTTTCCAGTGATTGGAAAAACTACTTTTGAAAAGTAGTTAGCTACTGCTACTTTTATTTTTCAAAAAAAGTAGTTCGTTACTTTTTCAGCTACTTTGACAAAAAAGTAGTTCGCTACAACTACTATATGCAAAAAAACGTATTTCGCTACATTTATTAGCTACTTTTCCATACGTTGTCTAAACACGAGATTTTTAAACATTACATAAACATACATGTAGGACGTAGGTACCTATTTTGCCATTTTAAACAATATCTTATATATTAAACTGTTTGGAATTTACGATCACACTGATTTAAATTCACTATTCAGTAATGAGAATAACTAAGAATAGTGAAGGCTCCATCTGAACATCGACACTCGACAGATACATATGAGTCATATGACCCACCGGGCCGCGGGGGTCGCCTGCATTAGCGGAAAATGTAGCGGCGCAGAAGCAATATTTATTTTTAGTTTACTGTAGCGCGCTACATAAAAAACTACTTTGTAGGAAAAATAGCGCGCTATTCCCATGTTAAATCGCATGGGGTACCCCTAGCGTGGGACACAAGGTATATGCAACAAGACAATGTGCATTTATTTTGTTTGTCATGGGAGCTATAATAAGAAGAAAAATTGTTTACGATTATAGGTATTACTTTTTGACAAAACTTAACTAATATACTCCATACTTAGGTACTTACCTTAAGAACAGATTGAAAACTCAATTTCACTTAATTCTTCAACTCCTTTTTTCCTTGATGGAAAAATTAAAAAAAATATGAAACGAAAAACACACAGAACATACAATATTTATTTCGCAACTATTGCAACTGTACGCAACTGACGCCCTGACACGTCTGAACCGAATACCGAACCGAGGTGTAAACGAATCCGAGTCAGACTGTCCGACGAATGTGAAAACTTATCGAATTTTATGGGATTTCATGAAATCTTGGAGAGATTTTATGCGGTTTCTAAAGATTTTACGGATTTCCAAAGATTTTGCGGGATTTTTAGAGATTTTACGGGATTTTAAAAGATTTTATGAATCCCAAGAGATTTTAAGCGATTTTAAGAAGATTTCTCAAGATTTTATGGGATTTCAAGCAAATTGTACACGGATTTCTAGGAGTTAACCACCCCTCGAAAAACATCCATGGCCTACTGAGCAGTGATCCATCAAATATGAACCTTTTTTCGAACAAAACGTTAAATAACGCCGAAACTGAGAGAGCTAGACCCACAGTGACCTATACAAAGTCCCATTATTTTTTCATGTAAAAACTAATAATGTAGAAATACACAAGGTGTCCCATTTAAAACAACATAACTTTGGTTTACCACCCTGTATAGGAACATTCTGTATATAATCAAAATATTTTTATAATGTGCAGTATAAGTGTGAAAACCGCATGTCGATATCTTGAATAGCAAAAAAGTTATGGACCAATCACACAGCCCTGGGTCACCCTGTACTATAGTTTTATTGTTATAATTTTTTTGTGGAGTGTATTATGTTGCATGATTGATTGAATACGGTAAAACATCAACGCACGTGAACCAATAAAAAAAACTGTTTTTGGATGAACACTTATATTGTTAAAATACATAGTTTGATGCCTAACCCAAATGTTAGCATCAGAAATGTTTTACCTTATGATTCGAACTGAAATTAATTTCTAAGGGTTCCTCCGCAAGACACCTTCTAGTGGGTTTGTATTGATTTGTCATTTTTGACTTAACCAATTGGGCGCCGCACCGGTAAGTTACTTCTAAATTATACATACCGTTATTGTTATACAAATGCCTAGAATAATATTTATATTTAAAATTGTTAATATTTACAGTTAAAATTGATTGCCGTTATGTTTTTGTGACTAACTTCGACTGTCACTCAAGCTTAATAGTGTATTACAAGATGTTAATACCCTAATCGTACAACTATTGAACTATTGAACATAAGTATGACGTCCAGGGGGTTGTTTATTTATGGCTACAACAACACAATTACATAATTAACTTTGGCATTAACTATCGAATGCACACGTATTTGTTACAACTATTGACTTGCCTCCCAACTTTCATAGTTTGCAATGAGAGGCAACTACCATTTTTTAAAAGGGGTATTTTTCGCATCGGATTTGATTTTAAAATGTCCTGGATTGCGCCGGACGTTTGCTTCCTGAAAGATCAATCGTACTGCCCAGCGCTCCGACACGCCGTACCGTGAGCAGCGTTGCCAGGTTTTATAAATTGCTCATAGCCAATTTTAACTCAAAAAGTAACCAGAAATCGCCATTTTATTCTCAATAAATAAAAAGGTACAATTAATACCTATTAAAGTATAGGTATTTCACTAACGACTTCAGAATAAATACTGTTATACTGTAAGATACTAATGTTAACCAATCACAAAACTATAGATACCTACCTAAGAAACACAAACACCCTTTGAGGAATTTTTTGATTTAACGCGCAAAAGATTAAAATTTATTACTGGTCATATAATTTAAGGAGCTTATTGAAAAGATTAAGCATTTACGAGTCCCTTTCTAAGTACATAGTATTTGCACCCGAATGCCGATCCAACGGGAATTATATGATTTTTAAGAAATGCTTAAATGGGTTTAAAAGAATTGTGTAGCTTATATTATAACAAACAACCTTTAGGCTTCATTACGTTTAAGAAATTTGTGCAAAAGATTAAAAGTTATTACTACTCATATAATTTAAGAGTTTATTGCAGATTTAAGGTTTGCTGGTCCCTTTCTAGGAAAATAACCTTTTTACTTAATTATGCCGACACAAGGGGTTGTGCAGCATACCGAATAAGTTTTACATGTAAAGTACTATTACAATTTCTTGGTACGCTATAAGTACTAAATTGGTGATAAATCACCAGAACTGGCAACGTTGCGGTGAGTTCCACAGATAAAGTAGTCGTACTCATGTTTTTGGCGAGTCAACTTCGAAGAGGAATTTTAATTCAGGAGTTTTTCTGCTTTTTGATGGTTGATGTTGATTGTTCAGTTTCACAAGTAGCTACTATCGTATTTATGACGTAACGATATATGTGAAGTAATAAAAATTATAGCGAAGATGCCCAGAGGAAGAAAACCATGTGTTCCTAGCAGTGGCGTAGCGTTGGTTTTCGCCGCCCGGGGCCGGCCAGAAATTCGCCGCCCCCTTCCCCTACTTTAATTATTAGTTTAAGTATTTTATTCGACGGATCTAATGTACATCCTACATCGTGCAAGTGATGGAAAGTCAAGATAAACTACCACTGCTTCGGAAAAAACATACCTCTATGGGAAGAAATGGGGCAAGAAACCCACAGGAAGTTTATCTTTTAAAATGTCAGATTGTTTACAATGCATAACTTTATTAACTTAACACTAGGTACATACAATAATAGATAATAACAAGCATTCAAGTATTTATTTGCCAATTTCCGCCTAGGGGCGCAAGAAAAGTGCCGCCCCATCACATCCCTCACCACAGAAATAGAACTTATTTATGCAAGTCTGAAGTCCAGAAAACATTTTTTATTAAAAATAAATAGTTTATTTCATTTTCGGCGTATTGCAATTTAATAAAACAATAAAACATACTACATCTGGACGACGAGAAGCGGTAAATGGTCATGGAAATTCTTAGAAATAGAAAGCCTGTTGTTAAATAGGATAATCCATCTGATTAGGACCATATTTAAATGAGCCCGACTGAATAATCTGAAAGTGCAGCGTAAATGATATTTGGGATTTTTATCACGTAAAATAATAGCTCGTATTGATGTATTTCTACTTCAATTTTATTTTCCATTGTTTTCCAATTTTTTCCAAAAAGATTCTTACAATTAATTTTGGTGCCCCGTAATTTTGCAGCTCCCTAATTTTTTCCGCCCTGGGCACCAGCCCTTAAAGCCCCCCCCCCCCCCCCCCCCCCTAATCCGCCACCCATCATTTTATTTCTTTTACTAGTTCCTAAATCAGATCAAATTTAAAAAATTTAAAAATTAGATTAAAAATGTACTCGTGCTTTTTTCAAAGCAACATCTTTTACACAATCGTCAATACCAAAATGTATGTCATGTTAAATTGCCAGAATAGCTAAAGATAGTCTCAACGTGGACATAGTCGTAATGAAAATAAGAAGTGTTATTGTTTTGTTTGATTGAATAACCGACCGGTTATCGCTAGCACTCGACTTTATCTTACCTCCTCTCTTTCGCTCCCTTGCGGTTTCGCTTGGCACGTAACATTGCGGGCTCAAGCGGGAGTTAATTTTTTTTAAATCTCCAATTAATTGAAAAAATCGTGGGGCTTGCCGCCGTCGCCCTCTTTCTTATGCCGCCCGGGGCCATGGCCCCCCCGACCCTCCCTACGCTACGCCACTGGTTCCTAGTGACAATACAATTTTAAAATATAAACACGACATATTGATAAATGGGGAAATACTTTCGAAAAACGCTTCAATTTGGCAAACAGTGTCTGAGGAATTGTCAGAACATGGCAAATTAAAGCAACACATCATATATTCGTTCGTCACGTGTAACACATATAATTTACGACATTTATTAGGCATCAAGCCTACACTAGATTTATACGATAAGAAAAAAAATAAGAGATCAGTGATAAATCGGCTTCAGCTCAGTGATATTTCATTAAACGATTCTGTTAATATAATTAAGCAGCAAGTCTTTACAATATTTTGACGCAAAAAGAATATCAATCATTATTGACTACGAAACTATATAAAAACAGAGTTTGTGTACGATTGAAGAGCGGAGAATGGGAAGATGTGATAGCACAAAAAATTTGGAATGAAACGCGAAATCAGTGTGGAATCAATTTCAAAAGTCATTATTTAACAAACGATGCTGAGTACGGTCATATTGGTGGTAAGTGTAATTGTATACTTTATAAGTATTTAATATCACCTCGTGTGCATATAATTCGTTACAACGAAAATTCCTTTACATTGCAAACCAAGGGAAATTTTGAAATATTAACCTTTCGTTACTTTCGTTAGACGTGTAATAGTTTGAAATATAAAAGAACGCATTTTTGAAGGTTTTTATTTAGGAAAATGTCTTTTTTTAGGAAAATGTCACTGTGGCTCAGTTTTCCGTGGTGTTTTACAAAATCTTGATAATTGCGTAAAAATAGAATGTACATTAACACCTGGAACTGGACAATGTGGAAAACGGAATTTGAGAGGTGCTAATCGAAAGAAAGTTGGAGAAATCTTATGTCAAAAAAGTGTGGAACTTTATAGAGCTGAAGAAGCAAGGCGGTTGCAGTCTCCAGGAGGGCCTGAAGCTCCTCTTCTTTATAAAGCTAATATTTTGCATAAAGCAAAGCATGAAAAAATTGCTTCCGAGTATCTCGATCCAAATCCCATCAAAGCTCTCGAAATTTTGAAAACCACAGCATTTGGAAAAAATACTATACACAACATAGGACTATATCCATTTTATGTTATTTACTTCACGTCTCATCAGATTCAAATTTATAAGCAATTATTAAAACAGGAACACGTTCCATTATACAGGCCGTTTCATTATGGATGGCCACCGGCAATATCTTCAAAACCAAAGGTCTCAATTTAATGGGATAAAAAATTTTATAACTAAATCAGGTTTTTCGGGCACTTTACTCTTGTAGCGTCTGCACGCTGACCCGTTTTTCGCTATTATGTAACCTTACTCTGGGAGCAAAAAATTGAAAACTTTGATATTTGTAGAGCAACAAATTTAGACCATTCACTAACATTAAATTTAAGCAAGCGCAACTTGTTTTTCGGGCACTTTACTCTTGTAGCGTCTGCACGCTGACGCGTTTTTCGCTATTATGTAACCTTACTCTGGGAGCAAAAAATTCAAAACTTTGATATTTGTAGAGCAACAAATTTAGACCATTCACTAATATGAAATTCAAGCAAGCAAAACATGTTTTTCGGGCAGTTTACTCTTGTAGCGTATGCACGCTGACCCGTTTTTCGCTATTATGTAACCTTACTCTGGGAGCAAAAAATTCAAAACTTTGATATTTGTAGAGCAACAAATTTAGACAATTCAGTAATATTAAATTCAAGCAAGCGCAACATGTTTTTCGGGCACTTTACTCTTGTAGCGTCTGCACGCTGACCCGTTTTTCGCTATTATGTAACCTTACTCTGGGAGCAAAAAATTCAAAACTTTCATATTTGTAGAGTAACAAATTTAGACCATTCACTAATATTAAATTCAAGCAAGCAAAACATGTTTTTCGGGCACTTTACTCTTGTAGCGTCTGCACGCTGACGAGTTTTCCGCTATTATGTAACCTTACTCTGGGAGCAAAAAATTCAAAACTTTCATATTTGTAGAGCAACAAATTTAGACCATTCACTAATATGAAATTCAAGCAAGCAAAACATGTTTTTCGGGCAGTTTACTCTTGTAACGTCTGCACGCTGACGAGTTTTCCGCTATTATGTAACCTTACTCTGGGAGCAAAAAATTCAAAACTTTGATATTTGTAGAGCAACAAATTTAGACAATTCAGTAATATTAAATTCAAGCAAGCGCAACATGTTTTTCGGGCACTTTACTCTTGTAGCGTATGCACGCTGACCCGTTTTTCGCTATTATGTAACCTTACTCTGGGAGCAAAAAATTCAAAACTTTGATATTTGTAGAGCAACAAATTTAGACAATTCAGTAATATTAAATTCAAGCAAGCGCAACATGTTTTTCGGGCACTTTACTCTTGTAGCGTATGCACGCTGACCCGTTTTTCGCTATTATGTAACCTTACTCTGGGAGCAAAAAATTCAAAACTTTGATATTTGTAGAGCAACAAATTTAGACCATTCACTAATATGAAATTCAAGCAAGCAAAACATGTTTTTCGGGCACTTTACTCTTGTAGCGTCTGCACGCTGACGCGTTTTTCGCTATTATGTAACCTTACTCTGGGAGCAAAAAATTCAAAACTTTGATATTTGTAGAGCAACAAATTTAGACCATTCACTAATATGAAATTCAAGCAAGCAAAACATGTTTTTCGGGCAGTTTACTCTTGTAGCGTATGCACGCTGACCCGTTTTTCGCTATTATGTAACCTTACTCTGGGAGCAAAAAATTCAAAACTTTGATATTTGTAGAGCAACAAATTTAGACAATTCAGTAATATTAAATTCAAGCAAGCGCAACATGTTTTTCGGGCACTTTACTCTTGTAGCGTATGCACGCTGACCCGTTTTTCGCTATTATGTAACCTTACTCTGGGAGCAAAAAATTCAAAACTTTGATATTTGTAGAGCAACAAATTTAGACCATTCACTAATATGAAATTCAAGCAAGCAAAACATGTTTTTCGGGCAGTTTACTCTTGTAGCGTATGCACGCTGACCCGTTTTTCGCTATTATGTAACCTTACTCTGGGAGCAAAAAATTCAAAACTTTGATATTTGTAGAGCAACAAATTTAGACAATTCAGTAATATTAAATTCAAGCAAGCGCAACATGTTTTTCGGGCACTTTACTCTTGTAGCGTATGCACGCTGACCCGTTTTTCGCTATTATGTAACCTTACTCTGGGAGCAAAAAATTCAAAACTTTGATATTTGTAGAGCAACAAATTTAGACAATTCAGTAATATTAAATTCAAGCAAGCGCAACATGTTTTTCGGGCACTTTACTCTTGTAGCGTCTGCACGCTGACGAGTTTTCCGCTATTATGTAACCTTACTCTGGGAGCAAAAAATTCAAAACTTTCATATTTGTAGAGCAACAAATTTAGACCATTCACTAATATTAAATTCAAGCAAGCAAAACATGTTTTTCGGGCACTTTACTCTTGTAACGTCTGCACGCTGACGAGTTTTCCGCTATTATGTAACCTTACTCTGGGAGCAAAAAATTCAAAACTTTGATATTTGTAGAGCAACAAATTTAGACAATTCAGTAATATTAAATTCAAGCAAGCGCAACATGTTTTTCGGGCACTTTACTCTTGTAGCGTCTGCACGCTGACCCGTTTTTCGCTATTATGTAACCTTACTCTGGGAGCAAAAAATTCAAAACTTTCATATTTGTAGAGCAACAAATTTAGACCATTCACTAATATTAAATTCAAGCAAGCAAAACATGTTTTTCGGGCACTTTACTCTTGTAACGTCTGCACGCTGACGAGTTTTCCGCTATTATGTAACCTTACTCTGGGAGCAAAAAATTCAAAACTTTGATATTTGTAGAGCAACAAATTTAGACAATTCAGTAATATTAAATTCAAGCAAGCGCAACATGTTTTTCGGGCACTTTACTCTTGTAGCGTCTGCACGCTGACCCGTTTTTCGCTATTATGTAACCTTACTCTGGGAGCAAAAAATTCAAAACTTTGATATTTGTAGAGCAACAAATTTAGACCATTCACTAATATGAAATTCAAGCAAGCAAAACATGTTTTTCGGGCAGTTTACTCTTGTAGCGTATGCACGCTGACCCGTTTTTCGCTATTATGTAACCTTACTCTGGGAGCAAAAAATTCAAAACTTTGATATTTGTAGAGCAACAAATTTAGACAATTCAGTAATATTAAATTCAAGCAAGCGCAACATGTTTTTCGGGCACTTTACTCTTGTAGCGTCTGCACGCTGACCCGTTTTTCGCTATTATGTAACCTTACTCTGGGAGCAAAAAATTCAAAACTTTCATATTTGTAGAGCAACAAATTTAGACCATTCACTAATATGAAATTCAAGCAAGCAAAACATGTTTTTCGGGCACTTTACTCTTGTAGCGTCTGCACGCTGACGAGTTTTCCGCTATTATGTAACCTTACTCTGGGAGCAAAAAATTCAAAACTTTCATATTTGTAGAGCAACAAATTTAGACCATTCACTAATATGAAATTCAAGCAAGCAAAACATGTTTTTCGGGCAGTTTACTCTTGTAACGTCTGCACGCTGACGAGTTTTCCGCTATTATGTAACCTTACTCTGGGAGCAAAAAATTCAAAACTTTGATATTTGTAGAGCAACAAATTTAGACAATTCAGTAATATTAAATTCAAGCAAGCGCAACATGTTTTTCGGGCACTTTACTCTTGTAGCGTCTGCACGCTGACGAGTTTTCCGCTATTATGTAACCTTACTCTGGGAGCAAAAAATTCAAAACTTTCATATTTGTAGAGCAACAAATTTAGACCATTCACTAATATGAAATTCAAGCAAGCAAAACATGTTTTTCGGGCACTTTACTCTTGTAGCGTCTGCACGCTGACGAGTTTTCCGCTATTATGTAACCTTACTCTGGGAGCAAAAAATTCAAAACTTTCATATTTGTAGAGCAACAAATTTAGACCATTCACTAATATGAAATTCAAGCAAGCAAAACATGTTTTTCGGGCAGTTTACTCTTGTAACGTCTGCACGCTGACGAGTTTTCCGCTATTATGTAACCTTACTCTGGGAGCAAAAAATTCAAAACTTTGATATTTGTAGAGCAACAAATTTAGACAATTCAGTAATATTAAATTCAAGCAAGCGCAACATGTTTTTCGGGCACTTTACTCTTGTAGCGTCTGCACGCTGACGAGTTTTCCGCTATTATGTAACCTTACTCTGGGAGCAAAAAATTCAAAACTTTCATATTTGTAGAGCAACAAATTTAGACCATTCACTAATATTAAATTCAAGCAAGCAAAACATGTTTTTCGGGCACTTTACTCTTGTAGCGTCTGCACGCTGACGAGTTTTCCGCTATTATGTAACCTTACTCTGGGAGCAAAAAATTCAAAACTTTCATATTTGTAGAGCAACAAATTTAGACCATTCACTAATATGAAATTCAAGCAAGCAAAACATGTTTTTCGGGCAGTTTACTCTTGTAACGTCTGCACGCTGACGAGTTTTCCGCTATTATGTAACCTTACTCTGGGAGCAAAAAATTCAAAACTTTGATATTTGTAGAGCAACAAATTTAGACAATTCAGTAATATTAAATTCAAGCAAGCGCAACATGTTTTTCGGGCACTTTACTCTTGTAGCGTCTGCACGCTGACCCGTTTTTCGCTATTATGTAACCTTACTCTGGGAGCAAAAAATTCAAAACTTTCATATTTGTAGAGTAACAAATTTAGACCATTCACTAATATTAAATTCAAGCAAGCAAAACATGTTTTTCGGGCACTTTACTCTTGTAGCGTCTGCACGCTGACGCGTTTTTCGCTATTATGTAACCTTACTCTGGGAGCAAAAAATTCAAAACTTTGATATTTGTAGAGCAACAAATTTAGACCATTCACTAATATGAAATTCAAGCAAGCAAAACATGTTTTTCGGGCAGTTTACTCTTGTAGCGTATGCACGCTGACCCGTTTTTCGCTATTATGTAACCTTACTCTGGGAGCAAAAAATTCAAAACTTTGATATTTGTAGAGCAACAAATTTAGACAATTCAGTAATATTAAATTCAAGCAAGCGCAACATGTTTTTCGGGCACTTTACTCTTGTAGCGTATGCACGCTGACCCGTTTTTCGCTATTATGTAACCTTACTCTGGGAGCAAAAATTCAAAACTTTGATATTTGTAGAGCAACAAATTTAGACAATTCAGTAATATTAAATTCAAGCAAGCGCAACATGTTTTTCGGGCACTTTACTCTTGTAGCGTCTGCACGCTGACGAGTTTTCCGCTATTATGTAACCTTACTCTGGGAGCAAAAAATTCAAAACTTTCATATTTGTAGAGCAACAAATTTAGACCATTCACTAATATTAAATTCAAGCAAGCAAAACATGTTTTTCGGGCACTTTACTCTTGTAACGTCTGCACGCTGACGAGTTTTCCGCTATTATGTAACCTTACTCTGGGAGCAAAAAATTCAAAACTTTGATATTTGTAGAGCAACAAATTTAGACAATTCAGTAATATTAAATTCAAGCAAGCGCAACATGTTTTTCGGGCACTTTACTCTTGTAGCGTCTGCACGCTGACCCGTTTTTCGCTATTATGTAACCTTACTCTGGGAGCAAAAAATTCAAAACTTTCATATTTGTAGAGCAACAAATTTAGACCATTCACTAATATTAAATTCAAGCAAGCAAAACATGTTTTTCGGGCACTTTACTCTTGTAACGTCTGCACGCTGACGAGTTTTCCGCTATTATGTAACCTTACTCTGGGAGCAAAAAATTCAAAACTTTGATATTTGTAGAGCAACAAATTTAGACAATTCAGTAATATTAAATTCAAGCAAGCGCAACATGTTTTTCGGGCACTTTACTCTTGTAGCGTATGCACGCTGACCCGTTTTTCGCTATTATGTAACCTTACTCTGGGAGCAAAAAATTCAAAACTTTCATATTTGTAGAGCAACAAATTTAGACCATTCACTAATATGAAATTCAAGCAAGCAAAACATGTTTTTCGGGCAGTTTACTCTTGTAGCGTATGCACGCTGACCCGTTTTTCGCTATTATGTAACCTTACTCTGGGAGCAAAAAATTCAAAACTTTGATATTTGTAGAGCAACAAATTTAGACAATTCAGTAATATTAAATTCAAGCAAGCGCAACATGTTTTTCGGGCACTTTACTCTTGTAGCGTATGCACGCTGACCCGTTTTTCGCTATTATGTAACCTTACTCTGGGAGCAAAAAATTCAAAACTTTCATATTTGTAGAGCAACAAATTTAGACCATTCACTAATATGAAATTCAAGCAAGCAAAACATGTTTTTCGGGCAGTTTACTCTTGTAGCGTATGCACGCTGACCCGTTTTTCGCTATTATGTAACCTTACTCTGGGAGCAAAAAATTCAAAACTTTGATATTTGTAGAGCAACAAATTTAGACAATTCAGTAATATTAAATTCAAGCAAGCGCAACATGTTTTTCGGGCACTTTACTCTTGTAGCGTATGCACGCTGACCCGTTTTTCGCTATTATGTAACCTTACTCTGGGAGCAAAAAATTCAAAACTTTGATATTTGTAGAGCAACAAATTTGGACCATTCACTAATATGAAATTCAAGCAAGCAAAACATGTTTTTCGGGCAGTTTACTCTTGCAGCGTATGCACGCTGTCCCGTTTTTCGCTATTATGTAACCTTACTCTGGGAGAAAAAAATTCAAAACTTTGATATTTGTAGAGCAACAAATTTAGACAATTCAGTAATATTAAATTCAAGCAAGCGCAACATGTTTTTCGGGCACTTTACTCTTGTAGCGTCTGCACGCTGACCCGTTTTTCGCTATTATGTAACCTTACTCTGGGAGCAAAAAATTGAAAACTTTGATATTTGTAGAGCAACAAATTTAGACCATTCACTAATATTAAATTCAAGCAAGCGCAACATGTTTTTCGGGCACTTTACTCTTGTAGCGTCTGCACGCTGACCCGTTTTTCGCTATTATGTAACCTTACTCTGGGAGCAAAAAATTGAAAACTTTGATATTTGTAGAGCAACAAATTTAGACCATTCACTAATATTAAATTCAAGCAAGCGCAACATGTTTTTCGGGCACTTTACTCTTGTAGCGTCTGCACGCTGACCCGTTTTTCGCTATTATGTAACCTTACTCTGGGAGCAAAAAATTGAAAACTTTGATATTTGTAGAGCAACAAATTTAGACCATTCACTAATATGAAATTCAAGTAAGCAAAACATATTTTTCGGGCACTTTACTCTTGTAGCGTTTGCACGCTGACAGGTTTTCCGTTATTAATTAACCTTATTCTGGGAGTAAAAAATTCAAAACTTCGATATTTGTTGAGCAACAAATTTATACCATTCACTAATATGAAATTCAAGCAAGCAAAACATGTTTTTCTGGCACTTTACTCTTGTAGCGTTTGCACGCTGACAAGTTTTTCGTTATTAATTAACCTTATTCTGCGAGCAAAAAATTCAAAACTTCGATATTTGTTGAGCAAAAAATTCAGACCATTCACTAGAATCAAATTCAAGCAAGCAAAACATGTTTTTCGGGCACTTTACTCTTGTGGCGTCTGCACGCTGACGAGTTTTTCGCTATTATGTAACCTTATTCTGCGAGCAAAAAATACGGGACTACCATATTAAGTGAGCAAATAATTAGCAAAAAATTATCCTGTTATTGTTATATTTGATTTGTTTCGTTATATATATTGTTCCGCTAACTTAATCTTCTTTTAGCGTAACCTAAGAAATAAAAAAAACCCGCAGAGCAAAAAATTTTTTTCTTTGGCAACTTTTTAGCAATAAATGAGCAATAAATAAAAATATTAGTTAGAATACATTCCGCCCATTTTGTTCCGCTAAGTTATAGGACGTTACATTTTTATTCCTCAAAAATAAATTGTTAAGTTAGTAGGTAAATGTCTATAGTCTATTCATTCAATTATGAAAAATCTTGTGAAATTAACGACAGAAATGCCTTTTAAACAGCATTTTTTTTCGATTCTAACCAAAAATACAGTGATTTTTACGAGGATGATTTGACGGGACCACAGACGTCCTCTAGCTAGATGAATAAGTAACCACCTATAACATATATTTTTTGTTTCTTCTCTTCTCGTCTTTCAAGAACAATAGAATATCGTAGACAAACTGAGGTTGAACTTGCTGAACAATAAACTCAGTTTAAACGAATAATGTAATTAAAAATGCTGGTTCGTTGTAGTAAACCAACTCACATTTAGCGAATCTGAAAAGGATTTTGTACCGGTGTCGTTGGCCGCAAATGAAATTTTTATTCGATTTTAAAGTGAGCATTTTGAAGCATTACATTTTCCTGGAATATTGTTATTGGTACACACTTACGTGAATATCTTTTGTTACGGAGTAACAGGGGTTGCTCATAAACTTTAGAATTGTGTAAAAAGAATGACTTAAGTAGGTACTGTAAATAATCAACATGTCAAGTGACAATGACAGGCATGTGCGCCCTTATATTGTTAAAACGTCATTTTAATGTATAGTTAATAGGTTTGTAGCATGTGTATTAGATTAAGAAACGAAATTGTACGCTTTCGAAACATTACCATTTAAGAAATCTATTCATCCGTAAAAAACCCTTTTTACAGCAAATTTATGTACATAATATTCATTTGACATTTTGTTATAACTGCACGTTATTGCATTTCAATGAAGACAATCACTTTCTCCTCATAATTCAGCCCTTACGGCTTACATTTTTATGGCCACCCCAGACGTGCAGTCTTTGTATCTTAATGCCCACGCCCACGCATAAGTGATAAAAGGGCTGACAAAACGTAAATTAGGAGTTGTTGTTCCGCAATCTTGCGAGTAGTTGTTATCTAATCTTCGCGGAGTTGTTGTTCCGCAATCTTGCGAGTAGTTGTTATCTAATCTTCGCGGAGAGTTGTTCCGCAATCTTCCGAGAGAGTTGTTATCTAATCTTCGCAGAGAGTTGTTCTGCAATCTTCCGAGAGTTGTTATGTAATCTTCGGAGAGTGAAAATGTAATCTTCGGACGGTTAATATGTAACTTTCAATAATTGTAAATGTAATGTAACCTTTGAAGCTGAAAGAGTTTAAATGTAAACTCTGACGCTATAACTTTCGTGTAAATTAACAACTGTGTATTCGGTTATCTTAAATGTAAGATAAAAAATGCAAATAAACAATTAAGAGTTTTGAACCAGTGAAGATTTACTTGGGGTGTCCGTCCACGGTGGGTGCACTTCCAATACAATCAACAACATTAGTATGGTCCTTCGAGCCGGATAATTCATCTTCCAATAAGTGAATCGCCAATACGTTTAATTTGGATATTTGGGTGAGAGCATTCCATTCTTATTAATTCATTCCTTTGTGCTATTGTGTGAACCTATCCTATCGTTGCTACCCCTTTACCAAAATGACTCAAAACGGTGAAGCGGGAATTGACTTAACTTTGATTAATAAAATGAATGCCCTCTGTCGGAAGCGTCGTACGCTAAATGCAAAATGTGACACATTCAGGGACTACGTTGATCTCGTGAATGCGCATTTTCAAGAAAATGGAAATCTTTCGATCGAAATGGCTAATAATTTAGATTCTCGTCGTGAATTATTCAGTCTTATATTAACTCAATTCGAAGAAGTGCAAACCGAAATTGATACGGTAGAATCAGTTGACTTCGATGAGCAGTTAAAAATACGTGCTACCTTTGAGCATACATACTTTGAATTACTTGCGGTATCTAAGAAATTGTCCGACTTGCGGATGATTAATTCGAAAGAAGTGGAATTAAATGACGGTAATTCCATTCACTCTCAATCGCGCATACAACCCTTTGTTGCCAAATTGCCGCAAATAAACTTGCCCACTTTCGATGGGACTCTCGACGAATGGTTAGAATTTCGCGATACGTTTATCTCGTTGATCCACGATACTCCGTTAGGCGATATGCAAAAATACCATTACCTTCGCGCGGCAGTAAAGGGAACGGCTGGTCAGGTGATTAGGTCAATTCCGTTCTCAACTCCGCATTATGTTGACGCCTGGAACAGCTTACGCGAGAGGTACGATAATGAACCCCTCCTTATACAAAATCATGTAAAGGCTTTGATTAACTTAACGCCGATTCACAAGGAATCGTCTCGTGAAATACGTACTTTCTACGACGCGGTACTAAAGCACATTAACGCGCTGAAAACTCTTCATCAACCCGTTGAACAGTGGGATACGTTACTCAATCAAATATTATTAGCGAAACTCGACAAATGTACCTTACGTGAATGGGAAAGTAGTCGCGATCCAAAGTCACTCGCAACTTTTGATCAATTACGAGAATTCCTAAAGAAACGCGCGGAAATGCTAGAGAACTTAGATTCATGCAATAATAAAGAGTCAAAACCGGAGCGGAAATTGGATAGCAAATCGGCTCCAAAAATGTCGTATTCTGTACAAGAAGTAAACCCTAGTTGCACATATTGTAATAAGTCTCATACGATTTACAATTGTCCTGAGTTTGCCGCCCTAAGTGTAAATTGTAGGTTTGAGCATAGTAAGAAATCGGGACTATGCATTAATTGCTTAAAAGCTGGTCATATATCTAAGAATTGTAAGTCCATGAAATGTCGTAAGTGTAAGTCTTCTCATCACACCTTATTACATTACGAGCGCGTTACCTCCCAAGATTCGGAAGGATCGTCGGATACGGCTGGCGTAGCTACGCCAGTACCGCAAAAATCCTGTCCTCCTAGTAGTAATCATAACGCATCAATTGTCGCAAATCAATATCTCAATGTCCTGTTGTCCACGGCTCAGGTGTGCATTGCAGATAAGAACGGCCAGTCTCACACGTGCCGTGCACTTCTCGATTCAGGCGCTCAGTCAAACTTCATAACTAGCGCACTTTGTCAGAAATTGGAACTTGTTAAAGAAAGCGTTAATACCTCTATCGTTGGTATTAATCAAGTCGTTTCTAGTATCCCGTTCAAATGCAGTGCGAATATTCAATCATCAATTGGCAATTATTCAGAAACAGTCTCTTGTTTGATAATGGATCGTATCACTAGCCCACTACCCAGTGCTCCATTGGATTTAACCTCAATTAAGATTCCAGCCCATGTTAAACTTGCAGATCCTAAATTCAATATCCCTGGGGAGGTCGACATGCTAATTGGTGCGGGAATTTTCTGGAACTTATTGTGCGTGGGTCAGTTTAAATTAGCACCGAACGGTCCTCTCATGCAAAAAACAAAGTTGGGATGGGTGGTAACAGGGCATCTACCTTGCTCTCAATTATTTGTCGCACAATCTCATTGTGGGTTTACAAGGGAAGTAGATTTGCGGGAACAGTTAGAACGCTTTTGGTTACTTGAGGAACTCCCCAAGACACAGAAATCCTTGACGCCTGATGAAATTGCATGCGAAAATTCATTTAGGGAGACAACTAAGCGTGATAATGTTGGTAGATTCGTCGTTCGTATTCCTCTAAAGGCGGATCCATCAAGTCTAGGTGATTCTCAACGGCGCGCTCGAAACAGATTATTTGCACTAGAACGAAAATTTATTCGTAACCCTTTGTTCCCACAACAATACGTTGAATTCCTGCGCGAATACGCACGACTAGGTCACATACTCAAAGCTTCGCCAACACTGGCACAGTTAGCCGCTCGCACAATAAAGGCCCTTGCAATAATCGAAAATAACTGCTTTCTTTGGTCCGACTCGACAGTAGTGTTGCATTGGATTAACACTCATTCCGCCCTGTTGCAAACTTTCGTATCAAACAGAGTATCCCTCATTCAGGAATCATGTCAGCCCCGCATGTGGAATCATGTGAGCAGCGCTGACAATCCTGCAGATTTGCTTTCGCGAGGAACTTCACCCTCAGATTTGGTACAAAGTAACCTCTGGTGGCAAGGCCCAACATGGTTGAAGGCTTCTCCGGAAGAGTGGCCTATCAAACTCATTCGATTTGATGATCTCCAATTAGCAGAGAGTCGAGAGCCAAGAGGTCTAGTTACTGAAGTTCAATCCATCGATTTTCCCTTTGATGCCTTTTCGTCCCTCACTCGCATAAAGCGCGTAACGGCCCATTGCATACGCTTCGCAAGAAATACCCGTAACGCCCCGCACAGTCGGCACACTAGCGCATTAACAAGTGATGAACTTCAGCATGCTTTGTTGGTCCTAGCAAGGATGGCTCAGAAAGATGACTTTCGATCCGAGTTGAGGTCCTTACAGGATCAAAGACCTTTAGAGTCACACAGCAAACTTCGTCGCCTTACGCCTTTCCTGGATTCATTCGGCCTAATTCGTGTAGGTGGACGGCTAATGAATTCAGCGTTTTGCTACGACAAAAAATTTCCAATCGTGTTAAGCTCTTCCCACATACTCACAAAACTGCTAATGCTTCACGAACATAATATCCTCGGACACGCTGGTCCTCAGTTGCTCCTTGCATCGCTACGCGATCTATTTTGGCCGTTGTCGGGAAGGAGTGTAGCTCGGAAAATCGTGCATGGCTGCGTAACTTGTTCGCGCATGAAACCTCGTGTAATTAATCCCCTCATGGGTCACTTGCCAATCCACCGAACAACTACGTCACCACCATTCAGCGTTACTGGGGTAGACTATTTCGGCCCAGTTGCCATCAAAGATAGGATCGGACGCGGATGTAAGGTAACAAAGGGTTATGTTGCCCTGTTTGTTTGCTTTGCCGTCAAGGCAGTGCACTTAGAATTGGTCACAGACCTATCTACTAACGCGTTTTTGGCTGCTCTTCGAAGATTTATCGCGCGTAGAGGCAAACCAAGCCACATCCATTCCGATAACGGAAGGAACTTTGTAGGAGCTAACGCGGAATTAAAGGCATTAAGCTCATTTTTTGCGCGGTCGGGACAAGATATTGGTAACGCGCTTGCGAATGACGGCATTACTTGGCATTTCACACCCCCTTACTCGCCAAACTTCGGCGGCTTATGGGAGGCAGGGGTGAAATCCTCAAAGCATCACATGCTTAGAATTTTGCGCGATCGTAAACTCACATACGAACAGTTCTCCACCGTATTGAACCAGGTAGAAGCTATCCTTAACTCCCGACCCATTACACCTCTTTCCTCGGATCCTAACGACTTGGAAGCTCTCACTCCTGGCCATTTTCTGATCGGAAGAAGGTTAACGGCCGTACCTGACCCAGACGTTACCGACATAGTGGAAAGCCGTCTATCCAAGTTCCAGCAGCTTCAAGCTCTGCAACAACACTTTTGGGTACGTTGGTCAAGAGAGTACGTGTCCGAATTGCAGACACGTTCAAAATGGAACAAATCCGATGAGTCACTGGAAGTCGGAGACTTAGTGCTGATTAAAAATGAAAATCAACCGCCGTTGTATTGGAAATTAGGACGTGTCATCGCACTCCATCCTGGCAAGGACAACGTGTCGAGAGTCACTAGTGTCAAGACATCCAATGGTGTAGTGAAGCGCTCCGTCAGATGCTTTTGTCCACTACCACAGGATAGACAATAGTGATAAGTGAACCCAGTGTCAGTTCTAATTGAACGGTGATCCCTTCAAGGTGGGGGGTATGTTACGGAGTAACAGGGGTTGCTCATAAACTTTAGAATTGTGTAAAAAGAATGACTTAAGTAGGTACTGTAAATAATCAACATGTCAAGTGACAATGACAGGCATGTGCGCCCTTATATTGTTAAAACGTCATTTTAATGTATAGTTAATAGGTTTGTAGCATGTGTATTAGATTAAGAAACGAAATTGTACGCTTTCGAAACATTACCATTTAAGAAATCTATTCATCCGTAAAAAACCCTTTTTACAGCAAATTTATGTACATAATATTCATTTGACATTTTGTTATAACTGCACGTTATTGCATTTCAATGAAGACAATCACTTTCTCCTCATAATTCAGCCCTTACGGCTTACATTTTTATGGCCACCCCAGACGTGCAGTCTTTGTATCTTAATGCCCACGCCCACGCATAAGTGATAAAAGGGCTGACAAAACGTAAATTAGGAGTTGTTGTTCCGCAATCTTGCGAGTAGTTGTTATCTAATCTTCGCGGAGTTGTTGTTCCGCAATCTTGCGAGTAGTTGTTATCTAATCTTCGCGGAGAGTTGTTCCGCAATCTTCCGAGAGAGTTGTTATCTAATCTTCGCAGAGAGTTGTTCTGCAATCTTCCGAGAGTTGTTATGTAATCTTCGGAGAGTGAAAATGTAATCTTCGGACGGTTAATATGTAACTTTCAATAATTGTAAATGTAATGTAACCTTTGAAGCTGAAAGAGTTTAAATGTAAACTCTGACGCTATAACTTTCGTGTAAATTAACAACTGTGTATTCGGTTATCTTAAATGTAAGATAAAAAATGCAAATAAACAATTAAGAGTTTTGAACCAGTGAAGATTTACTTGGGGTGTCCGTCCACGGTGGGTGCACTTCCAATACAATCAACAACATCTTTTATAAAAGGAAAATGTATGTGCAGCATTTAAACGCTAAAATTATTCCGTGTTTCCTGATTAAAGGAAAGCCAAGGGCCTACTAGAGGTGAGATCTGTTAAAATTGGGTAAGAGGGACGAAAATCTGACAAATCTACTAAAGGGACACTGTCGAATGAAAATACATACATCTTCACAGAACGGATTTTGAAGTAGACTAAATGTGGAGGGGTTGTGAGGTAGAATATAAACACCACTTCATGGGAAAGGCATGCAATACCTTCTTTGATATGAGATGCATTGATTTTTTTGGGAAAGGGGAAATAATGCTGACTCAGTATTAGTAAAACCAGATCTCCCCTGAATTGTGAGAGGTATGGTCCAAAAATGACAACTAAGCAAGGTAGAAGCTTGAGCATCCCTAATCATAACTCCACCAACTTTGAGCGAGGAGCAAAGGTTAAACAAGGTAAATAATAACTTAGTTACGTTTAAAAAACAACTAACTGGCTGGTTAGTAGAAAAATGCTTTTATGATTTTAATTTTAGATATTAACAAATTTTATTTGGTTATCGGCCTCTATTTTATTTGTTTATATAGTATTTTATACGATATTTGTTATATGTGCGTATTTGTGACGTTGCTTGTCGTTATGTAACGATTGTGTCGGCAATAAAGTGATTATTATTATTATTTCGATATCTATCGATGCTCAGACCAAGACTGGTTAACTAACCGCACGGATCGAAATCAAGTAACGATTAGTCCTAGCAATACCTATATACAATACAAATTTGAACTTGTTGTAAAAAACATAATACCTATGTGTTTTGAATTAGTATTATGTTTATTGTGTAAGTGTTTGTTGTTTAACTTGGCGCATAGGTTGCACTGGAGTGGGTAATGTGTTCTTTGTGTTTTGATGTTGTGAGTCTATTGTGTGTTTCCGTTTGGGTGTACGTGGACGAGTTAGTGGTGTCACATGAGTGGGTATTAAAGTGTTTTGTTTTTGTAATGGACATTCTGTAATGTTACGTAATTATAATTATTATTATTATTATTAATAATAAAAATAACGTGGCAAACAGCAACAACCTCGAGCTCGTATGCGTTGAAGGGTATGCTGGAACAATAGGCAATGAAAAAGCCGATAAGTTAGCCCGACTGACCTCAAGTTTATGGTCCAGAGCTGTCCCTTCAACTGACAGTATCAATTGTAAACAACTTAACAACTCAAGACACACAAGCCCAGGATAGGTGGGACTTGATGTTGGATTGCGTCATTGCGGGAGACCATCTCGCAGCGTGGCGGGTTTCCGCACAGGCCTATCAAGGAAGAACCTGCGACTACTTGTTGGTATACTTTCTGGGCACTGTCAATTAAACAAGCACATGCACCGCATGGGCTTGACCAAATCACCACCCTGCAGAGGATGCTAATCGTAATCCAAAATACAGAATCAAGAACGTGAATGTTATTTTCCAAATAGTATCACTTTCAATTCAAGTAAGAAACTCATTTCGAATTGAAGTGGTATCTAAGCATTAATAAAATTAAGAGATAAGGATGAACAATGTAACAACAAAATATCGTAAAAAAGAAAAATTGGAGTAAGAGCAACTAATGAAGTTTAAATTGAACTAATAACAATTACTTTCAGAAGGATTAATAACAAACCAACAAACAATTAGAGCGGCTTCATTAAATATCTTAACTGATAACTCTATAAAACGATATGGAGAATTAACAAAATTGAAGTAACTTAACATAAAACAAATTTTTTTTTTTTTTGGTCACGGATCAGTGTCCTTTAACAAATAAATGCTTTTGAGAGAAACAAATTTCTGATTGAGCTACAAAAATAGAGTTAGATAAACAGCGTAGACTTTACAATTAATTACATTAAGCAACAGTGACTGGCAACCAACAGTTTTCTATTTACTTGAAAATGCTCATTACCTCAGGCAATCGTTCAGATCAACTAGCAAACTGTAGTTTGCAAACAAACCTTGAAACTTTAATGCAAAGTTTACCTTGTTCTTTCATATCAAATAAAAAAGATTTCCAATACATTTGAAATAATTAAGCTGTACGGAAATAAAAATGTAGTCAGAATTTTTTGTAAACATTTTCAGCCGCCTTTTAATACTTCTCAAACGACTTTCAGTTTCATTTTCCTTCCAAGTAAGCGTAAAGAATTAAAGTTCATTTCACATTACAGTAAAAATTAATTCAACATAATCCTATTAATAAATAAAATTTTGATCATTTATTCGACAAAATTTGACATGAAATCTGTTTAATATAAAGTTGCAAATTTTATATTGTAAAACTTTTGTTAAATTGTTTAGACAAGAATTTTAATACTTTGCTTATGATGATATGGCGGCGTATCAATATAAATTTTTTCGTGAAATTTTAATGCACTTTATAAGTATAAACAAAGCGGAACATACAAGACAAGATTAAGGATGAGGTAACTTGAACTTATTGAAACAAATTTCTTTCCCTTACTTTTTATTAGTGGAAAACGGTATGTCATAAAAAAGTGTAATTAATGAGATAATAGTAGTGATTGATTAGTTCCCAAATAATCAGTGTATCGCACAATAAATTCCAACAATATGAGAGGGGATCGATAATGTCCTTTGTATAGTTTCAAATATCCAATTTAACGTAGAAGGTGGTAAGGTCATATTCTTTCGACCGTCCATACTCTATTGCATGATAAACTATGTAAGTAGGTTTTCTAAAACAGTTTATAACACCACTGTGTATTCGTAATCAAAAATATAAACACGGTAAACAATGTCAAAGAGCGTACTCCATATTTTTTTAAGGAAGGTTACTAGTAGTGAATAATAAAAATAGAAAGAACGAATAGGAAGTTCGTTTAAATTTTATTACTAGCGGAGCTACTTTCACTATAACTAGTATAAGAACGAATTAGCATATAACAGAATATTATAGCACCTTAGCGATAGCTTTTAGTTAAAATAAGTAGGTATATATGTTACATTGTATGGTAATGCATATTATACGAATATACATTTTAGGAAAACTATAAAAATTATGTTCATTTAAAAGAAAATTTAAAAAATTTTCTAACGTACATCAAAAGTGATGGTCTGAAGAGACAAAGACGCTAACAAACGCAGCTACAACGATTTGGGATACAACTATAGTTAAGGAAGGATAGAGTGGTGGAATAATGATAAGGCCTGGTAAATGAAAAGAAAAAAATAGAACAAATACTTGACAACGAAAGGCGAAATGGAGAACGAAGAATATAAGCAGATAAGGGTGAAGGTCTAGACATAAATAAAGAAGAAAAGAAAACTATCATGGAAAAAAAGAAGTCAAACCAGGATTAACAGACTTTCACGTGGAATGTAGAGAGCTGCAAATGAAGGAAGTTAATGAACTAGCATTGGTGGAGGTCATGCTGCTAATTTACAACTCGGAACGTGCCTTACAAAACAAACTAAGTGAATAGAAAAAATGGAAAGAAAGGGCATGAAGTTGAACATGAATAAAACTAAAACAATGATCACAGCAAGACAAAGATGAAAGCTCCACATATGTGCTAAAAGAACAAAGTTAGATGAAGTAGAAAAATATAAACACTTAGAAACTGTAAGAAACCAGGAAGATTGAACCGATGTAGAAATCTTACGCAGGGATGTGAGATCTGGACAATGAAAAACAACACAATAAGTCAGGTCAATATGGTAGAAATAAGAATTTGGAGACAAATCGTTAATAAAAAGAAAAGAGGAAGAGTATGAAGACGAGTCATCAGAGGACAGCCCGATATTCCACTAATGATACAAAAGGTAGAAGGGACATAGCTGGGATGGTTTGGATATATAGTGAGGCTGAGGGTGCAAGAAGGAAGAGAAGAATATTCCGAACACTTTATGGGACGAGAACAGCAGGACGAAGAGGAAGGGAGATGAGCTCAACGTTTAAGCAAGCAAGGCAATGACGAATCGTATCACCGTGTAATAAATCCATCTTCAGGGTGAACTTTCATGTTTTAAAATTGCGCGGAAACCAGTACAGCGGGTAAATCAAAGAAACTTGGCTAACAAAGAAAGCAAAGTGTACGAAAGAACTACAAAGAAACAAAAGACTTCGACGGTAAAATAATGTTTAGAGGAGACTGAAGAGACATTATGGGGTATGCGACAAAATCCAAAATATTGGGAATGTTGCCAAAAAACTTTATATACAGAAAATTCCGATAACTTGATTCCATTGAAATGACATGACAGAGTGCAAAATAAGTCATCCTGACAGAGGATAGTCACCTGCATGTTCTATGTGTACTGGAATCAACCCCGTGGAACATTTTCTAACGGCAGATTGAACCTCGCAGATGACCTTGCGTCAACTTGTAGACGGGATACGCAGTACAAAAGACAATATGCAAGTGTAACCAAAGGATATCAAGATCGCCCTGGGAAAAATGGAAGCAGCTCCCTTGTACTATGAAAGGAAAACATCGAAAACTAGACATTAATATCCTCGGGAAAAATATTGAGCGCAAACCGAACATCAAATATATGTACTTATAGTCATAGACGGTGTACACGAAAAGTCAACAAAATTGGTACAGCACTCACCCGAACGAAAACACACTAACGCCGTTACTCATCACTGCACAACAATATGGAAAGGTACCAAAATATAATCAGTATAAGGAATTAATGAAAAATCTTGAGCTACAGAACAATATCGACTACATCAATGCTGGCTACAGCCGCGATGCCGCCAATAAAACACATGCTTACAGACTGCCGACTGGTAAAATCAATGGGAGCAAGACGAAAGTGTTCATCAAAAACGTAAGAAACTGAGTCAAAGAGTATGTGGGAGAGGGCCGGAGACACCTTGGAAGCCATCTAGCAACTATAAAAAACAGAACCTGTACTGCTACTACTGTAGGCACACATTATTCATATGATAGGGGGAAGAAAGGCAATTGGCCGAAGCGATATGCAGAAAGCGCATCACAACTGATGTGGACTTACTACTACTGGAAGGAAATATTAAGCATGAGTATGAATATAATGCAAAAGTAAACAAATAGTGGTGAGAACAATTAACGCTAGACCAACGTGCCATGTACGTCATAGACCAGCAGAAGTAATGCTGCTCGTGGTCCCGCTAATGTAATCATAGGCCAAAAGCTAGAAAGAAGTTTTGGTGAGTTGACTAACCCAACACTACCCCGCCGAAGAGAGAGAAACAAGGAAACTATCATTAAACAAAACATCCTTAGTGATTTGGTGATGTATCTCCTTGGTGCGGAGCCTTCAATAGGAGTGTGGGTGTACCGGTTCAATAAAACACACGTACTTTGTAATGCCGACGTTTCGGCTGGTAGAGTCCAGCCTTTTTCGAGGCAGCTTTATTGAGTAACAGAACTTAATTAGTTATGTCAGGTGTTGAGTTATATTTATAGGTGAGTTAGTGTTAACAATATAATTAATTGCAATCTTACAGTCAACTTTAAATCGTTAGTTCAGTTCAGTTATTGAACCGGTACACGGTACACCCACACTCCTAGGCTCCGCACCAAGGAGGTGCAGAGTGTTTTTGCTCTTGTTGTGGTATTCTGTGTGTTTCCAATTTTATCCTTCATATTCACAGTTATTACTTATATTTCATATACAGTGCGTCCCCGGAGAGGTGAAACGACTCTTGTGAAAGATAAAAAATTTTCGATGTAAAATTTCATTGTTTGGGGTTCAGCCCTGCTTAGTTAAAGACTAATTTCTGGCATAATTTTAGTTTTCTAAAATCATGTATGCCTTGGATCTTTTCAAAAATCTGATTTTTGGTTCTAGTATACTACTTTGTTAGTGAAGATGTAACAAAATTTGATTAACAAAAGTTGTTTAGAATCATGAAAGAGTCCTACTTCTAGAATTTCAAGCACCTAGGCCAACGTTGATGTTTTGGCAATTTACAATAATTTATGTCCATTAAGTTGGACCCCCCACCAACAGAAAAAAAATTCCGACTACATAAAAAAATTAGTGCTAATTATGTGCTAATTTGTTACCGTATTCAAAATTTTGTTGCTCAAGAAAAACGGCAGTAAATAAGAAATGAAGTGGGTGGGGCCAGTTTAACGTAAAGCTGGACCCCCCCAAAAAAAAAAGCTTATTGCGTACAAGAAAACGAATGAATGTCAGGTGGGAATTTGTTGCTAATTTGTTGCTGTAAAATAGCAATAACTAATTTGCAAAAAAAGTTATGTAGGTATCTTTTAAGGTGGATTTATAAACTTGACGTTGCAGTTGCAGTTCGCCGTTGCAGTTACCGTTCAAAGTTAAAAGTTGGTTAACTACGAACGTCCTGCACGAAATGCCAAGTGCAACGCCAACGTCGTTTATAAATGGCAACAGTCTTTTTCGTATACTTTAACTTTGAACGGTAACTGCAACGGCGAACTGCAATGGCAACGTCAAGTTTATAAATCCACCTTTACAAATGAAAACGATTAATTGTAAAAGACAAACACCATACATGATTTGAGTTTCACTAAAAAAGAATAGCGATAGAAAATTAGTTATTAAAACATCAATCAGTTTAACAAAATCTAAATTAAAATTATTAGGCATACCTACCCTGTACCCACTTCGCTAAAATAACCACGATGCGTTTGTCGCCCCCACGCGACGCAAGTAAGTCACATTGCCTTTATTTATTTGCATTTACAACTTCTTGCTAAAATAGTTATTACGTAAAATTGTTCTTCGCACTATACTTAACGATAATTTATACATAATTAAATTTGTTGCTAATTATAAACAATAAAAAACGACGGAACATCGATGTGCTCTAATATGACACATTTATTTGTTTTAATTTGCATAAACAATTTGTTGCTCAAATAGTTACTACGTAAAATTGTTCTTCGCACTATACTTAACGATAATTTATACATAATGGAATTTGTTGCTAATTATAAACAATGAAAACCGACGGAACATCGATGTGCTCTCTCATACGGGACTTTTCGTTGTTTTAATTTGCATAAACAATTTGTTGCTCAACTAGTTAATACGTAAAATTGTTCTTCGCACTATACTTAACGATAATTTATACATAATGAAATTTTTTGCTAATTATAAACAATAAAAACGACGGAACATCGATGTGCTCTCATACGGGACTTTTCGTTGTTTTAATTTGCATAAACAATTTGTTGCTCAACTAGTTACTACGTAAAATTGTTCCTCGCACTATACTTAACGATAATTTATACATAATGAATTTGTTGCTAATTATAAACAATAAAAAACGACGGAGAATCGATGTGCTCTCATATGATACATTTATCTGTTTTAATTTGCATAAACAATTTGTTGCTCAAATAGTTACTACGTAAATTGTTCTTCGCACTACTAAGATAATTTATACATAATGAAATTTGTTGCTAATTATAAACAATAAAAAACGACGGAGAATCGAAGTGCTCTCATAGGAGACTTTTATTTGTTTTAATTTGCATAAACAATTTGTTGCTCAAATAGTTACTATGTAAAATTGTTCTTCGCACTATACTTAACGATAATTTATACATAATGGAATTTGTTGCTAATTATAAACAATAAAAAACGACGGAGAATCGATGTGCTCTCATACAGAACTTTCCGTTATTTTAATTTACTTAATCAATTGGTTGTTATTTATTACATTATGTATAAATTATCGTTAAGTATAGTGCGAGGAACAATATTACGTAGTAACTAGTTGAGCAACAAATTGTTTATGCAAATTAAAAGAGATAAATGTGTCATATAAGAGCACATCGATTCTCCGTCGTTTTTTATTGTTTATAATTAGCAACAAATTTTATTATGTATAAATTATCGTTAAGTATAGTGCGAAGAACAATTTTACGTAGTAACTATTTGAGCAACAAATTGTTTATGCAAATAAAACAGATAAATGTGTCATATTAGAGCACATCGATGTTCTGCCGTTTTTTATTGCTTATAATTAGCAACAAATTTCATTATGTATAAATTATCGTTAAGTATAGTGCGAGGAACAATATTACGTAGTAACTAGTTGAGCAACAAATTGTTTATGCAAATTAAAAGAGATAAATGTGTCATATAAGAGCACATCGATTCTCCGTCGTTTTTTATTGTTTATAATTAGCAACAAATTTTATTATGTATAAATTATCGTTAAGTATAGTGCGAGGAACAATATTACGTAGTAACTAGTTGAGCAACAAATTGTTTATGCAAATTAAAAGAGATAAATGTGTCATATAAGAGCACATCGATTCTCCGTCGTTTTTTATTGTTTATAATTAGCAACAAATTTTATTATGTATAAATTATCGTTAAGTATAGTGCGAGGAACAATATTACGTAGTAACTAGTTGAGCAACAAATTGTTTATGCAAATTAAAAGAGATAAATGTGTCATATAAGAGCACATCGATTCTCCGTCGTTTTTTATTGTTTATAATTAGCAACAAATTTTATTATGTATAAATTATCGTTAAGTATAGTGCGAAGAACAATTTTACGTAGTAACTATTTGAGCAACAAATTGTTTATGCAAATTAAAACAGATAAATGTGTCATATTAGAGCACATCGATGTTCCGCCGTTTTTTATTGCTTATAATTAGCAACAAATTTCATTATGTATAAATTATCGTTAAGTATAGTGCGAAGAACAATTTTACGTAGTAACTATTTGAGCAACAAATTGTTTATGCAAATTAAAACAGATAAATGTGTCATATAAGAGCACATCGATTCTCCGTCGTTTTTTATTGTTTATAATTAGCAACAAATTTTATTATGTATAAATTATCGTTAAGTATAGTGCGAGGAACAATATTACGTAGTAACTAGTTGAGCAACAAATTGTTTATGCAAATTAAAAGAGATAAATGTGTCATATAAGAGCACATCGATTCTCCGTCGTTTTTTATTGTTTATAATTAGCAACAAATTTTATTATGTATAAATTATCGTTAAGTATAGTGCGAAGAACAATTTTACGTAGTAACTATTTGAGCAACAAATTGTTTATGCAAATTAAAACAGATAAATGTGTCATATTAGAGCACATCGATGTTCCGCCGTTTTTTATTGCTTATAATTAGCAACAAATTTCATTATGTATAAATTATCGTTAAGTATAGTGCGAAGAACAATTTTACGTAGTAACTATTTGAGCAACAAATTTTTTATGCAAATTAAAACAAGGAAAAGTCCCGCGTGAGGGCGTATCGATTTTGCTTCATTTTCTTAGTAACAAACGCGTTAATCTGTAAATTATTGTTAATTGTAATGTGATGATCAATTTTACGTAATAACTATTTTAGTAAGAAGTTGTAGATGCAAATAAATAAAGGCAATGTGACTTACTTGCGTCGCGAGGGGGCGGCAAACGCATCGTGGTTATTTTAGCGAAGTGGGTACAGGGTAGGTATGCCTAATAATTTTAATTTAGATTTTGTTAAACTGATTGATGTTTTAATAACTAATTTTCTATCGCTATCCTTTTTTAGTGAAACTCTAATCATTGTATGGTGTTTGTCTTTTACAATTAATCGTTTTCATTTGTAAAAGGATACCTACATAACTTTTTTTGCAAAATTAGGTATTGCTATTTTACAGCAACAAATTAGCAACAAATTCCCACCTGAAATTCATTCGTTTTCTTGTACGCAATAAGCTTTTTTTTTGGGGGGGGGGGGGTCCAGCTTTACGTTAAACTGGCCCCACCCACTTCATTTTTTTCGTTTTTCTTGAGCAACAAAATTTTGAATACGGTAACAAATTAGCACATAATTAGCACTAATTTTTTTAAGTAGTCGGAATTTTTTTTCTGTTGGTGGGGGGTCCATCTTAATGGACATCAATAATTTTTATCTGATAGTTTAATATTGTTTATCCCCGGATAGGTGATATGACTCTTGTACTCTAAATAAACAAAATAAATAAAAGAATTTCTTTAACACAGTTTATTACTATGAATATTACAAGATAACACTTAAATTATTGCCAAAATGCCAAAAAATCAACGTTGGTCTAGGTGCTTGAAATTCTAGAAGTAGGATTCTTTCATGATTCTAAACAACTTTTGTTAATCAAATTTTGTTATATCTTCACTAACAAAGGTAGTTTACTAGAACCAAAAATCAGATTTTTGAAAAGATCCAAGGCATACATGATTTTAGAAAACTCAAATTATGCCAGAAATTAGTCTTTAACTAAGCAGGGCTGAACCCGAAACAATGAAATTTTATATCGAAAATTTTTTATCTTTCACAAGAGTCGTTTCACCTATCCGGGGACACACTGTAATTACAGGACTTTAGATATCCATCGTAATATTGCGTTAATTAGGTTTAAAGCTACAACAGGTATTTGAAATTATTATGACTTATAATCTGCACATTCGAATATATGACTCCTAAAATGTTTATTTCATAAAGCGCTCATTTTATGAACAATTCGAAGGGAATCAAAAATGTAGAATGCGCCGATAAATACGACAAAGTAAATGGAGGTAGCAGCGCTATTTAAAAAGGTGAAAGGTGTTATTGCCCTTTGATGTAGCAAAAGTTTGATGCTTGGAACTTTATATCGATCGTGTAACGTAAATCTGAATTTTTTTAACAGAGAAACGATCAGTTAATAAGTGACGTTAACTTGGCATCATTTATCTATGTACCTAATACAATAAAGTGTAATGATGCACATGCTAAAAAAGCAATTGCGTTATCCGAAGTTCAGTTGATTCTGATAATAGCAAAGCTTTAGATGTATAAAATAAATTACAGTTCAGTAATTTTATCTAGGTGTACGTTGAGGAGCTCCATAAATAATTACATTATAATCGTAATAAGCAATTATTATAAAAATATAACTAGTACATAAGCATTGTGTATCATTTTACACGCACCAAAACCCACATTCTTCATTTTGCAGATGGCGTAGCTGTAGTAATAATCCACACCGTACTATGTGTGAACTCATAATAGAAGTAAAAAACGAAACAAGAGAGTGACAAGTGGAGAGACGGACGAGAATACGCCACAACCTGATGCCCGGGTAGAGGAGATACCGAATTTAGATGAAAATACTGAGACAAGAAAACAAGGGGAGCCAGGGATGAGCGACTATACAGAGAGGGACTGGGTGATCCTCACGAGGGAAAAGAGAACCAAACAATAAACAGAAAGCGCGGGCAATAGCAATAAAAAGAGAAAAACGGAGGAATAAATGGTTACAAAACTAGAAGTATCTTCTCCTGAAGTCGGACAACAAGCGCATGAACAAAGGAATACGGAAACAGGGGAGGGAACGTTATCCTCAGATCACCGAAACATGATCAACGTGTTCAACAACTACACCTGGAACTCAAAACTGCAGCGAATACACCTATAAACCTATAAATATGTTACCTACCTTAGAAAAAGTTTTGGAGCTTCTTGCCAAAGAACAACTAGAATAGCATTTAGAAGAAAATATAATTAATAACATGCAAGCGGGTTTTAGAAAAAATCATTCGTGCGAAACTGCTCTACATCTAGTTCTGACCAATTGGAAGAACGATATTGAAACCGGACAAAATGTTGCTACGGTACTGTTTGACTTTCACCGGAAATGCGTTGAAGTGGTTCCAGGATTACCCAACTGATAGGCGCCAGATAACGATTTATGAGGGAGAAAAATCTACATCTACAGAGGTTTTATTAGGTTGAGATGCCTCAAGGAACAATTTTAGGCCATTTGTTATTTAGCATTTACATAAATTCAGTTAAACACGCTAGAGTGGCTAGAGTAAACTTGTTGCCGATGATACCTTAATGACCGATATCGACATTAATAGTGCGGTGAAAAATATTAATAGTGATTTAGACAATATTTCAAATTGGTTAAAATTTAATAAACTCAAGCTTACCACTTAAAAACAAAAGCACTAATTTTAAGTAATAATAGTTCAATGACCGACTGCAGGGTTAGAATCGACACGTTGAAATTGAGTACTCGATTGAATCAAAATATTTGGGAATCTTTCAAAAGTCACATTAATTACATATATTACATTACATTACATTACATACGCAAAGTAGCTCAAAAAATAGGTTTCCTTGGAAGAATAAGTTCTAAATTGAGTGTTTGGTGCCGAATTCTGGTGTATAAAACTATCATTGCACCTCATTTTGATTATTGTGCGACCATCACTTGTGCTTTATTCTGTGATATTATGTATTTTTATCTTCCGAAGGCGACTTTCAAAGATTGCATAAATTTAATTTTTATTTAATTTAATCCTAATTTAGCATTTAGTTATTACTATTATCAGTTAGGCAAATTGGCCTGTTATTGGATGTAGATCTGTTGGCCAATAAATACATATTATTATTATTATTATTATTATTATTATTATTGCAAAAGTTGCAAAATAAAGCAATGAGAATCATATTACGGTGCAGTAAAATGACACGAATATCGGCAATGCTAAATGCATTGCAGTGGCTATAAGTGTTAAGCAACGAGTTTATTTTAAAACGTTGGTATTTATATACTAATTAATAATAGCTTACCTAAATACATGCAAAAATTTATTGTTTTTAATAAGGATATACATCAATATAACACTAGAGATTTAAATAGTTTTAGACTACCCTTAGTTAAGAAAACTTTCTCACAGAGCAATTTATATTAATTATCAACGTTTAAAATTTATAATGAACTGCCTGAGGAAATTAAGAGAGGCCAGGTCATTAATGACTTTTAAGAAAGTATGCTTAGCGCACGTGATAGAAAATATTATATGATTATATAATACAAACATCTTATTAGATGATTAATAAACTTACTTACACGATGAACCGGACGATATAGGACGGATACTCTGAAGAAAGCCAAAACTGAAGCTGGAAAAGGAGACTACCAAAAGGTAGCGATACGAAAGACATCGGTCATACCGTACGATGGAGTCGAAGAACCAGACCTACATTACCAAAAGGTGCCTAGGAAACTATTGGATATTATGAAAAAACAACTAAAGGGTGTAAAATTACACAAAATAATGGATATCCGCATCCTGGACATTGGGAGCCACGATTAAGCTGAGCAGAATGTAAAAAATTACTCATGGAAGGAATATTCAAGCTGGGCAGAATCAAACAACGTCTTTAAAATAATAACCGTGTAGCTGATTCCGTAATAATAAATAATAATAATCTACGTTGGTGCACTCTTCGAAATGATAAGTGTGCTGCTTTCTCCAAGTTCGGAGACCTTCTTAAGGAGTTGTTGAGTGGAATGGTTAATGAGACTTCAAGTACTTCATTAGACTTTGCCGACGTTCGACTGGTAAGGGTCCAGTCTTTTTTAAGGTTCTTTATTGAACATGTAAATGTAATTAGTACATATAGGTAACAGGTTAAGAATTACTACATTGCCAAATCCTTTAAATAATAATGTTATAGAACACTTACTTGAAGAATTAATAGCTGAAAACTGACTCATTCGATCCGGTTACAGAAGTATTACAGAAGTAATCGGATCGAATGAGTAAATAAAAACTTGTCAGTTTTTGAGCTACTAATTCTTCAAGTAATTAATAATAATAATAATAATTAATAATTAGTTTTCTATAAAAATAGGTTGCATTAAGTACGTCCTCTATCATCACTTCTGATCAAATCAATAATAAATTGTACAAAGCTCCAATAACTGAAAAACCTTAATTAATTGATCGCATTCCATTGCAGCAATTTTGATACGTCATTGTAAATCAACTTCAACGTAGAACGATTTGACGTCAAAACATGAACGCAACTATTTTCTGCTCGAGTTACTAAATTTTGTTAGCATAGGTACTTGAAAAAGTATGTCGAGTATGATTTTTAAACAATTCTTCTCAAGCACAAATTTCTACATGAAATAATATATTACATACCACACTTCATCGAAACACGACATTTCTGAATGTATTAAAGTAATTTTTTCTCTGCAATTATGACAGATTTATCAGTTATCTTTAATACAAGTACCTAAGTGATATTTTTAAACCAACATCAAAGACGAATGGATAACAAAATAAATTGGCAATAAAGCAATAAAGAAAATATTATATTATGTGGAAAGTGGAAACACATTATAAAAGAATTAAGTTTGTCTATTTAAGAAAATGTATAGTTTATGTTAGATTTTGAGCATAATCGGAAAGTTCCATATTAATAGTTATCCATATACACTGTGTCCCAATTTCGATGCTCACCATTGGTATCTCAGTTATTAGAAGACATAGGGCAACGGTTAAATGGGGAAAGTTTTACAGAATTTAATACTCACGACAAATATCATTTCAAATTTGACCTAACTTTTTTAATTTTTAAAATATTTTGAAAAAACCAAAATTTGCCGATTTTAATTTTCCTCAATTAACTCTTTAACCGTTGAGTGAAATCTGACCTCTTTTCAAGTTTTACATTATTTAGACACTTTTTTAAGACAAATTATTTGATATAAACAGAAGCCCCCGAGTGTCATTTGTTTTTAAGTTATTAGTGCTATCTTTTGTTTTTCATATGGCGGCCATATTGGATTTTTGGTTGGTTAGATAGTCTTTAAAAAGAGCTTTTCAACGATGTATAAGATGCCTGAAAAATATTTAGTTATAGTTTGTCCCACGAGAGCTCGGGTGTGACTCATTAGTTATTGCTGTGTGAATTAATGCAAATTATTAGTTTGTCTTTGTCATACTTACAAAAAGTACCAAAAAGGCGGCTAAACAATTCTCTATCATCACAAATACAACGCTCGATAAAAGTAATACTTTGGTTGATTGTTAGATGTGTTACTAATATGTAATTCCGACTTTTCATAACAATCAAATGAACAAGAGGGATCCAATTTCTTCCGATCTTCATAAAATGTTTTAAGAACAACCCGTATATCAGCATAACATTGAGATGTGGCAACTACTTAATTCGCTATTAAAAATGGTATATATGTAACAGCATCGTTTTTTCAATTAACATTTGTAATATTTTAATCGGTATAATTTGGTCATTAATAAACAATTTGGCTTAAAATTTATTCGGGTAATGGTAATTTACCTAAACTCATTGTATAAATTGCTAATTGAAAATTTATTGAATATTGACTTCCTTTTTTGAAAATGTGCCCCTATTTATAATTTTGTATGTATATTATAATTTTTCTTATCATTGAAACCTAGTATATATCAACCCTAAAATTTATTGTTGGTTGTAAATTACAGAGATAATACAGAACAGCTACGAATTTCGTATAGTAGTCAGAGCAGCAAATAATCTGTTTGCAAATCAGGCAACTTGCCAAACCACCATCCAAAAATAACCAAACAGATGAGGGTGAAAATGATATTTTATCTAACCTATTAATAAGGGCAATTTAAACATCTTTAAATAAAATTTCATGATATCCCCTCATTGAGTTTTTAAGTTATAAAGTTTAGTTATGTACCGCCGATTCCTTACGAAGCACAATCTTTATTCACGTTATAACAAAATCTGTGTATAAAAGTTCCTTTAAACTGCGAGATTATTGTCGATAATTTCTAAAGAAATTTTCGTGAATAATGTTATTGCTATGTATACAGGTAATAAGATTACATGAAATTTTTTCATATGCCTTATAAGGCTGTAGTGAGAGATTAGGGTAGCATTCCTCCCTTTTCTCCAAAGTCAATATATGTTAATTGCAAAATATAAAGCGGGTAATATCTAATTTATTTTGTAGACGTGAAATTGTTTTTCGGGTAGCTTACTCATTAAATATTGAAATTAATGCTTAAGAAAGTGTTATTTATTACTAACTCAAAAATACACAAAACTGAAAATGAAGTCCTAGTCTTCTTGTTCCCCAAAACTTCTACCGTTTTTAGATATACATACTTAAATATTGATAAATGTGCTGGTAGTTTACGAAATGCATGCGATGAAACAAGGATGACGTGTGGATTAATAATACTAATAATATCCAAAACGAAACAGTTTTAAGGCTTCAGAACTACAGATTCCGACACTTACAGAATAATTAAGTTCAATTACGATCTGAATTGTATTAAATCATTAAATATGCATGTGGTATAATTTACTTATTACTAATCAAATCATGCACAATTTGTTCATACATTTGAAGCTTTTAAATTCTATCGCATCAGTAAATTAGTATAGTGTCAGTACTAATTGGCATTCTCACCAATTTCATTTTCACTTGGTCGACAATTTCGCAACGTTGACACTATGTAGTTTTAAACTTTTTTCCAACTTCTAAACGAGTTAATTTTGTTATCTATCACCACTACATCAAACAGCCACATTTAGCGTTGCTGGAAAGTGCCACATGTAATTGTCACAAAAAAAACATAAAATTACTATACGGCGTTAATGAATAAAACAAGTTCACATAATGTGAATAAGGAATTTGCGTGGAATATTAAGTCAAAATAAAGTTTTTCTTTTTCGTCAATGTACAAATACATAAAAAGCGGTATTGGTTTATTTAAAAAAATTAGTAACCTTTTATAAACTAAAAGATTGCTTATTATCATAATTTTGTCGCTTAAATAAAGCGAGGTTGAATGAGATGAACGGCACACATAATAAACCACTGCAGATTAATGCACTTCAAAAATGGTTGTAAATATGTTCTGATATTTCCAAAAAACGTATAGATCTTTGGCTTCTATGTTATTCGGGAGATTTAATGTTGGTTTTGCATATTCGAACTCTCTCTGGTTTTTAGAAAACGATAGGCCTTCACACAAATGAACGAAATGATCACCACCTGATTGTCTACCATCGCATATAAGCAACTATTATCAATATCACCAACGTTTTCTTCAGTAACGGCTGCAGTAAGATGACTTACGCTTGTTTAATATACAAAGGCCAACTTGACCTTTTTACTCTCAGTAGCTTCAGTTTACCCTTGCTTTCAATTTGTTTAGCAAAATAGGATAATCAAATTTTCCAACTTGCTCCATTATTATGAATTCAAATTAAAGTTAACATTAAGTTAATAATCATTATGTGCAGTGGATATTGGTACTTGTATATCACTAAGCTACACCTCAGTGGTTCGGTTTCAAATCAAGAGTGGCTAGGTAAAATCAAACCAATAAATGATTCGAATATCGATGAAATTTATCCTTTGATTAATTAAATAATTGAAGGCGATGAAAGCAAATTATTATTATTGCTACAAGTGTATCAATTGCCTCTTGAATAGGTTTACCGTTATGGCGTACGTGGTGTTCCATTTCTAACGTGCCAGTTGATAAAACGTATGGTTTATTAAATTGCCATGATACTATAACTAGTATCATGTTAAATTGCTAACTATACAATTCTTCAAGGATCCCCTATTGGGATAGCCACACAACGACACGTTGAACAAAACCCAGATGGTAGCTTGGTTCAAATTACTACCAGTTCATTTTGAAGCCAACAAACCTCTGCACACCTTCTATGGACTATTTTTAACATGATATACCGATACACCCACTACAAATATTCGAATTGATATGCTTGTAGTGTCAGTAATAACTTTTTGATGAGCCAACTTTTAGTAACTGGAAGCTTTGATTTTGTGCTTAACGTTATTTGATTATCATTGTTAAGCTTATAAACATACCTGGGTTTCAGTATTAAAACATTTTTATAAACAAAATGTGACAAAAAAAGTATGGCTTTTAAACAGAGTAAAAGAAAAAAAGTCATCCAGAAAAGTTAAAGCCAACGGAAGTACAGATTTGCCAAGTTTTCTTGTTTGTTCCTGTCAAGTTGTTTCAATGGAAATAAGCGTTTTTGTAAAATTTAGTAACGTTTTCAGAAACAATTCTGAGAAAATGAAGACAAGTGCAGATAGGTAGATAGTAAAAACAAAAACCAGTTTTTTATAAGATGACACTACGAGGAGGACCGTAAAAAAATGATATTTTAAGGTCTTTAGTCCCTCCAGTGAAACCATTCCGTAAACCTTCCTGGGAAAATCTCCCCAACAAATGAAATGGCCCTTGATCTAGTAGAAGGTTTTTTAATTAAAATTACAGTTAATTCACGAATATGTATTTCTATGTGGTTCAAGCAATACGTTGTTTTTTTTATATTTTGTTTAAGTATATGAAAGTATATTTTGAACATGAATAAAAATGGTCAAAACTGTTGCTTTATTGTAAGCGCATATTCACACTAAATTAATCATCTTCAACAATGACAGAACATGTAATAGCGCTCACATTATTTTGCCAATGTTTTGTTTATAAAATTATACTGGCAAAATAGGACACACGGCATTTAAACATAAGTAGAATAAGTTTAAATAGATTTCTAAGATTTCTAAAAGTTGACCAATTTTAATGCAGTGTACAAAATTGCATGTAGGTACCATCAGTAATTTAAATAAAGGAAGCTATTTAGTTTAAAACTGAATTTTTTCAATAAGTACATTTAAGAAGACAGAATTTTGTGTTTGCACGACAGTATATATCTCATTCTAAAATTTCACCCCCTATGTTCATAATCTTAAGAATCAACAAAAAAACGTTTCTGATTGGAAGAGTCTTCCATTTGAACACCGTTAGTTCTAAATGAGGCAGACCAAAATGGGATTTATTTCAATTTTTCCTCAAAACGTGAATTGTATTTTCTAAAATTAAAACGCTTAACGTCAACGTGCCTGGATTTTTAAATTCACTTTTGGAGTGATAATTGATAAATGTTTTGGTGTAATATTTCGATTTAACGAAAATATTTAAGTACAAGATGAATTGAAACAAATTTGAAGTTTGGTATCATTTAAAAGGTTAGTTTTAAAGCTATCTAAAATGTATACTTACATTTCAAAAAATTAACAAAAACTACGTTTTGCTCTAAGTTCGATTTTATAAACTAAAGCTAATAACTTTATTTGTGTGAAAAAATTTGTAGAGTGGGTTATGAAATAACAAGTAATAATTATCAAACAAGGGACATTTTTAACCGAAAAGTCGCAGGGGCCGCCGCTGAAGTTTCGATCCCATACCTCCCAGTACTCCTCGAGTGTACGGTCGCCCATGAAATGAACAACAGAATACTATACTATACACTGTGTCCAAGATAAGGAGGGCCACTATGGGGATTTCGGAAACGGTAAGAGATAGAGTTTCGGTTAAATGGGAGAAAAGTTGGGCAATTTTGAGTTTAGTACAATGAAATTTTTAAACTTACGAAATTCCGAACCGTTCCGAAGTTATGCGACAAAAAGCGAATTTTCAGGATTTCGTTTTTGACAAATTGTTACTTTGTCGTTGATGTTAACTGAAAAGTAAAAGGACCTTCTACAGGTACTTTTTAACGTTCTTTAACATGGCATACAGCAAATTGGAATCCGACGTTTCGTTTTCGAGTAACCATCATCAACTTTATTTTTTTAAATACGGTCCTGATTTTTTTATGCATAATATTAGAAGAGCTTTTTATTCTGCATTCAAGCATGTATCACACTTTATGGTTTAATTGCGATTTTATACTTATTTTACTATTGTACTTAAATTTACTAGATTCTACTTTGGAAGATGCTCTTGATATTTTACCCTAAGCCGTAGTACGCAATTGTTGGTTTCAGCAGCATGGTGCACTTGCGCACAATTCACGGGTGGTTAAGGATGACCTTTCAAATAGGTTTGCCGAAAGAGTTTTAAGCGCCAATTCTGAAACGCCCTGGCCAACTCGTTCTTCCGAAATAACCCCGCTGGATTTTTTTCTTTGGGGGTACGTAAGAAATTATGTTTACAAAGATACCTTTGGAATAGAAGAAGAACTCCGAAAGCTTGTACTTAACCGATTCCAAACTGTAACACCTACAATGTTAAAGAATGCTTTGGAATCTACAGTTAGAAGATGCTATTGACGATTGGAGAACTAAGGAGGGCTTTGCGAGCATTTATTATAATTTTTTTCTAATTATTGGTATGTGTCATGTTTAAATTTTCGTTTCATAAAATGTTTTCTGTTCATTTATGACGTGTTAGTTGATTGTTTGTAATTATGTACACTTGGTTATAAAATTTGTGTTCAAAATTGAAAATTCTGTGTCATTTCATTAATTTGATGAGGAAAGCACAGTTAGCAAAAGTCCATTTATAAATAAAATTCAGTTTGAATGTTATTGAGGAAGGATACAGGTTCGTACTTAGGATTTTTTCCGCTAATCGTAAAGTAAGTATAAAATCGCAATAAAACCATAAAGTGTGATACATGCTTGAATGCAGAATAAAAAGCTCTTCTAATATTATGCATAAAAAAATCAGGACCGTATTTAAAAAAATGAAGTTGATGATGGTTACTCGAAAACGAAACGTCGGATTCCAATTTGCTGTATGCCATGTTAAAGAACGTTAAAAAGTACCTGTAGAAGGTCCTTTTACTTTTCAGTTAACATCAACGACAAAGTAACAATTTGTCAAAAACGAAATCCTGAAAATTCGCTTTTTGTCGCATAACTTCGGAACGGTTCGGAATTTCGTAAGTTTAAAAATTTCATTGTACTAAACTCAAAATTGCCCAACTTTTCTCCCATTTAACCGAAACTCTATCTCTTACCGTTTCCGAAATCCCCATAGTGGCCCTCCTTATCTTGGACACAGTGTATTCCTCCTTAAATGGCTCTTCTCGGATTAAACGCCCCTAAAAGTAAGATATGGTAAAACGTATATGGTAACCTTGTCTTGCTTCTTACGCATACGTACCATTCATTCATCCCGCTGTCAATGTATAAGATCAAGGCAGGATAGCGAAGGTGTTACTTATATTCTGTCTTTATCTTATACATTGAAAAACACATTTCGCGTGCTCCGTCGTGAAGTCTGAAGGCGTATAGTGGGATGAATGAATGGTACTACGTATGCGTAAGAAGCAAGACAAGGTTACCATATACGTTTTACCTGTCTTACTTTTAGGGGCGTCTAATCCGAGAAGAGACATTTAAGAACGAATATAGTATAAGTATAACACAAAACTTAACCAAGATGCAAGATGTGCAAATGAAGTTCTTAAAGGCGTCATTACGTGTGATATGACAAGAAGACGTTACATAACGAGTCCAAGATACAAAAGAGACTAGACGTAAACTGTCGTAGAATCGATAGAACAACAACTCAGATGGTTAGGACACCCCAAAAGGAAAATCTAAATATAATCTAGACAGTGCAGTGGGGAAAGTGGTGAGATTCATTGTGGGAATTATTTTATAAAAATCCATAAAATGAAGACCAGCTATCTACATATACGAAAATTTGCGGGAATAAGCACAGTTATTAGGTTTTTGTAGAATATACATACAGTATCATGTAGATACGATCACGTCCAACGATTTATTTATTAACGTGAACAACACTTGAACAAAATTAACGTTAGTTGAGTTGGTTTTAATTTAAACATCCTATAATAATTATGCAATAAACCCCCCTTAAGTTTCAAAAGCTAATGTGTATTTACTCACGAAAGCAATGCTTCATTAAAAAATTGAAATGGAAATTTTTGAATGTTAAAATGTTTATTTAAAATTCATTTGTGTAGACTGTTGACGTAATTTTGTAGGATTACATGAGCGATAATCCCGAATTGTTACCGGCATACAAAGAGCGTATATTACTGTTCTGATAAGAATGAATTTATGCAAGTTTAGAGGGGAAAATGCAGACGTGGCGACCTTTTATCGTCATTAACTTGAGAGTATTAACCTTTATGCCAATAATGAAAATTATTCAGGAAAATGCATTTTGCAACACCAAGAAGTGGAAAAGTATGCAGAAGGTGGGTAATCGATTGGATGTTTCCCTTTGCGCAAACTTTATTCATGCTTTAGATTCTTGTGGACGAAGTCCTATTTTTTGTTTAAATAGCACTCGTCCTGAATGAATACGACATCAATCGATAGTCTTTATGATGAAAACTTTCGCACTATCTTTTCTATTTTCAGATGCTTTACTACACTTCTTCACTTTACGACATAGTCTACATTAAACTTCGACTGTCGTTTGAAGAAATAAAGTCGTGTAAATAATAGTAAATACTAAAACACGCTTTCGTAGGTAAAGCTCTTGGTAAAACTTTGCTAAGTAGCTATGTAGGCTGCATTCTCAAATTCCACTTTATGTGCCTTTAGTCAAACTTTTATTTTCTTCAAAATTAGAAAGCTAGTATTATTGCTAATGCAAACAACGTTCCATTTATATAGTTTTTACTGGGCGTAAATGACGCACGAAATTAATGTACCAACATTTATTTATTATAATGTAGTGGAAAAATAAAAAACAAACATTATTCGAACATAATATCGTTTATGTGTACGGGATTATTCCAGCGATTTTGTGCTATATTGTATACAGGGCGGCACATTTTACATGTCACTAACAATGAAACTCATTAATTGAAAACAATATAATCCCCAAAACTTATGGAAGAGAAATGGAAAGCTTTCGATTAAAATAAGAATACTTATGTTGTAATGTAATTACGTCCCATCATGTTATGTGTATTTTCATTATGATTCAAGATTTTGAAATGTGTATTTCAACTAAGCACGTCGTTTACTAAAATCAGAAAATTGATTGTCTTTGTTCACAAAATGATTTTATCATGTGTGTCAACAAAGGGTCTTTACAGTAGGGTATGTACTAAAAAATTGAATATATACCTAGTACACAATAACCTTTTGCAAAGAAGCTTAAGATTACCAATGCGAATTAGAAAAATATAATCCAAAATTGGTCCTCGTCGACGGACAGATGCGTACGAAAGCAATAGCACGTATTTCAAGTCTTAAAAATTACGTTAAAAGTTCAATTCCAAAAATGACAACAGAGAAGTTTTGGAAACAAAAACTGCAATTTTATGAACCCTTTGGGGAGACAAAGAAATAAAGTGGGTTATCAAAAAGATTCCCAACCATTTAAGCCATCAAACAGTTGTTAAAGCAACTCTTTAAGAAATAAGTGGTGGGACAGAATCCTTTTGAAACACAAAAATGTAATGGCCCTACGGCACACGTTCGAGGTACAGACTATCGACTACAAAATTTTAGCTCTGTAGGATAATGTCTCTAGGTTCAAAACCGCATAAGTCGGTCCAGACGTACAGACGGACGGAAAAACGCAAACAATAGCATATTTTATTTTAATCAGTATAAAAGGCTGCTCTAAAAATCAATATAAGAATGTTAAGTATGAGTTGGAGTGTACGGGAGCAATTGACGGCGCTGCAGAATCTCTGCAAGCAGAGGACAAAAAACGACAGTGTTCCAAGCTATAAGGTATGTGTGACAGCAGCTGATCAGCCATTAAAAGAGAACCTTTCTAAAAGGAAAATCTGTAGTTATAGTTATACACACAACAAAGCAACGATTGCAGCAATAGATTCTTATGTGACAAATTGAGGAATGTGCACAAATGTTAAACGCACTTACTAGGTGTGTAACACAATCACATTTCTTTGTAGACGAGCTTACAAAAGCTGCAAGCGAAAAACCACTTATGGACCCGAACCCCAATACACCAATAGGTGGCAGGACAGCAACCACTACGAGCCACCCCTAGTAGCATAATAATAATAATTCAGAGAAGAAAATAATAGCAATTTTAAAAAAATTCAGTTTTGCACGACTATCGGGCATAACAAAACGAATTTGTCTGAATTTCAAGATTTTATACAAAATAAGCTGGAGATTTATACTTCAAAAGTACACGTTACAGCAAAAAATGTATTTTCCAAAAAAAATTCGTAATCAAGAGTAAGGTAAGGAGTACACTATGAATATATTATGAAATAGAAGTGATGAGAAATTATAGACAAAAGGACAACCCAAATGATATGATGACGATTGTTGAATACATACCACTCAATAGTGATAAAGATGAGGTTAAAGAGATTACATACTTAGTTTCTGTTTCGTGACGTCTATCAGTAAAATTCTATTGCTACTTAAAAATATTGCATAACACGTCGGTGCGCATTCTATAAGGGTCGGTTTGCAACTACAATCATCTTGTTTATATAGAAATTCTACTATACAAAAGACTGACAAATAATCCAGTTGTCAGAGGAAATATGGGTAAAAAAATTCCCAGCTGCCGAATTTTTTATGTATTCTCTTCTTTTATATGTAATTAACAAAATCTTAAAAATGCTTCCTCGAATTCGAACAGCTTCATATTATTTAAACAAATTAAAGAGCTCTTTAATGGTTTTTTGGAAATATCTCAACAGCTATTATTCGTATCGAAAAAATCCTGAAAGTTGTTCGTAATGAAATTGTCTATAAAGTTGTATATGAGTGATTTTTTGATCCGACCAATAGTTTTCTAGTTAATTGTGAAGTAACGCAAATGATCTGCGGTACTATCTTAACGGCCGTTCTGAATAAATTACCAATGAAATGTGTTTAGGCCGTCAATAGTATTCACATTATGATCTGCATTGTCGAAAACAAATTGATTAAACGCATTAGTCAAAATATGAGTCTGAGGATGCATAATCGCCGATGTCTCAAATAATACCGCTTCTTCGTAAGTAACACAAACTCCTAAAGATGATAGAAGATTTAAAAGAATTTTGGAACCGTATTTTCTGTTTAAAACAGTAGCCAACCCTACTTGTAAAGATGAAATGAATGATCTTGGTCTAGTTGCAGCTATAATTATGTGCGATTGAAATTATCTTTGGAGTCCAACGCGCTAAATTTCCCTTTTTCTTTTTTAAAATAACAGTTTCCAGTAAAGTTTGTAATGTTCGAGGTATGTTACCTTCAACATTGTGCAAAAATTCATAAGGCGAAGGATAGTGGTGAATATCATAAATCTCTGAACGAATGTCTTCAAAGGTGATATTTGTTGCCTCTTGGACAATTCTACATCGTTCCTCTTCAATATTTTTGTTTTGATTAGAGTAAAATGCCTCACTCAAAATTTTATGCCTACTGTCGCGAAAGCAAATTATTGGTCCCTTCTTTGTATTACTGGTAATTATCAACTTGTCTTCGTATTTCGCCTTTAATTTCTGTTTTATTGTTAGTTCGCTTGGCAATTCACCTTCGTAGCTTTGTAAAATTTCTCTTAACGAAAATTGACACTCTTGACTATTTTCTTCTAAATATTTGTTGATAAATTCAATTACTTTTGGAATTTCAGGATTAAGCGAACGACCTGTAAATTTATCCGAGTGTACCCAAGTTTTGAACTAAACATAATCTGTGATATTTTCCCTCAACCGAAACTAGATCGATTACGTTTGCAAAACGTTCTACCACTATTTTTCCCCACTCATCATCCCTTTCCTTTGCTGTGTCCAAAATATTTTCTTTGAAAACGAGAGTCGATACATTACTAACCAAATTCCGTTTGTTAGAGGTTTTTTTCATTTCTTTTTTAATATACGTTTCGGACGCATTATATTGCTACACAACAAACAGTTATTTCTAAAATCGAACGTACTTCGTTGAGATCGACTTGTGCTTGGCGTTTCATGTAATTTTACTGCAGCTGAAATACGCTTTTGCAAATTATAGGATTTTCTACATAATTCGTGCACTGTCACTTCTGATAAGCCAACTAAAAGTTTGTCTTTGTTATCTTTTCTTTTAACACTGGAAGAGATGAACGTTCTTATTCCTTTTTCTTTAACAACCACAGCTTCACTTTCCCACAGTTTTTTTTCACATACAAAACAGTATATTTTAACGTCCATTCTTACCGAAGGTATGAACGATACCACTAACAACTAGGCTCTCAGCAAAACTAGTTGAAACATGCTTACCCTCCCCTCTGTAGAACCCCAGGTCTTTGAAAACCTTTCGGGTATACGGGGGCCAGGTAAAATGGACGGAGCTCCTTAGTGTACTGCAGTGATTCTTGAAATACGTTAATAATATAGAAATATTTTTCTAAATTTAGAAGTTCATTCCAATTTGTTTCTTTGCATTATTATTCGATTTTTTGTTGATGAAACAAAATAATTTTTTTATTAAGAAAAAAATTGATTATTCATTCAAAATATAAAAATAAACTTTAAAACCTAAACATTAAAATAAAAATAAGAATATAATATATCAACCCAAGCACACGCACCAAATAATATGGCGGTACAGCCGTAGGAGTAACCTTCCATTTACTTCAACTCTGTATAATTTGAAAACTATTGATCAGATCAAAAAATTGTTTATATACAAATTTGTAGACAATTTCATTACGAACAACTTTTATTCAGGATTTTTTTCGATACGAATAGTAGTTGTTGAGATATTAAAAAAACCATTAAAGAGCCCTTCAATTTGTTTAAACAATATGAAGCCGCTCGAATTCAAGGATAGCATTTTAAATATTTTATTATTTACTCATAAAAGAAGAGAATAAAACAAAATTTTGCTTTATTGGAATTTGGTAACTTTTCGAAAATTTTTGTGCTCTGACAACTGGACTAAAAATGTAATGACAACGTAGAGAAGAGTAATCTCATATTTTTACGAGAAAAGGAAAAGGAACTTCATAAATTTAGCAGTGAAATAAATTGTATATAAACTGTAAAAAATTATAAGAAGTGAATTTTTGGTTACTAATATTCGTGCGATACATTTTGTGAAACCGGAAGATACAAATCCGTAGCAAAAAGCAACTGTATTAATTGTGGATTCGTGCCCACGTTTTGGTTTTAACTTTTAATTTAATGATTAGGTACGTGCTTCAGATATGTATTAATTGTTGTTAGTCGACTTATTACATTACACTAAATTAGCTTTTGTGAATCTTGCATAATCGCCCTGTTACTGTAATAATGATCCCTAATTCTACATTGCAACAAAATTAATCACTTACTAAGTCTGAATAATAGTCTCATTTGCATTAATATGATTACAGCTGCTGTGCTGTGAAATAATAAGCGAGAGCACATACATTATATTTAAAAGTCAAATATCAATGAAATAGTAACAGGAGAAATTTCGATCTCCTTTTAATAATTAGCTATTCGTATACATATTAAGAAGCACATGGATTACACTCTTCGAAAAGCAATTACAAAATGGACTTACAACCAAATAATATAATAAACGATGTAAGAGTATGCTCGGATGGATTTCTTTGACCATCACTTAACATGAGTAGAATTGAAAATAACAATTCGTGCCAAATACGTGTCAGCACGACTGAAGTTTATGCAACTGGGAAATCTGAATGTTAAATTTATTGCCCCACAAGAATATTATGCTTAAAACGTACACAAACGTATAGTGAAATAGCTACTAGTTGCTGAATCTAGTGGTGTTTTTTAACCGTAATTTGTAGTAATAATATCTACGTAATTACACAAATGCAACACATTAACTTTAATTTCACTCTTCCTACGCGATTTAAAATTCTAAGATATTTCGATTTATTTTTTAACCCAAATTCTTGCAAAACCATCTCATGATAACGTGTCGCATCTTTTTCCATTTTATATATTAATCACGCCCCAAACGACACCGGCTGGCATTATCGTGATACCTCAGGAAAATAGACAATAACCGTTCCCAACGTTTTTACTTCACAGCTATACAAAAAATGAAAAACTTGTAAAATCTATATCTCAAAGAAATCAGAGTGTGTTTAATATTATTAATTCCTTTGTCTAACATTCCTCGCTTTATTCTAATACTATCTAATGTGCAATATTTGAGTGAAGTGAATGAAATTGTTTGGCAGTTTTCATGTATACTGAAAGGATTAGATATGTCTGACAAACTATTATTATTAAGTCTGCATACCCTCTTCACAACGCACTGTAAGAAAATAGATCGTTACCTACCCACCTGTTTTTCTTAACCCATATTGGGCATTAGCATTATACTGGAAGAACGAAACAAGTCTATGAAGGTTAAATATTTTATTATCTCCGCTGCAATTATATCAATACAAAAGCTGGACTAAGTGGACCTTATCAAATTTCCATCGGTGGTTTAAAAGTCACATTGAACAAAAGACTGAGGTGCTTAGATCCCAAAAATTAGCACTTTTTTGCAAGTTGTCTGCGATAAATAGACTAATGTCAACTTTCGCTGAAACTGTAAGGGCGCAAGTACCATTATCGGGGTTTGCGGCTGTTTACATTACACAAACTCAAATATGATTACATTTTACGTTCACGTTAGTGACAGTGAGATGTTCATATCAACGCATTTTCATGTTATGGAGAATGCACTCAATAAAGAGTCGATTATAAAACGTATAATCCCAATCTTGTCCTCGATCGTACATTAATCGATATAAAAATTAGCTTAATAGCTAAAAGTATTGAATAAAGAACTCGACGTTAAAACGTAACCGTACTTTGTGGAAAATAAAGTCACCTGTGGAACAGATATTCATAATCTGTATTTATGACTTCCCAAACGTTTACCTATAGGCAATAGGATACAACTACAATAGTATCTATATTGAAAAACAAGTGTCACAATGAGACTTTTGCCGCACGAAGACCAGGTTTGCAGACCGACTGAAAGGAGGTCTGCAAAGGGATGAGCGCGGCAAAAAGTAATTGTGTCACGTGTTTTTCATACTATTTTTTTCTATTTCGCGCGAATTTACTCTAAATTTTTTTTTAAATAAAGATCATAAAATTGTTTGTGATTTTTTTTATTAAAATTATGTTGGCAACTGACATTTGACAATTCAGAATTAAAATGTCAAGTTGTAGTTATTTGTTGTTAGTTTCCGAATTCAACAGATATTTACCTATAAGGTTCTTTAACTTTGTTCCAATTTATAAACTGACGTTTAAATATCCAAATTAACTGTAATGTAAAGTAAAATAGTCTTGTCATCAAAAAATAATAATGGTTTGCTTGACAGTTGTGTTGCAAACTTCAACAAAAATTAAATCCCTGTAACAGTACGGAAACAGAGTTTCTTTCCGTATCGTTTTCAATACGGATATAAAACTATAACCGTCGCGAAATAGAAAAAGTTCATTTTCGTATAATAAAGTTTAAAAAAGCATACTTTTTAAACTGTGGATATGTCCCAACATATTTAATTTCATTTCTAATCACAAAGGCCCGATTCTTGGCTCCCTACTGTTTATAATTTATACAACTGACATAATAAAATCAATTTATCATTATCAAGTGCAAGCGTATGCTGATGACATCCAATTATTTACCACCTTTGATTTTAAAAACCATTTAATAGTTAATCAGAGTATCAATGGAGAGCTGGAAAGAATTAGAATGCTAAATCCTCTAAAACCAAATTGTATGTTATTTGGGAATGTAAAAGGATTGCAATGTTGAAACATACATTGAAAATACATATAAAAAGAGTTAATGTTGAGGTATTAGATCCTGTTGACAATTTGGGGCTGGTAGTTGATAAAAATCTTAGATTTACAGATCGTGTCAAAACAATCTTACAAAGAGCTTATGGATCTTTAAGATTATTATACAGTAGTCGGCACTTTCTAAATTATCACTTAAAGAAAATGTTGTGTGAGTCTTTAGTTCTCAGCCGCTTTAATTATTGCGACGTTTTGTATGGTGCTCGTCTAACTAATATCGATAAGAATAGAATACAGAAAGTGCATAATTCATGTGTACGGTTTATGATTGGAATCAGGAAATATGATCATATCTCGGATAAATTTAATCAAAGTGGTTAGCTGAGAATGGAAGATCGCACAACTTGGCATGTGGGGTCGTATACACCGTGTCCGTTTTTCGAGTGCCACTATGGGGATCTCGCTTATCTTAAGAGATACGAAGTTGGTTAAATTAGGGCAAAGTTGTGCATTTTCATGCCAAACAATAATCTGTTTTCAGATTTGACTTATCTTTGACAGTTTACTACATATCGCAAAAAAACGAAAAATTACGATTTTCGTTTTTCTGTTTTAAATCAAAAACCAATTAAGATTGTCTTTTCTAACCAAGACATTCTTCAGACACTTTTTTATGTAGAATTAGAATATGGCATCGACTTTTCGATACTCTTCAAGATGGCGGACTAACAACTGTCAACTTCATTTTTTCTTATGGGCACCATTTTGAATTTTTCCACTTTTAGATTACGTTTATTTTTCTCTTTACAACGATGTATCACACATGTTATTTCATTGTTACATGTTTGAACAAAATAAAGTTTTTCATTTTGTGTGCAGAGTGCTTTGAAGAAAATGTCAACGCTCTTTTGTTTTCAACAAAACTTTGATAGTTTGAATCTTGTATCAATTTTGTCTTTACGTTTATGATAGTTATATCGCGAAAATGCCCTTTTCATGTGAAGAACAAAGATATATGCTACAAATTTATTACACATCGCATTTAAATAACCACTTAACTGCAGAGACATATTTGCAGCGTTATCCAGAGCGGCAACAACCTACTTTGAGGTATTTTGATTTACTGCACAGAAACTTGGGCCAATATGGTTCGTTTAAAAAACCTAGACGTGCATATGGCGATAGGCCCAATGAACACCAGCAAGAAATTTTGCAAGCGGTAAACATTTGTCATGATTTCGATATAAAAATATTCATAATAATTGTAAATTAGGTGCAAGACAATCCCTCTGTCTCGGCAAGAGAAGTTGCAGCCCAACTGGATTTGCCATCGCATCAAATTGTTTGGAGAACGTTAAAAAAACGAAAATATCGCCCTTGGAAAGTTCGTGTTTCTCAAACCCTGCATCTCGGAGATCACGAACGGCGGGTAGCCTTCTGCACGTTCGTGAATAATCAAATCAAAAATCAAACTAAATCGTTCAATGTTTTTATTGAAAAGGCTCGCTGGCAACACCTCAAAAACGGTACTTAAATCGGCATATTATGCACTATTCCACACCCATTTATCTTACGCAATTTTAGCATGGGGTCATTCAGCTAATTGGAAGAACATATTTCGGCTTCAACTTAAAGCCATCCGAGTTATATCGGGGTTAGGTTTTCGAGATGATTGCCGATATATGTTTTCAACTCTAAAGGTATTAACACTCCCTTGTTTGTACATGCTTGAATGTCTGTGTTATGCAAAAAAACATTTAGCTCAATTTCATGTACAATCGGAATTTCACAACTACGTAACGAGATATAAAAACAACATTAGACCGGAGCACTGCAGGCTGAATAAAACATTGAATGGCCCGAACATTCAATCGCAAAAGCTATTTAATAAATTGCCGGAAAATGTGAGAGTATTACCATACTCCACTTTTAAAAACACAATAAAAAATTTTTTACTCTCAAAATCATTCTACCATATGGAAGAATTTTATATGGAAACATAAGATTTATATATATATTTATACCTATTATTATTAACCTATAGATGTTTATTTATATTGACGAGTGTAAGTACATTGTACCAAACACAAAATAAAATTATTATTATTATTATTATTATTATTAAATTCAAGAAAACCCACATTTCCTAAACGGCGTGATATGGTCCGATGAATGTAAATTCACAAATGCAGGAATGTTCAATCGTCACAACGAACATTACTGGTCGATTGAAAACCCCCATCGATTCCAAGAACGACGACCACAAATTCGTTTTGGACTGAATGTGTGGGTCGGATTATTGGGCGATATAATAATAGGTCCGTACATCTATGAAGAAAATTTGAGTGCAGATCGGTACCCTCCATTTTTTGAGGACATTTTTAACAGATTTTCTCGGCGATAATGTAACTCTTAATCGTTTGAACACGATCTGGTTCCAGCAGGATGGGGCGCCGTCGCATAATGCTGGTAGGGTTAGGGAATGCTTGACGGAAATGTTTCCCAACCGATTAATAGCAAATAATGGCGACGAACGCTGGCCAGCAGGGTCGCCTGACTTGTCCCCCTTGGATTATTTTTTGTGGGGGACAATGAAAAATAAGATATACAAGACATTGCCAGCCGACGTTGAAGAACTTCGACACAGAATCGTTACCACTCTCAGACACGACATTAGAAGGAGAGACGTGTTAAGAGCTGTAGCGAATCTGAGAAAAAGAGTGCAACTGTGCTTGCAATTACAAGGGCGGATTTTTGAACACATGTTGTGATGTAAGCTATTGTTAAGCTCTTGTCATCTTTGTTAAATATTATTGAATTATAGTTTAATTTGAAAATTGCATTTTCTCTACACAAATAAATCAAGGCCAACGCAGACGACGGATCGAACTCTCAAATTTAGTTGAAAACAAAAGAGCGTTGACATTTTTTTCAAAGCCCTCTGCACACAAAATGAAAAACTTCATTTTTTTCAAACATGTAATCACTATATAATAACCGAGACGTGTGTATATGTTTGTGTTGCTGTGCACTTTTCCGACAGTCGCCGAATCCCGACGAATGCGGATGTGATATTTTAAAACCAAAGCTATTATAAATTTATAACCTACAAATTAATGCTACAAGCTACAATTATAGATACCCCGCAAACTACGTAAATATCTGCACTAATTTTTTTCAAAGTAAGTTTTAAACATTTTAGTATAAAAGTCCGTCATCTTATTCAAGCGATATTGTGTCTAAATATAAATTTTCTTTACTTAGAAAATACGTTCAAAGTTTCCTTATGGAGATTACGTGTAAAATAGAATTCGCTATTTGTGCTTATTTTTGGGTGAAAATTTTGTGTAAACATGCAAAGTTTGTCTGTCCGAGGTCCTTAACCCATTTCGAACATTAAAACAATGGCAGAAAGTATTTTCGCGAAAATTTTCAAAATGACAAGATCGGAAACTTTTTCTCGATAACATGGAAATTTTATTATTTCAAGTTGAAAAGTTGTTTAAATGATGAAAAATGATTCTATTGTGCCTCGCGTTAACATTATCATGGTTAAAATGATGTAAAAAGTAGTAACAGCATTCATCGTAGACTAATTTATGTGTCCCGATACCTTCTTTCGATAACTTTCGAAATGTACATGTTTGTGTGCTTATTTCGAATTTAGAGATTTTGAACGATGAACGATGTCGTAGGTAACATATATAGTCGAATGTTTTCACCGAGAAAAATGTTTTTGTCTACTAATATCTATTGATGAAAGTAGGTGGCAAGCGTATTGTTACGTTACACTACCTATACCAAAGAGAATACCTATACTTGGACTATACTTCTAAATATACAACTTATATTGTAATTAAGAGGAAGTAAAATCCATATTTACTGCTGTACATATACGTGTAAATGGTGGTCTTTAGTTAGTGAAATAAACAAAAATTTGAAACTGTTTAAGGTAGAGAAGGTCTTTCTATAAAACAGATGTTATGCAACGTTAGACCAGCTTCTATTTGTACATTTTATGTTTTATGGTATTTTTAGTTTTACTATAGTTAAAGATGAATGTTAAAACGTTCTTCCTAAGGCCATTCGTATTCCCAAAAAGTTGCCAGTGTCCAAATTGAGTTCTTTTACATTCAAAATTCATTCTAAACTATCCTTATGAAGTTCACACGGAATTTGTTATATTTTCGTTAATTTTTGGGCAAAGACTATGTGCAAAGACGTAATTAACATGTGAAAGGGCCATTATGTATTTTTGGTCTCAAATCTATTCCAAAAAGTTTGCATTTTACATTTTTTTAAATAATTGGTAAAAATTTACTTTAAGTAGGTAGGAACGAATTCGTAGATCTTTACCAAATATCAACCCATTTTTGTGATTTTTACGATATTTTAAAACAAAAGCTATTACAACCAACAATCACTGATACCCCCTCCCCCCAAAGCACGCAAAACGCGAGAATTGCGTGTACCCCCGTTTATAATGAAATAACATGTGTGATACATCGTTGTAAAGAGAAAAATAATCGTAATCTAAAAATGGAAAAATTCAAAATGGTGCCCAAATAATTTCAAAAACCTTGAAACTAATAAATTTAAGTCTAAACTTAAAGTATGGCTACTTTCGCAGCGAAATGCTGACAATTTAGTTAGAAATTATTACCACCGAATTTTTGATTTTACAATAAGTGCATATAGGATATGCAGATCTTTAAATATCTTAACAGTTAAGAGAATGTGGTAAATATATGTGCATAATAGTATTCTATCTGTCTAGTGTTAATACGTGTTGATTTGTACATTATACTATGGAGTGAGCATGACTGGTTGAGTTGGAGTAGCCAAATGCAGAGCCGTCTTAGGGAAGGTCGGGGCCATTGGGCACACAAAAATTTGGGGCCCCTTTTGAAAGTAAAAAAAAAATGAATCACAAAAGAAAGCATTATAATTTTATATTTATTATGGGTACCTAGTTAATTAGTGCAAATGAAATACATTTAATTAACTGTTTTAAGCAATAGTACTTAGGTAAAAGGTACATTATTACATAAAGCGGTTCTGCAGGTTTGAATTGGTTTCGCGGGATTTCTGTTCTACAAAATCTTCTATTATACCCTCAAAGTCTATGTTTTAGGTGGGCGATAGAAATTTTTAATTATTAAAATGTTAAAAAATATGACCTGGTGTGCGATTAATATTTAAATGTAGAAATTTTGACGGAAAAAATGCGCTATTGAGCACAAATGTTGTATCGGCCTTCCGGGGCCCCTTGAGGTCGGGGGTCCTGGGCACGGGCCCCGTGTGCCCTTATGGTAAAGACGGCATTGGCCAAATGTGCTAGACTCCGCCAGACATGTATTCAATTACCGGATGATTGTAGCTACATCAGCTGCCACTTGTATTTCAAGGCTAAGGCTAAGTATGACTGTATTTGCCATGTAAGCTTGTAAGCTAACAGAACAACAGGAACCTAAACATAAAATTTGAGTAACCTTTCTTCTGGAGATAATAACTTCTACATTCAAAGAAATTAAGAAAAGATTAATATACCTACGAAAAAATAGCGATGGATGGAGGGAAGTCAATACCACAGTCGAATTGTGGTTTACCCTAGCACATAATTAATAATAATAATAAATTCATTTATTCTGAAGTATACATACTCTAACGTTTACATCAGAACTAAGTATAGTTAGCTGTTTTAATGTGTACTTCAGAAAGGGAGTTTTCGTTCAGACTTGTCCAACGAACCCCTTTCTTAAGGCGACGAGCTTCGGTTACCCAATTAATCGTAGTCTTTTTAAGCTCATGTAATGTAACAAAAGTCCGACCCAAATTCTATTGTAAGAAAGAAGATGAAGAATTAAATGTTGAATTAGAATCTGCAAAAATCACATTGCCATGACGGCGGTCTTTTTGAGCATTTACTTTGATCTTAAAAATTCCCGTTAATGTGTTCGAACTAGCTTTTTGTTGTTATTTTCTTTGATTCTTATTACTTTGATTTGATCGGTAGGTATACCTTTTTATTCTTATTATTTAAATTAAATTCTACTTTAAAAATTATAAGTTTAAATTTGTTAAATTCACTGTTTACTTTGTACTTCCAGTACTAATGAAAACGTCAAGATTATACACTTGTTCATAACGCAATTATTTTAAAATCATGGCAATGCGATTTTTGCAAGTTCTTATTCAACATTTAATTCTTCATTTTCTTTCTTGCAGTACAATTTTGGTCAGGTAGTATTTTTAGTTTTGAAGACTTTTGTACTCTTATGGCCATAGAATAATTAGAGAAGCGGGAAATTGCATAGACAAGATTTTACATGTAAAATGCTATTACCGAGCGGCCGGATAAGTACACGGTATACACATATTTGAAAAGGTGAACCAGAGTGACGAGACGAATAATCTCATATAACTAATCTTTTATTAATTCTACCGCATCAGCTCTGTACACCAAATTTTTGTATTTCCCCAATGTCAACAGGGTCTAAACTGACCCATAAAGTAAGTCAAATGAATAGCAAGTATGTGTATGGATTTTACATTAGTGATGCGTGGCCCACAATAAAAGGTTTCTTTACGGAATCGGTAAGCATATAATATTTAGACTTTACTTGCTGTTACATTAGTATTAGATAAACCGTTAAAATCACGTTTTCCACGACAGATAATTGTCCGGGAGCCAGCGACCGTTTAGAGTTAGTCATTTGCATTTCACAAAAGCTGAAAAGTGCCCAGCTGAAGCAGTGAAAGACGCTGCGTCTTGTATGCGCATTGTATCTTTGACTGCATCAGCTGGACACTTTTTTCTGTAAATCTAGATATCTTTTTCGTTTAATTACCAAATTTCAGCCCTTACGGTATCCGATACCTATACTTTTCTCATGAAACACAACGCGTCCATGCAGTTTTTATATTATCTCACAAGTTTTTGAATTGAAAGGGTTTTAGAAATTTTTTCCGATGGAAACGTAGGAAAACCAATTTTATACCCAAGATCTTCACGGTTTTCTTTGTCTGGAAAGTTACCTACCGTCAAAAGACAAGTTGTACATCCCCAACGTTTCGATTCTGATATGGATCCTCCTCAGGGGATCCTATTATAACATTTAATAATAATTAGGGAATACTTTTTACATCAATGGTTTTCGCTGATGAAAAAAAATCAATTGCTTTCGCACATAACAAAACAACATTTTTATACTTTCTAACGTTGGTTCGACTCACCGTAGGTGCGAAGTACATTACACAATTACACTGTTGTTATTAGTATGTACAGTCGTTTTTCGTTTTAAAGCTATCCTCTGTTTGTTATACCTACATATACAATTCAATGTGGGTGTGTAGTGCACACGCTTATCTTCAGGTTCCAACGGCATTACATCCGACTGATGCTGGCTAGAAAGAGAAGGAGAGGGAATTTCATTACAAATGGTTCGAGGGTGAGCAGTTATCCTCTCCCTTACGGATATAACTATCGATGATTACCAAAAAAGTACCCCAGACATGAGCGCCCATACAGTAATGTCCGGGGGGGGGGGGGAAAGATTGAACAATTAGTTTTATTTAAATTAAAAGTTTGCTTTGGGTCCGAGTTGGGGGGGGGGGGACTTCTCTCTATTAGACTATGTATGTTTATTTTTAGTATTTTTTGTGTAAATAAATATTAAAAATTTTTTGCGTTTAAATTATTAACTTAACTATTACTTTACCAAATTTAACCTTTTGCGGTATCAGTTTACTCAGCGCATATTTTCCACTTCTTTACCTGAAAAGCTAGGGCATAATCCTCCACTATGAATTCGGCTGGATACGTTTGTTCATTTATTTATAAATCAACATGTTAACAAAGTTTCAGCTTTCGCGGTATTCGTTTTTGAAATTTTATTTTACGTGTGTGGGAGGATGCCGCAGGTACACCCCCCCCCCCTTAATTGTGCCAGCTGGAGGTGCATTCACTTACTAGTGATACCAAATAAAGCTTAGGAAATATTTTCAACTTTTGTGGTTTTGGTCATTAAAGAAGGTCGCTGGCTCCCGAACTATAAGATAGCTTGTGTTTTATTCGCACTTAGATTCCAACAATCCCATTATGAGACTGTTCGGGTTAATTAATGATACGCTCTTATCATATTACACACAGTGCCTACTTCGTATAAAGAAAAAACAAAAAAAATATTGGTTTTTAAGATTGGTCACAGAAATTCAAATCAACATCATAAATAAATGTTGTATGAACACAGATTCTTGCGGGGACCCCTTGTAGAAACATTGTCCATCATAATTAACATAATCTGTATATGTATTAATTAAAAATCAATGTAAGGGTGGGACGTTTACTTTTGACAGGAATATATGTAGTATATGCTATATTAGCAAACGCAAGGTATTTAGTGATATGCGAAAAAACTGAAGATAGATACGCACATAAAGATGAAGAAGTCAGCTGGAAAAAGAATAGGATACCGTCCATTTCTGTTTATCAAAATCATGGGTGAAGGCTGAGAAAAACCTTATCGTTAAGCTACCCGAAGAAGGAACGCTAAAGTTTAAACCAATTAAAAACATATGACTGTGCCTCAACCCACGGCCAAAAAGTCTATAAAAGCTCTACAATATGTGTGCGGAAAATGAAGTTCAAATAATTGAAGGAACGGTTGTGTGTGGCTTAAAAAATGAATAATTTGTTTAATAAATAAACAAAAGGTGTACACCAACTGCATCTGGTATTTGGCTAAATGAGTGAAGACAACCCTTGGACCAGAGAATTGAAAAGTGTTTTTCTACAGTTGCTTAAGTATATACTTTAACCTATTTGTTGTTTGATCGCGATGAACATAAATAGAGGACACTCATAACTTCTCAATGTGTGGATGTAGTTAGTCTAACCACCTCGATCCCTTTATGTAAGTTACCCAATGAGAAGACCACGAGCTGTAGGACGCATTTCAATTCGGATACCTCGATAGATCGATATGTCCAAATTTCTGATATTTATAACATTAGATCAATGTATGGCAATTTCCAAATGCTGCTCGTGTTCAGTGCGCTTGTTGAATTCGTGAAAAGATAATATAGCCTTCTGTAATTATTCTTGAAAATTAAAAATAAACCGCACTATAAATTTTGTTTTCATGCATATGTTAATTTCGAAGTCTTAATCGCGATGGATTAGCAGCGCTGTTATTTACTGTCATCTCCATTATCCAAAACTTTACTCATTTCGACGCACACAAGGCAATTATTGTGTGCAACGGTACACATTTATATAGATTAATAAAATTAGAAAAGGAAAAGAAAAAAAAACGGAATCGTTGAAATTATTTTGCAGATGATTAATTACCCTTTGTTTAATCTCTCAAATGCCTAAATACAAAACGTTTTATGGTATTTACCTAATTGTTGTCGCATATAAATTAAAAGTCCCAGGTATGTATTTAGAATCGTTACATCGCTAATTGTCACTTCATTAATCTAACTTGTTTGTTTACCAAAGCCATTTCTTGAGAATGTTTTCACTTCGCTCTACATTGTCGATTTTCTCTTTTACGTTTCTTTACACAGTAAAACTCCATTAATGTCCAATTGTCATTTCCTTTTATTTGAGAAATAAAACTGCGATATTAATTTAGATTTTATAGTGTTATTTTGGCTTTTACATTCGTATACAGAAATGTATTTCATTAAAAATTCAACATAGGTAATCTTAGTCAATCGAAAAGTTACATTTGGGATTGAGTGTTGTCAGAGGACGCAATTTTATTTTTTAGATATAAAGGAGGGGTTAGTGTAAAGTTAAATCCAACTTTATGGGGCTGCCACGGCCGCCATCTTGGAAAAAGGGGTACAAATGGTTTTTATGGTTTATCTGACAAACTGTTAGGTCTAACAAAAAAATTTTTAAATATTTTATGTTGTAAATAAAATTATCTACAACTTTGGTACAGTAACTTTTAGTCGTAGAACCAAAAATAACAAAGCTATAAGAGAAAATCGATGAAAATCTGAGAAAAAATTTTCCACTGGTCGGTGTAACTTTTTTTTGTGATCATTTTACAAAAAAATGATGTCAGAACATTTTTATAGAGGGATTTTTAAGGAATAATTTTCATTAGATACTTTTTTAATTTTATTCATTAGTTAAGGTTTTACAGCGCTGCGAAACCAATACTATTCTTCAGTAATAATTAAAAAGATTATGATGAAAAAATGAGAAGATGATTAAAAATTATGGTGATTCATTAATATTTATGTATAATTATGAATACTGTAAACTTTTCTCTCCATGAACGTTGCAATCATGTTTCTATCTTTAGTAGTTTGGAAGAAATAAATGTTTGCAATCTGTTCTTTCTTTTTGAATAACCCGGTGTAATACAATTGCATCACCGCTATTCGATAATAAGTAGATGACGGCATATACAGTGTGACTCATTTAGAATGGAAACACACATGTAAAATCTGAAGTTATTTACCGATTTTAACCAATTTTTTTTTAAAATGTCAAATAATCAAAAATCTACTTTGGGACAAAATTTTAAATGTTTATTCCAATTTTCAGGGCATACTACGATAACTTTTTCGTACTCGGAATGGAGAATTATTATTAGCGATTTGTTTATAAAAAAAATATCTACGCCACTGGATTCAGAATGCTTCCAAATAGCTATCACCAAAATTTTACAAAAATATATTTATTAATAACAAAGTTATAACAACTTAAAGTTCGAAAAGTTTCAAAGCTAACAGTTACAAAACAACACCCTGTATCAATAGATGGCCATGGAAATTATGTTAATAATTCTTAAATTAAACTATTTAAACCATCAGTGGAGAAAAAAATATTTAAAGTAACGTAATATTTAATAAAAATCTATTATAACTGTTAAACAGTAACATAATTTCCATGGTAACTAAGATTTAAATGGAAATGTTAGGTCTTATTATGTATTTACTCAATTGTGCGATTCCGTCACTTTTATTAAATATTACGTTACTTTAAATATTTTTTTCTCCACTGATAGTTTAATTTAAGACTTATTAACATATTTTCCATGGCAATCTATAATTGATACAGGGTGTTGTTTTGTAACTGTTAGCTTAGAACTTTAAGTTGTTATAACTTTGTTATTAATAAATATATTTTTGTAAAATTTTGGTGATAGCTATTTGGAAGCATTCTGAATCCAGTGGCGTAGATATTTTTTTATAAACAAATCGCTAATAATAATTCTCCATTCCGAGTACGAAAAAGTTATCGTAGTATGCCCTGAAAATTGGAATAAACATTTAAAATTTTGTCCCAATGTAGATTTTTGATTATTTGACATTTTAAAAAAAAATTGGTTAAAATCGGTAAATAACTTCAGATTTTACATGTGTGTTTCCATTCTAAATGAGTCACACTGTATTACCTAAAGTCCTAAACCATACAACAATAAAGATATGCTCTATGCCTAAACAAAACACCCTACAGATGGGTTAACGTGAGTCATTTATGCTTTTAACAATTTCGATTTATTGACGTATTTACACTAATGAAACTTAATCCGCTAGTTACGGAATCGCCATTTAGACATAAGGCAGCGCCGTAACTACGCCGGTGCCGCCCGTGCGGCGCACGGGGCCCCCGTACTAGAGGGGCCCCAATTGTCTCAATGAAAAAAAACATTCAACACGCAGGGCCCAGTCCAACGCAACTCACTACACTTTCTCTCAAGTAGCGATGAGCGATATTTCACGAACTGTGATCAAAAAGTCACTGTCAGCCACGGTTACCGTTATTGTCATCCGATCAAGATATGTAAACTGCTATTCGCGACATCGTTCTTCGTTTTTGAAATGTGAGTTGGCTACTGAATAAGGAAATCCTGATAATCACTAAAATGAAAGAGCGCATAGCATTGACTTCGATAGCATGATTAATCAATTTGTTGCCAAACAGTCAAGAAGAAAACATTTTTAGTATTCAAGATGATGTACCTATACATATTATTTTTCATGTGAACTGAATTCTACCCTCTGTTGCAAATGTATTTTTTTTTGTAAGACTGTGAAATTTATTTTTTAAGAGTTTATTAATAAATCTTCTTTTTTAGAATGCCCTATTTTTAGTTTCTAATCTGTTTATATCTAAATTTCTTAGTATGTAATCTAATTTATGTTCAAACTCCGTAGTATATCTATATAAGATGTAACAATAGCCCGTAAGACAGAATTCTTGTTAGTAAGTAAGAAGTATTGTCTCGTAGAAGACATAAATAAAATATATCTATATTATTTTTAAAAACGTTCCGTTCAGACCCACGAACTTAACTGGCGCAGTCGGTAGGATAGAGAAAACAGAATTGGATTTCCAACCTGAGAAAACTTTCACTGAGAACTTTACGGGAAAAAGGAACCAGCTGTTCCAACCTCTACAGAACACATCTCCAAGGAGGTTTAACCGAAAAAATTGAAGAATACAAATCGCAAGGTAAGAGCCAATCCTTGTGACCTTTCTTAATTTAGTATATGACAGTAAATTTAAATCTACGAATAAGATTTTAAATTGTCATTAAAATTACATCTAGTAAAAGGGAATTGATCTGTTATAAAGAAATTCAAAATTGATAGGTATCGAAATAGTGATTAATCAAATAAAAAATCTAAATTTAAGAAGCAGTGATACGATGACGCAACAAATTCCAACAAATTACACTATGCTAAAATTATGTATTGATATAATCCCATGCTTTTAGTGGTGATTCAAATACTTTGGAAATTTTTATTGAGCATTGTGACCAATTGATAGTAACATACACAAATAATGTCACAGCCAATGATCCCATACATACATTTTTAATTCGCGCGGTAATTAGCAAATTAACAGGAGATGCCTTAATGTTAGTAGCGAGTCGTTCAGAAATCGGGAACTGGTCAGACTTAAAATCTCTTTTACGATTAAGTTTCGGTGACCAACGAAATTTAGATTACCTAGTCCAAGATTTATTAATGACCAAACCATCAAAATATGAAACATACGTATCCTTTGGTCAAAGAATACAAAAATGCAGAAGTGCAATTGTTTCTAAATTAATTGGTGAAAACTTAAGCAATGCAGAGCGAACCCTTCAAATGAAAAGTTATGACAATCTTGCGTTAAAAACATTCATGCGCGGGCTACAAGGTCGAACTCAAGACATGGTTAGATTAAGAAATCCCAATACTTTAGAACTTTAGAATATTGGTGAGATTATTAACCCTTAAACTGCTATGCCCGAGTATACTCGTCGCGAATTTTTTGTGTCGCTAGTGCTCGCGACGAGAATACTCGCAAGCCGTTTATTTGTTATCTGATGAATCTGTGTTGTCTCGCATGCGATGAATGGTGACTCACATTGTTCTAGAAGCAATTTTAATGCGCAGCGCGTTAAAATTTGTACCCGCCCTGACTCGTCATTAGCAGTAGTGGACAGTTTGTTTGTTGAGACGTGCGGTTCATTCGTTCATTCGTGCACTCGTCTTGAGAATTGCGTGCCAAGAAAAGTCGTGGCGAGATATCTCGCGCGCCATTTGCAGTGCTCAAGGCGTATATTCTCGCATGCGGTGATTTTGTGCGCACTAGGGGACAGCTTGTTCTAAACACAATTGAGCAGTCAAAGGGTTAAGTTCTTTTCTAGATTTAGTATCAGTTAGACGGATAGATCTTGTTGTTAATGACTTAACAATTGCATGTAATTGGGAAGGATGATGATGTGAATCGGCATTGAGGTAGCGATTAGTGTGGGTTTGTTTCCTAAATAAAGTGTACCTGAATTCGTTTTCAATTTTGGTGACCAAAATATCCAAAAATGGTAGTCGATTCTGTTTTTCAATTTCCATGGTAAATTTAATGTTTGGATGGATCTTATTAAGGTGTTGTAAAAAGTCGTTTGCTTGAACAAAAAATAATTCAACCTTCCACTTCCCCAATTTGGGTCGTACCAAAAAAATTAGACTCTTCCGTAAAACATAAATAATAATAATAATAATAATAATAACGTCTTTATTCACCCAAGATAGATATACAAGGAAATAAAATTACATTAAAATTACTAAAAATGAGACTTGGATGAACCCCAAGGCGAAGTTCAGATGAACTACAAGTTGTAGTTCCCTGTTCTTGCACTTAACCTTGAATAAGACCATCAAGGAATTAGTTAATTTAAAATAAATTACTTCAAGAAATAAACATAGACTAAATAATTGTACATTGCTTATCATTATCAATAAGATGAAATAATTAGAAATATGTATAAGTATTTATATAAATTGAAAGTACATCAATAATAAAAATAAAAGGAACTGGGTGGAATAGATTAGAATGTGCACTCATTGGCATACGTATAGGTAGATTTAAAATTGACCCTGTTTCACATGCTTGATAACTGACCGTTTAAATGAACTACGAGGTAACGACTTAATATGCATAGGAACGGAATTACCTATACACTTTAGAAATAGCATACGAAAATGATCTTTGATAAAAGGAAGTCCTATGAGATGGAGTTTCTATTCGTCCTCGATGTCTGAGATTTAAATTGTGTATATCCGTTCGAAAAGTTATTTTATTATAAAGATATGGTGGCGTTTTGGTAATAACCACATTATGATAAAAGCAAATCGTGTGTACAAGCCTCCTGTTTTTCATGTTCAGCCAATTAGCCTCTTTAACTCTCGGATGCCCGCGCTCAATTTCCAAACACGAGTACCCGCGTGGCGTCTGTGAGTCTCCATCATAAGAATGGAATTAAAATATATGCTAAAGGTTTTATTTAAATAATTTACATACTACCACACTTTAATGCTTTACTTCAAATTCACAAAAATTCATTCTTACCTACAGTAAAATAAAATATGTCATATGTTAATATCAAATAGGTAAGTAATAAAAAAAAAATCAAATTTTTAAAAAGATTTTAATTCAATTTCAATCGTCGTATTAGGAAGGTACACGGAAGGGGAAGTCACCAACTCACTATTTTAAATAGTTCTCACCATTGTTTATCAGAGTGGACGTGGGTATCGGAGGGTTAAGTTTATGTGAGATACGTTGTCTTCGCCTGATGCCATAAATATAACGCAAACACGAATTCTGCACTTTTTGGATGCGGGAATGGGGAATAGTTATAGATTATAGGACGTTGAATGAAAAAACAGTCGATGACAAATACCCTTTGGCTAATATTAACGACATTTTAGACAAGTTAGGTAAAGCAAATTATTTTACAACGTTAGATTTAGCTTCCGGTTTCCATCAAATTGAAATCGATAAAGAAGACATCCCAAAAATTTCCACTTTAAATGGTGATGACGAATTTGTTCGTATGCCATTTGGGATAAAAAATGCTCCTAGTATATTCCAGAGTCATGGACGAAGTATTACGAGGTTTAAATAATGAAATATTATGTCTCGTATACAATAGATGATATAATTATCTTTAGTACATCCTTACAAGAACATTTAAATAGATTAAAACTAGTTTTTGATAGATTAAGAGAAGCAAATATTTTAAAGTCCAACTTGATAAATCTGAATTCCTTCAAAAAACAGTTTCTTATTTGGGACATATCATCACCCCAGAAGGAGTCAAACCAAATCCTGACAAAATAGTTCCCATTCAGAAATATCCTTATACCAAAATCACAAAAAGAAATCAAATCATTTTTAGGACTAATAATAATAATAATAATATTTATTTTCGTCCATCATAGTAATAACTATGTATATTAGATTTATCATTGATATATACATATATAAAAAACGTAGATAAGATTAGTACAATAGGTCACCTTAATTGTAAAAAAAAAATCGCCTATAGTAAATTGTCACAATAATGCGTCATCAACAAGACCAAAGTCAATTTATTAATACTTGTAGGTCAGCGAGAAAAAATTCCTCTATCGAGTAAAACGTATATGATTTCAGATATTTAGATAGAACCCCTTTTAATTTGTTAGTGGGCATCAATCTCAGATTTATTGGCAACTTATTATAAAACTTTACCCCAAAATAATTGCTGCAATTTTGTGATACAGTAAGGCGTGCTTGCTTTAAATTAATTATTACCCTTCTTGTATAAGGGGAATGACTTTAGATACTTTCAATTCATTAGGAAAGATTGATTCTTGCATGCATGCATTAATAATTTTAGTTAGTGGGACAACGACGACATTTAACACAGTTTTAACATGTAAGCAGTTATATCGTAATGATCTTTACAACCACTGTTATTAAGATCTTTGATAATATCACGTACCTCATTATAGGATACTTCACGGAAAGCAAAAGGCACAGAAACGTTAATACTGTGATTATGAAAGTAAGTAATCGGATCATTTTTTTGAGCGGGAAGAGCTGAACTTATTTCATCAGCAATTTGAACAAAGAAATTATTGAAATGATTGGGATTAATAAATTGAGAAGTCTGATACTGATCGTTGTTACACTGTTTAATTACTTGCCATAACGCTTTTGATTTAGAAGCTGATGATTTGATGAAAGCATCATTAGAAGCAATTCTGGCTTTCTGTAGTTCAAGTTTATAATATAACCATCGAATTGACTAGTAAGGTACTATAGGAAATTCATTAAAGATTTTGCCAAAATTACTAAAAAATTGACGAGATGCTTAAAAAAGGACGCTAAGGTTATTCCATAACCAACAATTTATAGATAACTTCACTTTATGTAAAAATATTCTTTGTAATAACCCAATTCTACAGTATTCCGACTTTGATAAGGAGTTTATTCTAACGACTGATGCTTCGAATGTTGCATTAGGTAGTGTATTATCACAAGGTGCTATTGGTCAAGATAAACCTATAGCATATGCATCAAGGACACTGAATGAAACCGAACAAAATTATAGCACAATTGAAAAAGAATTATTAGCAATAGTTTGGTCATGCAAGTATTTCAGGCCATATCTCTTCAGCAGAAAATTCACTATTATCACAGATAAACTCGCCTTTTTTATCCAAACTTTAATTTCAGTTGTAAAAAGATACTTTTAAAGGCGCCATCACGTTCAGCAAAGTTTAAAGTCGTAGCAGGAACTGAAATACCTCTCCCATCTTCACCAATTGTCACACGTTGAAGTACATGCATTAACGCAGCAATATATTATACGGAAAATGTTGAGCTGATTTTGATCCTACTGCACCACAAAGTATTCAAGAAGCGCAGAAAGCCATACATAAAAAGGGAATTCGAAGAGAATTGGGTTTCATCAGATCTTACTTTAGAAGTTTTTTTTTTTTTGTTTTATTGGTTTGGGACAAACTCCATACAGCCAGAGAGTTGTTGATACATATAATATAATATTTTTATTAGACGTTTTTTAGGGAATAGACGAGGTTATACAATCTTTCACCCTAGGGGGTTCGTCCTAGGGACTTCTTTCTCACAAAACATTACAGAACCAACGGTTTAAAGGAGGTCAACAATTGGATAAAACATAGGATTACATTTAATTTTAAGTGATCAAATTTTTTGCTTTGTTTGTTTAATGAAATCTATTATTTCATCGTATATGTTCCTATTCCTTGTTGCGAGTAAATGTTGTATAGAAAATGGTCTATCCATTTTGAGTTTCACAATTTTACTCTCAAAATCTGTAATTTGCGTGAGGTACTTTGAACAACCAAAAAATATGTGGTTCAGGTCTAACTCTTCGTAGCCACATTCACACTTAGGAGTGTCTATAATACCCAGTTTATGTAGATGCTTGGGGAAGCATCCGTGTCCAAATAAAAGTCTTGACATGTTAACTTGGTAAAAACGAGAAACCGCTACATCCTGATACCAAGGTTTATCCGGTAGTATAGGGAATAGTTTAGCATATTGTGTCTCTTGTTTAGGATATGCTTCATACCAGTATTCTCTCCATTCTTTTCGGAGTCTGGACTTAGTCCATGCAATAGCATCTCTTGCAGTCAGAAACGAATCGTAATCTCTACCTTCGAGGATACTTCTCTTAGCCAGTTCATCTACTGTCTTTCAGGGCTGGTAACTTCGGAAGTTAGAAGTATTTCTGAAGCTATTTTAGAACTGGAAAATAAAGGGCTCTCACTAAGCGAAAGTGTTGAAGTTGTAGAAGATGTTTCTTCTAAGTTAAATAAACTTAAAGTTTTAAATAAAAACTCTGGATTCATTCAGTTAATAAGGTGTTATGAAATGGAGACACATTTAAATATTACAGAAATAGAAAATCTAAAATTCGTTCCAATTGTGTCATGCGATGTTGAAAGAAATTTTTCTCAATACAAAATGTTTTAGCAAACAACGGCATTTGAAAGTTTTATTTTACATCAAATGTAATCATTTATTAATTATTGGAATAAAATATTGTTGTAATAATAATACTTCTGTTGAATCTCACATATATTTTTATATTACACGAATGTAACTACACACAATTATTATAACAACTAAATTGTTCTACTAGCCAACTATCTCTAATACAACAATATCTTAATATTAAATAAACCGTAGGTAGTCTTCATTATCTTTAAATTCGTATTTCTTCAATCGCGTGTTTTTAAAGGTTTTTTGTACATAGTTAAGCGCATATTAAGTGCATATTTGGAACATTTTTGTTACATATTACATGCATATTTTAAGGTTGTTTAATGCATAACTATACCAACCCTATATACCTACCTATAACTGGCTCACTTGAGCATTGTAGCGAAAATACTTTCTAATGAAAAGAAACTCATACAGAATTTAAGTGTTGATTTTATGTGCAATTTTTAATACGTATTTACCTACTTCTTACTTAACATTTAATAATTTGCTGAAAGTATAGGTCAAAACATAAAATATAAATAAACACTGCTAATGCCAAATTAACGAGTTGCCGCAGAACTTTATTTTGTAAGTAATTTGAAATTTTATGTTTATAACCATTTGAAATTCTTTGAAATGGTTTGTATAACTTCCATTTTTGCGATTTATTTAATATCGTTAACTTTTTTTAATAAAAATACTTATTTAAAGAATTTCAGATTAAGGCTAATGCATAAGCATATAGTATCTAGATTAAGTTTATTAATCTTTTCACATTATAATCAAAATACGGATGGTTTTATAAATTTATTCCGAAGGGCCCTTTTTATGCAAACGATTTTGGTCTTACGTCGTGATTCGACAGAAATACGTGCGTATTATAAATGAACGGAAACGCTTTTTTTCGGCGGACATACTTTTGCCGTACCGACAAAAATCGCATGCCTAAAAGGATCCTAACTATACGAACTTAAAACACGAACGCATCGATTTTAGTAAATAAAATTTTCAACAAAAGTTATTGGTCCTAATTTGTCCCACGAGAATGAACCGAGAACTAAATCGTTTTGAGGTTTTTCTTATAACTACTTTGCGGCGTTATGGTTAATATTTATTACATGAACATAAAGAAAGAGCCACATACTGTGGTGTTGATTGTCACTCTGTCTTATATATCACCATTACCGTATCACCATTTTGCGTATAATCTAGTTTTTCAGGGGAGCTAAAATTCGTGCAATACGTCTTAGTTATGGATTAGTATAACAGTTTATGTAACCGAAATAATTTTTACCATTCTTATAGTAAACAAAACTGTTTGCTTTATAACTATAACGTATAATAATCCTCGGTATATTTGACACACTTTTACAATCGAGTAGAAAATTCTACACGATTAAAAAGTATCACAGGAATAAAGAAAAACTTTTTTCCTTTAACAAAGTCTTCACGTAAACTGCTAATGTAATGGTAAGTGAACTACAGTCCAGAGTTTATTGACCAGAGCACTATACAATTCACTCATATTATTGACATCTTACTCTTACTGCGAATATTAATTAATGGAATCAAATTTTAAAATGTACACATGTGTGTAAATAAGGTATTGTATTAATATTTACACTAGCTGATACTTTTAAATCAGACGAACATTTATGTATGAGCTTTAAAAGGGACGCCTTTGAAATTGATCCACAAAAAACGAAGTGGTTAAAACAACTTTCTGTGCTTAATGGCAAAAGTTTAGAAAAACTTAAACCTAAAACTTTATTATTACCGTAAAACATTTATTTCGATCGTAGTACATTGTATAATTTGTCATACAGTAAGGTATAAAATAGCGACAAAAAAAACATAAAAATTAGCAGAACAAACTACCTATGGATTAAGTCCAGAGGAAAACAGAGATTAATACAAATACGAAGAACATAGCAAGAATACATGGAAACTGGAAAAAACAAAAAGGAACCAAACAAGGGTAAAGATAGCAAGCGATTAAGATATAAAAATAAGAAGAAAATAGAAATGAAATTAAGGGGAAGTACAAAAAAGAGGAATAGGAAACAGGTTAAATTTTTTTGAAATTTAAACAAAGATACTCTGAGGATTTGACTGTATACTATAACCAAATTCAAGTATAAACAAGGAGTATGAAGAACATATAAAAGCGACAAACTTGATGTTTAATTAACTAAAATTAAACTAACAAGGGCACATGGAGATGACAGCTCCAGATAAATTCCTATACATATAGGAGAAGGGGAAAGCGTAGGTATAATAAGAGAGGTACGAAACACGAGAAAAATTCGCAAGAATGACAAAGAACAACAGTTATTTTATGGTTGGTAAAAAAAGTAGAAAATAATGTGAACGAAAACATCGTTAACATCCTTCTTACCTGATCTATTGGAACTGGTTACATTTATTTATTTATGTTACCTAATTAAATTTTTACCCAATATTCGGAGAAACTATTATATACAGCAATTGCTTTAATTGTACGTAATTCTTCGGCATAATTTTGTTTTGAGAGAGGACAATTGATCAATCTGTGCGCCAAAAAGTTGAAAGATGCATGTTTATCCTGCATGCAATGATTGGAATCTTTAATTATAAACCTCCTAGTGGTAGTACCCTTACGGTAAATATCTATTACGGGAATTTCGAATTGAGTCGAGCTACAGCATTCACATAGTAAATTCAAACTGTAGGGAAGTACGCCAAGCCTTGTTTGAGGTCCGTTTCAAATTTACCCAAGAAACAGTTGCCAGTAAACGGAGATAAATTATTACCAACTGCTGTCCCCCTTTTTGCTTATGCCATTTATCGTTAATTTGGAAAAGGTCTAACTCATGCAAAGCTCTGTTAGTTTAATCAAATCGTTCAGTTACGCATCTTCCAAACTGGTTTGAAGACATTTCGTAAGTAGACTACAGTTGTATCTATCAGAATACTCGAAACCATGAAATGACGTCAAATGAAACTAACAGTTCATCTTCTGCCAACTCAATGTTTTTAATTTTTCCGATAAATTGGTATGAATTGGAAACGCTACAATTTGGTTGCTGATACGAGAGATTGTGAAATGTTTCGCTCAGCTATTTGGAATTTGCGTAAGTTGGAGAATTTATACCTGATGGCTTATATCGTTCAGCCACAGTTACACAGAATAAAACACTAGCGAACCAGAAGCAACACTCTGCTAAATTTGTTATAAAAGTATTCTCGTAGCTTGTGTATTTGTGTTTGGTGTAACAGGGCTATGTCTATTAAGCCTCTATAGTATAGTCTTACTGTTGAGGTGCGTGGATTCGGTGTTTAGTGAGTAATGTACGTGTGTTTCGCTGTACCTGTTCTAAATCTGAATTGGTCCACTTTATTATTCCGAAGGAATAAGTAAGGGCCGGTGTAGCATATGTGTTAATAGCTTTGACAGTGTTTCTACCGTGTAATTGTGTTTTAAGTATACTGCGTAATCTGTGTAAATACTGTGTGATTAGATTTCGTTTTATTTGTGTATGTTTTATGTGTGTGTTTTGCTGAAAACCAAGATATTTATAAGTTTCATTCTCGTCCATGGATCTTATATGGTCACCATGTTCGAGCTCGAAATCCACAAATTCTCTCTTACCAGCAGTGATGTGTTGTGTTTTGCATTTGTCAATACCAAACTCCATGTGTATATCATGTGAAAATGTTTCACTGATATGTATTAAATGGTTGAGTTTTGTGCTTGTAGAGGCGTATAATTTAAAATCATCCATGTAAAATAAATGACGTGTAATGTTGTGACGTATTTCGTGATTGTGTTTTAAGTTATAACCAAAATTTATGTTATTCAACATGTGTGAAAGGGAATTAAGAGAAAGACAAAAACAAAGTGGACTCAAAGAATCACCCTGAAAGATGCCCCTCTTTATTTGTATTGTGTTTGTGATGAGTTGGGTATCATTTAGTGTAAGTGTTAGGGTGGTGTTCCAACATGACATTATGTGAGTGAGAAATTGTGTGATGTTGTTGCTAATTTTGTACAGCGATAGTATTTTTTGTAACCAAGAATGAGGTACTGAATCAAATGCTTTTTTGTAATCGATGTAAGCTGTGTGTATGTTTCTTTTATTGAGTCCAGATTGTTCAAGTATTACAGAGTCTATAATGAGCTGTTCTTTACAGCCTCTAGAATACTTGGTGCAACCCTTTTGTTCCTCAAATAAAATGTTGTTATTAGTGCAGTGTGTGTGTGTATATTTTATGTGTAATGTTAGAATTTTATATATAGTGGGAAGGCATGTAATGGGTCTATATTTAGATGGATCGTGTGTATTGTTATCTTTTGGAAGCATGTAAGTGATTCCTTGTGTAAAGAATGATGGTGTAGTATGTGGTGCGTCTTAATATTGTTGTGAAGTGTTGTGCGAGATGTATTATTATTATTATCATTAAAAACCACAATAAAAATTTATTAAATCGAACACGTAAATGCAAATTACGCAAGTAATAATAAATAAGAAAATATCAAAGGGCAGTCCTTTGAATAATCTAAGAAATTGAAAACAAACCAAAATAAAACACAGTCACAAAAACAAGTAGAGAAAATATTAATATTCAACCTAAGCCGCGTCCACATTATGCCGAATGGTGTCGAAATCGAAATCGAAACCGAATTTTATACAAATTAAAGTTTTAAGATTTAAGATAAATAGTTAACATTTGGAACATCAAATAAGTTTTGATAATAAACCTCTATTCCTGTTCTAAATTGCAACAACCCCGCATAGAAAATACCAAAAAGACCAATTTCTTACACGATTTTAGGAGAGATCTAGAGAGACCTAGCAAATTTTAGCTTTTCCCTATTTCAATTTTAACTATTACTTTTGTCCAAACTTACTTTGTGTAATTAATTGTAATAATAATAATAAGTAATTTCACTAATTTTTTTTTAAATGTAACCCAACGCGTCTATTATTTACATTTAAAATAAAAATTAGTGGATATTACTTCTATTGATTAGGGTGATTAACAAACAGTAAAATTTTGGAAAGTTAAAGTGCATTAAATTCTAAAAGGGTCCAAGTAAAGTTGTAATTCGAAGAAAACAAAAAGGAACGCTATCAGTGGGCGAAGCACAATGTTAAAGAACACGACTGTACTAATTAGAGGAGGTGGGTTTGTTCATATTACTGTTCCGCTTGTATTTTCTAACTGTGAATCTAACATTTAAATATGCAACATTAAATATTTGAAAAGTTTTAGTTAGTTACCTGAGAGTGATAAGAATGTTAATTAACTGTTTGAGTCATGAAAAAAATTAACTGCAATGTAGGGAAATGCAAAATTGTGTACGATGGATCACGCAACAATAAAAGCAAAGGCGGTGTAAAATATTGTAATTAAGAGGTCGAAAATATGTTGCGTGCATAGATAACAATTGATCGATGAACTGCAAACTGGTTGAGCAGTTCTTTTCCTCAAATGGCCACTATAAAGTTTCTGTGTAAATTTAAACGTAATTTATTGTAGGGCTTAGTGTTCCCTTTTCTATATGACGGTCATTACAAATTAAATAAAACGTTTCTATTTGCAAAGTGGTTTAATCATTTAATAAGACTTATTAAACGATTAAACCACTAGTTATAGTTGATTTCCTATATAGGCGCTTTCTCTCCGATTTTTATGAATTAAAAATTATTTCTAAAAAGTGGGGAGCATGTTAAAATCAATCACCCAACATTCATGAATACGTCATTTTTCATAGCTGTTTTGTCAGCAAGCATTCCCATTCCACTTCTGAATAGTGTTCATGCATTACACAGTTTACAGTTTTGTACTAAGTTTGTTCGAAAAAGTTCGAAGCCAAAAATACGTATAAAAACATTTTCCCAAAAGCATACATCCATGAGCAAATAAGAGTACTTACATATAAAAACCAAACACACCTGTAGAACAAAAATGGCCGAAAGATGTAAGTACACACACTTTTAAGTGGTCTTGTTAGGAGCGTGCCATAATATTTATAACCAAGAAATTTCCGCTAATAACCGCCTCCATTCTATTTGTTCAAATTAAATGGAACTATGTATGTATATGCAGCGATAATTTTTATACAATAAAATAGGCGTACAAAATAACATAAACTGTCGTGTCACTGATATATGCACACGCGTTACATCAGATGTGGGTCACACATAAAGCCGCATTGCCTCAGGGAAACCTATGCAAAACACCTATTACAAATTAATGTTTGGAGTGAAGCAAATTTACTTTTGCGGTTTTCCAGTTATGCATCTGCGGGAAAATTGTTATGCAGCTCTATAAACAAATTATGTACTAAATTGGTGAATACTTAAAAGTGATTTGAAAAATGAACTGTTTTTATAAAAAAAAGGACGCCAATATTACACATTACGATTTTAATTCCGTTTATCCTACCTAGTTAAGGTGGAGAAATCTAGAACAAAAGACATAAAAGCTCAACAAATGAAATTTATAATATGAATATAAACTATGCTTTCAGGGTTTACCTAGAGATAATTCATCATTTCCTTTCTTCTGGTGCATTCATACGTATATACGCATTAAGTACGATTTTCGGTGAAAATTTTAGTGGTTAACTAAATTCAAAACTTCGGCAAACCTACACTTAAAGAATTATGTAGTATATCATACTAGTGTATCGCGTTGAAAATTTAGTGAAACAATGGAAAATAGGAAGTTTTGAGACAGAATCGACAAAATTTAACGCAACACATAGGATATAAACATTTTTATACTAAAAAATGCCAAAGCACGTGTTTTTGTTTAAAGTCGTTTTCACTCAAATTTACTGCGACATAAAGTTTTTCCTTGCGAAAATGCAGCAATTAAATTGTGTTTTAATAAATGGAGATATTTTATTAATTAAGGCTATTTAGCGTTTTTACGTAAATTTATTTCGGACTAAATAGAGATTAATGCGCACATTTAGCCCCTTTATTTCATTATCCGCAATGAACTGGTTACCGTAAGAGCATCCGCAGCGTGTCTCAAGAAACCTGTCGCGCCATGGATACCCACAAGCATGTGTACTAAACAATTGACATAAACAATGGAAAAAAGCTCCAAGACTTTGTATTGTTGGAACTTATTGTAACTTCATACATGGATTGTTCGTAACAGAAGGGGAAACAATTATGCGAAACCCACATGTTGAGCTTTCTTATGTACCTGCTTTGTTTGCGGTGGTGCTATTATGGTTCAGCGCTAACTTCGGACTTGGCTCTAATTTACTTGGAACCTGAAGAGGTCCCGATGTGGTCATGGTGGTCATTGCTGGTGCGGGCATCATTAACGTCGACATGGTCAACATCTTCTTGGCCTTAGAAGTGTGTACGTGTTTACCAAAATATTTATTATAATTTTTACATAAATATATCTATATATGCAATTATTAACGAAATTTCACTCGTAATTTTTCACTGTCATTTGAAGGTGTGAATGAGCGGCGCCGCGTGCATACGGATCACCGGCTAGCACACCTAGGCGCGCGGCCCGCTACTCGAAGACTGCAATCCGCAAGTTCGTTTCATACCGTCTGGGGGTAGCTATTTGCGGGGTAGATCACAATACTTGCCGTGCCAACGCGAGCGGCAAACAACTCCAACTGCGTCCCGGCGGCGGCGCTCTATCGTGCCCCAACCTGATAGTGCGCGCGTCCACCCCCGAATGCTGCCGAGGCAGAAAACCGCCACCACTGTTTCATAAACAACTGATAGCACCACCTGTGCCGCATAACATAAAAAACAAAGAACTTAACGCATTAAGCACTTGTGGAATTGAGAAGAATTACTTTATATTCCAAATCCGATATATTACACTTTAAGGTTGCGTGTTTCACTGCAACTTCCAACTTTTGTGTTCAAGCTGAAACTTTACTCAATAACATTTATTCTAAAACGTTTACAATAATTGTTCCTGTACGCATTGGTCGAAGAGTAAACCAAATCCATGTAACAGGTGGCTAAATTAGAAACGTTTAAGACAGTAAGGGCGTACTAAAGGTGTACGCTTCAAATTAGTATTGTTCTGCGGTACAAAGAATGGTTACTTATTCTGATCTGATTTAGATTTTCACTCTTTTTATAACCTTTCCACATTGCAAATTGATACAACATAATGCAGTAGAAACGTAACAAATAGGCGCACTGAAAATATGTAACAAAGCCAGAATTACTTGACAAACCGATGTACATATATCGTACTTCATATCCAAACTTCAGAAGGATTTGTAAATAAAATCAATTTTACATGAGAAATCTAAATAACGACTAACCTTTTTTCGTAATACTGAATAAGCCTATCTATATACAATTACGTAAATTAGTAGCGCCTTCTTGATGATTTTGAAAAAGATAAATAATACCATTTTTATTGAAGCTAATAAAGTAAAGAGTGAATTACCCAACTTTTAATTCCTCAACCCGAAAATAAAAATTACGTTTATGAAGCCACAATTATTCACTTTTTCTACATATTTTACTATTTTGTACCACTCATAATACACAAAATGGCCATTACTCCACTTTAATTAACAATGTTCCATTCAACTTGTTTCAAGTGGATGTTATGTATATACATGTACTTATGAATGAGAATTGTATGTTTTGTTAAATTCACAACTTTTACTTTTGTAAATTAAAGTTAAATATGAAATACCTGTGACCACTTTAATTCGAAACGTACATAAACGTGGCGTAGGCACTTATTTAATGCAAAACCGAATGATACAGTAATATGCACCATAGATTAACATCATAGACGAGCTATTTTGAAATAGAAAAGGACCAATGTTACTGAAATGGCGAAACACTACTTTCACAGCATTAATGAGCGTAGATTTGAGCAATCACCACATGTAAATATAATAAATGTAAACAATGTCCTACCCTGCTTGCACATCTACTTAACGTAAACAAACCGAAGTAAACGATTACATTTCAACTTTTATTTAAATAATTCTTTTCATGTGGAAGATATTGCCAAATTTAAACTAAATAGGTAAAGAAAGAAGTGGTTGATGATAATTTAAACATTACATCTATGCTGACAGAGCGGAGACTTCCACGGTCAGAGTCAGTAAAATAAAGACGACTTCCGGGGTAGGACCGTGTCAATGTTGAAAAAGTCAACGTTTCGCCCACTTTCGTAAGGATAAGAAACAAAAAGCAAATAAAAACAACTTTTACCCAATTTTCCAACGGGAATAACACACACTACTAAACTTCTGTTGTTCCAGCGTGTGCAGTTTAGTGTAGAAGTCGTAGTGTTGTAGTATACGGAAGTGGGGGAACCGTTGTCTCTTTCAACATTGATAGGGTCATACCCGTAAGTCGTATTTATCATATCTATACTGAGCAAGGGCGCCGCCAGAAAGTTTTCCCAGGGGAGCAAGTACTATTGGGGGTTCGCGGCTCTGGCGTTTTTTCAACATTTCGTACAAACTTTATTTTAATTTTTAATAGCTTAATAACCGAAATATACCGTTGTGCTGTCATATTGCCTCGAATAAAAACTAAGAGAGATCTGCTACCATGAGTAATCGCACCCCAAACCATAAGTTGCTGTTAACCCAAAACTTCGGATTCGGCGATAATCTGTCCTAACGGTTACATCGCGACCTTCTTCACCAAACTATTGGTCACGAATTGCCCGAGTAAAGGAAAATCACTCTCTAAGCCCCATCCCATCATTCGTTCATCTTGAAGCCCCGCTTCCCCTATTACGACGTTCCTAGCCATCTTCAAACCATGTACGTCATCCTCGCATTACATTAGACCTATGTCAATTTACGTAGTTAGCAATTTCCCCAAATGACGAAACGCTTCGCACAAAGCAATAATGAAAAAGAACAACAAATCGTACCAAAAACAGACCGAATAAATTAGCAGAAAATTATACGAATTGTCAAATGTAACGTTATCACATTACCACTTGACCTCAAAAGTTAATCCAATTATTACTTAATCAATTTTCTTTAGAGGTACCGGGCTGAGGATTTGCATAGTCGGCTGTGTTGAAATTAGTAATATTTGAGTACCTGTATCAAGTAATCTTTGTTTTCCGCTTCAAAAATTACGTTCAAGTCGTATAATAAATAAAGGCAGTAAACTTGTCGTTCAGTTCTGTGAAAATTGATACGTCCAGCATTCCGAAATTCGACGGTACAAACTTTCAACTTTGGAAGTTTGGAATTACCATCTTATTGAAATCAGAAAAATTGATGGCTATTGTTGACGAAAGTAGCAAAAAAACCCCAAGAATCCAACAGTAAAGAATGGGACACGAAAAATACCAAGGCTCAGGAAATTTTATTATCAACAATAAGTGAAGACCAGATGCAACATTTAATTAATTGTGATGATGCAACAAAAATGTGGAACTGCGCGATTGCCATTCATGAACAGAAAACCGACATTGCCAAGGAACTACTATGGAACAAGTTTTATGAATATAAAATGGCTGAAAGCGGTAAAATTTTTCTGTGATAGAAGTTTTAGCCCGACAGTTAAAAGACGTGAAAGAAACATTTAGTATTTGTTCGAAGGTAATTAATAGCTTACCATCCCGATTTAATGCTTTTAGAACTGCCTGGGAACTCTGTTAGTATTGAACAACAGACGTTCGAATATTTGTCTGCTAGATTGTTAAAAGAAGAAACTCGTATGTCTCATGATAATTCCGAAATATCCACACTTGCACTTGAAGTTAAGGCTTTGCAGAGTAAATTAGAATCAGTGACAGTAAGCAAAACCGAACTTACCTCTTGAAAGCAAAGGAACATAAATGAGTTGAAGAAAAACACGATTTGCAATTATTATAAAAAAGGGGCCATTGGATCAGAGAATGTCGAAAAAGACTAGCAAATCGTAAACAAACAGACAAACCAACACCCTGTAGTTCATCTTCAAGCTCCGCGTTTATTTGCAATATTTCTTCTTTATACAGTGCAAGCTCAAATATTGAAAAATCGCAATGGATTTGTGATTCAGGCGCCAGTGTACACATGACTAGTGAAAAAACTTGGTTTACCGAATGTCAAGAAATTAATAAACCAGTGTTTGTCCGAATTGCTAAGCTAATATCTGTGGTTGCAAAAGGTGCAATCGAAATAGACGTTTTTGCAGATGATAAATGGTGTAATAAAACAATGGCGAACGTTTTATTTATTTCGGAACCAAGCCGAAATTTGTTTTCGGTGGGAGCAATGACCAATAGAAATTATACCTTTCACTCGTATAAAAATCATTGTGAATTTCGTGTCAGTAAATCAGTAAGAGAACGTTGTTTGTGTTGGATCCAGAAAGAAAACTTGTGGATAATGAAATTTCCACCCATCTGCATCTGAATGTCACGTAAGTACATTTAAAAACAATAATCAGTCGCTTAAACTCTGGCTTAATCGCCTCGGTCACATTAATTGCGATTATATCAAGAAAACAGCTAAATTAGTTGCTGGTTTAAAATTATTTGATAAAGACCCGTTTTTCTGTGAAAGTTGTCAATTCAGCAAGCAGTCTAAAGTTTCACCTCGAAGTTTATCGATAAAACAGGCAGAAAAACCCGGTGAAACAATCCACAGCGACGTATGTGGTAGAATCAACATTCCTTCGCCTAGCGGATCTAGATATTTCCTACTTTTTAAGGATGACTATAGCGGTTATCGTACTGTTTCTTTTCTAAAGCGTAAGTCAGAAGTTCTGGACAAATTTATAGAATATAAAAGTCTTGTAGAAAACCAGACAGGCAATAAAATAAAATTTTTCAGAAGCGATCGTGGGGGAGAATATATAAGTAAAGCTTTTACAGATATTTTATGAATATCAGGGATTTTGCCTGAATATTCAGCTGCTTATACACATGAGCTGAATGGTCACTCAGAACGCGAGATACGAACAATATCCGAATGCGCCAGAACGATGCTTATAAATAAAAATGTTTCTCAGGAACTATGATTCGAAGCGGTAAATTGTGCCGTTTATATTCTCAGTAGAACAGTTAATAGTCAAGTAGAAAACATGACTGCCTATGAGAAATGGTTTGGTCGCAAACCACAGTTAAAAAATATAAGAATTTTTGGAAGTACGGCCATATGGCTATACCAGATCAATTCCGTAGAAAATTTGATCCTACGTTCCGAAAATTGATTTTAGTTGGGTATGATGCGCACTCATCTAATTTATAGGCTATGGGATTTTGAAAAAAGGAAAACAAAAATTAGCTGTAACGTTATTTTTAACGAATACGAAACTCCACCTACGAAAAGGGGAACATTCACTTTATACAGGGTGGCAGAAATTCTATGGCGCGTTCTAGAACCCAAAATAAGAAAAAAAGTAGGTACCTATAAAGATTAGTCCGAAAACGCTTCCTAACTGAGGTACAGCCCTTAAAAGAGGGTGGCCTCACACAACATTTTTGCTAATATCTCAGACCCAACTAATGATAAATTGATTCAAATTTTGTGTGTACTCGTTACTGGTGGCCAACTACCATTTGGGCTTATTTTCGTCTTGATAGCCAACCAATGGCGGAACATACGGGGAACGACCTTTGTATTTTTGCAAATATTTTTTGTATCTGCACATTTAGCAAATGCTTGACTAGATGAAATTGTTCGCAATCACAAACTACACTGTAAAGGTACTCTTTGTTTCTGTCGCTCAGGATAACAGTTTTCGAGAATACAATTAAAACGTATTTTTTTGGGAATGATATTATGATAAAAACAAACAAATTTCTACTATTTCACTTTTAAATTAGCACATAAATCTACTTTGCAATGTTTAAAAATGAGTAGACAGTACATCAGTTGCGTCTGAGATATTAGCAAAAATGTTGTGTGAGGCCACCCCCTTTTAAGGGTTGTGCCTCAGTTAGGAAGTGTTTTCGGACAAATCTTTATAGGTACTTTTTTTCTTATTTTGGGCTCTAGAACACGCTCTAGAATTTCTGCCGGGCATTTACAAAACACCTTGTATTTTAATACTTCTGAAAGTAATGAACCGCAAGTTGAGACAATCGCGAAGAAAATACACATTTATCAGAAAATAGTACCGAAGAATATTGTAGTGACCAAGATTATCAATGTGAGGAAGATAATTGTGAATTAGAAAACGAAAATACATACAAGAATTTTGAGAGATAGAAGCAAAATATCGAAGGCTAAGTTTTTAGAACGACTATATGCAACGTATTGTACACTTTTGGAACCTACATCTTACGAAGAAGCCGGTAATTGTACCGAATCCGAAAAATGCCACCAAGCCATGTTAGAAGAAATCAACGCTCTGAAGTGTAACAATACATGGGAATTAGTGAAGTTACCGGAAAATGCAAAAATTGTTGACAATAAGTGGATTTTTCGCGTAAAGACCTCTTCTGACGGTAAACTTACGCGCTGTAAAACACGTCTCGTCGCGCGCGGTTTTACGCAACAACACGGTGTCAACTATCAAGAAACTATCGCTCCGGTAGTGCGGTACGATAACGATTCCATTCGTGTTTTACTTGCTCAATCTACAACCCAAGCGGAGTACATTGTTTTGGCTTTTGGTGTTCGAGAAGCTTTATGGTTGAAATCGTTTCTACATAAGTTGGGTGTCAGTTTTTCACAAGTTGCTATTAAAGTTGACAATCACTCAACTGTTAAGTTGTCGCAAGTTCAACAACAACATAACCGTACAAAACATATAGACATTAAAGTAAAGTTCATTTCGTTCGCGATGAAATCGAGAAAGGTAACGTTTCTGTTTCCTATGTGAAATCAAGTGAACAGTTAGCAGATATTTTAACGAAGCTTAACTAATATTTTAGACTAAGATGTTTCATCGTTATATTTTGTCTTGTTATGTCTGCATGCTTGTAAGATTTTTAATTAATGCTACCAATAATAATGATGTTTGCTACACACCGACGGCGTTGCCGGATTCATTAATACATTACAACACAAATAGTGACAGCTTATGTCGTTTGGGCATATAGTGTGAAATGCGGTGAAAGAAGCTAAGCGACTAGCGTTAGACAAAATAGTCTGGAAAGCATTCAGCAACACAATTCTACACAAATACTTACACAGATAACCTAATAAAATCATCCAAAATAGCGTATCTGCACATATCCGATCGTTATGGTTACTTTATTGATTTTCTTAACTTTCAAATATCAATTTTACTTTTGCAAATTGGTATGTAAAAAATTCTGCGTTGAAATTCTCTTAGTGATATACAAGATATAGTACCGTTAAAATTTTAAGAGAATGTGAAAGTGAAGCGATTGATTCAAAACACGAAATAAAGAAATATTGAAGTAGATTCTTATATAACAGCATGTAAGCCGTTATAATTATTACTATAAAACTACAATTGCGCAGTACAATTATAGCAATTGCATAATTTAATAAGGGACATAATGTAAATGGACATTCAAATGCATTTAAAGTAGAGAAGTTTGTTCCACATCATATAATACGTACTTCCAAAGACAGCAAATAAAAGCGTATGAAGGCTTAAAGCTCTTAAGGCCTATTATTAAATTTTGCTTGTTAAATGTTGCGGTATAAGTGGATCATGGGTTGTGCTGAGCAAAGCTATTTTACTAGAGCATTTTTATTTCGCGGAAAATTATATTAAGATAATACAATATCAATTGAAACTAACGAAGTAACGAAAATTTATAAAGTAAAAAGTTTATACATATAACAATATTTCGTAGATTTTGAAACTACTTTCTCATTTTCACCCAAGCAGCACTGATTATTTTTTCATTTCTGTTTGCTATGCGGCATTTACTTCCATGCTACAATTACACACTCCCTTTGTTTCTTGAATCAAGTTTGAATTATTAATAAGAAGCAAAGTTAATTTACTTTTCATTTCTAACTTTACACATATATTTATCACATCCGGTACTGTTGGAATTATTATTACACTCATTAATAAATATACTTTACCTAGTAAAGTAGTAAGATAATAATATGACAGTACGAGTATTTCTAAAATTTATTAGGATTGGGAAGGGTGAGCACCAAATCAAATATGGTGTGTAAATCGTAGTGATTTACAGTTAGTCGTAAACCGAAAACTAAACTTATTTTATTATAGGCGACTTCTGCTTAGGAGAGGCTCAATTTGTGTCCTATATATCTTGAAAATTACGGTGGAAAAGCTAAATGTACACCACTAACTAAAATAAATCTTGTAAACAACAAGGAATATTTCTTTAAGTTGCAATTGTAAGCAATTAAAGATTTATTTGGGGTGTTAAGTAACGTTACTGGATCAAGGAGGAGATGATTCAATCGAACTTTTCCTGATTCTGAATAATTTACAGAAGACTCCACGAAGCAAATTACTTACAGTTTACAAAACAATACGAAGTATAGCAAGAGAGCAATTCTGCCACGAAGAATAATACAAACTGATTCTCGTTTAGTACAAACTTTTACGAGCTCTAATAATTTCTTCCTCTAAAAATAGTACATTCACCCACAGTCTCCCTTTCATTGGTTATTAATGTTATTATATATTTAAGCGTATGAAAAGTATAAGCCACAGAGTTGTCGAATGGGTAATTACGTCGCAGTAGTTGCATCATTGCAGTTTGTTAAAAGTTAAAGTTTTTCTGTATTCTGACGGATTTAAACTTTAATAAAGCATGAATTTTACACGTATTGCTTCACAGCATTGCTTCTTTTTTATAAATAATTCATATTTGAATACCAAAGTATACTACCGAAGTATTAACGGTATATGTGATTCGCAAATGCAATTGAATGAGCTTCAGAGAATACATAATGTATACAGCTCGTTAATTTGATTGTTTATTAACTACACCTGATGGACGTAGTAAAGCTAAAGTTTACGCTTATTTAAACCTCTTAAGGTTTTCTAAAAACACTAGAACTATGTAACTACGGCTTGGTAAAGGCTACCTAAATAAACATGGGTTGAGGTTCGTGCTATCAAAGACTATCAGGGGGAAGGATAGTCTTTGCTATTCTCGAGTTATTAACTATTCGCATAGGATATCTATGCAAGAATGTTGTTGATTAAAAATGGCCTCTAAAAATAAACGCATTGAAAATGTGAATTAAAAGATCTACCCTTCTAAACCGCCATGCTGAAACATTATGCGAGGTTCATAAGAGATCTAGTGCATCAGGATTCTCTTAAGCGTATGATTTCATTATATTCAACTGGGAATAGTGGTTTACATTGCGATACTGCAGTAAGTCATTTATGTGAACACTTTATTAACATCACAATTTCGAAAGCAATCGTATGCTAATATTCACGCCTTCAAAGCTAGCACTAAAAGCAAACTTTGAGTATTTGACCGCCATATAAAGCATGTGCATTGCTGCATGTGTACTTATGCGATTCATTTTGTTACTTAATATTAAGATAAAAACATGGCACCAAATTGTTACAAATTCGGCTGAACAGTACTGATCTAACAGTCACAACTTGCAGAAACCTAAATACCTTTCCGATATAACACGGGGCTCCTAAATTGAAACCTCTCTAAATATTTTATACTTTTCACATTCTCCGCATTACACTTTTTACAACCCGCCCGATATGTCCATATTTATTAGTAAATACGAACAAGTTAGTTTTGTGTGTGCATGACCATCCCTCTTGCTGAAAATCCGTCAGTGGCGTCAGTACCTACTCCATTCGATCTGATCGGTTCTACCATTATTATTATTATGTCGCATGTTTTAATTCAAAGTAAACACTCACATTACAATATAAGTTCTCGATTTAAACTACAAGAGTCCTGTTCACATACAAACACCAGGTACCTTAATCCTTAAGGGTAGTCATTAAAATTATTTTGCGGCGATTTTAATAGCTACTGATTGACAATCGATTGGTTCTACTATAAAATTGATTAAAAACTGAAAACGACAACGACAAACCTAGGATGTTATTTGGAAATATTCACATACGAGTGGTAGCGATATACAAACAAGTTGAAGAAGTGCCCATTGGATTTCCGCTATCTTCAATAATAGTAATGCGGTAGCTTGAAAACACAACCCTAGAAGCGCCAGTCACAAACTCAGTCTATGGCTAAGATATGCCTATGATATCTTTGTAGTATGGCCACACGGAAGACAACACCTCAACAGCTTCCCGGAACATCTCGATAAGGCCCACGACAAAATCAAACTCACCATGGAAGTAGAAGAAGGCAACAAGTTACCTATCCTGGATGTACTTACATACAAGAAGGAAAATGCTCATCTTGGGCACACGGTGTACAGGAAAGCTACACATACCAACCGACACGTGAACGCGAAGTTCTGCCCCATTCTGCGCAGATTCAATCCGTTGTAAAAATACTAGTGACAAGATCAAAAAGAACGAACAACGAAAAGGACGAAATGAAAACCCTCACAAGGGGAAACACTCTAAACTCCTTAAGGCCAACTAAACCTAAGCCAGAACGGGAAGAAACGCCATCAGCTAAAGTGATACAAGCGAATCAGAGAGAAATACCGAAAAGCTGTTGAGAAAAATACGCCAACATCATCTTTAGCGCAACATGTCAGGCTCAGGAGTATATCACATAACATTGACGCAGCAGACAACACCAACAACGTGAAGAAAGTAAAAAAGGAAGTGGTGAAAGTTCGTGACAACAAGTAGATACATAAGCAGGGAATTAATTCAATTCGAATAACAAGAAGTCGTGCAAAGAAGTTGGAGAGAGCTTGAGAATAGGAAATGAGACTTTGCCGAAACGTGGCTATTTTATAGTTTATAGTGGTTTTTACTATGATAGGTAATACTAAGTACTACTCGAATGATCTAAACTAAAAACTAAATTTTGTCTAGAACATTTTCCTCCTTTTTTGTCACTTTGAAAATTATGTCAGGTACAGAATCAGCAATGTCAACCTACACAATTTTCATACAAATCAAATAGAAATGCATTTTAAATAAATTGTGAGATGCAGGAAAAGTCACATTATTACTTTATTAGAAGATTCGGAAAAATCCAGAATGTTGTGTCTAAATTTAGAAGTGATATGAGGATTTGTATGATACGACGTCCTTGATGCCTGTTTCTATTGCACACTATAAAACAAAAAACTCTACTTTATAGGGGGTGGAGTTAAATACAATTCTCTCCGATCAACTTACAGGAAACAAATACAAACATTTACGTCTTAACTGGTACTCAAACTTTGAACATAGTCGGTTTCTTCAACGAATGAGCTTCGTTCCTTTATTTCATTTTTATTTTGTTCTCCTTTTTAGTTTAATTCCTTTACAATTAAATCAAATCATACCTAATACCTACACAGCTTAAGACGAATTTTGTGACCACTGTAAGAAGCTCCTTTTTGTGAGAATGCTTTCATAAGTAGGTACAGTTTTAAATGAAGGATAAAACGAAAAATACAGAAACGAACTGAAAGAAGACTCAAGGAAAATTCAAGATGTCATTATATGGTTGCTTAATAAATGAATAATTAAAAGGTTACTGTTTGTATGTACAATTTCATGTAATGAGACCACAGTATCAAGATCGAAACGTTACCTTTTGTAAAGTAAACGAGTGTGAAACCATACATACCAGGCTTGTTCAATTGAAACGTACGTATCTTGGGGTCATTAAAAATGTATTAAGTAATATATTTTATCCACGACTATTGCATAATGTATCCATAATACGTCTGTTTGCTCGACCTTAATAATACCCATTAATCACGGCAGTGATTAATGAGTCATTAATCACTGCTGCCAGATGCTTCCTTGATTCACCTATAATATTACATTGTTTTGTTACAAATAATCGGTTTTTAAAATTTTACCGTGTAAGCCACTAAATATTTTCAATTCAGTTCTCTACATAAAAATTTAAAAAGTGAATTTTCCTAGACTAGATTCGAACGCAGGACCAATCAATCAAAACAATTTATTTACATATTATACAAGTGGTTTACATAAAAATTTACAATATTGCACATTTATATCGGTTGCCTAATAACAGTATTAACGTGCTACTTCCGTGGTTGTAAGGTAAGGAGCATCTACACTGAGCCATCAGAGACTTCGAATTTGCGTGTCGTATGTCTGTTTCTTAACATACCATGTTTTTCGAAACATTTTATACATCGAAGTAAAAACTTCAACAAAAATATTTAGTAGTATAGTTTTTAGTAAAGTATAGTATTCTACTCGCGTATAATGGCTATTATTCTCTCGGTGATTTAGGCTACTCGCCGCACATCATTATACGCTCGTTGAATAATTAATATACTATAGTACTACTACAATTAAAGCACCTGTGCCATTATTTCGCCAATCGATGCATATCTTCATTATAGTATTCTTGTGGCTACTGTATTAAACTGCATTAAAAACTTGCAGAGTTCATTCAGATTTTAATTATAGGTTTACAAATTCAAAAACTAGTTTATGAACGTGCTGTAGTTTTATACAAGAATCATATCCCTGAAGAAAGGCATGATTTACGTTAAGCCAAAAAAAGGGTGGAGAATTGGAGTTACGAAATGGTACAGAACTCTATGTCTCGAAAACTGGAAGGCATTAGTTTAAATCAAAACAAGGTTGCAACAAGTTTTTTGAAAATTACAAGATTGTGTCAATTAGCTGAAAGGAGTAAACTTGTAATCTTTGTTGAATTTGCCAATACTGCAGGCCAAGCAGTGTGTGTGTTTTCGCCACAGTAGGAATCCAGTGACAGGCGCACCGAGTAATAAAAGGGGTTAAATGAAAACAGACTATTTCTATCAGGTGTGAAGCAAGTGACCAGTAGCACAAGCTGCAGTTTTAATGATCCAATGATCATGTTATTTATTAGTTTAAATGATATATTCAGCTTCCCACCCCATATAACCCATGGACTATTCCCGTGTCTTGATATCGATATCGCAATGATTGGGCTATTCAAAATATACTGTGAAGTATAAGGAGAGTACATACTAAGAAGTTGGGCCAAAATCACACCTTAAACAGTAAAAGTGACACTGATCCTATCAACACATGGTAAGGAACCCGATCTAAGTGATACACTAAAGCTTAACTCGCACTAGCCCGTCACGTTCCGTCACGTTGACGGCCGTCGACGGATTGTTCTCACGTAGCTTATGGAAGGCGACGGAACGATCAAGTGCGCGCTGCATGATTTAATTCAGTGTATTTAATCTTGAACTTTTTTTGACGGGTCGTGTCGTGACGGAACGTGACGGGCTAGTGCGCGTTAAGCTTTAGAGAGCTGACTGAAATATCTAAATTTAATATTCTATGGTGGTGCGTTGTTCAGTGGATGTTATTTTACATTATCAAATTTAAGATGATCAGGATATTTAAACTAATTCCTCACGACCATTTCAAAGTGAGTTAGTTGGTAGCAAAATTTTATTTAGGTACTACTTTTTACTTTTGATGTAGACACAAATAAAATCTGGTTTGTTAATGGGGGAGGGGGGCATTGTCTATGTAAAATAAAGTTAATTATTTGAATATTAATACATTGTGAGATTGTTCCTGTAGACTGCAGCACAAACTTACCATCAACTGAAATATCTTTACTGGGTACCTACCTATTTTCCGCGACGGCGACGTTGAAAAATAATAGTCTTCTAAACGTAATTGGACCGATCAAATGGCGGCGTTCGCTTTCAAGTATATTTCTCAGTTCTCGTAAAGAAATTTGATAATACGATATTAGTAAATCGTCTAACTCGAATTTGAGCGAATTCCTTTCCTATTTCTAATTTATTAAGAATCCAAAATAAGGCTCAGAAAATTTATCGCGTCACGTCACGAAAAACAATCGAAAAACAGTGTAGTTTTTGCTTTGGGGTCATCGGAAGTGGTTAGTAGAATAATTGTGTAGCGTAGGAATATTGAATATTCGTTTTTTGTCATAATCTATTCCGAACCCTTGTGTTCGATTTGCATGTATGAAAAATTACTTTTTAATTTAAAGCGTATGATCAATATATTGAAGGTAACGTAAAGTATATTATTTTTTCTATGTTGCTCACACAATTTTTGAACGATCGATTATTATTATTAATTGCGTGAAATAATCGTGCTTTCCGCAATTATGATAAATATCTTGCATAAAAGTTGGAGTTGGCCATTATGCAAATAAGACATTATATACTCACGTAGGGTGTAACTGAAGGAAAGAAAACGCGTTTGTCTATTATAATTAGAGTATATTGAAAATTTTATGTGGACGAAAAGATATAAGAAGTTATCAAGGGAAAGTAAATGGGAACGAAGGGATAAGGTAGCAGAATGTAGGTTTAAATAGGTTGACAATGTTAAGCATATTCCAGAAAGAATGACATTTGATGCGAAGAAGTAACTGTACGATTCGCGTAAAGGGATCGGTTGTGACTTTCCTCACTACACAAAGACAGCAGAACGAATGAATCATAACAACCTACTAGGGCGCCGTAATGCGTGCTAATAAAGCTGTGCATGAGTTCTGGGAACGAACGTTGCCGTGGCTCATATGTCCTCATTGCCCTGACTTTACGTACTCGTTTATCCTCATTTTGCAACCCCCGTGAAAAAAATGCTAATTGCATTTATCCATTTGGGTTTGCTAGTTTAAACGAGGTTGGGTTTACGAGGTTGTCGCTTCGCCAGATTCTACTTTTATCAAATTGAAATTATGCTGTCGACCCTCACCTTTTACATACAAATATTTTATTTCTACCTAATAGCACAGATGTACATATACTACAGATAGCTCATCCCATGTTAAAATTGCTTGCGCTGGATTTGGATTTAAGCGTATGGCGAGTTAAATCCAAAGTAAAAATGCAACAATTAATATCACCCTTTTAAATACAGAATATGTCCTCAAAAATTAAAATATACCGACTTCACAGAAATCTATGATCTACCTACCCATTTACAACGCGTACGGTTCAAATATCTAGTTACCTCTGTTTATTGTTGAAACACTATCCCTTTAATACAATATCAAGGTCACGTATGCTTATAAAAACATTATTTTGTATTTTATTTATGGCTCTTTTGTAGAGATGGCAAATTTAGAATTATTAAATTTCCGCCAATCGATATCCAAGATTCCATGTTAACGTAATTCAACAGATTTTATTCAAATGTGCAGAAAATAAGAGGTTTTGTTTTAAAAATGAATGAAAAAGTATAAAAATAATGGCTTTAATGAAATAAAATAACTATTTGTGTATTAACGCCGTGAAGGAGGCGATTTTGGCACGCGGCGGAATTAGTCCGAACTCCGAGGCCCGAAGGTCCGATTATAAGACGCCAAAGGGACAAAAGCGTCGTTCACGCACGAAATGCATACAAGATTTTTTGTAAAATCGTTTAAAAATAAATTTCACGATTCGTTCTTAAAACTCAAGTTGTTGGTTGCTAATGTGATCCAAATAAACAAAAGCAAAAACATTGATAAAATTATTGGCGTGTTTCACTAAGAAGTTAAATTTGTTATACAAATATGTCCGAAAACGGAAAACAAGAAGAAATAGTTATTTTAGCCGAATAAGCCAAAGTTGTAACACTTGAGTTATTTTCACGAAAATCAATATTACTGATTAACGAAAACGTTTTTAGGCCTTAGGGCGCAAAAGGCACTATTTACACCCGCAAATTACTGCATAAATGATCTAATTTTAACACGATGTTAGGTACAAAAAGATAATTTTGTGCCACTATTGTTCAAATAACGATCTTGACATCCAAGTTTCGTGCTAGGCCAGTCACACGACACAAAAAAAGGCTAAAGTCGCAAAAGTGCGAATAGTTCCGAATTTTTGCTAGGTTGTTTGGATATCGAAGTTTGCAACTTCGAAAAATTTGTGCTATTTGTATAACTTGCGAAAAACGGCGTAATTTATACCCTTTTTTCAGTTTGCGCTCTGCAACTGCTAAAGTACGCAATATTCGGCAAACGACTCTTACACAACTTTGAAAGTAGGTAGATACATTAAATTGGCAACAATCTGTAAGTTGAATAGGCACGGAGATATCGTTATCGAATTTGGTCCATTTTTTCCAAAAAGTGAAATTTATAAACTTTGTCCTTGTTTAGTGTCGTATAATGGTGAAATTACTACGAGAAAAAGCATATACTTAAAGCATTTTATTAACTAACGTGAAATGTCCAGGTCTGATTTCATTTTGAGACTGAACCTACAATAAGGCAAGGGTCTCTTCGGGATCCTGGTCGATGTCAAGATCGCCAGGGTGGTCATCATCTTCATTGATCAGTAGCCATATGAAGTTCTGACATGTCCTGCCTGAGGAGGGTGTGCACAACGCCGAGCACTTAAGTCCAGCACGAATGCGACGCGTATCTACTCCTTTGCATTTGCGTTGTGATTGTGGTAGTACTATTAGAGCTCCAGATCTCATTTGGTTCTTAACTGAAAGGCAATTACATTTCCTACAAATGTATTTCATATGTTTTTTCTCGTGGTTTAAGTCGTTTCGCGAATATATGACACTAAAAAAGTAGGCAGAATACGAGACGGCGCGGCTGTGGGTTGTTTTACTATTTAATTGTATGAATCACGTAAACTGAATAAAGAAAAATCTCCTCGTTTAGGCAACTGTAAATGAACATTTACAGGATTTTTGTGAAAGTAATTAATCGGCAAGGGTAAATTAGAGTTTTTAGAAGCCACGTAAATAGATATTCATTATCATTGAAAAACATTTCTCCCATAAAGTATGTTGCACCAAAAACGTAAAGATTATACAACAATATTACTTTTCTGTAAATAAATAACAAACCTAAAGGAATAATTAGCAATTTCTATTGTTTTTCCCAATTATAAACCTTTAACTTTTTAACGAAATCAAATTGAATTTTGAAATCATGTCTTGGTATGTGAAAATTTGAAAATGTTGCAAAAAATTAAAACTTTAGTTTTAGCGGAAGTTAAAGGAAAAACATTTTTTTCTGGTCTTGAGAATGTTCGGTAAGCTAAAACTGACAGACGATGAAAAAATCTCATTGAAATCTTGCTTAATTTACGAAAAATAGCACTTTTAGAATTTAGACAATTTCGAAAAACGCCATTTCCTAGCTAAGTGAAAATCACTCGGTATATCTCATAGGGGCTAAATAGGTTTTCAGATTAGCACAAATTATTGCCGTAAAAAGATTTTTTAAAAATCAAAAATAAAAAAAAATTCATTTGGTGCCGACTTTTTGGCGAGCACTGCATAAATTACAAATGCTTAGACGGTAGATTTTTTACACTATTGAATTACATCATTAACACTAATATATTTTCTGGTAATGTTAACTGATTGGGAATAAATTTATGTTTGTAACTTTAAATTTTGGAAACAATTCTAACTTCAAGTAAGCTTCTTTTTCCCGTACAATCGCATGGTTTACATAATTTCTCATGTCAACATAAAACTTCCTATCATTTAAAGATTTAGTAAGTAAATATTGTTTATACGCCTTACGTTTTAAGTAAATCATGTTCTTTATGGTATACCATTGAATATTCACTCAACGGGTATACTTAAGTAATATAAGATAAAGATTTACTATGGACAATCGGCATTAAAGGAACATGGCGATTAAATATTGTTAATATCATATTATTCAGATTGTTAATTTTTATATTGATTTCACTTTCATTAATAGAGCGCCTCAATCCATGCGTTCAGTATTTATTTTCGCTGAGGTTAGCATGTGATCAGTAACATTAATATGATCATCAGTTGTACAATCTATTAATTTGCACAATATCATTGCTTATAGGTACATATTAAATCCATAAGAATGGAAGACTCCTGTGTAACTCTTGTGCGCTCCTCAACGATTAGCACTAAGCTAAAATTAGTCAATAGATCACGAATATCAGTAGCGAGAGATATGTACCTAGTCCAAAACGAACGTAAGTCCTATTCCACCTCCACCACCACATGAAGATCAACTGAGAAATATCTGAGGAGATCTGCGATTTTTGTGATCATTTCGAATTGATTTTTGTACTTTCGAGCTTAATAACTTGTTTTGGCGTTTGTGGTTAAGCTCATTATACCGATAAATTACGACTGATCCCACTGATGCACATCTCTTTTAATTATAAATGAACACAATTTTGTAGCTGTAATTAAAATCGAAAGTTGTGGCTGAAATGTACACTTTCACTTTTCAAGTTGATAGTCAATGTTATCATGACAACATCACTTACACGGCACAATGACTAATCAAAGGGCCGAAAACACTAATATGTACAGGCAACATTGGCCGCGCACCATTAGTTAAAGATTAACAAACATTAGTATCTATCTAAATTAAATTTAATATTCAAATTATATTCAGAGGTTTATGGTAACTGATATAGGTACCATGGAGTGGAAATGACAGAGTAGCAATACAACTTCGAATTTGTAAATGGGTACGTCATAGTAAGGGATTATAAAACGTTTTGATAAACTTTGTCGACAACGTGTTGGAAAGTAAATATTCCTGTTTCGCTGTTGAAAGCTCTAGCGCACTAGAACTTATTTGATTAGCGTTTTCCTATGCCAATATAACTTTGTAACTTTCGTTCGAAATGAACCCAACTACTACTTGATGCCACAATGGCTTCTGTGTAACTTTACAAATTCATATTACTTATGCAAATTTAATACAATAAATTGGCTAATGAACAAATAGGTAAAAATTTTATTTGCATTTAAAAGATGGAAGACGTCTTCTTTTAAAATATTTCATTTCACTTGAAACAAAGTTCAAGTGTTCTGACAAAGGTTGTGATAAAACTTCTTATTTTTTAAAACTAAAAGCTCGCTTGTATCGTCAAAGTAACATCTAGGTATAGCAACAGGTTGCTTCGAAGAAACTACTATGTTGGTGATAAAAGCTTTTCTCATATCAAATCAAAATTTTCTTTTGATGAAAACACGAATACGAAATATTACCTTTTCCTTCTATTTCTATTAAAAAAACTGTTGGTGGTTTAAACTGCTTCTTGAATGTATTGTAATCATAACGTAATTTCGCAAAGCACCCACGGCGAAGTTACCTAATATAGTATGCATAAGCATTACATTTCAATCGACCTCCAAACGTTGTAAAAACAAACAAAAGGAAACAATATTGACAAAATAAATGCTATGTATATCTGTGTGGTATATAGGCGTATAGATATATCTATAAATATAAAATGTAGACGTAATGGATAGGGCGCAGCTGGCGGCAGCACGAGCAAGCGGTAGTTCCAGCTGTTTATGCAAAATATACTCCTTGATAGACACATCCGCGTGAATTGTCAGTGAAAACTTCACGAATGTGAACAGTTATACGAATCTCAAAACCCTAAATATTGAAAACAGTCAAATATAGTCTTCTTCTGGTCCACAAAGCTTCAAGGCGAATTTTTATGCAACAAAAGGATATCTTTTCCTTCACATATTTATACGCAAAATTATCCCGTTCAAATAAAATGAAATACACGATTTATTTAAATTTAAAAAGCACCCTTTTTAATCATGATGTTTATATCTACTGTTAGAGTTCAGAAAGCAAGAAAATCAAAATGTTCAAAAGTATCACACCTCATCTCCAATATCGTAATATATAGAAACAGATTGCTCGTTTCTTAAGAAAGTAAGGGGTGTCGTTAAAGCTTATATTATAGTTTTGAACAATTGATATGAAGTAGTAAAATGTACCTTGCAAGACGCGTCACGATTACGGAAAGTGCATGTGGAGATCAATCTATCGTAACCAAGGATTTGAGGCAACAAGTTGACCAACATTCAGAACATGTACGCCACTTACGCCTAATGGAATTTCGCCAATGGACATTCGCCTAATACTCCTTCGCGAATTCCAATCTGGCCAAATGTAAATTTGCCAAAATCAAGTTCGCCACCCCCTCTTTCGCCTAATCCACTTTCGCCTAATCCATTTTCGCCAAGAACACTCTCGCCAAAACTATTTTCGCCCTTTGCATTTTCGCTAAATCGACTTTCGCCAATGTTAAAAATGCAATTGAATCGGTGAATGAAAGAACAGTATAAGCGCCAAAACTGACATTTTTAACTGAGATAGCCAAAATGATTGAAACACGTTAACCCATCAGTGAGCGAAAAAGCAGTACATAAACCTCATGCTTTGATTCAATACCGACAATGCTGTTTGAGAGATGAGTGGAAGAACGATACAAGTGCGGCGGTTATACTGTTCTATCACTCAGTGACAAATAAAATAATTTTTGACTTTGCTAAATCTGTTTACAAATCTTTATTGCAAGCTCGAAAAGCGTTATATTAATTTTGCGAAGTGAAAACTCGACTATTTCCATAATAGAATTTTAAATGTTAATTGCTGATGCAATAGAAATAATTTTGGGATCGTTCGTCAATCTCAAAACTCCCGTTTCAAATTGGCGAGTGTCCATTTGTCAAAAATGCTATTGGCGAGCATATCATTGGCGAAATTCTACTTGGCAAAAATACACTTGGCAAAACTACCCTTCGCGAATGTGGTATTGGCAAGATTACCTTTGGCGAAGGTAGATTAGACCAAGTTGACATTGGCGAATGTGGATTGGCGAAAATACATTAGGCGAAAGTGGGGGGAATCCATTCAGAATAGTTATCCTCAAATTTCACGTTCGCTGTTACATGAGAGCGTCACTGATCGTCACGATATGTGCCAGGTGGGTTTCACAGAAATTAACCCATCAGCATTGATAATATCGTGTAGTTGATGGGTCGCAGTTTGAACAGCCACCAACATGAACGTGTATTGGGGCAAGAAATGCACCTTTTTGGTATAGGTACGAGGATACTCTTCTATAAGCCACAATGTTAAATAAAGCGCCACGCTATTGTATAGCAAAAGACACCATAGATAATAATTCAAGTAAGGTTATTCTGAACCCATCATCCTCTTACTTATCTCAAATGGTTTATGCACATGCACTGTATGGGATTGATCACCAACTTGTGAGTATCTCCACTTTCTAACCGATGTTGGGGAAATTCTTTCTCGGGCATGAATACCATTAGAGCCGATTTGCTCTGCCCTCATGCCTAAGTATATCTTACGTATGTGGTGGCTTAAATGATGCTGTGGAGTCGCACTACTCAAATCAAATAGGTAATGCAAAGAAACCGGATCTGACGCTGAAAAGTGTACGACGCCGACGTCCCCAATGTTTACAAGTCTTACAGTTAAAACGATGAAAAAACTACTAGATATCTATACTAGAAAGAATGTACCTATTGTGCACTTGTTTTTCACGGATACAGGATATAATTAACTACCACAATGGTCAAACTGGAAAATGGCATAAATCGAAGATAAGACATGGCAAAAGCAAGTATAATATACCACGCTCTTGCAGGATTAGTTACAATGTTACACAATCAGAGATTGAAGGAGGAATTTGGTTGTAAAACTGTTCTATAGGAAGTCCATGGTCAAGAAGGGGCTATGGTGATAACATCACGACAACTTTACAGCTACTTAATATGAGGTCTCTCATCAATCAACTCTTAAGAAAACAATAATGGTTCCCTCTGAAAAGAACTCACGAATTGTTCCTTTGCGAAAGAAAAATAACTCAGACGAAGTCAGCAACTTCCGACCGTTATCAGTGCTGTCTGCATTTTCGAAAATAATCGAAAAATGCATCCTCGTTAGACTCGTTGCTTTCTTCGAGAAAACCAATCTAATAGACCTCACTCAACACGGGTTCAGTAAAAACCGTTCCACAACGACGGCCATTTACGGGTCTTTAAGCAAAATATATGAGGCACTTGACGCAAAAGAGCACACGATAGGCATCTATTTTGATCTAACACGTGCGTTTGACGTTCTTGATCACGACATATTGCTAAGTAAGCTCTCGGGGTACGGAATTCGAGGACTCCCTCTCGATTTAATTAGATCTTTCCTTTCACACAGATCCCAAGTGGTGGAAGTTGAGGGTCCGAAAAATAATATTCAAAATTTCGTGTATAAATCAAGGCCGAGAACTCTAGAACGGGACACCCCCCAAGGTTCGGTACTTGCCCCCTTTCTCTTCATTGTCTACGTTAGTGATTTTAACTTAAGTTTTACGAATCCGGGGGTGAATATCGTGAAGTACGCCGATGATACTTCAATTGTGCTTTCTAATAAAAACTTAGGGGCTACCATTGTGGCTGCCAATAACGCGGTACACGACATGAGCGCCTGGTGCCGACAAAACAAATTACTGCTCAATGTTTCCACAACAAGAGCCATGCTGATAAAAATAGATCACAAACCTATCATAGTCACGGAGGCGGAGAAATTCCTAGGTGTCCACCTGCAGAACAAGCTACACTGGAACATTCACATAGACCGCATCTGTGCCAAGATGAGAAGGGCCTGCTACGCTATACTAATGATTAGGGACACTGTTAGCACTGAGACCCTCTTACTGTTCTACTATGCACATGTGCAATCCCACCTACAATATGCCTTGCTATTCTGGGGAGCATCACCCCATTTGTGAAAGAGTCCTACTGCTACAAAAAAAATTATTCGCCAAATCGTTTTTGCGGAATTTTCCGAACACTGTCAACCAATTTTTAAAAAGTTAAAAATCATGACAATCCACTCGGTTTATCTCTACACCTGCGCGACCTTCCTCTATTCCAACAGGAATAAGTTCGACAGTAACAAAGATATCAGTAGTGGCATGTCAACGCGCTATTGTAATGACCCCATCATACCACTTCACACGACAGCCTTATACGAAAAGGGGCCCAAATTCATGGCAATAAAAACCTATAAAGCATTACCGCATCATCTAAACTAAAGCAATTAACAAACGAAAAGCAATTCAAAGCAACGGTAAAGGAATTCTTCTTGTTACGTCCATTTTTTTTTTAATTAAATGTTTAGTGTCCCTTTGTTAAATAGCATTATGCGCTTAATTGTAAATTTTATATAACCGTAATTTGTTTATATTTAATAGTTATTTGACCTATGCTTTCACTGTTATACCTTATACTGTGCTGTAGAATTAATAAACTGATTTGATTTGATTTGATTTGACCTTACAGAGTGAACTAAAGGCAATGGCGGGGAAGGTTAAATACATTGTAGTGACCTGGAACCAATGGGCAGTCTAATGTGCTTCAGTAAAATATATGGAGTGTGTACGCAGCTGCAACGGAGGTACCATGTACTTATCCCCACCCTGCATGTTACAATGCAAGGGGAGACAAAAAAATCTGTAATACTATCAATGTAGAACCGATGGAATACAATTTTATAATAGGAGGTGGCAACATTTTTTCTTTTCTCTCTTCTCTTTTCTCAGATTTTGTTCACCTTCATTAGCGTTTTCTGTCCCGGAAAAATGTACACATCTTATTTTGCTTTTGCTATCACCCTCTTTATCCATCTTCTTTGTTTATTATATTTCTCATGCAGATTTCTGAACGATAAGTTCCTATCTGTCCAATCGGTACCAACCGGTATTTCTTAATTTTCTTTTCATTTGGAGCTTGATAATCTGATTATTCTTATTCATTCTTGATTATTTTGACCATGTGTTAAAGTAACAACAGATTTAAAAGTTCTAGCATTTTGTCTTCTTTACAAAAGTGGTCGAATCTACTTGGTTCAAAAAAATCACTAGGAAGTTTCAGCGGTATTCCGTACCAAAATTACTTAAAAAAACCTGCAGCAATTATGGATGTTGACACATTAGCAATACTAAACTCCCATTTAAATGTCCTGATTTAAATTATCTACATTAGTAGGTACCAAGTCTTAACCATTTGCCGCAAGAAGAGTAAGTTGTTGGGTGGGTGGCTGTTTATACAAATTTAGGTATAACGAAGACATCTGTCCCAGTATCAATTACAAAGGAAATAACTGCAATTTTATCAGTAATAATAAGGTCATTAGAATTAATTGTGTCCACACTGGTTAGTTTTCCGACATGTGGAAAGAACAAAAAGGTTCATAGCGATAGGGTTTTGTTCCAAATATGGAATGGTAAAACTCAACCAAATAAACAAAAGTCCTGACAAGGCGTGGTCGAGGGAGCTACATGTTTACGAAGTAGATTCAAATGCAAAATAAATTTGTAGTATAAATAAAGAATCAAGATGCGTAAATTGTCAAAAAATTCTATTGATTGATTGATACCACGCTATACTTTTTATTGACCAGTTTGAATTATTTAAAATTTCTCGGGTTTTTCTTTACGTGGTCGCACTTTAAAAGCAATATTATTATGTCTTGCCAAAGTTATTGTTTTTGTTTCTTGACAGTTCTCATTATCGGTTTTCTTTATGTATCTCTATGTCGATGGTTCGAACGAAATGAAGAACATTTACTATGGAAACTTCGAATTTCTTCAACAGCTTACGTTAATTCTGGTATTTGTGGGCCTTATTTCACAATCACTTCTAATATTTCATTACTCATTACAGCCAGATTATCCACACATCTTCCTCAGAATCAAAAACCCTCACTACCGGTTTGCTTTTAAGAGTACTAAATAAATTGTCCTTAGGAGGAGGATGTCATTTGGCTAAGAAAGCTTAGCTATCTATGACAGCGACAACAGTATGGTAATTTGTAACATCTTATATAGATAATACTTTAGCGATTATTTCCGCTTGAAATTTTTGCTGTTTCAAGTTTCTCTTCTAATATCACGTCGGGATCACCAATTCTAGAGTTAAATGAACTTGAAGCAAATTATTCATAAATTAACTAGGATTTCAAATACAGGGTGTCCCTGAAATGAATGCGTGGACATCGCTTAACCACAGATTCCTGGTTCGAAAATAAGACGATATAACTAAACTTACCTATATACAATTACGTTTCGTTTAGCTAGTATTCAGCTTCAAAGTTCTTTAAAAAAAAAGTTATTTTATCCATAACGACAGAACGCTTGGATCGATTTGGATAATATTCTGTATTGTACTCCTTACAGATGTAGGTCATCTTTTAAGGTGATATTAGTTATTATCAGTGAACCATTAGTGTACGAAACACGGGTAACACGGCATAAACCAGTCAAAAACTTTTTAATGTTAAGGCCAATAACTTTCAAAGTAATAGTTTCAGAAAGAGACATTCCATAGTAATTTTTTTGTTACTTGTTAATTGATGATATCTGTTAAGGTTTAGACACAAAAAAATAAAATCTGAGGGATGGCGCACTGCATTTCTTAAAACAAATGTAACCTAATAGTCTGGTATTCTATGAAATAAATGACGATGATATTTTTATTAATGGCAAGTAAGTGTATGCAGTGCGCCGTCCCTCAGATTTTATTTTTTTGTGTCTAAACCTTAACAGATATCATCAATTAACAAGTAACAAAAAAAATTACTATGGAATGTCTCTTTCTGAAACTATTTTTTTGAAAGTTATTGGCCTTAACATTAAAAAGTTTTTGACTGGTTTATGCCGTGTTACCTGTGTTTCGTACATTAATGGTTCACTGATAATAACTAATATCATCTTAAAAGATGACCTACATCTGTAAGGAGTACAATACCGAATATTTCCAAATCGATCCAAGCGTTCTGTCGTTATGGATAAAACAACTTTTTTTTTAAAGAACTTTGAAGCTGAATACTAGCTAAACGAAACGTAATTATATATAGGTAAGTTTAGTTATATCGTCTTATTTTCGAACCAGGAATCTGTGGTTAAGCGATGTCCACGCATTTCAGGGACACCCTGTATACATTCTAATCACAAATCAGGTATGTCAAAAATGTTATAAACATCTGTTCAAATAGAATCACCACATGACCTATAAGAATTACAACAAAATCTGTAAGGCCTTGAAATAATGTAGGCGCTGATTCTTCTTAAAATATACTTGATTCCACAGCATTTCACATGCTTGAGTAAAGCACTCTTTTTATAGAGTTGCGCTTTCCGTTTTTGCAATAATATTATGATAACCTCAACTCTTATATAGCTCTTTCGTACCAATTGAAAATTATGAGCGAAGATAACGAATTAAAAGTAACCAGTGATAGAGGTGTGCGTTGAATTACATTGGAGGTTTTTCTTTTGAAATATCAGGAGGGATGTATACCCGGTACTCTCGTCGCAAACCACCATGCCTCAATCGGGATTTCGCACGTTTTACTATCAAATTCTTCTATATCTAAAACGCAATGTTATTTCTTTTCAAGCAACTACATTCAAGTAAAGTATACTACACATAATTTATGTAATTTTTAAGTGTTCTTAACATGCTGAAGTGTTTTGCTTTATAGTTAATTATTATGTTGTTAGGAATCAGTTAGTTATGTATTATGTTTACATTAGATACCAGTGCTACTTTTTACGTTTTATACATATAAGTATTTTTTTAGTTTTGTATAACACTTTTATTCTTAAATCGACTGTGAATACTTAGCAAATTTATTATTTTGAACTTTCTTTAAGGATTCCGAAACAGATAGAGGCTCCTTTTCAGAAAAATATCAAGCTGACGGCAAGCATTTACAGCTGGTTTATATATCAAAGAAACGTGTCATCCATATCATTTAGAAACCTACATCTTTTTCAAGTTCTTATTCATACGCTTCGTATTTGTGCGGCTGCTGTCTAAATTGTTAAGAATAATAATGTTTTTCATATATGACTGCAGCACAGATCGAACTTATAGTAACGTACTTAATAGTAATAACTTATTACAAATTGGTAAACTTTACCAAGTTGTTACTACACGATTTATTTCACGTCTGAAAGTTCTTTTCTGATATTTCTAAAATTAAACATTTTAGCATATTTTTTCCTTCGATTTGAATTTTTGGGATTTTTCGAATGGTTGCATCATTTCAGGGCTAAAACAACGATTTTAAAATCAATGCAAATGAACCCTGTAAAATATGCCGCGCAACATACAACTTGCGAGTATCATCCCCTGTTGTATGTACTTACAGCTTTTTCTGCTGTCATCCACTAATACATTCGCTGCACAACTAATACCATATTACCGATCGCATTTTCATGATTTATACCTGCCACTATTGGGAGTTATAACTTCAATTTAAAATGCCATATCAAAACGACCATAAAAATTTCTACAACGCCTGTAAGTGTAGAAATTTTTATTTCCCATTTCTTCTTCCGTTGTCTCTTTTTATAAAAAGATAAAGTTCACTTTTGTTTGAAGTAATAAGATTTTCTTTTGTCTTCGTAATTACTTATCTAGTTGCCCTGCATGTAATTAAAAAAATAAAGCGAGTATTTGTTCAACACTGGTTGTAAGTTAGCGATGTATTACGCTCTATGCAATTAAAGTAAACGAACAAAAATTGTACTGCCTTTAAATTGTACTTTATCAGAAAGGGCGATTTTGAAAATAAAAGCAGTTGTTTGATAAACAAACTGAAAACATTATTCGCTCAAATGAAAAGCTAAATATGGGAGTCTGTTTGAGTTATAAAATATCAAATAAATTTTTGTCTAGAACACAATTGCGTGTTCAAACGCAAATAAAAAATATTTGAACTAATATTTAGTTAGGTATGTGGTGCCGATTTTGTTCATTTAAACTTTAATTTGAATAAAATTCTAACATCAGTTTTGATCAAATATAAATTTGTTCTGTTTACGTACATGTGTTATAAATTTTAGCGTAAGACGGCAGAAAATTTCTTACGATCTTTTTATACTTTCAATAAAATCGAAATTATTGACCATTGCGGTTTGTTTTACGAAACTTTAGTTTCTCTATAGCTTTTTTAATGATTAGTTTTGCAATGAATATGGGTAAATGCCCATAAAAAACCGCTAAAGTGTAGTTATGTGACCACGGGTCAAAGGAAGGGTTGGAATGGCATGAGTTAATGTGGTGAATGACCGACTTCTGTTTTATTAGGATAAGAAACATATACAATTCTCTCCTCTTGCACGACGCATATATTGTATTTTGTGCATCAACCGGAAATGAAACATAGTTATACAGTAACGCGTTACTAACATGCTGTGCGTGCTTCATTTAGGAGAATCGTTCATCAGTGCGTGCTGAACTTTTCCCGAAGGGTTTACTACCTACCCTTTGTCCTTGTTAAAACCGCACCTACTGACCTGTTGTAGCATTCTAAATTATTATTATTAGTAATATTGAGAATCATAGTAACTTCAAATATAATGGCACACCTGTTACACCGACAGCAACAACCTGCCAGAACTAAATTCCCAATGTGAATTACAGTTTTGGCAAATCTCACATGTACACATATACAGTGTGTAGAATTGGCCGATGCACCATAGCGATTTCAATGTAAAAATCTTAATATTCGATTACTTGCTTCTCTAATTATTTTAGACAAAAAGGCTATTCGTCAGTAGCTCATAGATGAAGTAAGTATAGGTGCTATGTACTTTTAAAAGATATTGATTTTGAGACTAGCCATACGAGTTAATGAGAATTTAACTTAAGTTTAATAAGTGGTTCGGAAAGCTAAGCACCATTTCTCTCAGTTATTCTGCAGAATTTGGACTATGTAGCAACTTAATGATAGTTTCATGAAGGATATTAGAGACCTACTTTTAAACCTTCTTTATGATGATCTAAATATTCCTCATCTTGTTCTTACTCTTTCAGTTAATCGACCCTAAACTCGAAAATTTCACCGGAGGAATTTCTGGAACAGGATTAATGTATCTAATGTTCAAGCTAACGGCTAAGGTGGAGTGAGTAATGTTTTTTGATACATTAGCTTCTGAATGTATTCTCAAAGATTTAGAAATCTGAAAAAACCCCTAAGGAGTAAGAATTAATAAATTTGAAGATATTACATAAAAAGGGTGTCAAAAAACTGTGGATATTTATACTTTTATTTTATGTCACATGCTAGAAAAATGGGTGACTGTTAGATAGAGGTAGGAACTGGAAGACGTTTCAGTGATGGAGTTTTTCTATCTCGCCACTAGAGGTTTACAAAAGCTGGTCGATGTTAAAAAGGCTTTTCATAATGTTATTCATAAAAGCTTGTTTTATTTGGTTGGCGTGGAAGCTTTTTCCAATAATCATAAAATTATCTGAAAAAGAGGTGATTTATTAAATTAATACTGGTGTAGTCCTTTGCGCGGAATTCTACCAGAGGAGACCCACTACTATTTCTTGAAGGATTTACACTGTACACGGTATCGGTACACACGAAACAGAGGAATTGTTTATGATGACGCTTTTCGCCGAAGATTGAATTGATAACTGGCGCAGATTACTAATTTTCTGAGCTATGCGAGACAAAACTACTTTGTGGTTGAAGTAGGCTATGGTGATAACTGATAACTTTTTATAAGTGCAGCAAGCAGTCTAAAGATCGATAATGAAGATGTTGCTATAGCTGCTATTGCTGCTCGACATGTTAAAAGGGGGTAAGGCTTCATTGCTTGATGATATAAGTTCTACTATCACTAGATTTATTGTTCTACGTAATATGGCCATACTAGAACCAATGCAGTTAAGGCTCTTAAACATGTACTGAATGGCACCTCCAAAAAAAAATTGGAGGTGCCCTATTTGCTCCATTATGAATAAAATAACTAATTACCATTTACTTAATTAATATTCTATGGTAAGTTATTCTTACGTATTTGGCTCAGAACTCCGATTTGACCCTTACCTATTTTTATATAAAAAAAAATTAAAACCTGTATAACGTTCAATGTCATTCTAAATTCAATCTCAATTAATCTTCTTCATTTATCTATTTCAATAATTATGTTTTGTTACAGAATGTTTTAGAAAAAGCCCACACCATATGAGCGATACGTCAAACAACAGTTTTACGATATTCGTATCGTAACGTACCTTACGATACTCGACGGCAGATACTAATAATTTTATATATTTTTTTAAGATTTTCTAGTGTGAGAATAGTGTTATGCCAATGCCAACCTAATGCGTAGTAGGTTTTTTAAGAAAACTGTAATTAGTTTACACCTTTTTTATAGCTGTACGTGTAAGTGTACCTATTTCTTAACATTTATTTAATCACAGCCAAACTTTTATTACAGTCATAGTCACATAAGAAGGCGAGCACCGGCGCAACCCGATTCATGACTCCGAAAGCCGAGTACTGTAAAAATACAAGTCAGTTGCGTATCATAATAAATGCATTCACACAAGTGCATTTTTTTCAATAACTTATTCGAATTTGATTATATATCACTAAAGTATGTAATTATCCTGTAATTATAATTCAATAAATAACATTAATGTTCATATTTAGTGATGAATAAACATATCTACAACAACAACGTGAAACGACACTGACTTACAGATACGCGAAATTTTACAAGCAGCGTAAATTCGTCGTTTGCGCATTGCCGCGCTCGCCTTCTTATGTGACTACGCCTGTACCTTAATTAGAATGTAGAATTTGTTTGAAGTTGCTTAATATTCATTCAATTTCACGAATATTTTACAAGAAATACGAACAAAAATGGAAAATTCTAATACACGAGAACCCTACAAGAACCTTTCCTCTTTGCAATGACATATTTTGTATTTCGATAAAACTATTTATTATTCAAATTTTATGTATATTTCTAGACCCATGCAAGCGCTAAAATTTGCATAGTGCGTTGATAAACTTTGTAAAAAATTAAAAAATCCCTATCAGAAGGGCCCTACAAGTTATTGTGGTTATACAACAATGTATTATTTCAATTTTATGTATATGTCGCAGGAATGTTGTAATATTCGTAAACTTACAAGTTTCCTAGGAAACTTGAGCGCCCGGATCTCAAAATTAACCTTAACCTTAAGCTTTTCCTAGGAAACTTGTAAGATTACGGATATTACAACATTCCTGCGACATATACATAAAAACCCATTCAATCAGTGTCAATTCCAACTGGTGATAGACCCTTAACAGAATTGTCTTTTCAAATTGAATTTCAAGAAAAGAGTTAAATTAAAACTTCCCTCTGAACTCATGACCAAAACCATTGTTCATACCTATTGACAATAAAAACTTCGAATTGAATATCTGCATCTCATCAAAAATTCTTATACATATTCTTGTTAATAAGTAAAGTTTGTCTAATTTTACCACCTGCAGTTTCAAATATAATTTTTTTGTAACCATGTTACAATGGAACTTTCTGTAAAAAGTTAAATAAACTAAGACGTTATAGTTTTCTAAGTCGAACAAATATAATTAGTACTTCACAACCCAATTTGCACTTTATGTCAGGATAAATTACAAAGAGTCGTTAACATTTTCACTGCTGTTCCACTATACAGAGTAGGAATCTTAATTAGTCAATTATAAAATTATTCACCGAAGTCAATAACCAAATTAGATGTAAAGCAATGGGGAATATAATTACAGAGAAAGAGGTTATCTCATTTAGATACAGTGTTTCTTGAAATACGAACTAGGATAATTATTGAATTGTCCCGACAAAATATACAAATACATACGAATAGGTATACATATTACAAATTATGCAGAAAGTTGATGCGAAGCGTTTGTTATTGAGCTACATTCATTAGCACTCCAACTGAAACATTCCTTCCAATCTATTACATTAATTAATCTTTTAATGATTTTTAAGAATAACATGCAAGTGATATAAATCGAAAATACTACCTGTAAGGTTTGTTCCATTAAACGTGTAATACGATACAACGTTTCATTACTTTTTATTAGACATGAATCCTTTGTTGGACTAAAAATTGTCGAAATTCTGAACATGATATACCAACTTTGTAATTTTAGATTAAACGATTAAATAATTTAAAGCATTCCCGAATAAAGCACTTCATTGGAATTAAAATTTAAGCATCAATTTCATTGTATTACAGTTACACTTAGACCATTTTTTTTTTATTCACCTGATACTTCATGTTTAAAAAATGACATTGCGTGTTGCTAGAGATATGCTAATTTTTATTACGGAAGTATTGATCATATATTTGGATAAACATAAACGCAATGTGTTATAAAAAAAAATGTAATACTGCGAACTGAAGCAAATTTTTAGAAAATAAAATACAATACATGACTATTTTAGAGAATCATTACATTATTTCTGCGATATTGATTGGTTCAATGAACAAACTACGATTTAAAAACTTGGTTAATAGATTGAGGTACCCTCCAAAGAAAAGGCGAATACATAACTTAGACTATTGAAAAAAAGGAAACATCTAAAAAGGAAAATACCAGGGGAACAAGACGCAAATAAAAAAAAATTAACAAAATGTGCGATGCATGGAATAATTATAAATAATTATGATTACGACAAATACGAAACGTCACGATACATGTTTCATATTAATCACAATTAATCTATGAATTTTTGGTGTGTATATGACAACATTAACAGATAATGGTAGAGAAAATCTGTTTAGGGTTACATATGTGCCGTTGAAAGGGAAAACATGCATGATATTAATTCCCAATGTATAGTATACAATGTGGTATGAATAATATACATACATATAATTATCGAACATATTCCGTGACAGGAGGTCGTAACAAAAGTGCCTTAATCGTTTTTGTGCTCAAGGAATACATGCAAATACGCATATTGCGAATAACTTGTTTTTAGAAGTGGCTATTTCCATTTAGAATGTAAATATATTCGTCATACCTTGACAAATTGTTTAAATTAACGAGATTAAAATGTGGTTTGTATACTGCGCATATTTTTTGTGAGTAATTAGGTAAATCTACTTCTCAGACATTAATAGAATATTCAACAGAAGTCAAAAAGTTCAAAGCATAATTATATTGAATGTTTAGTCTCAAGTAGAAATTAGTTGTTTTTGATGACCATATCGCATCAAGTGGATCGATCATTGAAGGAGTAATGTGCTATGTATAAGGTAATTTCATATACCAAACTGCAATTGGAGATCATAAACATATTTGGCTTACACAACATAGTTTCAATTTATAGTTAAATACGTATTGTCATTATTATCTAAAAATGTTACTAAAAAATTTGGACAAGCAAACAAGTACCGTTTTGCTGGTTCAGATTTGTGTAACTACTATAAGGAAGTACAATGTTGTCTTTAAATAAAGGAAATGCATTTTCAATTGCTTTCATTGATTAACGAAAACATGCAGAAACTCGAAAGTGCACAAGTCAGTTGCGAATTCTTACAGTTTCAATGTTTTTGGTTTTCCAAAGCCAACGTTGGTAATTGAAAATCCTTTTTCTTTTAGGAATACCTACTTAGTAGAATAACGTCTTATATTACAAGTGATTTAAATTTATCTTTAGTTTTGTAACAATGCACTTTTATTTTCCCTTTCAGTTTAAAAGACAAGATCTTGTCTTTTACTGTTAATGGTGCGGTTTCTTGGGCTTCTACAATGTGGCCTCGTTAAATTTTATGTCTCATAACTAATTTTGTGTTAATTGTTGAATTTTTCCCCATGGAGTGTTTCTTATTTAAATAATTCATCCTTATCAATCGCTTCTTGACGATTCTTGGTTAGCCCTGCTTGCTCCCAGTGATGATCAGCGTGACTCTTTACGATGTTTGAGCCCTTGATTTTGCTTTGAGGAAGGTTTTGTGACAACTCTTTCATCTCCATTTGGAGAAAATGACCCTTACAACAAAGATGGATTGCAATTTACTTAATGATAAGTGGTTTCCCTTTCTACATTTGCACTGTGGTAACATTTGGAAAATGCGTGTTCTTGGCCATTACATAATGCTTGGATATACATGATCTTCACACCATTACTGATGTTTTGAAAAAGTGCGTAAATCACCATTAGGTATTAAGTTCATAATTCCCGTGGAATTACAAAGAAAAAATCAGTTTAACAAAAGAGCTTTACCCATACGTGTTTTTGTAATTACTTGAGAGTTATTATTAATGCTACATATTTATGATTACTTCAAAAGATGTTCCTTTTCGTTTATACACCTTTTAAAACAATGGAAGGTAGTTGAACTGTGGTTTTTGCCTAATAGACACATGATTAATTTACGGTCAGAATTAATTTAAAAACAAAAATCGACAATTAACGCTTCAATAAACACGACTAATTGCGATACATTCTACCGAACAAATTAAGTGCCTCTTCAACAAATTTTCATTTTAATATGCATAAAGTAATGATACTCACGTACGAATATTTGATTGCCACAAATCGTTAATGTAACTTTTATTGTTGTATTATTTGGTTCACAGATTGAATAATATCATTTAATCACTATATAATAACCGAGACGTGTGTATATGTTTGTGTTGCTGTGCACTTTTCCGACAGTCGCCGAATCTCGACGAATGCGGATGTGATATTTTAAAACCAAAGCTATTATAAATTTATAACCTACAAATTAATGCTACAATTATTATGTGAATTATAGATACCCCCGCAAACCACGTAAATATCTGTATTAATTTTTTTCAAAGTAAGTTTTAAACATTTTAGTATAAATGTCCGTCATCTTATTCAAGCGGTATTTGTGTCTAAATATATTTTTTTTACTTAGAAAATACGTTCAAAGTTTCCTTATGGAGATTACGTGTAAAATAGAATTCGCTATTTGTGCTTATTTTTGGGTGAAAATTTTGTGTAAACATGCAAAGTTTGTCTGTCCGAGGTCCTTAACCCATTTCGAACATTAAAACAATGGCAGAAAGTATTTTCGCGAAAATTTTCAAAATGACAAGTATCGGAAACTTTTTCTCGATAACATGGAAATTTAATTATTTCAAGTTGAAAAGTTATTCAAATGTAAGTGATTAAGTTTATTACAACCGTATAGATATATGTATATAAAATTTTAAGATGTTATACTTTTTTGGATATAATCGGTTGATTTAAGGGCTAATATTATTAAATAATGTAAATACCTTTATTAAATGATGAAAAATGATTCTATTATGCCTCGCGTTAACATTATCATGGTTAAAATGATGTAAAAAGTAGTAACAGCATTCATCGTAGACTAATTTGGTAGGCGGAAAAAAAATCCTAGGAAAAAAAATCCCCGGAAAAAAAATCCTGGAAAAAAAAGCCCCGAAAAAAAAATCCCGTGGAAAAAAAATCCTATGGAAAAAAAATCCTCAGAAAAAAAATCCTGTGGAAAAAAAAACCTCGGAAAAAAAATCCCGTGGGAAAAAATCCAGCCACATAAAATGTCAACACAAGCGTGCTGTTTTTACGATAATAAAACCATATTTAAGCGGGATGGGACTATAGTGGCCACAACTGGCCGCGAGACAAGTGGTCGTCGCGTCGCTGCCAGTACAACTTGACTTTATAATAGGTATATGGCTAGTTTCATTTATTGAAAACAAACAAACTGACAGTGAACTCGGTTATGGACTATTCGCCGCCGCGGTGCCGGTTCGCCTTCGCTTTAGCTTTAGTATATTTTTTTCAATTGATTCAAAAATGGGAATATGATACTAAACAGCATTTGAAAAATTCCAACCTTAAGCGTATATTGCCACTCAGGCGCTTAGGTTAGAGGTAGGTTTAGTATAGTTTTTTTTCAATTGATAACAGTCCCTCAAGATTAAACGTTATTTTCGATTTTCGATTTGTATGGCGAATCGCTCCTACGGCGAATTTGACCAACGGCCAACTGTCCCGACAGCGAAACGGCGACAACGAATAGGCCTAGACCCTTTTTAAAAGCAGTTGGCCGCGGCCACTTGTCTCGCGGCCAATTGTCCTGTCGGCCACTTGTCTCGCGGCCGGTTGGTCGCAGCTACTTGTTCCGGCCAGTTGTACTAGACCGATATTTAGGGGACTCCTTTTAGAGGCCAGTATGCCCCTTAAAAATCGAAATTGATTAAACTAAAAACTACCAATATTTACACTGGCGAACGTAGTTTTTTACACCTGTTGCAAATCACACTGATACATTATAATATAATTTCGAATAATTATATAATTCTTTGTCATTAACATAACATAACATAAATTTACTTCTAATAGTTATTTAAGGCATTAAGTAGACGTTTATGCCCGCCGAGGGCGACTGGCTAGTAAATCGCCCGAGGGTATAAACATCTAGTAATGCACGTGGTGCATACGTTTTATTTTTCACTTGAATAAAAATGAAAATTCAAAAAATTTAGAAAAAAAAGTAAATTGACAGAATGAATGGCAATCCATGACGCGCCGTCTGTTGTTGTGGGCATAAATACATTATGTGTTAGCAGAACCATATTATTTCAAATATTAAACATTACACAAACATTCAGATACCTATTTTATGAAAGAGGCAACAAAATTCCAAACATTCTTTTCCGAAATATGTTTGTCAAAATTGGACAAAAGAAGAAGTAATTTGTTGTTGGCATGCAATTGCAAAGATACCAATATCAAAATAATACATTGCACTTACATTATTGTAACTTATCTAATTACCAAAATGAAATCTTATGGCAACTTATTGCAGTCCTAATTAGATGCACAATATACCAATAATTTGTTTCGATTTGGGCAACCGCTGCTGGTCTTGGTCTCCTAACACAGCGAGGATTGTTTTCCATAGGATTTTTTTTCCGAAGATTTTTTTTCCATAGGATTTTTTTTCCGAGGATTTTTTTTCCATGGGTTTTTTTTCCGAGGATTTTTTTTCCAAGATTTTTTTTCCGAGGATTTTTTTTCCTAGGATTTTTTTTCCTAGACTCGACTAATTTATGTGTCCCGATACCTTCTTTCGGTAACTTTCGAAATGTACATGTTTGTGTGCTTATTTCGAATTTAGAGATTTTGAACGATGAACGTTGTCGTAGGTAACATATATAGTCGAATGTTTTCACCGAGAAAAATGTTTTTGTCTACATATTTAACTTAATATCTATTGATGAAAGTAGGTGGCAAGTGTATTGTTACGTTACACTATACCAAAGAGAATACCTACCTATACTTTGACTATACTTCTAAATATACAACTTATATTGTAATTAAGAGGAAGTAAAATCCATATTTACTGCTGTACATATACGTGTAAATGGTGGCCTTTAGTTAGTGAAATAAACAAAAATTTGAAACTTCCTTCTATAAAACAGATGTTATGCAACGTTAGACCAGCTTCTATTTGTACATTTTATGTTTTATGGTATTTTTAGTTTTGCTATAGTTAAAGATGAATGTTAAAACGTTCTCCCTAAGGCCATTCGTATTCCCAAAAAGTTGCCAGTATCCAAATGGAGTTCTTTTACATTCAAAATTCATTCTAAACTATCCTTATGAAGTTCACACGGAATTTGTTATATTTTCGTTAATTTTTGGGCAAAGACTATGTGCAAAGACGTAATTAACATTGTGAAAGGGCGATTATGTATTTTTGGTCTCAAATCTATTCCAAAAAGTTGCATTTTACATTTTTTTAAATAATTGGTAAAAATTTACTTTAAGTAGGTAGGAACGAATTCGTATATCTTTACCAAATATCAACCCATTTTTGTGATTTTTACGTCAAATGTAAGTAAATGTAATCCTTTATTTTAGTTACTTTAATAACTTGATAAATTACAGATAGCTACAGGGTCAAAAATCTGAAAAGGTACAAAAACGTAAATTTTTTTCTTTTTTCAAGCAACTAAGCCAGCTCAACAAGGTGTGATATTTTAAAACAAAAGCTATTACAACCTACAATCACAGATACCCCCTCCCCCCAAAGCACGCAAAACGCCAGAATCGCGTGTACCTCCGTTTATATATAAATAACATAATCAATGGTAACACCCATATATGCACACACTCAAATACGCTATGAAAATAGTACCTAAGACCAAAGGAAAAAAATCCGACGTTTATACTTAAAATAAAATTGTCCCGATTTTCGTTAAATAATTTGTTGTATACAAGGTGGACCAATAGCGAGTGGATGAAATATTATGGGTTTATTAAGGAAAAGTTCCTAGGATATGGTGGGGTACCTTTAAACCACGGTATAAGATAAACAGGTAATTCAACGGCTGCTCATATCTACTTCAGAAACGGGCTCTGTTTTGTGGTAGTCTGTGTGCGAGTGAGATAGCTAATAGGAGGCGGATATTTGCCGCTAAAACAATCGCTGAATGCTTATTTTCTACAGAAAATGACTCGCTTCTTTCATTGAAATTGTATAAACTGCAGCGTCAGTTGTTAGTTACGATCAAGGTCACGTTTATTATTAATCACTAATCAGTAATCATAATTGTCACATATTTGTTAGAAGAAAAGGGAATGGCAATAAATGCTAACAAAACTAAGGTAATTGTCATATCAAACGAAGAAAAAACAGCAAAAATAACAATGAACGGGTTAACAATAGAACAAGTAGAAAGCATCAAATACCTAGAAACGATAATTGACAAAACAGGAAAATACGAAGAAGAGATAAATAATAGAATCACATCAGCAACAAAACTATACCACTCTCTCAGAAAGGGGTTTATAAACAAAAAAGAAATAAGCGACAAAACAAAGCTCACAATATACAAAACAATATATGTACCAACAATCCTGTTCGGCTGTGAAACATGGGTAGTAACAGAAAAACTAAAAAATAGACTGCAGGTAATGGTGATGAAGTACTTGAGACGAGTAGCAAATGTAACCATAATGGACAAAATAAGAAACGACAATATAAGAGAAAACCTCAAAGTAGAAAATATCAGCAAATACATAGAGAAGTCACAACTAAGATGGTGGGGTCACCTAAACAGAATGAACCAAAACAGACCAGTGAGGAAAGTATGGGAAGCAAAGATGATAGGCAAAAAGAAGAGAGGGAAACCTAGAATGACATGGGACAGTGAACTAATAAAAATATTGAGCGGGAAAGGACTGGCGTGGAAAGAAGTAGAAAATATATCAAAAGATAGGAAAAAATGGAGAAACGTAATAAATGGAAGAGTAAGCAGAAATGGAAACTAAGACCTCGACACTTAACGGTAGAAGAGGGTTGGATTATACAGTGCTCGCCAAAAAGTCGGCACCAAATGGATTTTTTTTTATTTTTGATTTTTTTAAAAAACTTTTTACGGCAATAATTTGTGCTTGTCTGAAAACCTATTTAGCCCCTATCAGTATACCGAGTCATTTTCACTTAGCTAGAAAATGGCGTTTTTCGAAATTGTCTAAATTCAAAGTGTGCTATTTTTCGTAAATTAAGCAAGATTTCAATGAATTTTTTTCCTCGTCTATCAGTTTTAGCTTACCGAACAATCTCAAGACCAGAAAAAAAAATTTTTTTCTTTAACTTCCGCTAAAACTAAATTTTTAATTTTTTGGACTATTTTCAAATTTTCACATGCCAAGACAAGATTTCAAAATTCAATTTGACTTCGTTAAAATCGTTGAAGATTTATAATTGAAAAAAACAATAGAAATTGCTAATTATTCCTTTAGGTTTGTTATTTATTTACAGAAAAGTAATGTTGTTGTATAATCTTTACGTTTTTGGTGCAACATACTTTATGGGAGAAATATTTTTCAATGAAAATTAATATCTATTTACGTGACTTCTAAAGACTCTAATTTATCCATGCTAATGAATTACTTTCACAAAAATCCTGTAAATGTTCTTTTACATTTGCCTAAACGAGGAGGTTTTTCTTTATTCAGTTTACATGTCAATTAAGTAGGCAGAATATGAGACGGCTGTGGATTGTTTTACTACTTAATTGACTGAATCATGTAAACTGAATAAAGAAAAATCTCCTCGTTTAGGCAACTGTAAAAGAACATTTAGAGGATTTTTGTGAGAGTAATTAATCGGCAAGGGTAAATTAGGGTTTTTAGAAGCCACGTAAATAGATATTCATTATCATTGAAAAACATTTCTCCCATAAAGTATGTTGCATCAAAAACGTAAAGATTATGCAACAATATTACTTTTCTGTAAATAAATAACAAACCTAAAGGAATAATGAGCAATTTCTATTCTTTTTCCCAATTATAAACCTTTAACTTTTTAACGAAATCAAATTGAATTTTGAAATCATGTCTTGGTATGAGAAAATTTGAAAATGTTGCAAAAAATTGAAACTTTAGTTTTAGCGGAAGTTAATGAAGAAAAAATGTTTTCTGGTCTTGAGATTGTTCGGCAAGCTAAAACTGACAGACGATAAAAAAATCTAATTGAAATCTTGCTTAATTTACGAAAAATAGCACACTTTGAATTTAGACAATTTCGAAAAACGCCATTTTCTAGCTAAGTGAAAATCACTCGGTATATCTGATAGGGGCTAAATAGGTTTTCAGACAAGCACAAATTATTGCCGTAAAAAGTTTTTTAAAAAATCAAAAATAAAAAAAAATCCATTTGGTGCCGACTTTTTGGCGAGCACTGTATATATATATATACATAATTGTCACAAAATGTTTTGTACCCGGTTGTAAAACTGGTTACAATGCTGATAAAAACACTGAGAAAGTCTCTATGTTTAGTTATAATATACATTATTATTCTATGACGTATTGCTACTTGTGCTAGTCTTTGTGGTCTAGGTCATGTTTACCTGACCTGTGCTGCGATTGCATTTCACAAGTGTTTCCTTCCGACTTACTCAACATTGTTTGTACTCATGATGACCTAGTGACGGCGTACCCCTCACAACAAAAACCACCTACAACCAAAGAGTATCTTGTTTAAGTTGCCATGCGCAGCACCCTAAGGGTAAGGGTAGAGTTAAGAAATGTAAAAGGTTCAAGTTAAGTGATGTATGACGTGTGGGTGAATAAAGAACGCGTCTTGCAGTTAGTGTATTTATTTACTTGCAACGCATGTTGCAACCATTTTTCATTACCCAAGAGAAAATAAAGCGCACATAATTGGTCCTTCGAGCCGGATTCATTAAAAGTAAAAAATAAACATTAAATCGATTATAATCATAACGTGAAAGTTAACCGTAATAAGTGCGAGAGAGACAGTAGTCTTCAGAATTTCCACATTTTACTTCAAAAAGCAACGTCAAGAGTGTCAAGGCCAGCTCCCATTGTTCCGGATCCAGCTGTAAGCAAGCCCGAATAAAGTGTCTAAGCAGCGAGGCACAATCTATTGTTTGGGGCAGGTAGATCAGGCAAACAAGTAAGTCACTTTCGCTTCCTTGGTCACAATCTTAGTGTTCAAATTCCTGTTATATTTCGAGTATTGCGGTTAATTGCTCAGCGTCCTATTCAATAACAATGACAGAAAATATTTTAGCTAATAAACGTAAACAATTAAAAGCGTCATTAACGCGATTTCAAAGCTACTTATCGAATTTTAATATAAGCGATAGCACCGAATTAAAGGCGCGACTTGAAAAAACAGAACCGCTTCTAACGGATTTTGAAAAGGTTGTGCACGACATGGAATGTGCTGAAGCCGGTAGCGATTATTCAAACGAATTATTAGAATTTGAAGACAAATATTTTAAGCTTATTGCAACGGCACGTAATATCATTAGGGATAGCAATCCACAAGCGAATGCGCCTTCAATCAGCAATAGTCGAATAACTCAATCGAACCAAATGGTAAAATTGCCAACGATGAATCTCCCCGAATTTGACGGGCGATATGATTGTTGGATGAATTTTTACGACACCTTTAATGTACTAGTAAACAATAATGATTCCTTAACACACATTCAACGTTTTTATTATTTAAAATCGTCTCTGAAGGGTGAAGCCGCTCATTTGCTAAACTCCCTTGAGGTAACAGAATCGAATTATACTGTAGCGTGGAATTTACTTAAAGAAAGATACGAAAATAAAAAATTGATTATTAACACACACGTAAAGGGTATTTTTGAATTAACGCCTATAACTAAACCATCGCATAAAGCGCTACGTATTTTGATTGACAATTTTAATAAAAACTTACGCTCATTAGAAAATTTAGAATTACCCACTGATAAATGGGATATTTTGTTGATTTATATTCTAATTAATAAATTAGACAATACGACCAAATGCGAATGGGAAAAATTAACCGTCAAAGAACCAGAAATACCTACAATCAAACAATTAGTAAAATTCTTAGTTGAACGTTGTCAAATTTTAGAAAACATTAATAATGAGAGTGACAATAACTCTAAACAATTATTTCAAAAACGATCATTTAACCATTTAGCGATCAATAAGGCAGCGACACGGTCTTCCTGTCATTACTGCAAGGGAGACCATTGGTTGTATCGTTGTCCAGATTTTCTTAAATTAACGGTCGATGACCGTTGGAAGGAAATCAAAGGGTTAAAATTATGCGTTAATTGCTTCCGCAACAATCATTACAATAACGAGTGCAAGGGAACCAATTGCAGAAAATGCAACAAAAACCACAATACCTTGTTACATAATAATTTTCAACAGAACGATAATTCAAATCAGCCGGCAACTAGCAATAGTAGTTCTAATGAGCAGAATGAAGTACAAGCTCACTTAGCAATGGACTATAGTCAGTACAATGTAATCAATGCCCACTGTTCAAGTACAGAGGCGTACGTTATATTGTCAACTGCCCAAATTGATATATTGGGGGCCAATGGCAAGGTTGTACGAGGTAGGGCACTGTTAGATTCAGGCTCACAATCGAATTTCATGACCCAAGACTTGTTGGAAAAATTAGGTTTAAGAGGTACAAAATTTAATGTTCCAATCGCTGGTATTGGTAAAACGGTAACGAATCTTTCACGCCAACTCACAACGCGAATAAATTCTGTGTATAATAACTTTAATACGAATTTAACGTTCTTGGTTTTAAGGGATATTACTGGTAACGTTCCGAATAAAACCATTGATATAAGTAACATAGAAATTCCACAGGGAATATATCTTGCGGATGAACAGTTTCATTTATCAAACAAGGTTGATATTTTATTAGGCGCTGGAGTGTTTTGGAGCCTGCTATGCGTAGGACAAATTAAAATGCAAAATCGAAACATGCTCTTTCAAAAAACACGATTGGGGTGGGTATTCGCGGGGTCAATAAACGATACGATAGATAATGTAACGGTCTTATATTCCAAGCGTATACATGTGCAAGACCAATTAGAAAAATTTTGGAAATTAGAGGAATGCGATCATAAGCGAAAACTCACGAACGAAGAATTATATTGCGAGGAACATTTCTTGCAAAACTATAAACGCGACGCAAATGGTAGATTCGAGGTGCGGTTGCCACTGCGAGAGGAGAATTTTGATTTCCAAAACTCGTTGGATAACGCAATTGCCAGATTCAGTGCGGTAGAAAAACGATTCAAGCGGGATAGCAATTTCAAAAGCGCGTACCAAACATTTATGCATGAGTACCAAGAGCTTGGTCATATGACAGAATTAAAGGATCCAACACTGCGCAATGGGTCCACATTCTATTTGCCTCACCATGGGGTGTTAAAGGAGTGTAGTGTTACAACCAAATTAAGAGTCGTGTTCGATGCATCATGCAAGTCGTCAACAGGAGTGTCGTTAAATGACAAGTTATGCGTAGGTCCACATATACAGGACGATTTGATTGAAATTGTATTGCGATTTAGAAAACACAATTATGTTCTGGTAGCAGATATCGCCAAAATGTATAGGCAGATAAAAGTATCCAAAGGTCAACGCGATCTGCAACGCATTATTTGGCGAAACGACCCTTCGGAACAGTTTCGGCATTATCAGCTGAACACGATTACGTACGGCACGGCACCTGCATCATTTTTAGCAACCCGGTGTTTACGACAATTAAGTACGGATAATAATGAACAATTCCCTAACGCCAGTAGAACCATTTCAAGGGATTTTTATATGGATGATCTAATCACAGGGGCTAGCACGATAAGCGAAGCGATAAGGTTAAAACGCGATATCAGTAGTATTCTAGAAGGGGCAGGGTTTCAGTTGAGGCAATGGTCAGCCAATGAGAAAGCAATTTTTAACGATCTTGATAGTGAACGGGACTTACAGGAGTATTATATTGCCGAGGATCAGACGGTAAAAACATTAGGCTTAACTTGGAACACGTCCACCGATACCTTTAGATACGCATTGCGCTGTAATATTGACGAGCATAAAGTCACGAAAAGGTCAATTCTGTCCATTATTGCCAAAATATTCGATCCCTTGGGGCTGGTAGGTCCGATTACAGTCAATACAAAAATCATAATGCAACGACTGTGGCAAGAGAAACTACAATGGGACGAATCTGTACCATTACATATTTACACCGAGTGGAAACGCATAACTGCTGATTTAAAAAATATTGAAAACATTGGTTTGCCTCGACAGGTTACGACATCAAATTATGAGGAATTAGAGATGCACGGATTTTGTGACGCATCCGAGTCAGCATACGGCTGTTGTGTTTACATACGCAGCAAGGATAACACAGGAAAAATAACATCAAGGTTACTATGCGCAAAATCGAGGGTTGCGCCGCTTAAGAGACTCACTATGCCTAGATTGGAATTATGCGGGGCACAATTATTAAGTAACTTAATGTATAAAATTGTAAGAGCTTTTGACGCCAAGTTTTCAAGGGTGTGCTATTGGTGTGACTCCACAATAGTCTTGGCGTGGATAAAATCTAACCCAAATAAATTTCAAATTTTTGTAGCTAACAGAATTACAGAAATTCAAAGGGTTAGTGATGTTGCACAATGGTACCACGTGAACTCGCGAGACAATCCTGCGGATTTAATGTCGCGGGGTTCTAGGTTTGAAGGCTTGAATAACAATGAATTGTGGTGGGAAGGCCCAAGATGGCTTAAAGAAAACACAGTCCCTTTAAACAGAGCGATAACGATATCTGATCTGTCCGAATTACGTACAAGTTATCCACAGTGCCATGCAACGTGTATTGAATCAAACGAATTTCAACTTCAATTAATAGGAAAATATTCCAGTATTATAAAGTTACAGCGGGTTATGGCATATATTTTAAGATTTGTAAATAATATTAGCATAAACAAAACCGATAAAACGTTAGGGCAATTAACTGTAGTCGAATTATGTAGAGCATTAAATAGGCTTATAGCACTCGTGCAAGCGAATCATTTCACGCGGGAACTCGCGGCATTGAAGGGGGGTAAATCAATAAGCAGCAGTAGCAAATTACTAGCATTGAATCCCTTTATTGATAAGGAGGGATTAATACGTGTAGGAGGAAGATTGCGAAAATCCATTGCGAGCATAGATCAAAAACATCCAGTGATCTTACCCTCAATAAACCCTCTTACAGACTCGCTCATTATGGCGGAACATAAACGAAATTTACACAGTGGGGTTGATGGTACGTTAGCAATGTTGCGTAGGAGGTATTGGCCCATTCATGGTCGCAGTACCGTAAAGAGAATAATACGTAAGTGCGTCACATGCGCACGATTTTCTAAATTAAACTCAATAACTCCATTAATGGGAGAGTTACCAAAAGAGAGAGTTCAGCCGTCGAGACCGTTTTTGCACACGGCCGTTGATTACGCTGGGCCATTTCTGATAAAAGACGGCAAAACCCGGAACAGGAAGATCGTAAAGGCGTATTTATGTGTGTTTGTGTGCTTTTCAACCAAGGCAGTACATTTAGAGGTAGTCGGGGATTTGACAACCGCGTCCGCGCTGAATGCGTTTAAAAGATTTGTTGGAAGAAGGGGCATTTGTAGATCAATTTACTCAGATAATGGCACCAATTTTGTCGGTGCTAATAAAGAATTAAAAATGATAATTAAATCGTTAGCGGAGTCAGCATATTCTGAATACTTAAAACAACACTCCATTGAGTGGAAATTTATCCCACCAAATTCGCCGCACTTTGGCGGGCTGCATGAAGCAGCAATAAAAGCAGCAAAATCAATTATGAAAAAGGTTATAGGTAGTAGTCATTTGACATTTGAGCAGTTAACCACACTATTCGTGCAAATAGAAGCAGTTTTAAACTCCCGTCCCATTACGCCCATATCCGATGATCCAAACGACTTGCTTGCCCTGACGCCCGGCCATTTTTTGATCGGGGACGTGCTAAATTGCATACCGCAAGTAGACGAAATTCATACACAAGAAAACCGTTTATCGCATTACACTCGTCTAAATCAAATGTTACAACAATTTTGGGAGAGATGGAGCCACGAGTATACTCATACATTGCAAGCGCGGAGAAAATGGTGTAGAGCAACTCCAGGAATGAAAGTCGGAACGATGGTGTTAGTGAAAAATCAATCTACACCACCGTTATTATGGCCGCTAGGTAGAGTCATGGCAGTGCATCCAGGAGAAGACCAAGTTGTCAGAGTAGTGACGGTGAAAAGTGCTAGTGGTTTAAAAAAAAGAGCCGTGGTGAACTTATGTATTTTGCCTATAGATGTTGAATAAGTTCCAAGGTTGGAAGAAAAGTGTTAGTTCATTTATTGTAGAAATAGGAAGATAGATTAGTCGCTAGAATTATGTTATTGGGGGACTTGTTAGTTGTAAATGCAAACGATGGTTATGTTACTATAATATCTGTTGAAAGGATACGACTTCCAAGGGGGGTGTATGTTTAAGTTGCCATGCGCAGCACCCTAAGGGTAAGGGTAGAGTTAAGAAATGTAAAAGGTTCAAGTTAAGTGATGTATGACGTGTGGGTGAATAAAGAACGCGTCTTGCAGTTAGTGTATTTATTTACTTGCAACGCATGTTGCAACCATTTTTCATTACCCAAGAGAAAATAAAGCGCACAATCTTCTTTGCTACAACACTCAATCTCGCTTACCGGAGACTCGTGGACCATTTTCACGCAGCGAAGCTAGAGTAAAATTGGTTCACCTACTTAGTACACACCATGGTACTCAGCTAAATCTTCTTTTCCAATGAAGCATTTAGTACAAACTGGTAAAATCCGTTTTAGTTACCAATATCTAGTACAACTGCCCTTAGTTCTACCTCAATATTCATTACTTTCTTTAACGGTGTATATTGATTAAAATGGCTTGTTTTTTATTAGTTGGATCGCATAATTTTTTTATCAGTAAAAAAATATATTCCAGTCTGTTTCTCTATATGGGTTCTATAGTATAGTCTTTTACTAGCTATATCGTTAAACTTCAACACTGATCTTTTGTACAACTTTCGATTAGCAAAATTCCTCTCCTTGGCTAACTTTTTTAACTTGGTGCTACAAATTTAAGAAGAATTCACACACAGTCGCTTCTAAGCTTTTGATTAGGCTCGATTATGGTTAGAGTTAGAGGTGAATATTTGTCATTTTGTAACACTTGTTCCTTTCAACACTTTTTTGCTAATTCATTGAGCACTATTAAGCAAAATTACGTCTAAACCATTATTTTCGTTGCTATAGAAAGAATACTACAGATCTGGTTTAGACAAAGGCCTTTTATACACTGGAATTTAAGAAGTAAAAAACTATTTACTCCCGTAATTAACACGCAGCATTAAATGGAACTGAAGGTGAAGAGTCGCGAAAAATGAAGCAATATTGTTTTAGGTCAAATTCAAAATTCCCCTCACCTTGTTATAAACATAACTAAACTATAAATAATGAAATAATCGCTTAAACAAATACTAAAACGAATAACAAGCCGATAATAACGATGAACGATGGACCAATGAAGAAGCTGCAGTAGGAATGAACGCTGCAGATAATCGTGAAGAAAATGAAGTGTACGCTCTCTGTAAAAGCAGATCAATATGTTAACTCCCTTTATCCATGCATCTTGAGGTCTTTCACGTGCCTTTCTCTTAATAGATGCCCATTCCATGACAAACAAGGTGCCGTAATTTTGGTGGTATTTAAAAAAATTTGTCAAGTATCAGAGCCGCAGTATTGACTGGTGCTTTGTAAGGATGAATTTACATTTATGTTTCTACGTATGGATTAAAGACTAAGTTGGGCTGTGATTACGCAGTTTTGAATGCTCTAACAATTACGTAGAATCTTTCGAATTAAGTAATTTAACATTCATATCTCAAGAACAGTGGCGGATTTACCAGAAAGCTGAGTAGGTTGGAGTCTAAGGCGGCAGATTTTAGGGGCGGTAAATTTAGGGCAAAAATGTTTGAAGTTATACTCTAAAACTCTAATGCTCTATGTACACTAGCGACAAATTTTTGGGGTGAGAGAAGCTTTTCTTAGTTAAAACGGGTGAAAAATTATCTACCGTAAGCCAAGAAAAGCTAAACGCCTCAGCTCTTTTGTGAATAGAGGTAGAACTAATGAATTGACGATAATTCACGATTTTGTGAATAGAAAATCGCGCAAAAACTTTTATAACTTAATTGAATTTCATCGTCATCATCAACCGTATTGTTACCAGATAATTCAAGGTATTGTTTTTAAACTGTAAGTAAGCGCAATAAAAAATAATTAATTAGTTTACCGAATGTACATTACTGTGTAAGTAGTAAAGTAGCATGCCTTATTCCGCCTTATTAGTAGTACATAATTGAGCTTTAATTACCTAAGAAATATACCCAAAAACTGCAAGTATTTCTACTTGAAACCGTAAAAATAATCTATGAACTGACTGTTGTAGAGGTCGGTCGGTAGGGGCGGCAAAATTTGAATGGCCTACTGGCGGTAAATGTATAAATCCGCGTCACTGCTCAAGAATAAATACTATAATAAATTATGCTTATTCTTGAGATATGACTGTTTGTCAGACCGTATATGGTCTGAAAAAAAAGAATTTAAAATTTCAAACAACTATGATTATTGATTATATCTGTCAATGTCAGCATGTTTAGAGCTTACAGTAAATATGGAAGGATTATTACAAACAAAGCTCGTCTCCCAAAGTTCATTCAAAATCTGTTTTTAAGACGTAATTTTCCAAATACAAGCCCAACTAATAAAAGCCCAGTGCTGGACAATATGCGGTTAGTGCGTACAGTCTGTAAACATAAATTTACTGTATTGCGCCACTGAATAATGCCTTTCACTCAACGATTGCACTGAAAATTTAAGAACGAATACTTTATATTCAAACGGCTTAAGTACATCAATTAGGTTTTTTAAGATTAAATTTAGATTTAGTTAATATCATTTGCAACGTAAAGGTTATAGATTCTCATTAACCTTTAGTGTGAATGCCTGTAAACTAAAATAATTCTAATAAAACAAATTACCTTTCATTGCGTACATTATAGAGCACTATGCAAAGTTTAGGCTTGACATGATACTGTGAGTTGCTTTTGCGTCTTGTGTTGTCTCATGTCTCTTTTGGCACATTATACAAACACCAAGAAACAATACACCTGGAAATTGTAATCCAGTGAGATTCCATTATATAAATTTAACAGCTTCATTGTGTTATTAGTGCTCTAGCAATTTACGTTAAATGAATATTGTTGCAATTGTTATATAAGAATAGTAATTAACTTTTAGATGTAATTATGAATAACAAAAAATTGTGATGTAGGTAAGTATTTTTATAACGTAAAAATAAATTCATAAAGATTACGTTTGCGCGCTGGCGCCGATCGTCCTGATTGAACTCGAAGACCCAAAATTTGTTTAAATTTTCATTAACTATTCTAAAGGACACTTAATGAGAAACCTAATAACAAAAAATTTTTATGTAAGTATTTTTTTTAACGTCAAAATAAATTCATAAAGAGTGCGTTTGCGCGCTGGCGCCGATCGTCCGGAATGAAGTCGAAGATCAAAAATTTATTTAAATTTTCTTTAACTATTCTAAAGGACACTTAATCAGAAAGCTAAATAACAAAAAATTGTGATGTAAGTATTTTTTATAACGTCAAAATAAATTCATAAAGATCCAGACGATCGGCGCCAGCGCGCAAATGTAATCTTTATGAATTTTTTTTGACGTTATAAAAAATACTTACATCACCATTTTTTATTAGCTTTCTAATTAAGTGTCCTTTGCAATAGTTAAAGAAAATTTAAACAAATTTTGGGTCTTCGAGTTCAACCAGGACGATCGGCGTCAGCGCGCAAATGTAATCTTTATGAATTTTTTTTGACGTTATAAAAAATACTTACATCACCATTTTTTGTTATTAGTTTTCTCATTAAGTGTCCTTTGCAATAGTTAAAGAAAGTTTAAACAAATTTTGGGTCTTCGACTTCATTCCGGACGATCGGCGCCAGCGCGCAAATGTAATCTTTATGCATTTTTTTTGACGTTATAAAAAATACTTACATCACCATTTTTTGTTATTAGCTTTCTTATTAAGTGTCCTTTGCAGTAGTTAAAAGCATTTTTTTTTATGTTTGGGTCTTCGATTCAGCATCGTAAAATATGTACAAATCACGTATTTAAAGACTTTTTATTCACTTAATCTTTAATTTTTGGTAATAAAATTATGCAGCCTATTGAAATGTCATTATCTGTCTCCTATGATAACATTTTTTTGGCAAAAATGTAGTTGATTTTGAAAAAAAAAACTCGTGCATGGTTAAAAAAAATCCGTGGATAACTTGATACGGTTATTGTACGACGTACGTGTTACTTCATGTTCTGGTCTAGTGAAACACAGCTAATAACCTAGGCGTATCACACAAAAAGAATAAGAAAAATTATGGATTTTTGTTATGATCATAACTTGGTAGGTACCTAATTACACATAATGTTTGGTTGTATTTCAAAATAAAAATTACATATTTTTAATACTACAATTTCTTATGGGATTTACCATAAGTTTATTCCAGACAACAAAATTCGTATTTATTATTTTAGTGGTATAATTATGCTTTTAATTGATACATCTTGAAAACATGCACCTTTTACGAAATTATCACACTTGTGTACTTCACGCAAATGACCATCCGTTATGGTTGCGTAAATATGTAGATTGAATATAAAATATCAAGCAGCCTATTACAGAACGTACTCCATGTTGTGGAAATAAAATTGCGTACAAGATCTGTAAATGCAAATAGAACTCATGTTAAGGGAAAATCAACAACTAGGATACCAAACAAACCTTTGTATCTAAAATCAAACAGCAGTCAACTGCTTTGTTTATTTTACAAGGATCTCACAAGACTAAAAGTGTTATAGAAAATGGGAAATGTTAGCGAGTTAGATTAGAAAATAATTACAAAAATTTTTGTTTATTTATGAAAAACGGAATTGCTACCACAAATGGGGGAGAGATCTTTACTCGTATTTCAAAATTTAATGAGGTTAGCTTTTGGTGTAGTAGGATTTCACCCTCCTCGAATTCACTCTATATTTATTCATTTCTGTGAAATTACTGGACATTTACCGGTAGCGCGTTTCATGCTGCACTAGCCATGTAACTACTATCGGAGTAAAAATGCAAGGCCTCTGACTTTAGAAGCTTGTATCTCAGTAATTAGCAATCATAATTTAATGAAATAAAGTGCACTTAAAAGACCCTTTATTTCTACAAAAAGGTGTACAGTTTTAAATTTTTACAATACATCGTTAATTTTTTGTATCAGTGTATGTGCGAAAAAGCGCTAATTATGGCTCAAATCGCACAAGCGTTCCACTTTAAAAATTAATTACGGCTATATTATTGAAACTGAGTGGTAGATACTTATATATTTCAAAAATGTATACTTATTTGTCGATGTGAGTTGCTTTTCAGGCCAATTGGTTTATTAGTCTTAAAGCTATAATGAAAAAACGACATCTTGTGTTTATTGCTGTTAATTAAAATAAAAGTTAAACAACTGATTCTACCATTTTGATTTTTACACATGTTAAACATATATAAATGACTAATGTACTGCCCAAAAATGAAGAAATTTCACCCTTCAGTTTTTTCGTTATGAGTGACCACTTAAAGTCAGAGGCCTTGCATTTTTACTCCGATAGTACTAAGATGTCCCGCGAGTACTTATATTCTTTAGTACAATGTGTTCTGCAAAATTTCCAAGGATAATAACGGCCATAATTTTTATAATTACTAAATATACGGAATTTTGAAAAGACAAAAGTAGGTATATAATTACTTTAGCAATAACAAGGTTAAAACATTATGTTTTTATTATTTTTTAAGAGCCTGCCTTAGTATAAAGAGTAATAATAGGAACGAGAAAAGCTAAAGGGTGATACCAGTTACGTTAAGATTATGATGTGCTCATTATGAATGGGTCAACCTTGTTGTTTTTATTTTAATCCCGTACACATTTCATTCTTTATGCTTAATTAAAACAAGCATTAAAACGGGGATCCCTTTATTAATTCTTATCTAGGTTAAAATTTCATATCATGTTACCTTCAGCTAACAGCAGTAAAACTTCAACACGCACATTTTCTTCCCTTTCCATAAACATCACTTCTCTGTATACTTTTATAGTTTAAAACATTTTAAATAAAAAGAACAGAAATTGCAAGTTCTCAAAAATGTTATAACTAGGTATATACCATGCGATTAAATTAAATCACGCTCTTCAATGATGGATTTTTCCCTAAATAACTTTATTCTAACACTCGTTTGTACATTTCTTAATGTAGGTAACTTTGAAAATAATCTTTCCAAAAAATATTGACAGATAGGTGTTAAGTATTCATTATTGCTAATATCTCGCAACTTTCAAAGAAGACGCTACTATTTTTCTTGTAATCCTTCAAGCTAATGAGTCGGTAATTATATCTTAAGAAGTTTGACTTTACGTCAGAAATATTTAACGCGCATATTTAAATAAGTAATTGACTGCAAAACGTTGATGTACTGCTATATAAAATCGTGTTGTTATTTCTGACAGTAAACGGAAAGAGAAAATGGGAGTACATCCGTGATCAGGAATACACTGCGCGTTTTGTTAATCCTTTTCTTGGGTATCTTCCGGCACGGTTAATAGTTAATGCTAATGTGTTATCGGGCTAATAGCCCTATTCCTATGCTACTGCCGCCTTGCGTTTTGTAAACAAGGGTAGGATCGTTCGCCTTTAGCAACACTATAAAAGCATCAAAAAATTCTTTTTTTCGAGCTAGTAGATTTTCAAATATGTATGTAGTTTCATTACTATATCATTATATAAACTAGCTGGTGCTGGAAGTTAGCTTTAATTACCCTAAATGATAAATTAACAACGAAGAATTTCACGTGGTTTTAAATGAAAACCAACTTCAAACCGTAACTTGACAAATAATTCCTTTTGTTTGTAAATTGTGCTTCTGCTTGAAGCAAGAGTTGGTTTTATTCGCAAAATGCCTTGCGTTTTGCGATAAGGCTGACAAGCGAGACGTTTGAGAAAGGTTTATCTTGTTATAACGTAATAACAAGATACAAAAGACTAAAGATGAAAAGATATTGTTTTAACTAAAAGAGTCAATTGGTTGAATCACATTTCGCTTTTATTTCTTGGCAAATCAGCTACATACTCTGCAGAGTCTCGTGCATGAAGCACACGATTGCATACGATTAGATACGTCTGAAAATGGAAATTTTATGATAAAATAATTTGTAATACGAGTAGCACCTTAATATTAATGTTGATTATACGGAAATTTTACAAAATGTAATACTAGTGGATAGGAATCAATGACATTTAGTGAGTGCAAAACAATAAGAGAAAAAGAGAAACATGTACGAGTTAATAGTATTGTATGTATTCACATTCACTGCAATGCATGGTAAAGTTATGGATTTATAGCTATACTAACGTTTCAAATACAGAATCCTGTCGAACTATTTTAAAAAATTTTCGCATATTGACATTAATCTCCAAAGAATACACCTGCAGTAAAGATATTCATAACTTCAATAATAGATATCAAAATAAGTTTACGTTCATTTTGCAAGATGTAAGTCCACTCCCAGAGCGCCTAATGTAGTTTCAATGCCTGATAGCAACAAAACCATACGGAATGAAAGTATTCATTATTGGTCGCTGCATTCCCATGAAAATGCAGCAACCAATAGATACGCGACAGATAAGGCTAGAACTAGGCCTCCACGTTTATCATCTCAATCACCTGCAGTATCCCGGCTTAGCATAACCACGCGCAGTCCATTTCTATATGTCGATGGTTCTGATATTGTGAGTGTATTGTGTGTTTGCGTTTGAATGAATGTGAACGAGTTAAAGGTGTCACACGAGTGGTCGTTTTATGTGTTTGTAATGGACTTTCTGTAATTCTATGGTATGTATGCAAAATAGTTTGAGTTTGTGAAGTTAGAGGTGTCACATGAGTGGTTGTTGAAGTGTTGTGTATTGGTAATGGGCTAATGGACTTTCTGTAATGCAATTATTATTATTGTACTTCGGTTCTTATCGATACTCAGGCCAAGCCTGATTAACTAACCGCACGGATCGGAATCAAGTAACGATTAGTTCTAGTAATACATATACCTATATAAAATAAAATAAAAAGTAACTGTAAAAACATATGTGTTTTGAAATAGTAGTATTATGTTTATTGGGTAAATGTTTGTTGTTTAACTCGGCATGTGTTTCATTTTGTGTTTGAATGGTATTAGTTGAAAGTGAGTGATGTGGTTCTGACTGATGCGCTTTAAGTTCCTGAGCTATATCAGTGTATTTGCGGTGTTTCTCTGCGTGTGTATTGGCTTAATTGTTTGTGTTGGGAACGGCAATATCTATTATATATACGATTTGTTGTGTTTTATCTATAAGTGTTATATCTAGCCTATGTTATATACAGTTTTATCTGTGAGTAGTGTCCTATCCCAATATAGTTTGTGTGTGGTGTTTTCAAGTACAACTTGCGGTGTATATTTGTAATAGGGTGTGTTATCAGTAGAAAGGTTGTGTTTTGTGGCGAGTTTTTGGTGTATTATCTTAGCTACCTGATCGTGTCTGTGTTTGTATTCTGTTTGTGCTAGACGTGTACACGTCTTTGTGAACATTGTCTACAAAGATCATGTGTAACTGTCCTATCTTTAATTATGTGTTTTCTGTAATTTCGTGTGTAAATGACCTGATCTTGTATGGCGAACATGAAACCCTCTGACTCTGGGAAAATACCACATTTGGTTAACCAAGCATGCGTTGCTATAGTATCAACACAGTCTCCGTTAGTCTCCTGTGGATATCGTCCGTGGAAAGTCTTTTGTGTCCAAGTTTGCATGTTATGTGTGGTGTATGTGTCTCTACTCATTGGTGGTGTGATGTTTCTATTACTCATATTTAAGGGTGTGTAAGATTTGTCTGCATGTGTGACTGTTTTGTTATTTATTATTTATTTATTATTATTATTATAACAGGTGTATGGGGAATTCTTTCGCTCTTCATCAATCTATTAAGTGTGCTCAGTCGCCAAGGACTCCAAAACGTTCGTTATGTATATGCTAATATGTTTCTAAGAGCACTTGGTTCACATATGCTGTGGCGCCCATATAACTTCATGACTTTTACCAATGCATCCTTAACCACGACCTTCTCACTAATAGATAGCCTCAGGAACTTGTAAATTGGCAAGTTGAGCAGGAGGTGTAGTAAGGCTCTATCGTATCGTAACAATCTAATTTGGTGCTTGACGTGGACCAGCGAGACTCCCCATATAGCTGTCCTTCGCGATAATATTTTGTAAAATGTATAGGGCGGCTCTAAAAGTAATATTACTTTCAATAGTTTTATGTATATGCTTATTAGTTCACGGATGTGACACATACATACCATGTGAAAAAATATGGTATAATGAACGTTTCAAAACTGATTGCGCACTGGAAAGCGTGATGGGATTTTGAAGTTGATGCCCAATGGATTCACATGAGTTTGTCTAGTAACGAACTCAACATCATGGCGGTTGGTATTTGTGCAAGAATGTATGGCGTTTCTTACTCTTCATGACCAACTGTTGTTTAGCACACAATAACTTTTGCTGTTTCGTGGTGAATGCGGCGAAACTCATCACCTGAACTGAACTGAGCTCATTAACTGAACGTGTAAGCGCGCATTAGTAGCCTATAGTTGAACTTTCACTTCTTGTTTCTTTGGGCTGTGTTGTGTACACGAAAGAATAAAGTTCGTAGCCAATTATTTTCACTTTTATAAGGGAAAATGCCGTAATAAAGTTGCCATAGCTACCGACGTAATTTGGAGAGGAGAAAAATAAAAACGATTCAAAAAGAATCGCAGGAGAAATGCTCGAAGGACCGATAAGGAGTGCCGGGTTGTCCGACAAAAGAACGGAAAATTTGCTGAAACGAGGGAAATATAATACCTGACAGTTCTATTAACGTGTCCCATTAGTCGACTTAAAAGACACCTTCACAGAACAGGTTTTTAAGCAGATGCAATGTGCAGTATTATTGAGGAGGAGTTACCATTCCATTTATTGTGTCATTTGTGTCATTGCCAGACACATGGCTCTTTGGATAAAAGAAATTACATCGAAGTATATTGCAAGAAGCATCCCTCACGTAGGCTCTAAACCTTTTTAAGGGTGCAAATATTCCAAGAGAGTCAATTGAAAACGGGAGGACTCAATAGGCTCCATGGCCGCAGTACAGGGGAGAACCATCTCTGGGAGAAATAATAAAACCAAATCATATAATACTCTCTAAACAATGCTAACACTATGGTATCATTCTTGAAGTAAGAGCATAAAATGGCGAATGGCAGACACACTTAGCTCCACAGAGAAGTACAACTGGCTCAATTTTGTTAGGTGTATTCACTGCAGATTTGGAACTAAGCATTACTGCAACTTTAGCTTTATCTTTCCTGTCCTCTAGAAGAGAGTAATTTCGCAGTTAACAATATAAATTTAAACTTCGAATAAATGGCCAATTGATATACGACTTACCCTAAGTTATTCAATTTTATTATCAAAATAATCGTTCTCCAATTGCAACTTTTCGTGCGCTTGAAATTGTGACATTGAATGGCCTCCAAGAAGTTGTGATTTAACACCATTAGACTACTTCCTGTGGGGAGTTGAAGTCATTGGTTTTTAGCAATAAGCCAGACGCTCTTCAAGCTTTAGAAGTCAATATTGAACGTGCTATTCATGACATACGACTTGATTTAGTGGAAAAAGTGCTCGAAAATTGGGTTCATCGAATTCGTTCCTGCAAAAGAAGTCGTGGAGGCCATTTGAATGATGTTATATTCAGAACTTAATTGTATCGATTGTACTTCACATTAAATAAAAAACATTTGAATTTCCTTAACAATTAGTGTGTTTTTTTTTTAATGAAATCATATCACTCTTATTGGAAAACCCCATAGTATCAACGTCTAAACAAAGTCCAAAGAGTGGCGAGTAATAGGAAAAGTGAGGGAGTACCATGGATTCACATAGCATAGCCTTAATTCCAGACGATATTTTCTAAACTAATAACATTAGGAAAAAACATTTAAATTGAAAGTTATCGAGTATTACGTATTCTATATTATAGCATTTATAGGGCAAAAAACATTTTTTTTGTTTAGCCACTTTTGGTGAACAAAAAAAAATTTCTTAAATAGCGACAACATTTTTTTTAGAATTTCAAAAAGAGAAAATTTTTCTGAATTCAACAATGTATAAATTTAAAATTTTGATATGAAATTTATTTAAATAAACAATAATTTAATATCTTAATAGAAATAGAAGAAATATTTGATTTCATTAACATAGGATGCTACGAAAACAAAACCGCACATCATCTGTCAACAAATTTTTCATGTTTTAATAGTACCTAACGAAAACATAATAAGTTGATTTTTGTCATTATTCGATCACTATGGTATTGAATTTCACAAATAACTAAAAGGCTGATATGTTATTTAAACATTAAACTATTGTTTATTTAAATAAATTCATGTCAAAATTTGAAATTTATACATCGTTGTATTCAGAAAAATTTTCTCTTTTTTAAACCATAAAAAAATTGATATTGCTATTTAAAAAAAAATTTTTTTGTTCACCAGAAATGGCTCAACAAAAAAGATGTTTTTTATTGCCCTATACCTTAGTGTAAGTACACCGTGCCCTATACCTAATATAGAATTCACAATACTCAATACGTTTTGATTGACATTTTTTTTTCTAAAGTTATTAGTTTAGGAAATATCGTCTGGACATTGCAAGCCAAAGCACCCTGTATGTGCGGGTATGCGTAAATTTTGAATTCAAACCTTGTTCACATAGTTAATTTTAATATTCAAATCTAAAATGTTGATTGATCTATCTTTTTCAAATTTTAATGTAAAATTGATGATGGGATGTATTGTGTTTACATTCTCCAAAAATTCATCAACAACTAGCTATAAAAATCAAAACAAGCTAAAATGTCATCAATATAAAACCAAAATGCAATGTTTCTTGAGGTGTTCAATTTAAAAATTTAGAGGTGAAATTGAACTAATTTTGATTTACATAATTTATAATTATTACAATTAATTATGGAGTTCCACAAAGTAAATTTAGAGAAAATTAACTATTAACATCTAAATGTTTTGAGTTCTAAAATCCGATGAATCTGTTCGATCCAATGAGATTTGGTGACTCTTCAGTCTTCCATTCAATAAATTGCGATTTCGATAAATTTTAATTCGACAAAAAGATCTCTACACAATTATACTGTTGTATACGGTGATGAAACAAAACTAAGTTACCCAAAGTAACAGGTTACTCAACTCGGGTATTAATTCGTAATGATACAAATACTGCATCCAAATCTTGAGAGGACACTCGCAATATATTAAAAGGAATCTAAATTAGAGTCGCACTACAACTTTGTTTTTGTTTTATATTAATTTAGTAATGGAGTTTATTTTCACAGTTTGAGGCGTTGGCTCTGTATAGCTAGGACCTACAGTTAATTTAGAAGTGTTTTAGTAAAGAAAGTTGATAAGTTGGTACATTTTTCGCTTTAGTTAGGGTAGCTTATTCATTTTTATTTAGCGTTTAACGTGACATTTAGCATACTTGACAAGTGTGTTAGTGTGTACAACATAAAAAAGGAAAGTGGCTGGTAATCCGCGCTGACTCCATTCTACTGAAGTACTTCTGTAATTAAAGGACGCCTGAGTGTTTTGGGTAGAGTTGATAACATTCCTAGTTTTAAGCTTTGAAATGTGTAGGTGCAGAAAATTTTTGTTTAAAATGCAGTATACAGCTTTACATTTGCACGCCAGCGCCGTACAAGCCTTGTATGCTCGTTGAAATATTTGAGTGACTCGACTGCCAATGTATTCTATATACTGTCTTCTAACCTACACTGAAATACTCTAAATAAATTACATTTGTGCTGTCAAATGTAAAAATATTTGGTAACAGTGACTGACTGTAGACAACACACGTTTTACACAAAATTCGAAACAGAATATCAATGGACTGATTTTAACAGTTAACGTTTTAAATTTGGCTTTGTATCCAGAAAGTATAGTTGACATTCGATTTATCCAATGACGCATGAAGTATAATATTCCACAAATAAAATATTTGGATTTCTACTTTTGCAGTAGTAGCGTACCTTGCGACTTTATCTCCATCTTATTCAAATCACATTTTCTCCTTCTCTAAGGCTTACTGTGTCGCATTTATAGATTTGACAAAATACTTTGGATCTAAAACATGCAAGAATGGAAAATCGTAAGATGTAGTTTTAATAAATATATATCACGTGGCCAGCTTGTACAGTATAACATTTTATATCTACTAAAACCTATCTTTATAGTACATAACGGTTAAAAGATGTATTTGTCAACAAATACTGAATGAATGCTTCAGTAATACAAAAACCAATAATTAAAAATTAAAAGTTCCCTTATCCGAAAGTTCAAATGAAATTCATTTCATTGCTTTAGAAATAGACACAGCTAACTGAAGAGCATTCAAAATGCAAATAAATGTAGCTCCTTTGTTTACGATGTATTATACTGCAAGATATGGATGGAAACTTGCACTCGATTTAAATGTCATAAAGTGATCTGAATATAACCTAAGCTCATGTATGAAATCCTTTATTTAAACAATATGAGTTTATCATAATAAACGTCTATAAGGACCTTAGATAGCATTAGCGTGTAAAATGTTGCGAGTTAAACAAGCAAAAATGTTCCCTGTGCATTAAACAAAAATAGAAAAACCAACTGCGAATGAAATGTGACCGATCTAATTAGGACAAAAAGGAATAAGAAAGCAGGTGATTAAAAAGCACAACTTATCTTATGCAAGAGAAACGGTAGTTTGTAAAATAATATAGCGAATCTGAGAATGAAGGGTGGGGTGGAGTTTCATGAGTTTATTGTGAAATATGCGCAATAGATGAAAAGCGATTTCTCTCGGTTCAACAACTCAAAAAGGTAAAATTAAAATCTTACTACTGTACAGGGTGGGGCAAACCTCTGCCGTAGTTCTATAACTCTTATTTTATAAAACTTAAGAAATTTATTTGAAAGGTATTAATGGTGGTCAAGAGCAAATTTTAAAATTATTTTCATGTATAGAGGGGGGTCCAACACTAAAGTAGAGAACTTTTTTTAAATTTTGTGAACCTCTGTAGTCACTATTATATTACTTTTAAATTTTTTTTACTCTTCAAAATGTTGCGAAGAAAAACTACTTTTTGCAAATATGTAAGTATCATACTCCTCTTTAAGAATCCGCCACTGTCTCAGATTTGATGCTGGAATTGTGAAATTTATAAGTTTACAAAGCTACAGGTTGGTCAAAAATAATTTTAAATTCATAATTTATTTCAAATGGAACGCCCTGTATATTTATTCACCAATGAACGACCAATAGCATCCTCTTCAACTTTTCTATTAACTTTGCTAAAGGGTCAGGTCTAAGAAATTTACATTCAAGACCAACTCTACCGAATCACTTACCATCATTTCAGGGGGGAGCACTCTGTACTCACATGCTCCTCATGACCAAAGCAAAGGACAAAATCAATTAATAATCAATAAACAGATTATGATTATACAAAACAAGAACTCATGACGCAAACCACGGCAAGTTGTGCAACAATGTAATATTATAGAAACGTAATACAATGTATGAAGTACACCTAACAAATATTAAAGCCACCCCTTAGTCAAAATAGAATAAAGAATTACTTAAGCTCCAAGTTACTAGAAAAACACTACAATGTATGAATTATTATATACCTACAGGTATAAATAATATAAATGCTACATTTGTTGTAAAATTCCCATGCCCACAAACCCAAGCAAAATGCTACTGCGTTCCCTAAATTCCACTAATTATACTACACCCCGTGAAAACCCTCAAAGTACCTACTGATTAATAAGAAGGCTAGCCCGAAGTTAAAAGCAATTAACAGCTTAAACTAAGTCATATAGTGGGAAACATTTAAATTCAAACCTCCCAGAGGTGTTACATTACAGTACATATAGACTTTGCGTTGATAAATGTTTACAGCAAGTACATGACTCACGAAATTCTATGTAAAATAAGATGGACGACGTTGATTTGCTATAAAAATGAATACCTGAACGTTTCTTACTTCAGTTTCTTGAATTAATCGATCAATATGGATGCCATTAATTAGAAGACAAGTTTTATATACGCTAAAAGGTGCAGGTTACGTCCGGTCTATTTCTATCACAAAATAACAGCTGCGTAAACAACAACAGCAACTTCAGCGTACCTAAGTCGAATACGATTGAATGTGCAAAATAGAGAATTAGGCTTGCCATAAATGGTCAGGTTTTCGTTGATCCTTTTGCGCACAGCTTGTAAGTGTATACAGTTCGATACCTCTAAAATTAAAATCAAGTAACTCTGTACAGTCAAACAATTTATACACATTCAAAGGGGTTAATTTAAGTGCTCATTTTATTTATTTCTTAGTGGCATATTCAGATTTAGGCCTTGTTAACTTAACGTTTTTATTTAGGTTTACATTTTTTACTTTCGATTAATTACATATTAATGTAAATGTCCAAAATCATAGTAACATTGAATATTATTAGAGTCATAAAACGGTACATAATGCAAAACTTAGACATTGCTTGCATTCGCTTAAATATTTTGTGTAAGTAATAATAAACCGTGGTGGCGATGTTTTCATGTAATCATAGCAGATTTTAACCACATAATTACAAATCGCCATTAACATTCATACATACGACTGTAACAGATTGAAAATACACCAATAATGTATATGTATCGTATCTGTCAGTTGCTAATCATTACTTAATCACCCAATCAGATTTGCCTAAAATAAATTGTAAATAGTCGAAACCGATTAAATGTTATATTATTTTGACAGTTTTAACATGAACATTATTTATTTAGAGAACAGAAGATACGTAAAAGAAATAACCTTTGCAGATTTTTTGTTACAAATTAATAGCATTATTACGCTAATTTGTCAGCAATTTTATGACTGTAGATTGTACAACTTTTATTTAAGCAAATACATGTGCAGAGTAGAGAGGAATCTCATTTTATTTGACATCACAAATTTGTTTTTGCCGGTATTCCAAACTATAAATGGCCATTGGTGGTTAACCGACTACATTAAAGTACATAACAAAGTTTATTTAAAAACAAGCAGCTTTAAAAAATGAACCGAAATTATAAGGTAGAAGTTCTAAAGCTTTGAAATAGATTAATTATAAATCCTTTTATAATTTATTTATGCCCGAAGCTGTAATGTCTGCTTTGTACCCTTTCCTTTGCTTTAACATATGTGAAGATATAAAGTGACTAAATTGTACATTTCATGGTCGCTATTCTGAAATGCCAACGTTTTATACAGTTTACTCTAAACGTTTGGGTTATCGATTGGAAATTTTTTGCTTACAAAACAATTAGTTAGGCACTCAAACTATGCGAAAACCCAAATGGTTGACATAGCTACACAGGTCACTCTAGGCGATCAGATTTATTATTTCTGTTTTGATATCATGTCAGGTTCGTTAATTAAGCGTATCAAACAGGTGAAATTGTGAAAGCATGTTTGAATTTCAACAAACGGACCTATTTGTATTTCATACGCCCGCAGCAGCTTTGGTCATCTGTGTTTGTAACTGAAGCAGTTAGGGTTACTGACATCGAATTATCTAAAATCAAGCAACCCACAGCATTAATCAAATTGTGCGAATTCTGTTTAATCTGCATTACCAAGCAACATCTTGCCGATGATCCTGCAGATTATTTATTATAGGAGTGATTTAGTAGAGGTTCGTAAATTGCTAATTATTTGATGAATGGTATCATCTATTACGTTTTTTATTACCTCTTATTTCCTACTCTAATTAAATTTCGATAAGACATGAAGCAAAGCAAATCGTGAAATTCTGCCGGAATAATTGGATACTATCCAAAAAATCGTATTAATGCTACAAAATAACGTGCTTTAACTTTAATTGAACTCTGTACAAGACCTTCTTTATATCCGCAATGCGATAAACTTCTTTATTACTTCAACATTGTTAAACTATCTGTTGAGCAATTCATCTTAAATATACTTTTACAATTTTCAATTCAGTTGTTACGTGTTCTCGTACAACTTATGCTCTCCCAAATCTTAGGTACATTTGGGTCGACTAAATGGAATTAGTATTTATCTGCGTGGTCATTTCAGACGTAGTCCAGTCATTTAGTCAATTCAATACAACTTGTCTACACAATCCTTACTATTTCAGAGACACCTTAAGAGCACTAACATCAACCTAGAAAAAATATACTACAGTTCTTGACAGACCTTGTGATAGTTACGGTTCGTGGCGTGGCATATAATTAAGTTAAAGCTTTGAGTGAAAGATATATTCTTATTCAATTGTTATGCTTAAGTGCATAAACAGGCTGTTCAACGAAAAGCACCCAGGAGTATACCGACTTCAGTGGTGTTATAAGTTTAACAAACAATAGGCACCTATATGTTATTAAATGGGACGGTCTTTGCTACAACTTGTGAATAAAATTATTTTTTACACGCAGCCATTCGTTTGTTGTGACGTCATCGACAATTTTTTTTAAATTGCACGATATAACTTGTCTATTCTTGTAGAGATTTTTTCGTGCTTTTCATCTATCTAAACATTTACCTACTACAGTTATTTTCTGAAAATTTTGAGAAAAAACAAAACAACATTATTACACATACTAATCAAGAAAGCTTAAAACAACTGTATTATTTATTTGACGTGTCAAAGTGCATTAAGAAATTCAGTTTGCTTACTGTTAGTTAATTACTTATTATTGCAAAATGGAAAATGTTGATGTATCGTTGATATGCTCCAAGCTTATTTTAGTGTAGAAGAAATAAGTGTTCAAGCGCAGAGTCTGATCATTTTCCCGACAGAAATGTTCCCAATCGTCGGACATTCGGAAGATTAGAACATCGCGCCTACGAAGAATGGGTTCTTTAATAGAAGTCAAAGGAAGTTGTCGTCCTCCAGATCAAAATTTAGAGCTGGACCTTTTACTTAATGTGTAAGAAAGACCAGAAACATCGGTCTTGGTGGTGCCGCAGCTCTGCAGCATGTATCATCGGTCAAGGTGACAGTATGTGTTACGAAAAAGAAGGAAAATATGGAAATCCTTGAGAAAACTTCATTTCAAATTACCTCATTAAAATTAATCCAAATACACGGGGAATTGTCAACTTTTTATAAACAATTTCGTTCCTTTTTGCACAAGACCCTAAAAATGCTGGAGTCGTATTAAAATGTCGAGGCGTAACACCAGTTTCAAACTATGTATGTCAGGTTGATCTGTTTTTATAACATCATATGTTGCTCTAATAAAGATTAATAACTTAGGTTTCTTACTTACATGGTATTGTCAAATATTCATTATCATTGAAAAACATTTCTCCCATAAAGTATCTTGCACCAAAAACGTAACGATTATGCAACATTACTTGTCTGTAAATAATAACAAACCTAAAGGAATAATTAGCAATTTCTATTGTTTTTTCCAATTATAAATCTTTAACGGTTTTAACGAAATCAAATTGAATTTTGAAATATCATGTCTTGGTATGTGAAAATGTGAAAATATTCCAAAAAATTAAAACTAGTTTTAGCGGAAGTTAAAGAAAAATTTTTTTCTGGTCTTGAGATTGTTCGGTAAGCTAAAACTGATAGACGATGAAAAATCTCAGTAAAATCTTGCTTAATTTACGAAAAATAGCACACTTTGAATTTAGACAATTTCGAAAAACGCCATTTTCTAGCTAAGTGAAAATCACTCGGTATATCTGATAGGGGCTAAATAGGTTTTCAGACAACCACAAATTATTGCCGTAAAAAGTTTTAAAAAAAATCAAACATAAAAAAAATCCATTTGGTGCCGACCTTTTGGCGAGCACTGTATAATTATTAATTATTGTAGCAAATGTATTACAGATATGAACTTTTAGCAACGATTACATTAATAATAATAATAATAATAATAATAATAATAATAGACTATCTTTATAGACATAACCAAGTTTGCAAAATTTTACATCAACAAATAGCGAAAAATTTAAAGTTAATAAACAGTATTAAACCTTATTATAAATACATTCCGGAACCAATATTAGAAAATGATTCGTACGTCTTATATTGGGATAGAATAATTATAACAGATAGGGAAGTCTCACACAATAAACCCGATATTGTTATAACTTATAATTAATAAAATTGATAAAGATGCTGTCATCATTGATGTTGCTGTGCCATTATCCACAAATATTATAAAAACTGAAAACGAGAAACGCAGAAAATATGAAGCATTGGCAATTGAGATGATGGCAATTTGGAATTTAACTAAAATCTACATTACTCCAATCGTTATTTCGGCAACAGGTGTAATTTCTTGTAAATTTGAATCTTATTTAACATCACTAAATTTGAATCCAAAATTATTTGTGATAATACAACGAGCTGTTTTATTACAAACATGTCACATTGTTCGAAAATTCTTTAATATAAATTAATTTAATTTCACTCACAAATTAATATTAGGTAGATAATATAATATAATTTTATTTAATCTTAAGATTCCTTAAAAATGAATTTATGGTTGGATGTTATCCCCCATAAATTTAATTATTGTACCACTATGTAAGTGTGAATGATAATAATAATAATAATAATAATAATAATAATAATAATAATTAATAATAACAAAGACCAGAAACAATACAACACATTATATCAGCATGTACATGTCTAGCACAAACAGAATACAAACACAGACACGATCAGGTAGCTAAGATAATACACCAAAAACTCGCCACAAAACATAACCTTTCTAATGATAACACACCCTATTACAAATATACACCGCAAGTTGTACTTGAAAACACCACACACAAACTATATTGGGATAGGACACTACTCACAGATAAAACTGTATATAACAATAGGCCAGATATAACACTTATAGATAAAACACAAAAAATCATATACATAATAGATATTGCCGTTCCCAACACAAACAATTTAGCCAATACACACGCAGAGAAAAATCGGAAATACACTGATATAGCTCAGGAACTTAAAGCGCAATGGAGAATGGGAACTGCTCTTACAGTACCCATTGTTCTTAGTGCAACCGAAGTTATACCAAAAACAATACATCACAGTTTGCACATTTTAGGGTTAGATAAGAACATATACATACAATTACAAAAGGCAGTCATTATCAACACTTGTCACATAGTTAGAAAATTTCTAAACATAACGGAAGATACCGCACATCACTCAGAACCACATCACACACTTTCAACTAATACCATTCAAACACAAAATGAAACACAACACTCAATCCTCCCTTCACAAATTGAAACTCTGTTGCATACACAACATAACATTATAGAAAGTCCATTACCAACACACAACACTTCAACAATCACTCATGTAACACCTCTGAATCGTTCTCATGCACTCAAACGTAAACACACAATATACTCACAGTATCAGAATTCGCAATTAACACAAAACACAAACAACACATTACCCACTCGAGTGCAACCTATGCGTCGAGCTAAACAACAAAAAACGCTTACACAATAATCATAACACTTTTTCAAAACATACATATTATGTTCATTTTTTTTTTTTTTCTTTTCTATAAAAAGTCACTAAGTCACGAATAAGTGACGCCAACGGAGAAGCCTAGGAATATAGGGTCTCTTTTTGTTATTGATGCGAGACGCTGCGTTCATGTTAATGCCTTCGCGGAAAGAGGGTCGACGGGACGTGGCTTTTACAAATTGGGATCAAATACACCGAGGCTTCTCAAACAAATACATTATCTAAAATGTGATCAGCGTTGGTTTTATCAACGTCATTTAATTTAATGAACATAATATGTGTATAGTATTTAGTATGTTCACTTTTTAACAGCAACTTCAAATTTATATTGTATAGATATATGTATTAGTAGGACTAATCGTTACTTGATTTCGATCCGTGCGATTAGTTAACCAGGCTTGGCCTGAGTATCGATAACAATCGAAGTACACAATAATAATAATAATAATATTCAATTAACAGACAATTTTGTCCACATTAGGATACATATATAGCAATAACAGTTAAGTACAGATGGTATAATACACAATATGATATAAAAGTATACAAGAATAAAGTTTAACAAACATTATAAGTTATTATAAAGTAATCGTATTACTGCAATTTAGCGTACAGTGTGGCTTTAGCGCACTTTATGTAATCTATGTAATTGTCGTTAAAAATGTCAATGTTGAGTATGTTACATATCCTACACATTACAAGCAGTGGAGAATTCCGATGCTGGTTAGTACTAGGGGTAGCAACACAAAAACAGAGAGCATTTCGAGATGTTTGACGGGGTATATTGATATTTACTTGATTCAGAAATTCAATATTATCTACTAAACCATGAACTATTTTGTATAGGTGCGAAGCTAAAGATAACTCTCGTCGTAATCGTAGGGAGTCAACATTGAATTCATGAAGCAAATTTGTATGTGAATAATTCCTTGGAGGGTAATATTTATGCTTAACGAAGTACATCTATTTCAGGAACTTCCTCTATGGCATCAATATGCGTATTATACTACGGGTTCCAAACATCAGAACCATACTCTAACCTACATCTAACTAAGACATAGTATAGTTTCCTAAGAACATCGACGTTTGTAAATTGTCTAGTGTTCCTACAAATTAAACCTAATGTTCTCATAGCGGTAGTAATTATATATTGAACATGGTACACAAAAATTAGTTTAGTATCCAAAATTATACCTAGATCTTTTACTTGGTTACACTTGATTAAAGGTGTATCCCCTATTACATAGTTATAAATGACCGGGTCTTTGCGCCGCGAGAACGACATAACCTGACACTTAGCGGTATTTAAACTTAACTTATTAATTTTGCACCAGTTCCATAAGCGGTCAACGTTTTTTTGTAATAAGAGACAGTCCTCAGTGGTTTGAATTATTTTTGCCATTTTAAGATCATCTGCATAAAGGTAACAGTCGACATCTAAACATCGATAACATCGTTTATAAATAGTAGAAACATAGTAGGTCCGAGGTTAGATCCTTGGGTTACTCCACTAGTGCTCACGTATGACTGGGACTTGTAACCCATATATTCCACATACTGGGTACGATTCGTTAGTACTGATTCAATTAGTCGGATCAATCCAGGGCAAAAACCAAACCAATGCAATTTCCGTATTAGAAAGGTATGTTGTACTTAGTCGAATGCTTTTGTAAAGTCTGTATAGCATACATCTACTTGAAATTTATTTTCCATATTATTGGATATGAATTGTGTGAAGTTGCATAGATTTGTGACTGTAGACCTGCCTTTCATAAAACCATGCTGAGTATAAGTTATTTGTGATGAAACATGACTTTGTATATGAGTTGCTAATGTTGATTCAAATATTTTTGCAAAGTTTGGTATAATTGCAATGGGTCGATAGTTGGCTACGTCTGACGAATCGCCAGACTTCATCACTGGACAGATTTTAGACATTTTCCACAAGTCTGGGAATGTACTTTGTTTAATTATTAAATTGTATAAGATCAGTAATGGATATTTACAGTCTTTTACCAACATTGCAGGAATATTATCATGGCCCATAGTAAGATTTGACTTAATTTTTTGCATGCGTTGCTGATGTCACTAATACCTACTTATTTTGAATAGATGTAGTATATTTGAATTGACTGATGCGTCGCTATGTTCATATTGACTATCACTTTCCAAAAATACACTTTTAAAATGATATGCGAAGTTGTTCACAATCTCTTGTGGGGTAGAAATCGTATTCCCGTTATATGTCATTTTACCTGGAATTCTGGTCGTTTCCTTTTTTGTGTTTATGAATTTCCACAGTCCGCATGGGTCTTCATTTAGGTTGAGTTGAATAGACTCGATGTAGTCCCTATAATCTTTACGTAGGATTTTTTTGGTTTTACGTTTAATTTCTGTATATTTTTCCTTATAAAGATCTAGTTCATGCTTTTTATATAGTTTGAAGTACCGTTCTTTAAGCTTGATGGCTTTAACCGACTCCTTTGAGAACCATGGTGGGAACGTGGATTTACTTGGGGTAGATTTAGGAACACACACCTCTAAAACTTGGTACATCAAGTTATACATGTGCTCACAAACACCATTAACATTGTCTATAATATTCAAGTCGTTCCAGTTTATGATACTCATTCGATAGTATAAACAAAGAACGTAATTATTACGTTCTTTGGTATAAATGAGCTAGGTTAGCACGCCGATAGTTGTATCTGCTCCCGACACTGTGCGGTTGAAATTTACAGGGCCCATATGTTTTCCATGAAAGATTTGCTAGTAAACTTGGGTGATGACTATCCTCTTTAACAAATACCTCTTTGTCCTTAACGAAGGTGCACTTGATGTCACTTGAGGTAATAAACAGGTCAAGTATTCGTTCATTACTATTTCTAACATAGTTTTTTTGTTGCATATCACAATAACTTAAAAAACTAGAGAGGAGAATACATTTTTGGGAGTGATTTGCAGTTTCATAAGATGTTTGAAGTTCCGGTTCCGGTATATTGAAGTCACGGTATATCAAGTATTATTGATATACATATAAGTTTAAGTGCCTATCACAAAGTAAACTACACAAATTTTGAATATCAAATTTTTTATGCATAAAGTAGAGTAATGTATAGCTTATTTAAAATAATTTCATGCCATTAGCAAAAGAAAATTAGCTTTATACATTTAGTATAAAGAACAAAGTAGTTGTGTAAATTATTTCAAAAGAAAATGATTTTTTAAATATTACTCATAAAGAAGGTAAATGCAAACAATTTATTATTTATAAGTACCTGTACATTAATTCAAATATACGCTCGAAAGGCATGTCTGCAACAGGATGAAAGAGAATTCCTTAGTAGTATATAACACGCTGTTGCTGTTTATTTCATAAAATCGAAATATAAATTCAGCGAATTATTAATTTGCGAATAAAGTAATTAGTCAGTATCTGAACATCAAGTGGATTTCAGTATATACTCCCTAATCTCTTATAGCAAAGCCTGAACATGCTCTTCATATATTATTAATGCTATCGAGGAAGACTTAGCACATCAACATCAAAAGATAGAGTTGCAGTTCTAAGTACAGTAAAACCTCGATATAACGGACTAGTTGGGGGGAGGGGGTGTCCGTAAAAGCCGAAAGTCCGTTATATAAAGCGAATTTACATCGTTCTAATCACCAGCTTTTTATTTGCTTCTTAATTTCATAAAACGTTTACACAAGAAAGTAAGTTGCATAATTAAAAACTCCATGGATGATTCAAGATCCGTAGTTAAAATGTGATGGCAAATTACTTTAACTAAAAATTTATAAAAACCCATTTACATAAGCTTATTTACAGGAAAATTTTGTGAGGGTTCAAATTGAGCTGTTAATTTTTAACGAATTGTTAGTTCATTAGTAAACATGACAACTTCAGCTTAAGTTGTAAAACCTGACAGCATTTAATTTCTAAATGTAAGGAATGTGACAACTTTTTAGCCAATTGGACGTTTTTCATAAGTATTTAGTATCCAATTATTGTATTTAATAGGAGTACTGTTATGAATGAAAGATAAATAAACTTAATGCAAGAATGGAGAAGTTTAAGAATTTTGAAAACGGTTAGAGTTTCAAAACGTAACAACCTATATTTGTTTTTCTGAATTGAATTCGAAACCTACGCAAAAAGAAACCCTACCGTATTGTTCCTGCTTATAGGTTTTGCTAATATTAAGACCGATATTATTCTGAACATTTATGTTTAATTATAAACTTAAGTAGCAATATAAAGAAAATATTTCTCCTCTCTTCAAATTAATTAATGATTTGTTGAAGGCGGGCGAAAAAGGTATGTATATAGGAACAGGCGGGTATCTAATTATCGACATATTTTTATTTTACCTATAAATACCTAAGATTTTTGAAAAACTTATATTACGTATTACAACTCGTTTTGAAAATAATAATCTGTTTTTCGGGTGCGATTGTGTCCTTTGTCAATAAAACTCTGCACAACGTTGAGAGGGCAATTTTTATTGGTATGTCTCTTGTTTTTGGGAGTGATACGGTCGTTCTTGTGCAATTGGACCCGGCGTCTAAAAATTAACAACTATGTCTCCAATAGCACCACTTTAATAACGGGAGTGCTCTAAAGTAATACTCTCGGTCTTCTTCTATGTTTAATATCCATTAACGATATGCCTAGATACACTGTATTCTTTAACCGAGTAAAACGATTGGTGTAGTAGTTGTCAACTAATTATCAATAAAAAAAGAGTGTGAAAATGACTTTTTCCTTAAAGCGCCACTTTATTATTTTACATTACCTTTTATTATCTACCCATTTGAAGTTTCTAGGGGTTGATATATTGATCCTTAATTAAACAAAAGTGAACACAAACATCTTGGTGTTTATATTACAATATCTTTTTTGTGTAAAACTGAATCAAAACAAGCTAATCACTCACGCTGAAATCCACAAACATCTGAATAAGACGATGTCCAGGGGCGTAACGAGGGCAAAGTACCAACATTTTACAAATTTCAACTTTATCGTTAAATAATTCAAAAATGCTAAATAGGTATAGTACGTAACAATGTAACGTTGGGAGTTACCAAACGTGTAAAAGTTTGGCCCCCCCTCCAGGATTGTTATCAATGACCCATTGAACAATTTTAGAGGGGGGGGGGTATTTGTATTAATTCGAGTATTTTCGATTTCTTTACCAGTACGGTTTTTCCGATCTGATTGATTGTTTTTGCATTTTATTCATAAAAGCGAGATCTATAAGAATGATAATAATAAAATAAAAAGTTATATGTTTCTTAGCGTTTTTTTACATATTCCATAATTTAAGATTTTAAGCCCAAAAACATTAAATCCGCTAGGATTATCAACTTCGGTTATATAACAATTTATCTTAGGAATAGAAAACTGTGCAATTAGAGTCTACGTATGTTCGATTTGGACATACGGTTGCTAAGATATAGTCAAAAATAGGTTCGCGGGCATTTTCAAGATGGCCGACAAGATGGCGGCCGTTCGACTTCCCCCCCCTCTAAAATTGTCGTTGATAACAATCCTGGAGAGGTGGGGCAAACTTTTACACGCTTGGTAACTCCCAATTAAAATTCTATGGACATTGTTACGTACTAGTAGTACAAATCTGTAGTAAAATATATGCAATATAATTTAAGAAAAATGGCAATGGGCAAGATGACCATCCTGTATATGTCGAGAAAAGAGTCTGCAATCTGATATCTTTCAAGATGGCGGAAGAGGAATGTCGGGAACCGTTAGTCGCAGACCCATATTACCTATTACATCATTGTGCTGAGCATTTAACAGAGAATTCGAATACAGGGGGTCAGAAATTCACTGATTGGCGGGTAAGCGCAGTATTGGGGCGTTGCACTAACGAAATATATACAAAAAAAATCTAGTAAAAGTCGTACCGTTGAATTATCCGCAGCTATAGTTAGCCAATAAGAGCGCTGCGCGGGCGAATTCAAACAGCTGCCGAAGCACTACAATTCCTTTGATTTTAGAAGCCACTAGGGCGGACTGTTTGTTAGTAATACTAAAGGCGACACCGCCTTTGGATGGCTGTTTGAATTCGCCCGCGCAGCGCTCTTATTGGCTAACTTTAGCTGCGGATAATTCAGAAGCGGTACGACTTTTACTAGATTTTTTTGTATTTATTTCGTTAGTGCAACGTCCCCAATACTGCCCTTACTCGCCGATCAGTGAATTTCTGACCACCCTGTATATCAAAATGTATAGGGTGTTCCATTTAGAAAACACAAGTGTGGTATAGTGCTCGCAAATGGACCATCTTGTATATAATAAAATATGTTCACAAGATGCTCCCCTTTGTTGACGGTATAAGCGTAATCTTGCATCCCCAGATTGTTGGGATACCCTGTATGTGACTGTGGCTGAGTTATGAGTCGATATATAGTCAAAAAAGTTACGGAGGTAACGGTGGTGGTAGAAAACTGTGTCGCAATATACGTTTAGGGGCGTGTCTATGTTAAGCTATAAATTGTCGGAGTTGGACGTAGCTTTGAAATATACCAGTGTTTGGTTCGTTTGTAAAGCAGCGGAAAATGTTAAATTTCGCTACATCGCGCAACAAACAATCTGTACGTTGTGTACTATGTATTTATTAAGGATGACACTCCTTCAGTAGGAGACGTCATTAAAAAAGGACCGAAACACGAATGTCTGAAACTATGGGTGGCATGAACGATTCGAATATTTGAGTTAGCGAAACGATTGGAATGATTGATTTCTGCTAGACATTTATTTATGCAAACAACCAGCATGCAGGAGTTGTTAAAGAAACCGTTCGTGACGATATTGCTGATATTAATAATATCATTTGATGATACGGTAAAGCTAGCTAATTATCGCAGCATGGTTTACACTTAGACTAGGTTTACACAAAGGTGTATCTAGTCAAAGCAATGAAGGACATCATCACCCAATGCAAGTTAGCGGATTAGGATATTCGAAAGCTTTGCTCTGACTACGCTCATGAATTTAAAAGCATAGAATCGTAACATAGCGAAAATAATGTTCAAGCATAAGGTGCCGAGTTACCAGAAGAACTTTGGTCTGATGAAGCGATGAATTTAAAAGCAAAGAATCGTAACATAGCGAAAATAATGTTCAAGCATAAGGTGCCGAGTTACCAGAAGAACTTTGGTCTGATGAAGCGAACTAGCGTATCGTAGCAATCATAATACCGTTCTATCGGTACGAAGGTCGATTTTGATACGAAGTGTTCACGGATCGATTACATTAACCTACAAACAATAGATTCAAAGAAATGAGGGCACTATTTAGATTCCACAATTTGGTAAGCAGAACTTAATCTAAACTTTATTATTTTTTTCTTATAGCCTAGGTAGGTTGTCTAATAAAAATTAAACATAATTTTGGGTGCCAAACTGTAGCCATCTGGGGGGGGGGGGGGGGGGGGGGGTAAGTAAAATTCTGCACAGTTGTACTTCAAAGCCGTTTTAGAGGAACATGAAATTTTTACGCTTCCTACTACTAGATATAATATTTAAAAGATTTTTGACACATTTCGCAACTTCCAACAGGACAAAGTTGTTTAAAATGATGAAAGGAGTTAAATGACCATGCTACATTATATAATTTAATATGATGACCCGGTCAGAACCGGAAGTTGGGAAATGTGTCACATATACCTAGTAGTAAGCATAAAAATTTCAAATTTTTAAAGGTGTTCCTCTAAAACTACTCTGAAGTACAACTACGCATATACAATTTAAATTGCATTTTACTTGAATTTAACCCCGCCTGTGTCCCAGATGACCACAGTTTGGAACCCAAAATTATGTTTAATTTTTATTAGACAACCTAGGCTATAAGAAAAAAAATAAAATTTAGATTGAGTGTGTGATAGTGTTCATCGTAGGTATTTAAATTAATCTAATCAAGAACTACAATCGTTTAATATCTTCGAAACTGTCAATTTTAGGTATAGGTAATACTATACATTAAAGAAAGAGAAATAAAAAGATTAAAGATAGAATTTAAATTAACATGGAAATAATAAAACATCTTCCGGTTGAATGTAAAAAAAGTAAATATGAAAATGCAGTAACATGCATTTACATGATTTTACTGTTTGAAGCACTAAACATTCGCATCTAATCAATTTTTGAACTGAAGTTTAATGATGAAATGAGGTTCTTTTATAAATAAAATTGGAAGGTTTGTATACTTATAGAAGTACGCCCAGTAAAGCGTATCGTTTAATTAAGCGGCTGTATTTATATTTCATAAATGCGTAATTGCAGCTTTTCCAGGTAAATTTTGTTAACTTTAAAACACTTATATTTTTACAAGTTAATTGAGTTTTGCTTTAAATAAATATATAAGCTGTTACATTGGTTTGCTCATTTCAGAAAATACAGAAAGGTTTGCCTGTTGCATAAGGTAGCAAAGAACGACTTGTGAAACGTGGAAATCGAAACTTATTTGAGAGGCCATTTATCTTGAACGGTAACTCTGCAATCAGTTCGAACTTCGAAGTTTGCTATCCGTCTGTTGAATGGGCGAGTTTTTTAGTGGTTCAACACATTTTGCTGTAATGTAAAATTATATCTTTTATACCAGACCAGTCGATAAATAATGAAAACCTTTTTTCGCAATCTTGAATTCTGTATCATTTTACTACTTAAATCCATGGCTTTTACTAATCTGTTCTAATTATGGTCTACCTACCTCGTTAAAACGCCAAACATTATACTTTTAATTAAGAGAGCTAAACGAACTTTAACATTAAACTCTGTAACGATTAGTTTACGTAGTCTAAACTCTAAACAATTTAAATACAAAAATAAATGATGCACAGTGTATATATAAACGTAATTGCAGACTGATGCGTAGGTAGTATTATCAGAGAACTTTGTTTATAAACATAAACTTAACTCATTTGAAGAAATGTACCTGTTGACATAGATTAAAATAAAATAATCGAGTGAAACAGTAATTACAATGCATCATAACTTATTATTCACAAGTTAACCTCCTCGATTAGGTAAATCCTAAACAATATGAAACAATATTAGAATGCATCATAGGACGTTCATCAAACATATCTATCCAAATCTTAACTCCAATCAAGCGGACGTTTTGACAGGTGATAACCAACTAACCGCTAAATATGTACAAGCCTTAATTATTATTTATAACAAATATTTTTCCAGTAATAACATTTTCTTGTCCCAGCGCATGAATTGTTTTCGTATACGCATAATATAATATTAAAGCACAACGAAGTGAGAAATCTAAACCAATTTTATTATTAAATCTTTGCAAGGTTCCAATATTTCATGTTGTCCCCAATGTGTCGGTTTAGTACAAAACATAACATTTCTATCACGCACAAATCATTGGAACAAATACACTTCAAATTAATGGTTAAATGGTAGGTCCTTCTAAAAGCTTGAAAATTGGTTTTTCTTAAAAAAGAAACGTACCCCACTAGATAAAGTGAATTGTGTTAATATTTGATGCATAATCGGATTTGCAATTTTTAAAAAATATCGCATATACAAAATCGTCAAAATTTTCACATTTCCCGAAAATTAAATTTGTTCGATTAAAAATCCAAAAGTCAGTTCTAATATTTGGATAAATTTAGTTAGTGCTGGTTGGAGTTGATTTATTTATACGTAGAATAAATTTATCCCAGCAGGTGGTTATACATTTATTTTATTGTATTGTAACGTTTCACTGAAGCTTCTTCAGACAGTTCAACAATTATTATGTCGCGGTATACAAAAGAATATGTATTTTTAGAATATATTTGTGATAAATGGTGAATAATTTATACGTAGAATTGTTTCTTAGTTGAATGATTGTGATTCGATGTATTTATGGTTTACGTTTGGTTGATGTTGGTTTACAATGTTAAAATTTGAGAAATTAATGATATTATAATGTTTCAAAGAACGTCAAATACGAGAGTGAATGAGTTACTGTGCGACCACAAATAGGTACATCGAATCACAACCATTCAACTAAGCAACAATTCTACTTATAAATTATTCACCATTTGTCACAAATAAAAAAATACATATTCTTTTGTATACCGCAACATAATTGTACTGTCTGACGAAGCCGACATGTTCAGTGAAACGTTACAATAAAATAAAATAAATGTATAACAACCACCTGCAGAGATAAATTTCTTCTACATATATTATAAATATGTCAGTTCTAATTATGTATTATTAAGGTTAAGACTGCAAAGTTTGCTAATTTGTTTTGCATCCAAAGCATTATTTCACTGGACTACTTAGGTTTCTACGACAGTTATATGCTAAGCTGCTTCTCCCGCCGGTCTTGTGTCAAGTGTTTATAACAATTATAATTCTGTCAGAGCGGAGGCTTCCACGGCCAGAGTCAGTAAGATAAAGACGACTTCCGGGGTAGGACCGTGTCGATGTTGAAAAAGTCAAGGTTTCGCCCACTTTCGTAAGGAGCTTCATCAGGACAAGAACAAAAGACAAATAAAACAACTATAATAAAAAAATTAAATATAAAAACTCTTATCAAATGAACCAACGGGAACAACACACACTACTACACAAAACTCACACGCTGGAACACTGAAATGAGAAGGCTCAACCTGGCTATTTAAACCTATTCCGTCAGGAGAAAGTGGCACATCAGCCAATGGGATAACAGACTTCCAAAGTGGAGAAAGTGACCATTCTTCTTCGAGCTTGGGATAACGTAGGTATATCGTGGGCGATCACATTCTATTAACGAATTGAAGAATTTTTTGCATGAGGGTGCTGGGTTAAAATTTGCTCAATTTTTTGTTTAGCTCATAACTTTGGGAGGTGGGCAAACGAAAATATTTTGAAAAATGTCGCAATTGGGGATGCCAACTTCACGGAGCTGGATTTTCTATTACTGCAGTTACAATATTCAATTCATTATCGTCGTTCAACACAGGTTTCATTTTTTCCAGTTTTTCGAGATAATAAACACTTCCAGTTGCAATAAATCTTTCCAATAGACTTTTGAACGATTCTTTCTTTGAATGACGCTCTCGGTCAGGATATCTAGCTTTGAACATTCGACTTGCTAGCTCACTCCAAGAATAAAAACACATCAATCATTTCATTTTGAAAAAAACTAGCCATTTTTATCAATTATCAACAAAATCTATAACCAGAAATACAAACACGAACTATACTAATACGTAATATCAAAGTGAAGTTAAGGTGTCAGAATTGGTTTGTCGTTCACTACTAGAGACTAATAGAAACTGAAAATGGGAAAATACAGCAAATTAATCAGAAAATGTGAAATTAAAAGAAATGCACCGGAGATAGATGCAGGGACGATCCGAAGACCTTACCTTTAGGGGGGTGTTGGACTAAAATTGCCGACTGTTGATATAGGTGCTTCAGAAACTATTGTCGGCGTAAAAAGTGTATATACTTGAGTTTAAAGCTGAATAAAAAAAGGAACCGTTGGGCCGATTCGAATGGGCTTGGTGTTAAATTAAAGCCTGTTTATTTCTACGTTGTATAGGTGTAACAATTTTTTTTGGACCATTTCTACGGGTGCACGATGCAAAGTGCCCTTTTTTGACGTTTACGACGCCATAGCTAAGTTTAGAGTTGCATAAAAGCAAAACTACGGGCTGAAATGGTATGAAATTTTAGTATAATTGTAAATTCAACTACATATGTTGAAATTTGATTTTTATAGACGCTAAAAACGATTTTGTAGCACATTGTATTCTCGGAAATGGTAGGTCGCAGGGGCATTATACGAACGTCACGAGATAATTAGAAACCAAAATTTTGTCCTGTTTTTTGATAACAATTTTTTATTAGTTTTTACATACACGTTTCGGAAACGAACAGCAATTCTGTGGCAATTTTGACACAAAAGTCAACTGAGCAACGCACTCAGCTCAGTTACTAGTGTTTTCTTGGTCTTCTTTATTCTGGAGATTTAAGTTAAAAAAAAGTTACTCAAATTTTTACGAACTTAGATTTCTAGTTTGATCTGGTTCTTTCGGTTCATTTTCGCAGAAAATTACTGGACCATTATTCTCTTCAGTCAATTCTAAATTAGTCTAAAAAATAGAAACTAAACTAAACACAGCAAAAACCAAACAAATTTATTTTTAATTGAAATAAATAAAACTAGTTCTTTGCAAGTTTTTGTAAATAAAAAACTTATAGTTAATAATTAATCGAAGAAAGGATGGAAAGAAGGGAGGAAGGGGGGATCTTAAGATGCGTGTGGAACGAGGTGAAGAACGGTAAAATAAGGCAGGGGCAGGAGGAAAGAAGGAGATATTATGAAAGAGGGGGACATGCAAGAGAGGAGGTAAAGTGGAAGAGAGAGGCGAGACCGGATATAACTTCGGAAATAGTAAGGAGAGATGAGGATGTACAAACTCAGTAAAGGAGGATGAAGATAAGAGAGGGAAGGTTCAATGAAAAATACAAGGTCTTAGTGACGGAAGATTTGCCAAGATACCTAAATGGAATAGGTAGATAACATACAGAGCAAGAGGATAGTGGCTCGATTTAGAGTGGGAAATGAGGAGAACGATAACAAATATTGGCTGGAGGAGGGGAGGAGGTTATGTAGACTGTGTGGAGAAGACGGGGAAAATATAGAACATTTGGCGGAGAACTGTGGGGAACTAAAGGAGCATGAGGGGGGATGAAGAGGGCTGCTAGGGGAGGATGGAATGGGGAAAAAATGGATGGAAGAGGTTTTAGAGTGCAGAAGAAGAAAGGGAGGGTATTAATGTGTGTGTAGGTATATGGATATAGTTAGGCAATAGGGATAGTGGGTTTATGTTGGGTGGCTGGGGTATTGTATGGGGGAAATAATCTGTTTAAACAATCTGTTTAATTTAGTTTGGTTTGTTAAAGCGAATCCTTTGTTAAATTTTGTATATCAAATAAAATTGATTGATTGATTGATTGATAGTTATTAATTAATAGGTACTCATTGGTATCTCTGCCTACAATTTTTGACGTTGACGGAAAGTTTATAGTTTCTGCAGCATTAGTACTTGTGGAAGGTTTTGGCTGTAAATCCTCAAATTTCGACTTTTTAGCATGCTCCAAAAAGATTTGCGAGTGTTCCAACTAATTGCACTTTTACCCATTTTCCGCCGTGTTTTTTATTTTTATGCTGCTTCCTGTAATCATCATCAAATTAGTGGTAGATAAAATTCTAATTAATATTATGTACTAAACGTAATCTTTGTTTTTTAATAATCGACTTACTAAATATAATGTCGGCTCTATAAAAATTTGCCGACTGAAAAACCTTTGGGGGGGGGGGGGGGGGTGCACCCACCAACACCCCCCTATCGGATCGTCCCTGGATAGATGCCGAGAAACTCAAGGAACGGTAATAAAATTTTACATTTAATACAATAAAGAAAAATTGGCCGTGCCATTTGAAAAAATCAAGTTAGGTACCTTTGATAGAAATTTTTTAAATAATTGACGTAGTAATATCTCCGAATGTACACCAGCCCATTTCATGTTTTAGTAATATCACGAAGTCACGGCCTTTAAGTTTGGTGATCCCTGTGATATATACAATTTTTTTAGACTTCTAGTTTTTGCAAAAATAACGAATTGCGGCTACTTTGTTATAAATCACCCTGAATAAACTATTTTCGATTCAAGTGAAAGTATTTTAGGTTTGTAGCCCCACCATATCCAAACAACGAACTTTAGAAATGTTCGTTAATAAACCCACAATCTTCCATAACGACTGAGAATTCAAAATACGACGTAGGTATAACTTGACTTTAAAAACATAATTTACACGTAGGTAATGTAAGAAAGAATAGATATACATATAAAGCAAATCGATGCAACAGTTAGGGAATGAAAAATATTCTATCATAATGCTTCTTTATAAAATATTATGATAGTAAAAGAAAAGAAAAATGTGGCCTAAGGCCCAGATGAAATCTTTCATCTCTTCTGCTACAAGCGAAACAACCTATATAAATATAGAAAAAAAATCTGGAACCAGGTACCCCATTAATGATGGCTTCAGGCGTTAAATTTCAACCGCCATTATCTTCAAACAAATGATGTCGGTGGTAAGAGAATCTCTCAAGGCAATCTAATCACTTTCAATCCAACAACAATAATTAAAGCAACAACGTTTTATAACTGTGGTTATAAGTTCATCTCAGTCATTTTTTAGCATTAGGACAAATTGAAATTATATTAATGACGGTTTAGAGTCGTATATCTAATTTCGTTGATAGCGCAGGAAACGCGACGCTCACCCGCTCGTTTTCAGTAGCCGATGGTGGTCCGTTCATCCCTCGTTGGTCGGCAATCGAACACACAATTGACCCCGTATGTCACTTCATCGCACAGAATACAAAGCAGGCATCGGTTGAGCAAATCTCTGATGTCCTTTGTTTCAAAGTGTTTTTGTTGGATTTTTTATCCCTTGTTCATTTTCCGCATTTGTAGTTAGCTGGAAAACGGAAGAGTGCGATTCTATTGTAAGAGATTGAAGAAAAAAACAAAATTTACCGAAATTGTTACATAAAAGTAAATCAATCTGTTTCTAATATATTACCTACTCGATTATTTTATTGAAGGAAAGCAATTTTAGGTTTGTTTCCCAAAAAAAAGTTAAATTACTTCAGTTGCCCTTTAGCGCTATTCATATTACATAAAACATGAATATTAATGAACGCTTGTTTACAGGATTATGATGATAATTAGAAAAAGTAGCATCCATATTATTAACATTGGCCTCTTTTGATGCACAATTAATGAAATAATCAGCGAAATTATTTTATTTGTTGAGAGACTATCTTAAAATATGTAATTATACAGGGTGTTTCAGACCACCCGTACCGGCCAAATATCTCGCGAAATACAAAACTCATTGGAAAAAGAAAAAATACGTCTAAACATTTTTTTAAGATTCTATTGTTTGATAGTAATAGGATGTCCCCACTCCCACCCCCGGGGGGTGGAGAGGGGGTAACTTCGTAATCTTAAATAGCACCCCCCAGTTTATTATGCAGATTTGAATTCTGCGTTAACAAATAGGAACTTTTTGTTTGAAACATTTTTTAAAGTTCGTGACAGATGGCGCTATGATCGCCGAAAGAAGTTTTCCGATTACCTATGCAAAATTTGTTGTCAGTTTTGTTAAGTGACAATAAAAAATGTTAATGCTTTGTAAAAGGGAAGAGGGGGAGCTTTATTTACCCTCCCCCCTTCCCCACACCGCCACTTCACCCCTAATTTTAGATTTAAACGTATCTCGAATGTCAATGTGTTCTTTACTCGTGAAATCAAAGTAAGTATTTCAATTTTTTTTTTCTATTTTCTATCAAAGACAAAAAAAATGTACAAAATTTAACTTCTTCAATCGTGGTATTGAACAGTTGTTTAAATCTAAAATGGTTGCGTTTTCCCATCCTAGGTTATGGGCCGTAGGGCTGAAGTGGCGGTGTGGGGAAGGGGGAGGGGTTAATAAAGCTCTCCCTCTTCCCTTTTGCAAAGCCTTACCATTTTTGATTGTCACTTAACAAAACTGACATCAAATAGCATAGGTAATCGGAAAAACTTCTTTCGGCGATCATAGCGCCATCTGTCACGAACTTCAAAAAATGTTTCAAACAAAAAGTTCCTATTTATTAACGCAGAATTCAAATCTGCATAATAAGCTGGGGGGTGCTATTTAAGATTGCGAAGTTACCCCCCTCTCCACCCCCCGGGGGTGGGAGTGGGGACATCTTATTACTATCAAACAATAGAGTCTTAAAAAATTGTTTAGACGTATTTTTTCTTTTTTCAATGCGTTTTGTATTTCGCGAGATATTTGGCCGGTACGGGTGGTCTGAAACACCCTGTATATCAAATCTGATTATTTTATGACAGCGTTGAGTGAAAGATTTCGTTATTCAATGATTATACACATTTAGGTAGGAAACTGCTTCGACTCACTCAAATTAATAGTGTAACACACTCGCAGAAAACTATTTCTTGAAAATCGATTAAGTGACTTCGATTATGAGATACACTACGCACATACGAGGGCGGCACTAATAAATATTACTAACTGGTGGATCTAGTGGATCTAAGGACTCAAGCAAGACAGTTTAATATTGATGTGTAGTTTAATAGGTAATAGTATAATTTTGTTTTGATAACTGAATTTAATTTAATTACGACTTTATAAGTTCAGTAATTCATGAAATAAAGTATTAAATGACTTCGTGCTACATTTATTCATAATACTAGTTGTTAGTCAAAATTCGACTTTAATAACGATTTCACTCACCACAATAGGAAAAGTTATTAGGTGCAAAGGAAAATGTACGAAATATTACCAAGCTAAATGTACGTCTATAAAAAACGAGGAATTGGTATATTACGTGTCGGAAAATACTAAGAAGGAAGGTGATTGGTGGTTATGCAAGTCTTGCGCATCAGTTAGCGATGATGATTCTGAAATGACTCTGAGACTTCGCTCGTCCACTGTGAGAAAAATTTTAGTCACGGATCTTCAATTTCATTCTTACAAGTTTGCAGTATGTCATCAATTGAGACTGCCAGATAAGAGACGGCGTGTAGAATTTTGTCACCGAATGAAGGCCGATTCTCATCTTTTAAGCATCACTTAGCAGCGCGACGCAGCAAACTGCTGCTCATAATTGTTTGCGGGGTATCTAGTACAACCGTTCTCACTAAGAGCGGCCGTACACGAGCCGCATTTTGCAGTCGGACCGACCACACAATTGCGGTCGCGTTCCGGCGAACTGCAGTCCCCCATAAGAAATACTGCACCAAAGGTACACGGGCGTTCACTGCAGTCGAAACGCGCATCTGTAGTTTCTTATGGGGCGACCGCAATTATGTGGTCGGTCCGACTGCAAAATGCGGCTCGTGTACGGCCGCTCTAAGAGAGTGCAGCACACAGCGCTTCGCGTCACTTCAGATGGCAGCAAAGCTCGAATTGTCGGGTGAGCATTCTTTCGCTGCTTTGCTGTCAATACGCAACAGACAAGAATCTGCTTCCTATAATAATTATAAAATTTTCTCTCGTCGTCTTGAAGATGTCTGGATAGTGTATAAAATTCGCCTTCATCAAGTCTTGCACGAAATATGTCATGCATCCAGTATTCTTTTCGTTTTTGATTCTTTTTTTATCTTCTTGAAATCTTGATCATGGCATATGCTTAGATGAGAATCGGCCTTGATGGAAATTTTAGATGCAAACGGCGGAGCTGTAATCCTTATGAGCGATGAGGCTCACTTTCATATGGACCGTGCAGAACTTTCGATTTTGGTGTCCAACAAATCAACGAATCGTGAATGAGAGACCTCTACACAACTTACATGTGCTTCAATGGTGGGCGGTTAGTGAAGTGGGGATCATCCCGTCCTTATTTTTTTGAGGACAACAATGGTAATGCAGTTACGGTGAATGCGCAACGGTACGTGGAAATGTTGGAAACGTATTTCCTGCCTGAACAGCGTCGTCGCTCCATTGCAATCCGTGATGTATGGTTTCAGCAAGATCAATCAACAGCATCACTAGAGAAATGCTACAAAATTCAATGCGAAACTTCAAGGAACGTCTTCAACGTTGTGGTCAAACAGATTGCATTTACAGATGTAATTTTCAAACATTGAAGTTGAAGTTCTTGAGTGTTCATGTTGCATACTTTATGCAACATATTGGTAATTATAAATAAAGATTTTGTTCATAACTGCAAGAGTACTTGTTACCTATTTAAAAAAAACATGCCGGTAATTACTCTGTAGAACACTTTATTGCAAAATTAATACTGTCCACTAATATTGGCAGTACTAGGGCAAGATAATTTAATTATCTTCAAAGAGATGTTATCAATTCATTATGTGTTCTGATTCTAGGTAATAGAAGTAAAAAGAAATATATTATAACAGGAAAATAGATCAGTAACCGCCATACAACCCTTTTTATTAGAAATAGAACTTTGCTTAGCTGTAAAATAACTGTTTGGCTGATTATTATATTTTCCAAAATATGATCTCAAGTCATTGTTTAGAGATAATTGGAGACATTAGAAGCTTGCATCGTTATAGCTTCAGAAATTTGATAATTTTGCAGTAATTAAAACTATAGTAATATTGGCAATGCTTAATTTTTTTATATAGCAATAGAAAACTTTAGCGTGAAGTAGTTCTCTCCACATGTAAAGTACTTAAAATGAAAGTGTCAATCGGTTTAGAAATTAAAAATACGAATGACATTTTTTGTTTGAGAAGTTGTGGAAGTATAGCATGAGGACAAGATCAACTTTCCATTGTGTAAACGTTTCCCGGCCTACTAAATTACGGGTTAGTTGAGTTTACGACTTCAACTCATAAAACAGTACTCTTAACCTTCTCAACTCAATGTGGTATTTAACATCAGGAAGTGAGATAACAATTTCCTCAAAATGTATTTGAATGAAGGCCATCTGAATTTTCTTATAAGAAGTTTAATATATGAGCAAGGCAGTCTCTGCTATATGAAAATCCGGCATGTACACAATTTTTAATTTAATTGATGTTAAACAACATTTTTTCTAAGCCGAATAATTGTGCTACGACGTGTCAACCTTATTTACCTAAGTCAAAAATGAAACCCCTAAAGGTTGTTTTGATCAGGGTGGCTATCATTTTAATCGGAAAAACAATACCCTAATGCACCCGTTTGGCCTTACTATGTGCAGAAATAAATTGTTTAATAAGTACCACATTTTTTTTTAGAAACTGTTCTGTAATGAAAAACAGAGCGTGGTTATTTTTTAATCCTAAAACAACAGCTGTCAAAATGTCCCGTGTCGTTGTCAAAAAAAAATCTAAAACTATGCCGTAATTTCGCTCACTTGGATGAAAAATGACACAAGTACAAAAAAATTCATTTTTTCTATGAATCACTCTGAATTTCAATACTTCTTGCTTGAAAAGTGTCACAAGTGTTAGTTGCGGGAAGGTTGTCACATTTCGTTGACAAGGTACGAAATATGAAAGATTACGCGTGTTTGGAGAAAAGTGACATATCATAAATAAAATAACCAAAATTTAAGAAATGTTAGTGGAAAAGTGTATTTGTCATTAATACAGAGTTTACCCAAAGGTAGGTTTTAATATTAGTAGGATAAGTGTTATAGAAATGTGTCTTTTTTCTTGCATAATATTGTGTTTTCTTAAGGGATTTCTTTCAGTTCAGACAGTTTTCGTACAAAACATTTCCATTTTCACACAAATACACACATTTATCTTGTATTAGTATTAGGCAAACCTCATCATAACTTTTATGTGTCGTTTCTTCCTGAAGAAACTTTTTTTATGGCAAAACATTAGTATTAAATGATTGAACGCACAAATTACTAGTAAAGCTCACGAAAGCGAAGTTTACAGAATCAGATACTGACCAGAGTAAAGCTTCTTGAAAAACTGTATCTCTAGATGACGCAGTAGTTCAAGATATTGAAATGGAACTTTAAGAACTCTAAAGTCCTACTGCTTGAAAAAATGACATTAAATGATATTGATACTGGTGAGTAATTTCTATTGTCTGCTATTTTATATTGGATTCACGACAATTATGTTCTCACTTTAATGACATCTTTAAAAATGAGTAGGACGGAAGATGAACTACTTCAAGCTAATCCATCTAATCTAATCCCAATGAAGGATTGAATAACCAAAAAAAGGGAACAAACTACTTTGTTAGGGGAAAAACGAGGAAAATTAGATCAAGAATGTTAAAAAGAAATTGAGGAACATTAATTTTTTTAGTAGCCTTTCACTGAAGTATCGAAAAGGAGCGGAATTTCATTAACAGTCCGAGATATCGCTGTAGTACAGAATATACCAGTCGTCAACCAAACAACCCCTTCTACCTTTCCATTAATAATAAAGAATTAAGGATTTGTAATTTTTTTCCATACCCACGTTGGATATCAATGATATACCAATTAGGACCGTTTTTGAAAAAGCACAAATTTCTCGTAGATAATATGATTACTGAAAATAACCGAAACACATAGGAAATCCACACTGAACGTTTTGATATACCTAAAACAAAGGATTCGACAACATATTGACTCAATGCTGAGAATTGACTCTCATTATAACACTCAGATTCACACAAGACAACTCATTGATAGTTCCAAGACTGTGGCGGAGTTACACATTTTTCACACTTATAAGAACCACTGCAAATTATTTGTAGCTTTGAGAATGTCGGCAAAGAAGAAAAAGAAGAACAGTTTCTCAAAAATATGTAGTCGGCTGTTATCATCTATAATAGGTATTTCCATGCATTAATGGTATTCTACCATGCCTTTAAATTGAACGTATTTAAGTTGATCATATTGTAACTAAAAAACATCACACAATGCATACTTTGCAATTAGCAGCAAAATATTCCTCATTGCGATGGAGGAGGATGATTTGACGATACGTGAAACTCGAAATCTAATATATAAAGTAGAAAGTTTGTGTGCGTGTGTTTGCTCTTTATACAAATCCACACCGTTTGACCAATCTCCACAAAATTTGGCACATATACCTTACTTGATCAAGAGAAGGTCATAGAATAGGTCCCGTTCCAAAATTTCACCGGGGAAACCCGAAAAATACGAATTTCCCCAGACCGCGGGCAAAGTTACGGGTAAGCAGCTAGTAACAATATGAATTATTTTTATGTTTCAACGTAAAGTTAGATCAATAATTTCCTCATAGGATTTAAGTTTTCTTTCAGACATGGAAAAGCTTCACCTTTGGAATAGGTGAAAGACTATGGTGCTAGATCGGGCGAATAGGGTAATTGAGAAGGCGCATTATCGTAATGAAACACCTTTTTGAGCCATTTCCGGTCGTTTATCAATACTTAACTGATAATTTAATTTGTCCAAAATGTCAGGATAATATAATATGAACCGTTAATAGTCTGGCCCTTTGTAAATTGTAAGGTATCCAGTTTTACAAAAAATCATCAGATTTTCGGGTGACGAAAATGAAAAGGAATGTAACGATATTTCCATTGTTGTGGCTGCGTCTTGATCCTGGAGTATAACAGCGGAGCTACGTTTCATCGGCAATAACAAATCGACGCAAGAAGAGAAAATTCTTTTACTGCGAATTTAAAGTGCCTATAAGCAAAAACAAACGATTAGTGAAAATAAAAACTTGTTTTCTTCGAAAGCCATTAATAGCAATACTTCATATAATGATGTGTAGCTAAAATTTGGGATAAAGAGCAATGGATGACAAATTTCAAAAAACTTCCCAACAGGATGATGAGCACAAGCCAAGTATCTGAGTAAAACTTATCAGTAATGTCCTACCAGATTGGCGAGTTTTTGCCAACAACCACTTGTAATGTGTATCCCAACTATTTAGAGAAGCCAAGGAAAGTGTAGGTAAGGGACGATATTATTTTAAAGAAGAAGGATGACAACACCACTGTGGTTAGAGTAAAGACCAAAGTTGACATTGCTAAGCTGCATGTGCATTACGTTTTTCTCACTACCACAGGAATTAACTCTTAATAATATGTACTAAATATTTTAGTAGGTATATAATATAATTTCATAATCGAGTATGCTGATTGATTAGTTGCTGTGGCTACGACGCTAGTAAACAAACAAATTCAGCAGAAAAATTTTGAACAGAAATCCACTTTGTAATCGGTACAATGAGTGATTCGGACGGGGTTGAAAATTTTTTTGAAATCGAAAGTAGTATCACTAGTATTAATGCAGTTCGTGCGTCGTTACTGTCAGAAAAGTCAATATTAATAAATAAATAAATACGTCCTCTATTTAGGTATACATGAGCGTACATAGGGTGGAGCGGAAAAGGCAAAAAATTTTTTTATTTCTTTATTCCTGTATGATTAATAGTTGACCAGTATCCCAAGATGTGTAACTGTAAAATTTCAGCCAGCTGCGTTAATATTTTCAGGCGGCGCAGGTAACTTAGTTTTGATAAAAATATGGAAAACAGGGTTATAAATAAGTGATCACAAAATTGAGAAAAAACAGTTGTTTATTGAAATAATAATAAAAACTATTAAAAGAATGAATATGACAAAGTGTTAAAGTATTAAACGTACAACAGAATTAAAAGAAGTAAAAACCTATTTTTAATCATTTTTATTTTAAAGCCGGGCATCCTTTTTTTGTTGAAAATATTAGGATTTTGTCTCAAAAAGACTTGTTTTGCTTTTATCTTGACTCTGATGTAACCGTCTCTTGCCTCTGAACCACAAACAGATAATGCAGCCTCGGTTACAAGCTTAACACACCGTTCTACCGCCTGTGTGTGGCAAGGGAACTTCTCAAAATACAGTTTATTGTCTCCAGATGAGATCATATTTGTTATTTCTATGTTACTATATTTCATGGTCATTGGTGGCTCAGTAATATTTTCTTTGGACCAATCTATCATGTCGTAATAATGAGCAGCTTCAGTGTTAAGTTGAGGTATCTGGAACTCTCGAACTTTCTTTCCTTTCGCCTGCCCTCTCGCTTTTAAAATTTTTCGAAGTGCTAATTCTCTTATGTGCGACTCTTCGTCTTGTAAAATTGCCAGCAACAAATTTTCAGGGTGGACAAAAAACGCGTTCCGTTGTATCGTTTTTAAAACGATGTTCTTGAGATCCTCATGTAGATATAAACACATTAAACACCTTTTAAGCATATGAATAGGACCGTATTTACAGGACGGTTTCATTTTTAAATCGAACCAGGAGGTGCGTAGACTTTCATAATAAAAATACCCAATTGCCTCAGTTCTTCTGATGGTTTCTCAGTCCCCACATATAAACGAAGAATTCTGTTTGCACAAGTAAGCTAACGAGAATGGGCTAGCTTTTCTGGATCTTTATTAGCTAAGCCAGATGAGATAGTTCCTTGAGAAATAGCTGAACACATTTCATACAAATATTTCTGATCGGTGCTTAGTAATTCCACACTAACAGCCGGCAATTCTGTGTTTATAACTTGAAAAGCTACCACCTTCTGCTCTTGGCATTTTTCAAGCCTTTCCCCAATTCTTCCAGAATAACTACTAGGGCCTGTAGTAGTACCATCAATACTTGCGAACAGATGACGTAGTGGCAATTCGTTTACATGAAACAAGCACACAAACCACTGTAAAGGTCGGTTTAGATGTTTTTCCAACAATACAATAACACCATTTTTGTGGCCGGTATTTACTGCGGTACCATCACATCCAACTGCCATCAAAGAAGACTGGTACTCAAATTTATTCTCAAGAAAGTCTACAGTACTCTTTTGAATGCTAACTGCTTTCCCCAAATTAATTGAAAGATGGGCCAATGTATTCTGGCTCAGAAATTAATGAAATATGCTCTGTGACAGTTTTCCGATGAGAAGTATTTTCAATCTTAGTCACAGTCAATGTCTTATCTTTACGGCGAGGATATAGGTTTTTTGCCAGCTTCACATTGCAAATTTTGTCGTAGTTTCTGGCGCTCACGACGTAATTTACTTCTGTCTATTACTTTTGAAGGGTCATCACATCACTATTGATAACATTTAAATTCATTAATTAAATTGCCGCCGATCGATCTGAAACTCCAGTTCTATCACATGCTCCAGCCAGATTTTGTAGCTTTGCTCTCATTTGTTGTATGGTTCGTTGGTTACAATTTTCGACGTCAAATTCAATGTCAGTCTGTGAGGAATCCGTAGAAGATTCGTTGTCAGAAGAACATTGCATTATTTGGCAGAAATAGAAGTACTTTGAGTATCGACTGATTTTCTCAAAAATTCTTCGTACTTTCGCTTTCTACGTTCCTTACGAAGAATAGATTTGGTTGTCGCCCTGTCAACAGGTCCAATATACATTTTACGTTCTTGTGGGTTCTTGTTCTATAACAGGTATTTTGGTCTGGCATTTACACAATTACCTTGCAACACATTTACAAATAGCAATGTCGAATAACTTATTTGAAGCTCCGTTGATAAATCCTATTTTTTTGTTTCATTACGTATTTTCTTCATACTTTTGTACTTGTAATATAAAATTAATCTGGAGACGACTTGTTGATGACTTACAATAGATATTGATGCTTTATTCCATAATTTCTTTTCCATTATTTACCTTCAATAAATCGTTTCTTACCCACAAATATAATATTTGATAACATCAAAATACGTCGGCAACATATTATCTTTTAGTTTTTATGGCTCACCAAAAACAATGTGCGTCGGAATTGATTTAGACGAGTGCAAGCCGAAATAATGACTAATTATGTGGATAGAATAAAATAAACAACAATTGTTCAAGCGAGATAGGACGCTGAAGAAGGACGCGCGCACGATATGTATAAAATAGTTATATTGCCACTACTTATAAGTTTCGTAAAACAATGAATGGAGAAATTGTTAATTTTCTAAAATTTGACATGTCTTGCGCCACCTGAAGATGATGTAGTAGCTTATTAATTTTTTACATGAATAATGTTCTTCTTGGCAACTTTAGACCTTCTGGTAATAAAGAGGCGTAACAACAGCTAAATGTGGCTAACAAAAATATAGTTAATAAAATAAACAGTTATTGTTGAAATGTTGGAATAAATTTGGCAAGCGTGATTCCACACATCCTCGAGCAGCTCGTTCACAACTTGACGGTGTTGTAATTTGACGATCGTGCCTTGGGGTTTCACTTAGTTGACGGGAAAGTTTTGTTTTTGGTTTCGAGTTGCGGAGTCGTTGTCGGCTGGACTGGATACGCAACTCATTGTATTCTTCTTCGGGGTGCTTTCGTCATTGATAAATAGCCTACCATTACATAAATTTTAGAAGGCGGATGTTGGAGGAGTACATCGTCCCGCTCAGCACCTTAAGTCTATTCTTCGCTTAAGTCTTCTTATTTTACCCATCTTTATATTCCTGTTCTGCCGTTAAGCAACTCACCAGTGTAACTGGAGCTGTACCTCATACGTGTCCATTACAGCTGCATTACAAACTGAACAAGGATAAAAGGACGTGTACGTACATACGCTGTAATAACATTGGGTAAATTCTCGATAAATTCTTAATAAAACCCTACTTCACGTAATTTTTTAATTGATGTTGAGGGTTTTATTCTGAGATCGTATCCCGATTGAAGGTCAGAATGCTCAGAAAGGTCGATAGATTCACTTAAGATTTATGGTGTGGTAATCTCGCATGAAGGTGAGAATAAGAAATGTTGCCATACAATCCCAGCTAAATGAGACATAAACCTACCTACCTATCATAGAAGATAGTAACAGTGAGTTCAGGGAAAATTTCTTTGCAAAGAAAATGTTAATCTTACTAAAAGGTTATGGCACTTCTTATATCACTATCTACGTAATCGATGTAAATGTATCAAGAGTGATCGACACATTTACATCCAAAATAGCAAAACACAAATAAGTATGGGAACGTGATGAAATCTAAGTGAGTTACCTTGTTTCCCAATAGGTACAAGGAAGCAATTATGAAATGACTCTTCACATATCACCAGAAGCGAAGATGATTCCATCTCCAGACACGGTTAGGGCTACCGTGTTTTAGGATGTCCAAGATATTCCCTACATCGATTTTCCTACTACAACTAATGTCAAGTGCATACATTTTAAACTGAAAAAATCACAAGAGCACTTTAGTACAAAGTGTTGCCCACGGATTGTGGTTCTCTATGTAAATCAACATATACGTATTTCTGATAATAATTAATGAGAAATTGAAAATCGTCAAATTTTTATGCTGGGTGCTGATACAACTTATGTTTGAAAAATTGTAAATTTTAAATTTCAGAATCATGTAAATTTGGCGATCGGCCGCATTTTCTACCGTTTTTAAAATTATTTTCACTATTAAACTATGGTACAGCCTTGCCGGATTGTTTAACTAGTAAAAGTCAATCGATTAAGAGCTTTAGCTGTTTTAACTAGAAAAATTGTAATGCGAACGCGCTTAAATTATGCTGAAGTTTTTTTATAGATATTTTTTTATAGAAAGGGCAATGAAAACAGGGTTTAAACACAAATTTTAACTGCATTTTATTAAAGGAGAAAGCAAATGCTTTGCAGGAAAAGGGGGTAGGTATTATGTTAATGTTATTTATTAATACCAAGCATGCTTTATAAATTTGTCAATGTAACTGGGAAGTGCCATGTACAGTATTAATCAATACAGTAATTAGTGTGTAGCGTTTGAAGATGAACAATCGCTACCACTTACGTTTAAAAAATAAAGCGTATATGTATAAACGTATCCTGTATTTTACATAATATTCTCTTGAAATTGTAACCGCGTGTTTAATTTGTTATTCAAATTGCAATTTCCCGTTGGCACGTCCTGTTAAAGAATCAATCATGTACTTTATGCTGTTCGCTTGATATTACACCAATTTCCGGTTTACCCTAAAATGTGCGTTTAAAATATACAAAAGAACGGAACAATTCAAATTACAACAGCATTTTTCCTTTCCGGCGTAACGGGTTTTTGTAAATAATTGAATACGTATTACTATTTTGTAAACAAATTTATTCGTTAGTTCCGTGACAAATCCTTCTGAAAGGTACCTTTAGAGTTGGAAATAGTTTTCCACGATTTATATATTATGAATTCATATATATAATCGCAATAAAACAATTCATACTAACGATATTGCGACATTTATAATTAATTTTTCAATTATCACCATCTATTTTGGTGATGCAAATAACAGTAGGTAGCTCTAATTGTAAAATACACGCACTTCTGTTTCAATATTTATTTCAGTTCCCATTTCTATTAATTTTTTAATATTACCCTACCCGTCTAATGGTGGTTTTCTGTTACAGTTAATATCTTGCTTTGAGTCAAGTGCTACAAAAAAGAAGTAGTAATTTACTAAAATATTTCCGTTGGTACAACTACTAGGCTAGATTGCATTTACTTTTAATTGCATTACATTAGGAATAGTTCTTAAAGGTTTACATAATGGTTACCAAAATCCTCGATAGCTAATTAACGATGAAGGTTTCAAAATTCGTGACAAGCCTAATGGATAAAAAGAAATCACCTGATAATGTATTCTACTATTATTGTAATGAAAAACATACGGTTCATTTTTCTTTTTAAGTATTTTTATGCACCAAAAACCCAGCCGCTATAAATTAAATAAAAAGGTGTATAGTTCGGAAAGATGATCTCTTACAAATACATAATAACGGGCCTGTTTGATATTCATGCGTCGTCCGTATTGGCGGAGAATTACCAAAAGTTATACGCTAGAGGATTGTAGTTATGGTAAATACTAGAATTTGAAACTTGGTCGAGTACTTCATTTTGAAATTCGTTTAAAAAAATGATTAAACAACTTACATAATGTAGTTGTACCTGTTGTTCACTGAAGAGTTTAGAATTGCTCCATTATCAAACAAGAAACGAGATGCCTCGAAAGCATATAAATTCCTCTTTAGCTTTCGTTCTATTCGCGACGGGTATAGTCTTAAAATTCGCATTTAAGGATGCAATTTTCCTCATTAATATGGATGGGTATTTGAAATTTGCCACCTCAAATGAATTACTACCTATACATCACGAATTTATTTTACTTTTCGCGTAGGGTAAACTATTTAAGCTGTACATGATAGAATAGGGATTTTAACATATCGGAAAAAAACTTTCCTGAAAAATTGTTTATTAGAAAACTTTCGCACTTTAAACAAAATGAAATTTGTATACCTAACGCATCTTCCCAAGCTTGCGCCAACGCAGGCAAAAGAATTGTAAGGGGTACTAAATTTGTCTTACACTCTTCACCTATGGATGCAATTTATAAGAGTTGTTACTGCGGTATGGTATCTACAATCAACTATGCCAAATTAAAGTATATAATATTGTTTAAGATCATCAATAATAATAGACTTTGAAGAATGCTGAACAAATTGTGATATTGAACTGTATACTTAAGTAACAAAAAGAAACTTTTTAAGATATAATGAAGTGGAAATTGGCTGTGGATTAAAGATATGATGTTAGAACTTATTTCCTCAAGTTCCTGCGTTCTCATCAAATAACAGTCTATTTAGAATACGTTTTCATATTTATAACTTAAAAAGAAGTCAGAAACTTGGAAGATATTTTTACATCAGGGCACCTAATGAGGCACTTGCGAACTTCACCAAATATGTATATATGAGGTAAGAAAATAATCATTTTACATACTTACTTATAAAATAGTTACATCTTTACGTAACAACCACAATTCAAGAACTAGTAATAAGATACTTCTTACAAATTACATTGGTAAGTTACAAATTAATCTGAACTTTGTGAATTAGCTAAATTAGAATAGAAGAGATAGGAATGATGTGCAATTGTGGCATAGCATCAAGTACAGGGAAGGATGAATGCTACGTGTTGGTGGAGATCCAAAGAATCTTCAGCTATAATGTCTAACTTTCCCCTAATGAGAACATACAAGAGCGCAAGGAATGCAGAAGGGAACTGGAGGTGATAATACGCCCCAATGGACCGGATAACATAACCTGTGGTTGAGGGTTTAAATGTGGTTTCACTTTGAGTCAACGAGAGTGGTGTGGTTAAGGTGCATTTACATTCGACTTAGGTCGAACTACTAGGTAGTTCTATTGCAAAGCGAACATGTAAACCTTGTTTCGACCAAGTCGTTCGACGTTCAATAGAGCAATCCAACGCACTGTCACTTGAATGTCAAATCCTTTTAAAAATGTCGTCTGTAGGACACACAAGGCATTTGTTTACATAGAAACGTGTATGTTGTATCGAGTTTTCACAAATAATTCTAAAAAATAATCATGGTTTTGTTTTCCTGTGTGGTGATTGCGGAAGCAGAGGACAACGTGATCAAGTGCAATTTTTCAGAGTACCTGCAGAGTTACATTTTAACCATAAAATTCAGTATAATCAACTTCTCCATTAAGAAGGTATCAGTGGCGTAATGCAATTAAACGTGAAGGTCTAGACGATAAAAAAAGTGAAATATGCTGTCTCAGCAAAAAATCAAATTTTAATAACATTAAGTTACGTTTAAATTTAGATTTTAAGGCCCTACAGACGGTACGATTTGTCGTACGACTTGGATCGATAACTCAAGTCTGAATGATAATCGTACTGTGTGTAGCCTTCTCGTGCGTCGTATCGTAAGTCGAAATCGTATGGGATGGTAGTATAAACATGCCATAAAACTTGGCGTACTACTCGATTTGGGACTTCCAGATCGTATCGTGTGTATGCAGTTTTGCGAATTTTAGTACAACTTCAAGGAAAAAGAGTCGATTGTTTTGTGTATAACGTTTAGACCAATTGGTTTATACTTACTTTTATTAATTGATTCTAAACATAAAGATTTTTGGGAAGAATTTATAAACTTATAAAATTTATGGACTGTGCGAATAAAATTAAACCTAACTCCAGTTACGAAGAGTTGCTGAAAAAGTATGTACAAGGAAATATGCCCCAACGCCACACTAGATATTTTGAAAAATAAGATCACTAATATTATTTTATAGTTTGCAACATTTGTCGTTTGACATATCGTTTACGTTTGTAGGGAATTATGCCTACGACAAGTTAAAACGATACTTATCGTACTACACGTTGTACGACAAATCATACCGTCTGTAGGGCTTTTTAGCATTTAGGTTTAGAAGTAGCGCTAGTACAGCTGCTACATACTTTAAGAATGTTTTGTGCATGTGATGTTTTTAAGATTGAAGAAGTTTGTGTTTCGGCCTACAAGAGATGTTTTAAAAAGAACTCTACCACAGTGTTTTAAGGAGGCCAATCATGAAAACACAACAGTAATTGTCGATTGCTTTGAAATAAAATAAATAAATATTAGATATCTTAACTATATCTATCATACCACTTGTCTATTTGCACAACTATACCAAAAATGTATACACAACGCTTGTAAAATATCACTAGCAATGTCCTCCCAGAGGCTTTGACCATCAGTTATTGCTGTCTCGTTTTAATTTCATATCATTAGAGTCTAGACGTAAGAAAATATCTGTTACGTTTTTGTACAAACTGTTGAATAACTTAATTGATTGTCATGAGTTCCTATCACTTATTAGTTATCATGTACCTTCTCATACTTCACGACACCATCGAACTTTTTATCATCCTGCACCTCATACCAACATGCTAAGCACCTCGCCTATTCTAAGCATGATTAGGATCTATCACTCTCTACCACATTCGGTGGACATCAATCACTATTCTTTAAGCCATCTTGTTGCAGCGTTAAATCTTTAATGTTCCATTGCAGTTACCGTTGCAATATAATTAGTTTTAGGTATGTATTACTATACTCTGCCATTCACTTGTCATATCTTAAGTTGTATACTTTACTTTACTTTTTTTGTAGCTAAATGTCCGTTAATTGGAATTTTTTCTGTTGGGCAATAAATCTATTATTATTATTATTATTATTATCACAATGTGTGTCCTACAGACGCTGTATACAATTTTTTGAGGTTATGGTGTTGGATTGCTCTATTCGATTCGACAGAAGTCGAATTGCGGTCTACTTTTGAGGTTCTACTTGTGACGTTTTATGTCACAGTTAAAGCTGAAAATTAGATTTCTTTCCCCGTAGTAAATAACGACACCTCAGCCTTGTTCATAGCTGCATAGGAGTATAACATTACACACAATCTGGTACATTTTTGGATTTCTACGCTATCTACTCTAGAGCTACATCAACGTAGGTATTTAAATTTTGACAGCGTGAGAACGTATTTGGCAGTAAAATACACTCATTATTAAGAAACAAAGCAGGCGCTAAGTTGAAGTTATTACGAGTTTGAGTTTTGGATTTGATGAATGCAGTATTTATAACTATTTTCTTCTTTCCTGTATCTGCCATGGCAATATCCAATAAATACCTAGATAATCTAATAATAAAAAAATTAATTTCGATAAGAAACAGTCGACGTTTGCTAACAACGGTATAACGAACCTCACGTATCGTATGCTGCCGAACTATGAATTTCCATGTAGTGACGTCACAGTGCAATTTCGCGGCGAAGCTCGAGCGTTCGGGTTTTTATTATTTTAAAGTTATTTGTACGTCCTGAAAAATTTTTGTTTTTTGCAGGGACTCATAAAATTGTACAATCTTTCGATTGGGCCAATAAAAAAAAATCGTAAATGAGCCCAATCCGAAAATATTTTTTTATTCTTTTTTGCAATCACGAATTTAATGGAGCCCTTCGAATTTGAATCCGTAAGGTCATTTCCCACATTGTACATATTTTTTAAAATGTATATCTTCGAGTGCACAGTACATGAATTAAATGATCGATTTTCGCGATGCTGATTCCTGACTACAATCATATTGCGTTATTTATTTTTGTTAATACATTTTCCTTCGAGAATCACTATCACGTGAAAAATAACTATACCAATTTGACTCTGACAAACTAAGAAAGAACACGTAACAACTCACTATTCGACTTGACATTTATGTGTGGAACTATAGGAGCAGGAAAAATTGACGGTCTTTAAATACATATAGGTCACTGACTTTGAAAAAGACTTCTAGAGTAATACAATCGAAACAGATATTAGATATTAGCTTGACTATAAGCGGCGTTACATACATTTTTGAAAAGGAATTATAAATTAATACGATAAGATACTTTTTGAAAACGCACGAATTTCGTTTCTTCACACAACTGTGCTAGACCAATTGGGTGCAGAGGGATGCAGCTACAGGTTAGGTATACTTACTCGAATCAGTAGAAACTTAATTTTTTTAAACCAAAATCCTCATTCGGAAGCCCATACGGTAATTCTCATTATCAGAGGTAATAGACTGTGACAGATTTTCAACGAACTTCGTTCGTTACTGGAATCAATATTCCGTCCGTGCGTCCGTGCGTTGCAAGAGATGTGTATTGTCTACATTCGAGTTAAGATATGGATCTTATGTGAAATTTTATGCTGATTCAAGATCCGGTCCCAATTTTTCGATATCTCAAATACTTTTCGAAATATTCGACTTTAAAGTCGAAATTTCGAAATTATCAAATTTTGTCTTTTTGATAAGGCCAGATTTTTTTTATACTTTCGTTACTGCGGTATTCGAAGTTCGTTTTGTAATCCAGGGATTTCAACTAGTTATATCTATTACCATTGACAATGAGAAACATTGTAGAAACACGATGGGTTATGTTTAAAATAAAAATTGGAATCTACATCTTATTATTATAACATAACGAATGGAGTTTCACAAAGAAAGTTTAGATATAATTAATGACGCTATCCATCTTGTTCAGTTTCTCAAAAACAGATTTATTTCCTTTTAAGTGCGAGTTATCTTTTAAAAAAATTGTCATCAGTAATGTTAAGTTTCTAAACATGGTTATCATAGCAGCTTCGTCAAGCAAGATATGCTTCGTACATTCTACAGAGTATGGAACATGGATCACGTAATTTTGTCTTTCGCACCTATGTCTAAATGTTTACAATATAATTGAAGATACACATCAGACAGAGAGTAAAAGGGATTATTAAAAACTTTACTAGGTACGCTGACTCAATTCACTTCATCTCATCCTCTTACCAATTCTTCAATCTATCATGCTTCATTATTTACATTAAAACGTGTGATATTTTTAGTAGATACTGCTATTGAAAACAAATTGTCATCAAAAGGACAGAAGCCGCTCCGAATTCCAATACTAATTACTAGTTTGCTTTGTCGGTAATTAAATAGTGAAAAATGGACCCTTTCTTCAACTTGTTTCAATTCTTTTTTATTTATGAAGATTTCAAACAAATAAATCCTCTAACGACTATGTAAGAAGTATATTTCCATACGAGCTATGATTTATTTTTAAACTTACAAATAACATAAATGTAACTCAAAAGTTAATTTATTTTAGAGGTAAGTACAGTTTTATGAGAAAATGCCTGATAACTTTACTTTTAAAAATTAGCGAATAAGTAAAAATAAATTTATAGACCGACAGTAAGAAAATTACAACGATTCAGGGAATTTGCTCTAGTAAAAAATTGTTTTTAAAAAACGTTGAAAAGTGAAAACACGTGAGGCATTCCACAATTTCTAATGTATGCTATTGCTTTACTTGACATCTAACTGATTGTTCGCATTGAAATGTACTTCCTTCCAAGATCAAGTGAGTCGTCAATAAAAAAATGTTTCACAATTTTGCTAGATAAAGCTTTTAATTTATCGTTAGAGAAAATCATTTAGGTTACTATCGAGTATCGCTGTAATCAAAATTTCGGTATAATAATTGGGGATATTCGCTGTATTAATTTTTCAATTAAATTTAATCTATGTGTGTAAATATAATTTCTCAGTTGATTGTATTGCCCATGTTTGTTATTACAGAATATCAAACTTTTAGCGGCACACGCATGAAACCCTTTAATTACTGAAACAAACCATGCGAAGTATACTCTAAATGTAACTTTAGAGCCTCACAATCATTAAAATAAATTTATAATCACACAACTAAAACATATGTACAAATTTTTCTTCGTTAGTAATACTTGTGTATAAATTTAAGCCAACAGTAATTTGGGTGGTGTTATCTTTCATTCTGTTTCTATGTTGTACGAATTGTGAATAATTTTTGAAATGGATTACTTACTTGAGGTATCTTGCTTCGGTTGGGGTTGCGGTTGTACAACTTGAACTGGGGTAGTTGCTTGCGTCAAAAGCGGCTGCATTGTTAGTAAAGTAGGTGGATTAACTGTTGCTGTACTTCCGGGAGATGGGGCCCAACCGCCTTTCATGTCCTGCAAACAAACAATTTCATTAAATAAATGTGAGGTATTATTCCTGTAAGGCGAACCGCCCACTAAAGTAAAGGGTAACACACTATAAACGAACAAGTTATTACGTGGTAAGGTATTCATTATACGCAGTCTTCTGCATCATAAAAATTGACCTCAGTTATGGCGTTATGTATGTTTATTGTGGCGAATATAGCGTATTATAATAATGACAAGAGATATGTAGAACGTTAGTAGGTATCTAATCAATCTAAAGTCCTGAATAAACCTCTTAATCGGATAGTAAATCAATTGAATGCATTTATTATCCATATCTACACATTTGCATTCGTTGTTACACATTTACACATACCTTGTCTTCATGTGGCCGTAGTAGTAACTATTGTCAGTTTTTCTTAATTGGCCTTGTATGAAAAGTATTTTTTGTTACAGAAAACCGGAAGAGAGCTTGTAAAATTACTCATGTAATAAGAATAGATAGCGAATAAAAAAATTCACGTGATTATTCGTGGTCTTGCGAGTCTTTAAAACAGCACTTAAAACCGCCGACTAACAAACATGCAGCCACCAGAATCAGCATTCAGTTTCATAATTTGTACCATCCAGTATAAGATCTAGGTTCAACGGCTTACGCCTCTCTGAGAGGAGAAGAGTGCGAAAATCCGATCAAGTGTCTGAGTTACAACTCTCCCACATGTCAAACACTGACACTCCAAGCATAGAAGGGTGAGTTTTAGCGTAAAACATGAATTGGCAATAAGGATGAAAAGAAACAAAGACACACCCACTTAAGTAACACGAAATGAACCGTACAAACTTGGTATTTCTCCTATATTGAGAAGTTTGCAATCCAGGAACTTAGGACTATAATAATTACCATTGGGACTTTTTATAAAGGAGCCGAATTAGAGGGAGAGAATCCGCAGACCTAACGACCTCCAGGTCCTACATTCAAAAATTTAGTCATATGCACCGAACAGATTTTTAACAAATTTGCCTCCAGTTCATTTCATTACTACCTATATTAGAAAATGGGGAACGCTTGATACCTCAGAATATTTAGAAGATGCTGCAAGAAACGCAGTGACGAATTATACCTTATTACCGCCCTTTAATAAGAGCACCCCTTTCACTAATAACCATTCTATAAACGAAAAAAGAAAGTTATTGAAGAAAAAGAAAAATTATTTTCATTTCGTGAAAATACATTTTGAAAACGGTAAAATGTTTTTGTCCACGACTACGGTATAACATAGTCATTATATGTCTCGGCAGACAATACTAAGAGCAATCATTACGCACTCATTTTCATTAATCACTGTTATTGCCATTAGCAACGGGAGTAATGAATATTACACACTGTTATTTTATATATTGTCATGGTAACCATCCAATACAGTCAATCAAGAGTGTCGGTTGTCATGGTATCGGTTAAATATATTCAATCAAGGGTGTCGGTTTGTAGAGGAGAATTGTCACATATTTGACAGATCAAAATGTCCGTGTTAATTTTAAATGAAATAAGTATTTGAATTAAATTAAAAATATTTGTAGTGGTGGACAAAGCGTAGTATACAACTCGCATATAAGGGCTATTAATCACTCGAACGATTTGCTTCACTCACCTGTGGCTCGTTTCGCAAAAATTCGTTCTCGTGATTAATAGTCTCTCTTACATGCTCGTTGTATAATATACTATTTTTTAGTATAACCAACATTTTTTCTTCCCGCTGTTGTTACCAACTTGCATAAACGGCTTATTTATACTAAACTGATTACAAGCGACGCCTCTTTACGCTGAAGATACGCCGTGTACTAGAAGTAAAGAATTAATGATGAAATTCATAGTTTTGTAAGTTTTTAATGCTAAACAATGCTGAATAACTAATGTGGACTGTAAATAATAATTACTGTAACATAAAAAAAAAACTTAACATTAATAACTAGTTGAAATCCCTGGATTACAAAACGAACTTCGAATACCGCAGTAACGAAAGTATAAAAAAAATCTGGCCTTATCAAAAAGACAAAATTTGATAATTTCGAAATTTCGACTTTAAAGTCGAATATTTCGAAAAGTATTTGAGATATCGAAAAATTGGGACCGGATCTTGAACAGCACAAAATTTCACATAAGATCCATATCTAAACTCGGTTGTAGACAATACGCATCTCTTGCAACGCACGGCCGCACGGACGGAATATTGATTCCAGTAACGAACGAAGTTCCTTGATAATTAGTAATCAAAGTTAAATAGTCGTACGTACCAAAGTACTTAACCAAATGCGTGTGCTAACTGCTAATTTGTTTTGTTTTGATTTAGTTACCGGCGGTGCAGGGTGGTCCCGGTCAATCCCCGCCCTCCGCGCGTCAAATTTTTCATCCCACTCGCACGCATTTCGAAATATTTCGTTGATTTTCGGTATTTGCTAGAAACCTTCGGCTTCGGCCAAAACTTCGGCCTATTTTAGCGTAAGCCGAAGGATTCGCCGAAAGTGGTATTTTTGGCCGAAGGTGGCCGAAGCCGAAGGTTCGGTCGGACAATAATAATTACAAAAAAAAATGTCGCTTGCAGTAATAAATAACGTGAAAGTTACATTCAGTATTCAAATTTTTTATAACTTTAAGAGATGTAGACACATCTGACTTAAACACCACGACATAACACTAACCATCACAAATGTCGGTATTCAATTTCAAAAGAGATTTTTTGAAATCATATATCAAAGGAAACCACCCAATCGGTATTATTTGCCATAGAATAGGTAATTACTTTTAAAAAAGGCAAAAATTATGTTCAACAAATTGGTAATGAGATAAACAGCGCTTCAAAAATCTGCTCTATTTTATTAGTTTCCCAAAATTTTTTAAATGACCGAACTTCACATCTCGGCGGAAGCTCAAAAAATAAAAACTAAATAATTTACTTTGGGACTTGAAATCAGAGCTAAATAAATTGCATATCACCGTTATAAATACACACCGTAAATAAGTTGGGTATTATATACTTTACCATTTGTTTAATTAATGAAAACAAAAAAGAGAAACGCATAGTAAAAAAGAATAAAGGGTGTATATTTTATACTGCCTTGGTGTATCACGCAAACTTGCCTGGCAGACAGTTTATTACAGCGAGATAAGATCTCAACGCAGCCAATCGAAACGATACCAATAGCTATCAATTAAATATTACACCTTATTCATTTCATTTTAATATTCTCAATTAACTGTAGACGTTGAAATCGTTCAATCTTAAATATAACATGCCTTTTCAAAAGAGGAGTTTTGTAGTATTCATTTTGTTTGTAAACTCACTACTGGATAATCCCAAAAGAACAATAAATCAAATTTCTAAACGTAATTGGAATATGTACTTACGGTATCCTATAATTATAATTGTTACAAATACTATTTCGTAGTACGAATTTAATAGTCCATAAGGGAATTAACTTCTCGCATAATACCGTCTATCGACATACTAGACATTTATATAGAGCTCGAAGACTTGTTGCAGATAAATCTTTAACGTCATTGCTAAATTACTGTATTGTTATAGAAAGTTAAATTAGCAAATTGTTTAACTGAATAACGTCACAGAGATGGGAAAATCATGTACCTCGTTCTAATAAAGTTTATTATATATTATTAGATATATTATTATAGTTGCATCCAAGATTGTTACAATCAATAATATGTGCAGTGTGGTAATTACTTACTTATGTACAATTTAGGAATACGTGTTGAAGTTCGCACAGTACAGGAAAATATGTACAGAAGCAGAACCGTGATTGTTGTATTAATAACCAAAGAGTTTGAAGATTGCTTTCTTTGCTTTAAAGATTTTAGTTACTAAAGGATGGCGGTGTACTCTTCGAAATTTTACGTGCATGTGCAGCACTGTAACGTGCTTTGAAGCAGTAAACTATGAAATAGGTGCTAATAAGGAGATATCATCCGTTTTATTACACGGACAAATTTATCGAATAGAGATAAGTACAGAACGTGAAGTTTGGCGTGAGAGCTAAAGGTCTGCAAAGAATAAAGATCAATCACAATGTATATTGCTTCGGGCGAACGCAGACTCGCATATTGCTCATTTTATTAGTGCCCTATATTCATATCGTCCGTCGTTTTTATGTGCTTACATGCAGACCAAAACCGCTTCCACTACGACCACTGTACAGCTACCGACAGTTTCTCGCTTTCAGTGATATATACGTCGATTCTGAATTAATTATTTACCTTTTAGGCTTGTCACTATGCTTGTTTTGTAGGATATACTGTTACATGGCGGTTTTCATCCATGTATTTTTAAAATCTACCGACAGATTATTTACGATCCTACACCAGGGAATTTATTTCCTATATAGCTAGTACACAATCCTCATTTCTTCATGATTTATACATTTTTTTATTCTTAAAGTTGTATTATAATATCATGTGATCCAATTTGTCATCAGCGGATTATAAACGACAGAATAAACACATTAGAGTTTCGTATAGTGGCTTTTAGTCGCAATGGGAAACTTTTTTAGCGTAATGCAATAGTTCTTGTCAAGTTGCCACATTTAATATAAGAGTCGCCAGTTTAATTTACACCACCGTTGGTAACATTGGAAAAACATCGCACATCAATCTACTCTGTAGTTGGTTTACCTACCTCTAACCCTACAGAACAATTAATTTAATCTATTGACTATACCAATTTAATAACAATTTCTTAATCGTGAACTAAACAATAAATGTCACTAAAAGGGAGCTCTTTTACAAAAATAATGCGCTATCGCATTCTCTTTTAAGCTATAAATCAATCTCATTAACAAGTTATATTCGAACATCCTTTCCAAATATTATCTAACCTCTGTCACCTCTCTTACCTGACAGTTTCTTTCACTTTAAATGACAACCTTAAATTTACATTGGCCAACATAAAGACTCCAACTATCCGTTCGGCGATATACAAATTCAGTTATGGCGATTGCCCCAGTCAATACATTGGCCAAACCGGTAAAAGTTTTAACACAAAGCGGTCGGAACACACCAAAGGTATTAAAACCAATAACCTTTTCTCATGGCGCCATGTTTTTCAACCTTTGCCAATCACATTTTGAGTTCAGGCCATTCCATGAATAAAGATAACTTTCAGATTCTTCATTCGTGTAACAATGATATCAAATTTGATCTGTTGCCAAACAGATCGATACGCTGTCTGCATAAAGAAAGTATGTACCTACTCCCCCCCGTAAGTATTTTATTGTTAATGTTTTGCTTCAAACCTCAAATTTTTTGCTATATAGACAATTTTATTTTATTAATTGATCCTTCAACTTAGATAGATGGATTTAACCAATTTTAGTAACTTTCAATAGACATTATTGTGTAGTCACATGGTGAAGGTGACTGGTTCTCACTCCACAGAATTAACAACCACAAATACGACTGCCAAAAAAGGAGCGAAAAGACGGGTTTATCCACTCACCACGTCAAGGAAGGACATCAATTTAATTTTAACTCGCCCACTATCTTAGATATTGAACCTAATTTTAATAAACGCCTGATTTCGGAATGATATACATCAACGAATATAAAGATAATGTGAATTTTAAGACTGACACTAACAATTTAAGCAACATGTATAGCAATCTCATATCAATGATCAAAACAAAACATAAATAATAACGAATCAATTTTTAACTAGTTTCAACCATTGATCTAAATTCATCTCACAGATCAACCCCTTTCTTCCAATTTGATTAGTTCCTAGTACCACACCACACCCCATACGTAACACCCCTAACCGCTGCTTCTGAATCCAACCATTCCCAATTTCGAGATGAGAAGTACTCCTACATATCCTGTATATGAATAATTGCGTCACCTTTGATCTCCCAGAGTAGATAACTTGTTTACTCCCTGATATCTCTATCAACACTTTGTTTGTTCGTTCCACCAACTAGAAGTGTGTGGTATATTATTAATTTATTTATTTTATATCATCGTTAATCTATAATTATAACCATTATTGCTTACCAACAATTTCATTCTTCAACAATCTTCGCATCACATACAAACATGGATCCAACGAGTACCACGAATGTTTTTGATACGTAGACTCTTCAGGAGAGTGTTCCTTCAACCATTAATGAAAATTAGTGTCACTCAATATTACGCATTAGAATATAGATTTCCTGTCATATACTAATTGCAAATTTTACATGTTCTAATAAAGATCCTTGAGAAAGACCAACCCTGAATGGTCGAAACGTCGGCATTAAATTGAAGTATACATGTCGTTTCATTAATACCTACCAACAACTCCACGAGAAGGCCCCCAATTCGAGAAGAATATCGTAATTATGTGTGTGTAGGCACTCGCGTGCTATTTGCTTTTTGATAACTTCAAACTAACTCAATAAGCTTCACACGTATTTTAGTAAGTCACTATTGTCGGGCAGTTGGAGAGCTTCGGTGTTGATGTGATGATGAAGCCTTTCCTCATGCTTCTGTGGACACCTTTATATTTCTGCGACTGCATGAAGATTTGTAGGCTCTTGAGTATGTTACTGTTAAGAGTGAATCAGGGAGCATCATGAATACTCATTCACCTAGGTACTGTTGTTTTGAATCTTATGGGTGTTGGGTGCAGCGCGTCCCTACGCTCCGATCTACCAATAAGGCAGTACAACATACAAGATCTAATTCCTAGTTTTTGTGTTTTCTTCTTGATGTGTTCACTCCAACTCATTTTTGTATCAAGATTTGTATGTCGTTATGCTTGCATGGAGATTCAAGTTCTTGTTGATCATTACCCTCGTCTCTTGCCACTTCAAGACAACTACGGCAGGATTGCTTTCTAAGTCAGCAGTTTTTTGTCAGGATCGGTGGTCCGTCGCTCGGTCTATAGGTGGATCATCTCTCCTTAATCCTATTTATTGCAGTTAAGAAGAGATCCATCTACTTCATTTTTTTTTATTACTTTGTGATCAAGTTACTAAGCCTTTTCATGTTCCTGATAGGAAAGAAGTGCATTTATTTTGCAGTTTATATTGGAAATGAAGAAGCGATTTAAAATTATATACAGGATGGCGATATATAGTGACTGAAACAAGACTTTTATGCGTCCTTTAATCATATTTCATCTTCTGGATTATGATAAAGATATAATATCGAAACATAAATGTGTAAATATCAGCACCTCACAATATAAACATTCTGACCGTTGTAATATATGTAAGCACAAAACTTATTTACAAAATTAACGTGCACAATTTTATTCAATATTTACAGTAGGTATTACATTAATACTTTAGATGGATTTTGTGACAAAAAGTAGCAAAATAAATGTGTCTAATCTTGTCAAAATCAAAAGTAGTTTAACATTTACATTTCGTCCTTGTTTATATATCATAAGCGCTTTAGAAAGTAAGGATTTGAGTGTGGATTTATGCAGTGCTTATTAACAGTGCTACCGTGTAACGTGTCATAACATTCTCGCTATGATTTTCTCATTTTATATTACATTTGACTAATCTCAACGATTTTATTGGTTTCATAACAGTTTTTCTAAGGGGAAACCAATCAAATGAACTTATTTCGCCTCACGTGATAAGTTGTCATGACTAATGGAAATGTTTATTTTAAAATAATTGAAAAATCAATATATAAGGGTGAACAATAGAATTTGTTGATCTTTTTGCTAAACTTCGTTTATAATCGAGTACTTTGTGTGAACGACTTTCTGCTTTCTAAAATTTCGTATCTTGTTGTCTACCAGCTGATGATATCAGGTATGATGTTTCTTTGTATTTACAGTTCATGAGGTAATTCCCTTATGAATTTACAGCAACTTTGGATACCGCATTCTTTGCTGGATTTAGATTGTCTACTCCATCATAAGAAGCTGCCATATCTTTACTTTACTTTGCTGCTTGCATTGGATTTTGGTCACCATCGTCTATATTGAACTATTGACTTTACTTTAAGAATAATGAAAATGTCAACCTGACGTTTCTTATTCATTGATTAACAAGGATTGGAAATCATAAGAAATACTGTCAGAAGTGCACTAACTCTCATCTGACTTTCCCAGTGTATTAACTAGAGTTTGATCCCATTCATCTATTGTCCCTTGAATTTATAGTTACGTTCAGTAATTCATGTTACTTTAAACTTTGAAATTGCTATTAATCAATAATTTTTAACTTTCATTATTTATCCTTGTTCAATTTTGTTTTATAACGATTCATGATCATACCCAAGGTTTATTAATTCACTTAATAAACCTTGGATCATACCTACATTAACTTAAATTTCAATTCCTATATTAACAAATTATTTCAGAATTATTTTGATTGCTTGCCGCCCGTTAACACTTGATATAATTGTCATTATTTAAAACTACAGCTGCTTGTAGTTTTAGCCTCATAACTTTATTACAGCAATATATAAAACGGAACTGAAATCTATGCATAGAAAGGCAGTGTCCGAAGAATTCAGGTGAGTGCTTTATTTAATAATTGTCAATTGCTTTCGTGTGGTATAATTGTTGAATTTATTCTGAATATTGTGTCATGTTATATGATTGGTTAATGTTGGAATCTCAGAATCTGTTGTATTGTAATTTTAATTCAATGTTATTGCTCTTTGTTTATTATTGATTAAAAATCGTATGACATTTGTTCATACTTTTGGTTTAAATTTACACTTATAATTTTTAATTTTATAGTTGTCTGTTTCAATAACATTATAATTACTTTCACCTTGATTGAACTTTATTATTGATCTTAATTTAATTTGCATTATGTTCATACAACCATTGTTTATTACCACATTGAAAACTCCTTCGTAATTCTAGTTTTCAGTGCTGAAAGTTATCTTTATCCTGAATTACGTGGCGCCCACTTTTGACCGAGTTTACAGTTTATCATTTAAATAAAAATAAATAAGCAAACCAATATAAAGTTCACCCCCAAAAGTCCCACGACCCTAATTTTTTTTTCTGAGCTAACCGTCGCATCGTCTTCATTGAGTATTTATCTGTCATCCGACATAATTTATTGTTACAACCGCCGAAATGAATGAATGAATTTTAATTGCAACAACACTGAACATAATTTGATTTAATGATTACAAAATTAGGTGAAGCGGAATTCTGCACATGAATTTCAAACTGGCCAACTACAAACTTATCGATATTGTTACTTAAACGCTCTAAGGTAAAATTAATGAAATTTGTATACAATAATTTATGTTTCCATTAAATTTATGCAGCAAATATTATAAGTTAGTTTGTTGTGCTTCAGAATTTGAAAACAGTCCATAATAGTTACAAAAGAGATTATTGTTTTCATACATGATTTTACTAAATTACTGCCTTAACGTTGCCTTTGCTTATAAAATATCTCAATTAAAACTCTTTAATGTTTGTACTTGTATTGAAAAATAAGAAATTCTTTCAACTTATGTTAGTTATTCGTGTTATTGTGGCAAACGAAATTGGAGCACTTATCGTCAAGATACAAATAAATAGAAACCAGTCTGTGTGAACAAGACAAGCTCAAAAAAAATCAGGGCAGACTGAAAGTTGAAGTACCACATTTTTATCTACATACATAGGTACCTAGAGCTTTTTTTAATTACTTTCGTAGTATGTACCTACTTATATACATACAAGTATTAAAAGTGAAATCAGAGCGACACTGACACGGAAGGTCGTTTTTTTTACTAACATACTTTTCAAATTTAGAAAAGTTATAATCGACGGTTCTTGTGCTGATTGAATTTTCTCAATAATAGGTCATTTGTTTTTGTACACGATTTTTTTATGTCACCAGTTTATTCTTGTCAAAACGGAGATAGTGGACTCACATGTTAGAGCTAAAAACGGAAGGTTCTGTATCTGTTGTAACCAGTTTTGTAACCATTACAATCTTTTTTGGGGATGGAAGTTTCATGTCCAAAAAATTTGACTTTGAATATGACCACTGACAGCTAACCATTATGATAAAAATACTACAAAATGTAAAAATGTAGTGGAATATTCTTCCAACATGGCCGAGTTCCTTGGTGTAACTCCAACAATGTGAGAAAATATTACACACAGAGAATCAGATATAAAAAGTTCTTACGAATAGAGTTAATAGATGTAGTAAATACCTATACGTGAACTCAATAACTTCCGACCTATTTGCATAATTCCCACATTTTCAAAAGTATTTGAAATTGCTCTCAATACACGGTTAATTCAATTTTTAGATGCCAATGCAATAATTAATCCTCAACAATATGGTTTTCGAGAAAGTAAGTCAACGGTTGATGCGTTAACAGAGTTTGTGGAACTCTTACTAAACTGTCTTGAAGAAAAATCTAATATTAGTGCAACGTTATGTGACCTATCAAAAGCTTTTGATAGTGTTAACCGTGATATCCTACTAAATAAACTCGAATTCTATAGCATTCGGGGATTATCATTAGAAGTTTTTCGCTCATATTTAAATAATAGACAATATAAAGTCGTGTATAAGTACCTCGAATCAGAAGGTACGACCATCACAATCGGTGTGCCTCAGGGTAGTCATCTGGGCCCCACACTGTTTCTAATCTATATCAATGATTTGCCATGTAACCTTTACAACTGTCAAACTATCATGTACGCTGATGATACCTCTATATTAACCTCAGATCCAAACATCCAATGTCTGACAGACAAACGAAACAATATTATAAGTGTCGCTAATGAATGGTTCAGAGCAAACAAACTACAATTAAATAACGACAAAAATCAAAATATTATATTCAGTTTAAAACAAAAATGTGACTGTAGTTGTTATGTTAAACTACTGGGCCTTACCATAGATGCAAAACTATAGTGGCATATGGCATATATATGTATCGCACCTATATGCTAAATTATGTAACGTGATTTATGTAATAAGAAACTTAACTTTTGTAACAGGAAAAGACACTTTACGCCAAGTTTATTTTAGTATGTTTCATTCCAAAATGTTCTATTCAATTATTCTTTGGGGTACCTAACTGCTCAACCGCTCACCAAATTTTGTTTACAACTTTTTCTCAAATTACAACCTACCGATACTGATCCTTACAATTTTATTTTCCTATTTTTGTCTACAATAACAATGCAAATGTAAGTGTAGTTACGTGAAATCTAGGATGAACTGATAAACAAATGATTTGTATTATATCAAGAAATGTTTGACAGTGAGGTTTCTGAACGGAACGGAAATCGTAACAGTATCGGTAGGTAGTAATTTGAGAAAAAGTTGTAAAAAAAAAATTTTAACTAGCAAGATGTAATTGCATATTTGAACGTAGTTTTTAGTTCTGATTAACTTTTTTTAATAACAATTTTCGATATTGTCAAAAATAAAGGTACTTACTTTACTCTTGAGCAAAATTCATATTTTTTGACATATTGAGTACACGACTGAAAAAATGTAATATCTGATGATTGTATTTTAGATTTTAGAACATGCAGAGCTTTTTATAAAGAATAACTTTTTTCGTAAAATTAATAATAAAAAAGTTTCCCATATGTTGCCAACTTTTACAGACATACTGTATATTGCTGAATTCAGAAAAAAATACTCTTAAACTACATAATCGATTGGCGAAAACCGCATTTCTATAACTTTAATAGTTTCTGAGTTTAGAGCGTTGCAAGGAATGTGTACGGACAGACCACAGAAATTTTTTTTTTTCATTTTTTGAATCTACGTATATTCAGAAACGCAAAGATATGTAAAAATTTGCATAGGCCAATTTATTTTTTTTTGAACACTAATACAATACTTCGTACTGGGGAAGTAAAAACTTTAAATCAAATTTAAGTTAGTCTGTTTATGACTACAAAACCACTTGGAAGAAATTTATACAGTAACATGTAATTTAATCGCCAAGAAAGAAAATGAATGTACACGCATTAACCTCTAAATGCCTATTGATTTTCTTTAAAAATGCATTGCATACACAACAGATAGGTAATAAGATTTGATTTATGAAGTAAAATAGGATAGACTTTCCTATTCATTTGAGCTTAGTTTTAGATTAGTTTATAAACCATCTCTAAATTTACATTGTACTGAGCATAACGAATTGAATTAAAAAAAATTTATTGAAAGCTTTGCATTTGTGACAAAACGAAAACTCTTCATTTTAATGGATTTTCCCTAACGTTTCAATCAAAATGTTATTAAATTGAGATCCTTCGTTTCTATTGAAACTTGATTTTTATTTTACCTTCCGGGTTTAATAATGCTTTTAAATGCACAACATCATCGGTAGAATTAAATAAAACGTTAATTTGTAAATTTAAATTGTTTGTTTCCGCTTTTTTAATGTAACTGCGAAAAGAGAATAAAAGTCCATTCAGTTCAGCTCAAACTGTACTTTTCAGCAGTTTATTAACGAAATTGAGTATAAAATCGATAAACATTAGTATCGATTCGAATCGTCAAAAAAAAGCAGTAAAGGACACTTAATTTGGCATATCTTTCGAAGAGCGACGCAAAAACTAATAAGATAAACGTGGAAAGCGACAAACAAAAACAAACAGTAGAAGTTGGAGGTTCCACTAATACCAGTTAAATTCCGTTAGCAAACACTAAATATCTTATTAGCTGTATATCGGTTAATCCATTACTTTAATGTAAACGAAAATTGCGACGCAGTCTTTTAATCTCACTCGAGATCTTCAGTGACCGCAGTTTGCTGAGAACGAGGATCGTTCTCCCCATACTTTTGCTTCCAATTTTAGTCTTAACCCCCGGCCCAAACGGAAATTAGTTCCTTTTTTACATTGGGGACGCTTCCCCAATATCTTGGTTCACTTCTATGCTCGATTTGCCAAGATCCTCTTTACAAAATAAAGATATCTTCTCATTCTCTGTCTGTGTTTGTTACAATTTTTACAATGTTATCCCTAAGTGCAATTCCACACATAGAATAAGATAACCAATTTTACATATATCTTGTATGCGCATTACATTCAGTGTTATAAATTATTCAACTGATCGTCATAACTCTACGGTAGGTACACTCAAACGAAATTTTCGCAATGCGATTGCATCTTTAATGTGCTGGTAAAATAAAATGTTGGAAAGTATACTTGTCACTAGAAAATCCATTTTAATGCCGTATACTATTATATTTATGTACTTTAAATATTTCCAATGGAACATAATCCTATTAGAACGTCAACTATTTACTGATTTATTGTTAATGGTTGTGGATACATTATTAGACAACTGTTCCCATTCCCGTTTTCTAATTTCAAATTGTTAATCCCAAAGGCGTTTAACATAAAGTTTTGGATTTAAATGCTCGTTGAACCTCACATAAATACGTATTCAAAATATAAATAAAAGAAATTATAAATTATTTTCTGTCGTGATTTATAACTAATATGAGGAGGACATGAATGCTACAGGTGTTATGATTAACTGATATCGCAGGGAGAAATCCCTTGATCCTGTCTGTGGTATGAGTTACATGTGTTACACAGGTGGTTCAATTAAATATTACATAAAATTGAACGGTAGCCAGAAATGTACGTTTCGTCTTCATCATCCAGTACATGCACGTTTTATTAAATTTTTAAATTGATCAATGATCACATTTGTATTACTAAAGATGCCGTGATATAACGTTCACAGGTTTCTACTTTTCGTTTGGTGTCCGTTATAACTAATTAGTTTATAACAAAAAAAAGGACATCATAGATTATGTACCCGTTTTCACAGTCAAGTAGATAATTGCATCACTGTCACAGACACGCTCGATTAAACGTGCTAAAGCATGTTTGTTGGTGTACTATTTTATGCTCCATTACTGATGCTAGTAGGTATATATAAAGGTACTTAATGCAATTTCTCATAATTGTCACACCTTACAACTCCATACTTCCATACTTCTAAATCTCACGCTTTGTTCTTTAGTTCTCTTGTATCGCATAAAAATACTGTCATTACGTCATTAGTAATAGCGCACCCTTCTCTTGCATTTATATAGTGACACAATAAATGTGGCAATGGCTAAATTAGAAAAGATAAGAATATACCGAGCGAACATTGTCAGAAGTGAATTTTCCAGCTGCGGAAGGAAGAGAAGGACATTGATGCCATTGGGTTGTATTACTTCTTCAATATGCAATAGAAGCATAGTTTAACACGGACTGGGACAAGTCAGCGCCGCCGACTCATCGCGGCCGATTCATCACGGCCATCTCATCGCCGAGCAATCTCATCGCCGAGCCATCTCAGCGCCGGCGCCGGCCAACTCATCGCCGATTTTATTTTCGATAAATTCACCACATTCTTACCTATCCTCTTTTACTTGTTTGTATAAATACCAATACCGATCATCAAGATATTACATTAACATATGACTAGGGCACGGATGTTGATGACCCAAAAATCTTCAAAAATGACCTTAAATATACGCATTTATTAACCTTAAAAGATGCCTTAAACATCACAAAAATGCACTCAAAATGAAAGAAAATGACTTCAAAATCGACTTATTTGTTTGAATTTATTTACATAAAAACAGTTCCATCTGTTGAAAGTACACTTTCACCGAACTCGGAAACAAATTTCCGTAAATGGCATGCTAAGGATGGTTTAACTTTTAATTTTTAAAAAAAGACTGACAAACTCTAAATTGTAACCAAACGAAACAATCCCTTCGATGCATTCTGTTACGAAACAATAGCCCTGCTGACGTTGTAATGTATTTAATGGCTTGTCTAAGCACTAGCGTTCATCGCTGTATCAGGTAAGTAACTTAATATTTCGGTACTTGCACTTTAGTAGTAGATAATATAGGTGTTATTTGTGCTTTTAATTAAGTATTCACAAAATATGCAATTACAGAACATCACATGACAATATTTTTATCCCTGAAATTACGAGAATATTATCAATTATCAGAAAAAGTCATAAAGTGTAAAATATGCGCTAAAAAACTTGAAAATTACAAATAATATAAAAAATGCCCTTAATGCAAAAAAGTCAAAAAAATGCAAAAAAAAATGCAAATAAAACTGGTGTTTTTGGAATCAGGATGTACTAAACACATTTCTATGTACATGGGCATTGTTTTGGACGTTCAGAAAAAAAGATGACATATCATCAACATCCGCGCCCTACATATGACATTAACATTCCCTTAAATCTTAATCAATTGATAATCAGCTTTACAGAGCTTTAATCGATATGATAGCGTTATAGACAATGAATAATACTTACGTGATATTAACATTCATATTATATAAAAAGTTTGGAAATAAAAGTAATGCTAAACTTAAACGTAGATTGCCATTAAAGCGCCTAGGTTATTTGCAGGTTTAGTATATTTTTTTTAAATTTATACAAAATGGCAACACTAAACAAAATTTGGAAGTAAAAAAAATGCTAAACTTAAACATAGATTGCCACTACGCGGCTTTTTGTAAACTATGTTGTTCCACTACTAACAATTTTAAAGAGATGGGTCGGCGATGAGTTGGCCGGTGATGAGATGGCTCGGCGATGAGATGGCCGCGATGAATCGGCCGCGATGAGTCGGCGGCGCTGACTTGTCCTAGACCCGTTTAACACTTAATATTAAATAAACGGGCGATTCCCAATCGAACAATTGTATAATTTGAAATGTGCTAAACAAAATATTATATGTACCTATATACAACAGCGTGGAAATTAAGTAGTGGATAAATTCGGCAACTCCGTTAATCTGTATGATAGAGACAAAATCTAAAAGGGGTGTAGCGATTTAAATTAGAGCGCATATGAAAAAGGTTTTTTCAGATGTTTCCATCAATTGTTTTGAAAGTTATGACGTAATCAATATTTTTTTAAATAAATATTCTTTATTTCGGTAGAGTTTTCTAATCTCTTTTAGACGATATAAAATTTTGGGTAACAGTTTAGTATCGGGGTCCATCCCAACTTCACGTACCTAAAATTGTTAGAATGACAGGAAAGGGGCTCCTTATAGGAAAAATGAAAAAATAAAAGGATAACCTGTAAGAGACGCTGTAAGTACATAATCGATAACTCAAGAAATTGTAGAATAAATAATTAAAAGGTAGTGGATAACCTATAAAAGAGAAATAAAAGTTGCACAATTCAAAATTACTGTGAAAAACGGAGAATACAAATGTAAACGTAAATATCTATGTTTTTTATGGACCTATGGACAAATCCGCCCAGTTTTGACATTTTCCTACTAATTGCTATTATTTATCTATTGCAGCTTTTTACAATTTAGTGACTTACGGTCATTATGTTATAAGTATAACTTTTCTTAGTTGTCTGGTAATACTCTCTTGTAGGTGAAAAGTTGAAACGGCTTGGTGTATAGCCCCGGATTCTAAATAATTACCAAATTTTGAATAGGTTGCATAAGAAAAAATTCAAGAAAAACGGTCTTCCAGTTAAATGAATTAAATTAACAGACTAATCCTAGTTACCGACGATTTTAATAACAAACAAAACCCTGTTTTCACTTTGAAAAGCGATGTATTTAGTGCGTTTTTAATTCCCCCCCTGCGTATAGTACTACTATTTACCGTATTAAGATCTTGTTTGACCAAAATGGCATCACTCATAGAGCAACAAAGAATTGAAGTTTTAATGATGATTGGGTATGGCGATCGAGTTAGAACTCATCAAGAAGTAGGTCGACTTTTCAGAGACAAATATCCTGATAAGCAAATATGCCAATCCACAGTCAGCAGAATAGAAAATTTCAAGAACACGGTACTGTGAGGGATCTTCCAAAAACTAGTTGTCCTGTTACAACATTAACCGAAGATGCGCAGCTTAATATTTTACTGGAATTTCAAGATTATCCGCGTTCAGCTAGTCGAAACGCCGCTTTGGAACACAATGTGAGCCATACTTCAGTACTGAAACATTTAAAAATACAACAATTTCATCCTTATAAGGTAAAATTGATCCATGAGTTATCAAAGACCTATTTTGACCTTAGGCAACAATTCTGTGACCAAATGATGGGAATTTGCAATCGTGATCCAATGTTCTTGCGGCGTATAATATTTTCGGATGAAGCAATTTTTCCTTACATGAAGCTATCAATAGGCGGCACTTTCGATATTGGTCTAGGGAAAATCCACACTGGATGCAGGGAGCTCATACCCAATATCCCAAATAGCCAGGAATTGTCGGTGACACAATTTTCATTTCACAATTTCACAATTCTCATTCGATGCTAATTTGACTAGGGAAGATACCTAGACTTTTTACAATTTGAATTACTACATGCATTAGCTATAATACTTCCGATTGAAAACGACCTCGACGTACCAAACAATAACATTTGGCTGCAACACGATGGTGCTCCGCAGTAGATGTTCGGCGTTATTTAGGAGAAGTGTTCCCGGGAAGATGGATAGGAAGAAGAGGTCTAATTGAATGGCCGGCTAGGTCCCCTGATCTATCGCCATTAGACTTTTTTCTGTGGGGCCAATTAAAAAACATGATATCCAAACATCGACCTAACATGCTTCAAAACGTAGTAAATGTATTTTATTACCGTCTTGTAAAAAGTTTTTGTTTGTTTTTAAAATCTCAATAACTAGGATTAGCCTGTAAATTTAATTCATTTATTTTTTTAACTGTAACGCCGTTCTTCTTGAATTTTGTCTTATATAAGCTATTCAAAATTTTATATTGTTGAACTTTCGAACAATCTAATTAAAAATAGACCTTTAACCTGCCATATCTTTGTGTGTCGAATTAACCACCGATAGCAATATGATACAACAAGCATTTGAAGAAAGAAGTACTGCTCCGCAGTATTTCTAGATATCTCACGAGCGTTTGATAGAGCATGGCATCAAGATCTTATCTACAAGATGAGTAAATTGCTGCCGATGTATGCATAAATTTTGCACACACATAGTACAAACATTAAAATGTTATAAAATAATAAAGAATATATCTTATTAATTTTCAGAATGGAAGTTGTAGTGTAAAACGGCTCATTAAAGGCTCCTTTCTTGTTGTAAGTGAGGTGTTTTTCTTCTCCAAGGTTCAGTGCAAGAGCAAAAGATCTTTTCTTTTGAACTGCTCCTTGAGATTATTTGTTTCACTTGCCTTGTTCATAATATTAATTCTATGTATGTTTACCTGCTGAAGCAAATAATAAAGACATTATTATTATTAGTATTGTACTTCGGTTCCTATCGATACTCAGGCTAAGCCTGGTTAACTAACCGCACGGATCGGAATCAAGTAACGATTAGTTCTAGTACTACATATACCTATATAAAATATATTTGAAGTAGCTGTAAAAAAACATATGTGTTTTGAAATAGTATTATGTTTATTGTGGAAGTGTTTGTTGTTTAACTCGGCGCATAGGTTGCACTGGAGTGGGTAATGTGTTGTTTGTGTTTTGTGCTAATTGTGAGTGTATTGTGTGTTTGGTTTGGGTGTATGTGAACGAGTTAGAGGTGTCACATGAGTGTTTGTTGATGTGTTATGTGTTGGTGTAACGGACTTTCTGTAATGCTATGTTGTGTATGCAACATAGTTTGAGTTTGTGAAGTAGGAGGTGTCACATGAGTTGTTGTTGATGTGTTGGTAATGGACTTTCTGTAATGCTATGTTGTGTATGTAACAGAGTTTCAATTTGTGAAGGGAGGATTGAGCGTTGTGTTTCATTTTGTGTTTGAATGGTATTAGTTGAAAGTGAGTGATGTGGTTCTGAGTGATGTGCAGTATCTTCAGTTATGTTTAGAAATTTTCTAACTAAGTGGCAAGTGTTGATGATAACTGCCTTTTGTAATTGTATGTATATGTTCTTATCTAATCCTAAAATGTGTAAACTGTGGTGTATTGTTTTTGGTATAACTCCGGTTGCACTAAGAACAATGGCTACTGTAAGAGCAGTTTCCATTCTCCATTGCGCTTTAAGTTCCTGAGCTATATGAGTGTATTTACGGTGTTTCTCTGCGTGTGTATTGGCTAAATTGTTTGTGTTGGAAACTGCAATATCTATTATGTATATGATTTTTTGTGTTTTATCTATGTGTTATATCTGGCCTATTAATTGTTGTATACAGTTTTATCTGTGAGTAGTGTCCTATCCCAATATAGTTTGTGTGTGGTGTTTTCAAGTACAACTTGCGGTCTATATTTGTATAATAGGATGTCTTATCAATAGGAAGGTTGTGTTTTGTGGCGAGTTTTTGGTGTATTATCTTAGCTACCTGATCGTGTCTGTGTTTGTATTCTGTTTGTGCTAGACGTGTACATGCTGATATAATGTGTTGTATGATTTCTGGTCTTTGCGAACATTGTCTTCAAAGATCATGTGTAACTGTCCTATCTTTAATTATGTGTTTCGTGTTATGTAATTTTGTGTGTAAATGACCTGATTTTGTATGGCAAACATGAAACCCTCTGACTTTGGGAAAATATCACATTTGGTTAACCAAGCATGCGTTGCTATAGTATCAACACAGCCTCCGTTAATCTCCTGTGGTTATCGTCCGTGTAAAGTCTTTTGTGTCCAAGTTTGCATGGGTTTTTTACGGTAGTGTATCCACGCCGGCCGAGAACGATTGCACAACTCGAAGTCAAAACGTGATATAGAATACTTACTCGGGACTTCGGGAGTTTTCCTAGCATTGCGCGATATAATTAAACGTAACAAACAGAAAAGCGTACAATTATATTTAGAAATGACCTCTGCTGAATAAGGGGGTTCTCCAACGACTTTTAGATGCGTTGCAAGCCTCTACAAAATTCGCCTTTCCGTTGAATGCATAAGAGCTAGAGACTTAAAAAAATACTTAAATTCCTTGGCAGCTTTCTTTGCGCGGCACCCAAAGTCTACCTCCATACCTACCTGATCCTGTTCCGTTTCTATCATTTTGCTTGGCTTTCATTTTCAGTGGTAGTGGAGTACCATCATTTCTGTACCGTTTTCAAATTGGGGAAGTTTTAAGCGGAAAACATTTAAATTTAAAGCTTCTGGGTGTATTACACTTACACCACATTTCTTAGGTGTTATAAGTTTGACATAGTCGAAAGGTAATTATTTAATTTTATAGCGGTGTTGAAATTCAAAGCTCTCCAGCATACAAACCTTTCATTTAACAAAGAACAAAATGTTGTTTACTTTATTTTTGTGTAAGATAATTTTCTCGATAACTTGCGTTTTCAACAATTTTGCCAAGTTTGCCAGATTTGCAAAGAAAAAAAACATAAGAACAGAGTAGATAACTGTAAAATATCGGACGTTCGGAACGAAATGACGCCATTCCGCTGTTGGTAGTGTATTTTTCGTAGTTCTTGTTTATAATGGTGGTGTTGATCGAAAATCACGCCGATTATGAAATCAGATCTGTGATTTCTGAATGCGAAAAACGTTAAACCAATTGACATTCATCCACAAATCTGCGAGTGATACGGAGAAAATGCAATGAGTGATTTAATGGTGAGAAGATGGGTCCGACAGTTCAAGGAAGGGCGCGATCAAGTGCACGATGAAGTATCTCATGAACTGATTCCTGCATTTCAAGAAAAGATTTCTATCTGAAGTCTCCTTGATAGTCAACGCTTCCACAACGATGAAGAGCTGAAAGAACATGTTACCACATGGTGGGCATACAAAAACTTGTCCCACGCTATGACAAATGCCTGGAAAATTACGGGAGCTATGTCGGAAAATAGTGCTTTGTTGTATCTGTATTTGTTTTTTTTTATTACCAAACGGAACTAACTTTCCGAACGTACTGATAAACATAAAACGTTAAAACAAAATATGCAGACATCTGCATTAATGTATTCAACATGAACGTCTCTCTTCCTTTTTGTGAGGTACAACTTTAATGACACGAAAATGAAGCTTATAGGTACTTATTGTTAATTAGGAAGTACTGTATGCAGTGTATTAATGCGGGAAGGGCTTGATCGGATTCGAATTTGCATTATTCGAGTGAAAGGTAAATATCTCTAAACTTCCAATTTGATAAAACTGAAGTGTTCTCAGCGCATTAAAACAATTTAGAATCTACTATTAGTAGACAGGTTTAATTGGGTTTTGATACATTAACTATTGATTGGATTGGATCTGCTTGCACTGGTTTAAATTAGAAACTATTCCTTTATATTATCTGGTAAAATAGCCTGATTAACTTAGTTGACATCGTTATATATGCTCTTTGTGCTTTCCTACGAGTGTGTTTATATGACAATTTAATTAACTGCCGCACTAAGATATTAATTTACTGTTAATGAAATAGAACTACGTCTTTGAGATTTACCATACATACCTGTGCATTTATTTAATGAATGTAACGCAGTAATTTTCTACACATCCTATATTCTAATGAATATCTAACGAGGAGGAAAAAACTAATAAAGCTTCCGCAACTTTGTCGATTTAAAATTGAAATTAATTTGATTAAAATATTCATTGGTATTTCTAACAGAGAAAGCCACCTGTAACAGGCATCCTTAAATTAACCTCACAACAAAGGTGCAGTAGCACCAAGCGACTCGTTCGCCATACCGCGCCGCATTACAATGTGCATTAAATAAACACCGAGCGGGCCAAATATTCGGTTGACGTGTTGGTCGCATTCGAGGCGGCCGTTAATGAATGGCTCCCTAATGCTACTGTTATCGCATTGCCAAGGGAGCCGTTTGCAGAATTCGCTCACTTCTCATAATGAATTGAATAATATTTACATTAAGAATTCCAAAAATTATGTCTTTCCTTATATTGCAACGCTTTGACTACTTACGGCAAACTTATAAAGTCTTGAGTTTTAGATCATTTATATCTACGCTTACATTTCATTATAAAAGAAATATTTGCCCAACCAGGATGAATCGATTACCACAAAAGGAGAAATTTTAATGACTATGAAAGTAAAGTATAATACTATAAAGTTAGTTTTAATTTTGTATTCGCATTGATTATCTCTTTTATGGCAACTGCGAGTCTATTACATCCCCTCTACCGCTGCACATGTAATCTGCCTCTACGCGTTTACTCGGTCACCTTATTTCATCAACACCAATTACGTGCAAAAATTCCAAATCAATTTTTAAGGTTATTTTATTAGAATGTAAAAGCGGAAGAGACATCAAGTTGTATAACAGTTGCCAGTTCAATCGCTAAAATTATGTGAAACGATTATTGATTTGTTAGCAATTCTTCTTATATAAACACTATCTGCAGGGGGGTAACATTTTAGCAGTGAAACATAAAATTGAAACAGCTGGAACTCCTGTGGCCGTTGAACACAACACTGCAAACACAAACAACCACAATAATAATTTATTGTATCGGACGCGTTTCGACAACAAAGCTGTCATGATCAGCGAACAACTATACAGGGTGTAGAATTCGGAATGGTACAAGTGGCCGCCGGCGCCGAGACAACTCGCCGCGAGACAAGTAGCTGCCGGGACAAGCGTTGCGTCGCTGCCAGTACAACTTGACTTCAAATAAATAAATGGTTAGTTTCATTTATTGAAAACAAACAAACTGATAGTGAAGTCGGTTAGGGACTATTCGCCGCCGCGGTGCCGGTTCGCCTTCGCCGATTCGCCGTCACCGTTTCGCCGTCGGGACAGCTAGCCGTTGGTCAAATTCGCCGTAGGGACGATGCGCCGTTGGAAGATGATTTAGAAGTATTCATCAAAATAATTTACTTACTCTTAGTAAATTTAGGTTTAGTGTATTTTTTTCAATTGATTCATAAACGGGAATATGATAGATACTAAACAGCATTTGAAACTTAAAAAAATGCCAACCCAAGCGTATATTGCCACTCAGGCGCTTAGGTTAGAGGTAGGTTTAGTATATTTTTTTCAATTTGGCAACTTGTCTCGCGGCCAGTTGGCCGCGACCAGTTGTACTAGACCGGTAGAATTAGCCGATGCACCATAGGGATTTCAATTATTCGATTATTTGCTTCCCTAATTATTTTACACAAAAAGTCTATTTAACTTTTTTGTAGAGACAAAAATTCTGAATCGACTGAGTTACTTATTAAATATTATCTACTTTGTGATCATTCTCAACCTCTGTTACTGTATACAACTTACAAATTTATTTGAAAGGTATTAATGGTGGTCAAAAGCAAATATTTTAAAATTATACAGTAATGTGGACAAATTACTTACTTTTTTTGAAATGAATATTGAATTTTTTTTACTCTTCACCGTTGCGGAGAAAAACTATCTCTGCGACAAATATGGAATTATCATACCCCTCTTTAAGGATTTGCCACCGTCTCAGATTTAATGCTGGAATTTTGAAATTTACAAATTTACAAAGCTAAAGGATTCAACCTTTTTTTGATTAAATTTTGCTTCGAGGCATTGTTTATATCAAAGGTCAACATTCAATCAAGTCACCTGGGTCTTAATAATTTGTCAAACCGGTTCTTGTTTGAGTTTGACGTAATCAATTTCAGATTTATTTTTAACTGAAAGTATTCTTATTGGCAATGAATTTCATATTAAAGTCTGTTCAGAAATGAAGCGAAGTAATAAATCAACATGTTTAACACTATAGTATGGAAGCGCGGTATATCCTAAAACTAGTTTTAAAAGTATTTCATACAAAATCGTGACCGCTTATATGTAAAATAAATGAACTATTTTAATTTATTACTTCGCTTCGTTTCTGAACAGACTATAGGTGATATGATTTTGATTTTGGGTACTTGATTTTTGGCTTTGAGACAGTTATTAACCGTTTGTCAACTTTGAGCTTATAACATCGGGAATTTCCGAAATACCTGTTAATAAATCTCAGTGAGCTACACCTTTAACACTTTTTTTGAATAATTAATTAGTTTGTGAAAGATTATGGCTCATCCGGGGCTCAAAATTGGAATGGAAATAAAAGTTTGAAAATGCACTTCCTAATAAGTGGTGGTCATAATGACGACACATTCCAACTACTTTGCTAATTCATCTTTTTAATATGGTTCGTCATGCTCATTTAATGGATAGTTTAACTAATAACTATAGGTGTTCATACCTCATTAATGAAACTCGCAACCCTATCTAAATAATTAAAATAAATTTGTGTTGTACGGATTACTCTGTAATATAGCGAGCTCCATTAAATTTTAAACATCATTCGTAGTTCTTCAATTTACAATATTGTAACACACATTTCAATTACACAATACGTACATAGTTCATTTATTCGTGCATTGGTTTATTAATCATCCACAAAATATTGTGCCTCTTCATATTTCAATGTTAATGACATCTTGGATCGTATTGGGATGAGATACGATAATAATATACGATATGGGTTACATAGAATTTAATTAATAAGTTATCAATAATAATTGGTATTAGTTGACGGTTCCGGTTTAAATATTAACTATCTATAATTTACCACATTACACATAAACAAATCATTAAAAGGTTTCCCTGAATTAACATATTAATTATGCAATTCTCTCTGCATCTCTATTTCAATATCTTTGTAAATTAGCCACGGCTTTAATATTGAAGAGAAATTTTGCTTTCTCATACACATCCGTACAAAGAGAAGGCTACATTTAAACCGATTACATAATCGGTTTAAATTTTCAAAAATTGTATTTTGTATTTCTCGACGTTTTATGAATTAACAAGCACAGCTATTACAGGTATATGCTTTGATGGCCGAAAGGATGTTACAATGTTTGAGCCACGTGACTCCAAATTTAGGTTTATCTCAAAATATTGCCGAAACATTATAAAATTATTTTGAATAAAAGCACGGCGATTGAGAATCTTACTACTATTGCATGCGATGTAACAGTCATCAATACAAGAAACAAGAATGGAGGTATCACATTGTTAGAGAAAGAAGCTGGACAACCCCTGCAATTGCTCATCGGGCTTTTTCATGGGCATTTCTTTCAACATCTAGTGGGACAAACTATGAGACTAAAAGGCTATGCGGGGTAATTGAAAAAGAACGTGAGATCTGTGAAAAGCTACCGGTTGCTGATTTTTCAATGAATATGTATCTGCCAGAACTCAGCAACGACCAGAAGTAATTCTTAGACATATGCCAACAGAAATTCTGATAAGTTATCCAATTTGAGATGGCTTACGATAGCTGAGCGCATCCTCCGTCCCTATATCAGGAAACTAAACTGTTCTGATAATCTCAGGATCTTAGCGACTTATACCGCTAAAGTCTATGCGTCGGCGACACATTTTGCGCGAACCTAAATCTTCGTTTTTTAATTTTGAAATGAAAACGCACTATCGCAACGTCCAGAATGAAAAAATATCGGGCCTCCGGCGGCACCTGGAAATACTTTTTGATAGAGTTCAAATTTTATCGTTTTCATTTTTAATGAAAAAGTCACATTATTCACACTATCGCAAAGGAAAAGAAAAAAATATTGTTACACCGAGTTTCAGGTCACCCTAAATTTCGTATTGAATTATTCAATACAGGGATTTCTAATCAATGAACTTCGTTCGTTACTACTGTATTCAATATTCCGTTCGTGGGTCCGTGCGCCTGTCGCATGTGTTCCTAGTGTAATATAGCAAAGTTAAACAATTGATTTCATGTGAAATTTTACGTTGATTTCATATCTGCAATCAGCTTTTCGATATCTCTAATACTCTTCGATGTAATCGACTTCAAAATCGAAATATCGACATAAGGGAATTTTGACTTCATGAGGACCTAAAACATGCGATTCTATAAAGACGTTTACGCTTATTAAAAAAGTCAATGTCCGTAATTCCATTATAAATATTCGTTTCAATGACAACTGCTCACGCGCTATTTATTATTCAATTAACTTTTCGCACACATGCGGTATTCGAAGTTCGTTATGTATGTACATACAGTGTGTCCCCGGATAGGTGAAACGACTCTTGTGAAAGATAAAAAATTTTCGATATAAAATTTCATTGTTTGGGGTTCAGCCCTGCTTAGTTAAAGACTAATTTCTGGCATAATTTTAGTTTTCTAAAATCATGTATGCCTTGGATATTTTCAAAAATCTGATTTTTGGTTCTAGTAAACTACCTTTGTTAGTGAAGATATATCAAAATTTGATTAACAAAAGTTGTTTAGAATCATGAAAGAGTCCTACTTCTAGAATTTCAAGCGTTGATGTTTTAGCAATTTACAATAATTTAGGTGATATGACTCTTGTAAAAGCGATAAAATTCTAAATAAACAAAATAAATAAAAGAATTTCTTTAACAACAGTCATATCACCTATCCGGGGATAAACAATATTAAACTATCAGATAAAAATTATTGTAAATTGCCAAAACATCAACGTTGGCGTAGGTGCTTGAAATTCTAGAAGTAGGACTCTTTCATGATTCTAAACAACTTTTGTTAATCAAATTTTGTTATATCTTCACTAACAAAGGTAGTTTACTAGAACCAAAAATCAGATTTTTGAAAAGATCCAAGGCATACATGATTTTAGAAAACTAAAATTATGCCAGAAATTAGTCTTTAACTAAGCAGGGCTGAACCCCAAACAATGAAATTTTATATCGAAAATTTTTTATCTTTCTCAAGAGTCGTTTCACCTATCCGGGGACACACTGTATAATCTTGATATTTTACTGGAAATTGTAGTTCTTTTTCTTTTGCTAATTTGCTAGACCTGATAATTAACTACTATAGACATTAGCAAGACTTTCCATATCTCAGTTGCTTTTGCGATATCCTAAATGGTAAAACTGCTTCGTAAATTGATTTACTCTCGGATACTCATATTGGTAATAATAATTAATTATTGTTGGGTATTCATCGTATACGAACATCAGTAGATATCTACATTAAAATAGGAATATAAAAATTAAACAACAATTAGGAAACTACCCAATCTGCAATTATTCATTTCATTGAACTACCAAAATTCTAATGTATAGTAGATACATATCTGCAAAGTCAAGATGTTTAGATTGACGCACCCCATTAGTTCGTTAATAAGAAACCTAATCTTGTACATGTACCAACAATCAACCATGTCAATTACAGTAAAGCAATGGCAAATCAAATGTTTAAGCGACAATATGTTGAACACATTCCACCCTTGCAGCAGTAATTATAACTTCTAATTGTTTCCGAGATTCTGCAGCCAACATTTGACACCAAACTCAAACACGAGAAATCGTTTTAGGCCCGGGGACAAGGAATTGTATGCGACATTAATATCAAACGTTAAACAATTAAAGCTTTATTCGTAAGTAATGGAATGAAAAATGGATCAAGAATGAAATAACCATAAGATTAAGTGAATGGCGTCTTCTAATAAGTAATAAGTCTGTGACTTAACAGTAATCGTTTCGTTTATCAATAAAAATAAAAACGTAGATTGAAATGAAATGAATTTTGTTTGTTAATCACGTTAGCAATTCGATTATTAGCTGTCTAGACTTTCCCGTATTTAGCTTCTTCATATTTTGATATTAACTGAGGCTTTCTTAATGAGGAGGTGGTTAAGTTTGTACGGATTTTCGCATTATTGCTTAGATATGATTAAATTCCTCTCTTACGTCTGTACTTAATTTGTCTTAGTACGTCGGTAAAGGATGTGGAATTGTTAATATCTTACACTTTCAAAGTTTCGTAAGTCAATTCCATTAATAGAAATGTACAGGGTGTTTCAGACCACCCGTACCGCCCGAATATCTCCCGCGAAATATAAAATGCATTGAAAAGAGAAAAAATACGTCTAAAAATTTTTTTAAGACTCTATTGTTTGATAGTAATGGGATGTCCCCACTCCCACCCCCGGGGGGTGAAGAGGGGGGTAATTTCGTAATCTTAAATAGCACCTCCCAGTTTATTATGCAGATTTGAATTCTGCGTTAACAAATAGGAACTTTTTGTTTGAAACATTTTTTGAAGTTCGTGACAGATGGCGCTATGATCGCCGAAAGAAGTTTTTCCGATTACTTATGCTAATTTGATGTCAGTTTTGTTAAGTGACAATCAAAAATGTTAATGCTTTGTAAAAGTGAAGAGGGGGAGCTTTATTAACCCCCCTCCTTCCCCACACCGCCACTTCGCCCCTAATTTTAGATTTAAACGTATCTCGAATGTCAATGTGTTCTTTACTCGTGAAATCAAAGTATTTCAAAATTTTTTTCTATTTTCCATCAAAGACAAAAAAATTTACAAAATTTAACTTCTTCAATCGTGGTATTGAACAGTTGTTTAAACCTAAAATGGTTGCGTTTTCCCATCGTAGGTTATGGGCCGTAGGAGTGAAGTGGCGGTGTGGGGAATGGGTTAATAAAGCTCCCCCTCTTCCCTTTTACAAAGCATTAACATTTTTGATTGTCACTTAACAAAACTGACATCAAATTAGCATAGGTAATCGGAAAAACTTCTTTCGGCGATCATAGCGCCATCTGTCACGAACTTCAAAAAATGTTTCAAACAAAAAGTTCCTATTTGTTAACGCAGTATTCAAATCTGCATAATAAACTGGGGGGTGCTATTTAAGATTACGAAGTTACTCCCCTCTGCACCCCCGGGGGTGGGAGTGGGGACATCCTATTACTATCAAACAACAATAATAATAATATATTTGGTTCTGTTGTACATTATGATAAAATGTGTAGAACAAGTCAAGTATACAAAAATACAAAAATAACATCATGTGTATAACACTACCACAGGTCAACTACCTACTTACTGCTACTTATTATAAGCTTTACATAAACATGCGCTTTCAACAAAATGCTATATCGCAAAGAAGTCATCCATCCGATAAAGCACCTTTTGACACAATATCTCTTTCAATTGTCGTCTAATGGAATGAGGAGGCAATTCTTTGATATTTTCAGGTAAGAAGCTAAACATTTGTATACCAGTGATGACTACACCTTTTTGTACTTTCGTTAACTGTGTGAGAGGAGGACGAAGATATTTATGCGATGCTGCTCTTGTATCATGCTTGTTTTAATTCTTTGTTTGCAAATAATTCATAATTCTTTTTAACAAAACATGCACATTCTAGCACAAATATAGATGGCACGGTAAGTATCTTATTTTGTTTAAATACATCTTTACAACTATCTCTTTTTTTCAGATGAAATATGCTACGAACGCAAGACTTCTGGATTTTAAAAATCCTACAAGCTTCTACGGAATTACCCCACAGAATGGTTCCATATGATAGGTATGAATGCACATATGCATAGTATGCTGTTAAACTAGCGGTTCTATTTACGGATGTAGAAATGACCTTCAAGGCATAGTTGAATTTTCCAATTTTTTTGGCGATATAATGAATATGTGGTCTCCAATTTAGGTTAGAATCTATTTTTATACCCAGAAATAATGCTTCATTCTTTAAGGTAAGTGTTTCATTATTAATTTCGATATTTGTATTTGTGCTTGTCATTTTTTTAAATTCGATCATTTGGCTTTTTGATATGTTTAGTTGTAGATTATTATTTGTAAACCATTTGCTAAGTGCGTTTAGAGATCCTTGTATATCTTTCTGAATATTTGTTTTTGATTTAATGATTACGGACGTGTCATCGGCATATAGAGACATCATAGACTGTATTACCTTCGGCAATTCATTGATATACAGTATGAAAAGAAGAGGGCCCAGTATTGAGCCCTGAGGTACTCCCTTTTTTACTTTACACCAATAATAGTCTTAAAAAATGGTTTAGACGTATTTTTTCTTTTTTCAATGCGTTTTGTATTTTGCGAGATATTTGGGCGGTACGGGTGGTCTGAAACACCCTGTATAATAGGTTAATAGGTAAGATTGTTATTTTAGTCTTTCCTTTATTTTTTTATTTTCAAGCTCTCATACGTAATTGAACTTATAAGACGTAGCACTTGGGCACAGGTAAAGGCACCTTTTTATAACAATATATTGTTCAAAGCGATATAAATGGTATAGAGATGGCATTTTTAGTCGCTATAATACGACGACTCACTGCCTTTAATTTCACGTGCGAAAGGTGATGTACTGTATGTACATGTACCGGGTGGTGCAAGTTGAACACTTTCTTATGGAAACGCCCTTTATTTTAAGAGATAGAAAAAATGGACCTAGGTGCCTGGAGCTCGAATTTAATTCGAAAATCACTGGAGTGAACAGAATTCAGCTATCCCTAATCGTTTGGCCGCTAGAGAGCGCTTCTCGGATTTTATTTCTTTAATGCTCCATAACTTTCTTATTATTAAAGATACGTTGCTGTGTCACAAAATGAATCTTAAGTTAAAAAAATTTCATACATAACATACTTACAACATTAAAAGGTTCTATGCTGATGATTTATGACAAAAGGTGGCGTGGATAGCTTTCATGCTACTACTGTTTAGGTAATGATCACAAATAAATACAACCAAGAGACTGTAGCTTGATCTTTGTCCTCTAGGTGCGTACATTGTACTCAAAGTAAGCGGTTGAATGGGTATTAAGTTAGCTTCTACAAAAAACTCCTACGTAACAAACTTAGTAACCAAATAAAAGTAAAAAATCAAAAGTGTAATAGGGAAAAAACCACTATTACCACCTTAATAATGATATTAGTAGCACTCGATAGACATGTTATAATAATGTATCTACTGTCAATTTTCACATTTTATAATAATTAAACTGTACGCAACGCTATTCCGTGTGTAAGTAATAGTGTAACAATCCAATTACAAATTCCAGTAGTTCCCTATATTCAATTAGGCGGAAGTATGAGACATATTTTCCCCACTTTAAACAGAATTAACCGACGCCGTATGGGAGAACAAACACTTGTAAATTAAATGTAAAGGAAGATATTTATGAAGTGTAATTGTATCTTGTGCAAACACTCGTGAATTACATAATTAACAATATATTATGTTTGAAAATTTCTCATCAAGTAGCTGAAATTATTGATAAATTGTTTATTATGTACGATCGCTTCATTGTAATTGTGTACCTATGTAAGATTTTCAAACTCACCCAGTTATGTAGGTAGGTAGGTACTTGAATTTTTTATTGCCTGTTCCCAATTTGTCTTGGGAGATGAAGGCAACGAAAGGAAAATAAATGATACACTTCTTTGAAATTATGATTTCTATTGTCTTTTTTGCACATTTCGATTTTTACGGCTACTAAACGACACTTGTTCGTCTGCCACGGTTATATTACCAACCAATTAAAAGTATCTATAGTGCGATATTAATTAATTTCTTTAACAAATATGTTACAATAAAGTGTTATTTACTTAACGTTTTCTTTTGCAGTTACACTAAATAAAATTCGTTTATTACCGAATTGAATAGCGTAACAAATTCTACAAAGTGAGAATTTGCTAAATTTCCTACGTAAGCACGAAACACAGTAAACGATTTCAATTTGTTTGTCAAATATAAAACCTCAAACTTCCACTCACTGCTCTTCCCAAGAGATTGTACTAAAAAGCAATGTACAGAAATAAACCATCTAAAACAATTAAAACACTAATATCTACCCAGCAACTGTTAGGGTTCCTCGGGATTCGTGCAACAAAGCTGTCAACAATTTATTCGAGTGAACGGACGTTTATGTAAGATTTTGCAGACATCGTCGTAGCTTTTTACACAGCTTTTATTTTTTAATTGCGTTTAATATTTTTTGTTGCACTCATTTTAAGGGGGCTACATTTTTACACATACCGGTCTTAAATGGTATGCTGTACAAAAATCTGTACAGTAGTAAAACAGCCACTAACTTAATTTTAGGGCATAGAATTATAATATAATAATAATAATAATAATAGGACTTTATTGGCGAATATAGGTTATAAACAAAGGTAATGGGAAAACAAACGAAAAAAACAATATATATCAACATATTCGCAAAATGCGAAGTTCAGTTCCAAATTGAACTGTTTTTCAACTTAACCTAAATTTAAAATGTAAACTAGATAATTAGCGAATGCAACATGGAGCGACTGGGAAATGGAAACTTAGAATTATACACATACGTAGGTAAACTTTGATAGCAATGGAAAATAATTAAAGCGGTTAGCAGTTAGCACAATCAATGCAGGTCCTGGCACGCAGTAAGGAAAAAATACTCAGGCTGTTTGTGTATTCAATAGATGTTTATACATTTGACATTTGAAATCGCGATTACTAGAGTGACTTAGATGGGCAGGTGAAGCATTCAATACCTTAACAATATTGTAAGAGAACGATCTTTCATAGAGGCTGGTTTTATGAGAGGGCATGCTAAGGAATCCTTGAATTATCAATTCTTCGTATAAAGATGATACTACAAAATGTTATTTTGTTTGAAATAATATAGTGACTGTCAATAACGATAAGAACTGTAGCTGGTAGATTACATTTACTTTATGTTCGCAAAATGTGTCACGGAGAAAAACTGATGTAGAAGGACCCCCCCCCCCCCCCGCAGCAAATAGTTTTCGTCTATTAACGGGCTTAGGGATAAAAGAGGACTATTACTTGCGATGTTTCGCCCTTCCTTCAACTGTAGAATTTCCCTAGAAAATGCTTATTTTATAGAGTTCGAATAATGTAACAGAACACCAAAACATGGGCGTAAAAATGTGCATTGGTACATGTATAATAATCAAAATTTTTCCGTTAGCAAAAAAGTATAAAATGACAATGGCTCATTTTAACCTATAGTAGCAAAGAAAAAAAAGGTTAACGTATTTCATCCCTCCACCACACCTGACTACAGGGGTGCTTAAATTTTCCTAAGCTCCTCTACCCACAAAGAGATGTGTGAGGAAGGGATCGGAAGGAATGGAGTTAGGATGTTGAGGGGGAAACGACATACTGATCCAGTATTCGCCTTGTAAACTTCAGCATGCTTGCTGACTGGCATCATGTGAAGCGACTTATGTATTTGGAAAACTCCCTGAAAAAACCTCACATAGAACAGTCGGCCGAGCTTACGACCTCCCGAATCAGAAATGAGCGTAGAAACCAGTAGACCAAACCCCATCAGTAGTAAAGGAATTGCTTTGTGCAGATTGATTATTCCTATGCGTAAGATAAAAAAAACCTTATGTGTGTAGGTACATGTTCTCAATATTTACCGATGCTAACTAAGAAAGATCTTCCTTTGGGAAAAATGTAAAAAATAACAAGGATGCTGGTGCAAATACGCAGATAGTACTATTAAACGGATGTTTGAAGCGTGAGAGGTTTTACTGGGGTATTTCTAAATAAAAGGCGAGTGAGTGGTGAAATGAATAAAACAGGGTTAATTGTGGTTAATATTTAGCGAAATTTGTATAAATTAAAAGAGAATGTGCTATGTTTGACCGTCTGCACCCATTTGTGTGGTTTTGAAGAGAAATTCCTTGAAGGGATGAAATTTTCTACCTCAAGTATGTGAATACGCTAATTCTACACGTGCCATGTGCACAATTTGTACTTAAAAATATAGATATGAAGGCTTTTATGAAGCTTTCAATTTTTAATACAAAATTTATTCTCTAGAGATAAGAAGCAAAAACATACCACGAAATACATACTTACTTTAAACGTATTTAGGCTATGTAACTCGTTAAAACATGCAAATACAACAATTAAACTTTATCTATTAGGGACTTCATTTATTTATACCACGACGCTGGCATTAGTTGTATCAATTAATTAATTTGCATCTAATTCATCAGTATTGAAAGTAGGCAAGGTAGCATTTTTAGTCCAGCATTATTCAAGTCGTAAACTTTAATTAAAACTTCTTTAAATAATCAATGTCATCTGAAAAAAGTTATCTGAAGTTAAATAGGTACATTGCATATTTAATTATGTGGCAAAAACTGTCAATGGTTAAATTACATTAGCAAAGTTTGATTCCCAATTGCGTCGTTTGTCAATTGAAATTTTTTATGTTAAAACAAATTTTGTCTAACGTGAATATTCAAGGACTTCTTAATTGACGCTTGGCACATTAAAGTTTTAGTTTAACCGCATACAAGTGAAAACGTGGTTTGCTCTTTATAAAATAGTCATTATTAACCTGAATCAGCGTGTAAAAGAAATATAAAAATATGTATGTAATCCAAACGAAATTTTAACTTTTCCGAGTTTTACTTTTTATTCCATATTTCGGCATCATTTCAACAGTAATCAAATATTATTATATTACAACAGATAATGAAAAATTAGACCTTTCATTATTTTATTAGCAAACACTTATAATTGAAAAATTATAGGTACTACATATTTAATAGGTGTAACAATGTAACATTACCAATTTTTGCAATATTTACAGCAAGTATTAAATTACTACAGCGACAAAACACCTAAAAGTAGTTAAGTTAAGAAGCAAATAAACGTACTGTGAATTGAATCTTTTAAATGTAACCTTTTGAAATGGGTTGGAACATGAAGTACTGATGAGTGGCAGTGGCCTGCTATTTTTTCACCTGATTGACCTTCCCGCCTGGAGTACACGAAAAATCCAGTTTAAATTTGAAAACCCACACTCTTTTATTTTTATTAGGTGCTTGCCTGCTCAACAATTTACACTGTTATACAAGGCATTGTTTACGTAATGTGAGTATTGTATCATAATAGCATTATTTAATTGCGTAGGCGGTAGATGTGACCGCTAGATGTTGGATTGATAACGGGTTTTGCTCTGTGGGTGCACTGCGTTGGTTGAATTGGTCACTTAGTTGTCGTCGCTGCTCGCTGTTGTCGCTGAGAAATAGGTCTTGAGATAGCTTTCGTTTGATTCTGGTGTGGATATTCCGTTGGCCGAGTGTGTAGTAGGCTGCACCGCTGCAGTGCAGTTGATAAGATTGGCGTGGAATTTTTTAGTGAGTTTCTAGGGCGGCAGCCCAGCGCCATTTTAGGTAGTGATAAAAGCGCGACTGCAAATCATACTACGTTGAAGATGATGTAAAATATAAGAGCATAAAAATGGTCACAAGTTCTGAACCTGGCGATAACATGTTCAAATTTGTGCATAAAAAATCACTGTGTTAAAGTGATTTTAGCGCGTCTGCAATTCAGGTTAATGATTTATGTTCTTGCGTATGTCACGAAAAAAAAATTACAGACAATTCGGATGTGGATAAGTATGTTAATTAAACAATTGAAGTACCATTTTTTTAGCAAACTGATTTAAATTGCTTAATTACAATACTTTATCCACATCCGAATTGTCTGCAATTTTGTTTCGTGACATACGCAAGAACATATTAAATCATTAACCTGAATTACAGACGCGCTAAAATCACTTTAAAGCAGTGATTTTTTATGCACAAATTTGAACATGTTATCCCCAGCTTCAGAACTTGCGACCATTTTTATGCTCTTATATTTTACATCATCTTCAACGTAGTATGATTTGCAGACGCGCTTTTATCACTACCTAAAATGACGCTGGGCTGCCGCCCTATTCGCTATGTGCTGCTCAATTGTGGATATGCCTAGTTCTTGATGTAGCTACTGGTTGGTAATAAACCAGGGAGCATTTACTGCAGTTCTAAGGACCTTGTTTTGGAGTACCTGTATTTTGTGAAGATTTGTCTTGGATGTGTTGCCCCATATAACGTATTAGTGCTATATACACTACAGTATAATGGAGCATTAAGTACGCAACGAGGATTTGCGGTTTAGGAGTGGGTAGAGTTGGATTAGTCTTGTGTATCCTTCGTTTAGTTTTTTGTGGACGTGGTATTTCCAGTTGAGCTTGGTCTCAAGATAAATACCCAGGTATTTAACGGGCTCGTCTTTGGCGTTCCATTGTATGGAATGGTCATTTATTGTGACAGCTGGTGGGTGGTTGAATTGTCTTAATGTGAAGATTTTTGTGGCACATTTGGCGTAATTGATAGATAGGTTCCATTTCTTAAACCATCTGCTGAGGATAGTGCTTGCTTCTTGTAGTCCGGAGATGGCGGCTTCCAGGCATTCGTCTTTGACTAAGATGACTGTCATCTGCGCATAGTGCTAGATCAGCGTTAATGTTGGGGAGGTCCCGCATGTAGATATTGAAGAGGATTGGGCCTAGGATACTGCCCTGAGGCACCCCTGCGTGGATGTTTCTGGTAGCAGATAATGATGAGCAGACTTTGACTGCGAACGTGCGATTTTCAAGGAAGGAGAACAGTATGGATTTGATGTAGTTGGGTATTTGAAGAAGAGATATTTTGTATTTCAGGCCGTTGGTCCACACCCAATCAAAGGCTTGCGCTATGTCTATGAATAAGGTTACTGTGTATTGTTTGGATTCGTATCCTCTTTCGATGGTTTCAATTACGCGTTGTAGTTGGTGGCAAGTGGAGTGACCTTTTTTGAAACGGAATTAGTAGGTTGGTAGAATGTTCAGTCTTTGCGCTTCGTCTTTAAGACGGGAGTGAATGACTTTTTCTAGCAGTTTCGAAAAGGCTGGTAGTAAGGTGATGGATCTGTAGCTGCTGATGTCTTTCATATCCTTCCCCGGTTTGGGGAACATGAGTATAATTGCGTGTTTCCATATGTTTGGGAAGTATCCTGTACGTAGGCATGCGTTCAGGACGAAAAACCCACACTCTATGAATATCTTGAATAAAACTTGCGCTTTAGTTTCAGAGATAAAATAATGGAATGTTTCCCACATCTAGTGGAGGGGATCAAAGCAGATTTTAGATTATAGATGCGACCATTTGCTCCGTTTCATTTTTGTTAAATTCTATTTATTTTTCGCACACCACTTCTCGGCTAAGTCGAAACCACTTTGGGAGTCAATTAGCATTTCGCCAAATTTATTTTTCCTGGCGAATATTGTAGCGTCATCTGTACATAAAATGCATTCATTCGTGTATATGTATTAGTTAAGTAATATGGGAAATCGTTCACAAATATCAAGAAAAAAACAGTGGTTCCAATCATCCCACCTCTGTGAGGCTCCCAATCGTATTAATTGAAAGGTCGACGTTTTATTGCTTACCTACCTCTCGCTGTCTATTTGGTAGATCTGAAGAAATAAGTTCTCTATTTTTGTATATTTGCATGACTGTAACCCAATTCCTGTGGTTTTTCACATAATTTGTGTCGAATATCCATTTTTATATCTTTGGGTTCATATTTTTCCCCCATGGACCGTATGAGCTGCATCGAATCTTCATTTTGTAGAGGACGCTATCTAGACAACGAGACGATGCACTACATTCTTCACGAGTGAAGAATATATCTACAGGTCGACACACGAGAACTTGCGGCTGAAAATTGAGAAAGATGCGCAACAGTGGGAGTGAGAAAGTATTCGGGTAGACAGAGATAAAATTCCGCGCTGCAGAGAAAGTGGCCTTTCTAGCCGCAGTTTGTTGTCCGCAGGGCCTTTGTGCAAACTTTTTATTCTTCGCAAGTAGCAAAGTACAACTAATTGTTAGTCACGGTCACCGGTCACAGTTTATTAACACACAAATATTAATAAATGAAATTACCGTACTTAAGGGTCGTTAAACTGAAACCATACTCTGTTTACTGCGCAACTGTGGGTGGGACTAACTCAGCCGCAAGTTCTCGTGTGTCGACCTGTACGTATTTTATATTATAATTAACGCATATCTATTTGAAATTAAATAGTGTTTCCAGTAGGTAGCAGGCACTACATAAGTAAAAGAGAGCGTAGGTCTCGACATTAATGCTTCCAACAAGGGCAGATCAGCTGCAGTTATCGATATTAGTCAGTCGTGCTGATGCAAATTATAAGCACTGAGGATCCGCATCGGTCGCTACGTTAGTTCTTTAATAGGTAGTGCTAACTGCACGGACCTCAGACTCAGAGTAAGTAGTAGTATATTATGTTAGGATTATTTCCATTAAAAATGACTCAATATAGATCTTTTTCTTTGGTTGACTACTATAATACACTGTCTCGTTCTCGTTGCTAGGGAATGGTAACGTCATAACCTTGGGCCAACAGTTATCCCACATTTTTTCACTGCGAATTAAAAATGCGTTTTTTGCTGTTTTACTATACTAGAATGAAACTGGCGGAAGGATAAGTGCGAGTAATGCATAGTTAAATAATGAACAATCTTGTATATAAAGAAACCAGAATCTAATAGGAGAATGAACTATGCGGAGCGTTAGTCATAAAATGGATGCAACATAACTTAACGAAGTTTTTCGTAGGGTATATGGAGATGATTTGATATTGCAGTAGCGCGAATATAATAAAATGTGTAGCATACGAGAATCACCATAACAAGAATGGCGCAATGTAATGAAAGAAAAAACTGATTTATTTGTCAGCTGGTGTGGTTAGAGTTTTCCGCAACAGGTGCGTCTTATTAGAGTGAAACAATTTCTACGTATGAACCACCTTACGTTTCCATTGATCTTTTGTAAGTATATTTCTTTCCGCGCCTATATTACTGACAATTTAAGAAACCATTTCCGGATAATGTTTTTACTTATAATGATGCACAGGAATATTATATTTCAGCTTTTAACAAAATCCAAAGAATGCGATAATCAAAAGAAACAAAGCGTTTTCAATTGATGCGTGATACTTTCCTCGGCAGCTTTGATCGTGTATTCAAATGTCTTTGTGCTCACTTCCCTGCTATCTTTGAAAGTGGATGCAGAAATCACGTTACGGAGATAGAAGGGAAATAGGAATTTTATTAAAATACCTAACTTCCACTTCCCAAACAAAAAGGAAACAATTCTCGTTTCCGCACTAATTGTAATTGCAAAATGGAAAATGTACCTACTCTGCGTAATAGTATTTATTATTAATAACAAGCGGAGATATAATATTTTTATAAGTTGTTGTAGCGACGGTAAAATTTGAACAGCAATGTGCCTCTTCGAACAAGATTCGGAAGAAATGAGTGTCCACCGGAAGTGCGTACTAAGCTTGTTGAAGGTAGCGTATTTAATGTCCCCAGAGGGCGTAGAATTTTCCGCAGCTGTCGCAATGAAAACTCTTTTTTATTCTATTTAGTACCTTTGAGACGCCGTGAAGCTGGAGTTGTAAGCTTCTTAACCCGAAAGCGAGAGAGAAAATGATACATTACTGGAATAAAATGGTCCTTATTTTATATATACCACCTAGACCAGCAAGTAATTAACACTTTCTCGCACGAGAGGTCGCATTTCTAAATTACTTATTTACTGAATGAGACTAAACAGAAGTAAGCTGAGATGGCTTTGCATTTTGTATGAAATTAGATCCCTCAACGGGAGAAGTTTTAAGGGGTAGCTTTGTACTCCTCTTGATAGAAGGATACCGCATTCCGAGCCGCAGATACCTTTACCAAGCACGACACAGGGAATATGTCCTCGAGTACACATATACGACACGTATAGGGTAGATAAACTTTTCGAAAAGTTGACACCACCACCGCAACAAAACTTTAAACAACGTTTCGCATTAATATTAAAATAAATGAGCGTTTGTAAGTAACCCACAAATAAAATCAGTAATAGGATATAACATATAACGCATTCACCGCAACATTAATTCTTACGGGTTTAGCTTACTAATTCTATGTAGCATTAATAAAATAGGTATGCAATTGGTTTAATTTTAAATCCCATTTTATTAAGCAAGAATTCATAACTGCAATCCCATCAATAAATTAATCATTATTACGTGTATTTACAGTTTTGTTATGTTCATGTAATCCTCATAAGAAGAGTAGGTACATATAAAGGATTTCAATTTCAAAGAGCAGCGTCGAAATGCTTTGGCAGTATGTGAATTTTTCTTCATAAAACAAATCACAACAGTTTGACTTCATATTTCAGTTCGTAATCCCTATTAATCCATAACTCCTTCAGACTTGAAATAAAGTTTCGATCTTTTTCATATAATTCAAAAGTTTTCCTTAAATATTAGCCGGAAAGCCTAGTTTTTCGTAACTTAATTTTAGATAAACTTTGTAATTTGTAATACGAAACAACTTTGAATTTCTTATGCCCTGAGTTTGTTCCCGGTTTAATAATTTACGTCAGACCACTAGACATGATGTTAACTTTTATTATTTAAATACCCACTAATAATTCGCCCCATAAAATGTATGGATTCAGTCACATGTGTTTTTAAGGCCACACATCAAAACATCGTTTTAGTGCTCTATCCGATAAAATATATGTATAATATGTATTTTGTTCTATGCGCAGCTATAACTGCAATGCTATGAAAAAGAAAATTGACCCTCAATCACATTCACCTCTTTCGCAACTTAAAAGTTAGCGTGCACTACAAACGTTTATTATATAAAAAAGCAACATTATTCAAAACATTAATAATTTAATGAAATGGCTTAATAGCATGCTACGTTGTTTGCTAGATGTGATATAAAATTCGTAACATCGTGTAAAATAAAAATTCATTCGGGTTTAAAACATTTTTCTTTATACTATTAAAAATGTATTACACCAAAAATGTGAAGAAAAAATTAAAGTTCGTAAACAACTACAAAGTTAATGAAACCAGTACGCTAACAGAATTTAATATTTAATGGTTTGGGATGATTTTGTGTAGTTTTGATTACATAGAAGTAACTTTTGTGTATTTTCGTCATTAACGTAGACACTAAATAAAAAAGTTGGGAACTTTATCGATACTTCGAACTTTACTGCCGCTTTATTTTTTATACATTTAACTGATATAAAAACGCATCCATCTTCTAGAAACAATTCCTACTTGTCTTGTACGAATATTAAGATTACATTAAAATTGGGGTATAATATGTAGTAATGGTAGTTGCTAATTCATATCCATAATTCCGTGAGTGAGGAACACATTCCATGAATATATGGCGGGACTTGTATATCTTTAGGTTACCTTACCTATGAAAAACGTTTCGTGTATTGAAACTAAAATTTGTGATTAATGAGTTTAGGGGTGGTATACAGGGTGTTACAGAATGTTGTGAGGAAAATTTAGGGACAGACTCTACATCTCAAAATACGAAAAAAAGTTCATATAAACATGGGTCCGGAAATGTTCCGTTTTCATGGTACGGCGTGTTTAAACTTTTCTGTCTTTAATATAGTTTATTTTACATTTATGGAACACCCGTTGAGATATTGAAATGAGTTTTGGTACACGCAAATGTATCATTAAAGGTCACACTTACATATAGAAAATTGTTTTCTACAGCACATACATGAGTGGCGTTCGTGCCGGAAAGTCTTTATGTTTAACGAAAAAACTGTACACGACTGGTTTTTGCAAAAATTGGTGTTGTTATCATAAAGGCACATTAATTCTGCTTAAAAAGTGGCTCTTGGGATTTTTCGTACTGACGCACCGTTTTCGAAATAAACATTATCTTATTAATGCTCGGAACAATTTATTTTAATTTTTTTATTGAGGCACTTATATCACCTGCCCACCGAAACAACAGCAAAAGCAGCAATGGAGGCAAGATTTGGATCTAAAAGGAAAAGAGGCCGTCCCAGGAAGCAATGGATTGAAGCAGTAGGAGAGGACATTAGACAAACGAAAGTACTAATCTGAAGAAAGACAACGATCGATCGAAAAAAGTGGAAATTAGTAGAAACCACAGTAAACATACAACGGTATGCTATTGCGCATCTGTGACGTCATTTCGAGGAAACTGCAGTACCTGTTTTCAAAAGTGTTCACTTTCGATAATAAATCAATTCTTTTTCAAACAATATCTACCTACCTACCAATATTTTGAATCAATCATTGGATCAAACGAAACGTTTGTATTTACGAGCAACAACATTTTAGGGCGAGCGTTTACTTCTGTTCAATTTAAAAACTGTGTCCTAAGGTTTATTATAAGAATCTTGAGTTCCTTTCATATTTCGACGTCTTTGCGACGAGTATAACAGCGTTTAGCGTCGTCCGCGAAAATCACAATCGCAATTTGCATCAAACCTATCTACGTTCGGAGACTTCGCGCCATATTTCGTCTCGAAATGACGTCATGCGCCGGGCGTGACTGATTTCGGTCGGCAGCGTAGCACGGCATGGTAGAAACCATAAGATAACAGGGTTTCTAGCTCTGGTAGATATACAAGCTGGTCCAGTTTGCAACAGCAAGACTTCACCAAATGGCGGAAAACCTTAAAATAACAGTTTCTCATTTAAACTTATATCCTAGCATGCTTAGTTTTCAATATACAGGATGTTGGAAATTTGGCAAAAAGTATTTGATTTTAAATAGTGTTAAAACGGCCGCATGGAAACATTGGAAATTTGTTTTACAGTATGGGGCATGGGCTAAGGATCCTTCAGGATTTGAGACTTACGGTGATAAATTACGCAAACCAGCGGCGGAGATATGGATATAAAATATTGTACACCACATTCAAATTATACTGTAATGTTAAACAATCGGAGCTGATTGTACACAATGGAATAGTTTAAAATCGTGTCCAGAAATCGAAGGCTCGCTAAATTCTCCATCAGAAAAATCATTTATTAGCATCAAAAAGTGAAGGCCACCGAGATTGGAACTTGCGGTATTCCGTCAAAAAGCATTAAAACTATCAGAAAGAAAAGAGTAACATAGTCCGTTCTGAAAGGTAGGATATAAATGATCTTAGCACACTGTTTGAAACAACTCTCAGGCACAGTTTAATTGAAGCTATTGATATTGATAGCAAGCTCTAAATGGGGGAAATATTACGACGGAAGAAATATTGCTGTCTTCCATCTTAAACTTTCACATGTTATGCTTGATCCTTATATTTCATTTAGGTTTTATTAAGATAATCATATATCTTAATTAATTTTACATATCAACAACTTATATGTGATTGACCGCATTGTAACCACATGTACCAAATCTTTAACAGCGGGTCGAAAAAAACGCTTAGTATTGATGGTAATGATTCTCACTTCTAATTTTCATAAAAATACGGCTCAATATCACGGCTATCCCAAAATGTACAGAACTCAGTTATCTCTTGCGGATACATTGGCTTTGTTTGGGCTAATGATTTTCGTTTTTTACTTATTGCTCTACTATCATTTAGGTAAGTGTAAATCTGGCTCGTAAATCTTGGGAGGTCCATTTCTGTACACGGTCCCTCGTGGAAACCAAAATGATAACTGTAGAAAAGATTATTCCTTTCAAGAAATGAGACCAGTATCCTTTTTGTAAGTTTTTCTAGTACTTTTGAGGACTCAAATAGTAAACATGCAGGTCGATTTATTTCAGCACAATCATCCACCTTGGGAGTTTGTGGAGGGCTTAGATTGAACACATATTCTAGAGAAACAGCATTCACTTCTACTACATCCTTAACTGTTTCTAGTGTAACAGCATAATTCCCAGGCGCTTTGCTGTTTGCTTCAGAATTCGTTTTTCTTAACAACATTTAGAATGATAGAGGTTGTGCATTTTCTCGTGACCCGTGTCCTTGAAGAAAACTGCGCAAAGGCGTGACTATTTACGAGGGAGAGGGATATTATAAGTGAAATTCCAAAAGATAAAAACATCGATTAAAGTTTCCCAGATTAACACAAGGCGTCTTAGAGATATCTTTTTTACATCCTATTAGCATCTGAATGTCATACGACGTTTATAGGATATCTTAAGATGTCTTTTTCTATATATCTTAAAGATGTTAAACAGTATATATCTCAAAGATATCTTTTTTACGGCCTTTTAGGTCAAATAATTTTCATTGTAATAATATTTAAAAAATAGCTTAAAATTAATTAAATAAAAACTTTTGCCCTTCTAATCGTTATGGTAAGCGACTCACAAATTCGAAAATCACGAATTCCTATTTGAGAAAACCCATTTAAACTAATATATATCTACATAATTTATTAAAATAAAACGTTCGGCCTGTTTTTTACTACTACCAAAGAGTATATAACATACTCTTTGCTACCACCATTGCATTTATAATGGGTAGGCAGAAGTGATTCGGTCTTATACAGTTGATTAATTAGTGGTTATTTGGGAATTAGACCAAAAACGCGTAATCAATTGTATTTATACCTACTATTATCTAAAATGAAGTTTTTACTAAAGAAAAATATAGTTTTAAAAAACGCGGGAATCGATCCGCTAACCTGCAGATCAAATGAGACGCGTCGTGTCAATAAATATCTGTTTTTTTACACTTTTCGAAGCTCTGTTACGGTTCCATCTTGTTTAATTGTCGAAGCGGTTATTTAAACTTGTTTATTTCATTGTAAGTTAAATTACAAGTGCGCAAACCTGCTGTGGGTTTTTGTGTAGTATTTTTAAAATAGAATATTGGGAAAGTTGAGTGTTAGCTACGTAGGTATAAGATAATATTAGGTTAGCATTACAATGCAGCGAAATAATTTACAAAATTATTACTATACAGGCTAAAAGAGCCAAACTAAGCAATCAAGAATCACATTCAGAATCTGCAAGCTCTTTTCATTATAATAATAATGCATCTAGAAGTATGCGAAAACCTGGGCAGTTGTCCAATTTATTTTTAGACGATTTAACGGTACAAGGTATCCCTTCAACATGTATTCAGGGCAATGATTGCCATTGACCCTCTTTTCCAAGAGAGAAATTATACAATGCCATAAGAAAATCCGAACCTCTGAATACATGTTGGCCAGCGCACAAAATCAAAATTTTATGTGCAACTTATGGTAATAATAAGTTATAATTTTTCTTTTTGGTGAAAACTTTTGTAATAAAGCGAGCTTGTTATATTACCCAAAAAATGTAACGTTTTCATCATCATTTGAATGATGAATTTTAACTTATTATTTAAAAGCCAGAAAAAAAGCGAGAATAGCCGAAAGTACCAGTAATATTAACATGGAACCAGATGATGTTGAAACTAAGAGAAAAAGGATTCAAGAAATTCTGTCCAGTAGTGATGATTCCATAAAGGATAACAGTAGTTTCCCACCACCACCTCCTATTTCGAAATATAAACAAAACGAGACTTCAAAATTTAAGCAGGTGCATATAAGACCTGGTAAGTTCTTCTTAACTTATTTTTTTAACTATTTTAAAGTATTTTTTTTAGGAAATGGAGTACACCAGATGATGAAAATGTTGAGGAAAACCTAGAACCAAAAGAGGCGGATGGAAATATACATAATGAGTTTCAGCTGTTGCAGGATAAGTCTTATACTTGCAAGAATTGTCGTTGCAAAGACTGTTTGGAGAAAGGTATAATTTTTATCCACACACACGCACATTATATACTAAACAATATACGTATAATTGTTACGTAAACCTGAAATATCTTCACATATATTTTGCAAATTGTAACATGTATTATACAGTGAGGACCAGAAGTTTGGAATAATGGATTTTTTTCGTTTCCTGTCAGAAATATCAAAAAACTATTGGACACGTCAAATTGATTTTGGTCATGGAAAACATTTTGCGATAATTTTCATTTTTCCAACTCCCACCCCTTCTGTGCAGTGACGTCATCAATTATTTTTTTTAATGAGAACACCCCACTTTCATAACGACTTTCAATAGATTATAAAACGACGATTTCAGCAAATATACACTTTATACCTTTTAAGTGCTGATTTGATGAGATATTAATTTTTTTAAATTTCCATTTCCTAAAATAATTTACGCAAAATAAACGTTGAGCGTTATTTGTAAAGTAGGTTCATTTTACTATACCGTAGTTAATTTTGCTAATTGTAAGGATACTTAATCGTATGAAACAAATATCATTGCGTCGTAGGTATCCATCTAATGGTAATAAAACGTATAAAATGTGCATTTCGTAAAAGGTACACATCAATGTGTCAATGTTGCAGGTGATATTTAAGCGATTTATACTTTTTTGCATCATAAAGATGATTTCGTGAAAAGTGTAAATTAAAAAAGGGCAATTTTTGAATAGTTCAACAAGTTTAGATGAATTAACTTACTAGTAGTCGATATTACTTGACAGTTTTACTTCTAAGTACAGAGAATTAATTCAAGAGTAGTAAGTAAAAAATAATTACGATAAAACTATATTTATCGAGAGTTAAGATTAAGATGGGCGAATACTGTAATTTTTAAAACAAAAACTTTTTCGTAATGATCTATCAAAAGCTTTGGTATTCAAAACTACAAAGTTTAAACTTTTTGTGTATATATGCTAGAAATGTTCGCTTCTTATAATATATAGAGTGTCAGCTACACATACAGGGTTTCCACGGCTGAGTGGGACATAGGGAGAATACACACAAAATCGGTTTTTGAGAGTTAAGAATAAGATAACAAAAATGATCAGGTGCTCTTAATGTTACTTAATTTCCAATTGTTTGTAACCAGCAATTATTTTGTGGATTTGCTTACATAATGTCATTCTTGTTATGATGTTATTTGTGTAAAAGTCAGCAGTTATGGAAAATTATCCGTTACAGCAGCGAATTACTGTAATTCAGCTCTACCGGAAAAACAACATGTTTCTAATTTTCTAAATTTTGACTTTTGTTTTTTGTTGTATTTTATGTTAAAGTAAATATTTAATTGAATTAATTCTTCTGTTATTTACTATCATGTTAGTTAAATTGTAAAAGGGAGAATAAAATCATAAACAATAATGGTTAAAAACAAACAACAAAACCTCATTTTCTGGATTTACAAAACGAATTTTTTTTATGTCGAATTGTTCATTGTTAGCCCAGTTGTGTCATGCGGCGATTGAATTTGGATCAGCTAATAGTACTAGGGAGATAATATTCATCAAAAAAACGGTTTTGTGTGTATTCTCCCTATGTCCCACTCAGCCGTGGAAACCCGGTATACATTTATTGCTGCCAATTGAAGTTTAGAGGCGATATGAAGTGTTAGGGCTCCTCTTAAAAGAATACGACGTGTGGCATATAACGCTTAATTTTTTTCAAAAGTAACAACAGTATGTACACATCTACGCGTCTGATTTAATAATTTTTGGAAAATGTAAGGGTTTATACGCTTTTAGACTACGAAATGTCCGTCACAGTGTATTAAAAGTGAAACCTCGGTATCCAATTTATTCATACAATAAAAGATATTAAAATATTACATTTCAATTTCAATTCCAATGTTCTGTAGTAAAAGTTTCAATGTGGAAAATTACACTTTACAACAGAAGTTTTTATTATTAAGAAAGGGCGGTCGATCTAGTGGCGCATAGTTCACTGTAAAGGTTTAAGGTTCTCTCTACTTTTAAGTAAAGCGTTCATAAATAGCATAAAACTTGAAGTGTATCAGAAGGAAACAAATCAGCACACCCGCACACACACCCGTTATTTCAAAGTTGTAGAAGTATTGCAAGTTTATCCCTTTAAGCAACAAGTTGTGTTCGTGTAAGAAATACTGTTTTCATTCAATAAATATACTGTTCCTGTTGCGTATGCTTGTCATTACAGTTTTCTTCGATCCTTTAAAAATACTCCTTACATAAACTTTAAAAATGAACATACAGTAATTTGGAAAACTTTTTTACAAATGCACGAATTACAAAATGTCACTTTTGAAATATAAAAAAAGTTCCAGATCTAAATGTTTGTTTTTAGCTGTCACACATCTTTATGATGAGAAAATATAACTAACAACTTTAATCCTAGTAAATTAAAAAGTTTTAATGTCGGTTTTTGAGATTAAAGGACTCACGACTTCAGTGAAACTACCAAATGAGCCCTACAATTAACTTTTCGTTTTGAAAGGATTCCGACAAAATTAAATTTAATAGTTCTCAAATTAATAGAATTGCTACTATTAGCTTAATATGAGCTTTTATTGTATGTTACAAATGAGGCTTAATGAAGATCAATATCGATACACATCTCAATAGCAACAAGCGCCACCGGTTCGCAGCTCAATCGTTGCACAGATGCCAAATTAAACGCCAGTTTACACCCAATAAAGACTAAATTACTTCAGTTCGCTGTTAGCACAGCTATTATATTTCGTATCATTTTCTATTGTAAAGCAAGGCATAAGACTGCATCTGTTACCACAAAAAGTCATTATTATTTCAATGTTAAGATTCAAAAATATTAACTTTCATGTAAACTGATCACTTCTCATCTATTAGAAGGAAAAATTGCGAAACTTGAGTGGTACCTATTGGATGAACGGAAAGGGTTAACTAAATGGCTATCGATTTATAAAATGATGTGTACTTCAGTGATAATTGGTCATTTGAAATTTGAATCCATTTGATACCCATATCGTTTAGGAAAAGCGCGAATGCTCTTGTGCGTGGAAGTTCGGCCCACACTAAGGACATCTGTTAAACACACCACTTAACAGTAATATCTTAATCATACTTAACATCTTCAATTGCGTAGAGGTAGAAAACGTGGATTTTAACTTTTTCACAAACAACTCATTGGGAGGAAAGGTTCCATTGTAAACAACATGTATGTACTTTGGGATCTCTACTGCAAACTTTGCTTTTGAGTGTCGTGGCCTTTTTTCGTACATCTCTCCCACTTTCAAGCAAGTCTGTAATATTCGAAGATTGGTTAGAACTCGCATTTCCGAGCACGAACGATGTGTTCGAGGTCATCATAGTTCCAAGTCCTATTCTCTCCAAAACGGCCACAATATTCTGTTTCAAGGAGCCAAGGCTCTATGCCATTCCCCCTTCTTCTAAAAAAGAAAATCCGCGAGGGCATTAAGATCTTCAAACACCCCAACAATTTCAACCGTGACGAAGGATTGTCACTTTCTCCGCTATCGAAGTCTGTTACCCCTTGGCTGATGTGTCACTTTCTCCTGACGGAATAGGTTTAAATAGCTTTCTCTTTTCAATGTTCTAGCGTGTGCAGTTTAGTGTGGTAGTGGTAATGTGTGTTGCCCAGGTGGTTCTTTTGAAAAGAGTTTTTATATTTTTCTTGTTGTTTTTATTTGTGTTTCGTTTCTTATCCTGATGAAGCCCCTTACGAAAGTGGGCGAAACGTTGTCTTTTTCAGGATCCGAAAGTCGTCTTTTTCTTATTGACTCTGGCCGTGGAAGCCTCCGCTCTGATAATGTTACGTTATTCTGCAATAAACTTGCCTAATTTAATGTAATAAATATAATTTTAAACAATACGCTTTATGGCTGCCTAAAATATTTTAAAATACATGCTATTTATACGCAGGAGTTGGATTGTTAGAGAACTAGTAGCAAGGGACACGTTTTACATATTTTCATTTATTACCAACCAAGTTTGTCAGAAGATAAACCGTAAGTTGGTGAATGTTTCCGTTGTCATTCCTTGACCTAATATAATTTCCAAGTACTAACCCGCACTAATTAAAAGTTTTTGGGTAGATTAGAATTTTCTCATGCAGAAGTACATAATAAAGATAGTTAGAAATTCTCGACAAAATTGTAGCTAGGAACAATACGTCAATACGTAATGTGTCTTCCGAATTTAAATGATTTTATCTGACATTATTTATGATAAAGAATTGAATTAGCGTTAAACTGTAAAAAAACATTAGGGTATTTCATTTAATCTAAACTAATTGCGTTATATGGTGTAATACAATAAAATGATAGAACAATAACTTATCCAGATATAATTCCTGTTATTGTCTGTGTAGGTTAGGTCCAAATGGACGGAATTCCTCCACTCAATATGACCACATGTAGATCGTACCTAATGCCTATGCAATCTTTTAGTCAGGAAGCAAAGCAGAGAGTATATGCAAACCAAAACTACTCGTAATACCTTTGGCGTGTATGAGGAGAGAGTGGTGGTTTGTTCTTACTCTAACGCTAAAGTTTGTATGCACACCCTTTCGAAGAGGTATGTGACAGAACTTAAAGACGAAGTACAAAGTAAATGAATTGGTACGACGAGTATTTGCGACAGAAGTCAGCTGCATTAACTGATGATGGTATAATATATAAATGGTAAGCTAAGCAAAGTATAACTATAACATTAAAAGAAATTTCTTAAATCCCTAATCTTAGCAATACCTTCCTTCATTGTATTCCTTCCTCTTTTACGACCTGTATAGTGTATATATGTCATCCCCAACGATATGCTCTTTTTGATCTTTTTATTTCAACAAAAAGCAATTTCGATAAATACACTAAAAATTCTTAAAGACTTTAAGAACCTTTGTCTAATATGAAAAATTGCAGTTTGCATGTCTCATCGTCAAACAGTGATAGAAACAAAGTCAGTGCGGAAAGCAACAATGTTGCTTGAAACGTACATTTCCACATTTGGAAATGTAACGTGCTTCAGGTAGTGGATTATTTTGTTTCACATACGTTACAGATAAAATGAAATACCCAAAAATTAACCAAACAGTTACTCCCATTTCTAAAATGAACAGCACTAATTTTTTTTCACTATTTAGACATACTAATGTATTTCCGATATAAATTGGTTGTGTAGTTACATAAAATTAAACGTAAATTTTATCCAACAATATACAACTTGAATACGACGAAAATAAATTTCTCATAACAAAACGTCAATATCTAATGAATTATAACCCTTTCAAACTTATTTTATATTAATAATTATTAATTATGGATAACAACACGAGCTTTGCTACAAAATGTTGTTTCAAAGGCGTTTTCTATTAATTCATTTCATAGTAGATGGAAAAATTAATAATGATATCGTGACAAATCGGACATAATGTTATGATGACTAAAAAATAAAAACTTAAACACGTAAAATTAACACCTGTAGTTTTGAAAAATGAGAAACCCTAATAGAATTTAATGTTTGGGTCGGCATCTACATTTCAGCAACGGCAATATATCAAATTTAATCATAAAGCAATATTTCAAAGGTTTAGTATTAAATATGACTGGGTATAATGGCAATCTTTATGTATTAAAACTTCTATTACAATACGGTTTCCTGTTTCAAATATCTGCTGCGGGGTTGTTTACCACTCTAACTAATGGAGGAAGGAAATATTCTCCAAAATGCAAAAAAAACACAAAATTACGCTTTTTTCATATCCGATTTTATAATTTACTATAAAACAATAAATAACGAATGTGCTCGTGAAAATCCCACAAGGATTCACAATTGCAATGGAAAAAGGTTTGGTATATTGACTGCAGTGCACCTAATACAAATTTTAGTTATTCTACTCTTCAAGCGACACATATTAGAGGAAAACGTTGATCTAGTAAAAATTCGTGCACTCGATACAGTTACTAGAATAATATCGAGTCTGAAATTCTACAGAATATTATCGCGAAGAAAAGGTGTATGGCAACGGATCCCTTTGCTCTCTGCCTGTCGGTCGAATATAATTACCCGTTAAGCAGTGGTTTAAGCGAGCATTATTTGTTTGTGGGCAAAATTTACGTATGTTTTATTGTGCTAACAAATCGTGAGTGACAGTCGTGACATTTAGTAAAAATTCTCACAAGAAAACCACGTAACCTTATTGTTGTAAACCAATTTTTGCCGTTCCACATAAAACGTCCGTGCGATATATAATTATTTAATGCTACTTTGATTGTTAAAAAATTCAAGTGATTCAATTGGTCTTCCACTGTTCGACAGTCTGCAGCAAGAGCTCTTGACTCCTTTGGACCGTTTTGTCGTCTGGTAGACTCGAGTCGCGACACTCCGCGGTACATCGTTTACAAATCTGTCATGCGGTTTTCCAAAGGTTGTTTTCGGCCTAATCCTTCAGCCAATTCGATATTTCTCTACTTTCACTTCGGCTTTGTAACCGTCTCAGAACTTCTAATACATCACCCACCGTGCACACACGTGTTAATTTCAGAATTGTGTCTGTTTAGTAAGTAAGTAAGTGTAAAGCATTAATAAGCATTTCTACTGGAATTTTCGGTTCTAAATTAAGTTCACTCAATACCACATATAGTATTTGCTCAGTTGCTTTTGCAACTAGGTACAGTATATTAACTTTTTGATGAAAAGGTTTCTATTCCCTCATTAGTCTACCTTTGACTCATGAATGCATCCCTTGCTTGCTGTATTTGTTCACGAAATTTCATGGTTTGAACGGTACCTTGTATTATCAGTAGCATGCATCATGATAAGTTTGTCTGAAACAATGATTAAGTCATTTACTGCCACAATTAATTGTCAAATACTCTTCAAGTTTCAATCCTCATTACTTAAATTTAATAATGGCATGAAATTATTAGAGCAGGCATTTAAATTACATGCCTGTGAGTTTATTTAACAGTTTTCAGTTTGAGCGTATAATTCAAAATTAACGTAAATTGAAGTACAGCCTTGAAGAGTGCAGTGCAACCGCATAATATACTGAGCTTAAAATCGGCACTGTCTTTACGTACTCCTAAAGAAACCAAATTATGGCCTCAAAGAAATCATTAAACGTTTTGTAAAGCTTTATTAGCTTCTAAGGTGGATCCTGGGTGCAATGTGCCGTTATTACAAAATCGGTGCATAACCATCTGTTACAAGCTTGCTGGGCGATTGAGAGCTCAATCCATACGGATATTGAAAGTTAATCAACTCTTTCACTTGTCAGTAATTATATGGGTGATCCGTTGAATAGAACACAGGAAGCGAAGGGTCCACTGTCTTAGGAAGTCTCTGGTGTACGATATTCTGTCTATTTCGGGTATTATAGGGAACGTGAGTGATTACGTTATGTTTAACAATCTGTCACATTTGCTTAGTTCATACGATAGACACTTTTCATGACCTTATTAGCTCACTGGGTTCACGAATTTTCTCTTATACGTTTGTCTGACTACCCTAAACTGTTGACCTTGCTTTCCTGGGGGATAGTTTTGATTAGCCCTTTGAAACATCTCCAAGGTATTCATCGTCCTTTTCACGACCATATGCAAATGTTCTCAGTTCTCTGGGGAAATTTTTTGTTAGAACATTGACGAATTGCTCCTCTCTTAACTGTGACTGCAAGTGTGCCGCCTCAGTCACCCGAATCCATACACACCACGTATGTACGTAATGATCATATATCTTCGGCGTCGCTAGCGTCAGCGTTACTTTTGTTCTGTATCGGTGACTAAGTTTTTCAAGACTTTGTGAAACTGGTCATATTTCCACTTGATAAATAAAAAGAGTGAGTTACTTTACGAACACCAAAACCCACTCCTTGAATCAATACAGACAATATAATAACTTTCGCTCAAAATTTTAAATTTATATTTTTAAATAAACTATGTAGTTAGTAGCAAGAAGAAATCGTAAATAAAATATGTGCAACAAAATTACAAAAAAAAGGTAACGGGAATGTCTGAACCGCACATATTTAATTTATTGTAATTTTTCGTAATATGATTCAACTTCCAGAAAAATTTCAAATGAATGTGGTTTTTTTTTAACTTCTAAAACCTACCATATTTATGCCTCTAACACAATTTTTCCAACATACACTTATACAATGAACATCATTCAATGAACAAGACAATTTAAGCAAAAAACTATTATGCGAAATTATAACAGAAAAAACCTTACCCGTTCCATAAAAAATTAGCACGTGTACTTTAGGAAGTATGGAACATTTTGCATAAGAACTTTCATCCTATGAATAAACTCTGACATACAATATTATTAATATTTACATGAAATGTAGAAACCATCATTTTTGTAATTATTCCATGTCATATGTTTTCCGATGGAAGAAATCATTTTCAAACGGGTAATGAAACGGCCAATCAAGCAAAGCGCTGCACAATCAATTGTTAAGGGTAATTAAACGTCCATTTACGTAATTAACTAAAGAAAATATTTGCTAATATGTGTTTTCAATTCATCCGTGACTATTTGTATTACACAGTGTTAAACGTTTATGTCAACAATTACAAATTTTGATTAATGTGAAGGGTAGCCAGATGAGAATGGATGGTGCAACTCCATCACGATATTACCTACTTGGTATCATTACAAAAAATTACCAAATAAACAAACATAGGGAAGTTATGTAAGGTATTATAGCTGATATTAACGCATAATATCATATCGTGGAAAGCAACCATTTTAATAAAATGTATGAGGTGCAGTGCTTTTCAATACGAAGCAACTGTGTAAACAAATATCGAAAAAAAAAACTTACAATAAAGTGGTTACTTTCGAAAACTAACGTCAGCCTTGTTGTTTCATAAAATATAAAACAGTTTGCCGTGTTTATTTGTTTTCAGAATGGATATGAACTCCGTATTTTAAAATAATATACAAGGGAGGATCACAAGCGCAGCTTAATTGGTAGCTTGTATCTAATTTGCGTTATGCTTTTGGCGTACATGATACCTATACACGACGCAGAATATTTATTCTCAATACTTTAATGTTTATAACGATGTACTTAAGAATAAATTACTTAGCTTACTGTTAACTGTCCATGATTATCATTTGACTTTTTCCAATAAACTTGTTCATATACTTCATTAGAGTCAATTAGGGCACTAATATTTTAATGAGAAAGTGATAATGTTACTCTCAACTTAAAACGTAAAATAATTTTCAGTACATATATTGATGAATATCGTCAACGTCTCCAGGGAAATTTAGCCCTATTTATAATTCAGTACCTAAAAACTTTGTTCGCTACCAGTTTCCGGATGTATGAAAACTTGTTACATTGTAATATACAGCAACTCGCACGTTACAAACTATTGTAAGTTTTTGGGTTAATACATCGCGATGAAATTTAGCACAAGGAAAGCTTCTTATTGGAATACACATATCAGTGATTAAACATTCAGTTCGAGTATACCTAGACCCATTAAAAAGCAGCTAGACTCATGAAGTGCCGTAAAAAGTATTCATCACTACAAGTACCTACTATTCTCCATGGAATATCCGATTCGTAATATCGACTATCGAGTAAGATTATTTAAAAAGTTAACGAATAGAAATGACAAGTACAGCTACATAAAAAAAAATTCTCGATGATTATCCAGGTCACACATGCGTAAGTAAAGGAAAGGATAATAGCAATCTAAGAAATAATTACAAAATGGAGGTGCGACAAAAAATAGTAAAAAGAAAATCGGACCACATTTTTTAGGTGGATAGTAATAGGAACACCCGCATCTTTTCCGCCGCACCATTTCGGCAACTCGATTATGACTTGAACCGTGTTTGATAATATGGCTTTTCACTCATATTTTTAGATTCCCAAAATCCATTACTGATTCGTTGGTACTATTACGAAAACCATTGCAGATACAAAGTTTGTTGAATTAGGCAACACAAAGCATTTTTTCTAGCGGTTGCAATAGTCGGATCAGAATAACAATTGCATATCATATCATTAATGGTATTCCACAGTAGTTCTATGTAACTTTTGATTTATTAAGACAACACCAAACACTGATACTGGAAACGCATTTGGGAATTATGGGGATGATGAATCAAATGACTCTCGCGACTCCAATAATGGTTATATTATATTTTCTAAGATGTCAATATACATATAACATTAATTTAGTTCCTTTAATAAAATTGGATGTTACTGTATCTGTGGAAAGGAAAAGCATTATTATACCAATGCCAAAGAATTTGTGTAGTACAATTTGTGTACCTTAATTGACTTAGCAAATTTGAACGAAGGTAGCGTCACAGGTACTTTAATTAAATTACTATAATCAGATATTTTGTAAATTCGTGGTTACCGAGACCACTGGATGTGAGGTTATTTAAAAAATCTTGTGCTTAGAACACGATCAACAACGATAGAAGAAAATAAAGAAAACAATATAAGTGGAGCAAATTAGTTCCATTGTAAACAAAAATGGAGTGAGACGTGAGTGGTGATTTTATAACCACAAAATGAAAGTGATATCAAACATTTGCTACGGCCAGTGTTCGCAAGGACTCTAGTAGGGAACTGTTCACAGAAGCTATATCGACGTACAAGGTCCAAGCCATTATTATTTGGAATAAAAAAACCAGTGTAACTCTTTCAAAATTTTATTTTAGATTTGTTCAAAGTAGTTGTCTTACGTTGATGTTGATTTCAAACTTTGTTCGCACTTAAACCTTTCTTAAAGTAATAATAAATCAGTATGGGAAACTGTTCTCGAGTTAATTTCATTTCTTCATTACACTTGCGAAACTTACAACTATCTATTTCAAATGCTATTTAAGATAAATTAGCAAATGAAGCGGCAAATGTCAAATAAAGAGTTGCTCTTACGGAGGCTATATTCTTGGTTTTCCATGACCTACCTATTTTCTTCATTCTCAATAATATGGCTTGTCCCTCGTACTTTCTTTCATCCTCACAAAAAAGTATTACCAAAAGGCTTTTATTTATTTGTAAAAGCTAGTCGCGATTAAATGCTATTTGTGGATCGTAGAGTGGAAATGGGATTTAAAAAGCTTAAATCATGATTGGCAACGTTATATTGTGAATGCAACAACAATCACAGTAATTTGATATCGTGGCACTATTCTAAAAGCACAAATTGTAAGTATTATTGCATTAAATTTTAATATTCGGTAAGACTATCGACCAATTCAATTACGCTTTTATTAGGACGAACTGTTTAACTAATTGGTGAACCTGATAAGTCAATGCAGAGTCCGCATTGAGAAAATTGTTAATTTAGTCACGTATCCGTAGTTACAATAGCACAGCATGTAAAGTCTAATAGTTCGTTATTTATTCGAAGTTCTATAAAAATACGTTGCCATAAATTTGTTGTTGGTACAGTTTACTCGCCAAAATCGTACTTTTAATGAAAAACAAATACAAAATGTTAAAAAATGTACTGTTCATCAATGGCGATACATAATTCACGCAACCAATGAATAAATGGCAAGTGGATATTACTATTTTGTACTTGGTCTTTGTGTTTCAAATACGTTTTAGTATCTGTAAAGAACTGTATGATACATACACGTATTCGATTCATACTGCATTTATAAATTTTAATCCTTTTACAAAATGGCCACTCCCTCATCAAAAGATCTCCAAACGTGGGAAACAAGGTCGATCAAACAATTCTGTTGCAATTCAAAGGAACTTTCTGTAACACATGACCAAAGTCGCGAACAACAACTATACCCTACTGAACATTCATCTCAAATTTCATAAAACACATTCCCAAGAACATTTGTAGTAAGTATACTACAATATCCATAGTAATCTCAAGCTGTGCACAACATGTGTATAAGAATAAGAAATGTGAGAAGAACCTAACCAGCTATTCCAGCTATTACAAATTTTACCTAAGAATACCCTGAGATTGATTTATAGGTATTTTATTTGAACAGCCATACGTTTACTGAGGAGTAAAAGTAATGTTCATATGCAATGCAGCAAGACGCTATTACATACCTATACATAAGGCCAATTGTGAACTCACAATTGGCCTTATCTGTCTAACCCCTTTGTGAGAAATGGACCACACCACTGATACCTATACATTATGAATCTTGTAACCTAGTTTGACGTAGGTATAAAGGATGTAAGATGTGTTCGTAAAAGGTGATACCGTGATGATCCATTTTGATACCGTATGAGTAGATTTCCGTTTAATACTCTTAAAACTGCCTGCGGAAAGAAACAACCAAATCCAGAATACAGTAGATTGTGTTTTGCAACATTATATTTTTGTAACACAATATGACCTTCTGTCATTTTAATAACCAAGTCTCTGGTGTATTTAAAGCGGAAACTTTAATTTTAAAATAAATTGCAAGTTAATATAGCAGAAAAAATGTATTAAAAACATAAATTAGAAAGAAAATAAAAGATGAGGAGAGTAATGTTAATAAAAATAACAAATTTAAAAACTCCCTGAAGCATATTATCCTTTTATGCATTTCGGTAAAACAAATAAAACCTTTTCACAATTGTACAATACCCTTACTTAGTATATTCAAAGACAATGAAACTTTGTTATTCTCGATTAAGCTTTTATAACCAGTAAACTCGCTTACGATTATTAACGCGAATATCCAAAATCTATCGGTTTAAGGTTTTCTAAAACTTATTTTTGTAAACGACTTAACATCTGGAGGTCACAAATGGTTGTTGGCACGAGATTAAACGGTAGAGAACTCGGGTAAAGGCAAATAACAATACGTGTACACGTATGTTCCTTTGGGAAATCATGACGGAATGCGAATAAACTTATCTCACTTATCACAAGTTCTTCCGACTAATCTGCTCTATACAAGAAACTGTTTTGAATTTCAACGCAGTCCATTGTTTCCTAATTTCTTCTCCATAGAGTTTACACAAAGTTTCCGATCTCACAGATTGGATTTATTCCTTTGGGTAGGAGATTACAGGATACCATTATACAGACGGATATTTCGTATTTCTTGTAACAAATTCGAATATCGACAAACTTTTTTAACAAAAAATTTCACAGATAGACTTGCTATTCATGTATAATAAATTAGATAAATTGGTAAATCTAAAAGAACCTTCCGGATCTGGTGTGCACAAAACACAAATGAACACTTAGTTTATAATTTCGTCTCGTAAAACCGAGTATTAACCACACGAGGTCGGCAAATATTGACATCTAACGTACGCATTTATTAAATCAATATGATGCAAATATCACTTTCTTTTCCTTTATTCAAATATAACGTAGAAATTTTTATTGATTATAGAAAATTGCAAATAAAAAAGGGAAACTAACTAATTTGTAATTCACATGTACTCCATTTTCTTTTACCATTTTCTACCCCTAACCATTTTAAATTTACCCACATTTTTCTTGCGTCCTATCAAAGCGACGCCGACGTTACTTTATAGAGCTGTATACAAAGTTTTACGAGCTTCTTCTGGTCAAACAAAAACCCATTTCTCTTCTAATAAATGAACCACGACAATTTTGTTGAGAATCATATTCTGTATACTTAGAAAACTCATTTCGTGATTTCTAATATTTCGTAAATCAGTTAGTTATCTCAATGAAACGGTTGTTAGACAAGTCAAATACAATTACAGTTGCTAATCGTTATCTTGAAATGTACAATAAACATTACATAAGATGGTTTCTAAAACTCTGCGTGTTTACTTCTGCATAGAATTATAATATTATAAAGTATTTTATTTCAAACATCCGCATGATATCAATAATATGAAAACATCGCGTGTCATTAAATTATAATCACTGGTAACGGAAGGGATAAAATGAAAGCTACCAAAACTCAATTTCTTTAAATATAGTGGAGAGGAAAACCCAATGATCGTCCTAGGACTACAAATCACATTATCGTTTCATATATTCATATTAAACAAAATACATAGAAGACTCATCGTGTACACTATTAAAGTAACAGTTTGTGAGGGAGGGCAGAAGCAATCCTGAGAAAGGACTAAAGAAATAAAAGGATAAACAGTTACATGTGTACAAGGGCATTAAACAAAGCCATGAAATGCGACTTTTATCTCTAAGCAAGTCCAATGGGTTCATTTAATGAACTTCAAAATTTTTTAACATATAAAATCCTTAAACACTAAATAATCCTGAAAATTTCAAATCAATCCGATAAGTCGTTTACAAGTTATTACATTTTAAATACGAGCGCTTCTCGGTACAGACGCTGAGAGTTGTGACGTCACTCAATATGAAATCGTAAAACACCAGTCTTGCGACTGCATATTTTAACACGTTTTCATTCTCACAAGCCATCGCTGTTGTGCCATTTCGAGGCTATTGTGTATTTTATAATATAGTTTGTTTGAAGGCTAATTTTATTAAAGCTGACTCTTCAAATTTACCGCAAGTAGACTTATTTATGGTCATGGAGTATTTTAATAAAAGTCATGATTTTATTATATCACAGTTAAAGCTGAAAATTAAATTTTTTGTCCCTTAGTACACGCCACCTGACCTTTGCAAAGTTGTAATGTAATCTTTGAAAATGTTGTATTAGCTGCGTAGGAGTTTAACATTATACAATACTCTGCGACATTTTTGGATTTCTACACTATCTACGCTAAAGCTAGATCAACATAATTAAACTTTGAAGGCGTGAGAAGCAGAACGTATTTGTCGGTAAAATACACTCATTGTTCAGAAATAACTAAAGCTTAGTAGTATTAAACTAATAACTTTATTGAGACAAATCCTTGCGGTGTAGGAGTAGGTAGTATAATATAAACCACCTAGAGTTGGACCTTTCCTTTTTAACAGAAAATTGTTCTTTAACATGTAATAGATAGCAAACAAGAAATACCGCAAAAGGTATGGTAAAAAGTTGTTTAGATTTTTACAGTGTGGGAGAAAATTTAAAATATACGGGGCGCTATAACTTCTTTCCCGTATCTCCCATGCAATATTATAAATAAATCCTCAGATCATGTAATAATAAAAAATTTTATTTCAATAAATAAGAAACGGTCGTTGATTGTTAACAACGGTATTAAATAACGTTCCGTCGGTACTGGAGGCTGACCGAACTATGAAGATATCAAACCATATTCACTGACGTCACAGTGCAATCTCGCGGCGAAGCTCGAGCGCTCAGGTTTTTATTATTTTAAAGTCATTTGTACGTTCTGAAAAATTCTTATTTTTTTTTGGGAGTCATAAACTTGTAAAATCTTTCGATTGGTCAATTAAAAAAAATCTTAAATGAGCCCTGAAATAATCAAATTCAGATTTACACTTCTGCAAATCTCTGGTGCGTGCCTATTTGGTATGTACAGGGTGTACAACTAAGAAAGAAGGCCAGCCATAACTCAGAAACTATTTGAGATAGAACAGTGAAATAAAAAATCTTATGATAAATGTGACCAAGAGAAAATGCTGGAAATTATTTTCAATTTCCTACTGTTTCCGCCAGAGGGTGTTTCACTGATTTTAATTTGAAATTCCCATTTTTTGGGCAATGTTCCTCAGTAAAGTATTTAAAAAAATATATTCGTTGTAAACTACTATCGGAGTAAAAATGCAAGGTCTCTGACTTTAAGTGATCATAACAAAAAAACTGAGGGGTGAAATTTCTTCATTTTTGGGCAGTACATTAGTCATTTATATATGTTTAACATGTGTAAAAACCAAAATGGTAGAATCAGTTGTTTAACTTTTATTTTAATTAACAGCAATAAAAACGCTGTATGTAGTATTTTCCTGGCTGACGGTCAGTTTTAACTTATCATAAAATTGTTATTGTTTCATAAATTGTTAAGTACCAAATTTACAAATGTTGTAGCACACATACTTCTGAAAAGTCGACAGCCAATAAATATTGATTATTCATATGATTAACTGGTTTTATAAGCCCTAACCGAAAATGTGCTATTTTGCAATTTACGGAAGTTAAAGAAAAAATTCTTGTTTTAAATGCTAAATTTGATATTACTTAAATCTAACTGCATTATTCTCTTATTGAAAATAAAATTTGTTTTATTGTAATTCAAAGTAAATGTTATGTTTATCGCGAAAGAAAGACGCACATATTCCCGCGAGAGGTAATCTACCACATAGTAAGCAGCGAGCAGCAACCCACAACAATGTGATTATTCTTTTGCATTGTACAAAACCATGCGATTTATAGCAATAGTGTACGACAACAGCTGCCCCGCGCGCACCGCTTCTCCCCTCCAACTGGTGCATGCATCCTTTTTTCAAAATTTCTTTAAAAAAAAACGATGTATAATGACATTATTTTTGTGAATCGTGTTAGACCACAATATAATTGCTTTAACCTTGTTATGTTACTGTCAAATTGTTAATATCGAACGTTCAGGTACTGAGTTACACAAGATGTCGTTTTTTCATTATAGCTTTAAGACTAATAAACCAATTGGCCTCAAAAGCATCTCACACCGACAAAAAAGTATACACTTGTCAAATATATAACTATCTACCACTCAGTTTCAATAATATAGCCGTAATTAATTTTTAAAATGGAGCGCTTGTGCGATTTGAGTCATAATTAGCGCTTTTTCTCACATACACTGATACAGAAAATTAACGATGTATTGTAAAAATCTAAAACTGTACACCTTTTTGTAGAAATAAATGGTCTTTTAAGTGCACTTTATTTCATTAAATTATGATTGCTAATTACTGAGATACAAGCTTCTAAAGTCAGAGGCCTTGCATTTTTACTCCGATAGTTTGTAGTGATCAATATGTAAAACTTTGTTTAATGAATTAAATGAACTAAATTATGTGTTACTAGAAAAAGATCGTGTAACTCCGAAACGGGTTGCTTGAATTTGTCAAGATTGGTCTCGATGAAAAGACAATACTTGATATTACCAAAAAAATTTAAAACCACAACAATTTCTTATCTCCGTCTACCAATAGAGGGCGCAACTTGTTGAATAACAAAACGGTCGAATTTTCTAAAAAAATTCAAATGGTATCAAATATTTTTTTCACTGCTATTGGAAGGAAAATTAATAAGGGAGTAATTTAAAAAAAATTATGTTAATAGCTCTTATAGTACCGAAAATATAATCAAAAATGTGGTAATATATGAGGCAATTTGTGGTTTTGGAGACCAATCTTGACAAATTCAAACAAACCGTTTCGAAGTTACACGATGTTTTCTAGTAACACGTAATTTAGTTCCCCCTCCCTTTATTTTGACAGTAATCGTAAAAATTCATTAAACAAAGTTTTACATATTGATCACTAGTTCACAATGAATATATTTTTTTAAATACCTTACTGAGGAAAATTGCCCAAAAAATGGGAATTTCAAATTGAAATCAGTGAAACGCCCTCTGGTGGCAATGGTATGAAATTGAAAATAATTTCCAGCATTTTCTCTTAGCCACATTTATTATAAGATTTTTTATTTCACTGTTCTATCTCAAATAGTTTCCGAGTGATGGCCGGTCTCTTTTCTTAGTTGTACACCCTGTACATATATGTATATGGGTCCCTTACACTGTGTCCCTTCGCTCAACTATTGATTTCAACGTTTCCTTTCATGTCCCTCGTCCCTTTCTCTATCTCTCAGTCCTTCCCCCTTTCATGGTTTCAATCCTTTTCTTCTTTTGCTTTTTCATTATGTATATTCACCTGTTCCCATCAGCTCTCCTTACGTTGTCATATCATGTTAGTCTTTCCTTTTCTATATGCTGTTACATCCTTCTACACCTCAATCCGATGTCTTATCTCCTGGTTTGGTACACACTATTTCTCCAGCAATCCATTTCGTTTACTTTTTGTTCTTCTTCTTTCCCGTTATGATCCATACCTCTGTGCAGTAAGTATATCATTATGCTACGGATTATACCTACCGGTAAAAATTTTCTTCTGTTTATTTTTGTTGATTATCTCAGGAAATTGAATTCAATTGTTTAATAGCTTATTTGGTAATATTACAATTTTCGGATACTTAGCCAAAACACTGATTTAATTATTAAGGGTTGTAAAAATCGTCGAAAGCGGCTCATCCGACTGTTAGCTCTAAATCCGTGAATGGTCAAAAAGCAGAATGAATATGCGGATTGCCATGGTGATGGGTCAATGAGTTTTGTACATTTATTCATGTAACCGAAACACTTCACGATGACTTGTTGCTTTTATCAGTCCTCAAAAATGAAGGAAACACTGAACATCGGTCTCACCAAACCAAAAACGTCTCGATTGTTGGTGACTGCATAACCGCTAAGTCAAATCGAAAATTGTTTTAGAATAGACTTCGTATATAAAATGGTCAAATTTACTTTTGGGGAAGTAGGGAGTATGGGAGAGTAGATCCATTTTTAGTCCTACCTACACTGACATCTAACAAAACCCCTTCATAACTAAATTCACCCTGATGATGTAAGAAACTAACAAAGTGACTCATTTGGTAGTCTACTTTTGGTCATGATATAAAGATACACCCTCGGTTTAATCATAACTTTAATTTTATATTTGCGTTAAGATAAAAAATATCAGTTTTGCAATTTCACATTAAGATGCCGCTGAAACAGGGCGTTTCGGATTTCATAGACTAATCTCTGAACATAGGTAAATAACACAAAAAGGAAATTATTTAAGAGATGGAAGAATTTTGAAAAAATTACGTTTTTAGTAAGTAAGTATTCTTGTAGTACCTACTAATAAATTTTGCAAAAGAGTTTTTGATGCACTGCCCCTGAGCACGATACCATACATAATGATGGATTTAACCAAAGCATGATACACGACCCTTCTCAGGTTTTTCTAATCAACCATTAGAATAACATTGATCGTAATTTTTTAATTAGTACATTGATGTGAATATCCCATTAGCGATGTTGATTAATTTATAGACCTAAATAATTAATAAGCGCCGGTTCAATGTAAATGTTATTAAATTCATCTGCTATGTTTAAAATAACAAGACCATACCCAACATGTAACAAGAGAAGGATATGTTTTTGAGACGTGAATAGTTAGAAATTTCATTAAGCCAATTTTTGAATAGGTGCTGTACTAATAATTTCAAAATGACAGTATTATCGGCATACGATGATATCTGTCTAACAATATCTAAATTTAATAACTCATTAATATACATATAAGAAAAACAAAATTCGACCAAGCACTGTATCTTTCGGAACACCAAACTTTAGTTCATGTACCTAAACTACTTTCAGAATTATTAAATAACTTGTCATACAATCATTTTTAATCTGACAACATACATTTGACGCCTAGCAACCTAATCCTTACTACATATCTAACGTTCACTACATCCTTCCTCTTTCCCAAAAAAAAAAAACAAACAAACAAGAACAAAAACAAACAAACAAACAAAAATTAACAATAAAATAATCAATTTACACAGAAGACTATTTATATACTATACTATCCATAATTAAAATTATATAATAAGTTCCCTTCCAAGGTTGTACTGCACATTCAGTCCCATCCCAGGTACCTACACCAGATTATTGAGGACGAAGATGATAGGAAGTTCTAGTATATACAGTCCCATTATTGTCTTTTACATCATACGATCGATAATTTTTGTCACTTACAATTTTACCAGTAATCCACTTATTGGACTTTGGATCTTTCTTAAACCATACATTTTGATCAATTTTAAAACTGCTCTTCGCCCTTGTGTTCCTATTATAATTTTTTACATTTTTTTCTTTACTTTTAACAAATTCACTTCTTACATTATCATTTAATCTTGGCATTAAATATTCATAAGTTACAGGTAATTTAGTTTTAACATTTCTATTCATCATTAACTGAGATGGAGTAAACTTCGTTCCAGATACTGGTGATGATCTGTATTGCAGTAATGCTAGTCTATAATCCGATTTATCTTCAAGACATTTTGTTAATAATTTCTTTGCAATTTGTACTCCGCGTTCTGCCATTCCATTCGACTGCGGATATCGAGGACTAGAGTAAGTGAATTTAAAACCCCATTCCAAAGCAAAATTTCGACACTGAAATGAGTCAAAAGGAACATGATCTGCTATTACCTCCAATGGTATGCCAAAAGAAGCAAATACATCTATCAATGCACTTATTATACTTTGTGCCGATTTGCTTGGAATAACTTTTATCTCTAACCATTTTGACATATAGTCAAATATTATTAGATAATTCTTTCTATTGAAATCCATAATATCAATTCCTATTTTAGAAAATGGCAAAGATGGCACTTCATGAGTTAAAAGAGGCTCTTTAGTATTATTATTTTGATATGTTTGACAGATAATACATCTTTTAACATAATTTTCAATATGGACATCAATTTGTGGTCAATAATACAAAGTCCTCGCGGTTTGCTTCATCTTAGTTATTCCTAAATGACCTTCATGTAATTTCTTGAAAATAATAGTTCTTAATATCTTAGGAATGACAAGTCTACGGTTCATAAAAATTAATTGCTGATCCAGTGACAAATCTTGACGAAATTTATAATAATATTTTAAATTATCAGGTACATTTTTTATATTTTCTGGCCACCCATTTTTAATAAACTCTATTATTTGACTTAATTCTTCATCTTTGGAGGTTTCTAATATTAACTGATATTTTTGATTATCTGAACATTGTAAGTGTGTAGCAAGTCCAATACAATGTATTACTTCATACATATACGACTGATCATCCTCCGTATCTTCTAAGAATGACCTTGATAACAAATCAGCAATATGCATCAATCTGCCTTTTAAATACTTGAACTGAATATCATATTTTAACAATTTTAATTTAAGTCTTTGCAATCGAACCGAAGGAATGTCATGTACTCCCCTTTTTAATATGGTCTCTAACGGTTTGTGATCATGATCATTAAATACTATGCATTTTCTACCATATATATAATAATGAATCTTTTTTGTTGCCCATTCCACACTCAGTAATTCTGTTTCAATTTGCGAAAAATTCTTTTCTGCTTCTGTAAGGCTTCGCGATGCATAAGTTACTGGTTGGTTATCTTGCATAAGACAACAACCTAACCCATCTTTACTGGCATCACATTGTATCGTTATAGGTAAGGAACTCGTAAAATTTTTCAAAACAGGTGCACTACTGATGCTCTTTTTAATATTACGAAATGCATTTTCATGTACATCTGTCCAAATCCAAATTGTATCTTTCTTTAATAGCGATTGTAAAGGTGAGGCCAGGTCGGCCAGCTTACAAATAAATTTTCTTAAATAATTGATCATTCCTAAGAAGATTTGTAATTCTTTCTTATTAGTTGGGTTTTTAACATTCAATATGGCTTTTACTCTTTCAGGATCAATCTTCATACCTTCCTTAGAAAAAATGTGTCCAAAATACTTAACTTCTTTGAGTTTATATTGAAACTTTCTTTTATTGAATCTGATATTATGATTATCAGCACGCTCAAACACTTGTGTTAATATTTTGTCATGCTCCTCTTCATTCTCAGCACATATTAACAGGTCATCGCAGTAGATTACTACACCGGGGATGTCCCCAAATGCGTTTTCACTGTATTTTTGAAAGATTTCTGGGGCTACTGATAGACCAAAGGGTAATCTAAGAAATTTATAACATCCAAGGAGACTACTAAACGTACACAGATCTGTGGAACTGTCTGATAGTTTTATGTTATAGAAACCATCTGATAAATCCAGAACCGAAAAACAGATTTATTATTTAATTTAGTAATTATTTCTTCCAAGGTGGGAATTAAATGGTACTCTCTAATTAAAACATGATTCAAATCTTTTGGATCAAGGCAAATTCTTAAATTACCATCACTCTTCTCAATGATAACTAAATTGCTTACAAAGGATTTAGGGTGTTCAACTTTCTCAATAATCTGGTGTTCCACTAAACTCCTCAGCTTAACTGCCAGGCGATCCATCAGGGCATGAGGAACTCGTCTAGGAGGCTTCACTACTACCTGCGCGCCAGACTGAATGTGCAGTTCTAGTGGTTTATCAAATTCTCCGATACCCTGGAAAAGTTTTTTATGTTGATTAATAATTAATTCTCTCTCTTTAATATTAATGCTGTTGATGTTATTTTTATAAGTTTTATTTTCAATTTAATATTACTTATTCAATAACTTTAAATTTATTAATGAATTTAATCCCAAAATAGGAGTTACTTTCTCTTTAATAATTGTAAATTCAATCTTATTTTGCATATTGTTGTTATCTACACATAACCTTTTCCCCACAGGTTTAATTTTAGTACCACCAAATGCCTCCAATATTATATTTGTCTCATCCCACCCAGGATTATCATCATTGAAAATTTTTCTTAGATCCCTTAACGAGAGTACATTCACTTGAGCACCGGTATCACACTTAAAGTTTACTTTCTTATTTTCCACCGTTAATGTTAATGACCATTCATTATTACTAATATTACAGTCATTACCTATAGAATGGCACGCTTTAACTAGTCACAACTCCTGTATTAAATTATTTTCATCTGCAGAGGAGTTAATTTCATCATTACCAGAATTAACTTGAACACAATTAATATTCTTATTTTTGCAACCATTTGAAAAATGGTTTAATTTATGACATTTATTGCAAGTTTTACCGAAAGCTGGGCATTGACGAGGCCCATGTTCTCTATTACATTTAAAGCAATGATAATAATTTTTATTAAAATTATTCTTATCAACTTTTTTATCATTATTAGAATTATTATTATTATACTTAGCTTCCTTCTGGGCGAATTTCTGTTGCCGATGTTGTTCAACAGCGTCAATCGAGATTACTACCTCTTGTTCTTGTTTCTGAATGGTCTTAGCGTGCTCCCAAGACAGCTCCGTTGCTCTACACATGTCCACTGCCTTAACGAGAGTGAGATCTCCAACTTCAAGAAGTTTTCTCTGTAATTTCATGTCCCTGATGCCCATGACTATTCTATCTCTGAGCATCCGATCTTCTAAATCTTTATAGTTACAGTTTTTTACCAACCTTCTTATGTCTGAATAAAAACTATCAAAATTTTCTCTTTCTTCCTGCTTTCTGGTGTTAAAGTTAAATGTGCTTATCATCTCATTCTGCTTTGGTGCAAAGTATTCATCAAATAATTTTAATACCTGTTCATATTTTTGCCCTTCATCACCTTTACTAAGTACATTGAAAAATAAATCCTGCGCTTCTTGATCAATACAGTTCAATAAAATGGCTGCCTTCCTATTTTCAGATAATCTGTCAAATCCCGCCGCCGTAATAAATATTTGGAATTGTTGCTTAAATTTTTTCCATTTCGGTAATAAATCTTCAATAGTGTCCATCGACAGTATTGCTGGCATTTTATATTCAATGTTAGCCATCTTGTACTGACGGACCCCAGACCTATTTTTTGTGTCGTAGCTATTTTAGTAGCAAGAAAATCGGTTTGAGGTTGTTTCTAGCTGAATATTTATCATTTATACATACCCTCATATAACTATTTTGCGTCAAAATTTTCTCGTTTTTTAGAAATGAATTAATTGTTGGATGGCCAAGACCTATTTTTTGTGTCGTAGCTATTTTAGTAGCAAGAAAATCGGTTTGAGGTTGTTTCTAGCTGAATATTTATCATTTATACATACCCTCATATAACGATTTTGCGTCAAAATATTTTCGTTTTTTAGAAATTAATTAATAGTTGCTTGGGGTCCGCTTGGACCTCACCTTGGCCATCCATGTAACGAAATGTTTGTTTGTTTGTTTGTGTAAAGGTTTATTCAAATTTTCGCTATTCTTTTTAGTCTGATATATTTTGATGCTTATTATAAACAAATACATACTTCAATTTACAATGAACAACTAGATAAAATAGAGGCACAGGGCGAAAAAACCTTGGGGTCCGCTTGGACCCCACCTTGAGCATCCGTGTAACCAAAAATAGGTTGGCCATCCGAAGGTTAATTCTTTCTCTTCCAAAATCTTAATGTCTTCCGTCGTTAACAGACATACGATTTTTTTTTTAATCTTGAGTAATTATTTCACTCGGTCTTTTATTAATGTTAATTATTTACGCATAGATACTTAAACCGACTGCGCCATGTAGTATGCTTAGTAGTTTGTGTTTAATGAAAATAACTTGTCATACAATAATTTTTAATCTGACAACATACATTTGACGCCTAGCAACCTAATCCTTACTACATATCTAACGTTCACTACAGATATCTGTCTAACAATATCTAAATTTAATAACTCATTAATATACATACATATAAGAAAAACAAAATTCGACCAAGCACTGTATCTTTCGGAACACCAAACTTTAGTTCATGTACCTAAACTACTTTCAGAATTATTAACTTTCACACACTGAAAAGTGAAAAAGCCTTGTCAAGTAACTTTTTACAAATTGAAAAGCGACATCACGAAAACCATGCGATTTCTAAAGTATCTAATAAAACATTATGGTTAACCGCATGAAGATTTTGCAATGAAAATATTCATGGAGGACTCAACAGAATTTGTTTCAAGCATCATTCCAATTTTCATTCTCTAAAATTTTAGTGAGTTTTTCACATCGTACCAATTGCTTCGATGTTGGTTAAAACAAATCTCCGAAAAGTTTTTATGTCGGGATTTGATAAGATACGCTTAAAAAACTTACATTTTTGAAAAGTATAAGAATAGATCTTTCGGAGGGTATAAATCTATATCGGGCGCTGCATTTAAAACAGAAATAGGTACTTTTGCAAAAAAGGAGTAGGTACACTTTTTAAACACCCTGCAAAGTTTGTTTTATAATGTAATAAATAACGAACAAAATCCTTTAATTAGGATATCATATCAGGACTATTTATGAGATCTTAAGTAATAAAATTTCCTTAGTCTCCTTAACCTTCAGGCGGGCGCGCCCTTAAAAATCACACGACCGGGCGCGCGGCAGCAAATTGCTGCTATTGCCTTCCTTAATGTTTTTAATATTTTTTGATATGTTTTTTAACCATACTATTATTTATTTTAGCGTAACAGAAAAAAGTATGATGTGTTTTAACTACTTTTATTACAATTCACACAAAAAACCGTACAAATTTAATTAATTTAATTTTTGCAATTTGTGCATACAACATTCATCAAATCTATCTATCTGTGTTTCATACAAATAATTATAACTTTTATAAGTATTTATATTATAAACAATATAACTTAATTACAAATAAAGTTCAAATTTGGCGAAATATTCTAAATAATTTAACCCGAATGAATTAACGTTCTGGAATGACTCTCACAATAAGGCGCGCAACAGCAATATTGTTCTCCTCGGCCCCTGTGCAATGCCTTTTTCGAGAAATTGTGGAACAAATGATGCATAATGGGAAAGGATAAAGCAATAAGAGAATTCTCAATGCGTGACCCACTTAGCGCAGGCGATTAGATTGTTAGGTACATAGAAGATAATGAATCACTGCAGCAAATTGCTGCCGCGCGCCCGCTGGAAGGTTAAAGGGGCTACGCTCCTTTCATATTTATTGAAAATAACTAAACAATCGACAAGAGAGAAACATATAGGTAACTGCACACTTGTTCACAAAAGTAGTGAATTCAAATTGTCTACGAGAAGTAAAGACCTGTTCTTCCACTAAACCCTGTTAAATATTTATTATCTTATATTTCATATACGGAATAATTAGCTTTTTGTAACGTAAGTTGTCCAGTTATAATTTTATAGAATGAGGAAGCTGAGTATAACTGCCATCTATTTTTTACAGTCGACCCCTCCTTCCGCGTGGTTCAGTTAGAAGCGAAATATGCCGACCCATCAGTCAACAAACTGATCACAGTGATCACGTCTAAATGAAGGAACGATGCTATAATTAATGATGTCTCTTAAACACAGTAAATGCCCTGATTGTACCAGCCAACTCCATTCTTACTGTAACTGCGGCCTAAATTACTGTAAACATGTTAATAGCTTTTAGAACCATTTATTACCGAATTGTTGACTTTCGTTATTTTCGAAAATCTTAAGCATACGTTTTTAACATTTTAACTACAAATTATTTCTATTATAATTAAAATCCTTATATGCAAATGCATAATTCTGTAGAAGTAATGCATAAAATGGTCGAGATATCGAGACCAACTTTCTTTACACCTAATTAGAATGAAAAGAAAACAATAATTTGTTACTGTGACATAATTAAAATAAGCAGAGGCGAACTACTACCTAATCAAAATTCAAAGACATTTATGCCAGCTCTCTCCAACTAAATTATAACCGTCAGTATGTTACCAACTTTGTTTATTAATTTTGAAAATCCGTCCTATGTGTACGTGTATACATATAATAATATATAGTAGGAACAGTGTAATGTTTAATGCGATTAGCGTTAACAATGAAGTTATCGACACAACGTTCGTAGGCAACAACGTCGCTTGCTGTATTAACACTTAATCAGTTAATTGGATCGCAAAGTGACTCCTCTCGATAGCATGTGTGTCCAGAACTACAATGCATTATCACATTACAATGCCCATGTTTGTTTACATTTCGTAGATAGAATGAAAAATACAGTCATTTTCAGTAAATCCCTGAATTAAATATAGATAGGTACTCCATTGCTCTAATCATGACTCAAATTCATATCATAGATAAATCTCGACTTACGTTTTTAAATATTATCCTCGCCAGGAGTGTTTACCGCTACGTCATCACATACAACCATGTGGTGTAATATGAAAAACACGAGTCAAAATTGTACTATATTAATCAAATGAGAATTTAATTCTATTAAAACAAATTTAATTCGCGTTTATAGGTTTACTCTTTCTACAACATTTACTTATTCAATACCATACGTCGATTTCGTCAAATGCACTACGAGTGTTCACCATCCTTATTGAATTCACTGTTTTATATGAGAAGACAGTATTAATTAACAAATTGGATAGCTAGATTCATAAATTAATGACGTAGCGGTAAACACTCCTGGCGCGGATTATAGGTACCTACCTATATTAATGCCGATAGTGTGGGGACTGGCAAATACACTTTCTATGTCATATAGTGTTTGAGGAAAAATGAATTTCAATTTCTTTGGAAACTGGGACGAGAATTTAAAGCCGAAATTATTTGTAATCCAAAATGATTTTTAAGAGCAAGGGTGTAAAATGAAACTACAATAAAGCATAAATAGGTTAATATATTTCAAAACACATGATCTAACAAAATCTAGTTAGATTTTCCTTCCCTTATTTATGGTGAAGGTTGAAGCAATATCGCTAAAATTAAGTAGTCATATAGGTACTTTGGCAAGTTTCCAATTTCTGAGAAATATGTTTTTCAATGTCATCACAACTTTTCAATTTAAAGCTCAACAATCATTGTACTAAAATGATAAAATTGATCATTTTTCATACGTTCACTAAACTCTACTGAATAAAAAATAGAATATTGCCAAACACTGCTTTCTCACGAATTTAATTTGCACATTAGGTATGGTGGATTTTTAATTCTGTTAAAAACCGTTTTATATAAAGAATGACGATCATAAGATTTCTTTATCCTTCTTTTACAGTCCCCTTCCTCTTAGGACGTGTTTGTAACCATTTAGGATCTTGAAGAAAGGAGTTCATACCAAAATATGCACATAAAAGCATTTTCTAATTTATACAGATGCTTCATTGTTGAATTTGCTTTCAGTGTAAACATTAGGTTTTTCTTTCACTCTCAAATTTTCAGCACTCTAAAATAAGGGTTTTTAGGCAAAAGATTTTCTTCGTAAGATAAACACATAGCTACTCCATTTAGAGGAAATAATTTATAATTATAAAGAATAAAATAATGTGCTTTCGAAATAATGCTGGATGAGTCATTACTGCCTATTAAATCGCTAAAAAATGTTTGGCAAAATCTACCTTGAGACGTTAGCACCATGTATGCTTAAACCAGAAAATATTCAGTTAATCGGCCTGATATGTTTGCTACAGCATAACCAAAAGGCATTTTAGAAACGAAATGATCTATTAAAGGTCTTCCTTTAATATGAGATCTGTCGAATCAGTACTTAGCTTCAAAACTAATAATAATAGTAATAATGATTATTATGTATAAGTAACTGGAAAGATTACGTACATTCGTCAAACAAAACATTACTAAATTAATTAACTTACATTCAACGTAATTTATGTTCAATGTCTCGAAATCGAAATTAATAAACTGAAAAATTTCAAACGACAGATAACTTTTTGTGTTTTTCCCAGCCTTTTACTAATGGGAGACGGAAATTACCTCTCTTACGTGTATTGTAATTATGGATTTCCTCCTATTGGGTGTAGTTATACAAATTTTTTAGTGTGACGCAAACATGTCGCACAAATGGCCCGGTCAGAATTTGTAAACGAACAAAAGTTGATTTACAGTCTTCCCTATACCCAAGGTTGGAAATAATTCGTATTGCTGAGCGTTGAAGTTTAAACAGATAATTGCTGCCTGAAGAGCTACCCCAAACAATGATTCCATAGGATAGTAAACTATGACAAAGAGCATAGTAAGCATTTATTAAGAAATCGCGGGAGACGCTTTCTGACAATCTGCGTAATACAAATAAATTACTATTTTTTGATGACATGTGAATTAAATTGCAATTACTAAAAATTTGACAACCTGTGAATTTAATGGTTTCGACGAAAGAAATTGTAACGAAACTTTATTTAAGAAACCAAGTCGAATATTTATTTATTTACACGCTAATTATTAATCACTTATTTCTAATTACGAATAGGTACTTAGTTGTTAACTTAAGAATTAATCACTTTATTTACACTGGAGGTTCACTAATTATTTTAATCACACTTAATATTTAATCACTAAAAGGTCTAGCCTAATCAACGTTTAAGGTTATCACATTTAAACTTCGCGAACGCGTTAAACTGTAAAACTGTGAACTATAAAACTGACTCGTAATAATTGAGCGGCATTATTTATACAAGTCCGCATTTGCTCTCGAAAATTCTAGAAGGAACGGTAAGTCATCGCGCGCGGCTTTCTCGAAACTTCCGGCGGATGAGTCATACCCGCCTTAACCAATGCAATCTTTGTAACATTGCCCCCTCATTAAAACCAATTTCGTCTCGAAATTCATTAGCTATCGTTGGTAAACCATGTCCAAGATCGCGCAACGCTGTCCGCCGACAATCCACCGTTCCCGGAGTGGGGATCCTTTTCGGGTTAAACCTGCAAACCAAGATTTGCACACCGGTTCCCTGGAATATCTCCTCCAGCATATTCCGGACCTTCCTCCACTCGAGACCATCTAAACCACAGCCAATTCTGGGCATTGCGATCTTCCTTATGCCACTCCATAACACTCTTCTTTTTAGATCAAGCAACGAATTCCACATTTCTCGATAATCAGGTTTTCCAGACGATAACTTCTTTGTCACCAAGTAGTAAATGAATCGTTCTTGATCCCTTAACCATAGCACTCTTCCGACACGTGGACCAAACTCTCGCAGCTTCTCTACTTGACCAAACTTCGCTTTGAAAACGGAGGCAATTCCACGGGACATGCGGAGATCGGCCGCCACACAATGAGCAAGTGAATATTCTGACGACAGAGTGAAGAGGTCTTGTTGTCTCTCAATGGTTACGCCGAATGAAGCCACTTTATTATCTCCATACATCCTCTGAAACTCTTCGTATGAGACTTCCTTCTTCTGTTCCGTTACTCTGCGTACACCATCCGCATGGTTGTTCCCGTTATAACGTCCTAGTCTATTAAAATGGACAACTCTCGGCTTTCCATTTGGCATTTTACGAATACGATAAATGACATCGTTAATTCGTTTTACCACTTTGTATGGACCCTCCCAGTTATTCTGAAGCTTGGGGGACAAACCACGACGCTTTTGAGGGTTATAAAGCCAAACCAAATCTTCTTCTTGGTAACCCCCTTCTTGAGCTCGAACGTCATAATTTTGTTTCATTCGGTCGCTTGCACATTGAAGATTTGATCGCACTAGGTTATGAATGCTATCCATTTTCCTTCTTAAGTCGCTCACGTAGCCCTCGCCAGCCAAATCTTCACCAGGTTTACTACCAAAACTCAAATCACACGGCAAGCGGAGTTCTCGACCAAAAATGACGTTAGCAGGGGTTTGCTTAGTGGATTCATGGATGGATGATCGATACGCCAGAAGGAAGAAGTTGAGATGTTGGTCCCAGTCTCGTTGATTGGCAGATACCACCTTGGACAAATACCTGTTAACTGTTCTGTTCATTCTTTCGACCATTCCATCTGACTGTGGGTGTAAAGCCGTCGTTCTGGTCTTCTTGATGTCCATGACTTTGCAAACTTCCTGGAAAACAGCAGACTCAAAATTTCTTCCTTGGTCAGAATGTAATTCTAGTGGCACTCCAAAACGGCAAATCCAGTCATTAACCAATACTTCAGCTACAGTAACGGCCTCTTGGTTAGGCAAAGCGTAAGCTTCAACCCATTTGCTGAAGTAGTCCATCGCGACCAGAATGTATTTGTTGCCGCGTTCACTTTCAGGAAACGGACCAGCGATGTCAATTGCAATTCGCTCAAATGGACTCCCCACATTATACTGCTTCATTGGAGCTGTTGGTCGTCGATGCGGTCCCTTGCTAGCGGCACAGACGGTGCACTTCTTGCACCACTCATCTACATCTTTCTTGCAACCGACCCAATAAAATCTTTGGCGCAACTTTTCCAACGTCTTCTTCGATCCAAAGTGACCTCCACCAACTTCCTCGTGAAGTTGCTTCAGTACTTCCGCGACCCTGCTTCTCGGAACCAGCAATTGCCTTTTCTGCTCTTGCCCATCGTCACTCTCCAGGATTCGTTTAAGAAGACCATCCTCCATCACCAAGGAATCCCATTGTGCCCAGTACGCCTTAACATTGGGGGAATGTCGCGCCACCCCTTGCCAATTTGGTCTATCTCCATTCTTCTTCCATTCCACAATCGGTTGTAGATCAGGATCCGCCTCTTGCTCTTGAGCAACGACAGCAGGTTGCCAAAAGTCATCCACCAAAGTAGTAGCACAAATTGACCCCATCTTTTCTTCTGCTCGATTACAATGGTTGCAATCTAACCCGCAAGGTCTCCGAGACAATGCATCTGCATTTCGATGACTGGTTCCTGCTCGGTGCTCAGTTCTGAAGTCGTACTCCTGAAGTCTCTCAATCCATCTTGCAATTTGACCCTCTGGACTCTTAAAGTTCAGTAACCATTTCAAAGCTGCATGGTCTGTTCTTAATAGGAATTTTCTCCCATACAGATATTTATAGAAATGCTCGATGGACTTCACAGCCGCCAGAAGTTCTCTTCTCGTCACACAATAATTACGCTCTGGTTTTGACAGAACCTTGCTGAAGTACCCAATCACTTTTTCCTGCCCATTTTGTTTCTGCGAAAGTACGCCTCCAATCGCAACATTGCTGGCGTCCGTATCCAATATAAATTCGCCCTCGGCTTGAGGATAGCACAAAATCGGGGCACTGATCAGTCGCAACTTCAGCTCTTGAAACGCCGCTTCACATTCCTCGGTCCACATAAACGTTCTGCCATCTTCAGTGAGACGGGTTAGCGGTTTAGCGATGGTAGCAAATCCAGGCACATAGCGACGATAATAGGTGCACAGTCCAAGGAAGCTTCTGATTTGATGTTTATCTTTTGGAACTGGCCATTCACTTACGGCTTTGGTTTTCTCCGGATCAACGGCAACACCTTGGTCGGAAACGATATGTCCCAAATACTGGACAGCTTTCTCAAAAAGGTGACACTTCTTCGGGGAAAGCGTGAGATTGGCCGAGCGAAGCCTTTGGAATACCTCCTCGAGATTCTTCATGTGGTCTTCAAACGTCTCCCCTACCACAATTATGTCATCCAGGTATACCAGACACGTTTTCCACGATAATCCTTTCAATACGGACTCCATTAGCCGTTCAAAGGTGGCCGGAGCGTTGCATAAACCAAATGGCATTACTGTGAATTGCCATAATCCAGTTCCAACGGTAAGTCATCGCGCGCGGTGTGCTCAGCTTTCTCGAAACTTCCGGCGGATGAGTCATACCCGCCTTAACCAATGCAATCTTTGTAACAAAATGTTCAGTTGTTGATTTATTAATTTTTAGTTGATTTGAAGTACACCATTCTTCAGTTAGATAACAAAGTCGTTTAGCCCTAAGTAATATCCTCCGCATAAAGAATACAGTTCTTTTCAAGAGTAATCTAATTAGGCAGATCATTAATGTATATGAGAAAGAGAAATGGCCCCAAAATACTTCCTGCAGCACTCCTTGTTTTACAGGCATTTTTTGAGAAAACTCATTATTAATTCGGACACGGACATAGACAAAAATCCAGAGTGTTTTCACTGATGAAATTTAAACAGTAGAAAGGGAGAGAGTTGGACAAAAGTCTGGTATGCGACAGATTCTTAATGAATGTGCAGTGACGAAAGAGACGAAAAAGACTGTTCTGTGGGATTTCTGTGCATTATAATTCTTTATAATTAATAAGAACCAATAAATGCTGTTTTGACGTTAAGAACAACACTTAAAATGGGCATTCATTTAGAAAAAGTCATGAAAATTCTGAAATCAAAAAAATACTGCAAAATAAAGCGAAATCTTTGAGTTAATAAAAATTGAAAGGGTTCTTAAGAAGTGTAGCCACGTACTGAAGATGCCAGGGAAGTCAAAAAATAAAATTTTAAAATAAGATACACGAAAATACTAAAAACTTTCAATAACTTATTCCCACCTCAAAGCTCACATTCATATCCGAAAGATACATTTAAAACATTGCCATACTTACTTCGTCTAGGTACTATACACGGCATAAGAATTAAAGAAAATACCTCAACTCCACTAACGTCAAAATTAATTATTGGAGCTAAAAGTGACAAGAATAAATTGGAATTCCATCAACTGTTACAGACTTTTGAAAGTGATACAGTAAATGTTGCAAAATTTACAGTTTTAGGGCATCGTGTATATTTGTTCCATTTTTCAAAGATATGAAGTATGAAGCAGTGCAGCGTACGAACTCACTGTGGAATTTAACGAACATCGCAACGCTTTATTTCAAGTGGACGAGACTTATAACAGGATATAAACTATAAACATTGTAACACTATATGTATTTTTCCGATATGAAAGAGAATTGGACAATTTCAAAGTAGGTACTAACCTTGCACAAATCGTAGGTACAACATGAACCGACCATTCCAAATTGGGAACGTTGCGTTGGTTAGTTAAAGTTGTGAGTGGTGCAATGAAGACTTTTTATTAAATTTATTTACATTTCCATTTATTATTTATTTATTACATTTTAGGAGTAAACGTGCATTTATGGTAAACTATTCTTTTGTATCATCAAAATTTCATTAGTTGCAAGAATAAGTTTCATGCTTTTTGACACAAATAGTTTCTTATCTATCAATTAATTCATTAATGTAGATTTTCCTAAATATCGATTTACTTTTTAAGATACGCCATGAAAATGTTGTCGTGAATGTATATGACCTTCGAAAATTTTATTTGCTTCTACCATGACGTTAAAACATTTACATGAGAAACTTTTTTCTATAGAGATCACGAATGCTAAGCATTTTTGCAATAAGGGCTGTAACAATCCATCTTCCTGTCAGGTAATCGTCTAGTATTCTGTCTATGTTTCATTACGTGCACTTTTCCTCTGATATAATTAAAAAGAACAGATGTTGATGATTGCTTGCAGAGGCCCATTTAGAAATAGGAGAATATGTTCTAATTTACCTCAAGTGGTGTATTATATTAATTTAATTTATTTTTGCAAAATCATCAATTTGTTTGTTGTGTAATATGTTAGTAGCTTTTGTTCCCACCCTACGCTATTTGGTGCTAAGTATTGCGTAAAACCTGGTATCAAGCACATTTGAAGTGAAAATCGAAAGTATTTTAACGGAAGTAGGGTTAAAAATAGTCTAGACTCTAGATTGTGAGACTGGCTTTAAGTGTGCCTTTCATTAAGAAGCTTTATTGTCACAGTATTTATTTTACTACCATTCCAGACCTCTACTAAGCATTAGGATAGAGTATAAAATATCAAATCATACCTAAATATAAAACCTTCATAGATCTTACCATTTAGTTCTGCTTTGATTGTCGCCATTTGCTCATTATTCTAATCTTGTTTTAACCATTGTATAACGAACGTTTTAACCCATATCGCTCAAAATAGTAATCGTAGTTGTTTAAATTGCTAACAAAGTATAGGTAAATTTTATCATTAGAAGGTTCAATAATGATTTCCTTTTCAATGAAAAATTAATTAAACTTAAACCAGATTAAATTGAAATATTAATAATTAGAGTAAGTTATTGTCATTTTTTTCGAATATTTCTTAGATTTAAGTTTCTTTCTCAGTTTGTAACACAAATTCATTTGTGTATGTATATAAACAAGGGTAATATTAAGAATCCCTATTAAAGTAGAAAGGAAGAAATCCTTCCCAGTGAAGTTAGAGTCTCGTAAGTCACTAAACCAGCTTACTTACAGCACAGATGCATGGATACATCTGTGCTTACAGTTACCTCTTGTACCCATATCATATCTAAAGGATTTATAACCCAATTTCGTTACTGCTAAACAACGCTACGTACTACTGTTATTTATGTACAAAATATAGACTAAAAACGCCGATACGGCATTTACATGGACAGAACGCCGCGCCGGCCAGCCGTGCAAAAAATCCCAAATGTCCAAATAGTGCTTTACAGATTCGAAACGCCGACATTCAATATGAGCAATTTAGCAGTTTTCCTGTTAAACAAAAAAACAAATTTCATAAAAGTGAATGGTCATAGATTTTCATAATTCTTGAAATGTTAAGACGTAATTTGTGAAATAAATCCATTATACTCGGCGTAGGATTTCTAGAAAGACTAGTCCAATAGTTGGTTCACCTATTTGTACAGTACACCGTACACTTTTCATAAGGTATCCACTGCGCCTTTAGTTCCATTGAATCTCTGGACAGACAACTGACATGGTACGTCAAGGAAATCGAAAGGATGGCTTTATTTTTCTTTGGTACGAAAGAAACCAATGTGAGATCATTTGTGAAACCGAAAAGTGAGATACTTCTACACTACAGGATGGTGTTCCGACCAAGCCCGGATGATCCATGTGTTTATTTAGTACACACTGCCCATACAATATGTCGACAAGCAAGAGTAGATTCTTTCTTGATAAACCCCTACGGAAAAGCGCCAAGTTGTGAGATTGTTACGTGTTGAACTGTGTTCTTGGTACCAAATAAATAAACGGCAATGTCCCGATAGCTCAAGTGAGAAGAACCATGGGTCGTGAGCAAATTAGTTAACAAAATGGGCGCCACTATATTTTGTAAACAATTGCCTAATATGTTCCAATCTAGTACTGTAAATATAGAAATGCGACTACAAGATTTCATAAGCAACAATGATTCAATAACGTACTTTTTAATTCAAAATCAAATATATTATTACACAGGTAAATAAAATATGTAAATGATTGTCACTAATAACCAAATCTCAGGTTAACTATAACAGAGTTATACAATAATCCTCTGCTTAACACATTTGAAATATAAACACAATTAGCATAATACAATATTTCCAAATGATAACAAAAAATCTCTTACCTAATTACCTTTACTATAAAACAAATCCATCCGACGAAGAGCTCTCCGCAGGTCGGAATCTTCTCCAAATATCTGAAATACGAATTAAAACACTTTGGAAATATCTAAGTAGCGTTTCAAAATAAAACTTGACCTTGAAATAGCAAAACTTAACTCAAGAATTTGATTATTAGTTAATATCCAAATTACGAATTTTGACTCTAAATTAAATAAATATTTAGTGAAATTAATTTGACATAATCGTAGTTTAATAAATTAAATGACGTAAATAACAAGTTTCTTCTTAATGATTTTTAAATGTTATCGATGGCTAACTAATTAAATATTCTCCAAATAATCTTTAAAGAAAAACTGAGATAATTTCTTGAATCCTCCCTGGCGATGACAATTCGAATGAAACAGTTATCGATGACGAAATCTTCGATATTGATCCTTAATAGCAATCAACACCAGATGTTACCATATGTACACCAATACGAGCATACGACACGAATACTGGATTTAGGCCTGCCGCGCACTAGGCAGCCTGGCTGCAGCAGCCAGGCTGCGGCAGCCAACTGGCTGCCGTGTAATCATATGCATTCAACGGCTGCTGCAGCCAAGAATTCTTGGCCGCTTCGTGTGCGGGCTCCACTAGCAATCATATGTTGGATTGGCTGCCGCAGCCTGGCTGCTACAGCCAGGCTGCCTAGTGCGCGGCAGGCCTAATACCATTAATTATTAAAGCACCGTAATTCAGATGTCACCAAAACAGCTAGGACAATAATACGCAAATAGAAACTAATTTCACAAATTTAAATCCACAAAGAATATCATTAAACCTCACTCACCTCTAATTCAAAATCGAAAATGACATGCGGTGTCCCAAACTTCTTAAATCCTTCTTACGAAGCAAAAATACAACCATCCAACTGTACTAATTATTATCCAACACTCATGGAGTATTAAAATTCCCATTACCATAAAAGATCCGAATAAATATTCGAGATGAAAAATATTTCCAACCAAAATGGCAACGGAGCGAACTTTTGTTAACAACCGCACACTTTAACGATATTTCGAAGAAGAGAGCGAGACCTGCGCATCTACCTCACTTATAACCTTTCTTATCTTTCCTCAGCCGCGTTCAAACATACCTTCTACCTAACTTCAATCTTACAAAGAAAATTTTATACAGGCACTATTTCAACCGTTACAAGATCCTTTGAAGACCTCCTTGCATATCGACAGTCTAATATCAAGGTCCACCTAACCTTGTGCTGGGCTTGGGTGTCTTGAGTTATTAGGTCGTGAAAGAGGCGCCTCTGGACCACAAAAATCCTGTTTTCAGGCCAGTCGGTAAGTCCTTTAACCCACACGAATTCAGGAATATTTCTGCTTGTTACCTGCTTTAGTAGGTGGTGATATTTAGAAAAAGACTTAGACGTCATTTCGCAGTGACCAGTGCTGCCTGCAGAGCACTGAAAATTCTGAAAAATTTATTCTTTGTGCTATGTATGATAATCTTTCTTGCACTAATCATTATCCCTATCCGTTCTGCCTGGGGTACAGTCGGAACTTTATCTAATGATTGGGTGATATGGAATTTCAATCAAAAGTAAATACCAGTGTCTCTTTCTTCCATTGTTTTAGATTCATCCGTGAAGATGTCAGGTTAGGATGGCATTTACGCATTAAGGAATGGTAGTTCCTATTATAAATTGAGGAACGAGGGAGTCCGATCATGTCTACGGGATAGACCAGCGCCTGATTGTGTCGCATAGAAATAAGAAGTGTCCTACCTCCATATGTCTGTTATTTAATAACCCCTTCGTTTTCAGACTCAAGTCTGTCCGCATCGCTTCCTCTCAGGCCCGAGGCCATTACACTACTTAACTGAATAACATGAACATTGGGAATCCATCAGTTCCCTTAAAAATATAGTCGGCGCGCGATTTGGTTATCAAAATCCGCAAAAAAAGCTTACTTAGTAAAATTATTGGAAATACGCGGTGAACCATGAGAAGCCGTGATGGCAAATAAAACCTCTAGGTCGAGTCAGGCTAAATGAAACAAAAAACTATTGCAGGTTTGTTTAGTCTTGTATTAAATATTTTGATGTGGATAAAAAAACGTGAAAGAAAGTAATTTATGGTACCTTTAATTTGGGCAATAAATGAATAATTGTTATAATAGGAATTCTGGATTATTTTGTCAATATAGACATTGAGTTCAAAGCAGAAGTTATTAAAAACATGAGCTGTTACCGGAACAGTATGTAGTTAAAATTCGCCTTTCCTTCTTTTGGATTCGAGATTGAAAGCATTTCTTTCATCCAATGGAGTGGTACGCTTGACAAATCATGCTGAAGCTATCAGATACCTACCTAAGATATTACAGCGGTCGTTCAATATTTCTTTACCAAACAAGAATTGGCGAGCACGAAATTCTCCACAATACTGCTCCTTCTGTTTTGCAGAACCAACGATGCCTCGGAGACGTGTGGTGATGTTTTGTTACCTTATCCGAACATGTGTGTTCGGCGGATCTACCGACTATCTGAACTTGTGTTTCAAAATGCGCTTTAGTCTGCTTTTTGTTTTCCTTTCGGCTGCTGATAGCATGCCAACCTGCAGGTCGTGCTAATTGTGCATCAGTGGTTTGTAGTTTTCTTGGGGCTTGGATAACTCCACTCTCACTAGCTACCAGTTAAGTATTGAATTCGTAATTTGCAAGTAAATTAAGAAGGTTACCTGTTTATTAGTAATATTTGTGTTAAAGTGCGTCTTCATCCAGAATAAAACTACATATTTCTTTGACTTATAATTTATTTTCTTAGAAATACCTATAAGAAATGGAAGACCGCAATTTTGTGTAATCAACACTTAATCGTAAAGAAACGTTAAAAATCTGGATATAAAGATACATTGAACTATCACATTCCAGCAGAACTCGATTGAAAAATATGATTTGAAGTATATCCATTATATTAGACCTTAGACATATACATATTATCGCATATAGATACCGTGGTATAATAGAATTTGAAAAATTGCGGAACTGTTCCAATGTGTTCTAAATTCATTTAACAAATCAATAAGAAAATAAGTTACAACTTCTGCAAAATTGTGGTTTACGATTGTACAATATTCCTATTTCAGAACCCGTTACGTGTTACGAGAAACGGTAAACTATTGCAGAAGGAAAATTATTGTCAATGGTGCTGTACCTACAGTATAAAGTTCTACATTTTTGCATCTTTTCGCCGTTTCAAAAAATGTACCGCAGTATGTCTACTGCGAAACATTGATAAAGTTCGAATGCTATTTTGTATGTTTGTCAAATTGTAGAAGAAACAAACGGTGTTTGGGCGGATTGTCACTCCTTAAACTGGAATTTTTCCATAATTAGTGATTTTGTCTATCTATTTATTGTATTAATTGCTATATTGTTTTATTTATGCTTTACTGCCTCTTTCCATACGAATTGGATATTTAAGATATTATTTAGTAGAAAACTTTAAAGAATAATTTGTAACTTTGACATTAATGATTACGTATTTAATGATTTTAGGTAATTTTGATGATCCATTGAGAATCTGCGGCATTTCCTTTGAAAAATGTTTATAGGAACTGTTTCATTTTCAGAGATAACTGTAGTGCGCATCGAATTTTCGACATCCTTAGCATTTTCACAAATTGTTCATACACATTGCCATTCGTTTTGATATGCATTAATGTGTATTACAAAGGAAATTTAAACGGTGTTAGAATACAATTTTTTCATGGTTCTAAATCGTCGATAGAAGCACGTAGAAGAAAGACAGTGACGCAATGAAACCGTAGCTTCAAAACAAACACAAAATGTAAGCTCATGAATATTGATAATTCTCGGTTACTCTATTTGCGTAAATGTAATTCTTGACGTTTCACCAGTATAATCCGGAAGCATCAATGCTAATGAACAAAGACTCTAAGAACTTACGTATTAATTGAATTGAAATAACTTAGGATCTAAGTGCGACTTTCGTCACGTGAAGCGTAAAAAGTTATTTGGATAAAAACATTAATGTGTCTACTTTCATTAAAAAGGGAATGAAGGAAAAACGAAAGCTGAAACTAATTTTCACCCGGTTGTGTAAGAGAGTGGCGCAGAATATTCAGATTTTAGAAGGATATTTTAGCAATAAAAGATCAACAGATCAACCCCTATTGAGATATTTCCGTAACTGTATTTCCTTTGTTCTGTATTTAACTTGTAATTCAACTTTAGCTTATTATTAGATATGATTTCTTATTGCTTTAGGGTTCGTTATTTAATATATGAAAATTATGATTACCCAATGTTACCGTTTGCAACCAATGGAGAGCAGTCTAGTGTAAACCAAACGATATTCACATTCTCGCCATTTCGATTTGAAAGCTGAAGTTCAGTCAGCGCAAGATTTCAACATTGAACTTGTGTATGTATACCTGTATCAAGAATGCGATGCTTCGAAGATCTGAAACGAGTAAACGTATCTTGCTCAAGCTTCACCGCATTGCATATTTTTACAATAATAAATAAACACATTGTAAACGTATTTAGATTTAAAACTAATTGTTCAGATTAATTAAAAAATCTCCATTCCCGTATTTATTGAAAGCTCTGTAGCTTGTGAATAAAGGAATGTATGTTTAATCAATATTTACAAACGAAATATTCTATTCTTGCTTACCCACAGCACCTTACAGACTTATTTATACAGAAACTGAAGCACAAACGCTGAACACTCGGAGAATATGTTTGTCTGAATAATGATAAATGAGGTACGTTTGTTGTTACTATTATTCATGTACTTTGTCAGGGCCATATTTGGTCGAAACATCTGGGGTTATTTGATTTTAGGATGGAATTCTCTCGTAGAGCGTAACGCCGTAAGCAATGCGGTTAGTACACATTGTTACAATCATACCTTCGAATTATACCCGCACCCTCCAACTTCTACCTGTCAATGTTTATGGATGAAAACATTGCAATCATGGAGAATCACACCCAGATGCATCCTAAAACTACATTATGCGGCAAATAACTGGCCATACCTAATATATGTAAAAGCGGAATTTAGATCGTTATATATGTTTCATTACACCTTCATCCAAATCCAAACTAAAAGTTAAGTAACTGCGGTGAAACTATACGCTAGTGTATTGCATACAAAGAGAATACATATCACATTTGTCCCTTTCGACACCTTTCTATGATCGCTGTCAAAAGCAACATCAAAATTGGTAATTATGTGCGAATAAAGCGCTGCGCATTTGATTTTTTATGAGGTCAATTCATTGCTACGAATCAAAACTTGGTACTACAATGCAGTATAATAGATGAACCTAAACTATTTACGCTTGAAGGAGAGTTTAATCGGTTTTTATCTAATCGTTAGATACTACACTAGAAACAGTCAAACCCTGCTACCCTCTAGCGGTGAATGCTGGAGTCACAAGGAAAGCTGAAAATTTAATCGATAAAGTCGTGCAGTGATCTTGTACGCGCTTGATAGATACCAACTTTTCCATGGTTCGTTCCCTCGCTGGAAAGTAAAATTATTGCGACTGTGTTAATGATTTGAAACTTCACAGGACTGAAACCGTTACAGCATGTAAAAATGGAAAAGAACAAAATAATGAATCGGAAAAACATGCTACCAGTAGCGGGTGTCTGCGTAAAAAAAAAGTAAATTAATGTCATTTGGGACTGGGATTCAGGTTATTAACAACTTATCTGTCCATTTAAAATAGAAAACTCATGAAGTTGTTTAGAACAAAGTGCATTTATCACTTTGTGAGTGCGCTTTCCAAATGCAGCGCAGGATTTGGGATGAACCACCCACAGTATTTCAATGGCATAAAAAGATTAAAGTGACCTTTTGCCACTCCCTCGATGGCTTATTGGGCGATCGAAACCGCCTCTGTTGACGTCAGAGTATCTAGCGCCGCGACGAACTGCCCCTAATCGCTTATCATTCATAAAAGATATGATTGACACAAAAAATGCCGTGATTAACAATTCAAATATCCCTTTAGTCCCTATGATCCATACCGCAGCGCTTCAACTACACAACTGTATCCCGGACTCGTGGAATAAACATAAACATGGGGAAGGGAGAATGAGATACGAAAGCCGCAGTCTCCGTTAAGCTTGCTGTAAAATTTCTCGTAACGAACGAGGGGCCGAAAGTATCTGCGTTAACTAAAGCGTTTTTTAATGCGATATTCATTTAAAAATGTTATATTAATTTGTGAGAAACAAAGAAAAGGACAACGAATTGATAATTTTTAATAATGCCTTTCATTCTACATAAAAGTTTTTCCTAGTCGTCGCTTTTCATTTTCCCGAAGTAATATAAACAGCAATACAACGAAAGTACAACTTGTAGGAAGTGTATTGAATTGATAGCGACCTTTTTATTTAACTTTCCCATTCTCATTATTATAAGAAAACCGTTATACTTTCCGATAATAATTAATTCAGAAAAAATGGGATGGATTCACTTTTATAGTTAAATTTCATGTATAATGTTACCATTTATTAATTAGTTTCATCCATTCCCTTTAGGTGAGTTAATTCTAAGAACTTGTTATCTTACTTATGTATTGTATTGTTTTAGCCATCTGTTTTTCATAACTTCACAATCATCGCTTGATAATGGAACTTGTATAAGCTCCGAAACATGTCGCTCTAGACTTTATTTATAACTTTCAACATTTTATCTACTGCTACTTATCGTTAGCAGCTTTAAATACTACAACTGATTTAATTATATTCATCATTACATTGGTTTAAGGGGGAGGCTGAGAACCTTTCATTCAATTCACTTTTATATTAAGCACTTTTATAGGTAGGTACATGCAATTTTCATGACTAACGCCACTAACGGTAGCATATTATAGATACATGATAGTATACAGAGAGAGAATCAATTGTAACTCAAGATTCTCTTTTATTCACCTATCAGCGATAATAAATAATTAATCATAGAGTATGATACGAAAAATCATATGCATATGACTAAATTTGTTCAATGTATTTGCTTCAAATTGCGAAACTGATATGAATCATACACATACCCATAATAGTAATTAAGGTAACTAGGGCGTTATGTAACATAACGCCCGTGGTGCCTTCATAACTTTATGTCATACTTGCAAGAAGTTGATTAAGATGATTAAAACAGATGATAACAATAAAATCAGTATTGACTGACATTTAACATCCTTTACCGTATCTATAGTGATGAGGCATAATTTTACATTTGCGGGCGTTATAAGCTAGCTTTATTAAAAGTAACGCCCGTTGCTATCTAAAATCCGGTTGTCATGTAAAGAGGCGTTATTTAGTCATTAATGTTTCTTGTTTCAGCAGTTGTTATGGTGAAATAATAAGGTGGTAGGTATGACATAAAAGCAGTTAATTACGGTTACTTGACAATGGTTTCAAACATACCTACTTTGCGTCAGTGGTATACAGGTGTTAACATATAATTTGGCAAAAAGGATTTTAGGACCATCACGTTGAACAAGACTTTAAAAAGGAAAATTAGAAAATGGAATAGATTGTATACCTACTTGTGAATTTGCCAAACTTACTCCAGAATTTGTTTAAATTGCAACGAGTTACGAGGGATAACTAATTAGTGTTATTTTGTAATTGCTAACGATAACACATTACACCGTTATCTCTCCTACCTAAATTAAATATTACGCCATATCGGTACGTTAGGAATTAAGCTCCTTTCAAGCGTTACTATTTAGTACTTTAATGCCTCACGCTAATACGACCGTGTTAATAGGAATGCTTAAATTTTTAACGAAGCACATTGCGAATCACTATTTATTTAAGAACATGAAAATCTTATTCAATGTACACAGTCTTTCGTTATAAGCTAAATTGCATTGGAACAGCAAACTACTAGGTGTTTTTATCTGTGCTACTAGCCTTACATTTCTGCCGAGTTGGACAGAGGTGGTTACTGGTTAATGAGACATAGGCACGAGATTCCCATTTAATGGGTATCTTTGGTCAAGTATTTTACTTTTTTACATAAGGAAAATTTGCCAATTGCCCTTAAGCTTAACCAAATCTGCATTTTTATTTTAATTTAAAAATGAAATCTAATATAAAATTTTAATATTGAAATTAAACCACAACTGTCATAAAAATATGCGTGCACTTTCCTGTTTTAAATACACATCTTAATGACATGTCAAAAGATAGGCATTTGTAATTCTTCTTCTTTTCGTTATTGCAAGTATTTAGTTGTCATTTTAAATAATAAATATAAAATACAAATTTTTGTATTACATTCAATCGATAAAACTAAGTAAGTATATTACTATAATGTATTTCTTGAAATTTCATACATTTCATACTTCTAAGAATCAGATGAATGTTTCATGTTCTATATTTAAATAAAATAAAAAATTCAAATAAATTCAATTACCAAGGTAGACCATGATCCATATATTTCTGTTGGTAGCACTGATAATTTAATAAAACAGATGATTTAATTATAGGTTAATGTTTATTTAACCAAATTTTACATGTAGGTAAACAAAAACAACATAAGTCACTGTAGGTACCTTGCAAATAATCAGCTTGCGATTATTGTTATGTCGTCTGCATAAATTAACAAGTCTCATTTTACTAGTCTTAATTCTATGTATCCTATAGTCGTTTACTCGTTTTAGCTGTTTTGTTTTAGCAATTTTTTTTTGTTCTTTACGTATATTATAGCGTCATGGACGCCTTGTTTGGTGGTAAGTATCTCTCTAGTGCTCTTTTTTAGTCTATAGTAGTTTCTAATATTTATTATTGCAGGACACTCACATAGGATAGGAGATGCGTTACCGTCTGGGTGTTGCCGTTGCAGAACTGACAATATGGTGGGTGCGACGCCGTAAGTATATATGTATGCATGGGTGAGTGCAGTATGACCTATCCTCATGCGTGTCATTTTAACCCGATCCTGTCTGCTCAGGTTACCAGGTCACTTTCAACGCTTCACGTCTTTTTTTATCTTAGCCAGGTGTCTCTCCACTCATCCTGCCATTTCTGGTTTGACATTCCTTTTAGAGAGTTCTTCAGGGTACTCGGTAAATTGATGTCGGCGTCGACCGTATCTCGATCTCAACGTGACTGTTGATGGCGCTGATAGAATCGGTCACTATAATGTAATTTTTCGGTGCTGATAAGTCGCAGAGTTTTAGCGCCTGCCATATACCGTATTGCTCCGTTAGGTACGCGGTGGTATCATGCGACAACGACCAGGACAACGTTTCCGTCTGCTGCTCCTCCACCTTGCCAATTCTTGGACCCATCCGTATACACGACCACCGAGTTGCGGTAGATATCTAATACATTTGCGAACGTCACTCGGTATTCTTCCGCTGTGGTGTCTTTTTTAGGTAAGGCAGTTAGGTCGTGTAGAATCCACGGTTTTCCTTTCGTCCAAGGCGGGAATTCAGTTAGCTTCAACGTTAGTGGCCTAGGTAAGGTAAATCCTAGATCATTGAAACACTCCAGCACTCGTACACCGGCCGGTCTTATTGTTGTAGACCTTTGTAGGTATTTCGTCCTGCCTCTAAACAGATCGAAGAAATTCCGGTGGTTAGGTTGCGATCTTATGTTCACGACACAGCTGGCAAGTAGATGAGCTCGTCTCGCTTGCAATGGTGGGACGCCGGCTTCACTTTGTAGACTTACAGCTGGACTAGTGCGAAAGGCCTCTAAACAGCACCGTAGGGCCGAGTTTTGTATCGGGTCCAGCAGCGCGAGCGTCGTCTTACGTGCTGACCTAAGGTACCACACTGCGGCTACTTGTGGGCGTACTTTCTGGGCACTGTAAACTTAACAAGCACACGCACCGCATATGGGCTTCGTCGAATCACTATCCTGCAGAGGATGCTACACAGATGACGAGACAGCGCAACACATATCTACTTTGTGAGTGTCCCATACTCGTCGAATTAAGACGATCCATGTTGGAGGAATCCTGGCCGGACATGGCTACGATTAGAGCCGCTTCTCCGTCCAGCATCGTCAGGTTTGTCTCACGTGTGCTTGAGTGACGTTGCGGGGCTGAACGACTCTAATCAGGGAGGTATCACAAAGGACCCGAATAGGTGGCCTACGTGCGGGTGGACTTCTGACCGCCCTCCCATCGAAATCCAGATCCTGAAGGTACCACACTCCATTTGGTTTAATAGTATGTATTTCGGTTAGGTGGCTGAGCCAGTGGTTATAACGGCTATTAAAACATTTTTGAAAGAAATCACGCGCAGGTAAGAGAAAAGAGTTTTAAAATTTGTGGAAAAGGAAAATGATTTGTTACACGCTAATTAATAATGAAATGCTTCAATATAATAGTTTCCCAAAATCACACACACACACACACCCGTCACCCGCACACACCCGCACACACACAAAATAAGACAAATGCTCCCTTTACATTTAAGGAGGTTAAATAAGTAATGGTATCGAATGGCTAATTTTCCTCTGCTGAAAGTAAGAAACAAAGTTAGCACTGATAGAGACTGACTAAATTTAACGCACAACACGTGTGTAATCGTAATTAATGAAAGTACTCAAATATCTGCGACATGACTTAGTTAATAAGTTGCTGACATAACACAGGAAATCGAAAAATAACGCGTTTCAGGAGTAAAGGTGTCGTCATCATTTCATCAGTAACAATTTTCTCTTGTGTATATATTTGACTGAACCGTATAGGTATGTTCCCTATAGAAACGAGTCTACTACCGAAAAACCGTTTGTACAACTTTCTTTGTATGTATTGTGTATAGTGATTGTTAGAAAAAGTACCTAACTAATGATTTACAGCATTAACAATGTACAAGATAGAATTTTATTACACGTTCTACATGGCATAAATATTTGATCATTGTTTGGAACACAAATTCAGTTGCTCTAATCGTAGTTAATGTCTCTAAGCTGCTAAACACAAATGATGAGGCCAATTTGCAAAGATATTTGAATTGAATTTGAGCCAACGTACGTGTAATATGTAAATGATCATGTTTATTTTCCGTTGATAAAAGGCATATTTCAACATAAGAAGGATAAAATTGTATTGAAAAATTATGTTCTAAAATCAATTTGGTTTAGGGAGGTAAGGTAAAGGAGGCGTGCCCCTATAAACCGTATAGTGCGGTAAACTATATGTCTTCTCTCGATTCCCCTAGAAAGCCCAAGAATTAAGCAGATATTCAAAGTGACAGTAAATCATGACACGATATGTACGGGTACCTCGCTGCATTGGTTAGGGCTCTTTCGTCTGATACGAGTTGAGGTTTATGAGGTGGGAATAATCATTTCAGCGTCATAAGATTGGAAATACACGCGCTTCAAATACATTTCCGTATTTCTTTCAGAAGATGAACATTTTACAATAATACACGATCATGTCTTATGTGTATACACGCGTGTAGTTCCACTTAAGCGGATTTATTTCGCAACGTAATTTTCAATATGAAATTTAAGGAAAGTAATACAATTCCGAAAATGTCCTTTGTTCGAATTCCGACGCAGTTTAAACAAAGAACACAATTCAACTGTTTCAAACATATCACTACACATGTAATGCTTCATCTATTCACAGACGATATAGGCAGAGGAGAGCCTCTTGAAGTAAAATCCTCCAGTATCAGGTTGTCAAGTCGTGATTTAGGCCTGCATTTACAGAGCTATTTCTCTGCACTGCACAGTCTGATTTATGATAAAGGTTACTTCTACCCCAAGATCTACTTCGGGGTAATAATCTGGGATTTTTCAGCTCACGTAATCGTAAGTATACCGTCAAATTTTAATTCGCGTCCACAGTTCTTTCTACAACGTCGCCGTTATAATTAATTTTCTTAAATACACAAATTATTACAATCACATCTAAAATTTATTTTATACGTGCAATTGGACATTTTAATAATACATTTTCATTAAAAATAATTTTACGTTTGTTATTTTACATTCATCCCCTACTTTACATTTTAATTGAATTGAATTACCCTGCCTATCTCAGTTGGAGTATGACGGCAGTTCTGAAATCACAACTTGTAGGCTCAAGATTTATAAAACCACCCATCTAATTAGCAAAATTTTACTTGAATTAAATTTTTGATAATGGAACATAAAATTCTTCCTCCGTATAGTGATGCCTTAGAACATAATATTATAAATCTATATCGATTTTGTCGGTAAGTATGGCCATAATAGTACAGAAAGTTACACTCATCGAACAGCGACTATGCCGGGAATTAATATTTTAATCACTATAACCACTGACCAATAGCTAGTTTGGGATTGTACGTCGATAAAAGAGCGTAAAAATTCGGAATGCAACCCAATAGAGTGATTGCGTCTGGTGCGCCTGCTAAACCCTATTTGTAAGCTTTGTGCTGGTAATTGTAGAGATCTAATCGTAATTCAATCAAATAGTTCGGAACAAATCAAAGAAATTCCCACTATTTCATATAATAGGTATCTAAATGTGTAAGTTAGACATAAATGTACCTAATAAAATGTCCTAAAGCGGTAACACCTTTGATCTTAATTAAAATGCATTTTAGTCACTTTATATGCAATTAGCCAATTATACATATGTATAACAAAGAGCAATCGTTTTTTAAACAGATAATAGGTGCTTGTATTATTATGAACTACAGTGATGGAGTACAACGAAAACAGTTTTGAAAGTTCATTTACGCTGTGTCCTTTCCATATTTTATATATAGACATACACATATTTACACTAAAGATTGTATAAGTGAACATCTAATTAATCCCTTTGATATGATAATTTGAAAATGAATATTTATGGCAAAGGGTACTTCCACGGATGTGTAGTGCAAATACTCCATTTAATTTATTAATTTTACGCACGGCTTTGCAAAAGGTCTAATTTTACTTATAAATTAAGTATCACTTAGTTACTAGGAAATTAATGATCAGCAATCTGCAATTTATGACTAAAACAAGATTATCCAATAAACCCCTAATTAGACTTGTATTACAATGAACAATATTACAGCAAGGAAATAATATTCCAAAAGCTTGTATGAATGTGTAGAAACATATCGATGGACGAATATTTCCATGTAGACCAACACACGAACTACATCTTTCGTATATAGTTATTCATATTGTACATCAGAAAGAATTTACATCTTACCGTTACCAAGGAGAATTACTAGCAATAAGTAATAAAATACCTTTTAGTAACGAACAAAGATGCAAAAAATTCACAAATTTTCAATTTAAGAACAAACGAAAAAACGGCGTTTTACTTGTAACCACGTCTACTAACTTTCCACCAAGGGAAATTATTTTCGGTTAAAATTTCAATATTTCCGCTCAAAATAACGCCCCTAGTTTGGGCCCCTTTGGGTTTGATAAGAAACTTGTTTTACCGATGAGATTTTTATATAGGCCTTAGTTTTAAATTTAATCAAAATCGGCGTAGTAGTTTAGGCCCCACAGCCGTCACGCACACACCCACGGACAAACATTTTTCAAAATTGGTGGTTTTGGACTCAGCGGGGCTCAAAACGTCGAGATTTATCAAAATATCGAGTTCGGTTGCAATACTTCATATAGATGTTATAAATCCATGATATCCAGTCAGGTAATCACAAAGGGGTTGAGTTTAATAAATAAAACCAAAACAACAACCTCCCCTTAACCAATAACGTTTAATGACAAATGAATGATTATGTTTTTTAGATAAGTACCGGAGTACTGAAAGGTATTATGTTGTATACTTGTGCATATGCACGGGAAAGTAAACTGTTAAATGTGAAAGACTGACTTCTTGATTTTTGAAAGAGTGGGAGGTAGACAGAAATGTAGACATTTAGGGCCGAATTCAGAAACGTCACTACTACTACACTCCTTTTACACTTAAATCGCGACTTGTTTAAGGGTGAGTGGAACACACCCTTAATTTTGGTATTCAAAAACCATGTAGAATGAGTGACTCATGTGAGTAGAGTTTGAAGTGCACTAGTTTGTGTTACGAGCTGGCAACATTGTAATTCTTGGTTTATTTGAACTAAATTTGACAGTTTACAATTTTAGATTAGTCATTTTCCTTGCGTATTCATTTAGAATTTGAACATGAGTGAACAAAAAAAATATATAACACCAAGCGAAAAAATATTTGTAACGGAGTTAGTGTCTAAACATAAAAACATCGTAGAATGTAAAAAAACGGATGTAGTAAATGCGGCCGAAAAAAAGAAAACATGGACTTTAATCACTACAGAATTTAATTCTGTACCCGATCACACAAAAGTAAGTAGAAATACTGTAGTAGTATTGAGTAACTGCAATTTTCATTCGTATCAAGTACTGTACTACCATAACGTAGCTTTTACAAAAATGATAATTATTGGATTTGTTAACAGCGAACTCCACAACAACTTCAAAAAGCATGGGAAAACATAAAATGCAGAAGGAAGAAGGAGCTCTCAAAAGAAAAACGCGAAAGAATGGCAACTGGCGGTGGCGTCATTAAAGCACCACCTACCGATGATGCAGTCGATGACATCTTAGATTGTGTAGACATCGAAATCAAAGATGTTATTGATAGCGACGAAACTATGTTAAGCATAAATTATGCTTTGGTGGACAATAATTTAGTACCAATTGAGATCAGTGAAGGTAAGGAAACGAAAATTGTAAATAAAGCTATTTCATTTACACCCGTTTAAGGTATATTTAATGAGAATATCAATAATCGCCTAACAAATTGAAATGGAAATATGTACGTAAATACAGACTAATATAATAATTTTTATTCATTTATGCGATATTTTGAGTTGCCATAATTGTATTGCATGTACTGACTTTTACTTATTTTTTATAGAAATCAACGGCGACAATAATGCAGGGGACCTAAGAAACTCAAGTATGAACCCTCGTACTAGCATGATTGAGGACGAAACCCCAAAGAAACGTGAAACATTTAGAAGAGGTAACAGTTCATATTCATATCAAATTTGTTATTTTTCTTCCTCTGTTTTATAGACACAACAAGGAGTTCTGCTTTGAGAAAAGGGCAACAAAGGGGGTCTGCAATTGATACCGAGTTAGCAGCACGTGTAGCCCGGTTAAAAAAGCTTGAGAAGGAAGATGTGGAATTCCATATGATGCGAATGGAAAATGAGAGGCAGTTACATGCTGTCCGGTTAGAAACGGAAAAAATTAAATTAGCTGCTGAAACAATTATTTTAGAATATAATAAAAAAAAGTTTATGGAATAGTACATATTTTTAGTCAAATAATAATTAAACTTTATTATTATTATTATTATTATTATTCTGGGGGTGGTCCCGATAGGTTCCCGCACTGCGACCTTTTGGTCTATTGTGCTCCCCGGTGTTGTCTACCCTTCAAGAATACCTGTATCTTTCACAAAGTCCAGGATTTTAGTAGGGCGAATCTTCGTTACTTCCTCTTGTGTAATTTTTTCATTTCCAAGTAGGAGTTCCCTTGCCTTTATGAATGCCTCACATTGGCAAATGACGTGATAGGGCGTTTCGTCTGCCTCACCACAACCCCTGCATGTCGGGCTTTCAGTCAGTCCCATGTTGTGCAGGTGTTTGTTCATGCGACAGTGGCCAGTGACCATTTTTGTCGCAAGTTTTATCTTCGTCCTGCTTAACTTTAAGATGGACGTAGCTAGGTCCCCGTTTGGGGTTTCCAGGAAGATCTTGGAATGACTCTGTCCTGGAATTTTCGACCAATGTCTGCAATGCTCTTTCGTGAGTATTGCTTGAATCTCCTTTTTGACTGTGTTATAAGTAATCCCACAAGCCGGTTCGGGTCCTATGAGTGGTTTTGCGCTTGCCATTCTCGCAAGCTCGTCAGCAACCTGGTTACCTGCGATTCCCGCATGCCCAGGTGCCCACACTAGTGTGACTGAGTTGCACTTACCTAGTGCGTTTAGCATTTGTGTGCATTCAAGGACTAGCCCTGAATTTACCACATATGAGTCTATTGCTGCAATCGCTGCTTTGCTGTCTGTCACTATAAAGATTTTCCTTTTAATAAGGTTCTCTTTTAATAGTTGAGCAGCCGCCGTCAGGATTGCATATACCTCGGCTTGGAATACGGTCGCTTGTTGTCCTAGGCTTACAGAAATTCTGCAGCCCCGTCCATTGCTCCCGTATACTCCAGAGCCAGTGCCCTTTGTGGTTTTCGAGCCGTCTGTGTAATACACGATTCCATTCAGCTTCGCTTTACTGGAATTGCTCTCCCAGTCTTGCCGAGTGGGGATTGTTGTCTTAAACAGTTTGATAGGACAAACTGTTTTGGGTATCCTCTCAGTGTTCATACTAAGGGTTTTGTCTTTGGAGATTTCGTCAAAAATGAGCGAGTGCCCCGCCCTTGACGATCCCTCCTCGCCGTTAACTCTCAGCCGGTATGCCCCTCTGAGCGCCTCTGCCCTAATTGCTAGGTTTAGCGGCGGTAAGTTCAGGAGGGTCTCCATAGCTGTCGTAGGGGTGGTTATCATTGCCCCCGTGATTCCAAGGCAAGCCCTACGCTACACCTTGGTAAGTTTCTGTATGTTCGTCTGGGTGGAGGTTTTATGCCACTACACCAGTGAGCCATACGTAATGATCGGTCTGATCATTCTAGTGTATATCCAGTGGGTCATCATTGGAGGTAAGCCCCACTTGCTTCCGAACGCTCGCCTGCAAGCCCACAAGGACTTTGTGGCTTTGTTCGCTGTCTTCTCTAGGTGCGGTTTGAAGGTTAGCCCTTGGTCAAGCGTTATTCCCAAGTATTTGCCTTCTATAATTAAACTTTAGTAGTAATAATATTTAGTAATCAAGTTAATTCATAAAATGTCGATGAATAAAAGCTGCTCTAATTGCATTGCCTCTGACATTTTCCCTATCATTCAAATGCCGAACGGGAATATTACCTCGGTTTTCATCTTCCTGTAGTAATGGAAACTCTTCTCTCTGTGAAATTGCAATATTATGCAGAACAGCTGTAGCAGCAATTATTCTAATTGCGTTTCTCAATTTATTATTTAAGCACAAGTGCAGGCATCGAAATCGCCCCTTCCAAATTCCAAATGTTCTTTCGACAATCGTTCTCGTTTGTATATGTGCTGTATTGTAGCGATGTTCAGCAGGTGTCTGTGGGTTTAAAATTGGTGTGAAGAGGTATTGACTCTGCTGATATGCACTATCTCCTAACAGCAGTCCTGATAATGTTCCATCTTCGAATTTTAATTTCACTGCACTGCTATTGAATATTCGGCTATCATGTGCAGAACCTGGCCATCTAATTACAATGTCACATATTTCATTGTTTGGGCCACAGACAACCTGAACATTTATAGACATCCAACCTTTTCTATTACGAAATGTTTCAGCTGTAGGCCCCCCAGGACTGCATATTTCAATGTGTGTCCCATCAATGCACCCTATTACACCTGGGAAGTGAGCAATTTCATAAAATCTCCTTCTGTTTCGAGCAATGTCTCTTCCTGGAAATTTTATATACCTGGGTAATTGTCGGGCAATTATTTCTGACACTTCATTTATAATGCGGCATGCAGATGACTGACTTATTGCCATAAGATCACCTACAGTTCTCTATAAAAAAAACATTCACATAACTGATATATTCTTTGAAAACTTAAATGCGATATTACCTGATAACTTCCAGTGGCATAAAATCTTAGGGCCATGCAAAGTTTTATGATTGGTGGGATTGGTAGTCCACGATTTGATTCCCTATTATATAGTGGATACACCATTGGTAATAACGTTGTTTGAATTGTTTCTCTGCAGAAGCGATATCTCTGGTACAGTTCATTATTTGTATAAACTTCCAACGGATTACCATTATCTCGTAGCACTTGCCTGAAATGAATACAAAATCTACCCACATAACAAAAATTTGATTAATTTTACTTACCGTGGAATAGGCAAATAGGCCACATCATCTTCAACATATTGAATAAATTCATATAGGTCAGCCATTTTAAAACAATAAATAAAAAATCACACACAACTTTGATTAATTGCTTCAAACCTTCGAATATAAAGCTTCAAACACAAAAATATAAGGTTATGTTAATAGTGTAGGGAACGTCTAGTAACCCTCAAAATAAACTCATTATCCACTACAATTGTAGTGTCTATTTGAGTGTTTCTTGTTTCAGAATTCCAAATTGAGCATGAGTGTCGATTCGAGTATAGGTTGAGTGTAAATTAAGGGTGAGTGATGTCTATGAATTCGGCCCTTAAACTGAGGCGAGTATTTGGTCCTTTCATGAATGATAAAAACGGGTTATTGGGTGTAGACCACAAAACGTGTATTAACAAAGTTTTTTATTATTCAATATTTCGCTAATCAGATATTAGCTTCATCAGGAATATAAATTAGTTGTTAATTAAATAGTAACATAGGAACTTCAATTGAACGTAATTAACTACGGACTTCATGGTATAATTCAAGAAGAGATGAGCACCGTCCAACAGGTAGACGAACAATAAACATAAACATTTATTGTTCGTCTACCTGTTGGACGGTGCTCATCTCTTCTTGAATTATACCATGAAATCCGTAGTTAATTACGTTCAATTGAAGTTCCTATGTTACTACTTAATTAACAACTAATTTATATTCCTGATGAAGCTAATATCTGATTAGCGAAATATTGAATAATAAAAGATATTTAAACTACAGTACAAAGGTCGCTATAATGAACAAATTCAGGTACATAGATTTCTACCGTGAAAGTGAAATAACTGCTATTCGACTAATTTTTATTAGGAATAATTTAAAAAATTTTTAAAATTCAAACGTAACCAATAATAATTGAAAACAATATTGTAAGATAAGATAAGATATATATTTATTTCTTTAGACCAATACAGTGTAGAAACGGCAAGAGGGAGAAAAATACAAATAAAAATAAAAATCACAACTGAGTAAAATACATACAGTTACAGTGTTACAGTAAAATACTCATCTAAAGTATAAAAGGAATACATTAATAATAGTGTTTTCACTCTTTTTTTAAACAAATTTATATCAGTTATGTTTCTGATGTCTGCAGGCAAGTGATTAAAAAGCTTAATAGGCATCACATATGCACTGTTTGCCGTTACCGCCAATTTATGTTGAGGAATAATAACATTGTCTTTATGCCTCAGCTTACATAAATTATTTTTGAAAGTGCTAAAATTTGTATGTACATGTAAGACAGATCTTAGTACATAAATTGAGATAATCGTAAGGATTTGAAGTTGTACAAATAACGTTCTACATGAAACACTTGACTTCTTAAATAGCATAGTCCTTATAATCTTCTTTTGACACAGTAGGACTTGATTGATTCTACTTGAGTTTCCCCAACATACAATAGCGTAGCACAACAGACTGTGTACATGAGCAAAATAGTACATTTTTAAAGTTTTAATATTAACGCTTTTCCTTAACTGAAAAATACAAAATTTGTACTTGGCCATCGATTTTAAAACGAAATTGACATGCTCATGAAAGTTTAACCTAGAATCCATGTACAGACCTAAAAATTTTACAACATTTTTAGGTCTTATAGATACATTCCCTACTCTTATTACAGCATCATGGTTTTTTAAACTAAACATAACCACTTCTGTCTTCTTACTGTTCAGTATTAAGCAATTTCGTTTGCAATAATTTTGCACCTCAACTATACAATTATTTGCACCAACACAAAGATCTGCAACCGTTTTCGATGCTATTATAACAGACGTGTCATCCGCGAATAGGTTTAGTAACCCACTGGATACTTCTCTTACTATATCACTAAAAAACAAAATAAAAAGGAAAGGTCCCAGTGTGCTGCCTTGTGGAACACCATTGTCATTGGAAACTACACGCGAGTAAAACTCTGTGTTTTTGCAATTGTAAATTGTAAATTCTCACATGCCCATAAATTCCACTAAGATTTTAAATTGCTGTATTTTATTAAATGCTTTAGAATAATTCATTAAAGAAACCTTTAAAGCTTTTCTGATGTATTTATTATAATTAGCTATTCAACGTTGTGGTCCAACTCTCAACCCTTTTTACAAAACGTCTTTCACTACGAATGTGCGTGAATCATCGTTAGTTGTTTGAATTATTTATCCTTACCTAACTCAAATGTGATTTAATCACTTTTCATTTTTACCTTATGAATTTAACAGTCACGTAAAGGTACAAAAATACCTATATTTATTATGAAACAAATTAAAAATATCTACACATAGGATAATAACTTCAACAATATATTTCCACGTATACACAATTAAATATAACCGAGTTTGTGTAAGTTTGAATGGATACCACGAGAAGGCTGATTTGTGTGAAAAGTTATGAGTTATATCACTAAATATCGGTTCCGTAGGGGTACCAATATTGATATCCTCGATACGTATGTGTTATGCATCAGATTATTTTGATATACAGTGAACAAACTGTACGCTACCGTAGAAATTTAAATTAAAAGTGTCGGGAAGCTTTCGACAGAGTATCCTTTTAATTGTTATAGGGACGCACGAACGTGTTTCCCAAACTCCACCCGCTTGTCAAAAAAATCAATTTTACGATTACACCATATTTTTTCCTATGTCATTATATTCGGTACTTCATTCTTTTATCACAAGACATTACACAACAAAAGTATAGGGTTTACCAACAAAAAGTTTGTTTTTTAAAACAAAATAAAACAAATAATTTAGATGAAAATGATTCAATTTTTATTGTATTAGAAAGAGTAAGGTTTGGCAATTATAAATGAAAAATGATATCTAACAAATGTCCACCACGACATCGCTTACAAATTTCGATTCTTTCATCAAATTGTTCAATCACTTTTTGGCAAATTGGCTGGTTTATTTTGTTAATCACGTCACGGATTTTGAGTTTTAAGGCTGCAATTGATTCGATTGGCTCCGTATAGACTCTGTCTTTAACATAGCCCCACAAAAAATAATCCAGGGGTGTTAAATCACACGACCGGGCCGCATATTCGTTAACTGCACCCATTATAGACCGCTCGGAACGCCGAACGTTGCTTTGTTAACTACGGATGATATAGATGAACTTTGCAACTATACCGTCTGCACTTAACTTGATTATTTATTGCACCAAGTACCTACGACTATTATAAAATAATATCAATAACTATTGGCTGAAAAAATTAAATTTCACTTTTATTTTTCAACAAACAAAACTTATAAAAATTCCAATTCAAAATTACTTAAGTTCAGTGAACTCAGTTCACTGCTTAAGTATATAGTTATTTCTTATATTTATTATCTCCCAGAAGAATGTTCATTTCAATACATTTGTTTAGGGCATGAGGCGCTTTTCTTTTTTTTTATCCAACGTATCAATTTTCCGGCCATCATTTTTTGTAGCGAAATAGTGCCTATCCAAAAGATAGTCTTCATAACTATCACCTAATTCTTCCATTTTTGATAAATAGAATGTGTGATATGCTGATGCAACACTATGACCTTTTTCAAACAATTCTAATATTGCGGCTTTAGTCTCATGTCCGATGGGTCTTTCTTTCAAGGCTAGAGCACTAAGAACAGTATGATTATGACCATCTTTAAAAGTTATAACGCAAGGCCATTCTTCTGTAAGATCATCCTTAAATTTGGATTTAGTATTTTTTAGGAATCTCTTTATAATCACTGTAAGCGTAGCTGGACAGTTTGTATTTCTGCTTTTTCGAGTCTTAGAGGTTTTATTGTTTTTAGTCGATCTCGTACTGAAGTGGCAATGGTAAATACGTTTGAAAATGTTTTCCCTCCCTAGGCATTTATTATTGAATGTTTTCGTTATTCGCCACGTTACTTTCGATTTTGATTCTAATTCTGAAATCCAATCTTGAAAATAAATGACGACAATAGTAAAAAAATGTATGAACGCACTTTTTGAAGGCGCCCTGAATAACTTTCAATTATTTTAAAAATATGGTCCTTTTGGTGTACATCCAGCCGATGGCAAATAATCAGTTTCCATATAAATAATAACAGGAAAGCAAAAACTTAATACCTATGTATACTCTATCGTTGGGTCACCATGTAGTACATTATACCAAAAAACTACTTTTCCTTAAAATAATACTTTCGAATTTTTCGTATAAACAGCCTAACACGTGGTCGAAAATATACTATGTAAATTCCCTATAGTCAGTCTTAACTGAAACTCACTGTACATTTACGTCATGATATGCACATCATGCTTTTTCGCGGAAATAAAATAAACCTGCTTGTTTGTAAACTATCTATATCGCTTACCTCTACTGCTTCTTTGTCTCTAAACATCGTCCTAATCGTAGTACTGTCAGTGTGTCAGTTGTATAATACTGAAAATCTATCGCCAATGAATCCATGCTTTCAAATATTTTAGTAATCACGTGTTTGTTGTCACTGTCGTAGCCGTCGTAAATACCAATCTGCTATAGGTACTGAATGAATAAGTGAAGTACGGACGCAATAACTGCAAAATTTTTCTATCTCGCGGGCAGTTTATGTCCCAAATGCCAGCATGCCACGCTATCGCAAAGTAAGTTAAGTGCAGACGCTATAGTTGCATAATTTCTCTATATCGTCCTCAATTAACCAGCCTACCATCGGCTATCCGACCGCTACATAATGGGTGCAGTTAACGAATATGCGACCGGGCCGGCCAATTAACAGCTGAATTTCGTGAAATAATGCGATCAAGAAATTTGGTTTGCAATAATTTAATAATTTAATTTAATAATTTTCGAAAAAAAACGGCCCAATCACGCCTCCAGACCAGAGAGCACACCATACAGTGACACGTTGAGTATGCAAAGGTGTCTGAACAATCGCTCTTGGATTTTCAGAAGCCCAAATCCGGCAATTTTGCTTGTTGACGTGTCCAGACAAATGAAAATGGGCTTCGTCTAAAAACATGATTTTTTCAGAAAAACCAGCGGCTTGTTCTTGAATCAATTCAGCGAATCTACGGCGATGTGAATGGTCGGCCGGCTTCAATTCTTGCACCAGTTGAATCTTGTAAGGCTTTAAAGCCAAATCATTACGCAAAATTCGCCATGTGGTCATTTTGGATAACCTTAATTGTTGAGAACGTCGAGGAATTGACAAATTCGGATCATCTTCAACACTGCGGCTCACGACTACAATGTTTTCACTTGAACGGCGCGGTCGAACACGCGTTGGGGTTGGCACATTATGTACTGAGCCTGACGACTCAAATTTATTGACCAATTTCTTAATAATAGCGGTCTCAGAAGGACGATTATGTTGACCGAAAATATCACGAATTTTACGAAATGTAACTTTTACAGATCCGCCATTTTCATAGTGGATTTTTATTATTTTAATGCGATTTTCGAGCGAAATTGAATTCATTGTAACACTAACAAATGCCAAAGATTCTACTACTGATATATAAAAAAACGAAATGTCAAAACTGTCAATTGTTTCGATTCGCCCAATAGGAAAAACAAACTTCTTGTTGGTAAACCCTGTATTTAGACTCCATTCTTAACTTTACATTCTACATGTGAACCAATTCAACTGAAAACCCGTCATTTTCCGGTTATAAAAATATTTTCAGCATAAAATTAGTGTTAAACATATACTTTTAATGAAGAATAAGTAAAATTACATTTACCGAAAGTAGTTATGCAAATGCAATTCTAAGAATAAATGATAGTTTCTCGCTAATCTTAACCAATGAGGAGACGAGCTAAAAAACTATTACCTATCTATGTTAACAAGATAGCGTACCATGAAATTTATTGTAAAATGGTAAAGCTACACCACTGAATTATATAATTCAGTGAGCTACACTCTAAATCTATCAAAACTGTAACGCAAACCGGTGGGTATGATGGATTTGTGACAATAAGACCCGCCGTACACGAGCCGCATTTTGCAGTCGGACCAACCACACAATTGCGGTCGCCCCATAAGAAACTACAGACGCGCGTTTCGACTGCAGTGAACGCCCATGTACGTCTGGTGCAGTATTTCTTATGGGGGACTGCAGTTCGCCGGAACGCGACCGCAATTGTGTGGTCGGTCCGACTGCAAAATGCGGCTCGTGTACGGCGGGTCTAAGGGGACGTGCTGGCCGAGGGTCTCTGACTCCCATGCGCTTGAATTCTACACACTGGGTATAAGGGTCGTGCTGACATTCTACCATCAACGGTACCATTCCTTGTACCATGGAGGAGGCTTTTAGGGTTTTCGATACCTGTGGATACAGTACAGACTGTGTAATATGCGCTGTTCCTGTTGACGCAATAAGCTTCCATGCACACTGGGCAGCAGATGCTGCTCCGAAGAATGTTCAAACAAGAACTAGGCCTATTATCTTAAATTGCATTTTGAGATTTATTGAGCAAATAATGTCATTAATTCTGCTCCAATTTTAGATGTGATGTGTGTATTATTATTTATTGTTTCAAAGATATACAGGGTGATTCACGACTATTCCCTCGGTCTCTTGTGCCTAAAGGGTACAAGATATCAGCTTCATTTTTTGGTGACATATGTAAATTGATAACGACTATTTTTTTAAATTATTTACAATTATACAGGATGGTTCACAAAACTGTAATATATCAAAGTTAGGTTATTTTAAATGCAACTCCCTGTATTTTATTACATTTTTAGATTATACGTTAAAAACTAAGGCAACTTTATTCAACGTTCCCTATACCTATGGCTTACCAATTTTGAGGAAAGTGTGATTTTAAGAAAAATATTCAATTTAAAACGCCTAATAACACGGAAACCACTTACTTTCAGTAACGCAAATTTATATCGATTTATTTTGACGTTTAAGGGTTTCATTTGCACTACGTGGGATTTCGATTCTATGCGTAGGGTGTTTAGAAAAAGGATTCATATTTTATATTTTTCAAACATCAAAAACTCGCTTAACTTAAATGGACCACCCTGTATATTTTTATTCTGTGTTAAATAACTTTTCATTTTCTATCAAAAACTATAAGTAATGCATATGTCTAAAATCAACGATTAAATAGGTGATTAAGATTTTTCTCTAAAATTTGTATGGAAATGGTTTTTGTGTGCATTGTGTGCATAGGATCACTTTCACGTCCGTTTCATAGAAATATTTTTCATATTGAAAAGATTCATTAGCTGCATTTTTAATAATATTTAGCGTTCTATTGATAAAGTGAATTACCTGGAAAATTCAGATATGACGTAAAGATACTTTCGCTTTGAAACAACCCGTTGACTTTATAGCTTACAATTAAGAACAATTAAACAATGTAGAAAGTCCAAGATGTGCAAGGGCAATGACCCTCCCTTCTTTCGGAATGCGAGCAGACTTGAAAAATTGTAGCAGAAACAATAAATTAGAAGTGGAAACGGCAGGCAATGAAAAAGAAGAAACTCGACAGCTATTTCTCTTATGAATGTCAATGCCAGGATGAATTAAAAAATGTGTCATACAGTGGAAAGGAAATGTAACGAAATACATAGTTAATTTGATATGAATTGTCATCGTGCTGGCTGCTCAACAACTGTAAGCTTTGTATGTAAAGTGACCATAAGTAGAGTGAACAGAGTGGTAACCAGTGAAGCGACGAAAGTCGCATGGAGTAAAGATCTCTTAACGCGCCATTATTACTAGTTCTACAAGGACTTAATTAAAGGTTTGTGAAACTTTGAAACGATGTTGAATTTGCAATCTAATTTCGCAATAAGGATATTAAAAGAATGGACTGTTTCTTGCTTTTCCAGTAAATATTTTTCGTGTAATGGGACGTTTTAAGTGCTAGAGCTTATAAAAACAAATGAATAAGTCACGACCCGTACAAAAACGAGCTTACATTAATCATTCAATTGAAGACATAAGATTATTAGAACCGATTACTGTATCATTAAGGCGAAAATCTTGGCTTATTTTGTAGTAGAACAGGATCAGAAGTCAAGAACTGTAATAGGGGGGGAAGATACAAGATTGAAATATTCCGTGAAGCAAACTGAATGAAAGAGAATCGATATGGCATGCACAGAGGCGGAAGTGAGCAGAAGGAAAAGTCTGCGTAAAGTGTATTCTTTTAGGGTAGGCTATTTGTCAAAGCTATGATAATGATCTACATCACAGCAGTCTCAGACTCCAAGAGATTATTAATATTTAAGTGCTAATGTATTTATTCTCAAAGTAGGAGTCGCTAGGGTAGTAATTAATATTTAATAACTTGTAAATATTTGGTATCTTATAAAGGATTCTCGACTTCAGATTGTCCCTTGATAATAACGAACGATTTGATACCCCAACGTTTGGAATTACTCTTAGCAAAGCTACTTGAATTATTAAATTAGTGTGTACTATAACTCGCTATTACTAATACTTTTATCCAGCGCAAATTGTTTAGCTACACTTAAGGAGTGGTAAAGTTTTAACCTTAAACAATTTGGCTTTTGGGTTAACGTTAGATAACATTCTTTTACAATGTAGAGTGCGAGGTGCACTTATTTATCACTTAAAAGCATTACACAAATCGTAAGCATATAAGTGGTGTTAATATATTTTTTACAGAAACTAAAAATCTGGCTGCAAAAGTTTCTGGTGTCATGACATTCTTTTGAAAATGAGTTTATGACACCATTTATTTTTCAAAACTGTGTATACATGAAAACAGCTTCTAACAGGAAGAAAATGTCCGTGAAACCTTCTATGTGAAACATTGAGCCTTTTGTTGTGATCTTAAGGTAATAATATCTCGTTATGTACAGGAGAGTCAATATTGCGGGATTGGAGTTTCAATACTATTAAACTATAACTAAAAATTGTGTACCTTGAACCCTTAAGGGTCAACTATTTTAAATGGCACCCTTTCAAAATTTGAATTTCGAATTTTATGTTAGATACTTATGTTAGAAAATTAGATAAGGCAATAATCTCTCTCAACTAAACTAGGTATTTTCAAAATATCAGTAATTGTGTAGATTTCTGACGATTTTATATCTATCTCAATTTTACAAGAAACTTACATACATTTATTTGATTTTGAAATATTATGTATGTTTATGTATCTAATTGATAAAATGTTTGGAAATTCTAAATAAAATAAAAATTAATTTCCTTAATAAATAGCGTCCCACACTAATTCTAACTTACATTTTTGAGTTATTATGTTCCCTATACCTAAAGATAGTTTTTATTGAGAGCATTTATAGTTACATTAAGCATTTGAAAGTGAAAATGTTAAAATTGAACCTAAATAAATGCAAATTTGATTATACATATATATACACCCTAACGTATGATTTACAGGCTTAAAATATTTGTTAGGATGCACTTCAAAGTCAACCACACGGCACACACATATTTTCTGAGAGCTGTGCTTCCATGATAGCGATTAGAGTAATCATTGTTTAAAATGTTTCAGTACATAAGTTAATCAATATATGTAACAAATTGCTACTTTTCATATTAAAATTAGTGTTCAAAAGAATATACCCGGTAACTGGCATAATGAAACATTTACAACAATATTAAGAACTGTATCTGCAATAAGTACTGTACCTGCATGTATAAACGAATTCGTCAATTTTGCACTTTTAATAACTTGCCAAGAACACTGATGCAGCACATACCAAGGTTTTAGTGATACTAAATATCAAGAACTGTATGTGAAAAGTGAAGCTGTTATTTAACATTTAAATAGTGCTTAGTACAGACATTTCATGAAAACGAAGACGAATTATTTATCACTTCTTACAGATTTTTGCCTAATGTCCCATAATTAAACTCCGAAGTGTTGGTGAGTCTCACAAAGCTCGACGAACTTATATCTAAACATATGGGATATACCATAAAACCATAATAGATCTTCTATTATGGATATAGGTACGCGCAGAACAAATTAAACTGACGTGTACCAACATTTACGAGAACCATCGATGTTTATGAGATGAAACATGAATAGGAGTTTGTTTTTACTTAAAAAATGTTAAATTTCGTACGACCTCACCCATGGGGGTCTAAATTAATGACAATTTAAAAACTAAAAACTCATGCAGTTTTTTTATTGAAATAACAATTTTCTTACTAGTGCATTTGATAGAGAATCAGAATGGCCATATTTTGGTATTACATATCCCTGTACCGATATTATAATAGTTTCTGACTAGACTTATTCCCATTTCGTTGCATTAACACCACTTTTTTCGCATTCTTTTTAGTTGTCGGCTATGACTTTATGGCAATTGAATTTTAAACAAATCAAGTGGCACAAATCCCTCACCTGCCATACGTTAACATAAGTTTTTCAATAATCTAAAAATGACCCGCAATGGTTTTACACATCAAGATTTTTGGAATCTAATTGATATTTATGGTGAACTGGACAGAATCGCCGCACGCGCTTGTGCGTTCATTGAGCGATATCCAGAAATGATACAGTCCGCGTCCTATACCATCCAAACACTGGAATGGAATTGTTTGAATTTTTGAAGCTTTGTACCACCAAAACAATTTCCTAGTCCTAGAGCAAGATCCATCGTTGAAGATGAGGCTAATATTGTTAATATACATGAATATTTCACGGCGTACCCCACTAATTCGTTGAGAGACGCGAAAATTGCATTGGGTTTAAATATTAGTTGCATCCAGAAAATCCTAAAAACTGACATTATCCCCATTTTCTTACTATAATGTGCATTCAATGCAACCAGACGAGCTCCCATGACGAATTGAGTTTTGCGAATGGCTAATGTTAAGGTACCACGAAGGTGAAAGTTTTTGGGGAACATTATTTCATCAGATGATGCCAAAATTAGTAAAAGTTACATTACTGATGGATCAAAATCCTTGGTTGAATCGAGATATACACTTTTAAGAGTGCTGGAGTTTTAATGTAATATGTGCGTTGAAAAACAACAAGATTTTGTGTTTCCACATTTATCACGAAAGTTTGAATGCAGAACGTTGTTTGGAAATACGCAAAATGGTGTTCCTGCAACAGAATATCTGCCTCTCAGACGAATATGGCTATGTATTACCAACAAGATGGTGTCCTCCCACACAATGCAGGCATTATTTCTTAGATGCCACTTTTCCAGGGAATTGGATCGGAAACCGCGGCCCATATCTCTGAGCTGCTCGTTCCCGGAACTGTTCCCATTAGATTTCTTTTTTTGGGGATATGTGAAAGACATAGTTTATGCCAGGCCTCCTACAACAAGGGAAGACATGATCGTGAGAGTAACAAACGCTCTACAAGTCATGAAATCATAAGTCATACGAAACTCCACAAGGGAATAATAATAATAATAATAATAATAGCAGCTTTATTTTCAACACAGCAGAATACATCTTATGCTTATAGTACCTACTTAGTTACCAGGCAACCAATCCAATTCTACAGTGTTGAAAAATCTCAAGGCGGAGTTCAGTTGTTCAGGGTAACCTGAACTCTGCTCTTCCACTCAAGCCTTGACTTATTCAACCCTTTTATATACACAAAAAACAAAAAACAAAAAATAAAAAGAACAATAAGTATATTATAGGGGATAGGTATTTTTATTAGTAGAGAAAGAAGAGAACAGGAATATCACTTTGTACGGGAATTATAAAGAATTTTGATCAAGCAACAGCTTGTGGTACATTTGACGCCGAAAACGTTGCAGATTGAGTGACTTAAAGTGTAATGGTATAGCGTTGTACACTTTTGAGATGTTATAACTATAAGACCGTTCAAACAATGATGTCTTGTGAACGGGCGGTGTAATGACGTAATCTAAATACCGTAGTGATCGTTCGTGTACTTGTTTCCTAAATGAAATTTTGTTAAAGAGATATGACGGTGTTTTCGTGGTGATAATTTTATGATAATGACATGCAATTTGAAGTTTTAGCCTGTTATTCATATTAAGCCATTTTAGTGAAGTTAATTTGTGAGAAATATGCTGATATCTACTTATTCCATAAATAAATCTTACACAGGAGTTTTGCACACGCTGCATTCGTTTAATAGTATCGACGTCTAAACAAGGTCCAAAGACCGGCGAGCAATACGAAAAGTGCGAAAGCACCATAGATTCGCATAACATAGCCTTAATTTTAGTACTCAAGTACTGACGATGAGGGTAAAGCAATTTTAAGTTTAAATAAGCTCTTTGAATACAATTACGAATATGTGGACGAAATCGTAGTCTTCCATCCATGACCACTCCTAAATTCTTTGCACTATCCACAATTGGAATTGAAATATTATTAATATAGAATTTCGCAAACTCTTTGAAGCTATTCACACTGGTTTGATTACCAAATAGTAATACCGCAGATTTATTAGGATTAAGAGTTAAGTAGTGGTTCATGGAAGCGGAGTAGAGAGCTTCCAAGTCTAGATTTATGCTTTCCATGGAATGCATGGCGGAGGCAGGCACAAATGAGTGGTACACTAAAGTGACCATTCGTACTGATTTTATCAGGACAGTACTGATTTTGAGCATAGCTTTCTGATTTTTTCATAAAAAAAATCAGTATGCAAAATGTCCTGATTTTTTGGTTACTGTACTGAATGTACTGAATTTCGGTTGTTTCGAAGCATGACTAATTTTTCGTTAGGTAGTTATTAGGTACATAATTACTTTTACATTTACAATAAATTACAGATGATATTCCGTGAAATATCTACCCAAATGTTAATTAAACTAAACTTACGATATGCTAAAATAAAATTTTACGGCTATCATAGTTACGAGTACGAGCAGTGACTAATTCACACGATATCGTTTCTAGAACGTTTTAGCACATATTTATTATAATGTACTTTAGAATAATAATTTGTTTTATAAAATAAAAATAATCCTTTAATTTCGCAACAATCTTTTTTTATCACCCCAATAACAGCAAAAGCAATAGTTGCTTTACTTGTGTATGTTATTATTTTTAAACCCCTCCTCTTAGATTTTCTTAGATCTGGTATTTTTTTTTATTTTCTGGAGCTGCAATTAGGGAATCAGAGGCAGAAATATAGTCATTTGAGAGCGTTAAAATGTTCTATTTTAACTCAAATTTTTTGAAATTTTCCGGGCGAGTGCCCACGGACCCCCCTTCCCTCGGGGGTACGGAGTACCCCCCCAGGCCCCCCGGTCCCGTTCAGAGTGTCCTGATTTTCATCTAATTAATTATGGTCACTTTATGGTACACCTGGGTATCATCAGCATACATATGCACTTTACATGTTTTTATGCCAATAGCTAGGCAGCAAGTGTATATAGAAAACAAAAGCGGTCCCAATACCGAACCTTGGGGGACACCAGTGCTGCAAATTCGAGGAGAAGACAACTGATTGGATAGTAGCACACATTGTTTCCTATCTTCCAGGTAACTTCTCATTAGCTTCACGGCTTTCCGACCAAACCCAATGTGGTGTAGCATTGCCAGCATTGTACTGTGTGAGATCGTGTCAAACGCCTTAGTGTAATCGAGCAGAACAAGTACACTTAGTTCACCCTTGTCACCAGCACTGATGATATCATCAGTAACATTCAGGAGGGAAGTGGCACAGCTATAACCAGGTCTAAATCCAGATTGAGTACTAGGTAGAATATTATTGTACAAAAGATGAGCTCTGACTTGAACGCTAATGATTTTCTCGACTATTTTAGAGAGAACAGGTAAGATGCTTATCGGCCGAAGATCATTGTAGGTTTCTGGTTCTGCCTTTTTAGGAAGAGGTACAACAGTAGCCATTTTCCAGGTAGAAGGAAAACTTGATTCTAAAATTATTGTATTAATTATATGCGTTAAGTAAGGAAGAATTAACGGACAACAAAGCTTGAGCATCCTCGCACTAATCTTGTCGTACCCCGTAGCGGAAGATCTAATTTCAGTTAAAAATTTAAATACCGCGTCCATTTCAACCCCACGGAAGGACAATAACGACTTGAGGTTGTTTATTCTGGTGCTGTTGTAATGCGAGGGTAGACTAGGGTTACTAGTTAGAATTGGTATACTATCAATGAAATAGTTATTAATCTCTTCAACGTTACATAAGTGGTCAGGTATTTTTTTTTCTTTTGATGTGCTAAGATTTAATTCTTTAAGCTTTTTCCAGGTATTTCTTGAATCACCTTGCTTAACAATATAGTTGAAATACGCAGCTTTTTCATTTTTTATAGAGAGCGTTGTCAGATTTCGTAGCATCTTATAATAATTCCAGTGAGAAGGTTTTTTCGTATTTTTAAAACGACGCTTTGCTTTATTTCTTAAAGACATAAGTAGTTTGACGTTTGCGGTAAGCCAGGGCGCTTTCGGCTTCTTAACTTTAATTCTTTTAAGTGGCGCATGTAAATCAAAAAGGGTATGGAGATGACTACTTAGAAATCCCAACTTTTCATCTACATGCGTGATACGAAAGACATATTGGAACGGGATTGCTGATAAGTCGTATAGGAAGGCGTCATAGTTAAAATCAGAGAAATCACGTATATTGAGATAAGTTTCCTGCGTCGATATTTTAGGAAGAGCAAGTGTGCAAAAAACCATTTCATGATCCGATAAATCTAAAGCGTATGTTCCTGTGCCTTTGATGCACGAATTATCGGAAGTTAAAATAACATCTATTAGTGAAAAGCAATCTCGTGTGATACGAGTAGGTACGTTTATAATTTGTTGAAATCCAGTAGTTTCTAGCATATTCTGAAAGTATAATGTAGGTGGGCTATCAGGTTTTAACATATTTATATTGGTATCACCCAGACACAACGTTATGTCAGAAAAAAGGGCAATATATGATAATGAATTCTCTAGTGCGTCACTAAAGGCTTTGTAGTCACAACTGGGTGGACGGTAGATTGCACCGAAGGAGAAAATTTGACCATTTAATTGTAATGTTATCCATAACTGCTCAAACGTGCTATCAGTCGGAATTCTTTTATAGCTTAACGATTCTCGCAAAAAAATACATACTCCACCACCTCTTGACCCTCGGTCATTACGAATAAGGTTATATCCTTCAATATTCACTACACTGTTATCGACATCAGGCGTCAACCATGTCTCCGAAACTGCAACGAGATCGAGTCCTTGCGTAGAGACAAATTCCCCTAAGGTGTTAATTTTAGGTATTAAGGATCTAATATTTATATGAGCTACTTTAAACATACTTGTTTGTATATCAAGACAAAAATTAGGTAAATAAATGAATACCAATTCCTTATTATCTGTTATTTAAACAGATATTTAAGAAAAAGAGTTGAATTGTGTTGCGAACATGACGGCGCACATTATGACCATGAGTTGAAGGTTTTGAATTGATTTGATTTTACTGACACATTATCGATTAGATTTTCGTAATTGTAAGATTTCTTAAGACGAGCCTCTGCTACCGAAGCGAAGGGCCGTGTGATGCTATTATTTTCTTAAGTTTGTGTTTTCCAATTACCCCTATCATGTTGTTATCTTTCTTTATTAACCGTTTATAAACGGTCTCGCGCGTTACTCTGCGCCAAGAATTGTTACTGAAGAATTTCTGATTTTTTGCACGATTCCTAACAATATACTTTAAAAGTTACTAAAAACAGATGAGAGTACAGCTACATTCGACTAAAATGGGTACCCAGTCTTGAAAAACCGAACGCTCGAAAGTGTTTTCTGTATAGTGGTTAGTATGGCGGTCTTCCGCACAGAGGGTCATGGGTGCGAGTCCCGCTGGCGTCACTCGTTTCTTCTGATGATGTTTCTTGTAGTTCGACACATACACGGTTGTCGTTGATGTTACCGTGTTGTAATTTTTTTATTTTTTTGATGCGCTAAGTAGGTATGGGTAGTTACATACGTTTTATTCTTCGGCTTATCGCGTTAAAAGATTAGCGCAATATTTACTGACTAACTTCAATGAATGTACGACAAGGACGTTCCTCGCTTCTGTCTATTTTACCATAAATAACAATTACATTCCAAAAATCTTAATATGAAAAACCATTGCGAACCATTTTTCGATTTTTGAAAAACTTGTTATCCTATAATAGGTGATAGAATAGTGTCACTTGGTTTGGTTAAAATTCGATTGCCATAAGGTAATGGACGACTACTAAAAAAATCAAACAAAAATGGTATCAATACAGAGATAGGAATAAGTTAGAAACTATTGAAGATGGAATGGAATGAAAAATGGGGATTGCCGTTTAAAATAACGAAGTTACTAGCTACTTGCGGTATTTCTGGAAGTGCTGCCATTTTGAAAATATTTTACATCGTTTCGGCTTTCAGAATAATCCCTAAGTTCAAATTTTGAAAAACCTACTTATAAAACTTTCCCCGAAATGTCTAACTAAAGCTCCCAAAAAAATACCCTGTATGGTGCTTCCTATAAACATTGCTTCTCGCTATCATTATAAATTATAAATTATAAACCCCGAAAACGGGCACTTTGCATCGTTCGGCCGTAGAAATGGCCCTTAAAGTACATTTTTAAAAAAAGTTGTTACTTCTAAATAACGTAGAAATAAATAGGCTTTAATTTGATACCAAGCTCATTCAAATCAGCCCAATGGTTATTTTTTTACTCAACTTCGAACTCGAGTATAGGTATATACTTTTTGCGCCTACAGTAGTTGAGTTCCTTACGCAACTAAATCTAAAACGTTTAATAAAAACAGTCGACAATAAAAAAAAGTTAAAAATGGTGCTAACAAATTAATATTAACACCAATTTCAAAGACAATTTTCTAAAGGAATATTCAATTAAGGTTTAGTATAATAACTTCCAAGGCATCCGCTGCATAAACTTGATAGTTTATGATGAACATTCATTCCACACTGAAGCGTGTTATCAAGAATAACGATATTTATCCGATCCCTCGTACACGAAGATAGCTTTGAACTTCATTATTAAAGTAAATATAAGTTTACTGTGGCCGTTTTCCACAAAATTGTAATCCTATTCATTAAAACTTAAAAGAAATAGCAAGATATATGATAGAAATGTGAATTTGGTAAACATTTACCCATTTTTATGGGTGGTTATTCATTTACACGGTGCACTTAATTGACTTTCACTTTAACGTTCAATCTGAAAATATATAAATAGGTAATAAAAGGTTTTTCTTGAATGTAGAGATTCGTAGCTGTGTTTGTGGCCAACCAATTGTTTTAAGCACTTATCAATGCAATTACAATTAAAGAAAATAATCCTACGCGCATACTTACAAAAGTATAAATGTAATTTATTGGTTGTGAAGCTATTGAAAAGAAAAGTAAACAAAATGGATTCACTTTTTGAGAAAATAATTCAAAGCGGCAAAACGTAAAGTTACAACAATAAACCTTCAAAATAGCATGGCGTGATATTCGCGTTTTGCGCTTAGAAGGCCCACTGGACAACTACCTAAATGTGAAATAGTTCATAGAAACCAGAAAATTGAAAGTAAATTAAACATTTTGTGGAAAAGGCAGCAACAGCAACCATAAGTGCTTATCTTTAAAGTGGATATCGGAATTAGGTCACTATTCTAGTTCTGATTTCTGAGCTAGATCACGTCACAGGTCTTTTAGAGCTTTCATATCTTGTCATTATTATTATTATATTTCGATTCCTATGGATACTCAGGTCAACAATTAACCGCACGGATCGGAATCAAGTAACGATTAGTCCTAGTAATACATATACCTATACAAAATAAATTTGAAGTTCCTGTAAAAAACATCATAATTATGTGTTTTGAAATAGTATTATGTTTTTTGAGTAAGTGTTTGTTGTTTAACTCGACACATAGGTTGCACTGGAGTTGGGAAATGTGCTGCTTGTGTTTTGTGTTAATTGTGTGTTCCGATGTTGTAAGTGTATTCTATGTTTGCGTTTGGGATGTATGCGAACGAGTTAGAGGTGTCACACTGTCACATAAGTGGTTATTGAAGTGTTATTTTTGATGAGATTCCGTAGCATTAGGTACTCTGAGGAGTTATATGTGTGATCATCTACTTGATAGGCAATACAACAACCTCATCTGTAAAGTTCTTTACCATGCTACATTGGTGACCTTTACTTATTGTCGATTGTTTGAGGTTGCTCCAGGGCCGCACTAGGGTCTCTGCAACACACAAAGTCAGTGGAAACACTAGGCGTGACCAAAAAGATGTGTAAGGAACGTTACAAAATGGAAACTCATGCACTTTATTTGTCCCTTTTTGACCTCCCCCGCTTTTTTTCTGCATCGTCCTTGTTCTCTCATACTCAATGCCACATACTAAAGTTTTGGTTTCGGTTAAGACGACTTACAATTTTTAGTGATGAAAAATCTCTTTCCAGCAATACAAAATTCGTCCTCTATCGAATTCTCCAATTTGAAGGAATTCCGACGATGGTCAGTACAACACTTTTCAAGCGAATGAGGAACAACTGCATATCAAATATATCATTGTTACATGGCAAGTTATTCAAAAATTTAGCTGACGTTTGGCTAAAATATCGCATCCCCTATTGGCGAAACACAAAGTGTTACCCCTACGTTGGGGGAGATTGGCAAACATGATGGCCGGACACGTTATTCTCGTCTGCGGTTAACAAGAGGAGTATATCAAATATGAACATTTAAGCTCCACCATAATTAACTAAAATCATCAAAAATGCAAGGCGAGATCCGAATCTTTGTTTTCTACCCATTTTAGTCTATCCAATTTAGTTATATCAATACAGAAGTTGATTTACAAATGTTTGTTTTATTTTGAAAAACATGGTGACAAAATTTGGTCGCTATTATAATTATAACACTCTATACCAATTTCGTATTTCTTCTCACGAAAAAACCTGCTGCATGTTTACTTGACTGCTTAACTAAAGATCTTCAAAATATTAGGATTGGTTTCAAAAAATATTTCAGCTCTTCTTTAGGATAACAAATTCAGATCAAGCTCCATCATCCTTTGACCTTCACGAATTCACTACACGATTCTTGATAGTCTAAATCACTATCGGTATCAACGTCGGAATCCTTTTTGAGCGCCTTTCGTTTTTATGCAATATAGCTCTGTGCAAAAGCACCACACTCACTAATACATGCAACTGTGTAACGAACCACTGAACAGGAAATAGGTTGGAATTGCGTGCACCACTCAAACCGCAATCGCTGACCTTCAAAATGAATTTATGCAATATCCATATATTGCCCTACTTGAGGCGCGTGGCAAATTCATTGGATCATAACGCTATTATAATTAGTTGATATTAGTTGATAGTAACTATTAATTTAAAAAGCGTATTGGACTGAAATCACAATATTTGTTTTCATACAAAATTTTAATTATTAAAATTCCTTTCGGGCTTCTGTTCAATAAAAGTGTTAATGACATCATCAAAGTTCAAATTTCGAGCCATGGAATGTTCGATGGATAGAATAGCTAAGTTGCGTAACCTTTCTGTCCCATACAATTTCTTGAATAAGTTTTTATCAATTTCAATTTTTAAAATGATCGCTCGGCACTAGCCGTAGTCAGAGGAATGGTTAAAAATAACAGAAATGCAGTGTTCACTTCAGGAATCTTTGAAGAAATAAATGAGTCTTTATAATTAATAAATCAGCAAGTTTTCAGCGCTTTTTGAACTTCAAGAAACCGAACCTTTAACCTTTAAAACAAAAATGGCATTGAAAATCCTGCCTCTCTTGAATTTGAAGATTCCCCAGACTCTCCTTCTACATACATATTAGATATAATACTTGATAATATATTTGATCTTTTGATACTATGTCCTAAAAATTATAAATGTGTGGCACAGTTTAAAAAATTTTGCATTTATATAACATCTTTTACTGCACCATTCACTACCAAATGTAAATCGTGATCAACACGATGGACATTTGGCTCGATATCTCTTATGAGTTTTTGAACTCTTCGGCCGAGGACCCGTGGCATTTTGCCCGTCCTGCCACCCTATTGTTACGCCACTGAATCCACGAGTTGTGCACAATGTGAATATGCTTGTGAGGCAAATATCCGTATGTGGAAATCGTGTTATAAGCGGCAAGCCCTAAAAATACCCATATGCGGATAAAATGGAGTGCAAGGGATTATGTAATCAATTCAGTGTCCTTTAACAACCTTCTATCAACTGATTGGAAATAGTAATCACTAAACCTTCCCCATAAGAATTTTATTGAAGTTAAATTATGAAAATTACGTTAAAGTTAATGAAGATTGAAAGCAAAGACGCAAAATTACGAAGTAGGTATATAAAACTACGACATGTTTCGACAATATCCGATTGTCATCATCAGGTAGTAAAATCGGTGGTTAAATTTAATGAGGTAATGAGATCGCGTTACCCCATTTTGTGTACTACTGGTCAACTTGATATGGATCCCAGCGATTTTAACTTGGCCAACCGAGCCCAATTGTTCCATAAATACACATCTCATTACCTCATCAAATTTAACCACCGATTTTACTACCTGATGATGACAATCAGATATTGTCGAAACATGTCGTAGTTTTATATACTTCGTAATTTTGCGTCTTTGCTTTCAATCTTCATTAACTTTAACGTAATTTTCATAATTTAACTTCAATAAAATTCTTATGGGGAAGGTTTAGTGATTACTATTTCCAATCTTCGCGTTACCCCATTTTGTGTACTACTGGTCAACTTGATATGGATCCCAGCGACTTCTATCAACTTTTGAGATTGTGGTGGTCTGGTGAATGCAGTTAATGATTTTTACGTAATCGTTTTTAGAGGTAAATAATAGGCTTTGCTACCAATAGATTTCTCCTCACACTTTGATTACAGCCAAAGAACTGTCTGAAGTCCATCCATTCCAATCGTTACGACAGTAAATCGTTTGACTTTGATCACTGGTCATAGCACTGATCACAGCAAACTTCACAAAAAGTAAGACTTCATTTATTATTGTGTAATAAGAGTATAAAATCAATGCTACAATTTCTTTTCTCCTAATCAATAATTAATCTTTTGCTTTTTTGTCATATTGAACCTTGCAACTTCTTTTGTCGTCTATTTTATCGTCTGCGTATCTGATCGGCAGAGATATTGTTCGAGAGTGGTATAGTTTTGATTTTTATGCCTTAATAAAAATATGGAGACTACTACTATAAGTAAATGATGAAATTTGGGTCTTACAGTGTTAATAAACTCCATATTATTAAAAACTTGTGAAACAAGTGATTTAAGTGTATGCTGCCTTAAAAATTTCGGTGCTTATATCTGTCGTAATGTAGTACATACAATGTAGACGAAAGACTCTACAGAAAAGCTGCTATAGGAAGGGATTTTGTTTCGTCGTGATTTCTTTTCAAACCGAAATATCAAAATTTGGAACCAATTTATATTAAATATATTGACATTATTTTAAAAAATGAGTTTATTAGTAGGTACTGAATGAGATCCCTTATATCTCCATAACTTACAGAGTTTCCGATTTAATACCGAGTCTCCAAAATAGCTTACCCTGGTACACAGTGCTTGTTACAGAACGTTATTGAGAAGAGATGTTAGAGTAGTATTACCTAATCTACAATTTTGTTGTACTAGTTACCTTATTGATTTCAGTAAAGAGGAATTTCTTCTCGCAAAAGAAAATAAACAAGAATTCGTTTTGCAGTTTCTAAATAACCCGCTCTTTCTCTTTGCATGAAAATCTAAACCGTAACAATGACTTCGAATATAAATGAGGCCATTTATAAATTTTGTGACGTTTGTTCATGCAAAGGATCATTTCCGACATATAGGAACGATTTGAAAACACATTCTGAAAATGGCAGTATATAGGGGAAAAATGCAGATCCATATAAAAGGAATACATCGTAAATGTAAGAAATTTTGAATATATTCTTGTACTATTATAGCATCTCTGACTGGGCACAAATCTAGCGGAGTAACAAAAATATGAGAATCACTTAAATAAACTGCAAACAACTGAAAACACCTACAAGATTAGTTTATTATTAACACTTCCTAAGTCCTTTGTTAAGTAGAGGTGCAGATTATTTCGCATCGACCGATAATACAATTAGTAATTTGCTTTTATCGCCGTTGCTCTTTAATACTACCACTCTTGTTTTATCTTTATTTGAGCTCATAATGATTTTTTTAGACGAAGGGAAGAGAGAGTGTAGAATATTAATACGTATAGCGCTTGTGAACGCCATTGTTCTAAAAATGAGGACCCCTTATCAGAAGTTTTCAATGTTTTTATTAGGGAGGGTTTTAAACATCATTCTTTTTCAAGTCCAACCATGTTTACAACGAGCAATTCATTTCAACTTATTTTGCATTTAATTAGCAATTTCATCATTTACTCAAAATGATAATAGAATTTTTTTCTGTTAACAAACGGATTCTATATTTTTTATTTACGTAAACTTCTACATGAAAACAGTTACAATTAAGTACGTGGAATACATTATCTACAATTTTTTGCGCATTCTTCCAGAGCCATTGTTCCAATATTTCTATCTATTTAGTATGTAAATCTCGTTGAAATCGATTGAAAACGTTAATTAATTACCATTTTGAAAACGTAAAGTAATATTTTTTTAATTTGCAAATTACTCTTTTTCATTTAAAAAGTATGTATTGAAATAATATCATATCTACCTATCACCAAAATTATTGACAATGTTACATCTCAGGTAAGATAATTAATAATGTAATCACTCATACCTCATTATATCCATCTTGAGTAATAAATCAGATACGAAACAATTCATTCCTTGTTCTATCTTGTCTCGTTTTGTTTTGAGCTATTCGCAAGAACCTCATCTCTGCGCTGCCAATTTAGCTTTTCTTCTTTCTTTATTCAATGCTTTAACTTAAAGTCAAGGATTCGGTTGCATAAGTTATTCCACCATTCTTACCAGTTTTGCTTTTGCTTCAGTGCCTCCTAAAGCTAACTATTTTCTTTGTGGCAATAGGTTTCGACGATCCTTTTTTCAATGTGTTATTGAAATGGAGAGAATATCTTCTGACGAGGTAGTACGGGGAACAGACATTTAGCAGCACAAGCAAGTGGCATGTTTGCCTCCAAAGTGTTACTAACTTATTGAATCACAAATCAATAGTGTGGGCAGTTAAGGAAAAATTTGGGGCTAGTCAAGAATCATCCCAAAATAGTGGTACCCAAGAAACGGATCCTATGCATTCCCTAATTAACTGTGAATTACGACATAGGCGTGGCTACTTGGACACTGGTTTAATGTTATCTTGGGTATACCTGGAGATCTCTGCACGAATGCCCATTCTGGACGGAAGCAAAAAGACGCTTCCAAATGAAAAAGCATTGTGGGTTTTTGAAATCTTCATCTTTTTCGATAGTAACTGCATCTTTTAAATTTTTATAATTCACGGTTTTAACAATAGTTCGCAATTCGCCATCTCTTAACCCATTTATAGCAATTTTTCGATTCCATTGTGACGTGCACGCAATCGTCGTCATCTTCTGCCTGTGCGAAACTGAAATGACTCAACAATTGTCCTACTTTTTCACTAAATTTCTCAATCGATAGATCTTTTTGTGTGAATATGTACGTATAGCCATAATCTATTTATTTGTTCGTGATGTAACATATCTTTTTGGTTTTCAAGTCACGATAAAGGGGGATGTCCTCAAGGTCTCCTTGAACGTCTAAATTATTGTTATACATATAGATATGGTTCAGTAGATTTTCTATGATACGAGGTTTCGAGGCCCGACCTCTCTGTTCGAGTAATGTTGGCTAGCCGACTAAGCCCCGCAAGGTTTTCCAATCGGCCTATGTTCCATAGAATAAACTGCTCTTGATCGATTTGTTTCTTCGTTTCTTGATTTGGTTTAAACCCATATTTATATTGGGGCTTAAGTTGACGTAATGTGCACCTTTTTATTCTCTTGAGAGGTTATTGCAGAAGGCTATCAATTATATCCTTTTATTATTAAAAAAGGCAAATGAAATTCCTAAGGATAATCTTTCATGTTGGGAACAATGTAAAGCAAAACTGAATATAACCTCAGAATTATATTGGAGGGTAAGCTGGGTAAGTGGAAGCCAATGAGAAATGCCAATGAGAAATATGTTTCAATTAATATCCTAGAGGGTTTTCTGTAGCTCTTTTTCCTTCCTTGTGATCAACAAAGACCAAGTGCTAATTTCAAATTTAATATTTATAATTAATATTTATATTAATATAAAATATTTGTTCGTAATTTGTCTACCTGGAGCCAATTTGAAACCTGTGATGTTTAGTGAAGTAGTTATTAAAATTAAATTTATTTTATTTTTCCCCATTCTCTTGTGTTTTAATTATGTTATAAGATCATCATCCACACATCCTAGAACAACTTTTTCACAATGTAGAGTCCTACCACGTAACAGGTATGTAGTTTGACGATCACGTGCCTTAGGTTTTTCGTAGGAGGCGGGAAGTTGCTTTTGGGAATTCGAGTCGGCTGGCCTAGGTACGCTACAATATAGTACTTAAGTATATAACCAATTCATTTGAAGGCTGTAAAAAACCATCGTTGAGACGGCTCGATTCTCATCATTAGTATCGACGAGACTTAGGTGCGGTCTTGTCTCGTCGATAAAAGGCGAGACGTAACTAGACGTTGCTATCGTCTCGAAAAGTCGAGACGAGAGGAGACTAGCCTCGGTCTCGACGGCATCACTACTTTTTTGTGAAATTATTTTGTATATTTACCTATTTCTTTAAATAAGTAAATTTGAATTTGAATACTACTCCATCACAGTTTTCACTGTACGTTATCAATGGTGATAAACTTAGTATGTGTAATGAAAATGACTATCGGAAGGTTTATTGTATGTAAATCAAGACATACTTCATTAAACCTTACAATACTAACAGTTAATTTTCTAAAATTTCTAAAGTAAAGTCATTAATCAAATATTATTCGCTTAGAACTCTTTGACGGATACCTTTGAATTTATTTTCACAATTTAAGCAAATTTGCTTTGGGGGCATCAGATTAGTAAACACTCTTATTATACTAATTCTAAAGGTCACGCTCATCATGGTCAATAAGTGAGATTAATGTCATTACTTGTACTTCAGTTAGTTTAATTTAAACGAACCTTGTAGGAATTTATTACAGCTAATTAATTCAATTCTGCATTAATTGTCAGTATGTGAATTGTGAACATTTACAATTTCATACGTGCATAAGTTGGTTGTTTTTAGTCATATAAGTTCCTGAACTTCAGTAGGTCTACTAAAAGTACAACGCTTATTTAGATGCAGTAGATAGGTAATTACAAGGAGTATATGTGAGCAGTGCATTAGGCGGAAATGCGGTCATAACTCGCGAGGAAAGGGCTCAGTCTACGCCAGCTGCCGAGTACAATACCGTGCTTTGTCCAACACCGCCCTCTAGCCATTCAAAACAGCCCCAAAGTGGGAATCGGTGCTCGCTATTTTAGCTGACAAAACCTTCCACCGATATATCAAAGGACGTCTTATTTTTAAAACCGTTTTACGACCCGCTTGACAGCACAATTTATTCTAATTGGTTGTTGAGTTTACTCCAGAAGAACAGCAAAAGAAAAGATTAATTTTTAAATTTTATTGCTACTGTATAAATGTGTTATTTTGTCTGTTTCATTCGTTCTTTTACCATTCATTTTTCATTTTATTGTTTTTATGTTCATTGAGTCATTCAATTCTGGCAAACTCGGCGATTTCATTTACATTATCAAAACTTGATTAAATATTTATTTCACGTTTGTAGTATAACATAAAATAAGACTACTTCAGAAAGTAATAAAATAACAATATATTCAAAATTTATACATTAAGTGTGCTGTGTGTTACGCGACTACCAATAGCTGTGCATAATTTGCATTTTGCCGGGGCCATGGGTAATGTCCTATGAATCGTGATAAGAGTTTCGCTTTAACTCTGAAGTACGCCAGAGGGTGTATAACGAGTGCAGTTAATCTGGAAAAAACGATAGCCACTCTTTGTTTTAACTGACCAGAAAAACGAATTTAATTTGAAATGACGCAATTCTTTTACTACCGTTGTACTAATTACGATTCAAAATTTACTGGAATATAATGGAAGGTATACACTCAAATATGTACGCTTGTAATTGAGCCAATTAATTACTGAAATTGCTTTTCCTAACTGATTATTCTTAAATTGAAAACATCACATTCTCAACTTTTTATCCGCATTCAGTATTCACTATATACCTAACTGAAATAATCTTTCTAATATCCGCCAGATTATTATTATTACTATATAAACGTGGAAAACGTACTGCATGGAATAAATGAACACTTAAACGGTAACTAAATATATCACAGTATTTATTATAACTCGACTTACGTCTATTTGAATCCCAACGGTATGTTACGAATTTTTAAAACCAGCGCTATGAAAACTATGTTGATTTCAGGTTTCTGTTGTGAATTCTTGAAAAGAAGGAATTGTTCAGTTCACTGCATATCAAACAAATGTATCCACTTGTCGTATCATTAAGTAATAAGTGATTAACTTCTGGGATCATGCTATCACGCACAAATGTCATAATTTGATAGTCCGTGTAACTTGTGTCAAATTTTCGAGTCAGTGTTTTCGCACGATTTGTAGTTTCTTTGTTAAATGATTTATCAACATTTTTCTCATTGTTATTTTTTTATTAACGTGTTGAAATATCATTATTATGCCTAGAGTGCGACAACAAAGAAATTATCGTCAATTAAGATCGAATTGTTACAGGAAAGTGATATTTCGAGAAATTGCAAATTGCTTTAACTGATACGAACGTTTATTGTGCGATGTTGTTAGTCATAGACTAGAGAAGCAGAAGTGAAACCCGTTGACAACAAGCTGCAAGACCACCAACTTGGAATAATGGTGCTAAACGACAGTGGAAGAAGGCGTTATCCTTAATTTTTGTGGTCTGTACACTGAACTGCGAAAGTTCTGGACTGGGCTTCTATTTTTCATGGTAGTAGGTAAACATTTTGACTGTTTTACAGTGCATTGAAGAAATGGCCCTTCTTGCAGCACCTACAAAAACCACTTTCCGCGCCTAAAAACGGCCCAAGGACGTCTTTGGAGATTTTTGTTCTCTTTGCCACCTGAGCATCTGACTTGTGGACAATTGATATTGTAACGGTGTTTAGTATTATTTCAATTTACTTAAATATTGAATTATTGAAACCCAAATTGATCATGTAATTAGTCCATAATTAAGGTATTGATAAGTAATGTAATATTTCTATTTCAGGGTTTTAACTTAATCTATCTTTAAAACAATTTACATTCAAACGTTCAATTATTGTCAACCACTCCAATACCTATACCTACAGCAGTATTACATCTTGCGTCTATTAGCACCAGGATATCAAAGTCCTAAATTATACATCAACATCAACAGCAGTATTCAATATCTATTTTCCAACGTCATCACATCTTCACAATATGATGGTTACATACCGAAATCGATTGACAATAGAAAACAAATTTGAAAAAAAACGTGGTTTTCATTTTACCTATCGATATTTTTCCGATATCCTAAATATAACTTCACAATATGATCTAAATGAAATCAGGTTAAACTGTTCCACATAGTAAAATACTAACTCACCTTTTCACTAAACAAATAATCACACAACAGCTAACACATTATATGTCCTAACAGGCAGTTGTAAAAGATCTCCACAACACTCATTGCATTTAGCCTGGCATCCTAAACAAGTCCATGTCTAACCGAATTGATAGTATGAGATATCGGTTATTGCCGTACTGAAAAAACCCAAGCAACACCAATTCACTTACACTTTGCAATATGTGAGGACGAGATTAAGGAACATGGCTAACCATCCTCATACCTTGGAAATTCTTCGTCATGAACCGTAAGTTGCTTGGTATACAACGCCTCAAGAAGATCCGCTGAAATCTATGTCAGGAAAAGTCGGGGAGCGTGCTTTTTTCATAAGTTACTTACAATTAATATATGATCTTTTGACAATTTTTCACTGAATAAACATCACGTTTTCACTAACCGGACGTGATTTCTCTTTGAAGATCTAATTGGTTTAGGGGAATTATATTTTACTTATAAACACAATGCACTTTTGGTGCTTCCATAATCTAATACAGCTCTCTACTTATTGATAATAATTTATAAAGGAAAAAGATGGGAAATCTACAAGGTGTTTTAAAAGGTGATGTGGATATAACTTAAGGGGTTTATTAGCGATGGTCTCTGGTTTGGACGCTAGAGCACGGCGCCGATGGGTCGAATTCAATTCCCGGACTAGCCAGAATAGCTTAAAAGCATCTCTTATCCTCGTAGTCCATCCGTTTTCCATAAAACGAGAGCCTAAGGGTTAACTCTGAGGTAATATTAGGTGACGAAGGAGTGTAGTGCTTCGCACACGGCCACCTTGGAAATCTTCCAGATATGACCTGGTTAAAAGTAAATTTTATGCAAAAAAGAAGACCAAGGGTAGTTGTAGCAGCTACAAAGAAGCTCGACAAATGGGCGTATCAAGGTAAAAAAGTAGAAATCAAATCTATAAGGTTACATTTGAAGACCAAATAAAATTTATTTTTAAAACAGATAAGGAAAGACAAGCACATTCTGAGTTTGGTGAATGAACACTTACCTTATTGTCTTATTTGTTCTTCCTATTGATTACGCCCGATTTCGTTATTTCGTGAACCTTTTTAATTGTTGTGTATTTTTATAAAATTTGAGTTTGTTTCACACTATGTATAAAAATTGTGAAAGAAAGGAATGTTTCGTATTCTTTTAATTGGGTAACAATAAGACGTAACTTTGACTAAAAATGTTAGGAAATGCGTTAATGCTGAAGATACTCTAATTTAATTTTCCATCTGAGATGAGAGTGGTACACATTACGGTAATATAATACATTATAATATACAGGGTATACCACGGAACCCGTTCATTAGAAGTTTCTGGGGTCCCTTACTACTTATGAATTTGAAACTTTCAGGTTAAGGATAACCCATAGCCTTCTTTTGTTCTAAAATATTGTGGATGTTGTACAACTTCCGGAAGGACCGGAAGTCGCCATTCATCTTCTTATTTTAAATGGAACCCCCTGTATATTATTGCATTTTTGGATTATACAATCCATTCTGCGTAACATTGTATTAGATTATCCTATACCTATCTTCAACGGTTTTTGAGATATTATGATTTTTTTGAAAAATTTGCGCTTTGCGGAGGGATGTTTAATAGCCCACCTTTTGCTCTTCTTTGAACGCAAAACATTCATACTTTACAAACACGAAGTAAAACCATAAGGGTTCACAAAATGCATTTGCAAACCTATCACAGATTATACAGGGCGTTCAAAATTAGTGGCAAAGTTAAAAAACTTCAAACACCAAAAAGTCATTTTTTTCAAATGGAACACCCCGTATATTTTTACATATTTGGAAGGCTATTTAATTTACGCATCGATAAACTATAGGTATCCCTATACCTATCTTTAGCGGTTTTGTAGTTATTAACACTTTTTATCTAATATTGATTAAAACTGCACTTAAAACCTATGCACATTTTAAAGCAGGCTGTGAGTATGACAACAGGAAAAACAATTACCTTTACAAAACGAATTTAATGATCTTATTTATACAACAAACAAATAAAAATGACTTTAATGGATATAAAATAAATTCAAAATATCAGTATTGGAATATGCGTTAACTGCTTCCATTTCATAAAATTGTTTACTGTTTACCACCTGTTTGCTTTAATGAGCATAACACCCAGATAAACATTCGTTTGTCTAATCATACTAATAATAATAATAATAATAATACTTACTTGATTTCGATCCGTGCGGTTAGTTAACCAGGCTTGGCCTAAGTATCGATAAAAACCGAAGTAGGTATAATAATAATAATACCTTTTATTGAGAGCAAACTATTAAATTACATAAGATTGTTCAAAATACGTTAAAACTGCACACTTGTTCTCAAAAGAAGGGAGTTCAGGTGTCTACAAAAAAAGTAGAGACCTGTTCTTGCACTCAACCCTGTTAGACGTTCATTACCGTATTTTATTTTCGCATACTCACAGCCTACTTTCAAATGTGCATAGGTTTTGAGTGCAGTTTTAATCAATATTAGATAAAAAGTGTTAATAACTACAAAACCGCTAAAGATAGGTATAGGGATACCTATAGTTTATCGATGCGTAAATTAAATAGCCTTCCAAATATGTAAAAATATACGGGGTGTTCCATTTGAAAAAAATGACTTTTTGGTGTTTGAAGTTTTTTAACTTTGCCACTAATTTTGAACGCCCTGTATAATCTGTGATAGGTTTGCAAATGCATTTTGTGAACCCTTATGGTTTTACTTCGTGTTTGTAAAGTATGAATATAATATAATATAATAATATACTAGATTCTTGTTTTGGTTACTAATAGCCACTTAGTACAACCAAATTGCATTTAATTATTTTCATAGTTACAGTTATATGTGTATGAATTTCGTTTTCTTTATAGTCACATGAAATTTTTTCCGGCTACAGCTACCAAATAACCACTGAACAGATTTCCCTCATCTTAATGGCGCACATTATTATTCCATGTTCTCCTTCCCACTTGAGAAACTACTGACCACAACCTAATTCTGTGCTTTAACCGGTCTTACCAAGCAGCCCCTTTATCATTTTTGCTCACTTGTACACGTAACATTGTTTCGGATGAATCAATAAATTCAATAAAGTACATAAAAATGATTCCTTTTTATAGTGTGCATGGTTCCCCTTGAACAAGCAAAAAGCAAAAGACAATTTAAAAAAATTGGAGTTACTTGTTACTATCTTTGGAGATAAGAAACAAGAACGAATGAATCAACTAAACGTCTCTAATTTTGAGATATAATAATTACTGCTTGAGCTGCTTATATGCTTGGAACCAGCGTGACTGTGTGAGATTAAAATAACAAACTAGGGACATAACCATAACCATCATGATAGAAATTAAAAAAAAAAAGATTGGAACACAAGTGAAACAGCTTCTAATTTTGCTTTTCCTTGAGCTATAACGGGGTTTCACATTTAAATCATGTCATTTCTGAAATAGTCCCCCATACAATCTACATAATTTGTTGAAACAATAATGTAACCATTCTCAGTAAGTCTTTTGTTGTTCTAGAGTACAAATGTAATCAACTACGAATGCTGTTAAATTTAATTGCCTTCTCTTAGTTTCTTCTTTCGTAAATATAATAATACAATAACGACAAGGTTCTTTTCTTCATATTAAGTCACTCTATTACAACTGAATTCCATAATTTTTACCTATGGACAGAGTCGGATTTACCATAAGGCTAGAAAGGCTATAGCCTAGGGCGGCAAATTTTAGGGGGCGGTAAATGTGGGAGTTAAAAAGATTAAATAATAAAAATATCTGGAAAAATTCAAATCATATGAAAAAATACAATATTTTAACCAAAATTACTGTAGATGAGGGGCGACAAAATATTTCCAGCCTATGGGCGATTAATTCGTAAATCCGCCTCTGCCTATGGAATATTCACAAGGCGCAGCGACACTGGTGATGCTAACAAAGATATAACCGCTATTCCAATTTCGACATACTGTTTATCGGTGAGTGTGTGAAAAACTGTCCTATACCGATACCGACAGTGTCGGTAAACCTGTATAATTTGAAAAAAATAAAGTTCAATTTGCTTTTATATGTATATAAATACACATATATGTAATTAGGTCTTTACTTATAAGTACCTACTTCATTTCACATTTACATTCTTTATTCCTGCAAAATATTTGCAATTTAAAATGCAACTGTGCAATTATAAAAACCACTTTTTTACACCATTTTAATTAAATTTCTTTGCGTATCACCGCAAAAAATCTAATAAAAAAGGCACTAATATAGAAATTTGAGCATTTTACTAATTAATAATTAATACATTTTTTGAACAAAGTTAAGATTACACGTTGAAGTTTATTTTAACGTTGTGTAATCAAAGCGGTTGTGGAAATTAAAAATAAATGCCAACAAATTATACCTTGAAGCAGTTTAGCGTTGGTGAATAAATACAATTGAACAAGTTTTCTGTTAAAAAACACATGATTTCAAACTCAAACAGTAATAATATTGTGTATTCCAGACTGTTTCATTGAAAAACAATGAATTTTCAGCATGTAATAGAAAATTGCTGTATACGGTTGTGTGAAATTGGTCTTTTATTACTTTTCTAATTTTATGGTTCTCAATTCACAAAGGCACAAGTGAAAAAAAGTTGATATTTTTTAGCGTTATCAAATAAAGTAGCATTACGAAATAATAAAAGTAACAAAGACTGCTTAAAATAACGTGAACACTAAAATTGTCGTGGAATTCCTTGCGTCAGCAGTGATGGATGTCTACGCATTAACCATTTTGCATTGGTCGATATGAATATGATACTTCACCATGTGCCGCCGGCAATTTTCTTTCTTTCCCCAAAATTGTAAATATATTACATACCTACGCGTTATTTGTAACGCCAATCATCTTCTGTACGTCGACATAAAACAAAAATTTATTAAATCTCCTGGAACTTTTATTCTGACATATTTTACGCTTTTAGAAAATTGAACTCGATTTAATGCATTGTTTTCTTGTATCATGGAGTATTATTTGCACTCCTGTGGTGATATTAGATTATCCTTGCTTCATTTATTACGAGGGAAAAGGAGATAAATTCATTTGAATATTTCGTTTTAATTTTGTCACGTTCTAGACTAATTGTTAGCTGTGAATTAAATTATAAGTGTCTGTTTTTTGTAGGGTAGATCCGCAACTCATATTTCTACAGCGAATAGTCTTATTATCAGCTGCTTCGTTGCACAAAGGACAAGAAATATTAAGCATAATTTTACGTGCCTTTTTTAACCAATTCTTTCCTAGCATATTTTATTCGAGTATATTTCACGTAAATTTAGTTATGTGAATGCTCAATGTAGAAGCTAAATGACTTAATTTTACTTGACCATTAAATTAAATTTAGCGGAATAATTTTATTTGGTATAAATTAAATTTTTGACATTATCCACCCTAAATACCAGAACGTTATTTTTTTAAGAACCCAATTACAAAACTACTTAACAGAAGAATTATGTAGGGTTACTCGCGTAATTACTCGTCAGCCAATCTTTAAGAATATGTCAGTGAAATTGACGTTTGTTACGTTTCATAAAGCACCTGTTTCTTACACCCTCTTAACACTGTCTAACGCAACACTGCAAATACCAAAAACCACAATCCTTTATCCTTTAATAGTGACATAATATGACATAGAAGCGGTTGGACCTCTATTTAAAGTAACCATTTAAGTGGAGTTATTTGTTATCACATTCTCCCCCCCCCCCCCCTCCGAGCCTACTTCTTACTTCTTACCCCTGCCCTAAAACTTCTTGTTAGAGAGAACTACTGCAGATTCAGTACTATAATTATTATTTTAAGAAGATCCGCAAAGTTTTTGAATTGCATACTTTTGACTGAATTGAGCAGGATAATAGGATAAAGTTTACTGCGTAGGTACATTTTTTCCCTTAAGGATTGTAGGTACTGATTTACGTATCACTTTATGGTTAGCCATTCATCGTAACTGGAGAAAGTATCTGTTTTGAAAAATACATAATTGCAATTTGCATCAAAGCAATTTATATGCTTATCTTACCGTCATGTCAGCACAATTCATATTTTTCATTACTCATAAGTTCTACTGCATTGCCCAGAAGTTATAAAGTAATTGTGTGAAAACTCATTTCATAACATCTTTGACCCTTGCCAAAATATAAAATGAATGAAACAAAAACTTTTTAATTTCAAATGTTATCAAAAACAAAAAACCTTCTTGCCGGTATTGTTTAATTTCAATATATCCATTCCAATTGAAAGTCCCGTTAGAAGCTTTAATGGAAAATGGTTGTACTTATTGTTCCTTAAAAAGTACACAAAGCAAACACATCTAAAAGCAATTTAAATTTTATATTAATTTAATTTTAAAATTTGTCAACAGCTAGAAGCCTAATTACTCCATGATTAATGGAAAAGTAATTATCAGATTAAATATTGCATAACGGAAAAGCCTTTAAATCTGCAGACATATCTAAATGAAAAATCTTAGCAGTTGGAATTAACGATGGATTAAACTGAAGCAGTAGTAATCGTATGCATACTTCTTGGAATTAGACGAAGTGGGGAATCAAACACAACACAAATTACTCGAAAAGGGGTTGCGAGTTTTTCTGACAGTTTTAAAAATGCGTTTAGGAAGTCCTTTTGAACAAGTTTGAAATGCAAGGCGGAATTTTTAACGTGTGTGTGTCAGTCAGTTCGGCTGTGCATAGAATTAACGAATATATTAACGTGCTACGATCTACGTAACGTTGAACTCGCAATTTTTGCGTTATTAAATTAGGGTTGCTTCGCTCGTCATCCCCCTCTACTTCCTTTTACGTCTTTACTCAACAAAGTGTTCTACGGAATAATACAACTTTTAACTCTTTAAGAAGTTTTTCCATATTGATTATAAACGAATGACATCAAATTAACACAAATTGTTTAATTGAGAGTTAGCGTTCATTTAAAAAGGGGACGATTTTTTTCAGAAAACTTTCTTGCTTCTTACAATCCAACTAACACACTTTGTTTTTCTTCTTCTTCTTTTCATATTTCAGTAGGTAAAGCCTGTATTAGATATTTAGGAATTTAGGGATTCCTATTCTATTCTGGGGTCTGAGAAAATATTTAGACGAAGGAGAATTTACTAAACGGAATATTTCTCGAAACGAAAATTCTCCGAAGCTAGAAGCGAATGGAACAGGCGAAGTTCAAGAAAATTCCCCGGTAAATAGGTTGAAGCTCGATCGAGAGCACCGATACGGCAATCCTCCCAATTTAGGAAATTTGGAAGTGTCATATACTACCTGAGTTTGATGCGATTTCGAATTTTTAATTAAATTTAATTTAATAATAACAGCAAAAAATGATGAAATGTTACAGGAGATTAAAGAGATTAGAGGAGAATAAGAAAAGTACAGCGGAAATCAAACATAAGAACCAAAATATGAAGAAAGAAATAATGAAACGATTGAAGCTCCAAGGAAACCTAATGATGCAAGTATTACATATAGAACAGATGCCGAACAGAAACTCAAAAGAAGAAGTTGAACATTTCAAGAGTGGGAAACAAAGGGCAAAACAGAATACGGTTGTGTGAAAAAGGGTAAGGAAGAAGAATTGATGGACCTGAAAATTATAAGCGGATTTGTTGTTAATTGCGGAGACTAATATGGACGAAAAAGTAATGAGAAATGATTATGGTTTATTGTATACTGGGGGGGGGGGGGGGGCACATTATATAGTGTATACTAGCAATTTGTAATGAAAGGATTATGAGTTGATGAATAAAATAAGTAAAAGAGAAAGCTACAGCTTTGGTAGTGTACGGCCCTAACAAAACAGACAGACAGAATGACAAAGACCACTTTTGGCACAGTGGAGTGGGTAAAAATCGAGGAATCCTGGTGATTGAAGGTGATCTAAAAGGAATATCGGGAAATCAAATTTGAACTACATCATGTTGAAACCAAATCTATCGTTAGGCACGCCGGGTAAGAATGGAAGCGAACGCTAAAATTTTGCACAGCACGAATTTAACCAAAAGCTCACTTACTTTTTACCATCGTTGCTCGTATGTACAATACCTTAATGTAATTTTAAGGTTGCGAAACGCCATTAAGTATGGTTCAGTTGAATCAGTTGTGTAATTATTGGAAAGCATTATTACGGGGATCATTTACGCCAGACAATGTATAACTTAATCTGTAGAGGAATCCAAAAACCAATAAAGTTGATATAAAGAATTTTGTGAGCACATAAAATACTTTTAAATATTTTAAACAATGAGAGTGTATCTGAGTTGATATGCTGAGAAAAATTGGTATCAAGGGTACACTTTCAACGCCACTACAAATTTATAAGCTGGCAAGAAGCCGTCAAATTACGTAGAAAGGAAATGTAGACTTTTATCAAATTTGTACACATTCTCACAAAAAATATTATCATAATTTCAGTTGATTGGCAGCGGTTGGAAAAAACAAATTAAATTCTTCTAGAAATAATAAATTTTAAAAGAAAAGAGACTCATAATACTGGCGTACCGTATCAGCAACAATGGACCGACATAGAACAATAAATGAAGATTAATATATCATAATATTGTTACAAAACTGTCTGAGACGGTGTGAAATGTTACCTTCCCTTATTCTCCGATGAGCTCGGTGATAAAAGCACGAAACGGGGGGAAAGGTTCGTGTTGTCTTGTGTAAAATTGAGTTAACCGGAACTAAAGTGAACTGTATTTACTGCTACTGCCACATTAAAAGCTTCAATATGCCAGCTCCTTCTATTTCTAGTTTTATTTTCATTTTCTGTCCATAAATTTTATGTTCACGGTAAACTGAATTCGTCAATATAAGCAATATCAATGAACAATAGTACCCCACAATATCAAAGCACCCACATCGTGAATTCTTAATGCCTTCATATCTGACGTTCATTTTTATCATCCATTTTGCATCATCAATTTACTAACTGATGTCGGCTTTTGCAGGTTTAGAAACCCTACACTTTAATTACGTAGAGAATGTGAAATGACAAAAAATCGTTAAGACAAAATTTCAGCAATTTACATAAAAAGTGATGTGGAAACAAAACATTTACGCAGTAAAATGCTTCTAGGGGATGATCCAATGATTTGAAGTAACGCACGATCATCATATTCGCTACGCTTTTTCAATTGCCGATGATGTGTGGTCAGTTCAGTCAGACGTGATGTTAAAAATGTGCTGATTTCGAGCACAATTCAATTGACAAGTGATATGAAGCGACAAAAGAGGCGAATTAAATTACGAAGCACGTGTTGCCGGTTTACTGCTTTAGATTGACAAAGCGGCGATTTGGATAACGATTTGAGGACGTATTGTTACAGAATAACAATGTCACTATTGTACTGTAGAGAACCAAAAGACGATGTACAAATAATATCGTATGTGCGCTGTTAGAATCACTTGCAAAAATCGAACATATATGAATACCAACTCCTCTCCAAACCGGAGCAAGTCATAGAAAAAAAAGTCAATGAATGTCTAACGTAACGATGCAAAACCAGGATCGCAGTATAATGAGCACATGAATACCAGACAATAGGGGTACTGATGAATACGATTTGCATATCTTCCTCGTTACTTTATGTCGGGTTTATATAGTTAAAGTCACAGATTTTCATAATTACTTAAACTGAAGCTTAAAATATAAAAATTATTTCCATGTAGGAGTATTACAATATATGCGAAATGAAATTGAGAAAAAAATATTGTTAAATTAAGAGTCAAAGCACACACAGAAAAAGAAGACAATTTACAGCACTTAGATGAAGTGGGAAGCTTGAAGAATCTTATGCAAAACCTCATTCAAACTTGTTGTGATTCCAACTAATTTGCATGCACAATTACTCTAACCAAGTAAACTAATCTTATAAGTGTTATTTCAGATTCAGAGTTTCATTCAATAGTGATTATTGTATTTTAATCACATTAAACGCATATATCGCAAAAAGTGAACTATCGAAAAATAATTGTTTCGTCTGCCAGCATGGTATTTCTATTAAGACACTCGAGATGTGACTGGAAAACCAAATAATTAGTTTTATGGCGCCAGCTGTCCTGTGGCAAGGACTGATAATCCGCGGTCTGGCTGCTCAATTGAAAACAGGACAGTGAGAAACGCTATTTCGTAGCTGTCATTCTTTGCTGCTGCTGTTTGAGTGAGTACTATAAAGTTAATGAGACTTTTAAACGTAGTTGTGCCTTAAAACGTCATCAGACGGCAAAAATTAATGAACAAATTGACACAACGTTCTTTTATTTGCCAAGACCAAAAACACTCTCTGTAAAACTGCTAAATTATTATACATAATTGCAGTGCTGCTTCACGTTTTCAGAATCACGATCTAATTCATACTGCGGAGTGTTGGCAAATCGAATGTTGACAAGCTTTCTGCTACACTAGCTTCATTTTATTCCGTAATTCATTTCTTACGTTAAGATGGCACCGAGTTTTAAATTTACAGTAACTATCAACGGTATTTGAATGATTAGAGCAGTATTTCACTGATACTATCAATACGTTCGGTAATTGATGTGTTAACCTTTCCTACAACTTCTAAGATCTAATTTCACACGTAAGAAACGAACTACCACGACAAGAAAATCTAAAGGATACGGAACAAAAAACTACGGTTTTCATTTGAAGTTTACATTAAATGTCCACCCTATTCCACAAGTACACAATTAGTGAGTTTTATAAATAGCTATAGATAATCGGTTGGAATACTTTTTCGGGGGAAATTTGAATCAATCTAGTTCATTATGTCGACTTTAATGCGTCTTCGAAACTTAACGAAACTTCAAAGAGGAACTTCGAAAATAAAGAGTCAAAGCTGTAATGTAGCAATTATCGAATTTTTTTAATTCAGCGAGACGTAATTGTAATGTGGAAAATAGCAAGTTAATGATATAAAATTTGACGCCCTGTGGATCTAAGTGTAAGCTTGTAACTTGAATGTTCATTATCATTTCGGTAGGTAAGTATGTAATCAAATATAATATTATAATCATTACGTTAGTGTTATGCATATTATACTAAATCTAATTTTTTACAACATGTCGCTTGACTCGTCGTCATAAATAATTAATTGTCGTTAATTACAAGCTAAAGGGGAGGTTGTGAGTTTTTTATTTTACTTCTTTCCTTTAACGTATTCTTAAAATATCATTTGTGTATCTAATACTGCTTTAAATAAAAGTTCTTTTTAGTTCTTCAAAAAACGATTCAAATTTCTTCATTTTGCAATGAAAATGAAGGTAAATACTGAACTTAATATTTACTTCGAAATTATAGTATACAATTTACAATAAAATAGAATAGTAAATAGTAATCAATGTGTATGTTTTTCATATATTAACTATGGTGTCATTGCAATAAATCGAATTGAATACTTGCTGGTATGATAGACACTGTTGTCGGTGAGTAACTTGTGTATTGTATCGATCCTTGGAGTGGATGATTGATTCAGAATCAATCGAACAAGGTGTGTGATCTCAATCGGAATTTAATATGGTCATACGTTGTAATTGAATAAGAGTTTTGCTATTGTTAATGACGAACTCAACATTTAGGCGTCTTCTTATATTACAAAACCCATGACGTTTATTTGGGTAACGATAAATCCGTGGGAAGCTGAGTGTATTATTTCGGTCATTGTTTCGAACCAATGGAAATTAAGTTAAATTTATGTATGATATGTATACCAGGTGTCAATTTGAAAAATTTGAGTCCCAGGAATTTACTCGTTTCCTTACAGGCAATCGGAGCAACGACCCGTAGCGCGGTTTCCTCATACGGCAGAAGTGATCGCACTGGGTTTTTTGCTTGGGGAAACGGAAACCAGTTGTTTCCGGGTATCGTAATATAGTGTTTATCGCACCCTGTAATTTCTCAACTATAGCTTTCTGAGATATAGTGCGCTGAGAAAATGATGGCCAGGTCATCTACGTATAGGCATTCATCTACCGATGCTACAACTCGCTCCTGATTCGAACTCTGAAACTCCTGTCATCTAAAAAGGAGGCCAAGAAACTTCAGCGCATTACCAGTCAGTCCCTAATCGTGGAGCTTGCGGGCAATTGCGTAGCGCCATGCCATGTCGTAGACTTTTTCCAGGTCAAAGAAGAGGGCGACTGCATGTTCTCGCTTACTGAACGCTTCTAAGATTTTCCTCTCTAGATAAACGTCCTGAAACCTGCTTGGTGTTTCGCCAGAAAATGGTGAGCTTCCAGATGCCACATTATTCGGTTACTGACCATTTTTGCAAAAGCTTGCCTAATAATATCATACTCATATCATACTCACAGTCACTTACATATGTAAATATACGAGTTAGTTTGGAACGGTCAGACTTATAGGCCTGTAGCTGGAGGGTTACGCAGGATCTTTTCCTTCCTTCGGGATCGTGACGACCACGGGTTCTTTCCAAGCGATGGAGTATGTGCCTTCGTTCTATATCTCGTTAAATGTTGCGAGGAGTTATTTTTTCAGGGTTGGAAATCCTTCCCTCACGAACTCATAGGGGATTCCATCTGGGCCTGGTGTTGAGTTTCATCCAACTCGGCCATGAAAAAACAGTTATCCTGTTGGCCGTCCAAGTCTAAGGGCATTTGTCTTTCAAGTTTAGTTTCGAGAAAGGATGCTTGGTAGTTTTTTGAACTACTGACTGCCCCGAACTGGTCAGCGAATGCCTCAGTCACTCTCTTACAGTATCTAATACTCGTCCGATTAAATTTTATTTGAACACGGTCGGATTTTTTCTCGTCCCTTCCACCGCTTTAACCTTATGCCAAACTTCAGCGGTCGGTGTGGATCTATTTATCGATGACACATATTCGTGCCGCGATGCTCGTTTGCTCTCCAAGATCGTTCGGTGCGCTTGTGCTCTGGCTCTCTTGAAATCGATCATATTTTGCAATGTCGGGTTGCTCTTGAATACGTTAAATAGTCGTTTCATTCCCGAATAACCAGTCTTACTCGATCGTTGCCCATGGGACTGGCGTAAGTCGTACGGTACCTCCTCCCATAGGAACGCTGTTTTCAGTCGCACGGAGAATGGTGGAGCTAAGCATCGCCACTGCCTCTTCGGTGGGGCCCGTTCATTCAGACGCGACCAGAACCTTTCTATAACTGTCCCAGCCGGCACACCACAACAACCATCTTCTGGGAGTGACGTAGGGAAGATGTTTGATTCCGAGCGACATGGCTATGGGGAAATGACAGCTCCTCTAGCTCCACCAATCTCCAATCGGTGTTAGATAAGTAGACCATGCAGATGATAAGATCGGCAGTTATCGATTCAAACTTCTGGCCCACGTACGTCGTTCCTAAGAAGAGTCGCTACTCTTCCGCTTGTTCGGATTGATTCAACATCTTTCCTCAGACCAAGACTGGTTAACTAACCGCATAGACCGAAATCAAGTAGCGATTAGTCCTAGCAGTACCTATATATGCAATATAAATTTGAAGGTTTTGAAATATTATTATGTGTATTGTGTAAGTTTTTGTTGTTTAACTCGGCGTGAATGTGGGTAATGCGTTGTTTGTGTTTTTGTCTGTTCTGATGTTTGCGTTTGGGTGTATGTGGGCGAGTTAGAGGTGTCATATGAGTGGATATTAAAGTGTTTTGTGTTTATTGAGTGTTTTGAGGATTGAGTGTTGTGTTTCATTTTGTGTTTGAATGGTATTAGATGAACTACGAGAACTATTTCAAAACACATATGTTTTTTACAGCTACTTCAAATTTATTTTATATAGGTAAGTATTAAAACTAATCGTTACTTGATTCCGATCCGTGCGGTTAGTTAACCAGGCTTAGCCTGAGTATCGATAAGAACCAAAATACAATAATAATAATAAGAGACCTTTGTACCTGCTTCTCAACCGCTAACGGATGGGACCAGTTCAAAGGAGTCTACCAGACGGCGGCGGCGTATGAAATGGACCGAAGAGATGAATCGATTCATCTTGCGTACTTACCTGGAAGCAACGAAGATAGAAACGGACAAAATGATGTATAGAGACAAAATTCACACAATACCCACATCTTTCACATTTAACACAACAAGGCATAGCAGACCAACGCAGGGTAATTATAAAAAACACACTTCTTTCAGTAGAAACACAAGAACAATTTAAACACGAAGTAGAAAGGTTTTTAAACATAAATAACACTATCAAGACCCAACAAAACACATTAGGTACACCTAATAACAATCATCATCCACTTATGACACAGCAAAGCACATTAAATACACAAGATAACGATGTAGATAATAACTCACAGGAAACACTTAAATTAAAAATTCAAACAGAATTTGATACTGCATTTACAGAATTCACAAACATAGATCCATCACATAGATATATGTAGAATACCCAAACAAAAAGATACTAACAAGTTACACAAAATCACTCAAATATTAAACACCGATATTTTACCCAATTATATCACAAACAACATATCACTACATCAATTACACCTAATTGTGTACTGCGGTGCTGTTGCAGCTTCAAGGTGTAACGGCTCCAAGGTCATAATATCAACACAACACCACACCACAAAGAAAACAACACTTCCGGCCTGGGAAAAGCGTATAATGAATCGTGGAGATGAAATTAGACGTGACTTAGGTCGAATTACACAATACATACAAAGGCACAACCTCTTCCAAACTAACACGCCAGGTACACAACATCATTAGAAAACTAAACATACACAGTTCACGAGAACCAAACACGAATTACAATGAACACAAAGATACACTCACACAAAAACTTTCAGTATACACAAACAGATTGAAGCGGTATAGGGAAGCGGCAAATAGAAAACGTCATAACACACAATTTAAATACAACGAAAAACTCTTTTATAGATCACTAACACAACAAAACACTCAACAAAAATACTCATTCCCTACAATAGAATCTATAGAGCACTATTGGTCCGATTTGTGGTCCAAAAACATTGAACATAATAATAAAATATAATAATAATAAATATTCTTTATTTCCTGTAGACTGAAAGTGTAGGATACGTCACAAAATTAGATACAAACATTACATATAGTCAAGATATTCCTTTACATTGTAAAAACAGCCATTAACTAGATATTTAAAAAGATTGGTTTTAAATTTCGAACAATTATCGGAATTTTTAATTCTTTCAGGTAGCTGATTAAAAAGTTTTCTTCCCATCACTGTCGGCGACTTTTCACTTATTTGTAGTTTGTTAATTGGTAATCTGTAAGAGTTTTTATTTCTTAGATTATAATTATAGACGTCTTTATTTTTTTTTAATTCAGCCGAGTTATTGTAAACATATTTACACAATTCAAATATATACAGGCTAGCGACTGTTAAAATTTTGTATTTTTTGAAGAAATCTCTACATGAATGCGTGTTTGGCACCTTTGCCATTATTCAAATAATTCTTTTCTGGCATACAAATACATTAAATGCCATTGTCGATGACCCCCAAAAGCTTATAGCGTACCTAATCGCAGATGAAACTAATGCATGGTAAACGTCAATTATTTAACTGATTAAGTGTAAGTACACTTTTTAAATTTCTAAATAAGTAGGTAATAGAATACACACGCACCTTGGATCATTTCGGAAAATACACGTACACAGCACATAATACAAATGCACGATACAGAAATCACTTTAGAAGACATCACCAACTCCATCAAACACCTACACAACTGGAAAAGTCCAGGCATAGATAACATTCATAATTTTTGGTGGAAATATTTCACCTGCACACACATACACCTCGCACAGCACTTCACAAAAATATTAGACGCACCACACGCTACACCATCATTCTTTACACAGGGAATTACTTAAATGCTTCCAAAAGATAACAATACACACGATCCCTCTAAATATCGACCCATTACATGCCTTCCCACTATATACAAAATTCTAACATCATGCATTTCACATAAAATATACACACACTGCACAAATAACATTTTATTTAAGGAACAAAAGGGTTGCACCAAGTATTCTAGAGGCTGTAAAGAACAGCTCATTATAGACTCTGTAATACTTGAACAATCTGGACTCAATAAAAGAAACATACACACAGCTTACATCGATTACAAAAAAGCATTTGATTCAGTAGGTACCTCATTCTTGGTTACAAAAAATACTATCGCTGTACAAAATTAGCAACAACATCACACAATTTCTCACTCACATAATGTCATGTTGGAACACCACCCTAACATTTACACTAAATGATACCCAACTCATCACAAACACAATACAAATTAAGAGGGGTATCTTTGAGGGTGATTCTTTGAGTCCACTTTGGTTTTGTCTTTCTCTTAATTCCCTTTCACACATGTTGAATAGCACAAATTTTGGTTATAACTTAAAACACAATCATGAAATACATCATAACATTACACATTTATTTTACATGGATGATCTTAAATTATACGCCTCTACAAGCACAAAACTCAACCATTTATTACATATCACTGAAACATTTTCACATGATATACACATGGAGTTTGGTATTGACAAATGCAAAGCACAACATATCACTGCTGGTAAGAGAGAATTTGTGGATTTCGAGCTCGAACATGGTGACCATATAAGATCAATGGACGAGAATGAAACTTACAAATCTCTTGGTTTTCAGCAAAACACACACATAAAACATACACAAATAAAACGAAATCTAATCACACAATATTTACACCGATTACGCAGTATACTTAAAACACAACTACATGGTAGAAACACTGTCAAAGCTATTAACACATATGCTACACTGGCCCTTACTTACCTATTCCTTTGGAATAATAAAGTGGACCAATACAGATTTAGAACAGATACAGCGAAACACACGTACATTACTCACTAAACACCGAATACATCATCCACACGCCTCAACAGTAAGACTACACCATCCTCGTTCACGGGGAGGTAGAGGCTTAATAGACATAGCCCTGTTATACCAAACACAAATACACAAGCTACAAGAATACTTTTACCTATAACAAATTTAGCAGTGTCGCTTCTGGTTCGCTAGTGTTTTATTCTGTGCCTGAACGATATAAGCCATCAGGTATAAATTCTCCAACTTACGCAAATTCCAAATCGCTGAGCGAAACATTTCACAATCTCTCGTATCAGCAACCAAATTGTAGCGTTCTTACACACCCTTAAATATGAGTAATAGAAACATCACAGCACCAATGAGTAGAGACATGTACAGGTACACCACACATAACTTGGACACAAAAGACTTCACACGGACGATATCCACAGGAGATTAACGGAGACTGTGTTGATACTATAGCAACGCATGCTTGGTTAACCAAATGTGATATTTTCCCAGAGTCAGAGGGTTTCATGTTTGCCATACAAGATCAGGTCATATTTACACACGGAATTACAGAAAACACATAATTAAAGATAGGACAATTACACATGATCTTTGTAGACAATGTTTGCAAAGACCAGAAACCATACAACACATTATATCAGCATGTACACGTCTAGCACAAACAGAATACAAACACAGACACGATCAGGTAGCTAAGATAATACACCAAAAACTCGCCACAAAACATAATCTTTCTACTGATAACACATCCTATTACAAATATACACCGCAAGTTGTACACCACACACAAACTATATTGGGATAGGACACTACTCACAGATAAAACTGTATATAACAATAGGCCAGATATAACACTTATAGATAAAACACAAAAAATCATATACATAATAGATATTGCCGTTCTCAACACAAACAATTTAGACAATACACACGCAGAGAAACACCGCAAATACACTGATATAGCTCAGGAACTTAAAGCGCAATGGACAATGGGAACTGCTCTTACAGTACCCATTGTTCTTAGTGCAACCGGAGTTAAACCAAAAACAATACATCACAGTTTACACATTTTAGGCTTAGATAAGAACATATACATACAATTACAAAAGGCAATCATCATCAACACTTGCCACATAGTTAGACAATTTCTAAACATAACGGAAGATACCGCACATCACTCAGAACCACATCACACACTTTCAACTAATATCATTCAAACACAAAATGAAACACAACACTCAATCCTTCCTTCACAAATTGAAACTCTGTTACATACAACACAACATAACATTACAGAAAGTCCATTACCAACACACTCAACACACAACACTTCAACAATCACTCGTGTCACACCTCTAACTCGTTCACATACACCCAAACGCAAACACACAATAAATTCACAATTAGCACAAAACACAAGCAACACATTACCCACTCGAGTGCAACCTATGCGCCGAGCTAAACAACTAACATTTACACAATAAACATAATACTATTTCAAAACATATGTTTTTTTAGAGCTACTTCAAATTTATTTTATATAGGTACATATATGTATTACTAGAACTAATCGTTACTTGATTCCGATCCGTGCGGTTAGTTAACCAGGCTCAGCCTGAGTATCGATAAGAACCAAAGTACAATAATAATATTCTTTATTGTGTTACAAATGTGTCTAAGCACAAAACACTCGTCAGACCATACGAATCTATAGATAAAATAGCTGTAAATATACAAACAGTCCATATTATACATTCAAGTTTACATGTAAGTTAACACTTGTTCCCTTAGTGATATGTACTTGCATTTTGCAATTTATGACACACAGTTTCCTCACAAACTAACTCCACTCCATGACATATAATTACTGTGCTATACAGTTCAAAAAATTCGTCTATCGAATAGAATGCGCGTTCCGTTAAAAATGTTTTAATGTGGCTTTTAAAAACCTAGTCCAGTCATTTTAAACATGAACATTGCAAAAAATCCTATATTAGGTTTGACTTTTTTATGTTGTTAGGTTCAGTCCCAGTAGTAAATACTCAATTTTGCAACTTCGAAAAACTTGTGGAAACTGGGGGGGGCGCCAAAAACCGCGATTTTTTCGGACTTTTTTCAGTTTTAGCCTCGTAGCTCAAAAACTACGAATTATTGTGCAAAGAATACGATTATCTTCTTTAAACTAGACTAAATTTGCTACAATTTGAGCCTAACCGGAAGTCTGTAAGTATAATAGTTTCCGAGATACAGCTCTTCAAAAATAGGCAATTTTTCCCAAAATCTTTTTTCAACGTATCATCCATGTTTCGAGCCAGATATTGCCATAACGACGTGCCCTACGACTCTTGTCACGGAGAAAAAAATTGTAGGACATTTTATCACCTTTTATTTAAGCATAGATGAATTCCTGTGGGCCTAACAGTTCTCGAGAAAAAGACGGAAAACCGGAAAACAGTGAAATCCTCCACATAGATGTAATAGCATTAGTATGATTAGAAGACATTTTCTGATTACATATTCTTATTTATCCTAGCGAACGAACGCTCAAAAAGGGCTTGTAGACAGACTTTTTGATCCTAATGATTTGATTTCTAAGATGTGTTTGGAGGTGTTTGGTGATAATTATACGAAAAGTCCCCAGCCCTACCGTATGAGCTAACTCCGTAGCGTAACAAAATTTGCGGATTTGTTTAGTTTTCCCTTTGTATCTCTTGAATAGGCGATCGTAGTGGGAAATGGCCAATTATAAAATAAAAGCTGCCTTGAGAAAATACTTTTGTTCTTTTCGTCAAACATTAACCTTATCATAAATGTATTAAGAAAAGACTATGAGACCATTAAACATGGTGGCGCATAAGACTGAAATTGTTTGGCTAAGGATGCAGGTAATCTGTATTTAATACTCACATATCAGATTTAGCTCCAAACCTTCCACAAAATTACTTGTTCTCTAGTGCCCTCTATTCCATCTTGAACTCAACGTTTTTTTTAAATAACTATAACATCTAATCTATTTAAGATAAAATATTAAACGGTATATGTATTTTATAGGAAATTTTATGGTCTACAACTTTTATTTCGACAGTTTTTGCTATAAACCCAATACTTTAGGAGCTAGGGCACAATATTTGCCGAAAAACGTCGTGTAAAAGCGATTTTCAAAAAGAATGTCAATTCTTGACAGCGAATATCTCTTCAACGGATAGAGATAGAGCAAAAACGCATAGAAGCAAACTTGTAGAAAATTTAATCAGCTTTTTTTAATAATTAGCCATTTCCCACTACGATGGCCTGTTCAAGAGATGTAAACGGAAAACCAAACAAATCCGCACATTTTGTTACGCTACTTTTCGTATAATCATCACCAAACACATCCCAGAAATAAAATCTTTAGGATCAAAAAGTCTGTCTACAAGCCCTTTTTGAGCGTTAGTTCGCTAGGCTAAATAAGAATAATCAGAAAATGTCTTCTAATCATATTAATGCAATTACATATATGTGGAGTCGTAGCGATTTCACCGTTTTCCGGTTTTCCGTCTTTTTCTCGAGAACTGTTAGGCCTACAGGAATGCATCTATGCTTAAATAAAAGGTAATAAAATGTCCTACAATTTTTTCCTCCATGACAATGATCGTAGGGCACGTCGTTGTGGCAATATCTGGCTCGAATCATGGATGATACGCTAAAAACAGATTTAGGGAAAATGCCTATTTTTGAAGAGCTGTATCTCGGAAACTATTATACTTACAGACTTCCGGTTAGGCTCAAATGGTAGAAAATTTAGTCCAGTTTAAAAAAGATAATCATATTCATTGCACTACAACTCATAGTTTTTGATCTACGAGGCTAAAACTGAAAAAAGTCCGAAAAAATAGCGGTTTTTGGTGCCCCCCCAAGTTTCCACAAGTTTTTCGAAGTTGCAAAATTGAGTATTTACTACTGGGACCGAACCTAACACCATGAAAAAAGCAAACGTAACATAGGATTTTTTGCAATGTTTGTATATTTTTGTGTTTAAATTGACTGTACTAACCGTCATTATTTTCTTTTTAATATTTTCAGGTATGCAATTGTATAATATTTGGGATCGGTACCGTATACTGCTCTGTGATTTCGCCAGCCTACAGAAGTTTACTCTGATATTTCCCTTGAGTCTTGTGTCGTACTCGTGTATGTCAGATTGTTTGAGCATCATAGCCTCATTCTTTTTCGCGTAACATAATGCTTCAAGTATAATATAGACAGGGACACGACAATATCTCCAGGTTAATGTCGTTAATGAATTCCTGTCGACAATCCTCGTTATATTTCAGATTAGCTATTATTGGAATTGGAATATAATAGAAGTTACATTAGAAGAAACGCAAACAGCGGAAACTCTAATCTAACTTTTCATAGAACTACTAGTGTAGAGTTTTGCAAGCATCGCTTTTTCGTGAGAATAATGACCTTTTCTATAAACCTGCAATTTAAATAAAATAGAATAACGACAAGTTGGTGATCAACTGTCCTCGGCTTAACTTGTATTGTATTGTAGAAATAAAATAAATAAAAAGTAATTAATTTAACGTTTTAAAAACGTAATATTTCTAAAGAAAAATATAATTGGCGCAGTCGGTAGGATTATTAACACGGTTCAAAAGTGCACAAAAAGTTGTTTATCGTAAACCAGTGTGAAGAATCGGTGAATTTCAATTCTTTAGTTAATAAGAACAATTTTACGAAAACCCTACAAGGAATATATAACTTCTGAGTGACCAAACGTGTGCATCAAGCATCGGTCGAGGAACCGATAGAACACCCGAAGAAGGCCACCACCAACAAGGGTAAAAGTGGTAAAACATCATCCCCGGAGCATCCCCAGTGACAGCAAAAGGTGCATCGCCGTACCGGTCGGAGATAACGTAAAAGGTAGGAACCACACATTGTTAGTAGTTCCAACGAATAAGGTACCTCCTTAAAATATCATTTTATATTTTTCCATAATTTGGAATTTGCGCGTGCAAAAATAATTTTAAAACGAGAAACAAAACAAACTGGAAGATTTAGTTAATTTGCTAGACTCCCTAACAAAACAATCAATTCTAAAATGGCAAACCCACAAATAAATTATCAATTATTTAAAATCGAATTAGACACCATTCCTATTTTTGAAGGAAAAGAAACACAAATAAATGCTTTTTGCATGGCTTGCGACAACATTAACGTAAGATATCGCAACATTAACGAAGTACAAACAGTGATACGTGCGGCAATTTTTTCGAAGTTTAAAGGCAAGGCTTCTGAAATCTTATCACCTAGAGATGATTTAATTACACGGGCGGACATAAAAACAGCGATTTATTAACCACTTTTCAGATAGTAGAGAGTAGAGACCTTGCGCAATTAACTGTAGAATTCAATAACATTTCAATCAAAAAAAGGCGAAAATTTAATAGATTACGGTTATAGAATCAGAACTTCTTTAGGAAAATTAATAGCAAAAATTAATTTATCGGACATAACACATAAACAAATCAGACAGGAAATTATAACTGCGAACGCTTTGGACAGATTTTTAGTTACAATATACCCTATCAAATAGCAATGCAAATTAGGAGTAGAAGACCCACTACTTTAGAACAAACCATAACTTATACACAAGACGAAATAAACTTTGCGAAACGAGCCGGACGAAACGTTAATCACACGTCAACCCCAACTACTTCGACAAAATTATTTTCAAAACCACTTTCAAAACCACTTTTTAACCCTTTTTCTAGAAATACGTCAAATTTTAATCAACAACAACCAATGCAACAATCGAATTTTAGAAACTTTGGAAACCCCAATTCATTTTCACAACCCAGATTTAACAATCCGATTCAATTTAGACCCCCTAATTTCCAACAAAATCAACCATTACAACCACCCAAATCACCTACAATGTTTTTAGACCAAACCAGATTTTAAATGTGCCTAAACCAACCCCAATGTCAGGAATTTCAACTGCCAGAAATTTCTATCACCAGATTGACCCAGAGTTAGTTATTTACGACGACGAAACCAATCAATATTATACTCCAATTGAACCTGAAGTATTTTCGCAATCAGACTTCCAAGAACCTGAACATTTAGACGAACAAAACAAAACCAAGACGACATGACCAATGACATAAATTACAAAACCACCCTGCTAGGGAAATGTTTAATCAAATACAAAATTTGACCACTAATATTAATCACAACGGAAAATTAATTGAAAAGCGTTTAAATCATTTAAGTGAAAAGGTTTTAGAATTGGACCAATACGCCTTAGTACTCGAAATTATATTTATTTTTGAAAATAATGTAAGAAAAGTAGAAACATTTGTTAGCGAATTACATCAAGCAATGATATTAGCATTTAGAAATCAACTGCACCCATTCCTATTACCTTACTCACAACTGCGAAAAGAACTAAATCACCTAAAAGGACTATATCCAAACGGGACTTTAAATTTATTCAATGAACATTATTATTATTCACTATTAACTGTACGAATCGGACTGGACGCTGAAAAACTAATTATATCGATCGAATTTCCAATTATGGAAGGTGACAATTTAACTTTATACAAAATTGTAAAGGTATCTTATCGTAGAACGCATGTACTAGAACAATGCGAGTATTTAGTGTGGTCCTATAACCAAGTAGCCTGTGGGATGGAATATTTTCTGATAGAAAATAAATACATAATCAAAAATAGTGATACACCCCAAGTTAATAATAATTATTGTGTTCGAAATTTATTACAAAATAGTGTACAAATTATTATTCTTATTGGTTCTGGGGGTGGTCCCAATAGGTTCCCGCAAGCATCGCTTTTTCGTGAGAATAATGACCTTTTCTATAAACCTGCAATTTTAATAAAATAGAATAACGACAAGTTGGTGATCAACCGTCCTCGGGTTAACTTGTATTGTATTGTAGAAATTGTCGATAAATAAAAAGTAATTAATTTAACTTTTTAAAAACGTAATATTTCTAAAGAGAAATATAATTTAGATATACAATATTTTGTGTATTTTGACTTACAAATCGTAATTTTGTAGAAGTAGTGATTTGATTCGATATTAAGAGCAATAAATACGAAAACATACAACTAAAGTTACTGAAACTTTTTTTTACTTTTTTCAACAAAATAATCGATTAATTAACATATTGTATAGTACTGATGAATAGCATTTTCATTCAGGGCTTTCCAATGATATGTCCCACATGGGGTAGTGCAATTTAAAAAATAGGGGTGAGATGGCTGGAACCTAAGGGGTGGGCTGCAGAAGATTTCCCTGCGGGTCATAGTCGTTCCCCCTCCATGTTCTAGAAACGGTTCGAGAAATTTTATTGATCTGTTATGGTTTCGAAGATATGAGATCTGGCAAAGTTTCAAATTGACACCTGGCATGTAGGTATGATAAGAAACGAAAAACGGGTCACAGTGGACCCTAAGAAAAAATTATCAAATCACTGTGCTGGCCAGTACAGTTATATATTTTGTGCCGCTAGTATCGTTCACCTTTCGCTTACGTAGGAAATTGGAAATAAGTTTTTAACTACGAATGAAAGCAATATAGGTAGTCGAGGAAATAAAGCACTAAAATAAGCCAAACCTACCAAATTTTTGTACTAAGACGGATTGAGATGGGTTTTTTTGCATTCGCTTCCTAAATTTAATAGGAAACTTTGTACCTACTTTTCATCATGTTTTTTTCGAAATTGCATTTGTGCAGTCGAAAATGCATCCTGAAAAATGCAATTTTATAGAAAAAATTCATAACTTCGTTATAAACTTCTAGAATCGACTCAATTCGGGTTCAAGGAGGTTTTCGAGGTCGCTGATCCCGAATATGACCTCCAAATTGCCTCAAGGATGGCTGAGCAACGTCATCTCCGAAGCTTTTACTGAAATTTACACTCAAATGATTCTAGACATCTCATACGAAGTTTGTTTGGGTTTCTGATTCCAAATCAGGCATCGGCAACCGTCCCCCGCGTACCTGTTGCCCCACATCAGGGCATCAACGTCATCCTCTGAAGTTTTACTGAAGTTTCGAGACTATAGGGAACCGAAAATTGTTTCCGGGTTTTTTGGGTAGCTTAGGTCGAATGTGGCACCAGATACTTGCTAACGAACACCTGGTGCATCACACCGCGGCGACATCAACGTCATCCTCTGGAGTTTCACTAAAATTTCAAGCCTAGTGAATCGAAAATAATTTGTAATTGCTAGAACGGGGTTCTTCCAGGACCTCTATCCGGACCTGACCAGCCGTGCATGGTACATAGCCCGCCTGCAGAGGCGGATTCCGAAGTTCTCCGAAATTCTCCGAAGTTCACGAGATTTTGAAACTACTCTAACTACCAACCTTATATTAGGAGTTTTACATACAAATTTAATCTGTAATAAAAGAAACAAATTAAATTAAATTAAATTTAAACTAAATATTTTATAATATATTAACTTCATACATTTGGATGATAATGTTATTAAACAAAACTTACATTTTTTTATATCTATATATCTCAATTTTATTTCACAAAATGAAAATGTCCACATCTATTCAAATGTTCCATTATAAGTTTTACCTCATGATTTCCTGATATGATGAAACAAGAATTAAAATGAAAGCATTTGAGCGAAAATTTGAAGCGAAACTCCAGAGGATGACGTTGATGCCGCCGCGGTGTGGTGCACCAGGACCCAAAAAACCCGGAAACAATTTTCGGTTCCCTATAGTCTTGAAACTTCAGTGAAACTCAAGAGGATGACGTTGATGCTCGGATGCGGGACACCAGGTACGCGGGGGACGGTTTCCAATGCCTGATTTGGAATCAGCAACCCTAAGAACCCTCGGATGAGATGTCTAGAATCATTTGAGCGTGAATTTCAGAAAAAGCTTCAGCCATCCTGAGCTCCAGGTGGGCGGTGAGGCAATTTGGAGGTCACATTCGGGATCAGCCACCTCGAAAACCCCCTTGTACCCGAATTGAGTCGATTCTAGAAGCTTATAACGAAGTTTCGAATTTTTTCTCTGAAAATGCATTTTTCAGGATGCATCGACTTATAGTACAATAACAATAATTTTACATGTAAAAATTCAGTTAGTTCATATAGTAGATTCTAGATACCTGTTTTCGCATTACAGTTGACTTAAAACTCAAATTTTGGTAATCAACGTAGTCTACATATTTGATAATGATGAAGTTTCATTTAAAAAACGCAATTCGCTTGCAGTCGTATTATTATTTACTTCTGAAAGCTGAAAGAGTACTAAACAAACAATTAATTATTCTATCTACCTATATTACGAATATGTTCCGTGCATCCCTCGCATCAATTAAACTAGACGGTACAGAGATGTAGAATTTAATTATAAAAAGTGTTCGCTGTAATGAATTTTGGAACTGTCCTTTCCATTTAACAGTAAACTAAAATACATAAGTTAATTAATGTATTCATAAGCGAATGATCAATGTAATCTGATCGTCCGTCAGAGTAAATAACTTATAAACCACCGCCCGATATGAATTAAAGTAAATATTAAAACTCTCAGCGGCAACGGTTCAATTTCAACTACTCGCATGTGACAGTTAATATTTAGTTGGGGTGATTGCCACCAAACTGAGATAAAGTACTGACGGTGATACCAGACAGTCTCGAGGGACAAACCCTAACTCAAAAATACTCATAAAAGTATATTTCTTTTTTCATATCACAAAGTTGCAGAACTCTAAACCGCAATTGTGGACATATGACGAGATCTCATAGGTCACTACCTACCCAATTTTTCAAATTGATTGCTATTAGATATTGGCTATCTTTGTATTTCAGGTATCTAAACTTATAAAATTTTGTTCCGGTAAAATTAATGAAATCTCATTATTATGCATTTATAAATAAAAGAAGACACGTTTCCGCCGTGGGCATGAATCAATTATTTACTCTTGATCAATCTCAATGTGAAATAGCATTGTTTAAGACAGTATTCAAACAGGCGAAGCACGGGGGAGTTCTTGGTCGTCCGCATTTTGAATATTCATGTATTGTAATAAAATGAACAAAAAAGGGGGAATTTAGGCCAAGCTTTAACAATCGCTTAGATGAAGGTGAGCGAGGGCTATGAAGGCAACGACGCTGAGGAACTTTTAGCTGCATTATCCAAATTTATTTCAAGACTAACATGAAACTCCCGCAACAGTGAATACAATAGAGGCATCCTCATTACAGCTATAGCCCTGATGATGTACAGTACATCGTCAGATAAGGGTGCTTAGTTACGAGCGTAAGATTTATTCACGACTAAGATCCAAGCTCATCCGTGTTGAGTTACGAAACACGACGGATAACTCCAATTACAGATCATAAAGAATCTAATTAAATAATTCCGAGATATCAGTGTTCATTTCTCAAAGGCGATACGGGTTCATTATGCGAGAATGCAACATACCTGTTAGAAACGTCCAATTTTGCTTTGTAACCTTATTGTGCGAGGCACATTTGAAAATGTAATCGATACCAACTGGGTAGTGAAACTAATTGATTAATATATTTATATATTTACCAATTTGTATTTTCCCCCAGGCATCGTTTTTACGCTACAAAAATGAGAAACATACTTACTTAGAAACGTTGCAGAACTAATTACGTCTCTACACAAAGTCGTACGTTTTAAAGCCGCATTACTCTTTCTCCACTTACGCCGTTCCACTATTATGTGTCAAAGTGCTGTATATCGACGTCAATCAATACATTTTTCGCTCTTACGGTAGATAAACTAAATTTATTGCTAATAATGAAACTAGGTACTACGCGCCGGAGACATTTGGCATCATTATTACTCTTTATTAAGTTCGGTGGTGAAGATACGTTCAGTTTCCGACAATCAATAGTTAAGGCATTTATCGCATATTTTAGTAGCATTATATGAAGCAGTTAATCTCCTGGACAAACAGAAACTTGTGAGAAATGCTAATACACCACACATCTTAATTAAGGGAAATATTATCGGCTGTGTAGTTACTTTCAAGTATGTGTAGAGCAACCCTTGATTTGTTCTGTTACAAACAAACAAAGTTTAAGCTTTTAGGCAAGGAACGTTTTGTGCGTACTTATAACAAATGTAGGTACTATACAGGGTGAAAAAAATGCACTATTAAAATGCGTCATAGCCAACCATGGTTTCCATTTAAAAAAAATTCAACTTTGCTTCATAACCTCAAAATTCAAAGCAAAATTAAAAAACTAGTACGGTGACGTTATTCGGCACAAAATTATCTTCAAATTGTATTTGAACAATTTTTATTTATCTTTAGAAATAAACGAATTAAAGGGCTGAAACGATTTTGGAGAATTTTAGTGTTAGTGATGTTTTAGTTAGTTTTGACATTGTTTCGTTATTCACCAAAGTTCCAATTCAAGAAACTATTAATATCTTGAAGGTAAAACATAAAATTGATACCAACCTAATAAGATTAATAAAACATTGTATGTCTACTACATACTTTACTTATAAGTTATAATGGTCAGTTCTACAAACAAGTTCAAGGTGCGCCTATGGGTTCTCCACTTTCCCCAGCAATCGCAAACATTTTTATGGAAGAATTCGAACAAAACGCGATTAATACAGCTATCCTTAAACCAAAATGCTGGTTTCGATATGTTGATGATACTTTTGTTATTTGGCCACATGGTTCACATACTTTAGACGATTTTTTACAACATTTGAACAATATACACCCAAATATCAAATTTACAATGGAGACTGAAAACAACAATGAACTACCTTTTCTGGATCATTAATAAAGAAACGTGTTGATGGTAAATTTAATTTTACATTATATAGAAAACCAACACATTCCAATCGATACTTGAATGCTTCCTCTAATCATCATCCAAGTCAACTAAACGCTGTCATTAAGTCTCTAATAATAAGATCATTACGTTTAACTGATGACGAATCCAGAGAAGATGAACTAACTAATATAAAAACAGCATTACATCAAAATGGATACTCTTCTAAACAAATTAACAGAGCCATAAAAGATTGCAACAATTTTACTAAAAAACCAACCACTGAGAATGAACTTAAGAAACCATTAATTCTACCGTACATAAAAGGTGTAACTGATTCAATATGTGAAGCTATCATCTTCAGCGGACGTTTATTGGAGAACTTTTGTGGTTTTTGGAGTTTGTTGTATCATACTTTAAACAAGGAATTTGTTTGCTAACATGAATAGAAGGCTACTGTTTGAATGATGTTAAAAAGATGTTGAGTTCTTGTTGAGCTGAACAGTTTGGTTTCCTTTTCAAGTGTATCAATTTTTATTTGCACATTTTGGTGATTATTTTTGTTAACAAAGCTAAATTTATAGTGTGGTTATTAGTTCTCTATCTGCACTTCAAAAATGTTTAGTCCTTTATTGACCACTATTATAAAACAAATCAGCATACATTCGTTACATTTTTACTTCCATATGAGCAATGAAACCGCCGTTCTATGCGTTCTAAAACCTTATTTGTGTAGAGGAACGTATACTTTGAACCTACAAAGCATCTGCAAACGGTAAAATTTTAATTAGAAAGGGGTCCCGGCCCTTGTGACGTTTCTGCTGCAACGTTAAGAGATTGAGGACTTCGTACAGTGGAAAGATGTTAAATACATAACAGTCGAAGACAAATACCTTGGAGATACTTAAAAAACAAATATTAGTTAATAACGAGGATCACTGGACACTATCAATTTTACCTGATCATACTGAGTTGCAAAGTTCAGTCACTATGAGCTACTTTCACTGTCGTTTAAAAATGCTATGCTGTTATTTAACTAAAGTTGTTGAAAAGCCTATGGTTACCTCCACTAACTAAAATTATGGCAACTTACATTTTGAAATAAAAGTAAATATATATTAAACGGTGACCGTTCGTAGTGTAGTAGGTGAGCTTGTGAAGACTCTTCACAAAGTTACTGATTACTATGTCCACCTATAGTACCCATGAATGTTATTTGCGTATCGTCATTGAATAATTCACTCAACGGTGTCGTGCAGTAGATTGTAGCATTACAATAGAGCGTACTGCACAATTACGGTTGTTTGTCGATTTGCACTTTCTCCTCCGAATGTGCTTTCAAAAATATTTGTTATTGCAAATTATGCAAGTAACAAAAAATATTTATCAGTATAAGGGGTTTAAACAGTCTTTTTCGTTTTCGTAGTCTCTTGCAAACTTGTGAAGAGATAAATCAACGAATTATAGTCTCCGAACAATTTAGACCCGCGTTCCAAAATGATGAAAAGGTATGCTTTTTTCCAGTGTTTGTTCATTTTAAGGAATATGATGTAAAAGGCGCAATATTTGAAGAATCCATCATTGTAAGTAATTTGATATGTGAATCCGCCATAACCACTGAAATATGAACATGTAGATGCATTTGAATGAAACATTTACACTCTACAATACGCCGGAAATGGGAGATATGAAGAGATACCTTGTTGAAAAATGTTTTTGTTGGATTTATATGAAACATTTTCAAATTACACAAATATCCAAACAGAGACACCATAATTCCAAAGAGGAGAAGACCACCTATCTAGTTAATTTATGAAGCAGATGAGATAATTCAGAAATATGAACAAGGTACAATAAAACTAAGTTTTGTTAACTAACAGATAGCTTTCATTGTGAATATAAATATCGCACATTCTCCAGTTGCATGTATGTATTTAGTATATAGTAAAACTATGAAACAATTCACGTTAGAACAGATCTTATTAAATACCTATAATCACAACGACTAATAAATAGTTAAGTATTTAAACATACATGAAACAGGTACACAGAAAGATCCTTGGACATTGGACTCATTCGACACAGTTTCTTACAAATGACTTAAATCAATTTATAATGGAACAACACCTACGAATGAAAAGTTTTAAAAATAGTATAGGTTGATGTGGTAGTAAGTGTTTCATTTTAAAGTTTCGACAGCCAGTATTAGAAAGTTGCGTACAGTTCCTCGAATACAAATGTAAATCTAATAAATGTGTAAATTAAGAACCAAGGAATAGTTTGGCAATTTTGGCAATAAACCAAGCAATGTCCTTGAAAGAGATCTAGACTTTAATTGAGAAAGAATTGTGTTGTTCAATGCGGGTAGGTAAATGTTTGTCCACAGTGGTAAGTCATTCAGAGTAAAATAAGTAGTAGATAGTAATAATCGAGGAAATTATACAATTTTCAAAAAGTAATAGTATAAATATTACAAAAGTATGATAGTTGAATCTTCTTTGTATGTTACGTATCACAACTTTTATCGATCTATAATGTATTTATGCCTACGTCCGACGGTTTTTGTGTGCAAGGTAACATATTGTCAAAAAGCATTAATTCTGCTCATCTGTTCCACAAATCAATGGTTAAGTATTCAATCGGCGTTATAATGCTGTGAATTGCTACATAACTATGATCTTAAAAACCGATAGTTAAGTCTCTAAATATTATTTTCCATCCAAATCGATACATGTAAAGCAGTCGATTGTAGTAAATAATATCGTCGTGTAAGTTCTTTACTGTCGAAACTGGCAGAACTTCAATATGACGATTGTTTGATGATGACATGTTCCTTTTGGATGACCCCTCAACGTCTAGGAAAATTCCAACGCTGGAAGAAGTTATTCTCTATTTTGATTTCTTTCCACTCGCCAATTGTTTATAGGTACCTGCAAAGAAATAAAGGAAATAAACATAATAAATGAAAGATAATTTCTGTAATCCATCGATTTGTCAATTCAAATGGTTATTTATGTATTATTTTATATGACACATATGAGGCGAATGATAAAAATTTGAGTATCTGTTCCCACCAACGACAACCAAACTACTTAGAAGTCATGTTCAAAACCCAGAAAATGATTGATGCCAATGGGCAAGTTTAAGCAAACGACTAGCATCGTTTATAACCAAAAATATCATACTTAATTCAACAATTCGGACGATCATTTCGAAAAGAATTTTCTGACAACTGATATTCATCCGTTCTAAGCTGTCCAGCTCTGACTTTAGGCATAGATCCCTTTGAATGTAGTTTGATTGGGTAATTGATAAATTTCGCATATTTAAATCAGCGCTCCACTCGGTTTTATATCAAATATGACACTCAATTTTTACTTATAACCATGGATTATTATTCAATGTTATAACATAATTGTTTGAAATAACGTAATTTATGGTTTCAATTTGCTATTAATAGGAAGGCCTTAAATTTTGTATATTGTTTAGGAAATAGCTGAGCAAGAAACATTGTTCTAAGTAAACCTTCCCTCTATTTCGCACCTGATTTTTTTTGTCATACCCCACACCTCTGCAAATTGCAGACTGTTTCTAGAACCGCAAATCTATTGATAAGAATCAAAGGTGGTGTACATATCGGATCTTTAACATAGCCTAAAAAAATATCGCATGTGATTTGGTCATGCAATCTTAGGGACTATCGCTGAAGAATGGTTATCATCATTCACTGAAACATACAAGCTCCATCGCTATGGCAGTTAATTGATGAGACAAGAACACACATCAAGGTGAAAGTGTGTCACGCGTTGCTGAAACATGGACCATGTATTATATTCTTGTATCATTGGCATCAAATATTCCAACAGCACATCCAGGTAATAATGTCTGATGACCGTCTTTTCCATATACCTACCCTCATGCGGCACAAAAATATTGATTTTAGAGGAATCTCTCACATGTTGCAAAAGGGTATCCGGGTTCTAAATTTCCCATACCAGGATATTATATTTGTACACTTAGCCGCTTAAAAATCCAGCATCGTCAATGAAGATTACATCTCGTGCGAACATTTCATTTTCCATCAATTCTTATATTACAAATGTTTGCCGTCGTCTATATTTAACCCGCGACTTTGCTCTACATAAAGGTTTGCCATATTTGACAAATGGATAGCCGGTGAGCGTTAGTTTATACACGTATCCCTTCTTTCTTAAATTTTGAGCCCCAATCTCGATAATAAGCACTTTCTGATACTGTGCCTGGTAGCAAAAATAGGTACTACAGATAATTCTGAGTTGTTAACTAAGTTATGTATAAATGTGCAACATATAACATCGAGAAAGTCACAAGTACTTAATTATCCCACACCTAATTCAAATTGTCATAAAAGTTCACCGTTAATGGTTATGTATGATTTATGTAACAAACTGAATGTTGATATCTTTGATAATAATTATCAAAGCATTAATATATGCCTTAGAAATAATTTATTGTAGGTTAGTATTAATTTCAATTTTTCTTCCCATATTTATGGTTTTTGACAATAGATTCCACCAAATTATGTCTGTTGGATAATAAACATTATTATTATTAAATATTATTATTAAAAAAAACATGGGATGTTTTTAAATTAAAGAACAACAAAATCTATTTTTCAAATTAACGTTAAATGGAAAGTTAAAAACAATTTCATAGTACAAATTGTAAGGTGCGCACCATTTGTGTTTTGTGTTTTTTCTATAAAGCTGTATTCCTCCGACTTGATGCTTTACTTTTCTTAGATTTTGCAAGGAAAATTTATATTAGGGCTCATCTATTCTTTTTTCTTTTTGATATTTACGTAATGGCATCACTTTTCGTGAAATAAACAGTTTAAAAAATGTTATAAAAGACGGGTGGTCCAAAAACAAGCTGAAGTTTGCGACATAATTAAACCATATTGGGAGGTTAGGGAAAGTTTGGTCATTATTAACGATGCAATTTTTAAAGGGAATCAATATGTGATACCATAGGTAATGAGGTCAGAAATAACAGCAAAATTGCATTGTAATCATTTACCTAGGTGTCGAAGAAACTGAATTGCGTGCCAGAGAATTGAAAAAAAAATAATATACTAAACCTACCTTTAACCTCGCATCAATCTACGCTTAGGTTAGCAGTCGTTCTAGTTTTAAACGTTCTTTAGTTTCACATTCCCGTTTTTGTTTCAATTGAAAAAAAATATACTAAACCTACCTTTAACCTCGCATCAATCTACGCTTAGGTTAGCATTCGTTCTAGTTTCAAACGTTCTTTAGTTTCACATTCTCGTTTTTGTTTCAATTGAAAAAAAATATACTAAACCTACCTTTAACCTCGCATCAATCTACGGTTAGGTTAGCATTCGTTCTAGTTTCAAACGTTCTTTAGTTTCACCCCTTTTTTGTTTCAATTGAAAAAAAAATATACTAAACCTACCTTTAACCTCGCATCAATCTACGCTTAGGTTAGCATTCGTTCTAGTTTTAAAAGTCCTGTCCCGATGTAAAGTAGCGTTTTGAAAGTGCGTTGGTAAAATTTTCTTGCGTAACATAATTACGGCGCCGAAACGCCCGGCGCCCAAACGCCCGGCGCCCAAACGCCCGGCGCCAAAACGCCCGGCGCCCAAAAGCCTGGCGCCCAAACGCCGTCGCCCAATCGCCGGCGCCCAACCGCCGGCGCCCAAACGTCCTGCTTCGCATATAGGTAATGATACAAGTAGTTAAAGAATGTAAATCGATGTTTTCAAGGCAGGGAATACCAGATGTTTTGTACACTGACAACGGTCCTCTGTTTATTAGCAATTATTTTCAAAATTTTTTAAGAGAGTGGAATAGTACCTACCTACATAAAACCAGTTCTCCACATTATCCTAAATCGAACGACTTAATAGACAGGCATGTCCAAACAATAAAACAAATATTTAAAAAATGTCATTTTGATCATAAGGACGCGTATTAGCATTATTGGAATACAGAAATTCACCAATAAGTTGTGAAATACTGTCACCTGCAGAAAAATTAAGGGGTGTGTACCTATTCCAGAATTTCAGTTGAGTCCTCATTTTCAAAACAAAAGTATCATTATCGAAAAAAAATTCACTAAGCAGAAGCATAAATATTATTATGACAGATTGACAGAAATGTAAAGAAATTGTCAAATCTAGTTACGTAGTAGAAATGTCGAACAAGGTAATCATTTAGTAAGGAACAGAAAATTTTTAAACCTTATTACCAATGTAAATTTATTTAAAGATGATTCTATATCACACATAGCTACTTTTGTTGCGCTGCACGTTAAAAAACAGCGCAACGTTTACTGCAGCAAGTGTGAACACCCATGCACCATACAAAGTTGCGATCGCAGCCTGGTTGCGTGCAGTAATTTTTTGTTGCACGCAGTTTAAAAAGTCGCCGTGTGTGAACAGTTATTCCGGAAGGTTGCGAGCGCAGCAAAAGTTATTAAATCATTTGAAACTTTTACTGCGGCTGCAGGTGCAGTATTTAATATCATGTTTTCTACAAACGTCAAAAAATGACAAAGTTCGCGCATTAATAACAATATACGAAATGACCCTTTTTTCATTTTCCTACGTTACGCGCAAAATAGTGTGCGAAATACATATTTCGCGCACTGCATGTAAACTATATGAGATTTTTGTATTTTAACCTTTATGGTCCTCAATTTATAAATATATAAATTTCCATTTGTAACGTTTGTTAGAAAAAATGTTGTTTGCTGGTTTGCAACTCTTACGCGAAATACTTTGGTGATCTCGACTATTTTTTTAACTCGGCTACGCCTCGTTCAAAGAATCAATTCTCGATCACCAATTCGCGCACTAGATACAAAAATAACAATTAATGTGGGAACTAAACAGAAAGTGAGTATAGACAGAGAAGAAATTAAGTAACTGATAGAAGCGGTAGAAGCAAGGGAATGCTTATGGAATGTAAAAAGTTCATTATATCACAATCAACAAAAAGAAGAGCAGCGAGTAGCTATTTCTCAAATTTCTTTGTAACTTAACATGTCCGATGAAGAAATAAAGAAGAAAATTCATACGTTAAGAGCATCCTCATCCATTCTGTAAAGATAACGTTTCCCACAACGTCTACGAATAAGTTGCGAAGCTGAAACTGCAAGGCTGCAGCTGCAACCACAACAGGTTGCAAAAGTAGCACTGTGTGAAAGTATGTGCAACCTCTAGTCTCGACCTGCAACTTTTGTAGGTAGCTGCATCATAAAAACTGCGCGTTTTGCGTTACTTTCGGCTGGTGTGTGAACACGGTACGCAACTTTAGCAGCCGTTGCAAAAACACTGCGCAACAGAAGTAGCTATGTGTGATACTACCTTTAAGATTCATAGCTTATTAGAGGAAAAGTTTAAAACACCAAGGTTACCAAGTACCGAAAGAGCAAATAAGCAATAAAAACCCAATTATTATCAATGTTGAATTATGATTTAGTTTTTAGTTTTAGATGTAAATTGTGTGAGTAAGTAGTTAGAAAATGTGTTAATTGAGTAAGAATCTTGTAAAAGGGGAGATGTAATGATGTGTTAGGTAGGGGGAATTGGGATTTCACTAAAAATAAAGCATTCTCTATTGTAACTTGTTCGCTCTTTCAAACCAAAGGCAACAGTATTGAAAAATTTTGGAGTAAACATAACAGTTTCTATAACAGACCTTCACTATACAATAGTGTAAACGTAAAGTAATATATGTATAGTGGAGCCAGCGTCTTAACATTTTTTGGAAACGGAAAATGTACACTCTATAGATGTCGCCTTTGTAATGTAATACATCATTTTTTAAAGAACGTCGATAAAAAATACAGCTTGCATATTCCCGCTAAATCGATGTCTATGGCATCTTTATATCACCATAAATAAAAGGCGATTTATTTATGACGTATCATGTTACACTGTAATAACGTTCATTTAAAAAGAGGAGTAGGTTTACAATCTTGTTGTAGACAATTAAGTTATTCTTTGTTCATGTGAGGGAGGTGAATTTGGTGTAGTTACTAATTAGGCATATTTTTTTCTGCGCTAATTAGAAATTAGAATAACGTTAATTAATACTTCAAAAGAATTGTTTCCAAATACATGAGGTTTAAATAAGCACAATCATGTCGCCAATTCCATAGATACACCCATAAGGACTCAGACTCTAAGCAGTCATAATCAAAGTGGAAACGCTCCGACAGAAGACGCTGTGGATTAATGGTGATAATCAGTGAAGAACGGCCATTGGCGCATTTTTAAAAGCGGATGAGTCATTTTTTCCAACTATTAAGGACCTCTTACAAATACTAGCCAGTTTGCCTTGCTCTACGGCGACACCAGAATAACATCTTTTTCAACTTTAAGGCGTCTAAAATCTTGGCTTAGAAATTCGATATTATATGAGCGATTAAACGGAGCTCTAACGTCAGCGCATAGAGATATTTATATAAGTTCTGAAGATGCCATAAATAAATTTTGTCTAAAAAAAATGTAACATACATTTTGTAATGTATAACCTACATTTAAGCGTAATACAACTCTTTTGTTAATCATACGATAAAATGTTTCAATTCAGTTTCATATTTTTTTTACCACGAAACCCCCCCTATTGCCAACGCCTGGCTACGGCCCTGACAGTAACATACGTTTCATATATTATACAATTAGTAGATAATAAAAATATTCCGAAAATGATTGTTTGGTGCTTATCGTTATCAGCAAAATAACCCTCAACAATACTTATTACTCATAAATACTAATAGATAGATAGATAGATATTTTATTGATGTAGTCAAATGTTACAGTTTGTTACACAAGTCAATGAAGCAGCATTTAATAAATAAAATTTGATAATTTAAAATCTAACTTAAAATAGTCGTTTATGTCATAAATTGCTGAATTAATAAGAAAATTCTTTAATACCTCTCTCAATTTTTTGTGAGGTAGTTACTTCCTTAGGTAACATGTTTAAAAATTTTGGACCATAGTAATTCTCAGCAGTACGTGTTTTGTTTATTCGGTTAAATGGCACTACCAAATTATTACACTTTCTGGTACAGGTAATAAAGGTGCACAGAAATAATGAAAAGTTAAATGTGGTAAACCTATTTTCTTGTTACTTTTATTATCTTTTAATACCGAGGGCAAACGCATAATTTCGCATAAAAGCAATAACGAACATAAATTTCCGTGAAGTAATGAATACGCTTGGAATACATTAATAATAATAATGTTGGGGCATATTCTAATGAATTTTTGAGAATGAACGATTGAAATAAACTGGATGTACCTATAACAATCATTTCGAGTTTTATTCATTAGGTGTACATACATATTCCACTAGTACTAGAGAATGAAATGGTACGACGTTACGGTACGTACTAAAAAGTGTATAATACATGATCGTCAACGATGAGGTAGGTATAAAAAATGAATAACTTCGGGGAAGTTCCATGCAAATAAATGCACGAGACGCATTCGGGGCATCCGAATAGGATATTATTAATTTATTCATTCCCTCGGGAGTTCTCAACGCGACGACGACGACGACGACGACCGCAAAAAGAATAAAATACTAAAACGTTTTAAAATATAGAACCTTTCAATGACCAGACTCATATTACTTCGCTCTCACACCTCAACCTCTCACACCACAACTCATTATTGAGCGGCGTTGGCTTTGTTTAGCAAAGATGTCGCAACATCTTAAAAAATTTAATTTCACGATGCGCCATTAAGATGATAGGAACAATAATGTAACTATGACCGTTGCGAAGCCAAGCTGGGTAAACACAGATAGGCTACGCGACACCAGAATTGTTTGATCATGCAAATTACATATTAAAACCGATGTTGCATTCAAAATTAAACAAATATCTCATTTTGACAATTACGTGAGTTGCTAAATTGCGTATCTGCGAAATTTATGACGTTTAAATAACCAAACAATTGTTTCAATTCAATAATTGATTCGTGTACTTTGTCGAATTTTTTGCACTTTGTCATTGCGGATATTTTGAATATGAAATTGCATGAGTACGTTGAGTGCATGCTAAAAGACTATCACTCGAATGCACCATCAAAAGAATAATGGCAGCAGGTGCAGGAAGGTATTGCGCCACTACCGCAATATTATTCGGTATAAAAGAACGAACCATTACGAAAACGTTACCACAAAAATATTGAGTTTAATGTAAGTGGGTACCTACTCTATATCGATTTAGAAACCAACAAGTCAAAAGATCAAACAAAAAAATTACTATGGATATAAAATTGGGTTTAATTCCGAAACAACTCCAGTATTTTTTTACCACGTTAGATATGCAACTACTAAATTATTCATAAGCTGATTCGCGAAACAGTATCACCATAACCGCTCAGATTTTGAAGAGGAAAGCGCCCTATTCTGCATACATCGCAAACCATACGCTTAAGTTAGGTAACTATACGTATACCGTCGTCCGTTGTACTCCCAGTTTTATCTCGTAAGCTATATTTTCTCTGTCGCGCGCATTTCGTAAAAAATAAATAGCTCGCAAGAAAGGGTGACTATGAGTGCGGGGTGTATCGATTCCCCTTATAATTTATTACAAATGAAAACATTGAAATATTCAGGAGTGCGTCGAGCAGGCACATTCTCATCATAAAACGTACAGTCGGACACTAACTGACATTCCTGATTGCCCTCAAATCTCTAGGGAAGGCAAGCAATCGCTCCAAATGGGACACACATGGGTTTCATCCATTAACACGTTTACTTCTTTCTCCCAAAACACAATTACGACGGCTTAGTAGACCGTAACAGTTCATAATATAATAGACAAATTGAAAAGGAATTAGAAAAATATTTAGTAATTTTAAAGCTATATATGTAAAGCTCTTTAAGAGAATTGACACTACCGCGGATCAATACACAAGACTAACCGAATAGGATACCGGCACCATTAAAAACGAAACAGCTTTCGAATAATCCAGTCCTTCGCTATAGCGTTTATTGCATTGCTGTCTATACAGTGAGGATTACTAATTTACTACAACTGCTTTGAAAGATCGTATTAATAAGAGCTCGGAAGCTTGTTACTTATATATAATCGTATAAACGTAAATAATCCCTTAGATACAAATATTATAATTTGACGGTTACTCGGAGCTTTGTGTCTTCGACAAACCATTCGTTGACAACGTTACATCCTAAGTACAAATGTTTCTTGTTGGATAGTTTTTGTTATTCTAGAACACATCCTTTTGCCCCCATTGTGGTTTCTAGCGTACGACACAGTGCTACAACTCATGACTTTGGAGATACAAATGCGTCAGTTTTTGTTGAAAGGGGAAGCTGCACCAGCAAGAACTACATTCGTTTCCACAACGAGTACAGCTGACCAGCTTTAATCTAATAACTAATTAAGAACTGTGTGAGCTGAAGCGACTTAAAATCAGAGCCGGTGAAATTTCTATTTCTGTTAGGAATTTACGTGGCGTCCGAATTAGATGCCGCTTTTTTCAAACATCTTACATCTTTTAAGGTGATAGCATTCAAGTCACTAAAACGTTAAGAATTGGTTGATTGATCATAAAGGGGAGCAAGCGCAAAAGCTAGACTAATATAGGAATATTCGAGACAGGAAACGCACACGGTGTCGAGTTGGCCGGAAATTATTACTTTGTCGGCTTAATCAGATTATGGTTGGTTCTCCGTAGCTAAAGCTCAACGTGGGCCGCACGTTCTCCTCAACTATTTGCACCTAATGTTAGAATTTGAGGTTAGAGCAAAATTAGATTAGCCGTTGCAATCAATTTATACGTTGATTTAAACAGTATGTCTCCGACGTTAGCTTTTATGGAGTCAACGTTTCTGAAAATTTAATAAAGTTGTCCAATAAGGTTGATTTTTGAATTCTTAATACACCACCTTTGTTCGAACGTTAATTAAAACTGAATTCAATAAAAGGACTTCATTTATAACTAAAATCGTCTCTAATTGCTACTATTACACTATAAAACGAAAGCGTAATATACTGGTCGTTTATTATAGTATAGTAATATCAGGAGTTAACTTGCTGCTCCCAATAGGTACTATACGTGGACATTATGGCTAAAAACGAAATTACAAAGCCATATTTAACCGAGAGTATTAGATTCTCCCGGTCGAAAAATATAAACTGCAATCTAGTCATACAGGGTAAAATTAGCTTTGAATTTAAATGTTTCCGCTATAAATATGCCCGATTTGTGAATTGTGAACGGTATAGAACCGACGGTTACGCCACTAGTCCGAGATGAGAGCGAAGAAAATTAATTGACAAGTAAACTGGCACAAAACTTTCCCGTGGTTAACAATTAAAAGTTTCTCGTAAAATAATATGACATTCACTTATTCACTATAATTCCACTCATGAGCTTCTTTTTTCTCTTACAAGACACCCTGTATATAGGCAAACTGTTTCAGATTACGATACTTTTGTAGCGAAACAAGATTTATTTGAAGCGTATTTCGTTTGTTTGTTCTATGTCGTCAATAGAACCGTTTAACCGAGGCTACATTGATAAATTATACTACAATGAGGTATTAAATAAAATAGTTTTTACGTAATAAAAAATATAGTGTGTTGTGTCGATATAATCAGAAAACGATTTCTGATTTTCCTGTTATAAAGCAAATCAAGTAAAGTAAAAAGCATCTTTTCAGTTTTTGACCATTTTTTAAGAACCAATTCTGTACCTCTTCCTCGGTAAAAAATTTTCCACAATTCCTATATACAGATAGAAAATTAAAAAAAGTAACACCTAATACATACAATGACGTATATTATATCATTTCTTTCTGCGAATCTTAACTTTTTTGAGAAAGAAAAGCATACCATGTATGAAAATTAATGTCCCTTTAGTGAACAAAAGTAACCTGTGGAAATGTTTAAAACTTAACCAATCAAAAATTAGTAACATCCTCAAAAATGTTATCTGTTTGACTCACAGCTATCGGGTGATTTGCACCTGACCTTTTCGTTAAAATTTGAAAGTAACCAGTTTAACAAATAAAGATAACGCGCAGGGCGCTCTATAACTTTTGGAAGTTGTTGCATTCAGTACATTAAAGTCGTTTGTAGTGTGAGGAAAGTAAAATTAAATCAATTTTGAAATTTTCGTTTTTAAAAATCTGTGCATCATTTATTAATTTAACAGTGAACGTTGTTTAAGTACAGTGATGGGTTGGAATGGATTGGACCAAACTGGAGAAAAGGGGATGATGACGTCACTAGGGTAAGTTAGGGATACAAACATTTTTCGAAATTTGCTCACTTTGTACCTTTTCTTGCATTGCAGACGGCAGTGACGCAAGGTGAGTGATTTTTATAATTAATACCACACCATTTTTTGAACTGATTGTTAAATTTCATTCAAGGTGACGAACCTAAAATGTAAAGGTTGTGGACCACATGTGTCCGTTTTTATTTGGTTACACTTCGAACAATCAATTCTGTAGTCATTTTTGCAAATCTAAAAATTAAGGTGAAAATGGTTGATCCGTTTCAAAAAAGTTTGTAAAACACAAATTTTTTAAGAATTGCTATTTAACAAGTTCATCTTTTAATTACACAACTGTAATTTTCGTATTAAATATTCGAGATTTATAAATGTTAAATTCTTCAAAAATCGATAAATTTAACATCTGTTTGATTCTACTCATGAGGTGAAACAAATATGAAGGTAACCAGATGTTTCCAACTTCAACTAATAATTTTGATAACGTAGGACTGGAACTTGTACATTAATGACATTTTGTAGTGCGCGAGTAGTGAAATTAAATCAATTTTGAGTTTAATTGCCGGTGCGCGTTCGTTTTTTCGCGTTTAAAAAATTTGTGCATCAGTGACTAATTTAACCGTAAACTTTATTTAATTATCTAAAGTGATGGATTGCATCGATGGCAAAAATAATGGATAATAACGTCACTCGGGTAAGTTAGTGGTATCTATTTTTTTTTGAAATTTGCTAATTTGTACCTTTTTGAATTACAGACGGCAGATATACAGTGACGCAAGGTAGGTGGTTTTGTTATTATTATCTTTGTATTTTTGAACTGCTTTGGTAACAAACCCAGATATTATGGGCGCGTATAAAAATGTTGATAGATTTGTTTGAAATAGCATTTGAACGATAATGAAATGAATTAATTGAAATATTGCGGACCACATGTATATACGAACATTTGCGGTTTTGTAGAGATATTCTCTCCTTTTTTTGCTTATTCCGTAACCGGTTTAGTTCTAATGTGCTCTCTTTATGAGACTAGAAACCAAAATAAATTTGTACGGTAGTGTTTTTTATAACGGTAGAGGAAAATTCAGTAAAATGTGCTAAAATGTAAATATTTTTCTGGTACTTTATTTCCATTTCCGTAGTCCTTTACATGTATTAATAAAATTCCATTTTGAAAAATCATTATTTGTGCAACCACAAACGTGTTGGTTTTAAAATTTTCACCAAAAATCAAAATACGTTATAACAGGTTTCGTGCGCTGTTTCTTTATTTTCCTTTTTACTTGAACGTGTCAAATTCTTAAACAAATAGTTACTTGTACAATAATGAAAGTGTTCGTTTTCTAGATAAAAGTAGGTGGGTAAAATTGAATAAATGCTTTCAACAAGAAATAAGTTTTTGTGGACTAAAAATCGAGAATTGTTTACAAGGGCTTTTGTTTAAATATTTAAGCCTTGTTTTTTTCTTCGCTTCCCTCTTATTCTTTATTACCTTTTTACTTGAACGAATGAAACGCCAATTTTACAAACGACAGTTTTTAAAGAAAATAGTTATTTATGCAACCACGATATAATATCGGTTTTCAAAATTTTCAAAATAACTTTTGGGTCTATTGACCTAAAACTGGAAAAAATACTCCACCAATTGACAATTTCAAAAAGAGGAAATGTAAGTTTTTGTAAACTAAAAATGGAAAATCTGTTGCATTTTGAGACCTTTCTTATGGTTCGTCGTTATTACAGTTTTCGCGAGCTTGTGAATGAAATTTTTCTTTGAGAATAATTTTTATTTGTGATTAAAATTGATGGGTATTATTGAGATGGCTGTTATTGGCACGGGCCATCGGTGTATGTAAAAAATTCCACGCTTTATTTAGTTACTTTCTTAGAATTTCTAGTATCCATTCATAAGGAATTCTTTATTTTTATTTAGAACCAGCTGACCCGACAGACGGTGTCCTGTCTGAGCTATAAATATTCTTCAGTTCATCAGTTTGCTTTTAGCGATTCAGAGCTACCAACGTACTTTACACCATGTCAATTGAAACCTGCCAACGTATTTGGTGTGAACTGTAATGGATTGCCACGTTATAACTGAATGCAGTTCAATGGGGATTCATTTCTATGTTGTTTATTTCTATTTCATTGATTTCGTTCAACTTCATTTCGCGCTTCGCGTTGCGACCTAAGTTGGTATGTCTAATTGGTGGCATTTTGAAGAACCAAACTCCATAAAAAATTGACTCCCGTGTTTCTGGATAACGATATATACCACGTGTTAGTCTATCAAACCTTACCAAAAATCGATAATAAATTAAACTTTTAATATAAATTTAATATAAAATGAAGTAAATTGCAGCATGGCCAATATTGTTTAAGTTGAATATGACCTACATAAATTCGTTTAGTTCTGTTCTGTTAGTTCACGCTTAATTCGCATTCCTGTCATACAGCATTTGTACAATCCTTCAAGTATAATAAAAATCTTGGATGAGATCGTTTTGATAAATAAAAGAGGAACCCGATTGTTTCTTGAGCTTCGTTTATTGAAAAGGGGAATTTTAACTAAATCATTGTTCCAAAAGTAATATAAGACTGATCATTTTCAAATTATGTACTTCGTAACTTTTAAAAGTGTTGCTTTAACAAGTTGGCGTCAATTTTGTTTACGCATATCTTGTCTCTTTAAAAACGAGGAAATCACAAATTTTAATATTTAATTTTTCATTGAGTCCTCACATCACAGGGTGCTATTTCTAAACAAATACTCATCACGTTTACTTACATAAAACAAAATTAATGAAAATCAAGTAACCGCTCAATCAGTTAGGCTATTAATCATTCTGAAAGTTTCCTAAAAGCAATTCTTAACAATAAATAAAATGACTGATGAGTTGTCAAACATTCATGTTAATTCAATTTGACACCTCTTGTATAATCCCACTGCAATTAGAAGTTTCAAATCACTGCGAAGTAAAATATAAGAACCGTCAAGCAACAACAGTCAATGCTCGTCAACCCTTTACATTTTAATTACGTTCAGTCTTAAAATCCAACGAAGCTCCTTTGGCTCGCATCTCATAACTTCTCAAGTTCGTAAAACGCTATTCTACACACCATTTCAGCTCTCCACATCTTCCAAGGCTTTCATTTTATTCCATCATTTTAGCTAGCACTACTTCAAGACAGTAAAGGTAAAATGCTTTTGGTGGTGAAATGATGAATGAAAATACCACTATTCTAATAAAATAATTCGGTTTTTTCAGGTTTCATTTGATAACACTTGTGTATCTAGATAGTTTGTTTATGGTGCATCATATTGCAAATTTATGAAGTTGACTCACATGAATAACTCTTAAAGCATCTCGCGGTTAAACTAAATTGGAAAATCTAAACCCTCTAGTTAGTGTGAGGGGAATACAAATTTCAACAATTTCGTTAAAAAGTTATAAAACTGCTGCCGACACAGACTGGTTCACTTTTTAAACTCGCTCCCTTTGTACTCTATTGTTCATAAAATTTAAAGATAATATAGATGTAATAGGGGAAAGCATTCTTGGCATTTATGTATTCAGAAACTTCCAAACTTTGAGGCGTGTTTACTTTAAAGTAATTGTATGGAATTACAGATAAACTGTCAAAGTAGTATAAAGCCATGTAAAAATACGCTCAAACTGATATTTATATATTTTGCTCGATAATATAGCGAGAAAAATTTCGATGAAATTGTTTTTGGCTTTTAGGATGTCAGAAAATACGTTTGGTAGCTCCTAAGGGATTTACAAGTATGATAGGGTTACTCACTGTATTTTACAAAAATATATGCATCCTGACGATATATACTCATTTTAAAAACATGGGGCAAATTAAACCGAACTTTTTGCGTAATAACTCAAAATAAAATAGCTTTTACATAATAACTCAAGAAAATAAAAAAATTAATATATAGTGTGTTGTGTAGTATAGTTGTAATCAGAAAACGATTTCTGATTTTCTCCTGAAATAATATACAGGGTATTTACAAAAGAGTTTCTCCAGGAAATGTTGGAGACCTTCTAGTGGAGTGTTAATTGGTAAAGGTTAGAGATACGGCAGTGTACTTCTATAATGTGCCGACGTTTCGACTAGGATAGGTCTAGTCTAGTCTTTCTCGAGGGTCGGAAGAGTAAGTGTATCGAAAACCGTAACAATGGTGAAGATCAAATTGAATCCAGCTGCTTTGTAAATGGGGAAGTAAAATGACATATGGTCATCAGAAGCAGATACGAGTAATTTCATAACAATTAGTAAAAAGTATACCTATAACGATAAAACAATTGTAGGTAGGAAGACAAACGAACGAGGACGAGGACCGACATCTCCTGGAGAAACTCTTTTGTAATTATCAATTATTGGAGCAAATATCACATATACAGGGTATGTCATAAATATTTTTAATATTTTGTTAATTTCCAGATAAACCGGAAGTAAATTGGTGTACTTATTATACTCGATTAAGACAGTCGTATGTCTTATACTTCACTGTACAATTTTACTTCTTCATCTTTGATAGCAAAAATGTTATAAATTTTTAAAATTTTCATCTTCAAAAATTGATCTCCCTTCGCCTATGGGAAATAAATGTAGTGCGAATAGTTTTTCATGAACTATATGTAAGTATAAAATTTCAAAAATAAAAAAAATGCTTGGAGCAGTTTTGAGAAAATCGATTCTTAATTTTTGACCAATTTTGGGCACAAATAAATTGTTCACGTTAAATTGTTGTTATTTGTCAATAGTAAGTAAAAGTTCTGGCCATCCATTGGCTACAATTTCCAATTTTCAAATTTTAATTAAGTTAAACCGTTCTTGAGCTACACCCTAAAAAGTAAAGACTTGGAGAATTGGCCGCCATTTTGAACGAAAAACGATTTTTTACTTGTGACCATGTCTACTAAATTTTTACCAAGGGAAATTAGTTTGAGTTAAAATTTGAATGTTTGCTACCAAAATAATGCCTCTATATAGTTGGGCCCCTTTGGGCCGATTTTGATGAGAAACTGGTTTTACCAATAAAGTTTTGTTATAAGCCTTTGTTTTAAATTTCATCAAAATCGGCCAAGTAGTTAAGGCTCCATAGTCATAATGTACACACCCAGACACCCACAGACAAAATTGTTCAAAGATGGTGGTTTCGGACTCAGGAGGACCCATAACGTTGAAATTCATCAAAATCTCGAGTTCGATTTTTTTCCTCGATTCCATTAAGTAGGTACTTTCCCTATGTACCTATACAGGTTGTTTTTTTGAAGCTTTAGTTAGACATTTCTGGGAAGGTTTTATAGATAGGTTTTTGAAAATTTCAACTTAGGGGTTACTCTGAAAACCCAATGGATGTGAAATATTTTCAAAATGGTAGTCCTTCTGGAAATGCCGGAAGTAGGTAGTCACTTCGTTAGTTTAAATGGCAACTCTTATTTTTAATTACATTTTTTGATTCTACGTGAAATTTCAGTACATTAAATACCCACATGTCAATATCTACAATTTATGGTTTATGAGATGTGATAATGAGTAAATGCTTTCAAGTGTTATCACTTCTAAAGAACAAAACTGCTGAAACCTCCTCTGTTGTCTTAATAAAAGCGGTATGTAGTTGCTCTGTGTAGTCAGCAAACTATCCATTAAGACGACAAAGAGGAAGATAGTTATCATCAAAATAAGAAAGAGGACCCTTTCGAATTCATTGCTCATCTACCACTGTTCAGAATCAGTGAAGTTTCTACGTAATACTCTTGGAGCCAAAGTGAACTAGGTAGAGGATATCAAGCTCAGAGCAGAATAGGCAAATAGGCAAAAACGGTGCGGTCTACTCTGAAAAGCTGTACTTCAGCAGTACATTGCTGTAATTAGACCTGTGTTTTGTTGTGAAGATATCGTCTACTGGACTTCAACCAGACTATACACAACTATAGTATTTCTTAATAATGTGCAAAAGCTAGAGTATGCTGCATGAACGAACTCAACTTACCCTTGATGGCGTCCATGCGACTAAAAACAAAGTATGTAGTTGTTCAATAACAGATTCATTGCGTGATACCATTGAATTATTCCAGGTGAGACAGGCGATGTCCCAACTTTTTTATTTTTGAAATATCTACTTAGGTCTAAAGCATTTTAACTCCAGAAAACCGAACTTCTACATCACTAAACAAACTCCCAGCTGTGTTAATGCCAAATGGGTAGGAAAAGAACAGAGAACCAGAAACACAGTACTGTTAGCAACTAAATATCTCAAGGTAGAGAGGTATTTAAGGGACCATCGTGCATGCAGTTCGCCGCTTTTCTGCCACACAGGTAACGAGTGAGCCTCTTGCACTTATCGATATGAAGCCTTCGTACGTGTAGTTTTGTCCACCCTTCAATTTGGTTTATACATTATAGTTTATCTTCCCAGACGGGATATAAATATAGAAGTCAAAATCTATTTGGCGTTGTTTATACCGATTTTCCACGCTTTATGGTAGTCCAGTTTACGATATGCCAGTTGGTCACTTAATTCGCTTGGGTCTACATCAAGTCAAGCGTCATTAAGATACTGATTCTAGTATTAAAACCAAATACTGCTACTAAATTTACCAAAATGTTGATTTGTCAGTGCTACTTTGAGTAGTATTAACATCTGTGATGTGTCTTCAAGTAAACTAGAGCAAACTGTGCGTATAGTTATGAAATTTGATTAAAGTAACTTTATGATGTTACTATGTCGACCAATAGCATTCATCCAGAACCTAATATTAATCTAGAAAATCTGTATTGGGAATAACTTGCAAGTTTGTAGAAATACACAGCTTTGTATATGGATAAATAGGAAGTTCTACCAAAATCATGCGGCCAGTATGTTTTTTTAATACTTGGAGCCGCAAACTACCTCTTTCTTTCTCTCAACTTTTAAAACGAATAGGCTACAACTTTGTTGAGATGAGGTCCGATTAAAACAATAGGTAAGATACAACGCTGACTGAACAAGCATAGGCCATTGGTAGCTAGACATGTTCGCAGACGGATTAAAAAGCACTGCAGTGGACGTTTATAACATAAAGCTAAGGGTTGAACTCTAATTTGCTCTAGGAATAAATTTATACAATTCTAAAGGACGTTGAAGAAAACCTGAAAATAAATGGTCTCAAGAAAAAATACTTATTACGTCCAGCATCATTTACACGACACTAAAGGCTCCTCACGGGACTAAAGTGATGTCAAAACCAGTAAGGGGCTAATCCATGTAACCTAACTGATCAGGATAGTCACTATGATATGTGTACTAGGGCAAAGTACTGTGAAATTCTTCGAAATGAGCAGAATGTACTAATCTGAACTGGAGACTGTGCGGTGAAGACACTAAATCACTGTAACATAATTTATGCTATTCTAGTACATTCGGCCGTGAAAAAACACATTATCGTAGTTTGATGCAATGGAACCAAATGGTTATATCCTCCATTCAATAAAGATCTAAATCACTGAAAGGTTTCCCAATTCATTTTATTTGCCCACTATACAGAACACTCATTCACACAAAAATGTTGAATTATTAGTGAAAAAGTCATACAAGGGTTGTGTTAACTACTTTGTCAAAAATAATTTTTTCTACAAACGTCAAAAAATGACGAGGTTTGCGCATCGATAACAATACGCGAAGTGACCCTTTTTTTCACTTACCTACCTTACCATGACACCGTGCGCGAAATACTTACTTCGCGCCGTGCATGTAAACTATATGAGAGTTTTGTATGCTTTTTGCTTTACACTTTGAGGAGAATAGTCTAATTTTTTATTAAGATATTGTGATAACCATTTCGCATATTATATACTAACACAATGGTTGCGTTTTCCAAAATCAGTTATGCCCACAATAAGTCTCATTAAAGGAACTAAAAATACAAACATAGGAACGCAATATTATTAATATAATTATATAATTAAAATAGAATTAAATCAATATGAACCATAAACATGTTACATAGACTTTTGGCCCTAATTGTCAAGTACGCGAGAAAAGTAGTCCATGTGTGTGTGTGTGTGGTGTGTATGAACTGGTGCTTTTTAGGCGAAATCTAATTAACATATGGATAAATAAAGAGCGACATAAAACTGTATATAATGTGGATAAAATTCTAATGGACCTATAACTAAAAATGATCCACGGAAAGATTCTGAAAAGGTTAGCTTATTTACTTGTAAACATGTTTGGTAGATGAATTAGGCTACAACTACAATTTGCATTACAAACGAATGTTGCCATTAAATATGCAGCCCCTGTATTAGTGCTCTTAGAGCTGACATATGACCATAAACCTACTCATACGTTTTCATTAAAGGAAAACTATTAAGTCCGCATTTCTCCTCGTGTTCGTTTCTTCCTAAAGAATAATTTTCCCCTCTGTTGAAGATTTTAAAGCTACCTACTCATACGTTTTGATTAAAGGAAACTGTTTAGTGTGGAAGAAAAAATTTGTTTGTTCCAAAAATTTGACGCTTAAATGGTAGTGAGTTTTCTTAATCCCTCGTGCGCACCAAATTCAATTCCGTAATGAAGCTTGGAAAGATGTCTTTAAACGAATATTATTATTTTTTTATTTTGTGAACCGTTTAAGATACACACGTTCACTTTTTCAATACTAAGAAGAGTAAAAAATCGAAGTGTTATAGTGTTACGCGTATACTTCGTTAAAATCGGTAAGAAAATGTTCCAATCCATTTCCGATTAATCTTTCGAAAATGAATAACCTTTAGAAATTCATATTTGTACTTTTAATGAAATGTTCCAATAAGTAATCCTTGTTTGAAAATATTTAGGAACAAAATAAGATTAGTTAACCAAAAAGTTGCCTTACACTATCACATGTTTCTTAAATACTGGTTGTGCTTCAAGACTGTAAATCATGGAGGTCTTTCCCCCAGCTTATTATACGTTAAGGCTGGTTCAGTACCTCTGCTTGTAGTGAAATAGATTTCTCATTGCATGCTCTAAAAGTATGGTTACACTTGAATGCATATTGATGAAAAGGAAGGTAATTCACGTATAGTAGTAGTTTTTGAGCGAGTTTACACTACAAAATGCATGTAAAATATGTCGAAATTAAGTATTCAAATATGCCACTTGCCAATAAGTTAAGTTTCTAAAAGGAATAACTTTCCTTGAAGAAGCTTTAGTAACGTGGCTTGCAGGCCAAAGAAATTTCCGCTTGCCAGTAAGTTTTGTTAACGTCGCCGCATCATTATATGTTTAAGAATGCCTTATGTTACGTATAAGAAAAATAATTCGATTACCTTAGAAGGGCTGCAGCTGGTAGTATGCAATGTAGCTCCTGTCATGGGAGGTGCTATGTTGGGCACAGTGAATGGGACAAATAGCATTGGAGTAGCGTTGATGGATACCTGCGCGGATTGAGGTGTTTGATCTGATGTGTTGCTGTTAAGATCGCGACAGGTACAGGAGGAGGTTACCAGCACCTGGGGCACGTGAATGCCAGCAGTCGCCGTGTTTGTATGTATATCAGACGATCGTCGAGTTGTCAGTTGAGTGTTAGTGTATAATTGTGATTGACACTGGCACTGTTGTGTTGTTGAGGGGTAGGGCTGTGATCGCACGGCTCCGGCCACTCTTGTGCGATGCGGACCCGTATGAGTGCTGCAAGGGCTGGTAGCGCGTCGCGGCTTCCAAACCGCGCACGGGTACACGCCAACCAGGCTGTAACCCACAAGTGTCGATGATGAAGCCAAGGCAACTGTTTACAATTTTCCAAGCGACGAGGAAATCAGCTGCGACACGAACGGCAGCTTTCTAATATATTGCGGTAGTCTGCAATCGCTTTATAACATCTTCAGTTATAACACCGTCACAGCACGTCACACACATGCACCACAAGCAGATGTTACGAGAAAGCTATTAGAAAAATTGCATTGAAAAAACGTGCGTATTGCTCATGTCACGTGGTCACCAGCGCCGCAAGAGCAGTCGCAGTAAGTTTCGCGCCGAAAGCTCTTCGGCGGAAGCTTCTCTAGGTCCGCCGCGGGTGTTAAAGGAAGGATTGGTAAGTTATCCTTTAGAAATCGATCATTGTAACGTGTTGTAAAACAGGTGTACCCGGCGCGGTTCAGCTCGCAGCCGCCCGATAAATAAGCAACTACAGAAAGCTCGGACGGCGGAGGCCGGAGGCGGCAACGCGCGCTTTCTAGGATGAGCGTGGCGGGCGTGTCGCAGGCTCTCTAAAGCCCAACGCCAGCGCAATCAATGAAATATACACTTTACAGTACATTACAGTACGGGGTATCGAACACTTCCACTATAACACTCAGTTAAGAACAACAAACTGTAGAAACTTTCTATTGAACTCTGGCAACATTCTCCAAATATCTAAAAGAACGCGAGTTAACAAAGCCGATATAACAAAGAAACATAAAGGTTACAACGGGCGATACAAAATACACGCGGTCGATACAACTATCGTATCAAGCAGTGTGCGTAGCCGCTTGAAGTGCCTTCATCATGTATAACCAAATTTGAAAACGGCCCGCAAATGTAACTGTGAAGTGTTGTTAGAAAGTTAGTTTACAAATGCACTACTCCTTTAGCATAGCTGAGCCGCACGTATTTCGTTATGAATATACATTACCTTCCCCAAAACAAATTCGATACAATTAAATTTCGGCATTTTTTCCGTTCAAACGCGAAACAGCAGAGTTATGAATAATTTGGAAATAAAAGTATAGACATTTGATTACATTTCAGTGATGTTAGAAAATCAACTTCAATAAAGAGTGTGAAGCCGGTACAGAAGCAGATGTTGGTAGGGGTGCTGGAGTAACTCGTGAGCGTCTCACGTGATTTATGCACCTTATAAAGAAGTTGCCGCGGAATGCGAAAGCGGGGCGCAAAACCACTTTGTTGCAATGAAATGAAGAGGAAAATGAGCTTCAAATGAGCGTAACTGTTGCAATTTAACATTGTGTGCCTCTCTGTAATGTTAATCATGTCAAATAGAAAGATATAGGACACATTAAGATCCATTTAGAATTTTACACACAATGACTATTGCTTTATTTAAATAACGTAATTAGAGACGGAAATTTTAACGAGCGCAGAGTTGGGTGTATCCTGAATCCGGTATTACCATAACGAAAATATATTCATTTAGGTAGCTTTTTTAAACGGTACACTGAAATATGTCTCAATTTAAAACCCATAAATATTAACTGTCCCATAAGAAATTAATGTGGCTATTTCATTTTAATCGGATTTTATTTTTATAGCTTAAAAAATGAAGTGAGTATTCGGCCATATTGGAATTTTATATGTGTAAGTGACAATATTTTTTTAATATAACTTCGTAAGACTTACAAATAAAGAAAATTCTAGAGGCGGATCTACAGTCACTGACGCCCCACATACGTACACAGTTTATAGTTCAAAATTTTCATATTACTTCGTTTTCCAATTATCTTTAAATATGCAGGAACCATGAACTACATAAACATACACGTGTATATAGCTTTAACAATCAAAATAAATACCTATTTTCCCAAATGCAGCAAATTATTTTTCCATTTTATGCCATTATTTGAACAAAACATTTACTCTTATTGTACATATTATATCGAATAAATATACCTACAAAATGTATTCCTATGCAAAACAAGTCAAAATGATGAGTAAACTAGATATTTCATAAACCTACGGTGGATATACAATTCGATTTAAAGCACTACATGTTTTCAGAAATACAGAAATGCTTAAGTACCTATAACTTTACTCTGATAAAAATGGTGTTGGCAAATAAATGATCAAAACCATTAATTTTGATTAAAAAGTGAAACCAATGAATGACTCGGAGGTATTCACAAAATATAGGCATTTAAAATTTGATACCATCCATCAATTATGAATTTTAATTAATTTCTGATAAGTTATCGCTTTTAATTATATTTAAATAAAGGTGTTTGTAAGTTTCAATTAGAGTGAGAGATAAAATATAAAGTGATTAATGAGTTTCATAAACACCTTACATAATTGCGCATTTTCCATACACATCATTGTTATAGATAATATATCAGATGAGTCCTCTCTAATTTATGAGCACCTACCTTACTTCTAATTTAAATTTAATTAGGCCTATTACTCAGATCAAAATTCAAAAGGCTCTCCCATAAGGGTGTAATTAATGTATATATCTACCTTCATTAAACTTTAAAGCCTTCAAACGCGCAGCGATGAGGTCTACGTTTAGTGTCTGCAGAAAGTATAAAATGTAACGAAGGCTTGTTCAGTTTTCAATATACTATAATGAACAACATGACCACTAAATGCACTTTAAATGTTTTTGATATAGATTTATTCAACACTGTCAGAAGACTTCTGTGGCCATATGTTGGACATAATTTAAAGAGGCGAAAGAGTGTAGATTGAATTGTTCCATTACCCTCTCAATTCTTTCAATTCATTCCCATTTCTCTTCCGGGATCTGATTGCTTTGACTGACGAGTAAAAACCTTTTCATTATAACACCGATATATTTAAATCATATCTGATTGAAACATTTTCCATGTGAGGTTCCTAAGAACATGCAACTTCTGCCATTTCAAGCACATCTAAGATTTATAAATCATGCTATATTTCAAAATTATTAACCCATTCTTGAACCCATTGTTGAACAAACGGTTGTTAGGAAATTTTACACAAAAACGTTTGACTTGTTTGACAACATCCTGGCGATGCTTGAAACCTTTCACTTAATTTCACTTTCGAGGACAATTCTAATGTAGGTTGAACAATCCATGCAATCATCTGATAACGATCCATACTGAATCACTTGATACAGGAAGAGAACTCCAAAATCAGCAGTGGAGGTCATTTTATTCTGAAAGAATCGAGTTTATTCTGCCATGAGGCAGCCGTTCTAGTAAGGAATGCGTAATCGGTTTCATTTCTCACTTGATTGATTTATGTTAAGCACTATAACCAAAATCAACTTTTAAAATGGAACTTAATTGCTTTCAAAACTATTAAACACACTGTTTTGAAATTTTTTGTGTAAATTATCGATTCAATTTTTAAATTTTCCTTCGAGATGAGATAGAACAAATGTGGTGATGCAATTTTAAATTTTGAAGTGGATGTGAATGGTAGTTGTTTGACAATGCAAACGTCGAGTGTACTTTAAAAATTACAGCGTAAGAACCTCAACTCATTAGCTTGCCCATTTTCACAGTGCATCATAACGATTATGTTTTGGGCAATGTAGCAATAACTGGAAGAACTGGAACCCTTGTGGTTGTTGAATACAACACTGGAAATTCCAAAAATCACTGCTGATTATGGCAGCTTTGCTGTCGAAACGGGTTCCATTTAATAAATTTTATTATGGTAAAAGATATTACATTACTCAACTATTCTCATTATTGATATGATTCATTACGACCGACGCTCAAAAAAGTATATTACAGTAAAGAAAGGTACGTACTGATCTTACAGTTTTTAAGTCAAATCACTCTTCTAACGTGATGACTGATGACACGTGGATTCCACAGTAACCTGTCATATGTATATCCACCAATACTTATGGTATATATTCCAACTTTTCCCAGTGTAATTAAAAAGTACGAATCTAATTTCTACCCTGATGATACGCAAATACACATTTCTCCTCCACTTATCTCAAATTCATGCTAATAACATCAGTAAAGTCATGGGATGCTTTACATTCTATTAATTTAATTATATCAGTGGTATTTGTTAAGTAAAAGCTTTGAGTTAATTACAGATCACAAATTAAGGTTCAAGAACCTTATCAAAAACTGTCATGGAACGGCGATAGATGAATATTATAAAATACTCATGTGTACTCACTGCTTTTTTGTTTTTCATTTTATTGGCGATGAAGTTTGCGGTCGTTTCTTATAAATACAGGTATGTAAATGAACTCCACTAAGATCTTATAAATACATTATTCCAATCACAATTCCGCGGACCAAATTCAGTTACAAATTCAATTGTAGAATTCATGATTTGTTTCTTACTTTTTATTGACGTGGCGGCGGATATTTTAACTCTATCCTACCCTATAAATTTATATCCACCTAAATCCAAGAAAAAGTTAATCGTTGTCGCTAGTATGGGGTTTGTACAGTACTTCAAGAACATAATTTAAACCTTTGATTTTCAATTAGTACTATTTACAGCTATAAATTGACGTGTGTGTATGGCAGCTTGATATTACAATGCTCACTATCACTATACAGCCCCGCGTTAAATAGTAGGTAACTTTACGATAAAATAGGAAAGTGAGCGTCAAGATAGCTCCCTAGCTCGTATTCTTTCTTCGACTGAAATATGTATAATTGCAACTGCATAATAACACACAACCAAAGCAAAATCTGTAGGTATCTGGAAAAATAATAGCGGAACATTCTGCCCGAAACTACATTTTGTGTAATATAGGAAAGATTTATTGTTATTTTAAGAAATAGAAAAAGGACAATCTTTTCATAACTTTTCAAAGTAAAGCTTTTATATTTTTTTTCAAAAACGTGGCACTATGATTCACCATTACAGGGTAGGTTCGGCCACAGCAGATGCTACATTCGACCACCAAAGAGAACCCTTTTTAAACCAAGTAGGTAAATACCATGTATCTTAAGATAAATATATTTTTTTAATTCATAAGCTCATACAAAACTTGACCATAAGCAATGTTAGAGGTGGAATATCCTCTTCTCATTATTCGATACAAACCAGCCGTTGAATGCTACGCTTCAGTAAGTCTTGAATGTCCAACGGTTGCAAACGGCGCGGCGCGGCGGGTAGATATGGTAGAGAACTGCATAAACATAATACATTTCCTCTACATTGCTCGATATAGTTCAATTCAATTTTATTGTATTCTTACCAAAAAATATACAAAGATCCTTATTCTAATTCTAATAAACAAACAAATCAGTATACAAAAGAAAAAACAAACTACTAGGTACTCTAAAACTTTCTTCACTCCTGTCCCCTTCGTTTCACCCTTTCCCTCCTCTCTAACACCTCCTTCATCCACCCCACTCCTACCCCCTTCTCTCCCAGCATCACCTTTCTCTCCCCTCTTCTCTTAGCTCCTCACATTCCCTCATCATATGTCACACACTTTCCCTCCCTTCTCTGCATATTCTACAAACCATTTTCTCTGATTCCAATTCTTGATAAATTGTAAAGACTTGCCACATTGTATGTTTGCTGGCATATTGTAGTGCCTCTTCCTTGGAAGAAATATTCACAGTCTTCTTGATTCTGCTTTGTAGAGAGGTTCGTCTAAAGTTATAAACCACTGCTACCCTCCCTGTTGAATATATTCATCGAAAATACTTACAATTGCCCACTGTGTAGTATTCTGACCTAAATTGATTCGGTTTTGAAACCAACCAGGAGGTAAATCTTCCCCTTGTACTGTGGCCCAATGGAAAAAGTTTCTTTAAATCAATTGCTCTAGCGGTGAGAGTTAGGATTTAGACACAACTTTGGCGAGATCACACACTCCTGATAATATTTACACAACTGAAATGGAGTATTGTTTGCATTCTTTGACCACCATCCGCCCATTGCTTGAGAAATAGTTTTAAATATTTCTTAACAAGGGTCCGTTTTTCCACTGCTGAATCGGCACACATCGCCCCGTTCTTCCTTCTATGTAGTTGATTGAAGTGGTACATTAAATAAACTAAAAGTCTAGTACAATCTGCGCATGCAAAATTAGTACGTGATTTTCCAATAAATTGCAAAAAATTGCAAGGTAGCACAAATTTACAGCATAACTTGAGCACAATCGATTGTCGTTGACGAACCTATCAAGCCCAAATACGTATTGAAGCATCCTTTAACTATTTAAAACAAAATTATTACTGTAGGTGAATTTGTACTTCCCCATCTACAATTGGAAAAATGGTGGAGTTTTCCCCACATCACTTCATAATTAAATAACTCCAACTTCATACTTATAATTACAACAGCGTTAAGAAATGAACTTGACGCGTTTCCTGCAGGTTACAAAGCCTAAAATTAATAAAATTTATTCGTTACGTACACTGCTACTACCACTAGTAATCACATTATTATTACAGAAGGTATATTCTGATAATGGTCCTAAAATAATTTTGTCTTTAAGTAGGTAAAGACAGAGTTCTTGCCACTCAAACCCACTATTATCCTACCCTTTGTTCGTGTTTCAGTTAATAATTTATATTAATTGATATGTTCAAGCTACCTAACGACCTCTAAAATATTCTATTTCACAAAATAACCACAATGTTATTATATGTACCTATTATGCTATCTTTAAGCATTTTTATTCCATTATCTGTGCTAACGTCAAATGTTCCAGCAATTTTTATCATTTATTTGGAAATGAGATTTTCCCTTTTCATCTATAGCTAGTGTACATGTTGGATTGCGGTGAAATATAATATAAATTGTTAATTAAATTTTATGTTTGCGTAGAAACTGTAGTTGAGCAATGAATCAAAATAGTGAAATAACGAGGAACGCAAAAATTTATAGCGTTAAAGGAATAAGGTTGTAGTCGTTTAATTGGCTTGAACGTTAGTATTACAGAAAGGGGATATACAAACAAAATGAATAAACAAACGCTGGATTACGCCTTAAGCTTTAAGCGACCTAGCGAGGCGGTGGGACGCTGAATACTCGCTCAAGAGCAAACATATTGGGCGCACTCATGCACAGTGCAGCAACCAGTCCTTCGCTAAACCCATATTTGGACAAACAATCCTAACGTTGCCAGATCTTCCTTCCCTATTGAGATACAATATATGAGGGAGAGTTCTCTGTATTTCCTACGTCGACAGTTGCTTAACCCCAGAGAACCGCCTTACTAGCCACAAGCTGTCGATAACAGCAGACCTGTTGTGCAAATAGACTGGCCACAGGCGATGATGGAGAAAATTGGTGAACTTAATCGACATAACGTCGTAAATGTGTGCTACCACTAAATTTTGTCATACACAAAAATTGCGGTTTACATACCGTTGTTAAGCGTTAACTTTAGTAATTAGTCAACCCCATTCTTTAATGTAAATGAATAAAATATCACCAACTACTGCAAACGAGCTTTTGTTATAAAGGGTTATTAAATACGGCATAGGGTAATTTCACGCTAGATGCTTGCTATAAACGTCTCTTTTACAAAAGAATTACTACAAAGCGTAATTAAAACGAAATGTATTTTTGTACAGTTTTTTATTCATAAATTACGCCTATTCACTTAAATGTTTAGAGCATTTCCAAAATAGAGCAAACATCTTGATATTTCTGTTGCAGCGAGCCCACTTGCCACCAGTTCCGCCGGCTTTCCTTCTGAGGTCTCTTCCGCGAACCCAGTCGACTGATTTCCCTCAGGGTTGCAGAGCGCGATTGTTTTAAGTAGATATGAAGTTCATTTCTTACCGATCGTAAAACAGACATGAGTAACATTTATATCCCTGCCGTTTCACAATTTTTAAATGCCCTATTTGCTAATAATACTATTAATTATAAGATACTTTACGTTATGGCTTTCCAACAATGATTCATTAGGAATGAGAAAATAAGCGTTCAACAACTTGAGCAGATTTCACACTAATTTGTTGCCTTTGTTTATATTTTTCTTAAAATAGGAGAATTTAAATTTAAATGACACGTACTTAGCGTCTCTTCGAATCAGTTTTTTACATTTCTCGTCCTTATTACTGCTACAATACGAATGTAAGTCGGTGTGATTAAATTTATTACAAATATTTCATAGGTGACTTCAACAGTGTAGGTGCTGATTCTTAAACGAAGGAAATAAAACCCCTTGTGTGTTGTCAAACCCTTTACAGCTATGAATAACTTTTAAGTGACTCTGTATGTTTGGAAGTTATAGAAGCTGTAGTGAGCTGAGGTTTTCCACAGATTCCATCCGACATTGTTCCCTATGTGGATGTTCCCAAAGGAGAACCCACAGGTTCTGCTAACCAACATTATTTTAGGGTAACTTGGTTGTAAACAAACAGAATAACAGCATTATTAAAGATATCTGAAAATGTATATTACCCTACTGCAATCATCAACCCTAAATAACTTACACCACTAGTTACACTTACATCAAACAATTACTCAGAGTCCCTTTTTCACTTGCATTACATTGAAAAGTCTAAACGGCCATACATTAGCAGCATTTGTCACCTTAAATAACTTAATTTGCCTTCTTCGCAATTCACAATGACCTTCCCAATGAGAAATTATTCAACCCACGTAAATAAGACTAGAGACTACTCTAAATTAGTTCGATATTTAATGTTTAAAAGGATCAGTAGGTACATTATAAAAAAATTCAAAAAATGTAAAAAGTAGAGATAAATAAAAAAGCATATTCCTAATCTAAAAATAATGTAAAGTGAATATCGTATTCAACAGTAAAAATTTGCAGTAGAAAGCACAGCTTACAAATTATATTCTTATTGTCAACGTTTACACAAGGAATGGGGAGCATTAGAATGCAAGCAAGCGACGATTATTCTACAGTATTCTAAAATTTGAATACATCTACGTTATTTATGGAATTTAAATTAAACTGTAAAACATGGCGAACTCAAATTATCGATTAATCGACTGAAATAGTATTTTATACTAAGTTTCAGGGGCTGTTTACAGTTGTTCAAATTTTTCAATAATAACACCACTTTTATTTTATAGGGGTACGTAGTAAATAAAATGATGCCGTATCCCAAAGAAAGAACAAAAGAACAAATTTTGCAACCACTTCCCCGAAGGATAAATCGTAAATGTCTAAAGATATGATCAAATCATGCTTCTCGTTGAAAATAGTAATTTGATAACATAAATATTCCTTAATGTAAAAATGGTCGAAATTTGGAATTTCGTCCTCGCCCTGTGATATACATATATGTGTCCCCCCGTAGAAAAAGATGCTTTCAACAGAGACGTGCATAGCGGATTAGTTAACCAATCTGTCTCGCATTCCTCTAAATTATGTGTTACTACTGTACTTCCGGTTTCACCGGAAATACCCTCAACTTTTTTAATTTAAATGGGACGCCCTGTATATTTTTGCACATTTTAATAGATCTTGTTTTTCTGAATCCGTACATACTAAGTTTAGTGGAAATAATTTGTAAGAATTAGAAATAAATCACTTTACAGTTGAAGAATAGGCGAATTTATTATTTACAATCTAGTAGGTAATTGTTGCCAAACTAATTGATAGAAATAAATTGTACAAATTAAGAATGGTTCATTTAAGTGAAAAAGATCACCATAACCGATCATTATGAATATTTCAATACGATCTTTTTCACTTAAATGAACCATTCTTAACCGTACAATTTATTTCTATCAATTTGTTTGGCAAAAGTTACCTACTAGATTGTAAATAATAAATTCACCTATTCTTTAACTGTAAAGTGATTTATTTCTGATTCCTACAAATTATTTCCACTAAACTTAGTATGTACGGATTCAGAAAAACAAGATCTATTAAAATGTGCAAAAATACACAGGGCGTCCCATTTAAATTAAAAAAGTTGAGGGTATTTCCGGTGAAACCGGAAGTACAGTAGTAACAAAAAATATGGCATCAGATGCGTTATGCGTATTGAACCTTCCTGCAAAATTTCATATATATCGTCCCTATCGTTTTAAAGATATTTACTTGGTTCCATACTTTATCCCAACCCTGTATACAGTGTGTCTGCTTAAGTTCGCACCATATGGGAAACTTTTTTATTATTAATTTTACGAAAAAAAGTTATTCTTTATAAAAGTTCTGCATGTTCTAAAATTTAAAATACAATCATCAGATATTAAATTTTTTCAGTCGTGTACGCGGTTTGTCAAAAAATATGAATTTTGCTCAAGAGTAAAGTACCTTTATTTTTGACAATATCGAAAATTGTTATTAAAAAAGGTTAATCAGAACTAAAAACTACGTTTAAATATGCAATTAGATCCTGCTAGTTAAAAATTTTTTTTACAACATTTTCTCAAATTACTACCTACCGATACTGATACGATTGCCTATTTTTGTCTACAATAACAATGCAAATGTAAGTGTAGTTACGTGAAATCTAAGATGCACTGATAAACAAATGATTTGTATTATATCAAGAAATGTTTGACAGTGATGTTTCTGAACGGAACGGAAATCGTGTCAGTATCGGTAGGTAGTATTTTAAGTATTTTAGATTGTATTTTAAATTTTAGAACATGCAGAACTTTTTATAAAGAATAACTTTTTTTCGTAAAATTAATAATAAAAAAGTTTTCCATATGGTGCGAACTTAAGCAGACACACTGTAGGTATAAGATAATTAATAATAGGTTACCTAGATACATGCAAAAATTTATTGTTTTTAATAAGGATATACATCAATATAACACTAGAGATTTAAATAGTTTTAGACTACCGTTAGTTAAGAAGACTTCCTCACAGAACAATTTATATTATAAGGGTTTAAAAAGGTATAATGAACTGCCTGAGGAAATTAAGAAAGTCCAATCATTAATGACTTTCAAGAAAGCGTGCTCAGCGCACGTGAGAGAAATTATTATTATTACATGATTAGAGATTAGCCGATAAATTAAAATTAAAATAATTCACAGTATGAATAGAGAAGTTACAAGTTTCAAATTTTAAAATTACAAAAATAAACGCGACTTTCCTATCGAAAAATGTAGAATTAAGGATGTCATGTTGAAACTAGCAATTTTCCACCTATAGTTAAAATCGAAATAAATTATTCATGCCTTGAATTCTGAGGGTTCGAGTTTCCAATTTTAAAATTACTACAATTAAACAAATTACAAATTTCCTATCGAAAAGTGTAGAATTTTGCGCTTCGTTTTTTTTGTAGAGAATTGTTTTTAATTTTCTCCAAAATGGCACTAATAAATAAAGTCGAAATATATTATATTGGGGGATTGTTTCTGACATCCTTCTAAATGGTGCTTGATAATTTAAAATTAAAACAATTCATTCATAATTTCAATTGTGAGATTTTCAAATTCGATTTTTAAAATACAAAGGAAAATCACAGAATTGGGAATGTATGTTGAAACTGAGGTTAATTCGCAAAAACGTTGCGTAGAATTTCTAATTCTCTACAAAATATAATGTTAAAATCGAAATAATTCATTCACAATTTCAAAAAATGGCGCTTGTGGACTAACATCGAAATAATCCACTTACAATTTCAATCGTAAAATTTCAACTTTCAAATTAGAAAAGGAAAATACAACGTTTCCTTAAGAAACGGTAAAAGTCGTTTGAAGCCGTAGTTAATTCGCAAAACATTGCAAGGGATTGTTTTGAACTTTCAAGTCAAAATAATTTACTGTATCAATCGTATGGTGGTGCATTATAGAATTAATTTACATTCTATTTCCTATATTACACAGTTTTAAAACTCACCACCGATCGCAGCGACTAATTAAAATTATCAAAACAACATTTTAAATAGCTACATCAAAATGTGGGATGATAATGTTAAGTAACCACTTCTATTCTTACATTTTAATTCAGTTTATTTAAAATGTGGATTTTAATTTGCTGTTATTAATTTTAATTCTTAATACTCCTTAACGAAACTTACATATTAAATAAGTACATATTAAAAAGCAACATTTAAATTTCATAAGACATTTAGAAGAAACACTAAAATTTATCTAAGGATTATATTTGTTGTTCAAATTGCATTTTACTAATAAAAAGTAAAACGACGTGCCATACAATCGAGAGGTTTCAAGTTTCAAGTTTTGAAATTATAAAAGATGAATGCAAATTTCTTGTCAAAACGTATAGAATGAAATGTGTCGGTTGAAATAACAAAATTTTGCAAAGTATTATTTCAAAAAATATAAATTCGTCATTTAAATTGGGAAGTTTCAAGCGTTAGCTTTAAAAATTACAAAAGGTAGTGGCACTTGGAAGGGTTCCAAATTTTAAACTACAAAAGTTAAAATGTAGGTACGCCTTTAGGCAACAACTATAGAAACCATAATATCAGTTGAAACCGCATTTCATTCGCAAAACTTTGCAACCAACTGTTTCATATTTTCAAAAAAATTGCGTTTGATAGTTAAAATCGAAATAATCCATTCACAATCTCAATCGTAAAGTTTCAAGTTTCACATTTTAAATTACAGTAGAAAAATACTATATTCCTGTAGAAATCATAGCCTCATATGAAGACATATGTAGTTAAAATATTGCAAAGAATTGTGGTTAATTTTTTAACAAAATTATGCTTGTAACTACAATGTATACGTTTAAGTAATTTAGTTACCAGGACTAGATTTGTAACAGGAAAACAGAATAGGTGGACCTGTCAATAGCCAGCTTTTGTAATAGACGTAAATTAGTAGCAGGCGATCATAAAGCGTAAGAGGTCTTTCTGATCAGTTAGAGTGTACCTGCTTGTTATGAGATATGCAGTCGGACATCCAAAGTGAGAAGGTCTTATATTTTTTATGTAATTGAATTTTATCAGGAGAACAGAATACATACCCAAGCTGAAGACGTTAAGACCGAAACTTGTAATAATTAAAATCTCTAAGAGCTACGAACCGGTACCAAATGACCATGTAGAGAGGAGTTTTTTCGTCAAGCAGAACGTATTTGGCGTGAGACTAAGTACATATCAAGAAGACATAGGAAGCCTTGCTGTGTAAATTTATATTAGGTACACATTAAATATTATGACTGTCAATAGTTAAACTTTGTAACAACAGGCGTAAATTATTAGTAGCAGATATCAGGAGGATATAAGGGTTGAAAAATTGTTGTGGCCCGAGTGTGTACATTTATATAATTTAATTATCAGGATCAGATTTACCTGAATAGAACTGAATATATAACCACACTGTGTACATTAACTGTGAACGTGTCAATACCAATAGTCAAATTCTGTAAATGACGGTTATCAGGTTTTCATAAAGCTCGAAGAGATCAAACCGCATTTATTATGAGATATAAAGTAGAAGGATACGGAGATTTTCCAAAATATATGACTTTGTACTTTGTAACACTACAAAGAGTAATGTAAGTGAGCTTGATGAACTTTAACCAAATTTTTAAATATATACGCTCCATGCTGTCCTGAAGTACCCAACCCGGTGCTATGAAGGTTAACAACGAATAATTCATTACAAAAGATTCCTACTGTATTATAATAACTGGAGAATGATTCCATTATCCTTAGCATACAATGGAGAAAGGGATGCCTTTTCTATATATTCAAAAAAGTAAAACCACGAAGAAACACAACATTACGAGGCTGCTTTAAATACAATCCGGATTGGAGCTGTACAGCATCCAAACCTGTCACCGTTACAAAACTATGTTGAATGAGGTTTTAAAGTGATTATCTGAGTGAAATAGAATAATAAAGTGCATGGAGGTAATTTTATAGGTCCTTCAAGTATTTTGGGTCAATAAGTCAATGGAATGGAAATCAAACAACACCGGGACAGGTGATCCGTGTATTGTTGTGGACCACCTGAAAATAGTGCCATCCTTGAAGCAGTAAGCTACCTATTGCAGCCTGTTGGGGAAAGATTTCCTGAAACTAGCACTAAGGTATGAAAATAATATGAGCACGTCCACAAGGTCTATAGAAATCATTTTTTAACTCCTCATGAGTTTTTTGTCAATTTGCGAAAATTTTCAATTATTCTTAACAACAAATTAATAATTAAAGTTTTTAAAAATAGCTATTTTTTAGTTTTCACCAAGGGAGTAGCTATTTGAAAATATGAATAGGGATTACAGGTTTTCTTTATCTCCTTTTATCTTTTACCGTTTTTAATATGTATGTAGGTGACTGCAATTGGACACACCGTATAACAGTAGACGTTTATTTAAAAGTGTAATTTAAAATTATTACTTTCATTCGTAATAAGCTAATAACGCAAGCGAGATTGCCAATTTAAGGGTCGCTTATTTGTATTTTCAGATTTCAATCGTTCTCTTAGTCATAGGCGTAATCAGAAAACAATAAGTTATTACTTAGTTTCCATTGCTCTCCCAAAAGAAATATTGTTTCCGATTCACAGCATTCGCTAATAGCAGGAAATAGACTATAATCAATTGTAGTATATCATCCGTAACAACATATTTTTATCTTGGTCTGATTTTAATTACAACGGGGTCTATATGGATTTACCCTTATATGAACTTTATTTATAAGGAATTTTCTGGACAACATTTTTTACCTGTGACTTGAATTATTACCATACAATAAGAAACTAATTCCCCGTTGAGTATTTATCACCTCCGTTAATTTGCAAAATTACAAACGACGAAGTGCAACGAACCGTTCAAATCTTAATTTATCTTCGTTAGAAAGATAAAAAAAGCAAAGAGGGTTGTAGACTTATACTTTAGCGATTGATGAATAATCAATTACTTGTTTTACAAGCGGGGTCGTCAAATACGCGCCACCTGGTTTGTGTTACTTCCAATTCTATTCTCGCGTTCTCCCCCAATAAAACGGCCTGCGATTCAGATAGACGGGGTGAAATGCTTTACTTATAATAGGTACCAAGCGTAGATGTGACGGTAGCTTGCTTTGAATCTCAGTTTTGCCATTTTTTAAACCATAAAATTGAATTCACTGTAGCTTAAGTAATTTAAAACAGAATTTCTTTTATTAAATGAATACAATCTTACAATTCCGTTAATTCGTCGATAACGAAATAGTTACAGTAAATGAGTTGCCCTCTGAAACTTATACGTACGTACGTACTACAAAACGTTTGCCCTCAATTAATGGAAAGTTATTTTTACGATATCGTGTTCAAATCCAAAACAGTATTTTCAATTTTGTTTAATTTCTTGGAAAATTAATTTTTGAGCGTTCAACAGAGGATTTGTGCTTGAATGAATTTTGTTTTTTCAAACAAAAAGCCAATTAGTATATAACGTATATATTACCTATATGTAGTTGATAGAAATAGGTAATATTGTATTACCTACATTCAATCTCTAATAATCAACTGAACTGAAAGTATTAGGTCAATCAATTCAACTTGAAAATTACTTCGTGAGGGGCAGTTTCTTGTATGGCTTTCCGAAATCTATTTTAACTTTCATTTGATATAAAACAGTTGAATACAAACAACATTGGAGTAACTCAAGACACAAAGTAACAAGGGATATTTAAATTCCCAGCGGTTTGCTCAATGTTAAGTCCCCTTGAAGAGGGTGATTTTCCAATCAGTAAATCAAGATAAGTCTTGCCTTCTTTAAAAACACCGGAGATTCCCTTAGGGCCCAGGATATCAGAAGAAACCATGAAGGGACTTGAAAGCTGCGATGAGATATTCCAACCTGCTGAAATATAGACGAATTTCCAGATCAAATTTCTTCGTGTATATATCATGTTTACACTATGTGAAATCTGTAATGTAATGCGCTGACTAGATATTAGGGAATTTATAGGCTATTTTTGATGCCCCTCTTTATTCATATTTTCCGAGTTATCTTAAAATTCTCACATTTACTTCGACACCTTTTTATTCTTTTCAAAATTGACAAATGTACGACTCACTATACAGACAAGTTTAACATTATTTCACGTTTTCAATTTGATTGTAAGCTTTTGCCTACTGGGTTTTCATCCATTAATTTCCATGACTTCAATCGTTTTGTCGCCGTTTTGGGTGTGTCTATTTAAATATTCTATAATTCATTAAGATACTTTCAAGAAAGTACAACTTTGCTCATAACCTGAAAAGATTGTAATCCCTCAGGCATTCTTCCCTATCTCGATTTTTCTAATTAACGTTACAGCTTTTTTACAGCAGGGTAAGGTCTACACCAAACAAGACTTTTTTACTTTTACGGGGATTTAAAGGAGCATTTCTAGTTTTAGATTACTAAATCCTAAACTTAGTTCAGCATCACAATAATTACAATACACAAGAAAGTTATGGCATATTACAGGTATAATGAATTTTGGTATCTTCTTGGGACATTTATTCCCACAAAATAGACATTTTAAATAACACAAATGAAAAACATAATCATTAATGTGAAAATTCAACGCAAATATTCAAACTGCCCCTAAAACATAGATGCTTTACGCAACAAATTCGATACCAATCCTTCTAATTGAATTTTTCAAATCATCTTAAGTTTTTAATTTGTTAGAATAAACTTTTGACTGCAGTTGACCCCAGAAAGGTGGTAATTTATACTATTACCATTCGTACTCAATTGATCCTCTTTTCATGCCCATTTATTATGCCAAGTAAAGTCAACGTATTAAGGTACTTCTACTCCAAAGTTGAAATCAAATTGGAACAATCACTATTTAAAAACAGAGTAACTAACAATGGAACTAACCCAAATCCCAGAAAAAGTAAATATTGAAGTCAAATTTCCTTTAACAGAATTAGGATCCTAGAAGATGATGTTGTATTAATCCGACCTGTTCCTTTCTCGCTAACTCTAAGACTCTTCTGTCCGGTGAGAATGTTCTTGCGACTAATACTAACATTTATAATGATTAACAGACCCATTAAGGCAAAACATGGCTCTATCGTAAAACACTAAATTACTCAAAATGTTAGAATTTCGATCACAACATAACATTTAGCTCGGTCAGTTTCCCGGTTCGAATTCTAGTTCGGACATAGAAGTTGTCTAGTGTATAGTGGATTAGGTTAGCAAAGCAGCCCTTATCTGAATCTTGTTCACGTAAAAATATAGTCAATAATAATAATAATAGTTAAGATTTTGCAAAACAGTAGCCGTCGTTCATTCTTTCTTCCTTCCTTCCTCAATTTGTAAGTATAGTTACCTACTCTCTTGTTTAAATAGTTTAACTGTTGTTGGTCAGCTTCTGCATCAAAGACTACGTATATTTTAGGTCGATATATCCCTTGCGCTTCCAATCTGGAGGAAACTGTCAAAATTCTGCTTGCTGGCAAAATTCTCATTATGACATTGTGATGTAGGGACACCCCAAAGCCATAAAGTTTGTGAGCAACCTTAACATCACTCTGCATGTATGAAAATATGAAAAAGACTCGTTTAGCGTTTCAAGGCATACTTTAAAGTAAGATAAAATCGACTTCCGGAGTTGGACCGTGTCAGTGTTGAACGAAAAGGATGTTCTTATAAAGCCCGTTAAGAAGTGGGCGAAACATTGGCTTTCCGTTCTACACTAACACGGTCCAACCCCGGAAGTCGATTTTATCTTACTGACTCTGTCCGTAGAAGCCTCTACTTTAAAGTAGATTTCAGTATCAATAATAGCGATTCTCTAAAACCGAAGTTATTCTACTGAAAGTATATTTGGCTGTTACTTTAAATTCTTTCATATATGTACATTTTTTCACTTATTATCAACAATAAAGGTTTGATAACATGGCTGGTTTATAACCCATTCGGCAACGAAGAAGATGCGTTCTAAATGTAATACGCTTCTTCCTCAGTAATAAAACTTTGATTTTTAAGAAACTTGACAGGAGTACAATTAAAAAATTGTTTGTTTCTTCGGCACAGTAAACTCATTTAAGCTCTCTAAGCAAACAGAAGATGAACCAAATGGTTCTCAAAAGCTCATAAAATTTCAATTTAGTTTTAGATTGTACAGCATCATAATACTGGTACTTTACTGGTGCTGGTATTGGTCACGTTTAATTAAACTGAGTAGGTATAAGTAAATGAAATGAAGCAATAAAAGGTTAATGTTTCAATAGAAATGAAAAAAGAGCACTTTAAAGGAATCAATAATATGGAAACAATGATCTAGAAGAGTGAAACATGAGACAACTAGCTTTCAGTTTAGCTTTGATTATATCAGTGCTTATGCCTATACATACAAATATGTAATGAACCAATTATATGGTAAGCTTCTGAGGAAGCGAGGCCTATTTTTACTGTTCCTGTTTTGATACATTTTCAATTATAGATTGAGACTGCGTTGGTTACAACAGGGCATCCTTTGCAAAGTTTTAAAGTTTTATGGTTTAACTATAATTAGTAGGTGATAATTACTACTGGCATCCTTCTGTGGACCACGTGTTTAAAAGACCATATTTAAATGGTTTAGAGTTAGTGGGCTGAAATCGTTAGGATCGTTTCATTTTACTCACTCCAGAAGGATGACAGGGAATAGTGCCAAGACGCTACAAACAGTTTAAGTACTCAAAGTTATTAAGGGGAGTAATAAGAGAGTAATAACTCAAACATTGAAATACAAATCCCTCGGAGTTGGGACATCAAACAGGCGAAACTTTAGTAGAGAAATATGAGTCCAAGAGGCTGTCAGATGGATACCTACGCAATATTATATGGCGCAACAAATGCATGTCAACAGAAAGTAAAGTCCCTGTATAAGTGTATACGAACCAGGTGTACGACCAATTCTAATATATGCAGTCGAAAGAACTAAAGAAGAGATAAAAGTAAGACATATATGTATGTTAAAGATTAATATGGTATGTATGTTGCTTTCTTGTCGCGTTTTAAACAAATTATTTTGTTAAACTGCATGTAATTAAAGGAATCTCCATGAAATTTACATATACAACATTAAGTGTAACTGTTAAGAGTTTTCTGGAATTAAACATCCTTTTGGTTCCCTAGTTTAGGTAAACTTTGTTGCCGGTACTGTTTGCTTTCATCTGTAGGGACGAAAATGTTACTTTCGTCATAAACTTAAAATACTATTTTTGCTTGTTTGAGAAGGGTTTACACCTTCTACAATGCAGGGGTTAAATTTATACTATTTAAGAGGGGTTGTAAATTTTATGAGTGATGAACACTGGCAACACCAATCATCAAAATGTCTGTTTAAGATCTTTTTTCTTTCTCAAAACAGATGCAAAAATGGTACTTAATAAAAACCACCGACTGATGCAGAATAGACACCATTCATATTACGGTCTAGGACACTTAGGCGCGGCCACTTAGGCGCGGCCATTACGGCGCGAAACACTTCGGCGTAGGGACACTAAGGTGCGGATCCAGTTAGGCGCAAGACTCGTCGGCGCGAGGCCACTAAGGCGCGGGCCCACTAAGGTGCGAGACCAGTAAGATGCAGATCCACAACCCCAGCTTCTTCTGGAAAACGATATTCTGTAACACCAGTCGCTATAATTTGTTCAAAGTTCACTGTATCTATGTGTTCGTGTAATTCACCTTGATTCTTTAGATAAAGCGTTTGATGAAACTGCTGAAATATTCAACACTGCTCATAGTGTAATTATTTCAGTATGGATAATTCCAATAGCAACCGCACCACATACTGCTTATAAATTAACGTCCATTCTGACATTTTCTCCCATGGAGATTGTATCAGTTTTATGATAAACATTGCAGATAAAAGTTAATAAGCTTTCGAAGACGCTTCTTTTCTCTGATTTTACCTAATTAAATTATTGTTATAAGTACACCTGTTCTTCTCAAGTTTAATAAAATTCTTCTTCTTACCTTTGTTCGAATTGAAAAAATAAACCATAATTTCTAATAATTAGAAACAAAAGTATATTCGAACTTCTAATCTATTAGATTATAATAGTTTTGAACTCGCTTACATCCGCACTTATAAAACGCAAAATTCAATGTTTAGCAAAATACTCTTATTTTTATTAGTTAATGGTTACTCTTTTAAATTCTATCGAAAATAGGATCAATGTAAATTAAAAATGAAAAAGACCAAATAATCCAATAAAAGAAACAAATTTATTTTTGGTTTCGGTACTTCGCGCCGTAGTTATAGGGCATAGAGCCCAACCTCGTGTGTATATGTCTTGCACCTTAGTGACTCGGCGCCTTAGTGGCCCCGCGCCTTAGTGTCCCTGCGTCGAAGTGTCCCGCGCCGAAGTGGCCGCGCCTAAATGGCTGCGTCTTAGTGGCCGCGCCTGTGTCCGGCTCCGTATAATCCGTTCATATTAGTAAAGACCATATTAGTATCTGTTTACGTCTACACAAATTTCTAAAATATCATTTTGGAGATTCTTTACTGCTTAAAAATCGATGAAAGATGTTCTTATTTTTACAGAAATTCTAGTAGAAGACTATTATCAAAACGGTCATGAAAAACTATAAATGCTAAATGGTCCATCATGTAAAGCATAAACAAGGACGATTTACTAATTCTTGCCGAAATTGATTTGTTAACAATTTGTTTTAACCTAGTCAATGACAATATAGCAAAGATGTTATTTAATTGATTTATGCTAGTTAGCTAAATGTAGTATTCCATGATTCCATCAGTCAATGGCATTGTGCCTTTCCAAAACCTCAGATCTGAGGAAAACTCAAAAGGGAAGTTAACGAAATATCATGATACGTACACAAAGAACTAATGTGTCATGATACGAAATATCATAGATGCCGTAATAACACATGAAACTTTGCCGAAAAATCATAATCTTACTCCTTATATGCGCAAGCGGCACTACTGAAGTGTTTTGCGTAAAGCTAAATCAAATAAATTACGTTGCAATGAAAGAATCCTAAATTTTTTCAAAAAGTGATACTGATTGAGAAGGTAGTTTATGTATTTTACTTAAATAATTTTACATTAATTTAGGTATAGTTATGCCATCTTGAAAATATGCGTCGAAAACTTTATTCATTGTTTATGTAAGTATGAAATAAGATTCTGCCTGAGTAACGGACAGAAGAGTAAAAGAAACTGATTGGAAAAGCGTCGGATCTGAAAAATCTACTTTGTTCCTAACCTGTGACATTCTGAACATTAGTTTTATCGTTTTCTTCTAAGTTCTTCTATTATCTACAAAATCCTTTACAAATATGAGCTTTAACTATGTTTTTGTTTAAAACATAAGTAATTGATAAATACTCACCAAACCTCTAATGGAGCACTGTCAGCTTTAAATGGCAGGTTATATCTACGTATTGTACATAATTGACAAATTTAGAATTACTGTAAGAACAGAAAGATCGATTACCTACTTATTTTTGATATTTTTAGCCTCTTTCACTGCTACTTTATGTTTAAGTATAATTATTTCGACATCTTATTTTACACCGCGTATACGAGAGTGGTCTCTTTAAAATAAATTAATTGAAAATGTTTTACTGTGTTTTAAAGTATGCTCCACTAAAATGGACACATTTTTTAATTTGTTGCAGCGGATGATAGCTTTTTTGGCACTTATTGATGCGAGCCGTCTTTTGTTCTTCAGTCAAAGCATGTGTAATTCCACTGAGATCATGTGGGATCTTCGGGACTGTGGTGTCACTTGATGATCTTCCTTAATCAAATGACGCACAGCACCTATATTTCTTTGAATGAATACTGTCTCTGGTGGACTTAACCTTCCATAAGTTGGAGCATCAGCATCAGCATCAGCGGGAAATTGTTGATTGATGTGTAGCTTCATCACCTGAAAAGATAATCTAACCAAAAAAATATGGTATAAAATTGTACTGACGTCAATTCCATTATTTAATACTCACTGTAACTAAACCACTTGTCATATTCCTACAAAACTATGATTTTAAGTTAACTATGAGACAAATTTTGACTCTTCGTCGATGCGCGAATATTCCCTATTTACAAATTATCTAAGACGACCCACCATCCTGGATATTAGAATACCCAGGACGGTGGGTCGTCTTTGATAGATTCGTTAAGTTAATATCCATATACGAGGTTATCATCTTCAAATATTTTTTACGTTCTTGTGGATGTAAATGGAAAGTCTCATAGGCCTTAAAAAATTCCGTCTTGCAATCATAAACTGTTGTTTTTGAAAGTAGCCGTTCTTGTCCTTTCCTGTTTAAATAACTTTTAATATCTAGACGAAAATCCGGCTCATCCATTGAAAACCCAATAACACACATTCATACCTTTTATCACCATTTGTAAATAATGTGATCGGCTAACATATTTTTTATGGTTGTGGTATTTGTAAGTGTGCAAATAACAGATTTTTTTATGTTTCTATAACGAACAATACAATTATTATTAGTAGGTATCTAAGTACAAAGTTGAATTAATAGTAAAATAAGTTAATAATTAAAACTATAAACACAATAAAATTACAAAGTTGTTTACACTAAAGGTTTTAAATGACATATTACATATAGCAGGTGACATATGGCGATTGTTTTTACACCTAGGTATATAATTAGATTAGATTCTTCAAATATGAATGTGTTGCTAATACTAATATAAATAATTGGAAACCGAAGCCAAAGCTAAGGAGTCACAAATAGTGAAAAACGGGGCAACATTCTTCTTTGTGCGTCTTTAGGCCAGACTAATCGCATTTGATGGTTCTACAGGTTTCTACAGTTGTGACATTTAGAACAAAACGTGAGTTAGAGTTAGAATATTCTGTACGTTGGACTATTGTATGGGCCTAAATTATTACTACCGTCTATGTTTATAAACTCTCCAGAAGTAGCCATCACGTAAAAGATAATTTGGCTTGGGGGGTTAAAAGACGATTAATTAATTCTTTATTTGGGTATGAAAAACACTTTTTTACAAATGGCCCTTACTTAGTTAATTCGCTTTGGTACATTTTCAGAGACATAAAACATAGTTGTTCAAAATCACCAAAAGCGTGCGTATTGTGAGATTTCAGGTTTGACATATGAAACAAAGTCAAATTTAATGGTAACAGATTTTAATTCAATTTCAATTTGACGAGCATAGGTTTAACTTGAATGCTCGCGAAAGCAAAATTTATAAAATTTAAATTTTTAGGATTGTTATTTAAGTGCAACTTTATGTAGCAATACCGTTTCATTCCTTTGCAGTCGTCCCAAAATTAGATTCATATATATTCATTTTCTTATTTTTCGTGTTTATTTTTATCAACATATTAAGATATATTACGCGTAAAACAATAATTCATGTATTTTCTGGAGGGGAGTGTTTTACATTATTCAAAAAGGTTCTAGTATTATTTAGATTGTTGGAATATGCAGAATATGCTTACATTATTGCATTCGGTACATAGATGTTGAACTTCAATTACAATTACCTAAAATATGTAATAAGAAATGAGTAGACTATCAATATCCAGCATCTACCGTTTATTTCTTCAGTTTTCCTCCATACAATTTCTAATGAGATTCTCTTACAGTTTATTTTCAGGTTTTTATTGTTGCTTAATGGAATATTGATTATGTAATTTTAAAGTGTATTACCCTTTAAGCTTTTTCGTTAAGAAAAAGATGTTTTATTGCTAATTAACCTTAACATAAGATGCGATAAACTCTGTGCATGTGAAAATGAACTCACAAAATGAGATGGAGTTTTTATTATATATAATGAGTAGCTATTTTGACAGAAAAGGGTGTGTGAAAGAAATAATGTCGCTAATTAATAGTAGCGACTTGCTTCATAGCGCCTCTGGCTTCATATCTGCCTCCCCCGAGGGCCATTGCGAGCCCGCCAGCCTAAACCAACTGTGTAAGTGAATTAAAATATTTATTAAGGAATTCACATATACGTGTCTCTAGGGGTCCATGTTTAATTAGCAACCTACCATCTTAGACACTACTTGAATAATTAAAGCTTGCATTAAAGTAACTACATTTAGTTAATACATACTTTCTCGCTTAAGGTACGAAAGGCCATTTTCTTACAACGGATATTACGGTGGAGTCGGAAGATTAATTTACTAATTTGGAATCCACGACAACAAAGTCTGTTCTTGATTTGTAACGAGTAGTTGCTAACGAGACATTCTAAATAAAAGTATAAATGGAAGCGATGTGAATCTCTAGAGAAATTGTTACCAGACCAAGTTTTAAAAGAAAGTTTACATTTAGGAAAAAGTTTTTTGTTAATGTTTATTCACCTAAATCGCTCTTACTATTTCAACTGTTGTATTGACCAATTCATAAATAGTAATAGAATGTTAAATTCTGTACATTAACCGTTGATGATGAAGTGAGATAAATTGAAGTAGATTTCGCCTTGGGGAAAATATAATAACTGAGGAGCAGGGAGCACACATGTTAATGTAAGATCCTACTTTTGTCACCATTAACTGAAACATAGCGAGACAAAGGAAGCGTATAATAGAGGAATTTTATACGCTCCTAGTCTTGTATAAACATTGGGGAAATTGCAACCACCATCCACCGCGTTCTGATCGAATACCGGTTATCTCTTTTTATAAATAAGGGGTGTATTTAATGAATATCTATGTATTACCTATGCAAAATTTAAATTCATCTTTAATTAATCGTCCTTATATCTTTATATATCACATGAGATATACCTTACCCATCCCAAATACGTAAAACTAATATAGAGGCGCTATGAAAAAATATCTCCCTCAGCTTTATTGAATAATATTGTGAGCGTGTATTATTTCTGTATTTTATCTCCTCTTTTTTTGACTTATATGATACAAATATTGATAAAATTACTGTTACCGCTATCGGGAGCTTAAATCTTAGATTGAAACGAATTCATATTCCTTGCGTCAAAATATTTCTTAGAAGTTGACATCCAAACAATTACAATGTTTCTGAAAACGGTTGAATTTCTCTCTACATTGCTTTTTTGTTGAACAAGTGTCATTAATTTATACTTTAATTAAGGAGCCCTGTTACTAATGCGCAGATTGTACTCATTTCTTTAGCGTGGTGCACGTCGCTCTCAAATATCTAAGTAAATAATAATATATTGCATACAAGAACTACGATGTAATAGATACCAGCCATTCGAAATTTGAATAGAAAATTCGAGAAATTAATATAGGTACTTCAATTGTGATGAAAAACCCTACCTGGTACTAGGGATGTGCAGTTGCTGTAAACGTGCAAAAACTTTGTGATGTGTATGTGAAGAAAACAAAGAATACTAATAACAACAAAACCGAAAGTAATATACAACGTCCAATCATCAGTATCCTAAATAAAATATAGATTACCTACGTATACAAATGTAAAAGAAGAGCATAATATAATGCAAAAAGCATAAGTAGTGTTAAGTGATTAGGTGAATTTTCGTGTCTTTGGCTATAACTGTTAAGTGGTTAGCACCTTCTACCTGCTCACTACAGGCACCCGCCGTTTCCTGTTTAGGTATTAATAATAATAATAATAATAATTTGTTTTATTTCCTGCTGAGACAATAACATTGTATAGGACACGTCAAAAAAGTATAATATAATATAATATATCATATATCATACATCGCAGATCGGACTAAACTAAAATTACCTATAATTAAAAAATTCCTTTATATTATAAAAGCTACCATTGACTAGAAAATTAAAAAGACTAGTTTTAAATTTTGTCAGGTTGTAACATTCTCTAATAGAGCAAGGCAGGTTATTATATATTTTTCTACCTAGAACTGTAGGCGAATTCTCGGTAATTTTCAATCTATTATATGGAAGCCTACTATCCTCGCCAGGAGTGTTTACCGCTACGTCATCACATACAATCATATGGTGTAATATGAAAAACACGAATCAAAATTGTACTATATTAGTCAAATGAGAATTAAATTCTTATGCATATAAAAGAAATTAAATTCGTGTTTATAGGTTTATTCTTTCTATAACATTTGCTTATTCAATACCGTATGTCGATTTCGTCAAATGCACTGCGAATGTTCACCATCCTTATTGAATTCACTTGTTTTATATGAGATGACAGTATTAATAAATTTGATAGCTAGATTCATACATTAATGACGTAGCGGTAAACACTCCTGGCGAGGATATTATATAAGTTGTTGCTTCTAAGATTGTAATCGTGTATTTCTTTGTTTTTTATATATTTATTAGAATTAATAAAAACATTCTTGCATAGTTCAAAGATAAACATGGATGTGACAGTTAGCAATTTATATTTTTTAAATGATTCTCTACATGAGTGTGTACTCGGTAAGTTTGTAACTACTCTAACAATACGCTTCTGACAGATAAACACGCTAGACGCCCCCGAAGAGACACCCCAGAAGTCAATTGCATATCTAATGGATGCTGCAACTAGCGAATGATATACCACAATCAGTTGGTCTTGCGTAAGAATGTGCTTTAACCCTTGAGCAGTCGCGTGGGTAATAATAACACCATTGATCGCGTGGATGACAATGGTCATCCATCAGTTATTTTTGAATGTATCAATTATATTTCTATTAGAAGATGTAATTTAATGAATTTACTAAATGATAGACAAACACATAAAATAATTGTAAACTTTAAAAAGTGTTATATCTGCATAATATATAGATAAAGTACCTTATAGTCGCTAGAAGTACCTACATACAGTCTCCATTTCAAAATTATATCTACTGGAAAGGGCGAATTAATTTATTCTAGATTTTGATATATTATTTATTTAATTGGAATGTCATACAAAAACTAATAATATTACTAAAACTGCTATAAACAAACATTTGAATAAAAGAGTAGGTACATATTTACAGTAAGTCGCGTGGATGACAATTGCCACAATTGTCTTATTATAGTACAACTTACCACGTTGAAGGTTGACATATTGCTACTACATTCGTAAAACCCTAAACAAGGAATACTAAAAACTTGAACCCCCCTTTCTTCTTAGAAAGAATGTTATAGGCAATACAATAACAGCGGATGACAATAGTCATCCACGCGACTGCTCAAGGGTTAAATTCCTAAATAAATAAGTTTGCGAGTTTAATTTATTAACCAGCTTAGAACAGTGAACCTTCCAGCTCAGAGCTTCATCCATGTGTAGGCCCAAAAAATTTACACTTGTTTGTCTTGACAACTTGTTACCACTAATCTCTAAATTAATGTTAGCTACATTACTATTTTGGTAGTTGTGGAACCTCAAATAATTGGTTTTTATCGTATTAAGAACGAGTGAATTGCTAGCAAACCATGAGTTTAAAGACTGGAGAGTTTCACTGCATACTTTTTCAAGGTGATTATCGTTTTTGCTCGACAAGAGTAGAGATGTATCATCGGCATACAAAGTACAGAAGGCGTCGTTTGGTAGGTTACAATGAATATTATTTATATAAAGAAGAAACAAAACAGGCCCCAGGACTGAGCCTTGGGGTACTCCTGTTTTAATGGTTAAAGGTTTTGATTGAAATGAGTGTTGAATGCCCTTTTCAATATAGCGTATCGTGACAAATTGTTGTCTATTTCTGAGGAAAGACTCGATCCATTTTATAGTAACACCTCGAATCCCATATTGTTCCAATTTGAACAATAAATTATTGATATCCACACAGTCGAATGCCTTGCTGAGATCGCAAAAGATCCCAACAGGGCACTCGCCGTCCTCCAAATACTCAGTTAATTTGCTATAAAAACAATATAGGGCTTCATTAGTGCTTTTATTTTGTTGGAACCCAAATTGGAACCTTGACAGTATTTTGAATTTATTCAGGAATGATTGTAATCTATACAGAAAACAGTATTCAAAAATCTTTGAAAAAATAGAAGTCAAGGTGATTGGTCTATAGTTAGACATTAATTGCGAATCAGAATTCTTATACAAAGGAATGACGTTACTAGTAGTAATAATCCTTGGAAATCTACCCTGTTTAAACGAAAGGTTGATTAGGTATGTGAGTGGTTTAATTATTTCCATATAGACCTGTTTAATTAAAAATGCTGGCACCTCGTCTGGGCCTGCCGATTTTTTATTTTTTATTTTGCTTTTAATGATGTTTGTAAGCTCATATTCATTAATTGGGAATAAGCCCATAGTAGCGTAATCAAAATTATTTGTGTTATTTATAGGATATGTGGAGCTCATACTAGTTGCATTACCTGTCAAAAGTGCCGAAGCAATGCCACAAAAATATTTGTTAAATTCATCAGCAACTTCGACAGGATCATCAACGATTTTATTATTCAAATTTAGTGTTATTTTTTCAGTATTTAAAGAATTTTTGTTGTTCACTGATTTAACAGTTGACCAAAGAGTTTTTGATAAATTACCCGATTAGTTTTCTATCTTTACGAATTTTAGTATAGAAGGAGAGTATGTTACCAGTGGTACGAGAATAAACATCTAAACTACAGTCCACTGAAATAAAGCAAATTATTAACATCATTTTGCAAGTCCACAATCCAACAAGTAGGAAATGAAACTTCAATCATCATACTCTTGAAAACCCTAGAATCAAGACTGAAACTTTTCTAAATTAAATTGGCAAACGGTTACATCAGAAGGTAGTTTATAAAGGCTTTTAGGCAACCGCAAAAAGTGGAAATGAATGGGGAACATATAAAATCGACTCTAAATACTATAACAAAGTTATATAGGTACTGGACAAACATGAAGATCGCTCAAAATTCAAGAGCACTTGGCTCATCTTACAAATACACTGCGTTACAATGTATTCACTAACAGGATTATACAAGGTGTTTTTGGGAGCTTTAGTTAGACATTTCTGGGAAAGTTTTATACAGTGTGACTCATTTAGATTGGAAACACACATGTAAAATCTGAAGTTATTTACCGATTTTAACCATTTTTTTTTAAATGTCAAATAATGAAACATCTACTTTGGGACAAAATGTTAAATGTTTAGTCCAATTTTCAGGGCATACTACGATAACTTTTTCGTACTCGGAATGGAGAATTGTTATTAGCGATTTGTTTATTAAAAAAATATCTACGCCACTGGATTTAGAATGCTTCCAAATAGCTGTCACCAAAATTTTACAAAAATATATTTATTAATAACAAAGTTATGACAACTTAAAGTTCGAAAACTTTCTAAGCTAACAGTTACAAACTAACTACAGAAATAATCAATCGTCTTGCGCGTTCATCTAGACGTCTTAACTTTGTTTTTAGATTATTATTATTTTAAAAAAATGCTTCTTTTTATGTTGTTTTTAACCCTCCCTGAACGAAAATCCTGCGTCCGCTCCTACATGTGGGTATCAAAAGGACTGAAATTTCACGTAGAATCCAAAAGTGGAATAAAAACTAGGGGTTGACGTTTAAAATAACGAAGTTACTAGCTACTTCCGGCATTTCCTGAAATGCTGCCATTTAAAAATATTTTACATCGATTCGGGCGGCGTTCAGAGTAACCCCTAAGTAAAAATTTTCAAACTTTTGAAAATGTATTAACAATTTCTATTACGTACCTATTCTTATAATTATTATAATTACATTTTCTACTATGTATTTTCAAATTTTTTCCTTTTCCAAAGTTTTTATTTTACTAAAAGAGAATTTGAATTATAGATAGGTGATTATTTTGGTACCAGATTTGGATCAGTGAGAATTTGCTGAAATTGTTGATAATTTTTCGACGATTTTATTTTTGTTTTTTTTATTTAAAAATTTCTCCAACGACGAAAATATAGGATACAGTTTACATTAATAACAGCACTACTCCATGTAATTGAAATATTCGTTTATATCATAAAAGCACCCATTGACTAAAAATGTACATACATAAACTAGATTTAAATTTCGAAAATTTGTCCGAATATTTAATATTTTTTTATAAAAGCGTCAAAAATGTTTCTTCCTAGTACTGTAGGCGACTTTTCTGCTTTCGTTACTTTATTGAAAGGCAACCAATAAAGGTTTTTGTTTCTCAAGTCATGCTGATGATTGATGAAGATTAAGATTTTTAATATTCCCCGACGAATTGCTGTATACATATTTACATAATTGGAAAATGAGCATACACGCAACAGCCCTGATCCTATGTGTCTTAAAAAATCTCTGCATGATTCTGTTGATCGCAATTTTCCAATTATTCTAATATTTCTTTTTTGACTTATGAATACATTATGTGGCATAGTAGAATGCTGATTGCATATCTAATAAATGATAGACTACAATCAATTGATCAGTTGTAAGTACTTTTTTTAAATTTCTAAATAAATATGTCAACGAATTTAGCTTTTTAATTAATTTTTCAGTGTTACTTTCCAATTTAGCGTCTCATCAATGTATAGCTCTAAGAATTTCACGCTACTTTCGCTTCTTGGAACTTTATTATTATTTAATTTATGGTTATTTTTGCTTTGGTAATTATGAAACCGTATGTAACTAGTTTTCTCACTATTTAGCACAACGAGTTATGTGCACATAGTTGGCGGGGGGGGGGGGGGGGGGGGGCTTTAGCAGAAATGGCAGACAGGCGCCAAAGACTTTAGCTTTAGCGGTGGTAGTTTTGCTGTGACACTGTGACAAGAGTGCGGAACTGTTACGCGGAGGACGGGAGAGTGTTTCTAAATTATCGCAGACAGTGGGAATAAAATCTGTGAATTGATAGTTGTGTAGGTGTTGAGAGTTTCAAGGACTCCATTTCTCGTTTTGTATTTGAATTTTATGGAATCCTGGTTAGTTTTGCTTGCGGTTATTGTACGTTAGGAATAGAATTTTCTTTTTAGAAATAAACAAAGTCTTTATTCATTATTTTACTAAATAAGTAGTGTTAAAATGTTAGTATTTCAATTGTTCAATTTAGATTATGTGCAATAAAATTTGATATATTGTTCAAACAATAGAGTAATTGCGTGAACGAATTTTCAATTGATTTTGTGTTTAAGTTTTTCTAACAACTAACTACATATTGCGTTCAATTTTATTGTATTAAAAAAATTGTTAAATTGACAAAAAGAAACTAGTCTCTACATAACAATCATAATCTGTGAAACACTATCACCTCATGATACACATTCATTGTATCATGCTATCACCTCTTTAAAAATGCCAGCACCGCAATATGAATAATCAGGAATCATCTTCGTCTTGAGCAACAACCTAAAAATTCGAAGAAATAATTAAAGCACAAACTGAACTGAACTGAATAAACGGTCCTGAACTTTGTTTTCTGGTGAGGGACATTTAGACGTCTTTCTCACGCTAGTAATATTGTGATAAGCGTTACTTATTCCATCACTAGTAGGTACTTTCACAATTGTTCTTTTTCATTAATTTATAATTACTTTAAAAACTCATTTTCTATGTTAATAGAAGTATATGCACTTGTTGATTCCCATCTGGATAATAGAATTCATTTAAATTAAAAATATACTGAAGAATACGTACAAAGTAAATAATATTTCTCTAATTAAGCAAGTCCATAACAACTAATTTGATTGTTATGAAGGTTTGCAGATTCACTTTCACTGTAAATAGTGTACATTTATACTTTAGATATTCGATGATGATGATGATCACAGTCTTGCCGCTGAACGTTTTTAGATGTATCATGTATAAGATACTTGTGTGGTTAGTGTTTGCTTTGCTATCTTAGATTCAGTAGATTCAAGGACTACAGAAAACCCTCCAGATTTCTCACTAGCTTCCACATCTCCCAATATGAATTCTGAGATTACATTCAATTTTGCTCTACATTGCTCTCAACGTGAAAGATTATCGTTATAGGAATTTCATTTTCCTTTTTTTATTTTAATATTCGAATTATAATTACCACAACCCCAAAGAATAGATTTTAACATTCACACAAATGTAAAAGGTTCACGGACGAAGCATGTCTTTGTTACCTAAGTGCTACATAATGATTTCTCTACAGTTAGGTATTATTCAGATTTCATAGTATTTCAGAAAAAATACATTTATTCCATTGATTGTCCATTGGTATGAAATGTCGGGTTTTGAATTGAAGCTAAGAAAGCAGGTGAAGTGTGTTGAGACACAGAAATAAGGGAGAATGCTGCGATTTTGTTTCCCATCGGAGGGCATTATTCTTTGGATATTCAAACGAGCAAGAAGTCTGTATTATAATAGTAACTTTTTGTGTATGTGATTTGAATTTTGTTGAGAAGGGTAATGCGTTATTTGACCTGTTTTATTAGTGTTAGTTTAAATCAACCTTTCTATGTTTTATAGATGATTACATTCATAACTGTTTTGTGATTACCGTTATTTTTTTCATCTTGCGTTTGTTTTGTATAATGGATCTTTTTCCATGAACCTGCTCAACAAGGTTGTGAAATTTCAGCATTAATTGTTTAAATTTTACGCGCCACCTTTTGCTAATTGGATGTGGGTTGGCGTTTGTGCGCCTCTGCGGGAAGAGTGGTTGTATTTTTATTAACAAGAACATGCTACACGACTACAACAGCATATCGTATGTCTGTAGAATAAAGTTAAATTTTATGTTTGTTTTTAGAAATAAATATTACAGTCTACATGTTATATTATTAGGCGGGTCCGAGTTATAATTTCTTTGGATACTTAATTCAGCAGTACCAGTCATTTAGGCAATTTTTCGGAACTTCTCGAGCGTAACTGATTGGTTTATAGGTACAACCAATATTTATAAGGATCTTGAATTAGGTCCTACAGAAAGTGGTTGAAAGGATCCACACAACTATGAGTAGTATACCAAAACTGTCCCCGTAAGAGTAGTTCATTTCTTAAGGTGGCCGTTACATTGATGAAAATCGCACATTTTGAAATATAGGCAATCAACATTACATCCATTTTTTCTATCGATTCAAAGATGTCGCATAGATCGCAATTCTACAAATAATACTGGGTGACTCACTACTGCTTGATTTCAAAATATGTAACTGTAAACTTTATTTCAAATGGTTTTTAATATACGTCTTTTAATAAATTGTCCCATTTGTCATACAACATCCATTTCAGTTGGGCACTAGAATTCCATACTTTCATCTCACTCAGTCAAAATGACCAGTTTACAGCAACACAAACAATAAAGGGTTATTTTAATTTTAGAGTAAACTTATTTGAAAAGGAAAACCTCTTAGAAATAAACAGATGTTGCAGGTATTTTACCTACTAGACCTACTGCAAATCAACGTACCACAAAAATGTTAAAGTATGTTACGCAAATTTATTCGTATGAACAAATTGATTCTAATATAAAATCATTTTTTTTCATAAAACAAAAAATATTTAATAATTATAAAATTTAATCAACGCTTTTAAGAATTCACTCAATAAATAGTGATCACAATTAAAGTTTTATAATCTTTCAGCCATTTTCAACCACAGCAGCGTTCGATGTTCGATCTTTGCTTATTTTTCCATAAATAATATTATTCTTGTATTTATAACGTAACGAATATCTGTTGGGGTCTCTTTTAGATAAAAATAAAAATGATTGTCCTTGCAAGTTGCACTTGATAATAATATACATGGTTTTTTTAATTGAATTTAATTATTGAGAGATTACGAGCAAAACTTAATTTTTTCATTAATATTCCTTCTTCAGATGGAGGTACCTACATACCTACTACATATTGTATAATAATTTTATTATGACCATTTCCAATTTTACGTATAGTTCATAAAAACTGCTTTTGAGCGATATTTGTAACAGTTATTAGCGCTTATTTGCCCAATTACAAACCCCTAAATAAAATCTTCCTATAGGTACACCTTTATTTGGAAGAGGTAAACGACCTAATGACGTCAGTGTCCTGCCTGTCCTCTCTCATTTATCGCCACTTTAGACGCAGTTGAGGAAACAGGAAGAAATTTTGCATTTTGTGTAATAGGTATTGAATTTGATTTTGTTTAATTCGAAATCTAGCTTTTTAAATTTGTTTACGTTTATGGTTAATTCTTATTAGAAACTTAAAATATTAAAGTTTGTATATTATTTGTATAATACCTACCAAAATAACTTTACATCATAATTAATTAAGGAATGTCAAATAATATATCTATATACGAGGGCTGTTCTCTTCAGACTATGATAGATGATAGTCTGCTAGATAGGCTCACTGAACAGAGAAGTGACTAGGTATGATTTGTCTCAACAAATTTTGATTTTTCTAAAACTTCTAAAATAGTATTTTTCTACGACTGTTTAATAGTATGCTTATTAATCGCTAATTTTGAATAGATAATAACACCTATCACCTACCCGCGAGTAATATTTCATTACTCACAGTCACAGGCTTTTTTTTACTAACGGGTTCAATTAATCATATGACTCATGCCTAGTGACATTACATTATTATAAGCGCTATTATGCATATTGTTAAGAAGAATATATTTTTATAATGATTGATATGTAGTTATGATCAAAAAACGTAAGTTAAAAAGTGTCTACATATAAAAAGAAACCCTAAAATCACCAATAAAATGTAATAATTATCACGCGATTGATGAATGTGTTTTTTTAATTTACCAATATAAAATTTGGAAAGCATTCTCAAAATTCAGTTATTCAGAGATATAAAGAACAGGGGCTAATATACCTAAATTATAACACATATTTAAAACGGGTTTCTTCGCAATGCACTAATTTCAAGGTCAGATTTAAGGAAAATTTTAATGCGTTCGAGTAGGGTGCAACCATCCAACCATAAATAAAACTAATAAAAGACTTTTATTTGTGGTGTGGGTGCAACGTTTTGAATCGTTTCGACATTGGCACCATTCATTGCAGAAATGCTGAACTATAACGCCAAGAATCACGACCACGTTCTATTACTCAATAGATGTCGCTAAAAAATAATTAATAATTAATTTCCTCAATAACTGCTTATTCAAAGGAAATTGTTACTTAGGAAAACATTCATTAAAATGTATAACTTCAGGGCTTTTGCATAAAACAAAAATTTTCTCATTAATCCTTACACTTTCGCTGTTATTTGAGAAATTAAAACATCAAAAAACGCCATTCTATACATGCCATTTTTATATCAAAACGGTAATAATTTCGCTTAAAATTTACTTTGTTCACAAGTTTGAACCTTTACCAATAATTGCTCTTATACAGATGACAATTTTATTTCTTCACAGTCAAGTTATTGAGGAAATAGTAAGCTCACTTTTACATTCGTGAAGCATACATTGTAAACGCCACCTTAAAATTCGAAACTCTGTTTATATGGAAAAAATATATGATTGTGTAGGTACACACCAAAGTGCCTAAGAAATCTCCCGCCTACATTTTTACTTATCTGGCCATTTTAGTATCGAGAAATTTGCCTGCACATGGAATACTGTTAACTTTAAATATCTGCCCCACAATCTTTTCATATCAATTACGTGGGAGGGAGGGTTATTTTGTAACAGCTTTGAACTCACTGTGCGTAATGCTGCTAATTTTATCATTTATGAAAAAGAATGTTCTTTTTCAGTAAAAGTTACAGTACCTGTCCTTAATTTGTCGTATATCACGTTTTGGTTGGATATCGTACTCAGGCGGCGAATTTTATTCTTTTCTGGATCGCGACTTTGTCTTCAAGGCGGAAAGGGTTTGGTGATAATTAAATAACTTTCACTACGTACAATAGCTTCATTTCCTACTGTGAAAACAATAAACGTATTCAATTATAACGTATTTCCTTTGGCCAAAAATTATCTAAATCTTTGTCACCCGCAAAATAGGCTTTTGCATCTGCATTGATTGATGTACAGAAAGCTATAGTTAAAATGGTTCATTAGATGAAGGTTAGAGTATTTTGTTACGCTGTTTCGAAATTCGTAGCACAAAGAAAACAGACTTACTTATTTAAAGTATTGCTCTATTATTTTCAAAGGAACAAGTTGTTATATAGGTTATGTAACTGTGCTTTATTCAAAGATTCTGTTTAATTTATAAATGAAAATAAATACGCAAGGTATTTTTGAAATATACTGTAAAGTTTGCAGCGACTATGCAATGAAGTGCATATCCTACGCGATAGGATAGATGTGATACGACAGCCGCGAGCCGGCGTCTAAAATTGGCGGCATGTTCGAACGACGCCCTAGTCGCGCCACGACTCATTACGGTTAAATTAAATGAAAGCAAGTTTGCGCACGTAATGCCCGAAGCCATGCAGCTACAAGAAACAAATACTTTTCAACTCCCCCTTGTTTAAAATTTAATAGAAAACCAGGTTTATTGGTATAAACTGAAAATATTCGCAAAGTTTTAATCAATACAATCGCCTTTTTTTGATATTTCATAATGCTACTCTAAATTTCTAAATTGGTTTAACATCGCAGACGAACCGATAAAGCTTTCGTTACCATCTGCGGCTTTGCCCAGCGCAATCCACTCTGTAAATGCCCTAAGAATTGAAATGGGGCTCATTTGCATGTCTTAATGAGCGTCTTTGCGAGCAAGGCACGCCCGCACCCTTCCCCAGACGCAGTCATTTCAACAACTCATTTTTATCCGGCCGCGTTAAATATCGCGTTGAGCAAATCATGCGTTTCATAAAAGTCGATAGATACATCCACATGAAGATATCTTTCGAAATGTTCTCACTGTTATTCATGTATTGTTCGTGTTTTATGAGTGCTAGGTGGTTATAAGCCATTTATATAAAGCGCACGTCCGTTGTCGCACCGCGAGATCAAGCTTATAGCGCCATTGCTGTGAATTGTGGCACAGCGTCAGGTGCGACGTTTGTGGCCAGCTCTGAAATACGAGCCAAGTTGCGACGTTGCAGTCGGCTCAACTTCTTTAAAAACGCTAAATTCTAGCGAGACATCATTAAAACTCACTAATTACAAGTCCACCCCAAATTCAATAAATATCAGAGAGCAAGACACGTGGATTATTTATTACCCACAGGAACACTTTTGCGATGTCTTTTCTGAACGAATTCTTACTAATTAGGCGCTATCTCTGTATGTGTCAACTAGTGTTTCACAATCTCATAAGGACACTTTCACTATAAAGATCGTTAAAAAATCCGGAGATATTATACGTAATTCCAATTTGAAAATAAGGGAGAAAGAGCGAAGAGAAATACGAGTGCTAAACCGTTAGGCGTTCGAGCGGTGTTAAACCAACACCGGTAAAGAGAAAGGGTTGCAGAAATAACAGAGCTGAGGCAACGAAAATAAAACTTAGCCATGTAGTCCTGCAGTAGCAACTGTTGGCGAATTGTAAAATATGTGTGTCTGACACTTTAATTAGAAGAATGAAAAACGATCCTTTGAAACTTGTTTTAATTTAGTTCCGAAAGGCACGATGAGGTTGCGAGAGATTCAAAAGACCAATTGATTTTATGACACTCGCTAGTAATTTTTGTTTGAGCAGTAATTAGAAAACCAATAACGTTTCGAACTCTAATTATGAGTTTTTTATTCGTGCTAACGTTTATTCATTCAAAACGGGCACAATTTAAGGCAATACATGAGTAATATGTGACCAGCGATCATGCACAGCTATGTGGTCAAAGTTGGGGCGCTAGAGCTATTGATTTGTCGAACACGCGTCACGTGTGTATTTTACACTGCACACTGCTGACCACTGCTGCAGACCCTGCCTATGCGTTCCGGTCCGCTGCTAGTTTCAATAAAGTATATACAAACCGCAAAAAAGAAGCGACAAAATCGATAGGAAATTTGTCCCGTATTGTGAAACACCTCGTTCCAGATGTGTTCCAGAGAAATTAAACTAACTCTTTCTGAAACGACTCTCCAAGCAAAAAGATAAATTAGAAACAAAACAATCTACGAGGACGCATAATAGGAATGAAATCGCCTCTTTGATGGAGGGTATCTTGTCCCCTCAAGAGGGCGCTTTAATTAAGTTCTGCACACTTCTGCAAGTGTTAGATGTGTCTATCTACATACAGGATGAATAATTTCAATTTCCCATTAAGCATAATTCTTGTTGTGCGAATTATAAACAAATCAGTTAGACTCCACAGTATAAAACAGTGTAAAATAACTTAGTTAATTGCCCTGGCTTCTACAATGCATGCAACTTTGATAAATGAGATGTAAATTTTATGATGAGGTTTTTAACAGAAATTGAGATATCCCGATTCGGAGAAGCGCTATTCAATTTAATGAGAATTAAAGCTTGTGTTAGAAAACGGTGCTGAGGTCTGTAGGTAAAAGAGCGTTGCTTGACCACAGTGCAACAGTTGAGACACGAAACGAAACCTCATTTTGAATCTCTACGGAAATTGTTCGATTCCAGATATTTTTGTTGGATTGCGCATATTGCGGAGAAGAGGGTCCCCATAGCTATATCATCCCTATCTGACGCTTGTATTATTATTGCTGACGCGCAATCTGCTGTTAAATTACATAAACGTGTTAGCACGAAAAAACGCATTGTTCTTAAAGCCTTCTTCGGAGGTGTCGGCTTTACTATGCCTATATGATATTTCTAAAATAAGATTATCAGAATACCACTTCCACTTCACCTTAATCTTTTCCAACCCTTGTTCACTCGTTTTACAATGATCAAAGATAACATTATTATGAACATTTGTAATAGATTTTCGTAGCGCACATTTCTCATTATTTTGAACATTTGAAATTTACCTCTACCACTCAACATTTCCGTACATTGAAAGACAATATGCACATAATGAGTCTCCCTTTATAACGCTATTTTTTTTTCTAAGTACGCGAACGTCTTAATTTAAAAAAAAAATTTTAGTAATCTCAAAAATATAAAGCAATCTGCATCATCATTTCAATGAAGTAAAGAGCACTCATATAATGCGTCTTCCTTCAGAAAGGATTTCAAGCATTGATCAGCAAAGTGTTTGTTTCACTTCATAAAAGTTCCGAGTATAACCTGTTGCCATAAAAGTTTACGCTTAGGTCAAATCAGTTAAGTGAAATACAATACTCAAAATAATTTGCCATTATCAGAATGTCCCTTCATTTGTCGTATCTCGGCAAAATCATTTGTATTTCTCTTAAGTTGAGTGACATTTGAAATAGTGATTTTGTGATTGTGTGATTGCTCTAGAGACTTCCCACCGCCTTTCACGTCTGCCGCAAATAGATTGGGGGCATGCTTTTGTTAACTTTTATTGGATTCTATTCTGATGTAAGGTTCGTTAAAGGAATATCGGTTTTTGATTCGTTGTGTTTCGTCTTCCACTAAAGGTATTTGACATCTTGTAAACTTGCAATTTTATCAATACGTTTAGCCCCTTGTCGGTAAGTCTTTTGTTTCATTATCGCCAATTAATTCCTTTTTTGTGATTAGAATGGAGTAATTATCATAGCAAACTTCTTAGCGATTACTGTTGAAAATAAAATTGTCTGTTAATAGAGTGCTTCTTTTAACCATGAGTGGCGGCAGATAATTCAATGCTGCTGAACTAACTTTAGATTACAAAGTTATTAATGAAATCTACATCACATTCGTATTTATTTATTTATTTATTTATTTATTTGTTTGTTTTCGTGTTGGTGACAAAAGTTTTACACAAGTCACATTCTCTAAAGTTGTTGAAAAAGTTTTGCATCAACAAATCATAACTTTTTTTGAAACTAATTCCTTATTTTATCCTAACCAGTTTGGCTTCCGGAGAGGAAAAAGTACAACTAATGCCATCACAAAATTTGTTAATAGTACATTAGATAATTTTGAAAGTGGTTTATTTACAGTTGCTGCCTTCATAGACTTATCAAAAGCCTTTGACTGCGTGTCACACAATATTTTGGTAAACAAACTGAAATTTCTATACAATTTCAGCAACTTAAGTTGCGCATTAATTGCTTCATACTTGAGTGAGAGGTCTCAGTGTGTTCTATACAACAACATTATTTCCTCAAAGGTCTCTGTGGAACTCGGTGTACCTCAAGGATCTATTCTCGGACCTTTATTATTTTTGATGTACATAAATGACATGCCATCTATATTACCACCTAACGTAAATTGTATCTTATACGCTGATGATGTCACATTGACTAGCAGTAGTAAGGACTTTCACATAGCGTACGTCAGTATTATTGAAAACATTAAAGCAATCGAAAGGTGGTGTTTTCTTCACAATTTAATGCTTAATTCTGAGAAAACATCAATTATCAATTTGTCTTTACGCGAACCAAACTGTGGCAACTTCAGTGGTGTCTGCAGCACTTTCTTTTTGGGGTGTTTAATCGACCACCGCCTTAATTTTCATTTACACTGTGAAAATGTCTGCAGACAAATTAGTAAAAACATATTTCTGCTGAGAAGATTAAAACTCATTTCATCTAATAGGGTCCTAAAAAATGCTTACTTTAGCCTAATTCATAGTACACTCAGCTATGCTGTTCTCGCATGGGGTCATTGCTCATCTTGGAAACATGTTTTTAAGCTGCAACGCAAGTGTATTAGAGTTATAGCAAGCTTAGGATACCGCGTTGATTGCCGCAAAGCCTTCGTTGATTTGAAAATTTTAACACTACCATGTTTATATATATTAGAGTCAGTATGTTATGCAAAGAATAATCTGTGTAATTTCAGTTACCAATCTGACTTACATTCTTACAACACTCGATATCGGAATGATCTTAGGGTAAATTTTTGTAGACTTACTACAACTCAAAATGGTTTAATTTACCAGTCTCAATTACTATTCAATAGCATTCCGATGTCTATTAGGTCTGTAAACTTAAAAAAATTTAAAACAATAGTAAAAAGTTTTTTAATGTCTAATGCTTTTTACACATATGATGAATTCCTACAATGTAGTCATAAAATGGAATTGTGACATGTATTTTGTATTGTGTGTAATTTATATGTTAGTTTGTATACTTTCAGGTTTGTTTTATTGTTGACAAATGTAAGGTCTTTCAAGGCGTAATGCATGATTTAATAAACTATTAAACTACTAAACTATTAAACTATTAAACTATTAATTAGATTTCAAACGCAAATACCACCATTATAAATAATTTAATCTCTTTCGACGCCACTTCAACATTGGCCGACATGGCACAGTTCCAAGCTGAAGCGTGAGACGTCTAAACTGCAGGAAAAATTAAAAAGACGAAGAACTGTGAGGACGCTCGAAAACATCGTGAGGGTTAGAGCACCATTACTATGAGTCCACAGATATCTGTATACAGACATGCGAGTTACAGATGTGTCGTGATTCTGTGACGATTCTGAGGAAGATTTGAATTTTCACCCATATAAGATGATATTTCTCGATGAAACTGGCATAATGGTGACAGTGAATTCTAAATTTTATATTTACATGCTGATTAGGTACATTCCTCAGATCACAACTTCACATGCGAGGGATTAACATGAGAAATGTGTATTTTCAACAGCACGGAGCCACAACGCATACTACCCGCACATCGATCACAATTCTACAAAACACGTTTCCTGGGCATCTGATTTCTCGTTTTGGTAACGTGCTGTGGTCACTTAGGTCACCGGATTTGTTCCCCTATAACTAGGGTTAATTGAAGGAAGTAATCTAAGAGAGTTTAAATTACATAAGAGGTACATAATTTGATTCAAGTTAAGGATGATTGATGATTTTCAAAAGAGGCCGGAAACGTACTTTCGAGAAAATGGCCGTCACATGAGTGACATAATTTTCCTCAAATGAATATGTTTAGTCAAATGGCATGTTTTGACAGTTTTTTGTGTAACAGTAAATAAGTTTATACTGTAAATTAACTTTATACTATATTGCTTGGTCACTTATTAGTTACCATAATTTTATATATCCAAGGAGATGAGGTTCCTTCGCAAGTGTTTTATCAGATGCTCTCTTTAAGTAAAAAATTTGCAAGATACGAGCTCCTATATAACTTTCAATTACTTTAAGGTCTATATTAAATAACCGACTGCATTTAAATATGTACTTCTGAAAACGAGAAAATATATTTTTACACTAAAAAATAATGTTAAATCAGTTAAATCAAATAAAATAAAATTTTTGGTCGTGACGTTAGATCTCAAATTAAACTCAAATCAGAACATTGTAAAAATTTAAGCAGCAAGTTTACAAATTAAGAAAATGAACAATGTCTCAGTAAATTTCCACTCAATCATATTGTGTTATACACTTATAGCATGGGATCATTCTTCTTGTATCCCTAAAATTTTCAAAAGTCGAAGCCGCGGTGTCACAATTATTAGTAATTTAGAATTTAGAAAGTGTTGCAAAGATCAATTTATTAATCTGGGTATATTAACACTTCCCAGTCTGTATTTATATCTTACACTGTATATTATTGATGAAAGATAATTACCAAATAAATACATAATGGAGTTCGTAGTACTCAAAAAGGGGTTGGAATTTCTTTATAAATAAATACACTTAAGTAAATCGGAGTCTCAACTTCTAAATTCTACTCTTTAAACGGTTTATTATCCAATGAAGTTTAACATTACATTCAACCACTTAATACATATCTCAAAATGTCTCACTAAAATTTCTACCAGAAAACGCGTTTTAACTTCACTCTTTAGTTTACGATAGCTGGGAGGTACTAAGCGCGATTACTTAGAAAAATTCGCACGAACTCTCTAGCTTAACTTAAACTATTTCATGTCGTTATGATTTCTTTTATATAACAGCGTGTATCAAATTTTCTAATGCGGCAGTAAAGACTTCGCTCCTGGGAAAATTGAAAACCAATTTATTCTTTGTAATTTCTTTACACTAATGATTCATTCAAAGGCCGTGTGCTGTGTGCAAAAGAGAACAAAAGCCAAATATTCCATATGGGTATAGCAAAACTATCGGAATTTCTAAACATCACAATAACCTAATCGGGTGTTTAAATATAGCAAAGCAGCGATTGCAGTAGTAGATTCATGTGTGGTAAATGCAGGGCTAGTCCTTGCATCCATACAAATATATACGCCCTACGCAAGTGCAACACAGTCACATTTGTGTAAGTACCTAGGCATGCGTGAATCTCAAGAAACCAGGTTGCGGGCGAAACAGTGAGTTCTGCAAACGAAAAGCCACTTATAGGACCCGAACCAGCCTGTGGGATTACTTATAACACAGTCAAAAAGGAAATTCAGGCAATACTCACAAAAAAACATTGGTCGAAAATTTCAAGACAAAACCATCCAATATCTTCCTAGAAAATCCGGAGACTGAATAAACACCTACCCTCCTACGCAACATGAGACTGCCTGATAGCCCGGGGGAGATAGCAGGGGGATAGCAGGGGTTGTAGTGAGGAAAATGAAACGCCATACCACGTCATTTGCCTAGACTTTTTTAACGATCCTTGAAGGGTAGACAAAAAACGGAGGCACAATGGTTCAAAATATCGTAGTATAGGAACCATCGGAACTACCCTTAGGGAAATAATAATAATATCGTGTGTTCCCGTACATTTTGCAACATTTCAGGAGTAATTAGGCGGCATTCATGTACTATATGGTCCCGTAACTCATCCAAAGATTCCGAAGCAGTGGAAGAAACTTTACGTTTTACACGACCCCATAAAAAAATCTAATGGGCTGAGACCAGGAGATCGCGGTGATACTATACCTTACTCCTGGAAATGCTGCAAAATGTACGGGAACAATTTAATCAAAATCTGTATTATTGCATAGAAACTGAAGGCAAGCACTCCGAACATTTATTAAACTAAGATTGAACTTGCATAAACTGATTTTGTTAATTAGCACAAGAAAAAGTTAACCCTTGTTTTTATTTTAAACTCTATTTTTCTCACTAGTTCGTACGACATTGGAATACTGTTCACTCATCTGGTATTCCCAGTACAAATATCAAAAAACAGCGATAGAATCCATTCAAAGAAGATTTCTAAAATGTTTGGTATACAAAGCTGATGGAAATTATCCTATTAGAGGGTGCTGTCATAACGCCTTATTATCCAGATTCAATTTCAATTCGCTTGATTTACACCGTACTCTTCACAGTCTCATCTTCCTCCACAAACTTATCCATAATAAAATAAACAGCCCTATACTATTATCGGAACTTAACTACAATGTACCCAAATACCAATCTCGAAATTTTCTGCCGTTAATATCTGTCTACGGCTAAAACTCATACAGCCAACACATCACATCACCTATGTCAATAATCAGTCGAAATTATAACTCTATTTCTAATGCATGCGATATTAATAATTGTTCAATTGAAACAATTTCGGAATTCGTTCTAGGCCACCAATATAATCTCCATTTTGCTCAACTTCTATTTTTATATGTAGGTATGTAGATACGCTTACTTTAGTTTATTCTTTAATATAGTTATGTATAATACAATAATTATTAATTAGTTATTCTTAGTTACACTACTATGCACAATTATTGTATTTCATTTTTCTTTGTCCTATAATTAGAGATTTCTTTCTGTTGGGCAATAAATGTTATTATTATTATTATTTAAAAATTTAAGGGTTGTTTACCCTGTACCTAAGGGGTGAAACAATGCAGTCAAATGGCAGTAAAAGTATCTAGTTCCTCTAAAAAAAAACTGACCTGTCCGTGCTTTTTTTCGGTTTTAAATGCCTCAAACTCTGTCCTTATTTTTCATGTTTGCAACTTCAATTTTTCTGTTAAAAATTAAAAAAACTAAAAAAACTAGTGCACTGAATTCAGAAAAGAAAGACCTTTCAAATGACGTATCACTTGCCCCATCATCCCTATTTAAATTGTAGGGGTTGTTCTCACAGTACTAAGGGATTAAATCATTTCACGTTGAAAATCATGACAAAAGTTGTCCCCTTTGATATAAAAATTGACGTGTTTTTTATTTCTCAAAAAAAAAAATTCTAGCCAGAAACCCGTCTGTTACCGTTTCGTTGGGCCACCCTGTATATATTTTGCCATGGTACAGAAAAATTATTTATAAGAAAAGTAAATTTGATTCTCCTATTTAGCCTTGCTACTGTCTATGACGGCTACAAAATCGGATATACCGGGTGTCAACGAATCTATTGGACAAGCCATAACTTCTAGAATAATAGGTGCATTAAAATGAGATTTGGTATAGGTGAATGGCATGTAAAGAGGAAAATTTTCGCATATTTTTCACCGTCTGGTCACTTCCGGTTTCGCCGGAAATGGCTCCGGTTTTGGATTTTTAAATGGAACACCCTGTATATTGTTACAATTTTGGATTTATGAGACAATTCTGAATCAGAATATGAATTTTAAAATTTTTTTACGCCTACTTCATTTTTTTAGAGTCATTTTTAATATTGCATCTAGGTGGCCATGATTGGACGTAAACTAATCTGAGGATCTCAGGTGATGTCAGAAAATTACAATCGCACAATTTTAGTGACTAGTGTGATAGATAGGCATAAGACAAGTTGGAAAAATTACATTTTCGTGTCTAACTATTATTTTTCAAATGGCGACCGTTTTTAGACAAGCACTTTCCGAAAAGAGGATTTTTTGACGAATCTAACGATACTAATTTATTTGCGATTGGATTAAAAATAAGAGCATAAATAACTAAATAAGGAAAATATTGGATAATAATTTATTTACTTTTGTCAAGTGTGCCTTAAGAAACTTTTACTGTGATAAAGTGAGTGTTTTGTTCTCCAAAGAAGACTTGATAAAAATAACTAAGTACAAAATATTATGCATCACGGCTATCCATGGTACACTTGACAAAAGTAAATAAATTATTATCCAATATTTTCCTTATTTAGTTATTTATGTTCTTATTTTTAATCCAATCGTAAATAAATCAGTATCGTTAGATTCGTGAAAAAATCCTCTTTTCGGAAAGTGCTTGTCTAAAAACGGTCGCCATTTGAAAAATAATAGTTAGACACGAAAATGTAATTTTTCCAATTTGTCTTGTGCCTATCTATCATACTAGTCACTAAAATTGTGCGATTGTAATTTTCTGACATCACCTGAGATCCTCAGATTAGTTTACGTCCAATCATGGCCACCTAGATGCAATATTAAAAATGACTCTAAAAAAATAAAGTAGGCGTAAAAAAAATTTTAAAATTCATATTCTGATTCAGAATTGTCTCAGAAATCCAAAAATGTAACAATATACAGGATGTTCCATGTAAAAATTCAAAACCGGAGCCATTTCCGGCGAAACCGGAAGTGACCAGACGGTGAAAAATATGCGAAAATTTTCCTCTTTACATGCCATTCACCTATACCAAATCTCATTTTAATAGACCTATTATTCTAGAAGTTATGGCTTGTCTAATAGATTCGTTGACACCCGGTATAACAGCCAATTGGTTTTAATTAAACGCATTAGTGTAACCACCAAAACAGCTGATCACACAAAAATCCACACCTCAGATAAAGATGCGATAGTTCTTCCCTATTAAACTGGTTGTCACTCCAACCAATCTACAGTTTACACGTTGACAGTAGACATAAATGTTGAAACATTCAAAAAGAAATGGAGTGGTTCAATTTTACTAAATTTTATTTACCTATAAATACATGAAATGTTAGTGACTTTTATGTTTTTCATTTGCTTCAAATATGTAGAACCTTCATTGGTAGAAACTTACGGACAATTTATTTTCATTTACATGCATTTTTTAGTGTCACCCCCCACTCCCATCCTCATAGGTACACCAAACGCGCAACCCAAATCGATTTTTCTAATTATATCATTATTTTACAGGCTACACTGAAAAAGAAATATAAATAATAAGGTTTGAAAAGAAAAGTTAAGAGAAACTGAAACCGTCCGTTATTCGGAATAACCCTGCTACTAATATTGATGGATTATCTTTTTCAAAGAACACTTTCATCTAAAAGCTGCAATTTAGTACGCAGTATATGCGCATGAATCGTTTGTAGTAATATTGATGTGAATTGGTCGACACCATCCATAAATCACCATTTGTTAGCATGGACATCTCTATCAGTATAAATCATAGTCTGCGACCACATTTGCAACTATTACAGGAAGTTACATGAGCACTGAAAAATTACCAAGCTAAGTGAAAATTTAAAACCTAAATTGTGATATTGGTAAAATAATACAAGGATTTGAACTATTCATAGTTCTAGTATATTAGTGTTAACAGAATTTAACACCTTTCACGAAAGGAACGCAGTTCTACAAGCTCACCAAACACTTCAAATGGAGATAACCCTAACGGTAGCGTTAAGGAAAGAAATTGCGTTTTTATTGATGCTGTTAAATAGATATATAAAAGTAATAAAACGTATACCCGTTATTGACGCCACCATTTTCTAAATAGGTTATTAGACATCTAAAATTATACCCAATACAACCAAACATAAATGTTATGAAACAGCTTGTTCTTTTATTTGTAATTGCTTGGTGTATTTCTTTATTAACGTATACTCGCCAGGTAAGTTTCCCTTTTTAATATCACATAACTGGCATTTGATCGACTTTTTAAATCCCCCCCCCCCCCCCCAACAAAAGACGTATAATTTTGTGGATCTCTAAACTTTTTTTGAATTACATGTTGAGTTATATACATATACCGGGTGAATGAGACCACCCGTATCAGTCTTTTATTTAAAGAACGGTGAGTCGTAGAGAGGTGGGGTAAAAAATGTGATTATAAAAGCCATAATAAAGAATCGAATGGTGATATCATTATTTCTCGGAAAAGTCAGCATTCCTCCAGAATGTCTCGAACTCCAAAATTTTAAATGGCACCATAAGTCGAAAAAGGTATTGTTTGAAAGATTGTTAAAAAAGAAGAAAGTTTTATAGGAAAAATTATTTTATTACTGCCACCCCTTTTAAGTAATATTCGACTAAAGTTATTAAATTTGAAATTCACTGTTAACAAGAAACATTGAAAAGTCGACTTTTAAAATCTAGTTACCAATGTTACATGTGTTCTTCCCTTTCCAGAAGTACTTATTAGAGCCACTGATAGTGTACCTAGAAGAGCTCAACAGTGCTTAGCAGTAAATGGAAGATATTTTGAACACATGTAACATTGGTAACTAGATTTTAAAAGTCGACTTTTCAATGTTAACAGTGAATTTCAAATTATTTTCTATTATTGCCTAGTCCATGTTAGTCGCTAAGATTCACCAAATGTGAAAGCGTTAACTCTCGCTTCTTCACAGAACGAAAAAGTTGCCTTAATATAATAAAACAGGACATTAAGTCAATGTATTTGGACGTTAATTTTCAACCGATGCTACGTCCATCATTCTAATGTAGTATTGTTGATTGCCCAATGTTAGGTGTTTGTATCAATCTCTCATATACATTGATTACATCGTCCAGTTTTCAACAAAAAGTACATTATAGTCATCTCCGCTGTTCATCAGGTACTCATAAATTATTTGAAACCAATCCGACTGAACATAAATTGTTTTAATTTAAAACATTGCTTTAATGTTCTGTACACATTGATCAATGTATCTATTTCATCATGATGATGAGCAAAAGCATTACGTCAGTCACGCGGATACAATTTTCGATCATTCTTATAATGATTTGGAACATTACCTACTTGATCACATTTCATTAATGTAAGGACCATGTGCATTAATCCATGGCTGCTTTACATAGTTATTGAATTAAAGCTGCGGCCAGATAGAATTGGGATTCAAGGATACGCTCTCGCCATGCGCACGTAACCAATTTGGTTACTTGAGAGAGAGCGTGTCCTTGAATCCCAATTCTATCTGGCTGCAGCTTTAGTTGAAATATTCTGGGTTTATTAAATAAGAAACAACTACTTATTGATGGAAATATTCACTTAGTACACATGTATTTTTGGGTAAGTTGTACCTACATTAACTTTGTACAAATAAGATTCTATAAACTTCCATACCATAACACTTTCGGCAGGAAAATTTAAATTCAACACGTAAACATACCTATAGGTATCTATTGCCCGGAGAATGCTAAAAAATATATACATATATTATGCCATCAAATAAATTTCTCTAGTTTTGGTGATATCCTCCCCTATCGCAAACGTAAATGGCTGCATATTCGTTTTCTTGGATTGGAGAAACCTTATGCGCTCTTCGACCTCTTGTATGGATTTAGCCAAATAGAGAAAGGATTGGTGCGAGTCCCGAATTGTATATTTTGTGGTCTGGTTTTTCCCATTCACATCCCTCTTTACCAATTTGCTGGTTGGGGTTGGCACAAAATAGCCATGAAGTGCCCAGAAAATTAGAGCACCGCTTCCATCTATAAAAAAATAAACATATTTTCATGAAAACTGTACCTACATTATGAATACACGTGTATTGTAAATACTTACAGAGAGTCTGTAATTTGGAATAAATTCAGTAGTTCAAATACTAATTTTTTTTAGAAAAATGCTCGGACCCGTCGATTAGTATCTCAAATCGCGATTTTTTACATGCAATAATAATGTATAAGAATTACAAGTATTTGAATAAATTATATCTTACCTGCTAGTCACTACGTAAGAGACACAAACACACAACGATGCTTCTTGGCGAATGAGCTCTGATTAGAGTTGCTAAGCGACAAGCGTAGGTGCAAAGGGCCGATAGTGCAAAACATTAATATAAGGCACGCAGACATTAAGACAAAGAACCAAATACATTGAGTAATGATACAGTTGCCTTCCAATAATATACTAAATATTATATTGATCACTTGAGACATTTTACTAATGTGAGATTAGGTATTAGGTCATTACCATACATTACTACCATAAAGTCCGGTGATTGATGGTACATAGTATTAAACACCTTATAATCCTTGTCTTGATGCATTCTTCACCACGTTCATATGTAATGTTCATCCTATTAAGGTAAATTTCGTGGTATAGATGACTTTTTACATTGATTTGATGATGTGGTACATTACTGTAAGGATAACTTGACCATTGTATTAACGAGAATGTTAATAAGTCAATCATAAACATTAATGCTTATTATCGCTACTGTAGATTGTAATAATGAAAAATACATTGTGCTAAGGATGTTTCAATCCATCATCAGTGGTCATTAATATTAGGTCAATTATTTCTTTCTGTGTTGTTATCTTATTTTGATGTTACAAGTTACACTTCGTATGGTAATCGACCTATACTATTTAAAACGCGCGTTTTATTAAAATGAAGAGTAAATAAAATATAGCAACTCAGAAATATGATTTGGTACTCGATGTGCTTTCAAAGCTTTTATGTAATGAAAGATAGGGGCGGTTTTGAAGTAGAAAGTTTTAAAGGAACCTAAAACTACTTTGAGTGGAGTTGTTAAGCTTAAATGATTGGGAATTACCCTTACCCTATATTGTATACCGCACATCCTGAAATGTATCCACCTGCCAACATAAAAAATGTGTAAAAATTTGCAGTCTAACAAATCACATTTTACTATTGATAACGTAAAACAAACGCTTAATAAAGTCATAGAATTAACGGGGTGTTTATGAATTGTTAGTAAGTTTTGATTTTGGGAGACACAATGTCTTATAAAGTCTTAATAACTCATAAAACGAAGGTATTCAGCATTTCTCTTTCAGATACGACTGTGACAAATAGTATTCATTTTATAGGCTTGTTAGTAAAACTTGGATTTTCATCTTAACTTTCTGGTATTGTTTGTATACATTGCAATAAAACTTTTGAGCAACATTAAGTTGGCTTTTATGTTTACTTTCAAGTAATAATGTAATAAATTTATGGCAGAAGGTAAAATATAAAAACATTATATATGATATAAAGCTTCCAAAGATGAATATTTATTTCTCAACGCACGTATGATGTGGACTGGAGTTGAGTGAGTTTGTTCATGAGGAAGGGAAACTAAATATAAGGGGTAGCACCAAGAAAGACTAGAATTACTAAGTAGATCCGTTTATAAATACTAGGGCTTTTTATATTTACAATGGTGCGCAATATTTTTATTTACAAAACATTCTCCCATTCACTTTTATAGATACCTGAATAAAAATAGTTACCAGAAATAAATCAAATATGGAGGTAATCCTTTAATGAAATAATTATGGCATTTCAGACAATAAGCGAGAATGTATCGCGACGAAGACCTCGGTAAATTGTCATGTAATGTGTAACTTATGGGTGTTCCTAAATAAAGCTTTAAAGTAAATAGACAACTTCAAAATTGCAAACGATTTTTATGTCCAAATTATTTTCGCTCGGTGTGTTATTCCATTCAGTAAAATTGTTCATGTCAGTGATGAGTTTCACCTTACGGGCATTGAAATAGCACATTAGTCATTTTAGAAATATATCGAGATAAAATATAAATTTTTACAACACAGTTTCTTACATAGAATTTGATTTTTGTCGTACATTCGCTACCTTTTGTGTTCTGCCACATTTATTTGAGTTAGTTTTATTTACTCATTATCTGTCTTCTTCACTACAGGAGTTCTGCGTTATTGTGAACAGGAATTATACTACTCGAGCAGGCCACACTTCACAGTTAAACTACCTACTGAACTATAATTAAAACTTCATCTAAACTTAGTTGTGGAACTCCAGAAGTGTATTATAATAATAAGCAATTATTGTATTAAAATCTTTATTTTAATGTAACCCATCGTGTTTCTACACTATATGTTATTAGTTATTATCATGGATAAAGATTGTGATATTTAGATGTTACATCAATAAAAACATATACCTACTTCCACAACCAGCACGGACAATATTAACAACTTTTTTATTAACAATAATCATTCTGCTACATCTATTCTGTCACAATGCGATAACTTAACACACTTCTACAACTCCAACTCATCACCTTCTAAAGGTAATAAATTCTCGTTCTCACTAGTCGAACAATCAGATATTGCTAACATACTCAGACATTTGAAATCCAAACATACAGGGTGTTCCATTTGAAAAAACCAACTTATGATGATTTGAAGTTAACTAAACTCGGCATTAAATTTCCACCACCCTGTATGCAATTAAGCCACTTTGAAAGTACAGATGGGAAACTTAGGGGTCCAGCTATCTCTCGTGTGAATATGGTTCCTTTATCTTTCTTGCTGTAGAATTCACGTGGTTTTAAGCTAGATAGTGTTTATTTTAATTTTTATTTAAAAAATTAAATATCTCGGAAACTGTTAATTTTAGGAATAAGAAAACTTGATGAAAGTCCACCTAAAATTTTACGTAGAATCCAAAATCGGAATAATATATAGGGTGTTACATTTAAAATAACAAAGTTGGTATCATTTCCGGAAAAACCGGAAGTGTTACGTAGACGCCATTATTTTATTTGAGGAGGCCATGCTCGAAAACCCCACTACTCTAATTTTCAAAATTCAGATCATAGTAGTTTCTGAAATATTCTAATGGGTGGTCACCGTGAGACACCCTGTATATAAACTCAACATTACCACACAGTAATCAAAATATTGAGATAATTTTTTTTATTTTCATGAGAACAGTCATTAGTAGCGAAAAAAAGGAATTGCGCTGTTTATAAACCCCCTTCTTTCAACACTTCAGATTTCTTAATTGCACTTCGCATGTACTTTGAAAATTATTGCAAAAGTATTAATGAAATATTTGCAGGAGATGTAAACATAGATATATCGCAAACTGCTGACGATAATTGTAATTTGTATCTGAATATAATACCCGAACATTCATTTATACCCTGCATAAGTAACTATACAAGACGTGAAGGGAACTATGAGTCGTGTATAGATCATTTTTTTGTTAAAACGAAAATAAATCCTGAAGACCTGTTGCCAATTGTTTTTTCCTCAAAACTAACAGATCATTATCCCATTAGCTTAATACTTAAACTTTATGGGAAAGTAGGCACACCATCAAGGAATAATACTAAAAGACCACGGATAGTAGACCACAACAAATTAAAAGCTAATTTGGAGTGGATAAATTTTAATAGGCTTGACGATGTGGAATAGATGTGGCTTTCTCTCATTTTGTTGAAATAGTGAAAAAATGCATCGGAATTTCTTCTTATATTAAAAAAGGAAGTTCTGATATAGTTAAGAAGAGAAAGCCGTGGATATCTAGTAGTATCATTGAGCAAATAAAAATTAGGGATCAGCTGTATAAATTATGCTTAAAAAACAGAAATAATATTGTAGCTCAAACTGGGTATAGAAAACAACGGAACATGGTAACAAATTTAATACGAAAAACGAAGGTGGCTTATGATGAGTATTACAAACTCAAGTTCACAAATTGTGACAGTACAAAAGAACTTTGGACTATAACCAAGGTATGTGTAAATTGGCAAAACTGGAAATGTAATAAAATAACCGAAATAAAAAATTCGGATGATCGGCTGTGTAAAAATAGCCTTGATATGGAAAATGAATTCAATCATTATTTTGTTAATATTCCGGAACAATTTTTGAGTTTATTAAAAACGGATGATAAATTTAGATTCTCCATTGATACTAGTAAAAAATCCTTTTACTGGCAGCCGATAACTTCCTTAGAGGTTTTTACTGAAATTCACTTAATAAAAAGGACTTGCCTTTTTTAACTCTACATCAGTACAACTACAATTGACAATTGTAACTCGGTAGATTGCTCATGTAACACAATTATAAACCGTTGCTTCTCTATTAATTATCTCTAGGTATTGAGGAGGACTCGTATTTGCGTTGGGATTTGCATATCAAAATGATTAAATATAAGATTAGGAAAATTAATATACTTATTTAAAAGTTTAGTATCCATTCTGGACAATAAATCATTAAAAACAATATATTATTTTGGTTTAGTTCAATCCGTAATTACTTACGGTATTATTGTTGGGGGGGGGGGGGCTTCCTATCATAGAAAGCAGTTAGAAATTATCCAAAAACTATTACTAAGGATCCTAATTAACACGCCTTACGGATATCCTAGTATAGGTAGCTCTTTGTGAGGAAGCAAAAATTTTAAATATAGATAAACTCTACTTTCTAGACTAGACATTGCTCGATACTGGTATAAAAATAAAACTAACAGTAATTTATTACAGTTTCCGAAACACGATTACGAAACACGAATGGTAATGAAAGGGGAAGCATACAATATTCCTACTAAAAAAACATGTGGACAACGCAATTTCTAGTACTTTGTCCCAAAAGTTTACAATCTGCTGCATACTTCTTCTAATTACTATCATTACATAAACACAGTTAAAACATATTTATTTTCTAACAACATCGTGTGGGATGCATGAAAATCTTCTAGTGTGACTTTTTTGTAAAATAACTATAAGTAAAAATAACGTTGCTATTATTTGTTGAATTGTGTGGGCAGTCTCGATACAGAATATACCTATAGTTAGCTTTATGTTTTATGTTTCTTTCTTCTCTTTCTTTAAGTATAGTCTGCATGTTATGACTCAGGTTGCTACAGAAGCTGTCTAAGCTTATAGAAACTTGTAGTCAAACACATCAATAGTTATTATTATTAATTTAATTTGATTATGTTATAAAACGTGGTTAGAAACATTTATTACGTACACTGTAAATTTGTTTTCTTAAAGTGTATTTGGAGACGTAATAAATATGATATGATATGATCTAATCAAATGGACTGAACCTCTTTCAGTAATAAACTAATAAAACGAATTGAAAGAGTGTTAATTCTAATTTAGGATAAATTTGAAGCAGATCTTGAATAGATTTGAAAGACTGCCATTTTTCTATTTATTCGCATTTTTTCCTCGTGAGTTAAGATTGCCATGGGCTAGATTTCAACAAATAACAATTACCGGTCTCAGTGTCATCGTGGACAAGAAGTTAAGGAAGATTGTTAAAGAGGATCTAAACGAAGCACAAAACAGTGTTTAGGAAAGGAAAAAGTGTTAAAGATCGCGTCTTTACCATCAAGCGATTAATCTAGAATACCAAACCAATTAGTTCAGAAACCCCCACAAAAGGAAAATGAAAATAAATAGAAGGAAAACCAAAGTCATGATTCTGGGAAATGAAAACAAGAAGCTGTATGTAAAGATACACCAAGTACAAGTAGAAGAAATTAATGTTTTTAATTGCGTGAAATAATGATTGATAATGAAGAATATATAAAGGTCGAACTTGACGCAAGATAAGTAATGTACCACAGCTTAACTAACACCAGAAATATCTAAGACAAGTAAAAGGAGTAACATGAATCGATAAAGTTCATAACTAAATAGTGAAGTAAGAGCTAGGAGTAGAGCAAGTTGTCACAGTTAGAGAGAAAACAACCGATATATGGTGCGGTTACGTTACCTCAGAATGACAGAAGAAAACCGATAAAACGTATCTCGAAAGTACGAGTGTGAAGAACTAAAACAAGAAAAAGACCCAAAAACGCCTAGAATGGCGGAGTTGTATCGATCCTCAAGAGAAAGGGAACAACAATGAACAGAAGCCAAGATGAACGAGCAAAACAAAAAAGAATGGACTAAATTTCCTCACAATTAAATTGTTCCTTCATGTAAAAGAGGTTGCTTAACTTGTTTAATATTTGTAGTGGATTATAAGTTTACATTCTACGTTTATGTTGGCAACACTTGACGGTTGGTCATGGGCGCCGGAAAGGGGGAGGGGGCAAAGTGGGGCATTTCCCCCCCTCTGTATACAAATTGGGAATATAAATTAAACTAAATGAAATTAGTTCAATTTATTTTGATTTTTTACAAGAATTGTGTCACTTTTCGTCCGAGTTTAAGAAGAGGAGTTTTTGGGTCTTTCATAATGAAGCCTTATAAAAACTTCAAGGATTTTCACGAGAACGCGAAAAAGCATAATTATGGCTTCAGAATGGAACCGTAAATGCACGCTGAAGGCTATGAATTTTCGAAAAATTATTGAAGCCAAAAGTACTCGTATCACTGAACAACTGAACAATTTTAAAAAAGAAAAAATTGAATCAAATAGAAAAAACTTATTCTCATAATTTCAACAATATTTTACTGTGGGTGGGACCCAGATTTAGCGCTTCATGGTAAATCATTAGGAAATTTTGATGACCTTTTGAATGTCAGAATACAAAGTGGCGATACTGTTTTGAGTGAACATTTGAAAAATTGTGCCGTAAATGCGAAATATACACCTCACCAAATCCAGAGAACAATTTAATTACCTAAGATTTGTGGGGATATTGTTCGCGAAGAAATTGTTGCAGAGGTAAATGCCAGTGAAGAATATTCGTTGCAATTACTCTTCTGTCTACTAAAAATCGTGTACAAATTCAGTGCTTATACCCAAAGCAGTGGATACGCTTAGAGGTGCTTGGAAATTCGCTGTTCCTAGATCTCGGCCTACAATATTAATAAAATAAAATAAAAACAAACTCTTTTGTCCGTCCTTAAAGGTCACAGAAGTGACGTTGAAAAGATTTTCAAAGCTATTTTCCAAAAATGCAATACGGTTGGAGACAAATTCGATATTCCAGTAAAATTTACCAATAGAGGTTAGCAGCTAAACAAACTCAAAGGGCTAACTATGGTAAAACGTGTACTGAGGATTATTTTCGAATATCCATTTTTGTTCCCTATCTAGATTCGATTATTCAGTCTACCGAGATTCGACTTTCTCAGGAGGCAAAGGAGGCGCATTTGCACTTTCACTTCTGCATCCAGAGTTGTTAATTGAAAATTTTGAATCATTAAAAAAATATAATTCTAACATTTCAAAAATATACGATATCGAACATTCTGAAGTTGAAGTGGAAACGTGGAAGCAATTGTGGGCCCAGAAAGGTTATGATAATGAGAATGGAAGTTGGAACTTGTTGAACTGTTAGATAAACACTGTGATTTTTTCCAGTTTAAAAAAAGTACTTATTCAAGTATTCAACCCCATGCGGTTAGTATGCTTAGAGAGTAGGTGTAAATTGGAATTAACGAATGATAGTGATTATTAACAGTTTTTCAGGTTTTATTCGGCCAATCCTTCCTACAAATAAAAACCAATATGTACCTATATTTAATTATTAAAATATTAAAAGGATTTGAAAAATTTTAATAAAAACCAATATATTTAATTAAAATATTAAACAGATTTTAAAACTTTCGTATATGTAGCTATTACAAGAATGATTTACTATAAAACTGGCTGGTGAATTTTCGTAAGGTTAACAAAGTTACGGCCTTTGTGCTTAGTAGGAGAGTATTCCACTTTCACTAACCCAGCGTTAAGCCTTTTGCCACATTTATTGTCTACTAGTGATACTGTTCTGTTTACCATTAACACGATTGGATTTGGGAAGATCCACTTTTTTATATGATGTGTAATTACATTCACACTTTCACGCAGCACGATTATATTTGTGTTTTAACACAGCTTTTATCCACCGCGCACGTTTTGCATATTTCCTGACATAAATTGCATTTCAATATTCTAAATCACATGGTCTCGATTTGTTACGTGAATTATCATTTGAACAAATTACCAGAAACACAATGATTTCGAGGAAACGAAAATTCGACGTTTATTGTGTCTTCCGTTTTGCAATTAAATTAACGTCATTTAAGACATAGTGTCATTTAATATTTGTGTAAATTCGTACCATATAGAAACATAATCTCATAATGAATTACTATAAACATTTCCTACAAGATGGCATTGACATTGGCATTCTAGGTCACTAAGCGCATTAAGAATTCCGTTTAAGTGGTCAAGTGAGGAGAAAGTTACGTATAGGTACTTAACAATGATGCAAGAAACCCAATAAGAATAAGTACCTAAAGAAGGAAGAAACTAAAACTCACTTTCGAAACTGTTGATATGAAACATCAATAATAAATTCAATTAGATTAATTACGTTGCATTACTAATATTACACGCACAATAAAATAACACCTAACGTAACCCTTACGTTTCAATTTTTACGCGCTTTTAGAATTTAGATAAACTGAGAGTTTCGTATGAAGTTTGGAAAGTTTCTTTTCCAAAGATTGTTTACTAAATATTTTTTAATGCGTGAAATTAGTTTTATCAACTGAAATTGAGAAAATGCCGTTAATTACAATACGTAAAATTGGAAAGTGGAGTTTGTATAATATGACAAATTGCAGTTGATAGGGTGGTATCGACTCTTCTTTAAATTATTTTGTTCAAAATAAAGTAATAAGGAGCGGTCCAATTGCTTTAATTAGGTATATGAAATAAAAAAATTGCGAATTAAGAATTCAAACTTAAAAGACACACGAGACTACATTAAACTGCCCGTTAAAGTCCATTAAAGGAAAGTAAAATTTAACGAAAAAATGTACTTGTGAATATGACACTTTCATTACTGATTAGTTAGTGATTATTCAAAATGTGAACTCAAAAAGTATAATGTCTGTAGGATATTATGTCATTGATGAAAAATTCTTACTACTTCTTTAGTATTTCTGTGTTCTTCACCAGTTGTGGCATACTAACCCAGAATACTTTCTTCAGATGACTAATGAAGAGTTCTTAAAGGTCAATAATCATCTTCTGTAAATGAGTGTGCGTCAATTACATATTTCCAGTTTATGAACCACTTTTTTTAATGTAAAATTTGTACAAGATGGGACCATACTGATACACCTGCCTTTTTTATGTCCAACATAGTTATTACATTACATACCTATAAATTTTAGAGACGGAAATATTTGACCAACTTTCACATGAAAGTTTGGGCATATTTTTCTGTGTTAATAGATATCTAAAATATACACTTTGCATCAAATTTATTTACAAAAGGTACAACCGTATCAACAAGCCTCTGGCTATTGTCACAAAGTCGATATATAAATAAGCGCTTTTTTCAAGTATAATGATAAAAATACTGACTAATCCTAACACTTGACAACTAAACTGGTCCTGTTAAAATGATGCATGAAAATAATAAATACACAGTCACTACAGCCTTGGCTTATAACCAAAGCTATGTACGGCACAAATTGCATAAAAGCGTCTACGTTCATTTTAAACACTACATCCTTATCCCTGCTGATCTCGGCTTCGCATCTTCATAAACATAACTAGAATTTCCCTCACTCGTAAACGCCATAGTACCTTCATATTGCGGAGCATTACGAATAATATTTTCATTAGAATTTGTAAATTGATTGTTATTAAAATACAAAGCGACTTCATTACTATCAATTGCTGGGTTTTCACCCTGTAATTGTACAAATTCGGAACCAATATTATGCAATCCTTCCAAAACATTTCTTTGCAAAGGTGGTGGAGTTACAATAATATTTTTTGTGTTTGAATTCTTGTCTGTATTAGACTGATAGGGGAAATCTTGCCCTTGCTGCACTTTCGGAGGTATCTGCTGAAGGTGTAACAAAGGTTGAGTAAGTATGGTGGCAGCATTTTCTTGCGGTTGCTCAATTGCGTTAAGTATAGACTGCAATAATCCATCATTTAGCACTTGATTGTGAGGAATACGCGATTCTCCACCATCTGCTGATTGAATTTGTAAAGTATAACTTCCCAATGCACCTTTAAGAGGAATGGTATTTAAATCAACGCTTTGACTTTTTACTAGTTCACTCCCCTCTGGTACGCTTTCTAGTATTTGATTACTTCGGGAATCTGAATTGCTGCGCCCTTGTTGCTGTACTTGGGTGTCAGTGCTATTAATCACGATGTTTGTTTTTTGGGAATATGCCGTTTGTAGATCGGGAACGCCATAACTTATTCCTGAAATTGATCCTTGATGCGCCCCCGCTATGTTAGTATTAAGAGACGCGAGGGATGCGGTATATGAGTTAGCCGCAGGAACTCCAAAGGATAATTGTGGTAAAGGTAATGATTTTTGAGAGCAATCGTGTCCAGCACTTTGATACGCGATATATGGCGCAGCCACTGGTGATGCATGGTTAATAGCAAAATTGTTCAATTCAGAATTTGTAGCAAACGATGTTTGCACGTGAGGATGAGGAAGTCCATACGATCCATCAACTACACTCAGAGGTGCGGTATAACTGGTAAGGGGTACGATGTTCAAGTTGTTATAATTGAAAGCCGAATTTACATCCACGTTAAACCCTTCACTTGAAGAACTATGAGCGAAACTTTGAAATGATGTTGGATTTATTGTGGGGAGAGTGTACAGTGTAGAAGGTTTACTAGGTTCCACTTCAGCTAAATTTGGAATTGGCGGTGCTTGATACACGTTTGCTACATTGATGTGTGCATCCTTTTGAGGAATCGACAAGCTTGATAAATCTACGAATCCTGTAGAGACATGATCACTAAATACTGCTTGATTTTTAGGCGGATTTAAATTAATGTTATTTTGAATTATGGGAGTTCCATACATTCCATTTGGAGGTACGCCATAAACACCAGATGGTGGCACTAATCCGATGCTATTAGATCCACTTAAACTTGTTTCCGAGGAAGAACTAATTGAATTTGATAGGCCTTCCACGCCACCTTGCAAATTATATGAGTCGCTTGTATAAGCTAGTGGTGCTGTACTGTAACTCGTTACTCCTCCAATTCCTGGCATAGATATAATTTCATATCCGATGCTTTTGATTACCGAAACATTTTCTTTTTCAGCAGATGTACCTATTCCTCTACCATCATCATCAACGCTCGAGGAACTTATAATTCCATCTGAACCGGTGAAAGTATTTAAGGGCGCGTTATAAGAATCATGATCAACACCCGAGGAACTTATAATACCACCTGAGCCGGTGACAGTATTTAAGGGCGCGTTATAAGAATCTTTGACTCCGGATGGATTGGAGTAAGATTGTGAAGGTGGCGGAATCAAATCAACACTGTATTGTTGTGCATCTACGTGTTGTACTTCTGGAGATCCGTACGAACCGGAAGGTGGGCGTGACACAAGTCCGGGAATTGGTTGCCACCCGTCATACTTTATATCTGGAGGGGTAGGTGGTGCTGGTATACCCGGAGGTGGTGCATGAGGTATCGGATCTGGAGGAGCACCATATTTTATAGTTGGAGGTGGGCCGTAAAGGGTTTTTGGTGGTCCACCTAATGGTATAGGGGGGCTATAAATTTGTGGAACACCATAGGTGAACGTATGTTTGTGCGGTATGTATACAGATTTTGGTGGCCCATATATTGGCTTCGGATGCTTTACGGAATGTTTAAATTTATGAAAGTTGATAGAGTGCTTAAAGGGCGGGCCATAGTGAGGCCTTACTGGAAATGTAAATTGTGGAGGGCCATAAACTGGTTTAGGTAATAATTTGTGTGGTCGTGAAAAGTGTGTATTTAATTTTAGGTGTGGAAATAGCTTCGTTGGATGAATTTGAGGTGCGCCGTATGAATGAGAAGAAAACGGTGCAGGTGGTGGAATATCAGGAGGTGGTGCTGGATATATAAAATTTGATATTACATCAGGTGTACCGTATACTGGAATCGGTAAAGCTAAATTGTTTTGTGTTGGTGGAGAATAGGAATTTAAGGGAGATCCGTAGGTATTGCTAGGAATTGGAGCGCCGTATGAATTATTTGGGATATGAGGCGCTTCCCTTCGGTTTTGTAAGTCACTACTTTCGGCTAGAGAGTCCGATATGGGAGAACTATCCACAAGATTCGAACCCTCACCACTTACACTGTCATTTTGCTTGGTAATATTTCCAATGGAAGACTCTTCTACTTTTCCACCATTATTCACTACTGCAGTGATTTGTTGTAGAGTAAGTAAAGGCACCAAGATAGTACCAAACACCTGCAAGCAATAATAAAATTACTTTAGGTATAACTACGCTCTACTAAAAGTTGAAGGTGGTAATTACTTTAGATATGTTGATAATATTTAATTTCAGGAAATAGTGCGAAGACATCTTCGAACTACTTAACTTAACTTTATACAAGCATCAAGTCGTTCAGTAATTCATATTTATGAGCAACATTGCAGAATATATTCAAACATTTTTCATTTTTTCACATTGTAATTATTCTGAATTTATTATAAAAAAAAGTGCTACTTTACATCTCTAACTGTAAGGAAAACATAGCATATTCATTAAATTGTTATTAACCACAGTCCACAAAATGTATTAATAGTAAAAGATCATGTTATATTGGATAACGTATAAATTTTCCTCAATTTGACACACTTACTAAACACAGTTTTGAATGCATCCGAAACGTAATTAACTAATTGTCTTTGTAAATAGTATCTCGAATGTATTTCCGCTAAAAGTAGTTTACGCATATATTTAAACTAACAAATGGGCCATTCTGATCAATTCCTTTGTTAGTAGCAATAATAAACAATTTTTCGCACATATATTTAAACAAAGTGGAGCACCAACCTGTTGTATCCACATAGTTCCAATTAAGAAAATTCTGTTCAAGATATAAACTAATCACGTAAACTAAACTACAAACACCACTCACTACAACCTTTATTTGCTACATGTAATCATGTTGCATTAACATCCGAAAATAATCTTCATCTATCGAAGATATTTACTATATACATATTTCAGTATACATTGAAAAGAGGTCCCCTCTCAATTAGGTAAATATTGAAAGAGGAGGGACGTTCGAACTTGAGGACTTGCTAGCATCACACCCAACCTACGAACGGAGAAAGTAGGGTATATGATGCGATCGACAATATCCTAAAGAAAGTAGTCAACGAAGAAGTATCACGTGGATTTATGATGATGCCATCATCGTTTAAAATATTTTTTCAACAGAAATGCGCTTACGACAGAATATTGAAATTATGTCTAGCGGATTTTAATTTACTTAATGTAGATTAGTATCCTACCTTGAAACTTATAAGTTATAACATTCGTAAAATACTGAATACCAAGCGTTTAAATAAAATCTCTTTAAATTTATAGGCTTTGGTTGGCTGGCTTCAAGAATTTAGTTCGTAAATCGTAAAGAACTATATATACTCAGCCATTGTCTTGGAAACTACCGTGCTCCCAAACCTCTTGAACTTTATGAGAAAATCACTTATCTGAGCAAAGCACAAGTGTTACGCTCTTATACACCTTCATTCACATAACAAAAATGTAATCAATAAACGGAAAATTAGCTACTCATAAAAATATAAAATACAATAACGTTCGTTGATTGTACCGTCGAAATATCGTTGAGGGCTGAGGCAAATCCTTTCGAACACATACTTTTATATTCCTAAACTGTTGCTTAATAAATTCTTTACACTATGGCTGCGTCAGTTGCTAATAATAATTTGCAGCGCTTTATTTTAGTAGGTAGCTATTCTTGCAAATTGCGTACCTACCGTATTTTCAGCATTCGTTCTGTTCTACATGTTGCTCAATGTAAAAACCAAAATAGTCTTATTTATTTTGTAGGGTTATATAGGGTAGTTATTGTTCTTTTGAAAAAAAAATTCGCAAATAATCTAAAGATACACCGTTCTAGCATGGTTTTAGAAAGGGAAAACACTGGTATCCAAAAATAAGTATGAGAAGATACAGTCCCTTCCCTTTGAAGAGAAGGTTGTGGTTAAGCATACGGTGGAAGTAGACTAGATGCCGAGCGGCACACAGCTAATCTTACGCCTACAATGTTTAAGGTTTGTCTATAAGTGAGGGGCACTTGTTTGTCTTCAATCTCTCACTAGATGACGATGTGACTAATGCACGATTTACTACCATTGAAGTTTGCGTGAGAATGAAGCTGAATGCAGTTAATGTGCAAATATAGCCTGACTGTCACTTTGGCTTTCAGTAAGAATGCCTGACTTTCACTCAGCAGAGTTAGTACTTGTCTGTAACAGAGAAATAATTTTTGTATTCCGTCAATTGCAACCTTATTTTCAGATCCTATAACTGAAAGATGCCGTTTTTGATATTCGGAAAACTTCATACACACTTAAAATTTGATTCAACACATAAGTCGGAGTAGCTTTTCGGATTGAAAATGGTGAAAGTCCTCTATAGTCCACTGGGCTTTTCCAGTTATTCCTTTCCTATTTCTTGGCTGCGATAAAGAAAAAGTTTACAGTTGGTTAATGATTGCTATACTATCCCGTGTGCTACGCATATTTAAAAAAATATATTTTAAAACGCGGAAGATAGTAGTGTAGTAGTTAGAGCGTTCGACTACTACGTCAATGGGGGCCAGGTTCAAGTCCCGGCAAGGTCTGAAAACTTTGGCGTCTTTCCTCGTCGAGGTTGACTCCATAAAATTAATACTTGGGAATTTTCTCCGGAGTGATAGAGGTGTCTAAGGCACTCAACACGTAAGATGTTCTAAAAACGGGACTATTATTATTACTATGTTTGAAAACCTAACCGAAACCGACCCAATTTGTGCATACGTTTAGGTCGTTTAAATATTCTTTCCTTGCGAATTTCCAATGTAGGTAACGAAAGTTAGTCAATCAATCTGGGGTTCGAGGGACTTATTATGTTAAACATTCATTTTACTTGAACAAAAAATACGAATTAATATTTGTACATACGAGGATACCTTATCATGTAATAAGAAAAAAAAAATTCAAATTACTGCACTGATTGCAACGATCCTGCAACGTATGTAAACTACTTAGAAAGACTTATTGTTTTTACTTCCCAAACCAGCTTCTATTAATTCTTTATTTGAAGAAAATGTGTGCCCTCGTACTGTCCGAAGGAGCCAGCTTTGACGAGTGAAGAGGATGTTCCAGCATTCCCAAGCGTAAATTGCGAATTGCAATACGTAATTTGTGCGCAAAAGCATTAATTTACAACAACTTTGTCGAATTTACCTTTTTCTATCATTTTTCCTCAAGGTTAATTAATATTCCCCAGTTACTGATTAGAGTGATTACTCTTTCTTCAAAAGAACAACGCAAGAACTTTTCCAAACATCACCAAGTGTTTTAATTTTATCTTCATAAATCTCTTTACCCTTCAACCCTTTTAAAAACAGGTATCTTAGTTCTACTAGATCCAAAATCTGGTTCATGTGGGTTGAAGGGGTAAACAGAAAACGCACGTACTTCTTCCAGTGTGTGCAATTAATATTACCTTTATCTTAAGTTTATTAAGAATGGACGATGGCTCTATCAAGGATCCTTTGTAACCAGTGCGAAAATGTAGCTTCACCCATTGAGTGAAAGATATACAGGGTGTCTCAAAATTGGCGCCCGTGCTTTTGGGATTTGATTCAGGGGACTAAAACAAATCGAAAATTGAGAATAAAAAATTTTTCGATTGTCCCTCGTTATCGAGTTATCCCAAAAGCACGGGCGTCAATTTTGAGACACCCTGTATTATTCAATTCTTCACCGCAATTTTTGCGATTATCCCAATATGCTGCGTTATATACCTTCACTTTCCTACGTCAGTCGTTTACATATGTGAACATCATCGTAGTAAAATTGAAACAAAATGTTTGAGAGGGTTTGCGAAATACATCGCATCGCCTTAATAAAGTAACATAATATACCTACAAAAACTTTGAGAAAGTAGGTATACAATTTAATCAAGTTAAAGTGAATGTACTCTAAAGTCTCGTTGAACTCTTAAAAGTGTATATCATATGATTGGTATTTGGTATGTCCACGGTAGCATATTTAACTCATCCGTCTACCATCTGATTCATTTAAAACGTTTTTTTCGGCAATAATTTTTAAATTCACGCCAGCATTCAAATCGAGATTAAATTTTTTATAATTAAATCGTGTCTAGAAAGAATTTTATTGTGGTATCTAAATCAAATTTACGTTTAAAATGTAAACTTTAGAAATATTTACTTAACAAAACACTCCACACTTTCTCTTTAAAATTTATCTTTGACGTTAAAAATGTACCTATTTTAAACAATCTGCGTTTGATATGTTTATGAATACAGTTAATTTTTTAGAAAATTAAAGCGATGAGTCTTATTCCTGCAAATAACAAAACGAAAGTCGTCAAACTTAAATATTTGTTGAAAAATTCTCAATAAGCTTTCGGTGGAGAAAATTTTTTAAGCAAATATACCTACATTTAAATGGTATTTTTATATAATTCACATTATTACGTAAATCGGAAACCCAATCCGAATTGTGTGTGGTCTTGGTTGTAGTTTGATGTTGGTTTGTTTAACTTTGATTAAATGTTGGCTCGGAAGTAATAGATGTAAGTTATGGGAGACGTAAACCACACGAGAGCTAATTTTCAAAATCGTTTTTAGTATACGAATTTCATAATTATAGTAGTTAATTGTCATTTACTGACAAGTATTATGACTCATGTTAATATGTACATATGTTAATTATAATTGTTTACACATTTAGTGAGGTAAAGGTCCCAGGTTCAAATTCCTGGTACAGTCTAACTTTTCCTATATGTACAAACAATTATAAAATAAAATACATATCAATTTCATAATGTATATAGTGCACCTTTAGCACTTATTTTGCAATTAATTTAATGAAGCTGAAAACAAATAGTAAACCAAAATTGTATTGCAACGAAACCTTATAAAGAATTCTTACAGGATGTTGTACCTACTTATTATAACATTGTAACATTCTGACACAAGAGATGCATGACCAATTGACCATGCAGATGTTTATGAGAAATTGTACTTTCATTGTAGACCGGAGTATACTCATTTCTCTTTCGTTATAATGATATGCTTCATACAAGTACCTACCTTTAATGGGACCTTAGTGAGGAAGTCATACATTATGTATATGCCGAAATGTACTTAGTCAAAGGTAGTAGTTACACGAGTGGAACACATCTACTATCGGAGTAAAAATGCAAGGCCTCTGAATTTAGAGCTTGTATCTCAGTAATTAGCATTCATAATTTAATGAAATAAAGTGCATTTAAAAGATCATTGATTCCTACAAAAAGGTGTACAGTTTTAGATTTTTGCAACACATCGTTAATTTTCTGTATTAATTTATGTGCGAAAAAGCGCTAATTATGACTCAAATCGCACAAGCGCTCGACTTTAAAAATTAATTACGGCTATACTGAGTGGTAGATACTTATATATTTGACAAGTGTATACTTTTTTGTCGGTGTGAGATGCTTTTGAGGCCAATATTGGTTTATTAGTCTTAAAACTATAATGAAAAAAACGACATCTTGTGTAACTCAATGCCTGAACGTTCGATATTAATAATATTGACAGTAACGTAACAAAGTTAAAGCAATTATATTGTGGTCTAACATGATTCACAAAAATAATGCCATGTACACATGTTTTGTTTAAAAGAAATTTGGAAAAAAGGATGGATGCTTGCGTTCGTGCGGGAGGTGCGGTACGGGGTGGAAGATGGTGGCGTACACTATTGCAATGAAGCGCATGGTTTTGTACAATGCTAAAGAATAATCACATTGTTGTGGTTTGCCGCTCACGATTTACGATGTGGTAGATTACCTCTCGCGGGAATATGTGCGTCTTTCTTTCGCGATAATTATAACATTTTCTGTGAATTACAAGAAAACAAATTTTGTTTTCAATAAAGCCATAATGCAGCTCGATTTGAGTAATACAAATTTAGCATTTAAAACAAGAATTTTTTCTTCGGTTACCGTATATTGCAAAATAGCAGATTTTCGGTTAGGGCTTATAAAACCAGTTAATTATATGAATAATCAATATTTATTGGCTGTCGACTTTTCAGAAGTATGTGTGCTACAACATTTGTAAATTTGGTAACAATTTATGAAACAATAACAATTTTATGATAAGTTAAAACTGACCGTCAGCCAGGAAAATACTAAATACAGCGTTTTTATTGCTGTTAATTCAAATAAAAGTTAAACAACTGATTCTACCAATTTGATTTTTACACATGTTAAACATATATAAATGACTAATGTACTGCCCAAAAATGAAGAAATTTCACCCCCCAGTTTTTTCGTTACGACCACTTAAAGTCAGAGGCCTTGCATTTTTACTCCGATAGTAATCAATTGCGTTATAAAACAATTATTATTAGTGAGTAAATTCATTTATTTTGATTAATGATCGGAAAAACTGAAACAGTAAAAGGAATACCGCATACATCAAAAAATTGTTATAAATTAGTAATTAATAGTAGTATATTTAACAGATCCGTACAAAAAGAAAGTCTTTTAAAATAGTTAAAATATTATGTAAATTTCTTTATTTTGTTTATTTACTAAATATTACACGTAATTTTTTTTAGATTGTATCCTTGTAGAAAAGGTAGTTTTAATCTAATTTACTTAAATAGAATTTAAGTCTATAGCTATGATTCTGGGTGAAGTTGATCGAATTTTTGGATTTGATACATAATTTAATTGAAGTTGTGTTGTCAGATTTAAATTCTCGAAAAAGTTATAATTTTAGGTTGGATGACCTGATCACAGCGGTCAGATCAGGTCAGTTAAGTTTTCTCCTTCCCAATTACGAATTTTCACTAAAATTTTAATGGTAACATTCCTATAGTTACGCACTTTATTGCACTACTTTACTATGATTTTGTTCCGCTCTTCAAAATAGGGGACCAAGTTAATTGTTTTTAAGAAGTTTGCATTTTCAAATTTCATTTATGGTAAATTGTACACAACACTGAAAGTAACACCAACAATTTATTAAATAGACCGCAACGCTGTCATCATCCACGAACAACAGTTGTTCTGCTGTTGGCTGAATGGAAAACAAGCATAGAGATCTGGTAGTCGTTTCGACGACAGTATAACGTGCTTCAGATATGTAGAATGTACTAATAGAAAAGTTAGCGTGTCTGGTACGAGAGTAAACCATGCTCAACGACAAGAAGCGTACTTAATACGGGCGAAGAAGATCTTTTTTCTGACAACAATTCAATTGACGACGATGATTCTTGTTATTACCTTTATCACATACCGGTTTAGGCATAATACCTATGAAATTCGCTTATTGGGCATCGATGCAATACCTTTGGACATTTTTTTCACGAAATAACGATTTTTGACAAGTTTTGTCAAAATCCATGTAATCACTAATCTATATTTTAATAACATATCTGGTCCACAAATAACAATTTTGACCTGCCTTGGTCAAAAACCACGGGGTTGCCGAAAATGAATGAAATTCCTTTATCGCATCGATCCAATGCGTTTCGTGCATAACTTTAGAGATAGGCCACGGATGAGAATTATATTGAACAGTTGCACATTTAAGGATAATAAGTTGTAATCTATTTTTACCGTTCCTGATCCACACGAAACTCTGTAACTTTTATTCCTGTTGGCCCAGGGACTTGAAAACCCGTATACCAAATTTCGAAACGATTGGCCGCTTCTAAAAAGAGATCGCGCACACGAGCGGACGGACAACAGTACACAACTAAAGGTCTGAGGACCATTAATAATGAAACTGATTGGGTGGCGTAGGGGAAGATTTGCTATTAAACGAATTATAGCATTGAAGGATGATATTTTGCATCATCCACAGTGGAAGTTACAACAATACAAGTATTGTGCTGAAAGAATTGGTATACTTTAATCGCGTTGGTTACACATACATGATAACAGAAAATAAAATAAAAATTTCAAAGTATTTTTGGTGTTAAAAAATACAAATAAATGAAAAATCCTAGGAAATAGACGTTTCAATTAAAAAAATCCAAGGCCTTACAAAAAAAATATTTTTAACAACTAAAAGTCTGGGTAAACTATGAAGGAAGATATTACTAAAGATATTTTAAAAATCTCCCGTAAAAAGCACGCCCTTATATCTATCTACTTCTTACTTTACACGTAGGGAAAAACAAATATTAAAAAAATTTAACAAAAAGTGTGAAGATTTACTGAAAAATATTTTGCCTGTTTTGCCAATTTATTTACTTTGGATTTTATTGCAGCTGCTAACATCGATATAGGTTCATTTTGAAAAAAATTTCCTATATAGTGAGGCATACGTGTTTTTTATTCTTGAGCTATTTTGTATTTTTTACGTGTTTCGAAATTATTGGTTCAAACTTTGCCTACTACACTACACACTGTACATTACGTGAACGTCGCATGACTTCTGCGTGTTATCCGTAGTATTTTGACTTTCGGTCACAATATTCAAAGCAGAAGTCTTTTCGTAATTTTCTTTTGTGAATAAAGTTACCGGAAGACCTCTTAGCACTATTTTTTCTCTTAAAGAGAAAATATCATTTTAGTTCTAAGATACTTTTGTTAATTATAGTATAGTTATACTCTTTGATTATATACCTTCTCATATTAACTTTAACATTTATACCAGCACTACATTTTTACCCAACATTAAACAAAAATGCGACATGTTGGATGAAATGTGAAACTGACTTCAGACATTTTTTGTTATTGGTTTGAATTTTTGCGTCCTTAAAGCTTAGGCCTGCGCACAGGCATGCATTGGTTAAAAGAGTATGTACGCTCAAGTATATCGAGGTTGAATCCAAATATTATTACAGCTTTTAGAGTATTTTGTGTTACAACATTCAATAATCTATTAAAAAACATATACTGTCTCGATTAATTGCCTTCGGTCAATTACTTTGGACAAATCGATAATACAGTTATACACGTTTCGACAAATTGTTTTCCGATCAGTTTCCTCGTAATCTACTACATAAATGGAAAAACACTAAAGTTAACATTTTCAAAATAAAATACAGCTCAAAATGAGATAATGACCTTCCACTTGAAAACTCAGATATAGAGCCTTTGCAAGTAGGTAATATTTCAACAGCATTGTCAGCATTAAATATACTAGTCTTCACATCGTTATGCGTCCGCTTATATTCAATCTTCGAAAACACAAAAATTTTAAATTTGCCCATTTGCAATAAGTAGATGAAAATTAATAAGGACCTTGTTTTTTACTATCCGATAAATAGAAAACGAAATTAGAGATTTTTTCTAAAAGGTCTATTCGCCATTCCCATCCAACCAATCTTTGATAGGTAATAAATTGTGGTGGCTGCCACATTTTTTGGAATTAGTATGACTCCGACGAGTAGCATCTCCAACGCGGTGCTTTGCTCCGGCAAGTAATACCACTTAGGACCCATATACATTTACAAAACCCCCATTTTAACCTAACAGTACAAAAACAGTAGACACTAGAAAAACTTATCAGAAAGGGTTAATTTCGTTATTCTTACCTGAAAATAGCGCATTACTTTTAAAAGAAATATAATAGAATAACTATTTGATTAGGCTGTCCAAATGACGGTTTACGCAAAACAGTAAGCCGCAGGGTAAATATAAAATCGCTTATTTAAATTCATCCGAATCGCAAAACTTTATTAGGTAAGTACAAATGGCTGAGAAGTCAATAATATTAAAAACATTAAACGAATTTATTATACTAATTTAAAGCAATTAGTTTACACAGTATTTAACGATGGGTAATTAGAGAAATGGTTAGTACATTATAATCGTAGACAAGCCAGCTCCTAATAATCAATTTATGCAATGCTTCTCTCTCGTTCTGTTTCCCTTTAAGTGTTAAGTGGAAAATATTACTTACATTAATACAATTTGCTTGGGTCGTTGGCGAGTAAAAATTCCAAATACATTTTCCCTACTGTATGAAAGCACATCGCGTGAGAAAGATGCCTAGTACAGGTACAATAAGAATAAAAAACGAGTTTAGATTGCTGACATGCAACCTGTCTTCTTAATTAGAGGTGCAAGGTGGATTTCTTCAACCTTCGTTTCCTTTCCTGAAGCTTAAATACGTAATCCGTTGCTTTGCTACGAAGAAATTACTTTTTTTGTTAAACTTGTTAAATTTTGGGAATTTACATACGTGACAGCTGTGTAAGTAATTGTACGTTTGTAATTATTTTATCAAATCATGTGTGTATATGTGCATGTGTGTTGAAAGAACTTCTTCCTTCCTGTCATTATTTAGACATTCAAAGTAATATGTATGTTGAAGGTACAATTTTAAACAACGTGCTTAATAATGTACTATAATTCCCTTATTATCCGTATGCGTGACCATTATTTGTCCTTGTCAATATCCGTTGTTGCGAAATATTGTCCATCACCTCAATGATTTTGTGGCTAAAGCGGCTTTTAATTATCCAAAACAACAGAATGACTATCTACATATAAACCATTCCTCTAACGAAATGCACATTTAGTTGTACGTAAATACTAGTGGCGCATTTTTAGGTATTTTCCACTTTGTGGAATTATGGAATTCCGCAAAGTAAGTTTGAGACATCATGAAAGGGTGGTTCGGTACTCAAAATAAGGGAGCAAGAACAGGTAAATTCATAAAAAGACTCGAAGCCTCCCTTTATATCATTTAATCTCCAAAATTAAGTTACGTGGTAAAACAGTGTGATGATAGACGATGGGATGAGATGACGTTGTTATGTTTTTTAATTATAAGGCGCCGAAGCACCTGACACGTGAGTAAGTAAGTAAGTTTGAGGAAAATTAATATAAAGCATCCAGTGAAGACCGTAGCAAAGCAAAACTATGTAATCCCAAAAATTCAAAATCTATACCGTAAAACGAACATAGAACGTGAAAAATTCTCTACGTTTTCAGTGGAGATTCGCGTTTTTGCAAAGCGTATAATCCAAAAAGTGTCTTACAAAAACAAACAAAATCTGTTCATAATGCTTCAATTAGTATAATAAAGAAATCCATAGAGCGATTTTTACAATATTATATTATAAAGTCTTTATATCGCCGCAATTTTATTACTGCACATTTTGGAAAATGAATATCATAACAAAAGCTGTATAGGTAATTAAAATCCATTTTTAAAACATATTTGGGGTTTTCTCGTTTTTCTTGCAAATTAACCTACTTTCCGACTATGCTATAAAAGTTGTAGCGTTTCATTTAAATTTCCGAGAAAATAATAAATGCGAGTTGCATGCATTCATATAATATGGTTACTGCGTTGTTTAAAACTCCAAAACTTCCTTTCTTAAATCAGACTTAGTTTACCAAACCTAAATTATAGTGCCTTTAATATCTAGATTTCCCCCTTCATTTATTCCTAGTAATTACTCCCACTATCGGTATAAACGGCTTGTGCTTTACTTATTACCAGATATAGTAAAATATAACCTCAAAAAAGCACTTTATACTGCCAAAAATAGTAAATGATCACCAAAATTAAAACTTCATTTTAATGTGAAATTGTCACCAAAAATTTTACATTTTGCTATCCTAGCAAATGACTCCAAACTAGGTAATCATTGTTAACTCAAAAATAGTAAATGATCACCAAAATTTTAACCATATTTTAATTTAAATAGATATCCAAATATTTAACATGTCGGTACGTTATCCTATTAAAAGTAAATTACTGCAGATAAAGCATTGTTCACCCAAACATAGTAAATGAACTCCTAAAGTTTCGCTCTATAATTTTGTAAAATATTTACTAAAGTCCAAGTTTTTCATGACCGTAAATTAATATAGGTAGGTACTTATTCAGTTTTCCAATAGTAACTAAATACTCAAAAAAAGTTTTATATTTAACAGTAAACACAATAACAAACATTCTAATTATGCTATAAAATTCCATGCATAGACCACAAAATTCGTAACTATGTACTACATTGGACACGAATTAGGAGCACAGGTAAAATGAACATCTTGATATTAAATGAAAACTCACACTTGTAATATGTCTACGTTTCATGGTAATCATAGTGCTTTATTTAGGTATTAAAAGCGCATTAATTTACTCGCTAAGATTTGGTGATCATTTACTATATTTGGTATTTGAATGCAATATAAAGTGCAATCATTACTAAAACAGCTAGAAACATTGTAATTTCAAACTTTCTTGTTTTGGTACATGTTTCGTTTTTTGGTGTTTTGGTATTTTTTTGGTAACAGAACTTAGGGTCTCACTGTATTATTTGGTGATCATTATATTTATCTCGATTTAGAAACTTCAAAATTATTTCCAGCAGTTTCTCTTGGTCAGTATTCCCTAGAAATGTTTTCCCGAAGGACTCTATAACCATTACTTCCTGAAATACGGTGCCTCGCCTTATTATAATACTATCGACTGCGATGTATTTAATATATTTTATGTTAAAGTAGCAGAAAATACGTGAAAAGGTAGTCAGAGTAACCACCACAAAAAAATTAGATATCTTATTATCTATTGGTGTAAGATAACCGTTTTATTAAAATGTGGATGTCCTAAAGCTGTGGTAAAACCTAAACTATAATGCCAATAGTGCGATACTGAACGTTGAGGAGTTCTCTGGTCTGCCCATTTTATTCTTACAGTCAGTTTTATACAGGGTGTCCCAGGTTTAATGATCAGGACTTTGACATTTTGTAGAGAAACACATTTTAAGGTGGGTTGCTCCTATACAGGGTGGCCCAACGAAAAGGTAACAGACGGGTTTCTGGCCAGAGGGAATTTTTTTTTGGGAAACGCAAAAACACGTCAATTTTTATATCAAGGGGACAACTTTCGCCATGATTTTCAACCTGAAGTGATTTCATCCCTTAGCGCTGTGAGAACAACCCCTAAAATTTAAATAGGGATGATGGGGCAAGTGATACGTCATTTGAAAGGTCTTTCTTTTCTGATTTCAGTGCACTAGTTTTTTTTATATTTTTTAAATTTTTAACCAAAAAAATTGAAGTTCCAAAATGGAAAATGAGGAAAGAGATTGAGGCATTTAAGAACTGAAAAAAGCTCGGACAGGTCAATTGTTTTTTTCTTAGAGAAGCTAGGTACTTTTACTGCTATTTGACAATATTGTTTCACCCCTTGGGTACAGGGTAAACAACCCTTAAATTTTTAAATAAAAACAAGGGTTAATTTTTTCTTGTGCTAATTAATAAAACCAGCTTATGCAAATTCAACCCTTATTTTAATAAATGTTCGAAGTGTCTGCCCTCAGCTTCCATGTAATAATACAGATTTTGATTAAATCGTTCCTCCTGATCTCACCCCATTAGATTTTTTTTATGGGGTCATGTAAAGAGTAAAGTTTTTTCCACTGGTCCGGAATCTTTGGAGGAGTTACATGACCGTATAGTACATGAATGCCGCCTGATCACTCCTCAAATGTAGCAAAATGTACGGGAACGATTTAATGAAAATTTGCACTATTGCATGGAAGCTGAAGGCAGGCACTTCGAAAATTTATTAAATTAAGGTTGAATTTGCATAAAAGGGTTTTATTAATTAGCATAAGAAAAAATTAACCCTTGTTTTTATTTAAAAATTTAAGGGTTTTTTACCCTGTACCCAAGGGGTGAAACAATGTTGTCAAACAGCAGTAACAGTACCTAGCTTCTCTAAGAAAAAAACAATTGACCTGTCCGAGCTTTTTTGAGTTTTTAAATGCCTCAATCTCTTTCCTCATTTTCCATTTTGGAACTTCAATTTTTTTGGTTAAAAATTTAAAAAATATAAAAAAAACTAGTGCACTGAAATCAGAAAAGAAAGACCTTTCAAATGACGTATAACTTGCCCCATTATCCCTATTTAAATTTTAGGGGTTGTTCTCACAGCGCTAAGGGATGAAATCACTTCAGGTTGAAAATCATGGCGAAAGTTGTCCCCCTTGATATAAAAATTAACGTGTTTTTGCGTTTCCTAAAAAAAAATTCCCTCTGGCCAGAAACCCGTCTGTTACCTTTTCGTTGGGCCACCCTGTATACATAGGTCCTAAAATTCTTTGTTTCTGAGATACAGAGTGCGTTACAATTTTCTAAAAAATAAAGGTTTTATTTATTCATTTCCGAACTTTTGAAAATATTCAAACCAAAATTGGCACACAAGATACATGGACAGAGCATAAGATCCATGACAACCATAATTTTTGTACACAGCCAAAATACATTTTTCGTGAAATAAACAAAAATCTAGTTTGTGGCCGCACGATAACAGAAACGAAAAAAAGTCTAGAGACATTTTTTGTTCAGAATTGAATGCTCCACCGAAAAGTATATTTCGAATATTTAATTCAGGGCCGTACTCTTTTTATTTATCAAATTAGTAGAACGGATTATCCATATCTCCGCCACTGGTTGATTAAAAAAATTGATATTCTTCATTCTTGTGGCCCTCTGTCCTTGTATCTTGTGTGCCAATTTTGGTTTGAATTATTGCCACAGTTTGGAAATAAATAAATAAAAACTTTATTTTTTAGAAAACTTTAACGCCCTGTATCTCAGAAACAAAGAATTTTAGGAACTACGTTTATAGGAGCAATCCACCTTAAAATGTGTTTTTCTACAAAATGTCAAAGTCCTGATCATTAAACCTGGGACACCCTGTATCTAATTTTAAGTTGAAATTGTCCTCAAAACTGTAAATGGAGTCATTTCTCTGTTGTTTTGAGCAAGAAATGAAATAAATTAAAAAAATTTAAAAAAATTAAAATTATAATGCTCCCATCTAAATAATTGATAATTTGTAACTGCGTTGAAAAACTGTCATATGTTCATATAAAGAACCCTATGAGAACCTTTTTCTTGAACTCTAAAAAAAATATTCCCGTTAAACGGCTCTATTATTTGCTAAGAAAATGTGACAAATATGTATTAGAAACATAGAAACATGAGTCTTTTAAATTCATTGCAATGGACACTAAATTCAGAAGAAAGTGAAGTTTAGTAAAGAAAGCTAATTGAAGCTAGTTCGCGATGTTCTCGTTTTCATCATACAGGAGTGGCCCACAGTTAAAAACGTTGTTGATGTAAATTGAAATTTACGACATGAGGTTTTTTTATAATCTACTTAACTGAAAGGTAAAACAACTAAACGGAAAGTAAAATTTTACATTTCAGTGTCTCTCAAATACAGCAATAATATTATCCTTACTGTGGGAATAATTTACCACGACTAAGGTTCTTTAACCTGAGAGTCAATAGAATTTTGCTATTCTCTATAAACATAAAAAGACAATTCACCTCACTCATCAACGCCCAGCCTATACCCTTGGATCTAGATAGCTGAAATTTTGCACAGAGGAGGTAAAATAGGGGATGAAAGTTTGTTTTGAAATCAGTCATTTTTTAAGTTAAATCCATAAAAATTGGTATATGGCCTTTCGGTTAGAAATTAATTGATTACTCACAACTTGTGAGTAATCAATTTAGTATCCTTGTGAGTCACAAGGACAGTCCAGATTTAAATGTGACCCAAGCGATATGGCAAATTACACATTGGTCACCAAGACACACTGTTCAAAGAAATATGGAATACCATTCTTCACATCTGAATCTCGCAAAAGACTTGTTTGTACAACCCTGGATTTATAATTATTTATACTTGTTAGAAGCTATGCACAGTATCATATCCGCAAATTGCAATTAATTAGTTCCATGTGAACCCCTAAATTCATAATTCATACTTTATACATTAATTTAAGAGCCACTTACGTATAATTCCTACTGGTGTTCACTTATACTAAATATACTGCGATCAAAGGACCATACCAAAGAAGCAAACGGAATACCAATAGACACTATTACAGTGACTCTATTACAAACAGTGGCGACAAGCGATGTATCGATTCTTATTGGCCGTGGTATATTTCGCCTCTTAATGGCGACCTGGTTGTGTTTACCTTTGATCAGCGTGTGATTTTTATTTGGATTTAGCACGTTGCTAGGATACCACCGTTGAGTTCATAGAAACCCGCCCAAAATTTTGCCTCCTAATGGCGGATGGGTGGAGCTAATCGCTGCTTGTCGTCACTGTTTGTAATAGAGTCACTGTAGACACTATTACAGTGACTTTATTACAAACAGTGACGACAAGCGGCGATTATCCGCCATTAAGAGGCAAAATTGTGGGCGGGTTTATATGAACTCAACGGTGGTATCCTAGCAACCACACGCTGATCAAAGGTAAACACAGTCAGGCCGCCATTAAGATGCAAAATATACCACGGCCAATCAAAATCGATACCACGCTTGTCGTCACTGTTTGTAATACAGTCACTGTAGACACTATTTCCCAATGGCGACACCTAGGTGATACTGTTCTGAAGCACAAACTGTGCGACCCACTAAGTTCAACCAAAGAGCATTATTATATGGTCTTTGGTTCAACGCAGGAAAACATGCTTGTCATAACGCTAGAATCTATAATTCTTTCTTATATCCTTCAAGTCACTTGTGATTAATGCAATAATATCACCGTGTTAGTACTAGAAGAATGATTTTGAATTAGCTACCGTGCAAATCAGATCTGTATACGTTCAGACTGTGCATAACTCATTAAGAGATTTCAAAACACCCAATAGAGAAAAATTATAATTAAGTTAATTTGCGCATAAGTACATTACTTTAAAGGAGTTGTCATTGCGAAAAGTGCTATTCAAGATGGCGATGGATTGTAATTCTGGTTTTACTATCAGATCAGAAATTTCATTCGCGTGACTTAAAAGTCCATTACATTTCCACTATGCTGTCCGGTAAGTATTTGGGAAATACTTGCTCGTTACGATATAACAATGTGTGCAATTAAGTCGGAACCATATGGGAAACTTTTTTATTCTTAGTTTTATGAAAAAAACTCATTCCTTATAAAAAGTTGTGCATGGTCTAAAACTTAAAATTAAACTATCAGATATCAAAGCTTTTGATCCGTATACAAGGTTTGTCAAAAAATATGAATTTTACTCAAGAGTAAAGTACCTCTATTTTTCAGAATATTGACAATTGTTACTAAAAAAAGTTGATCATAATTAAAAATTATTGTCAGATATTCAGTATTATCCCATCTGCTGTGAAAAAATAATTTTTTGTATAAACATACGCAAATTTTGTAATCAGCTATTTTATTGAAATAGGGATAACCGTTCGGTTCATTATTATTAAGTGATGTAACCCCAGCGCAGTATGCTTAGTTTAGTTTAGTTTATTTATTTTGCGAATTTACAATACTTACAAATATTGATCTCACACGTCAAAAGATAACATAAATATGTTACATATAAGTAGTAAACAACTAAGTCACAGTAGGTACAAGTACAATTAAAACGTATATGAAAAATAATCATCACTGTTGTAAAAAGCATTTTCTATTAATATTAATTTTATTTCGTTTTTAAATTGAGAAAAGGGCAGAGTTTTGATTCGAGATGGTAGATGATTACAAAATTTTGGCCCAAAATAGTTGAAACCACATTTACTCGATGATAATCTGTAACAATTTGTTCTGATGTTTCCGGCATCCCTGGTATTATGATTATGTATGCCTCTATGATGTACAAAATCATGTAGATTATTTTTCACGTAGACAAGACATGTATAAATATATAAACATGGAACTGTTAAAAGGTTTAATTCAAGTATTCAACAAATTTACTACGTACGTCAGCAGGCGCGTGTCCCCAACCTATCAAGCCGTACGATACATATGATAAAAACAGCGAATGATATGCCGATAGGATTACATCGAGCGAGACCATACTAGCCAAGTTACGTATTAGGAATATGTTTTTTGCCCATTTGTTAGCCAAAATCTCAATGTATTTGCCCCATTGTAATCTTGGATCAAAGTACAAACCCAGGTACTTAACATAATTTGGGTTACTATTTTCCACAGGTCTGTGCGTGAAGATAACCTTAATAGTTTTAGATTCATTAGGTACCTTTACACTTACGCTCTTTCCTGCGCGATTGGAGCGCCCCGTTCCAGTCTTCCGCGAAAGCGTGCTAGTGTAAATGCGTATAATCGCACGGTTCCAAAACGCGTTCAAACCCGCACGCAAATCGCCCGCGATTTTCGTGCAGTTAAAAATTTTTGTTGAATTATATTTTCGCGTGGTTATTTTGCGCAGTTTTTGCATTTTGCAAAAGTTGGTCTATCCTGGTATCTTCATCTGGATTATAATTTTAATAGCCTTCGGATCCGCATGCACTTAAAAAGATTAAGATGTATGCATTTTATTAGAACCTAACAAAAAATAAAAACTAATAGAATTTATTTATGCCTATTATTCCTAAATAAAATAATAACAATCAGGTAGATGATATTGCCACATTTGTTGTTGAAAAAATTTGAATTAAGTAGGAAACAAATGACCACCTTCTGACCTTCCGCGTTCAGATAATAAAACACTCGTTAAAACTGTTGAAAGTTTCAACGTTCCACGAGCCACGATTATCACGCGGGAAACGACACTTTTCGATTTACATTAACACTTTTATCATCTGACGTTCCACAACACAGGCTAAAACCTCGCGATAGGACGTTGCAATTTTTAGGAAAAAATATTTAAGACGCGACACTCTTGACTGCGTGAAAATTCGCGTGATTGAAACGGGGCGCTCCAATCGGGCAGGAAAGAGTGTAAGTGTAAAGGTACCTATTTAGTTTTAACTTATTTTTTGCAAGCCATTTGACAACTCCCGACCGTGTATCCTCTAAGCGTTCTTGTAATGCAATGCAATGCATGCATGCAATGAACCGAAAGGTTATCATGTATTTCAATAAAATAGCTGATTACAAAATTTGCGTATGTTTTTTATACCAAAAATTATCGGAACGACTTAATTGGACACATTGTATAAATATAAATTTTGACAATCACGTGTAAATACTAAACACTGGTATATTAAACTTCTTTAGGGTCACGTCTTGAATACTTGAATGCTAACATGGATTTTGCTTTCGTCTCTAAACTACAAAATATGTTATAAATAATGAACCTAATTATACTTTTACTTTTTCTTCTCTCAGTCCATATGCTTTGAACTTTTGCTTTCATCTGTAACAGTTATCTACATTTAATTAGTCTTATAACAGCAACATTGCTAACACTTTTTAATTTCATATTTTTTACACCTTTCTTTTATTACCAGTAATAATTTCACATACTAAATTAATTTAAAGGAAGAGCGAATGTGCCAGTTATTTTGTTAATTGATTAAATGAAAGCATTTTCATTACTAATATGCGAATATATTTTTACGTTTAGACTTTAGAATAGAAATTTAATTATAAGTTGTTTAATATTAACTAAGCGTATTGTGGGCAATCTGTAATATTATTTAGTAATTTAAATAGAAATGTAAGAGAGAAAACTCACAAGATTACCATGCTGAAGGTATCCAGTAACCTATTATGATCAAATCCTTGTCCAGGATGCGTACATACCAAAACTTTAAAACCATAAACACTTCAGAAATTTTCGCTGGACAGCTTTGTAATATTGTTAATGACTAATGAGGGTAGCAAATAATAACCGCGTATTCCAGTGGAGAGGGTACCAAACTAAAATACAAAAGTTTCATAACATTTATATCTGAAAATTCTCTGCAGTTCATTATTATGAAACCTAACTATTTGTATGCGGAAGACGTAGACTCAGTCACATGACCATTAATGTCAATTTTTCGCCAAATAAGATACCTACCAAGATCATGGGCGCTGTTACACTGAAGAACGTTAATAGAATTTATAGTGTGTTTGTAATCAATTCGCTTTATTGCCCTTGTGAATGATATAGATTCACATTTTTTGACATGTAATTGGAGTTTGTTAACCAGACACGGATTATGAATCGTATTCAAATCACTTTGAAAATCATCACAGTTCACAATTGAGCTAATCGATGAAAATATTTTTACATCAACAGTAGGTATACATATTGGTACGTTCGATGAAATTTCCTGGCATATACCTACCATTGATAAATATGACAAATAACAGAGGACCCAGGTTGGATATTAGTGATAATTTATGCAGCAGTATATTATGATTGACCTGATCAAAGGTCTCACTGAAATCCGTATATACATACATATATCGTATCAACTTGACCTTGATTATCCAAAACCTCATGACAATACTGAGAAAACAGGTTAATTATTGTGGATTGATTTAGGACAAAGCTATTTACGAAAGAACCACGAGTCGTGGCGAACTTATTCTTCTTCCTATAAAATGTAATTAAGTTTACTTAACAATCTTAGTGTTAGTAAGAAACGTAGGACAACGTTTATAGAAAAACTAAGCGAAACTGAGCTTCGCATCAACTCAACTATACGTTTTTTTCAATTTTTTATTCTATTCATTAAGGAACAAAAAACATTCGAACCAATATGAATCAGAATCGTAGTTAACTAATTCTTAATAGCTATTTTATACAGGTATTCTGTAGACAGCGTAGACTATGACTATAGCAAAATGGTAATAATAAATAGATAATAATAGGTGTTTTCTTTTTGCATTTTGTGGTAGCCTGTGGTAGCTTTAAGTCAGCTCTGTCAATACACACCATTCGTTTTATAAAAATAACCCTATTCGTTTTAAAAGCTTTATTTAAGTTTTATATTAACCTGAGGCAGAAATGTCTTATGACGCAAGGCACTTTAATCACGTGATGATTGTGCATGTGCCCAAGCCTGTAGCGATGCAAAAAGAAAACACCTATTGTAACACAATAAATGCCTGCTTTTGTCGAATGCGCAACTGCAGTGCAGAAAATACGTTTCCAATTGCTATGTGTCTGCTGCATTCAACGATTCAATATTCGTTTAATGTATTGAAACTATCAGCATGAAAACCTCTCCTGATTTCATAATTAGATCCTTCTTAGAATTTATTGGATTTGTAAAACAAGGAGAATTGATTACGAGAAGTGGCATTAGTTTGAAGAATTTTTCTTTGCAATATACCTACCGCAGATATAGTATCGCAATCAATAAATGGGTGCACTACTAACAATGAATCCTTCAGTACACTCGCATGCCTTTGCTTTGGGCTTAAGCAATATTTCTTCTCCCGAAAACTTGATCCTGAAACATACGTTCTCAGTATTTGAGTCTAACGAAACTCACTCGACAACCGCAAAGTGCTATAAGTGTGACTCGTACTCTAAATACTTGGTAAACATCAACTTCATAAGCTCTATTTCAGCATTTTAATTAGATAATTAATACTTATTTGTCGAGTTGCTTAAAAAACTTTCTTGGCTGCTGTAACAATCATACTCTCTTCTATTTACAAATTTCTTTACATAATCTATATATGTTTGTTTATTATACAGGGTGTAGAATTGATTTACGCACCATAGGGATTTCAATGTTAAATTTTTAATATGCTTGTATGATCTCCCCTAATTATTTTAGAGCAAAAGTGTAAACATATTTCTTGTAGAGAAAAAAATACTCTTTACAACCACGTCATTACTTATTTGTTTTTCATACAAGGGTATGGAAATTAGAAATTCAATTTTATCAAAATTAGGTGGTGCCTTGGAATTATTGAAACAAAAAACCGTTAATCGGTAGTTGTCATGTTAATGTTTTAATCACAAATTTAAACGGATTTTAAGTTTTTGCGTTTAGGCAATGCATTCTAGTGCCAAAAGTTTTTTTTTCTTTCTCATTTACAATAATTATTGTTAAGACGCTAATATGACAGCTAACTAACCATTGTTTTTTGTTTCAATAATTCCAAAGCACCATCTAATTTTGATAAAATTGCATTTTTAATTTCCATATTTTCACCCTTGGAATGAAAAATAAAACAATAAGTAATGATGTGGTTGTAAAGAGTATTTTTTTCTCTTCTCTTCTTGCAATCTGAAACAAATTGGTCGCAGTTGATACTACTATTAGTCACTAATCCAGCATTTATGTGCAGAATGATTAAATGGAGAGAAGTTTCGAACTGTGCAGAAAATAGCTTAAAATATTTGTGAATCATATAACTCAACTGCCGTCCTGAAGTTAAAGACAAGAGGCAGGCCCAATCTTCACCTGTATAAGTGTATAGTGATACTGCTGCACTAATTGATACTATTGCATGATCATCACAGCATCATAGAATACATGGGGTAGAGTCTAGGATTTAATTGAGATCTTCAGAAAGCTCGGCCTAAAAGTTGCATTAGGAGTGCTGTGGGGGTAGGAGTATTAGAGAAGTTAGAATCTGGGTTTCCCGAGACGAGTTCACTCGTAGTATTTGTCCCTATTGGTGAGCGAAGGAGAGGAGTGCAAAGACGTGATGCGTTGCGAGTGTTGCACGTGTACAGAACGAATGAAAGTATGTATTGCAGAATTTTTGCGTACCATCCCTGGATGCGCCTATCAAGGTTGGTTACGAATTTTTCTTGAATCCATGGAACATAACTCCAAAAACCACAAAAACAATGTATTATCATTATTAACGAATAACTTTGTTCGCTAATATTGACAGCTTTTCTGTCGGAACACGTTTGATATAATAAACTGTTTTTGTGTTTGCAGTAATGTTTTATGGACAATCAATCTTTCCTGTTCAAAGTGCTGCCGAAAGTAAAGTTTAGAGATTTGATATCGAAAAGAATAAGGCGTATACCTTGAAAAATTGGTATGTAAGTAATCTAAGGCTAGAGCAGCGAAATAAGACGGTTTGGATTTTATTGACGTTTTTTTCCAGCTCTGAAAGAAAAAATTGGTATTCTTCACTTTGCACATTCTTCACCTTACAAAGTACATCATAATCGTCGAAAGAAAAGCCCTTTGGCAACGCTGCATTTCGCTATAACCATTGTTTTTATATGTTAAATACAATGCTATAACTTTAGCTTTAAACTCATTATTTGGACTTCATGTTCAGTTAACGTACACAGTTTCACTTATTTAGTCTTTCTTATTTTGTGGGAAATTTAATACTCTACAAATTTGAAGGGGTCAAAAAGTTTACTTCGAGTGGTGATGCTTGGTAAATGGCTAAAAACCACAAATATTCTTTCTTAAACAACTGGCGATAATATTCATACAAACATAATTATTGCTTTATTGAGATAATATTACATTCTTTTCTAAATTGTGAAAGCTAGTTAATTGATTCCTCTGTTTCTTAAAATGGTATTCTCTTTTATATTTCATATTTAAGATTGTTATGTTTTAATACCGAATCTTTACTGGCAATATTTCATATGGCAATTTCGTTCACCAGCAGCCAATAAGTGAAACATAATCAACAAGTTAATAATATTTTTTACTATCATTAAGATAGATCATTAAGATGGAAATAATTTTCTGGAACTGAAAACATTAACAAGAGATTGCTCATAAATTTCTTTCGTCGCTTTTAATAAACAGCGTGACATCAGAAAGTATTCTTCTATAGGTCATCTTTCCAAAATGTAATAACTTTGTAAGTACTCGATAAAAATTATGTCCTCAATAACTACCAAGTATCAAGGGAAATTAATGGCGAAGCCGGGAAATGTTTAAATTCAGTGTTTATGGGCCAATGTAAGTGAATACATTATAAGAATTGACTTTTTAATGTTTTAATTTGCAATGTAACAGTTTTAGGACATGCCATTTATACTCACCTCTATAATTACTATGCAAAACATGCTCTTCCATTACGCAGAATTCTAACATCACACTCCTATTACTTAAACTATGGCGTACATAATTATGTAAACATTTGTCGAGTTGATTAATTCTAAACAACCGATGTACGCAGAAATGGAGAGTTGTTTATTAATAACGAAGGGTACATAAGTTTTATTATAATTGAGCGACAAACTTATTAAAAATAAAATTCATTCGTACTAATTTGAACTTTTAAGCGAACTTGGTCGTGAAAATGAGCTGAGCTGCCACAAACTGTTCACCATCAGAATGTTCTTGAGCCTGTTACAGTGCTACACCACATTCCAAAGCCAAACCAAACTATACAGCCACTCACTGAAGCAAATAAAATTACATGTGGCGCCGCTATCGGGGAAGAATCAGACATGTCTTTTGTGATGAATCTTAATTTGGACCAGTAGGTAGACATTAAAACATAGGTATGTATTTACGAATTTTAGTTCGTTGTGGTATGATTTCCTTTTGTGAGGGAATACAAATAAATTACTTACCTACCTACCTACCTTCATGTATTTTTCCTGGTAGGTATATTCGGTGTGTGTTCAAGATCTTTATAACTTAGATCAGTTGCTAGGGAACTTAGTGTAAATGTCAGCCTTTTATGCGGCGAAAGTGCTTTTATCACACGAGTATCCTGTTTCGTAATACATATTGGTGTTAGAGTTTATGAATTTCTCCATTTTTTAGCTTATGTAATATAACTAATGAAATAATAAATTATTAAGCTAAGTGTTTTTTATTCGTTTTTCTGTTAGCGCAATCGATTTCGGTCTATGACCATCATCAGGCTCGGCTATAAAAACAATATGATATATACCAGCAACAAATGAGTACAATAATGGTATTACCGTCAATACAATAAAATAATAAACGATTTCGCTCTTCACATACCATTACATCGTTTCGCTCTTCACATACCATTACATCGTTTATTATTTTATTGTATTGACGGTAATACCATTATTGTACTCATTTGTTGCTGGTATATATCATATTGTTCTTATAGCCGAGCCTGATGATGGTCATAGACCGAAATCGATTGCGCTAACAGAAAAACGAATAAAAAACACTTAGCTTAATAATTTATTATTTCATTAGTTACATATTGGTGTGTTTCTCCGTGCATACTCAAGTAATTCCTCCTGTCGTCAGAGTCACTTTTCAACTCTTTAAGAAGCTGCACAAGACAATGTTTCTTGTTCGAGGAGAGTTTTGTTTGTCTTTTTCTTATTTTATTTAAAGAAATAGTGGCCACAACAAAAATTCTTGCACAGTGAATAGGGGATCACAACTACGGCACTACGACAAAACAGTTAAAAAAACGACAAAATGTCGCAAATTCCAATTTAGTATGCAAAACGTTGTCTCCAACGTCTTGTCTACACAGATAAATCGTACGACAAGATGTGTGTAAACGGTACTTTAGAACCGAAAATTGCCGGTACATTCTAAATGTGTTTTTCGATTTTGTCGTCCTTGCTGTGCATTGTACAGCATGAGAAGTGCTTTACCTCCACTCTACTTCAGTATACATTTTATTAAGGATCTCCAGATCCTTTATAGTATTGTACTGTTGTCAATCCGCCCGTTCGTGTGCGCGAGAACTCTTTTTAGGAATGACCAATCGTTTCGAAATTTAGTATACTGGTTCTATATGGGTTAACAATGCATGCTATTAACTTTCAGATACCTAGACCGACGGTGACAAAAGTTACAGGTGTTTGTGTGCATCGGGAACTGTAAAAATAGGTTGACAAAATTTTAGAATTTGGCATAACTAATTCCATGGAGTATATATCGACTTCGGAATTTTTCTAGATTGTAACTTGATTCATAGATGTGTATACAATTCTCATCCCTAGCTTATGACAAAAGTGACGGAGCAAAATTTACCCCAAATCATTATCCATGCACCAATTTCGTAAAAAAAAATGACCACAATAAAGCCCAATAGGCGACTATATGGTTTTTGACCGAGGCATGTCAAAATTTTTCTTTATGAACTAATTTCGATAGTAAAATGTTCAATAAGTGCATTTGATTGGTTTTTAGTGATCACGTGGACTGTCAAAAATCGTTATTTATGCAGTAATTTCGTGGGGAAAATGTTCAATCGCTGCCCAATAAGCAAATTTTATGCGTGCTATGCTACCACATGGTTTTCGACCAAAACATGTGAAAATTCATCAAAATGAATGATAATAACACTAAGGATCCTTCGATATTCCGTTGTATTGGTTAAAATACTTGTATATATTCCTTACAAAATTTGAAAATAAAATATCTAAATATTTAATTCGCTTTATGAAAATGTTCTTTTACTTGGAAATGAGTATTAAAACTAATTTCAATTTACAAGAAATACAATACCTAGAGTTTTCGGTTCAGGAACGTCCACAAGTGTAATCTAGCCAATGATCTGCATCTTTCCATTAAAATAGCTTTCTTTCAGGTAAACCAACATAAAAAACATTATTTCCAGACACATATTTAGAGAAAGTATTCATGTAAATTACTAATAAAGGAACGACACATAACGGAATTGAATTATATTTCTACAGATAATTTAAATTAAGTCACTCACAAAAGTGAAAGTAGATATATATTTCTTTGTAAAAAATATTTATGTTTCAGTTACATTTATTGAACATCAGATTAAATTTCCCTCTCCAAGGCCACCGATTAGTCTATAATTTACATCCAGTTTTGAAACATTCGATAACCTCTCCTGTTCATATTTACAGTTCCTTATACATTTTTCGTATTTTATAATGCCCGCCAGGTAATTTACCATAGGTATTCATCGATTGATGACGATTAAAATGAGTCCTTAATGTTTTCTGTAAGAATTCCGAGAACATTTAATAAAATATTACCTACTTTTGTAGAAAATTCGTCAAAGAATCAATCACCGATATAATGACCACTATGTCACCAATTTGTATTTCGTACAAGGTTGTTTGAATTTAATCATCATAAACAGTTTATGACAGCAAACACTCGTTTATGCTGTTGAAATACTTTCTCCTGCGTAAGTAAGAAATTTCGCTCAATGAGTGACCAACTTGTAAAACAAACACGACTAAATTGCTTCAACATTCCTCAAGAAAACTGCTTTTTAAATTTTAATAATGAAATGCAAGTGTGTCTGAGCAAATGAAATTAGGCGAGCTCACTTCTCTAAACTGAAGGAAGCAGTTTTGTCTAACACGTTTATTAAATACGTCACCAATTTTGTGTGGTGGAATGTGCAAAGTTACAATAACAGATTTTTATACAGTTTTCACTTTTGTAGCAAACGATCAAGATGAATCAATAGGTGGGGTTTTAAAAAAGATGAGATACGTCCTCGTGACACACATTCTCCAGTTATTGTGACTGTGACCCAACGTTATAATATATAATACATGGGTCAATGGTAATTTTCGAGCAATAAACGTTTAATTCACTAATATATGTATATGTAGAAGTAGAAGTTTGTAAACTTTCCAATTTAATTTTCATTAACCGTTTATTTCTCTTAAAAACAAAATTATATTGAACGAAGGTTAATTGAAGATCATTTAATTAATTTGTTTTACGATATAGATTTTGTTCGTGATTCCAAAGGATGAGTAATCCCAAAACCTTCCCCATGCACAAAATTTATTGAATAATTGCTCAAATTAAGGAATACGATATATCTAGATAACATTTCTAGATTAAATTCGTTAATACGACATGTTTCGACACTAATTAGAATGTCATCATCAGGCTAAAAATAATAGTGATAAGTGTAATATCTCTTGAGTATAATAAAAGTACAGATATAATTGGTAACATTTATTCACAAGTATCGGAACGGACGGACTCCTCGTCCCATCGCCTTGGTTGGGCGTTGAGGCCCGCGCAACCACAATCCCCATAGTGGGGAGGATTAATCGCCTAACTTACTCTAAATATCACAATACCTCTCCCCCTAAACACAACGCTACCCACATTAATTTACTACAATATTTAAAACTAAACTACTTAATCATAATTCAATCTCTCCGGGGCTTTCACAATTCTCCTTGGTCGCTTGTTAACCATTACTGTAGGTGAAGCTACTTTTTCAATTGCAGTTGGACTTTCAACTTTATTTAAGCTCTCTTGTTTTACTTCACTTTCCTCAAACTTAACATGTAAGGGTGACATTCCCTTTTTAATTTGATTAGCATGACGTTTCCAAATTATACCCAAGTCTGCAATTTCAATTAAGTAGCAACACCTTCCCCTACGTTTTACAATTCTACCCTTTATAAAAACCGTTTTGTTTACATTTCTATAATCTTTTACATACACTTCCTCTCCAATCCTGAAACCCACATTTGGTTTACCGCGATAATAATACCTTTGCTTACGCTGAGCTTCACTCACTTTATCTCTAACAAAATTATCTTTTCGAGGTAGCATCTTATCGAATTTTGTTTTTAAATGCCTATTAAACATTAAAAATGCAGGACTAACCCCAGTGGTACCATGAGTCGTATTCCGATAATCAAACAAAAAGTTATATAATACCTGGTTTGTATCCACAGAGCTAGACTCGTGGAGAGCTTTTTTTAAATTATTTTTGATTAGTTTTACCGCATTTTCGGCTGCTCCGTTTGAGGACGGATGATAAGGAGAACTGGTGCAACGTTTAATGCCATTATTACATAAAAATTCTGAAAACTCAGTGGATGTGAAGTACGCAGCGTTATCACAAACCAACGTTTCCGGTAACCCAAATCGTGCAAATAATGACCTTAGCACTTCTATTATTGAAGAGGAATTGGTTGATGATAACCTTGCCACTTCCAACCATTTTGTATAGGCATCGATTACTATGAAATAATGTTTTCCATAAAAGGGCCCTAAAAAATCTACATGAATTCTTTGCCAAGGACAATCTGGCCATTCCCAATTACTTAAACTAACCCTTACCGGCGAACTATTGTAAACTTGACAAGCATCACAATGTTTAATTAATTTTTCAATCTCTACGTCAAGTCCTGGCCACCAAAAGTAAGACCGCGCTCTACTTTTCATTTTGGTTATTCCTAAATGCGTTTTATGCAATTCGGATAGAATAGTTGCTCTTAACGACTCTGGTATTACTATACGGTGATTCCACAACACACAGTCGTCATAAATAATAAATTCATTTTTCTTTGCAAAATATTTTTGGAGTTCCATATTTTTTGAAAATTTCGGCCAGCCATTGTTGATGAATTCTTTTACCTGCGTTAATACTTTTGATTTATTTGTTTCCTCTTTAATCCTCTCATAGTCAATATTATACTCCTCTGAATGGGTAAAAAAGAAACAATAATCTAGTTCTACATCCTCCGTACGGGTTTGATTTACTTTGATCGGTAACCTAGATAGACTGTCCGCGCAATTATTTTCCGACTTGACATACTCGATTTCATAATTATACCCGGATAAAATTACTGCCCATCTTCTCAACCGATTTGCTGAAAACTGGGGAATATTTTTATTTTCACCAAAAATGGTTAATAATGGCCTGTGATCCGTAACTAATTTAAATCTTTTTTGATACAAATATTGATTAAACTTAGTAACTCCAAAAATAATGGCTAAGCCCTCTTTTTCAATTTGCGAGTACTTACTTTCACTTTGTGTTAACGTTCTAGATGCAAATGCTATTGGCCTTTCGTCCCCCACAGCGAACGTATGGCTCAACACCGCTCCTATCCCATAGCAACTTGCATCCACCGTTAATTTCAGTGGCAATGAAGGGTTAAAATGTACTAAAACTTCTGAAGAAGTCAGTAACAGTTTAACTTTTTGGAACGCTCTTTCACATTCCTTCGACCACCCCCAACGTGAATTTTTTTTCAGTAACTGGTACAGTGGATAAAGTACCGTCGCTAAATTTCTAACAAATTTCCCATAATAATTTATCAGACCTAAAAAAGCTTTCAATTGGTGTACGTTCGTAGGTCTAGGTGCGTTTTCAATTGCTTCAGTTTTAGCCTTACTAGTATGTAGTCCTTCTTTGTCAATTACATACCCTAAATACTCAACACTATCCTTAAAAAAATTGCATTTACTTTTACTTACTTTAAGACCTGAATCTTTTAAAATGTTTAACACCATTTTTAAGTTATTTACATGATCTTTAAACGTTTTTCCCGTAATCAATATGTCATCTAAGAAAACTACAACTCCCTCTAAACCACCTAACAATGCTTCCATAATTTTTTGGAATTTAGCCGGAGCAGCCGAAATACCATATGGTAACCTCGTGTACCTAAATAACCCTTTATGCGTATTTACCGTTAGCAATTCCTTAGATTGTTCATCAACACCAATTTGTTGGTACGCTTGCGAAAGATCAAGTTTCGTGAATTGCTCTCCACCCTGTAAGCTACAAAACAGGTCCTCGATTTTTGGTAGAGGGTACTGATCCACCTCAATGACCGGATTTATCGTGATCTTGAAATCCCCACACAGACGTATTGATCCGTCTTTTTTTATTACCGGCACCACTGGAGTAGCCCAATTACTGTAGTCTACCGGTTCCAGAATACCTAAAGACAACAATCTATTAATTTCCTGTTCAACGTTTGCTTTAATAGCATAAGGAACTGGCCTTGCTTTATAGAATTTCGGATTCGTATTTATCGGATCCTTTAACATAATTGTAGCCACTCCTTTATTAAATTTCCCTAACTTATCCGAAAATACTTCCTTAAATTGACCTAATATGTTGCTTACCTCATTATCTGCATTAATAAAATTTAATTGTGAAAATCCCATGTGAAACAATTTTAAAAAATCTCTACCTACTATTGGGGGCCCCCCGTTTACGATCACAAAAATCTTTAATGGCTTGCAAACATTCTGCCATTTCAACTTTACGTTAATGCATCCCATGGGTTTCACTATCATACCATTATAACAATAAAATCGCTTATCAGTATGTAACAATTCCACATTTGCAAACAAATTGGTATACAAATTCTGAGAAATACATGAAATTCCTGACCCTGAATCTACTTGAAAATCTATCAATTTATCCTCAATTAACAACTTAATAATGAATGGTTCACATTCAGTTGCGTAGACCGTTTTTCTGATTGAAAATAATTCGATTTCGTTATCAGTTTCAGACACTTCCTGTAAAAAATTATGACTACGGTTACGCGACTGTTTGCAAACTTTAGCAATGTGCCCTTTTCTACTACAAACGTAACAAAAACTATTTCTAAAAAAACACTTATCTGTGGTATGATTCTTCTCTCCGCAAACCTTGCAAGCCTCTCCCTGTTGCATCCCGTATCCATTTCTTGCATTTGACCCTCGGAAACGGCGTGATCCAGATCCCGATGTTGATGCGCTTTGCGTGATGTCCCGGACGTGATTTACCATCTCTTCCTTCACCTGTACGTCTCGTTCTGTGGCCTGCCGATACGCTGCCATTCTAGATTCCGCTATCTTGACCGCTTCTTCCAGCGTGCACTCCGCTTTTTCTTCAAATAGTCTATTAAGAATTGCTCCCTTTTCGAACCCGCAAATGAACTTGTCTCTTAAGACATGTTGCAATTCCGTACCGAATTCACATGATACCGATAAGCTGCGAACTCGTGCTGCCCATTCTTTTGCAGATTCAATTTCGCACTTTTTTGCTTCATAAAATTTATAGCGTTCCGCAAATACAGATTTTTGCGGGGCGAAGTGGTTGTCGAACGTACCCACTAATTCGGCATATGACACTTCTTCCGGTTTGCACGGATTACATAAATTGAATATTAACTTATAAGCATTTTCGTCCAACATATTTAACACTATCGCCCGCTTTTTCTTCTCGTCCGTTATCTCGTTTGCCAGGAAATAATTATCTAATCTGGCTTTATATATCTGCCAGTCCGACACGTTCAATTGAAATTCACGTAGTTGGCCCACGATTTCATTTCTTATAATTTGAGATGTCGAAGCCTTCTCCATATCGCTTATTTGATTTAATTTTATTTATTTCGTAATTTACTTAACACCTGTAGTTGTTCCTTTATCACTAATTTATTTCACCATATTCAATGAATTTCACATCAGTACTTCGTTACCTACTTCATTTGCAACACTTGCCTATTTTTACACTAATGGCCTAGGCTTCACCTCGTCGCCAATTGTAATATCTCTTGAGTATAATAAAAGTACAGATATAATTGGTAACATTTATTCACAAGTATCGGAACGGACGGACTCCTCGTCCCATCGCCTTGGTTGGGCGTTGAGGCCCGCGCAACCACAATCCCCATAGTGGGGAGGATTAATCGCCTAACTTACTCTAAATATCACAATAAGCAATCAACTTAAAGTATTATAGCAGTCTACTTACTATAATTTAAATTGTAGGGACGGTTGAATTAAAACGTTAACACATAAATATGAAACTGAAAAATTTGAATCAAACTCTTGATTTGTTTTTATTCTTCTATCTCCCTCTTCTGCCACTTTTGCTCCTAGAATTATTCTTAGTATCCTTCTTTCTAACTTTTTCAGCTGCTCTTCCTCCAGTTTGGTTAGTGCAATGGTCTCTGTTGCGTAGGTAGGTGATGGTGGATCTAATTAGTATCTTGTAGATTGTTTTCTTTGTCGTTTTAGTCAAGTTTTTGTTTTTTAGCTGAGGTTTTATTGATGCTGTATGATTTGATTACATTCTCTATTCTTTCTTTCATTCTGTCTTTTCCATTTCCTATCAGTACCTACTTCTAAGCAATTAAATGATGTGACGTTTTCGAAGGTGCAGTTGTGCGTTTTTAAAGACCTATCGTTGGTGTTGTTCCTTCCCTAGTTCGCATAAGTATTTTATTTTTTGCTCGTTTAACTGGAGTCCGAACTTAGTTGCGTCTTTACTCAATTTATGTATTGTGTCTGTGAGCTCCTCTTTCGTTTTAGCTAATATGATGCTTTCTAGTACCAGATTGAAAAGTGTTGGAGACAAGGCGTCACTTTTGCTTTTATATCCATCTATCTATATTTCTAGTAGCTGTATTAGTGTTGATAGTACACCCAAGTGTTTCAGTTGATGTAGGAGTAGCATTCGAGTTACCTTATCGAAGGCATTTCTGAAATCCGTGAAACACATTTGTATTTCTGTCATATATCCAAGCTTTTTGGCATATTTGTTTTAGTACATGTATTGTATTAACCATGGATCTCCCTGGCCTCAATCCGTTCTGGTAGTCGCCACATTCGTTCAGAGTATATTTTCAATTTTTCATTCCTTTCCGTATTTTACCAGTTCCTTTCTTGTACCATCTTCTCCTGGTGCCTTATTGTTTTTCATTTCATTTAGCTCTTGTTGTATCTTTTCTAAGGATGGCGCTTTTGTTTCTTCGTTTTCTTGATTTTCTATTTAGGTATTGTTTGGTCGGTTATAGTGTCGTTGTCCTCTGTTAAAAGTGTTTCCATATAGTGTTCATCCAATATTTTGTTTATTTCTTATTTATATTTTCGGCTTGTTTTAGTTGCCTCTATTTTTTTGAAAAATTGTCTTATTTTTTGGTTCTTTCTGTCTTCTTCGATCTATCTTAGTCTTTCCTTTATCCACTCACTTATCTTCGTTCTCATCGTTTCTCGTCTCTCTGTTGCTTCCTATGTTGTATGCTTCTCTGTCGTGTTCTTCATTTGTGCTGAGCCATTTCAGTTTTGCAGTTTTCTTCTTCTTGCATCTTCACAGTCATTGCCATACCATTGTTTTATATATTTCTATTTTTGTTCTTTCTTTCTTTCTTTCTTTATTTATTAGAAGTGAAATGAACACAAACAATTTATGAAGTAATGCTTTTAGAGTCTAAACTACTGTAAGTAACTACTATTGCTTATTCCTACACCTCGGCCACGGCACTCTAAAGGCTATATCATCAGCATAGCTGTTATACAGGATAGCCCAGTATGCTTAATTAAATGCAAGATTAAAGTATGTAGTAGTAGAAAAAAAGAGAGAAGGGAACAGTGCCTTAAAGACGTTTGTGCAGATTAAGATTAGAAAATACTGTCATCATTATGTTCTTGCAACAACATATTTTTCATTATTCTTCTGAAGGTATTTCACGATGGTGCTAAAAATGAGTCTGAATACTTATTTAACAACTTTGGAGCAGTATATTCAAAACTGGATTGAAACTTAGCGGTTCTATTAACCAATTATTATGCGATTTTGGTATATGATGCACAATGGTATGCCACATGATCATAGAAAGTTTCAACCTTCTATCTGCATGTATTCACATTCGTTTTGGAGCATTTAAATGGACGATTGCTCTCACCGCCTATAAAATTGAGACCGTAAATGGCGGGTTTATGCAATTTTTATATATCATGCACAATGGTATGCCACATGATCAGAAAAAGTTTCATCCTTCTCTCCTTCCAAAAATCCTGAAACACGTGTATCTTGATTTCTAACCGAAAGGCCATATACCAATTTTTATGGGTTTAACTTAAAAAACGTACTTTCATCCCCTATTTTACCCCCTTAGGGGTTGAATTTCGGAAAATCCTAAAACACGTCTTTCTTAATTTCTGACCGAAAGACCATGTACCAATTTTTATGGATTTAACTTAAAAAGCATACTTTCATCCCTTATTTTACCTCTTTAGGGATTGAATTTCCAAAAATCCTGAAACACGTGTGTCTTAATTTCTGACCTAAAAGCAAAAAAACGACCTTAATCTGTAAAAGTCAAACAATTTGCCGGGGCCGAAAAAACCGCCTTAATCAGTAAACTCCAATTACATTTGATGCAATAAAGAAAAATTGGCCGTGCCATTCGAAAAAATTAAGTTACCTTTGATAGAAATGTTTTAAATTGACATAAGTAATTTCTCTGAACACAAGAAGAAATCGGATTTGACCGTCCGGTCTACGCTAGTACATTTCATGTTTTAGTAAGATTGCATAGTCACGGCCTTCTAAACCTTGTGATCCCTGCGATATTCAATTTTTTTTTAAATCTACTTTTTGTAATAATGACGAATTGCGGCTATATGATTCGTTTTAGGTACTATGTGTAGCACTAGAATTGACCAACGAATCCAAATATGCAATAATATATAGCGGGTTCCATTTAAAAAAATGCAATTGTGATATAAATCACCCTGTATAAACTTTGCGATTCGAGTGAAAATATTTGTGGTTTGTAGCCTTAAGGGTACCCCACTATATCCCAATAACGAACTTTAGAAATGTTCGTTAATAAACCCACCATCTTCCATCCACGCATTATCGACCTACTCTACTCTGTAGATCAGTAGATGCCATTTGTTTAGTATTATTTTAACCTGTTAGGTTGTTATACGGTCTATTTTTTAATAATATTTTAATACTCAACTCCTACGAACTCAGACTCTTGACATGTTTACTGTATAAATCGGTTCGCCGCAAACTTGCTTATGGTACTTTGAGAATATGTATGAACCATTCCATTTCACTTTATTTGTCTGATTGTTGATATGAAATGGCGCTTTTCAAGTACGTAATTTTTATTAACGCCATTACATACAATGAAAAAAGTCATTACTACACAGCTGATTCTAATTATACAATTTCGACGGTTTTATGAAATAATGGAGGTGAAAAATAATTGGTAGTAAACAACTAAAAGCGATGTAAAGGTTCTACTTGTTATAAATTTTGCAAACGATTGGGTCTGTTCTAATCCCTTCATGTAAACTGCCGCAGAACATTTTAATCCTACTCTAAATTTTCGCAAACAGTCCTTTGGCCCTTTTAGGTATGTTTCCGGAACACGGTACAGGGTTTGCGATAACTTTACGTATTACATAATGAAATATTATTTTTAAGTAACAGATACAACGACCTGTGTTTCATTTTAGACAGTATACAACCAAATTTAAGAAAATCTTTGAGTATCTATGTAATAATATGGACTAGGTGCACACCTAATACAGTACAATGGTTACTTTATTTCGTAGGGTGCAATGTATACCTATACAACCTATATTTGACCAAGAATACCATCATGCTCCATCTGGTGTCGAATACTTCAAAATTTACAAGTTGACACAGTTTCCTTTCGTTCTCATTGATTTCAATATTTCCATTTTCTCTACTATTTGTCACACTTCTAATTTTGGTTTTCACTTACTATTATGTTGGGTACTTCAATTATTCCATCCATTTTATCTAACATTCGATTTGGAATGTTTTGCAATGCACAACTTCTGTATCATAACTACATAACTGTGTTCGAGATTGTTTGATAAACAATAACATACGCTACCAAACTTTGTTTTGCATCAATTACTATACGTCTATCAACCTCTGCACCCCAGGCGCTTTTATAATGGCAGTTTATTCTGGGGCATTTCTTGAAAGCTCTCTGTCCTTAAACATGATCGGTATAAAATAAATCGCTATATGTAATATTATGAGCGTTGGGAAAAAATCCGTTCTCTGTTAATTATAAAAATGTTGCAACTTCTAAGACAAATGGCTTCTCCACAATTTCGTTTAATATCAGTGCACAACTCGAATACAATAAATTTTCATCTGAGCTCCATTTCAAATTCGTCTTAGAACTTTGGTTCATATACGATACGTCCTACATAGAATTTTTCTTAATTAAATCCATTTTAAAAACAGAACATTAAATCGAGCCGTGTTTCACATAAACAAATTATGTCATAAAAGGTAATCCCAACGAAAATAATAAAAACTCATTTGTTTTAAGATCGCAATCCTCCTGTATTTTGAAATTGACAATTTCATTGTTACCGCAAATTAACGTTAATTCAATTTTTGTCCTTCGAGAAAAATTTAACCTTTACTTAATATTGGCTAACTCAGATGGATTACGTAATTGGATAAAGAGGTTGGGATCCGTATATACCGGGTGATTTTTTGAAAATGATGATCCGCCCCTATATGTCAGAAACCAAAAGGAAATTAAAAATTTCCGAAAACAGGTCCACTTATATGTCAAGGGGGAAACGGTTTGACCTATGATTCACACTTTTGACGTTTAGCCCTGAACCCCCACGAATACCTCTCCAAACATTTTAAATGGAATGACCGCAATCGCGTGGTATCTCAAATAAAAGCTTATCTTATAAGGATTATGGTGATGTGTCACTTGCCCACGTTTTTTATTTTCTCATACATTTTATGAGAAAGATTATCATTGCCACTTCAGGAGAACGGTAAGCGCTATCGAAACCTAATTTTAATCAGGTAGGCGTGGAAAAAAAGAAAGCAAGCCGTTGATGTTTTGTCTAACAAACTGGTCACATTAGTTGCTTCCGTTTAGTCAACTTTTAAATTTTTAATTTCATTTTGGTTTCTGAAATATCTCAGACAGATCGTTTTCAAAAAATCACCCGGTATATATACTAACAATAAGAACACTACGCTGTACGCTGTTAAATCAAAACTTCGTATCTGCTTTCCTGCACATTGACGCATAGTAGGTACCAGAACGTCGGTCGTTCCGCCCCGTTCAGGCCCTACAAATTTCTCATGCTCTAGCTTTGAAACTATTTTCTATTTTTTATTGTGCGTTTATACAAGGACTGTAATCATCTCATATTTATCATTTAATGTTGTGATACTCTATCTTACATTATGATTACTATAATTTTATGTTACACTTGCGAAATTTTGCTATGTAATTGCGGTTGCTACTTTTAATGTGTCCACTTTGAAAGTGTTGACCTCCTTGATGAAGATTTAATTACTTCCTGGAGGTTCTGCATAGCCATTTTTTCATGAAACCTCATGTGGACTAACAATTTCGTAGGTATAAATATAAAATAGGTAGGTACTAACACACTGGCCATCGAAGAGAATTTGTCACGGGCGCAAAAACCGGTTGGTGATTGCGCTGAAATTCAACTATAGACTAGTTCACTAGATCATGGCTCCAGAGAATAGTTGCCTACAGCAGGAGTGCTGGTATTAACTAACAATTCTTCAGTTTTGTATGTTTTATGCTGTATAAATTAGTGAGGTGTAATTATGAAAACCATGAACGCCAATTTAATTAAACGCAATATTAAGGTTAATTTTAGCATGGAAGTCTTTTATTGTTACGCCAAGGATATCGAATTACCCATATCCCATATAACATGTTCAGCTTTGTCTTTTGCCCCTTATATGCCTTATATGCCCCATATTTCACACAAATTAAGCGAAGTGTGCTGGTTAAATATGTCTAATAGAAGGTTTTTAAAAACAGCCACTTTATTTCACAAAATAATTACCACAGACACTCCTGCTTATCTAACTCACAAAATCATATATCGCAGTCATATTCACAATTTAAACATTAGAAACAGAGGATTAATCTCTATTCCTATTCATAGAACTTCTTTGTATAAACGTGGATTTGCCTATCAACTTCCAACTATACAGGGTGATTCACGACTATTCCCTCGGTCTTTTATGCCTAAAGGGTACAAGATATCAGCGTCATTTTTTGGTGACATATGTAAATTGATATCGACTATTTTTTAAAATTATTTTCAATTATACAGGATGCTTCACAAAATTGTAATATATTAAAGTTAGGTTTTTTTAAATGCAACCCCCTGTATTTTTATACATTTTTAGATTATACGTTAAAAACTAAGGTAACTTTATTAAACGTTCCCTATACCTATCGCTTACCAATTTTGAGAAAATTGTGATTTTAAGAAAAATATTCAATTTAAACAACCCCTAATAACACGGAAACCACTTACTTTTAGTAACGCAAATTTATATCGATTTATCTGGACCTTTAAGGCTTTTATTTGCACTACGTAGGATTTCGATTTTTTGTACAGGGCGTTTAGAAAAAGGATTCGTATTTTATATTTTTCAAACATCAAAAACTCACTTAACTTAAATGGAACACCCTGTATGTTTTTATTCTATGTTGAATAACTTTTCATTTTCTATCAAAAACTATGAGTAATAGATATGTCTAAAATCAACGATTAAAAAGTTATTAAGATTTTTCTCTAAAATTTGTATGAAAATGGTTTTGTTTGCATTCTAGTAGGCAATAATTTTTTTATTGTACTTGATAATTAGATATGGGATCATAACTTAATTAAAAATGAAATTAATAACAAGAAGTAATCATTTATGGAAAAAAATGGTATAGTAAATGCTCAATATGATGACCATTTTCTTCTATGCACAACCGTACTCGATTTTCAAAAGATCTAACGTTTCTCAGGATATCTGGTGTTATAATAGCAAACGCATCCTTTATTGTAATCTTTATGATCAGCAGTGGTAGGTGGAGTGTTGTGGACCCCTCCTTCCAATCCATTTATTGAGGAATTGTCTATCTAAATATTTTTGAAAAAAACATAAACACCATTCTTATCACATTCAACTTCACCAGAATTTATATGGACGAGGCTTTCAACGAAGGTTGAATTTTTATTTATGGAGTCTCGAAAAAGTTGGATAAGAAGATAAATTCTTTAAATATGTTTTATTTACCGACGAATTCACTTTCCACAACATAACGGCTTGGTAAACTGACATAACTTTCATTACTAAATCGTCACCTGTATCGCACTGTTGACCGCCAAAACCGGTGCAGTCTCAATGTATTTGGGAGAATTTTGATTTTTTGATGGAAACTTGAACGGAGTAAAATTTTTACGGATTTTAGAACAACACTTTTTCGAGTCTTCTTGATGAAGTTTGTTTAGATATTATTATTATTATTATTAAAACTTTAGTTTACAACGCCCCACCTACCACTGCTGACGACATGAAGATTAGAATAAAGGATGCGTTTGCTACTATAACACCATATAACGTTAGAAGATCTCTTGAAAACGAGTGCGGTTATGCATAGGAAAAAAAGGCATTTAGGTACTACAGTATTTTTTCCATTGCTTCAATTTCATTTTTAATTAAGTTTTGATCACATATCTAATTATCAACTACAATAAAAAAAATCATGGCCTACTAGAATGCAAACAAAAACCATTTCCATAGAAATTTTAGAGAAAAATCTTAATAACTTTTTAATCGTTGATTTTAGACATATCTATTATTCATAGTTTTTGATAGAAAATGAAAAGTTATTCAAGATAGAATAAAAACATACAGGGTGTTCCATTTAAGTTAAGTGAGTTTTTGATGTTTGAAAAATATAAAATACGAATCCTTTTTCTAAACACCCTGTACAAAAAATCGAAATCCTACGTAGTGCAAATAAAAGTCTTAAAGGTCAAGATAAATCGATATAAATTTGCGTTACTAAAAGTAAGTGGTTTCCGTGTTATTAGGGGTTGTTTAAATTGAATATTTTTCTTAAAATCACAATTTTCTCAAAATTGGTAAGCGATAGGTGTAGGGAACGTTTAATAAAGTTACCTTAGTTTTTAACGTATAATCTAAAAATGTAATAAAATACAGGGGGTTGCATTTAAAAAAACCTAACTTTAATATATTACAATTTTGTGAAGCATCCTGTATAATTGAAAATAATTTTAAAAAATAGTCGATATCAATTTACATATGTCACCAAAAAATGAAGCTGATATCTTGTACCCTTTAGGCATAAGAGACCGAGGGAATAGTCGTGAATCACCCTGTATATAACAGTTTGCCAGATTTCATAAAATCATATCACACCATCACTACATTTAAATACAAATTGTACCGAATGTTACTGTCCCAACAATGTACTTATTAATTAATTTAACGAATGTCTATAATCTTTTTTCTAAATGTTTTGTGGAAGAGCAAAAGATCTTTTCTTTTGAACTGCGCCTTGAGGTTATTTGTTTCACCTGCCATGTTCTTAATATTAATTCTATGGATGTATACCTGCTGAAGCAAATAATAAAGACACTATTATTATAACTGGATGCCTTCCATGTACTCCCAAGCGAATAGCTTTGCCACATTATGAAGGTAGTTCGCCCGCATAAGGCTAGGGTAGTCGGCGGCACAACAAGGATTACATTATCCACCGTAAGGTTTTACGACATATTATATAATCTCTTCATATATAAAAGGATAAAGTGATGACTGACTGACTCACTATTTTCAATGAACCTTCCCCTAATGATGTAGGCACCCACTAAAAAGGGGATTTTCGAAATTCATCCCCTAAGTGGGTCAAAATAAGGGTTGAAGTTATGGAGTTTTAATTTTATTAGTAAAACAGTGTAAACAAAAGCGCAATGTTATTACTATCAAACTTAAAATATGTAATGTGGCAATACCTTTGGAAGTTCAGACAACTTTTATTGGCGGTAATGAAATAAAACCACACAACCAGACCCCTTACTTTACCGTGTAATTAAGTAAAAAACGTAATTATCGGTTATAAAATTGGCGACATGTTTCGGGAAAATTTTCCCATTCTCAAGCCATTTCGAAAAATCGTAATTAAAAGTAGTATGACATTAAAGTAAAGCTAGAATAACAACAATCAGTACAAAAAACCATCATAAAAACAAGCTTACCTGAGGGGAGTAAAATTAAGGTTATAAAATAGCGAAATACTAATATTATATAAATCGCACAAATTTTTGATATAAAACTAAAGGGGTTCTCTAAAAGAGAGAACCCAGGTTACAAAGAAGTCATGATGATCCGATGAAACGCAAATAAAATATGGAAAATTAAGGTGACCGCAAGTGAAACAAACTAATATGAATGAATGACCGTAAAATGACAGCGCACAGTAACCAACTGACCAAGACGGACTAGGGGAAAATTAAAAGTTTTATTGGCGGTACGAAGTTCGCCGGGTCAGCTAGTTAATTATATTTGTACTTACACTAACATAAATAAAATAGAAAATTAAATTCTACCCCTATTAACAAAAATTTGTTTGAAAATTTTTTTAATACAGAAAAATTTACAAATATCAAAGAAAAATAATCCAAGCGCTAAGGTTTCATTGCACACTAGTTGATATATTATCTACACTAATTCCGATGTTTATATGCCCATAAAAACATATTGTCAAGCACACTAAAACTAAAGCTAGTGGAATCCCTTATCTTGTCCCTATTAACTATTTAATTATTGTGATGCAGTGTATGGACCTTGTCTACGGAATTCAGACGCGTGCAGAATACAAAGGGTTCAGAACTCCTGTGTACGTTTTATATGGTAATGCAAACAGGCGTGAGCATATCACTCCGTACTAGAGCAACTCCGCGACACGCATGGAAAATAGAAGGGAAATTCATCTCATATGTGTAATACATAAAATTTTGACTAACAGTTCGCCTCCATACCTTTTTTGTAAAATAAAATTTCGCCAAGAATTGCACAATTTGAACTTAAGAAATGTTGATTGTATCCAAAAGTACCTGCACATAAGTCAAACGCGTTTAAAATCCTCATTCACTTATCTTTGTGCTTCACTTTACAATAAGGTTCCAATTCAGTATAGAACACTTAGTTTCCTGCAATTTAAAAAGAAAATTAATGAATTATGTTGCTAATCGGTATCACTTTTGATCTTGTTATCAAAATTATTAAAATCACTAAATTATTTGCTTTATTATTCTTATATTTAAATTGCCATTTGGATTTGTCTCGCTTACTGCACCACACCACTTTATAAACTATGTTTCTGTCTTCCTTCTGTTCTTATGTTTCTTTTCATTTGTTCCTCTTGCATCTCATCTAGTTCTGAATATTTTCTTTATCATTATTTAATTCATCTCATTACTTATATAAATTGTAATTTTCATTGAAATTTCTTGAATTGCTGGTTGAGAAAAACAGCTTTTAGCTGATCTCTGCCAGAGAAAATAAAGTTATATTATTATTATTATTATTATTATTATTATAATTTAAAAGTAAATCACAATCAGTGCAATATTAAAGGTAAATGAGGATAGTTGAGCCTTTCACACAGGGGCGGCATTTAGGGAGGCTGAGCCCCCCCCCCCCCCCTAGAATGTGGGCTGGACTGTGAGGGCCATACATTAAACCTCAATAAAATAAAATTGGATTGTCTGTTTAAACAAAAGAAAAAAAATTTAGCTAAACTTTCCATTATAAAATAATATACATAATTATACTGCTTAATACTTATAGGTAGATGTATAGTAGGTAGGTACCAATTTTATTGAAATAAAAAAAAATAGAGAAAAAACTATTCGTTGTCCCCTCCAACAAAACACTGAAATACCGCCACTGCTTTCACACGGCAACAAGCACTTACAAATTATTTGCCAGTAAAGGTAGATAATGTATTTTGTATCTTATATGTATTTTAAATACATAAGTAATACTATTTTAGTAATTTTTATTTTAAATATAGCCAGTTTTAACAACAATCAAATTATTTGGAGAATGCTTTTCTTTATCGAATTTAACTCTAGATCTCCAAAAGCAGCTGAAATATATTAAAATATTTCAAATTGTTCCCCTATATTTCCTTGTTCAACTCGTTGGAACTCTAAATTTGATTTCTTAATAACTGCCATTAGCATTATAAGCAACAGAGCCAGTAGATGAGTGACATACGATATTTAGTTTACCGTATTGAATCACGTGATTTTAACGTTTACCGTATTTGCTTTTACGATATCCAAAAACTCCCTATTAACAGAATACCCCAAGCCTTTGACGCGACAAATGCCGCCCTGGCGACCATGTCCATCCATATACATACCTATGGTAGACTTTACGAAAGTGCGTGTAATTTTTAATAAAATGCCGCGTTGTTGTGCTGTTAAGTATTCCGAGAGATGGGATAAAGGTACGAGGTTATTTTTATTTCCTCAGGGACCAAAAAATCAACTGGGAAGAAAGCAGTGGATAAACAATCTCAACAGGAAAGGTGATCTTCCTGACCGTGCTTACGTTTGCAAGGTTAGAACGGTTTTTAAACTAGCTCTTTCTTTAGTTGTCTATTTTAAATAAAAATCAAACAGTAAAATTTGTAAATCCACAGTATGGTAAAATAATGCTTCTTAATTCTTATATCAATTTGTTTTATTATATTCCGACTAATTTAGTCAAAACATTGTCTACCTTACTGAGCGTGTAGGGACTGAAGCGCGGAAAGGACTAAACATGGCCAATAGGTTGCGGTACTCTGTTAATCTACTGGCTCCAATGAACTGTATACTATACAGCAGTGGCGGCCCGTAAACTTCGTAGAAGGTAGTGCCAAACTGTTAACCCCCCCCCCCCCCAACGGTTTTATAATTACAAATCTTTTGTTTCCATATATTTGAAAATTAATTTTAATCCTAAATATCTTTTCTTAATAAAAACTTTCGATAATATGGTCAATAATGAAGGTACTTTACTCTTTACAAAAATTATTTTTATGATAAACCTCGTATACGACTTTAATCTCTGATGGTTGGATTTTGGGTTTTAGAACATGCGGAACTTTTATAAGGAATTAATTTTTTGGATAAAACATAATAAAAAAGTTTTCCATATGTACCCAACTTTAGTACGTAAAATGCATGGAAAAAGGTTTAGTTTAGTTAGGTACATACAAACTTAAAAGATTGTTTATTGTATTTATTTTACGTAGAAATTAGTCCGTGTAAGTAAAATAGAAAAATTTGTTTGTACTTATAACGAATGAAACACGGAAATGGCAAAGTCAATCACACAATCACAGAAAATGCTCCTCCCACCCCTCCACTCTCCGCGGAAGTCCACACTTGCTAGAAAACCGAGCCAATTTTTATTTGGCACGGTGGGACACGTTAATTCCACCAAAGTCTTCTTAGTAAATTATCAAATCAATTACTTTTTTTTGTTTTAAAATATATGTTCTAGTGAACAAAATTAAAGATGTTAATTATATTTAAAGAATTGATAATTAGCTGATTTGTTGAGGTGGTGCCATGGCTCCTTGGCTCTTTATAGAGAGCCGCCCCTGCTATACAGTATACAGTTCATTGACTGGCTCTGACTCTGATTAGCAATAGAGTTCCTATATAGACAGAGTACCGCAATTGACGCCATTTTGACTCCAGAAAAGACCGGGAAATTTAAATTTAAGAAAAGGTATTGGTGTTAGATAGTTCCTAATACTTAGCATTGCTTATATACATATTATTCATATATAAACAATGGGATCATACTCAAAACTGTCAGGCAAAGAAATCCTTACCCATGCTAGTTCAATATAAAGTCTTTTTTTTCTGACTTATGCATTACTTATACATTAAATATACATTTAATTGCCCAACAGATTAGAATCCAATTATAGGACAATATATAATAGATAATAACATCATAATATAATAAGTAATAGCTAATAACATCATAATATAAAGTGTATAGATAAATATATAAATACAACATAACAATATAAGAACGAACAATTAAACAATTAAACTGAAATACTAAGTTACCTAGACAACAGTGAGGGTAGACACTGAAAATTTATATCAATTGTGAAATTTGAGGAAACACAATCAAATTCATGACAAATACAGTAAATGGGTGATTTAAACAGAAAGTTAGTACGTGGACAGTGATTATAAAATGTGGTAGAGTGACGTGAATAATAACTTGGGAACTGAAAGTTAATTTGATTTAATAAATAAGAGCAATCCACATTATTGTGCAAGAGGTTGAATAGAAACAAAGGCTATGAATGCCCCTCCTGACAGCCAAGGACCGAACATTAAACCTTAATAGAAGATCATTGTGCTCAACGTTTCTTAATGGATATAATATACACCATCAATTCTAAAAGATAGATATTTTAAAAACTTACGTTGTGTGGCCTCTAAGTTGTTTATTTGGTAGGCGTATCTTGGATAAAATATCAGGGAACAGTATTCAAGTTTGCTTCGTATTAAGCAAAAGAATAAGGATTTAAGTGCGGTTAGGTTCTGAAAGGACCTGGAATTACGTATTAAACCTAAGGTAGATCAGATAAGGCAGACCGTGTTGGGAGAAATCTAGATTGTAAGTAAAGTAAATATGTACCTAGATCTTTGATTGCGGTACATCTGGTTAATAAATTTGAGTTGATGGTATAGTCAAACGTAATTGGGTTCAGCTTGTTGGTGAAGGTGACATAACAACATTTCGATATGTTGAGTGATAATTCATTTGTTTTACATCAATCAACTAAAATGGTCAGTTGGTGCTGAAGTTTGTGGCAGTCCTGAATTGAATCGATGGTAGAATACAATTTCAAGTCATCCGCAAATAAGAGCTTAGCACAGCGTATAACCTGTGACAAATCATTTATATAAAGTAAAAATAGCAGGAGGCCTAAATTGGACCCCTGTGGCACTCCTGCGGACGCATACATGGGTAGCGTCAAAACGAGTTGTACGAATAATTGTTTTGTAATTGTTACGAAATGTCATAATTTTGACAGTCATTACTCATTATAGTGACAAAATGTTGGCCATTTTGTAACTAGTTTTAACCACACTTTTTTTTTATAACTGTTGAAATAAATCTTCAATTCGTTCGAACAGAAAAATTATCTCAACTGACAGCTGACAACTAAGGGCCGGTTGTATAAAAGTCTAGTTGAGTTCAACCGGCGGTTAGTGTAAAATTAAATCTCCCAAACTAGGATTGACGTACGGGGTAAGGTTGATTTGACGGTTTTACCACCAATTTACCAACACCAACAATCGTTAGATGAACCCTAGACAGACGACAACTTTAGTTTGTGCGATTCAATTTTACATTAACCGCCGGTTGAACTCAACTAGACTTTTATACAACTGGCCCTAAGAGGTCATAACGCCATTTTAACTCCAAAGTAACGGCCAAACCAATTGCGGTACTCTGTCTATATATAGAGACTCTAATTAGCAATAACCAATAACATACAGCGCCACCATCGTTAATTTCTGTAACAATATCGAAACCTATTCGAATGGGAAGTTGTGACTTGTGACACGTCCACGCGAAGTGGGAGCCACAGCCCAAACAACCGCCCTTTCGTTTGCGTTTCATACATTTCTATTCATTTTTATTAATACTAAACTTTCAAAAAGCAACAATCCTCATTATGTCAATTAGTCGGTTGGATAAACTATATAGGCGAATATTGTTAACAAAATTCTTTGTAAAAGGATGGGGGAACCCAAATCACATATTAAGGCAAGCTGGTATCTATTTGTTTCTACTGTCAATTTTAGGTTATATTTACAGATTATTCCAGTTTCGAAAGGAAATATCTAATCGAAGTAAATGCGTGGAATTAGTACCAAACAATTATCCGATAACAATCTTACATGTAAGCCATACGTTATTAGGTAAAAATTGTATTTGATGTTTTAGCAACAATCTACGGAGAACTACCAAATCATAGAAGGAACATTTGATAGTCCATTAGCGCATTACCTGCCCGATATTGTGATACCGGAAGTGAAACCAGCACGATTCCAGCTTATATTTCCCACAAAATTTAAATCTAATACTTATCGTCCATTATGTATACATTTAGCAGGGACTGGTGATCACGTAATGAACTTTAATTATCATTAATTTGCCATTTATTATGTATTGTTTAGCATTTCTGGAAGAGACGAAATGTTATGGCTGTGCCTCTTTTAAAACATGAAATATCTGCTTTATTGTTGGAAAATCCATTTTATGGAATTCGCAAACCTAAAAATCAATTTCGTTCTAGTCTACACAATGTATCCGATATTTTCGTAATGGGTGGTTGTTTAGTATTGGAATGTCTCGTATTGCTGCGATGGTGTGAATCTTTAGGGTTTGGGCCGCTTGGTATATCTGGTTTATCAATGGGTGGCCATGTAAGTACTATATAGATACATTTTTTTTTATATTTCAGAAATTCAGACCAACCGCTCCTTGCTATTTTTTTTTATCTGCTTGAGATACCTATACAATTTTTGGGTATTTACTTTTTTCTGTATTGCAATGAAATGGCAGACAGTGTGTGATAAGTATATTACTTAATGAGCATGCAATGGTAGCAAGTCCTGTAATTTATTGATCCGAATGACGAATGACGAATATTAAGCAAAATTTAATGAAAATGATTAATTTGAGGCTTTTCAATTGCAGTTGGTAATGGGTCATAAAAAACTACCCGTAATAAAATAACCTTTCTTAATATCCGTAATACACTAACCAAATTGTTATAAAGGTTATAAAGTATCACACATAGCTACTTCTGTTGCACAGTTTTTGTGCAGCGGCTGCTAAAGTTGTGTACCATGGTCACACACTAGCCGAAAGTAGCGCAAAACGCGCAGTTTTTATGCTGCAGCTGCTACAAAAGTTGCAGGTCGAGTTAATTGTACTGATTACAATTTTGCGGTTCTGATTCAGTGATGTAAGTAAGCAGAACTGTGCTGTACTGGTTTGTACTTTCTTGTCCGCTTTGCAGTGCTAGCATTTCAGTTGCATAGGTATATTAAAGTTTGCCTTATTATCCCTTTAATAGTAGTAATTCCTTTCATTCAAAAAATACAAGGACAAGACGTGCATACTTGTTTCGCTTCTACCTTCTCCAATAACATCTTCAACTGGTTAGCCCACTTCGAATTTTCTTGCTATGGCAATGTAAAATTATAGACAAACCATTCATCATGTCTCTTATGCTGCATACTGGAAAATCCTTTTTCTACTACTCAATTGCGTGGGATGTATGCCTTGTCCGTATGTATCTTCAAACTATTAGTTAACATTGTTGGAAAACCTGTCTCTAACGTGCAATGTTAGAACGCAGTCCAAAAACACGTTTAGAATGCTCGTTTAAATTAGTCTACAGGTCCTGTCACGACTGAAGGCGAGCGCGCCAATTTCTGTTCGATGCGCAGTAGTCTTTCTTACGCGGTTCCCGCGCTTACAGTGGCGTTTCGTGAATTCGTACTTGTTTCTAGGCTGTGGGTGAACTACTCGCCAATTAAACAAAAAGGTTTTTTTCGTTTTACTTGCAATTATTTATTCACATGGACATTAAAGTCGTAGTTACAATTGTCTGTAGTCATACCACTTAAGTTAAAAATATAAAATATTATCTATTTTTATACTCTAAGTTTAACGACCCCACTGAAGTAGCTTTTCAACTACATCGTGTTCTGTCGTAACGCCTTCGCGATGCGCCGGCTCCTCGCCTTCAGTCGTGACGGGACCTGTACATTTGCTTCAAAAACTGTTTATTTTTTAAGCCTCAAAACTTACTTTTTTCTCTCTCCAACTTTCTTGCTTTTGGACAGTTCCTAACCTTATTTACGCTTACTTTGGCATTTCATACACTTAAATCCTCCAATTCATCCCACTGTTTGTCTCAAATTATTTCCCTAATTTTTTCTTTGTATCCCACATTTTGTGTCCACCTCAATTTTGGAAGAATCTTTTTATGATTTGCTTTAGTAGCAACCCTCTCTATATTTGTTACCCTAATGAGATGTTCAATGAGTATGTGATCTGACTACATTTGACTGTTTGCAGTGAAATCTTCACCATATTCTAATCCCACCAATGAAGCCACAACTTCTATTACATTACTCATAGTCATTAAATTAGTCTAATATTTTCTTTCTTCTTGTATTTAATACCGCACTCGTTGACCGACGACGACAACGCTAGAACTGTGTATGATTTCAATGTTTGAAATTTGAAACAATTGCAGTTCAAACTAGGTGAAATCCCGGGGATTACAAAACGAACTTCGAATACCGCAGTAACGAAAGTATAAAAAAAATCTATCAAAAAGACAAAATTTGATCATTTCGAAATTTCGACTTTAAAGTCGAATATTTCGAAAAGTATTTGAGCTATCGAAAAATTGGGACCGGATCTTGAATCAGCATAAAATTTCACATAAGATCCATATCTTAACTCGGTTGTAGACAATACGCATCTCTTGCAACGCACGGACGGAATATTGATTCCAGTAACGAATGAAGTTCGTTGATAAGTCCAATTACAGGTTGACAGCCTCAAATTCACATTATAGGTAAATTAAGAAATTAAACTACTAGGTACCTTATAAACAATTAAAGTATAAATTAAATAAACTACTTTACATTTAAACAAACAGAAATTTTATTTACAAAAAGATGGTCTACCTATGGGAAGTCCAATTTCACCTCTTTTAGCAAACATCTTCATGGATAATTTAGGAGAACAAATGTTTAAATTAAGCTGTTCCCAAATATAAAAATTGATGTAATTGAATTGTGTATAATATGACTAAACAAAAAGTAGTACCAGTTTAAGGAATACTTAATTCTAAAGGTTGTATGTATGCAGAGTGTGCCAATAGTGCGTGATTGGAGTTAACGTTTGTAATATTAGTTTAGGGAAAAAATGTTCATGTAAAATATGTTTAAATGTTATTAATCTTTAACTAGAAACCCTCAAAGGGTCGGTTATTTTAAATGCTACATTTTTAATATTTTTTTTAAACCTATGTACAAAAATAATGTGTGTAGGCAATAACGTTCAATTTAGTTACAGTCCAGTCAATGAGTACTCAAAAGAGGAGTGCAGAGTGCATGGAATATGCGAGAATTTTTGACTTAAAGAGACATTGTTAGAAGTAGTTAGTAGGTAAACATACTAAAAGTCCCTTCCCCTCGGTGGTGAGCAAAGTCCTGAAGCCAAAAAGTCTCGCACATTCGCATACAATACTTCATTGACTGGACTGACTATACTCATTTCTAGAAGAACATGTTAGAAATTCTATAACTTTTAATGAAGTAGGGAAAGTGATATTAAATAAAAGGAAATTTAATGCTGTCCACTTTTTTCCTGAAAAATGATCGTGGGAGGCACAAGAAACAAATATTTGACAAAAAGATTAGGTAAAAATGATTTTTTTGAAAATGATCAACTTTCGATAACGTATATCTCGAAAATCTGGAAAATCGATAAATATTTATAGAAATAAATTTATAGGAAATTTAATTAGCTTTTATTTTCACTTAAAAGAATTTTTTCTCGAGTCTAGAGTTTTCCAAGATATGTATAATCGAAAAATGGAAAAATGTCCCTTCCACCTTAAGCTCACCTCTCAGGGGCGGAGACTTTTAGTATGTTTACCTACTACTACTACAAAGTCCTGAAGCCAAAAACTCTCGCATATTCCATACACTCTACTATAGTAGAGTGCTCCTTGCAAGAAAAGTCTTCTACTAGAAATCACTTCCGTGGTGGTTTTGGTGTCACAAGTTGAAATTCACAGAAAATGAAAGGTCATCACATACTGGTTATAAATGTCAAGGCCGTCCAAAATCGGTCCATGCATTAGGGCACAAAACATAAAAAACGAGTTAAGCACATGTACAAAAAGAAGAATAAACATAGAATTTTTTCGTATATAGATCACAATTTTCTTTGTCAGTGAAAGTTATAAATAATTGCTAAACATTACCAATTATATTGGACCTTACGGAAGAATGAAACTTAAAACGCGATTATCTCAGTTCAGGGTCCGTAAAAATTTGACAAATTTTGAGCAACGTTTGCCTCTACATCGTATTATCTAATAAACTAACACTTAAATCAAAAAATTTTACTCTTAAAAAAAGTTTCGCTAATCGTTTATCTTTACGTTATACTTAGAATTATAATTTTAAAAGTCCATAGATTGTGGGAGTAAAGTGTGTTCTTGTAAGACGAATAATTTGTGTTGCATATAGGCTCTTGCACCTGCATGGCCCAAAATCGTGTAAATATCCACTGACCGCATCACAATTAGCAGTTCTACGTGAGCAAGGTGATTATGAGTGCTCAGATGATGACAAGCAGTTTTGTTAGTAAACAGAATCAAATTTTTTCCTATCTAAATGATAAAATTACGTTTAATGTTACATGTTAGTTTAGCGTATTATTGTTTTGTTATTAGGTACATATTTATCATTCAGTATGATATCAATTAAAAAGTATTTTAACAATTTGTATAATATAAATTAAGATGCTGTTCTGTATCTACACTTTCTTTTACACATGCCTATTTAAGAGGTTTTTTATTTACAGTTTGATGTGCTTTTTGAGTTTCGCATTTATGTAAATAATTGTATTAATTATATTGGCAACAACTTTAACATCTGTGGCGAGAGCGTACTTACCTATGACGTAAGAGCGAAAGGGAGCTACGAGAAATGGTTTCGGGAAACACTATTCCCATTTTCAAGCCTGTGGTGTAGTTCGATGAATTTAAAGTTTATATAGTCGAGTTAAATACTTATAGGTTAAAATCAACTATGCACATGATGTAATTATAATTAATTGAAATTTAACATAATCCAAAGATTAGAGGTGAAATGTTAAAACTAACGGGGATCTCTAAGTGAAGCCCCAAGTTGTGGCTATGAATGCCAAAATGAACGATGAAAAAAAAAATCATCGTTCATTTTGGCATTCATAGAATTACATCATGTGCATATTTGATTTTAACCTATAAGTATTTAACTCGACTATATAAACTTTAAATTCATCGAACTACACCACAGGCTTGAAAATGGGAATAGTGTTTCCCGAAACATGTCGCCACATAATCATTCCTACGATTAAATAATTAAGGAGCAGGTTGTAAGCTCCGGACTACACTATGAATCCTAAGTATGTATAACGTAAAGATAAACGATTTTTAAGAGTAAAATTTTTTGATTTAAGTGTTAATTTATTAGATAATATGATGTAGAGGCAGCCTGAACTGAGATAATCGCGTTTTCAGTTTCATTCTTCCGTAAGGTCCAATGTAATTGTTGGCAATGTTTAGCAATTATTTATAACTTTCACTGTACAAAGAAAATTGTGATCTATATAGGAAAAAATTCTATGTTTTTGAACATGGAAAATATAAACATTTTAAGGAGGTGTCATTTAAAATAACTGACCTTTTAAGGGTTATGGACATCTATCAGATTAGATTATATATTTCTTATTGCTATTAAATTTCAATACAGAAAATTGAGATAATTACCGTTTGCCAATTTTTATTCTTAATTTCTATTATCGATAACATTTACATGTAATTTTATAACTGCTAGACTAATTTGGCAACTAATACCAATAAATAATAAATTTCTTTCTGTCTGATTTTATAGTGGGCTCCAAAAATAAACCAGTGTAAGTTTTTCAGCTCAATTTGTAAGTATTTTTTCTTTGGAATGGTCTATGTAATAGTTACCTATTGGGGAATCAATCACACGAACAAATTCTTTTTTATTTATGTATTTATTTAACTGTTACTTTATATAATTTTGCCAATCACATTGTACTTGCTTGTTGCTGTTTAGATGGCTTCCTTAGCTGCAACCAGCTGGCCAAAACCTTTAGTACTTGTACCTTGCCTCTCTTCATCCACAGCATCAACTGTGTTTACAGAGGTATTTATCTCGTTGCTCTATATTTCAGGAACGTAATCAAAATATGTCTTCTGAATATTTCTATATTTCTATCTTGACATTTATTCGCACACTGTATTCTATAGGTACATTTTTTCCCTTACAGTAAATTGTTCTTTTTTGTGTGCATATTTTTAATGTTTCATTTTTACAATTATTATTATTATTACAATCCTCATAAAATTAAATAATCACACTGTGCACAAATTGAAATGCTATATTTGAAAAAATTGATATCATACCCTTTATTGCTTTTTCTTTTTCTATCCATAACATTAAAACTTGTCAGAAGACATATTTTATACACGATTAAACACTGTTACTAAATAATCCTTTTTTATTTAGGGCGTAATGAGTCAGTCAATAAATTGGGATCTTCTGCAAAAGCAGTTTAACTCTGACAGTAAATTTCATAATATCTTGTCAAAACTGTGTACCATCGTAGATGACCCGTTTCAAAGCAATTTGAGTCTTTTATCAGGTTTGTGATGGTTGTTGGTGTATCATATATCACATTTAAATGTATTTATCGCTGATGCATGCCTGTTCATTCATCAAACTTTATTCATATAAAGTAGGATTCACCGGGTTTTAGGTATGACTCATTGCAGTAAAGTATAATAATCGACGTGACATAGTTTTCTGTTTCTGTAAATAAAAATATCAGTAAAATGCAATTGAGAAACGTATGTCGTTCCGTTTATTTTATGTGCAAGCAATGAAACGTATGTCAAATAATTTTCTTTGTTTACATTGACATAACCTTACTTCGTACTTCAAGTTGCCACACCGTTTTGAATTTTTTCCAACGTTCCTTTATTCAAATCAGTATTTTTCAATGCTAATCACAAAATCACAAAATGAACAGAAGATCACAAAACTTCTTGTTGAAAACAACAAATTTATGACTGGATTGACAGATTACACAAAAATTGACAGTAGGAATTATTGTTACGAGCGTTTGGATTGATGCATACGATTTGTAGCGATGAGTCATACCTAAAACCCCGTGAATCCGACTATAGTTGGTGGCTGTAATAAAGTACAAAAATTAAATCAGTATAGTGAGTGTGAGAGGATTAAACAACAATAATGTGTTCCAAATAAATTTTTAAAAATGTAATTGATCAGCCTTACTTCCATATATGTTTTGAGTAATTAGACACATCTGTCAATGTAATTAAGACCAAATGGGGGAATAACTCAAAATTTGATTGCAATGCCAGTATGCGAATAACTTGTTTTGTTTTTGCACTTTTAAAAAGACCATCATTTCTGTGTGCTTGTGCATGTGAAGATGCATTGCAAAAATGCAGCTGCTTCGTCATGTCAATTCTATACTTGGCTAAACTGTAGTTAAGTAAGTGTTGAATTTTAAAATTGTACACATATATACTTCAATTCTTATTGCAGTACAAATGCCAACCAAAAAAAGTACCACATATTAGATATGCAGGGTGGGTTTCTCTTTCCGTTTTTCTTTGAAAAATGGTAAGAAGAGGCAGTTAAATAGGGAAAGAAGTACAGCATTTTTACAAAGTTAAGTGATATCTTCAAAAAATGAAAAGGTGTTTCCTCTAAAATATATTTACCTTTTCTCTTTATGAAAATATCAAGATAATGCAGTGGAATAAGATTTAAATATTCTTTAATTGCGTAGATAAAGAAAATATTTAGCTGTTTGTTTTTCATACATGAGATGCACCATCCAACACTTTTAGTTGTTTTTTTTACACTATGTATACTGAAAATGTTTTTAAGATCCATTTGAACCATTCTACTCTTCTTTCCTATGTTAACCATTCATAAGTTTCCAAAAAGTGAAAAGAGAAAATGAAAAAAACTCGCCCTGTATATATGGAGGGAATATAAATGTGCCTCTTTAATCCTAATGTGTTTTGCCTTTATAGAAGTCGGACAATCACATGACTTTGACACCTCTGAGTGTTAACAAACCCCATACAAAACGCGTATTTTCAGTTTACGTCAGCTGAAATGACCATTGCACATCCAAGTCACAGATTTCCTTAACGCGCACGACCTGTACACGTAAATACTATTACAAATAGAAAAAAATGTTGCCCTTAGAGCTGTCAAGAAACAGATTGATGACGTCACTCGCGCGATCCCTATTGGCTTATTTTATCTGAAGTTATATTATAACATAACCTACAAGAGTTCAAAATGAGATTTTGGTTTAGGTCGGTGGAGCTTTTTACTGAAATCTTTTCCAAAAATAAAGATAACATATTAGCTACCTCAGTGATGGAGGAATTAAAGTGTTTCCTTTTTCTAAATTTTAGAAAAACTAAAGCTCATCATACTCTTTTCCTCAGGTGTTTGCAATTGTCCTAAAAGTTTTGCAAGTCAAATCAATAGACATTGATTGTAGTTGCATTATTTATTATTGTCAAAGTCAAATTCATATCTGTATTAGTAGTACTTATCTACAATCTGTGATGAATTTAAAACAATTTCGTCAGCATCATTTTCATTCAAATAGTATGAAATTTGTACTTTATTACCCCATCTACATCATCATTAAGAACAATTCACACTAATCTGGTAAAATTTCTTGGATTAATTGCAAATTTTGAAGAAAATGGCAACTGACTGGGAGTGAAGTAATATTGCATCCTATTATATAGGTATATACAGGGTGTTAGTGTTAATACTAGGTTGTAACACTCGAGAACGGCAGTTAGGAGTCATTGAAACAAATAACTTTCCTTAGTTCAAATTTTTGATTTGGAGCCCTAATTCATAGTTATTGGTGTTTTTTTGTTTTTCGAGAAATCGGCATTACTCTCTTATTTTAAGGAATATTTAAAAAATACAAAAACTTTCGGCATTTTCTTTCGGTTCTCTAAAACATTTGTTATCGCAATTATTTTCTATTTCATCAAATAACAAAGTGGTGACCGATCAAATGTTTCAAAACAAGATACCACTCGTTCGATTTTTGAAAATAAAACATTTATAAAATGCTTAAACTATCTACTATAACATTTGTCTGAAACATTTTTTTCGATCTGTTTTTATTGTTTATTTTAATTTTATTCAAATTGAATTACAAGATAAATTTTAACAAACTGCAACAATCATAACTAAGTAGGCTTGTCATTAAAGAAGAAAAGCGAGAAACAAACAAACAATAAACAATGAAACAAGGGAAGGACTAAATTTGATTTTCAAAGAAATGACGATTTTTCAAAAACTAAAAAAAGTTATATGTTTCAATGAGTTCTAACTGCCGGTTTTCGGGTGTTACAACTTAGTATTAACACCCTGTATGTATACCGATGTCACTATTTCATTGTTGCAATAAATGTTGGCCTTTCTGATATCTGAGATAAGCAGGTGTGTTTTGTTAATTTTTTCATATATATTTTACCTTATAGATATGGAAATACCGAAAAGTAAAATTTCAAGAAACCAGCTTACTCCTTATGATTTAATAAATTTACTACGTTCAAATAATTGCTCCGCATTTTCTAATGAATACAGTCATAAGAAAAATACTACAATGGCATCAGTTTTGAATTTAAATATAGTTAATGTGCTACGCGATCCGAGATTTTTTTCTAATTGGGATGTAAAAAGAAGAGATGCAGAAGCTGTATGGTTCATGAAGGGTATTATGGATGAATGCACCCATTTAAAAAATTTTTCTATACCGTTTGACACGTCTCTTATATATGCCATTTGTGCCATGCACGACGGTTATGTTCCTAATTACGGTTGTTGTAAATTAGAAGATGTGTGGCCTAAGGCAACAATACGCTATGTCAATTCAGGCCATGTTGGTGCGTACCTATGGTATCTTAATTTATTTAGGTATGTAAACGATGAAATTTGTTTATTTATGATGCTTGATTAATTAATTTTAGAAAAACAATTGTTGAGGCGTTTGAAAAAGCAAAACTTGTAAGCCCTCCACCTCCTTATGTGGATTTGTTGTAATATAGTAAACGTATTCATAGGCAGTATTCATCAATATAATATGTAAAATTTATGTGCCTTTGAGCTTATATATAAATCGTACTAAATGTACCTGACTGATTACCAGATGATTTTACAAATGTGATATTTTTGATATAGTTTATAAAAAAAGGACACTAAAATGTTTTACTTATTATGTTTAAAGTAATACATTAAGGAGTGTTGTTATTAATAGTTCTATTGTACATTACTCAAGTGTAACGAAGTCAGTAGTTATTTGTTTTGCATGTTAATGTTATCATCCGGATAATGTTTAATTTTGACTTACACTGTTACTTGTAAACTTACCCCTACTATTACTGTTGTGTTGAAAATGAATTACAAACTGTAGAGTAAGGAAATCCAATAAATGTATTTTCTTAAAGAAATTTACATCATTGTTATGAGTAAACGTCCATGTTCTATTAGATACTAATTGCTAATAAAGAAACAGCAAATAATTTCTATATTCACTGTGTTAAGTTCACAGAATTTTCAATCAAAATGAAGGGAACATTTAATTTAATGTTTGTATGGTAGCATTTAAGGGAAATTGTGTAAAATTCTGTTTCAGTCGCCTAATTTTAAAAATAAAAGGTAGTCCTTTATTCTAATAAATCACATAATTATGGAGCTATCCACCAAGGCTTCATCCCAACACCTGCCTTCCATTCCACTGTGTTGCTCTGTATATTCTCTTATTGACATTACTATTATTTCTTTCGAAAGCTAAGGGTTTGTCAAGATAACTAGTTTTCGTCTTACACCACTTCGTTATATTTCTTCCACAGTCTGCGTTAAAAAGCTTGCCTTGCACTTTTTCCTCGTGAGCCAAAACAAGGTTTTTTGGGATTATTATTCATCCTCTTAGCTCCCGATTGTGGTGAGCTGTTAAATCTTAAGTTTGCCACTCCTGACTGCTGAATGTGAAATCAAAAGTTCTGACGTTAGCACAGTTAATTGATTCATATTATCATATTCTTAGGGTCTAAGAATTGTACACTCCATAAAATGTATTTGCAGCAGTAAAGCTTCAGAGTGTCCTTACTGATCTCCATGTAGTTGCAATTAGTGAGAAATCTTCCTATCCTATCTTCATCTCAGTTTCACAGTGTAACGTATAATTTCAGATTCTCATAAAGTGTCATGTGTCTACATCACACCTGATGATAGTTTACCACTTTAGACATAGTGATCTGCTGGTGATTAACATATTTTCATTTGTGTATGCACCTTGGAATTTTATAGATCTCTGAGATAAAGACGACTTCCTACCCCGTAAGTCGTCTTTATCTTAATGACTGGCCCTGGAGGCCTCTACTCTGACAGTATAGATCTCTGCTTGGAAATACTATGGGATACTTACCAAGAGAAAAGGTAATCCTGGTTTTACGCCATAAACTCCAATACCCTGATCTGTCTATCGACCAGATGAAGCTGCCATACTGCTTCAGTCTTGTCGCATATCTGTTTTAAGAATGAGCAATGACTATATTTGCTGTAGTTTTTATACTGATAAGTGATAACGTTTTAGATTACATGCAAGAATTGCCTACATGTGCACCCCAATTGGAGCTAAAAAGGGTTTGTTTTTTGTGGCGCCTTTTCCTAAGCAAGCCAGTCTTTGGATTTTACCTAGTTTCGCTTTGTCGTTAATCTCAAGCATCTTCGATCACCACATCAAAGCTGAATGCGTTAGGACGGTTCGAATAACCTTAGTGTAGGATCAGGTTTTTCCATAAATATGCATCCGACTACTAGTATGTCCCCTTATTTCCTAGTATATCAATGAGGAGCAGATTTCACTAAAAATGTTTACCCTCCCCACCATTGTTATCGGTGCACCTTGTAACGTTGAGAGGGCCTAACTCCTGCAAAGACCTTTTTCTCCCCAGTCTGATACTATATTTAGGGCATTACATTACAGCAGTGGTGCCCAACCTTTAATCTGGCTTGAGCCAATTAAGTATTTAACATTTTTTGGCGCCCACATACATTGAAATTCATTTTAGAGTTCATCTCCTGTAATTTAATTAATAAAATTCTACATTTCAGCAGTCATACTGCACTTCCTTTATCAAGATATCATTTATAATAATAATAATAATAATTTATTTGTTGGTAGGTTCGTACATCTAGTATTCGTCCTAAATCTACATGAGGACCTTAGTCCTTATCTGTAGTAATGGTTTGTATAATTATAATAGTTAAAAGGTAAGAGTGAACATAAGTAAGGTTTAAAGAGAAGAAGATACAGTCTTAGAGTATTGCACACAGATCATGACTGATACTGATTTTGGGTTATTTTGCATAGGTTGTAATGTCGTTCAAGGGTGTGTGTAATAGGTAATTTTTTAGCTTTTGCTTTATGTTTGTTGTAGGCACCTGTTGGCATGTTTGGATAAATTTGTTGTAGATTTTTGCCGCTATATAGTTGTAACATTTCCTTCCGATGCTTTTCATAAACCTGTGTACTTTTACTGTTCCTGAGCTTTTCCCTCTTGTGTGAGGCCCTTCCAAGTTGCTTGGTTCGAATGGATCATTTACTGCACAATGTAGTGTTGCTTTTAGGTAGAATATTTTCCTGATCTCTAATATTCGTGCCTCCTTGTATAGGTCCACCGTTGGGTAGGTGTTGCTTTTAAAATACATTGTCTTTAGCACTTGTATTCTGTTGAATATGTTATCGCCCCATCCGACTATGCCATAGGTCATCACGGAAGCAAACAGGGCATGATAGATCGTTGTAAGTTGTCGTCGGGTTAGGATCGTTCTGAGGCGTCTGAGTAGGTATAAACAACATACACTGCAATCTGCTGGTTATCCAATCTATGTGGTGATTCCATCTTAGGTGGCTATCTACCCATATTCCCAAATACTTCGTTTTCCCGGCACAAGTTATTTCAATATTAAGTAGGGGGAAGGATAGTCTTTTGATGTCCGGAATGCTGTCACAATAACTCCCAAACATCATCGTTTTGTCACTATTCACTGTAAGGTGGTTCTGTTTGAACCAATGTACTATCTCAGGGTAGTCACTTTTCACCAGCTGTAGCAACTCATCCTAACATTTTCCTGTGTAAACTACCACTGTATCATCTGCAAAACTTATTATTGTGCCTTTTGAAGAAGAGTCGTATAAGTCGTTTATATATATTATCATCTTTATAAATGCTTTTAGTTCGTTGTAATGACGGTTCAAGCTGCGGATATTGAAATGGATCACATTGAGTGTGTTTTGTGTCGATTTTTGGTGGTTTTGAAGAATTCTTCACATGAGTGGTATCTACGTGTTTGAATATTGCCACTATTGAAGTTCCTAGTAAAGTTAGCCATTTACCTAACCAGATTTAGAAATTTGTCATTCGTTTCTTACTTTGAGTTATGGGAGATATTGGTGAATTCACAGTATCACTAGATGCAGTATTTGTTGTTATGGGTTTTTTTTATTTTCCTTATAAAACTCTATATTCCATATAGGTGGAATTCTTACTGCATCATTTCTGTTATTTAATGAATCTGGTTGTTTCTCGATCTCAATGGCCTCTCCTATTATTCTCTCTTGTAAAGTATATGCTGGAGCTAATAAGTGAATTTTTCTGGTGTCTATATCAGATCAGTGTCCATCCGATGCGCGTTGCCAATGAGGAGGGGATGTTATATTGTTTTATCGCTAGATGATATTCTTATACTATATTATAACGCCTCCTCCTTGGTTCCTTGGCCAAAGAAATGTCTGAACAACTATGGCCATTAACAGCAGTATTTTACATATCTTATAGAGCACATAATTTTTTAGACATTTCATGCCCAAGACCCACATATAATTGCCGCGAGTCACTATAGGCTGTTGTGGAAACCAGGAAAAGACGCACTGCTGGCCAAACACCCAAAATGAGCCACTACAATTATTTTTGGAAGGTATCGAACAGCAGTCAATCACTTGGTCAAGCTGGAGTGATAAAATTTTGAAAGCATTTGATAGTGGAGAGCATGTGATTGGGGTTCTTGAACATCAATGTGGACATGATGTGGAGGCAAGGCATCCTGAACAATATCTTCAAATATAATTTATGAGGAAACCTTCCTAAATTTCGTACGTCGCTTCTTAGATGATCGAAGATTTGTGGACAGTGTTGGTGATACCTACGCGAGGGAGTGTATTTTGGAAAACTGAGTACCACAATAAAAGGTTCTATACAGGGTATTTTTTTGGGGCTTTAGTTAGACATTTCTGGGAAAGTTTTATAGATAGGTTTTTAAAAATTTCAACTCCATTTTGATTCTCTATTAAATGCAATAGTAAGAAAATGGTCATTTCATTTAAAAAATCTGAGTTTTTAGTCCTTGAATTTTCCTAAATTTGGAGTCCCTTAGATGAGGTCATACGCAACTTAATTTTTTTTTAAGTCACCAAAAGAAAGCCCTATTCTTCCTCTATGTACTGGTGAAAACTCGGTTGCCATAGCTACAACGTCTTTGAAGTAATGAATTCTGAAAGTACTGTCTGCATCCACCATTTTTTTTAAATAAGTGAAAATAACTTAAAAACCCTAAGGGCGGCTTCACACACACCGATATTATCAATGTCGTGTCGGTATCGGATATGCTTTTCACACACACCGATAAACAGTATGTCGAAATTGGAATAGCGGTTATATTTTTGTTAGCATCACCAGTGCTGCTGCGCCTTGTGAATATTCCATATACAGTAGGACGTCGATAATCCGAACTAATTGGGACCGAGGGTGGTTCGGATTTTCAAATTGTTCGGATTTTCGAACAAAAACTAAAAAAAGCCTTGTGTGCTTTAATTAAGATATCCAATTGATTCAAATACAGTGATTCACTAATGAAAAACTAACACTGACTGATGACAAGTGTTGAAACTACGCAGCCTAAAAACAGATTGCGGGGCGAGTGTGGATAAGGGGTGCGGGGAGGCGAGCTAAAAGTAATATTGAAGGTTGAAGGTTGAAGGGAAAATTCAATTTTTTCCCGATTTCTGCGTTCGGATTTTTGACGTTTCGGATAATTGACGTTCGGATTATCGACGTCCTACTGTAGGTAAAAATTTTGGAATTCAGTTGTACTAGAGTGCCTTAATATGAAGAAAAGAACCTTGTCGTTACTGTATTTATTATATTTACGAAAGAAGAAACTGAGAGAAGGTAATTAAATTTAACAGCACTCATAGTTGATTACATTTGTACTGAGACGACACTGAATTCAGTGAAATGCAAAAGCCAGCACAACGATACTGATGTGTTGGGACTGGTCTGTGTGAATGAGTATATTGGGTTTGGAACGATAATTTACTGACCGATATCAACAGAACCATCCGACATACACATAATGTCGTATACGACAACCGACATTTTTACCGGATCGTTGGCTGTGTGAAGCAGTACCATTTTGATGCAGCACAATACCGATACCGACACCGACAACGATAATATCGGTGTGTGTATCAAAAGAACTGTAATTTCACTAAAACCCAAAAGTGCAATAAAAAGTAGGGGTCATTTAAAATAACGAAGTTACTAGCTACTTCCGGCATGTGCTGCAATTTTGAAAATATTTGACATCGATTCGGCTTTCAAAGTAACCCTAAGTACACATTTTCAGAAACCTACCTATAAAACTTCCCCAGAAACGTCCAACTAAAACTCCCAAAAAACACCCTGTATGTTATTGCTCATAATCTCATGTTAATCAAATAATTAGTGTGGCGCAAGAAATAAAATTCTTAGGACTTTGATAGCGAGTCAAGATGGAAAAAACATCTGGAAAGTGTTACAGCGCCAAGCAGAAAATCATTGAACGTCCTTTAAGGTGCTTACCCACCACATGTAGGAACTCATCCTGAAACACAGGACGTATATCAAGGATCGATTATGGGTGCTAAGCTTATTCGACATGTAGCGACACTTTCATCTCTACCTTTCAGTAGCTATCTGCATTTTAGTAGTGGGAATTTGCAAGCTGTATTTTTTTATCGACGTTCTTTCAAAAATTATATTATTTGAAACCGGACATCTGTGTACATTTTTGGTTACCAAAAAATGTTGGGTTCACTGTACATTACCATATTACTTTACATGGTGTAACCTTTAGGCTTTACGTATTGTTACAAAGTTATATAATAAAAGATGTACTTAACCAATACAGCAATACCGTGTTAATTCAAAAGGGTGCATCTGCAAATTCGACAGAAATTGAGTTAGACGCATTTTTAGAATCCTCTTTAAAAGTACTATGTATGTGTTAAGAAGAGATTGCGTATCTCAATGTTATATAGGCGATAAGTTGCTTTTAAAGAAAGGCGTATCTACAAATTAGCCGCCTTTGTTAGATTAAAAAGGCATAAATGATTTTTTTAGTTGAAAAGGTTGTATCTGTACACTGTGTAACCACAGTACTTGCTGCCAGTATTATATTCAATAGTATAAAATTAAAATTCCTCTATGCATAAAGGATTTGATAGCATAACTGAAGATATTAAAAGTCAATTTTCTCAGTTTCTATATTATTGTAGATACGCCCCTTTGAATTAACACGGCAGAATATCTCTTTACTTTTTTATTCCGAGTGAAAAGATAAAACGACTGTAATTAAATTCATATTACACAGTTTGAACAGTTATTAGAATATAAACGTGATTATACAAAGCCAGGCATCACAGTGCTTTCATTCACTTTTTTGCAGTTACAAAAACACAAGATAATATCCTTATAAAATGTATTTTCACTGTGATTAATAGAAACACGATACATGTTAACCTATTCTATTAATATTAAAACTGAATATACAAATGTCAACCAGTTATACTAGAAGACGTTATTAATATATATGTATATATATGTAATAATTTATTGGGCTGGTAAAATAACAATGTAAAAAGTAAAAATATATACCTATGTAAAACTAATAAGTTATCTTTCCAGACCAATAGCAATAAAGATATGGATTCTAATTGTTAAACACAACATTCTACTGAATGCATATACACACAAAGCATTTGTGTTACAGTACATCATGTTGCTTCAATAAATTTCTAAAATATTAACATAATATAACTAAATATACAAAATAAAAAAAGATTAAACAATTTTAAACTTAAACCAAGTTATTCCTGCCATAAATGAAAAATTTTGTTCAAGTAGAAAAATCCAGTCTCATTCGCAAGGCAGCATTCGTAAACCAAATGATAGAAAAATAATCACAAAAGTGTACCAAATTTCCTCCCGAATTACACTTGATACACAAACCTGGCATAACATAACTGCTTTGAGACACATTTAGCGGGTTCTTATTGATGGTACGAAAAAACCATATTTACTTAACCATAAGCCAACGCCGGCACCGAGTAGCAGAGATAATAAATTTGTTAAAAATAATGTGCAAAGACCTTTGCGTGAGAAAACACTATTATCGCCAACACGTGCATAACGAATGCTCAATACATCCTTCTTAGGATGTCTAAAACTCCAGTTCTTTGGTGGAAGTTGATCTGGACGACTACTCCAGTCGATAAACAAATCGGTATCCTACAAATAGTATTGTTATTCAGTATCCAACAAACTAGAACATATTAATTCTTTCATAGTTAATCGATTGTTGTCGAATGCTGCTCAAATTTACAGTCATACATTTTGCTTTTGGTTTACAATTCCTTTCAAGCTATTCAAGTTTTTCCGAAATATATGTCTCTCAAAAGAGAAGAACTTAAAATTTAATAACAAAACTGCACATCATTTTTTGTTAAATGTATAACGTAACATCCAGATTAGCATGCTCCAGGGGGCATTTTTGAAATGGAAAATGTGAAGGTTGCAATGCAAAAAATGACCATTATGTACATACCTCCTTTGCTTCACTATTCATGTAGTAAGACTGCCATTCCATAATTAAAGGAGTTCCTTGAACTGGACTATTTGGAGGTGACTTAGGACTACTCCTGGGAGAATCACGACGGGAACCCGCTAACGAAACTCTGGCCGATGATTGGTTTGATTCTCGTTGCGCTTCACGCAGTAACCGTAGATATTCTTCTGCAGATACTTGAGGTGTAACAGATCCAGGAGTACCACCACCTTGCGATCCACAAGTTGATGAAGCAGTGACGTCTACCCAGGATTCTACAACAAATAAATTTCATTTCGTTGTCAACAAACATACAACAATGGACTTCTTAATAACAACAAAAACCGTAAACAACTATTTGAAAAGTGAACATGCCAGCTGGACAGTAAACAAGGAAACTCACCTCCAAGAAGATCATCAACACTCGATTTTAACGACATTTTTCACACGATTAACGTCGCAATAATACGATATTAACGTTAACTTTTTACGCACGATGACAAAGGATTTCAGTTAGTACTTCTTACACAAGTTACAGACAAATAAAGGTCTACGTGACTTGTAATCTCACATACAAATACAATGCACATACAAACAAATTTGGCCTTTGTGCACAAAATACACACAGTTAATTTTACGATGTCAGCTTGCAACGTTGCAACTAACGGTAATTGATAGAACTAGTAGCGTTGTCTTTGTCTTCTCTTTCCCTTTTTTAAATTGATAATTTGTTTTAATATTAATTAAAGAATTCTGATTTATTTTTAATGTTCGCCCAAAATAGAAATAACACTTAATTACAAGAGCCACTGACACGCTGTGCTGGAACTGGAGGACAGGCGTTTTTATATGACCACAACGGAATGCCATATATATATATCACTCCGAAACGGTGCGACTTTGAATGGAACTTTTACTAATTATTTAATTGTTGTCTAATGATCTTTACGAAAATATATTTGTTTGGACGAAATTCGAGAGTTGGATTTTTATTGAGAAAATATTCCAAGTGGCTTGCTTTTTTTTGCAAAATAGTGAAGAAATGTTTTATTCGAAATGGGTTCTGAATATGTTAGTTTACATCATAAAAGATAGTTTAAAGTACAAAAAGTGTACCAAGTCCACCTATAAGTGTCTCATTTGTAGGATAATGGAGGAAAGGACTCTGCGAAGGGACCCTCTATTTGGATCTTTAAAGTTGCGATATCTCCGAAACGGTTCGACTTAGAATGGAACGGTTTGGAATTATTTAATTGTCGTCTAACGATCTAAAAGAAACAATCGTTACTTGGTCGAATTTCGAGAGTTCGTTTTTTAGCCTGAAAAAACTCAAAGGGGTTAACCTTGCTTTTTTTGCAAAAAAATGAAGAAATTTTTTGTTCGAGATAAGTTCAAAATATGTTAGTTTACATCATAAAAGATAGTTTTTAAAGTAGAAAAAGTGTACCAAGTCCACCTATAAGTGTCTCATTTGTACGATAATGGAGGGACCCTCTATTTTGATCTTTAAAGGGCAATATCTCCGAAACGGTGCGACTTTGAATGGAACGTGTTGGAATTATTTAATTGTCGTCTAACGATCTAAAAGAAAAAATCTTTATTTGGTCGATTTTCGAGAGTTAGATTTTTATCGAGAAAAAATGCCAAGTGGTTAACCTTGCTTTATTTGCAAAAAAGTGAAGAAATTTTTTATTCGAAAAAGCTTCAGAATATGTTAGTTTAACCACTTAACTATAAGGTTAACCACTTGGTATTTTTCCTCGATAAAAATCCAACTCTCGAAAATCAACCAAGTAAAGATTTTTTCTTATAGATCATTAGACGAAAATTAAATAATTAGCACAAGTTCCAATCAAAGTCGCACCGTTTCGATGATATCGCTCTTTAAAAATCAAAATAGAGGGTCTCTTCGCAGACCCCTTTCCTCCATTACCGTACAAATGAGACACTTACGGTTGTAATTTACGATTTTTTCTATAAAAGGATTTTCTATGTTTTTGATCTAAGCCAAAGCTTAACAAGTTGATATAATTTGCATATTTTGAATTTGAGCGGCAACATTGACGTTCTACCTCATTCATGTAGATCCAGTGAACTCTAGGTATATAGAGTTCACTGTGTAGATCCTACTTGACTCCAACATTCTTTTACTTTTCTATTTGCAAAGATCCTAAAAATTCTAAACTTTTACCCATTTTTTGCTATATATTTACTGCTTTACATAATTTAAGTTTTGACAAGAACACACTGCTTATTGTTCTGAATAGTAGGAAGTTAAAGAAGACGAAATTCAAATATAGCAATACGCTCAAATTTCAACTTTATTTTAACTCTTGCAAAATTACAAAGCGTAACAATAATAAATAAAAAGTAATACCTATCTACTCTAGGTACCTACTATTACAATAATATTATAATATAATAAATTAGCCAAATTGCACTGCAATTCATGTAGAATCACCTTTGTTAAGAGCTAGTGGACCACCAATCGAGAAGCGGCCATATTCTTCCACAATCTTCTGGAAATTGTATCCTGCACTGAATTATAAATTAAATTATCATGATTTTATAAACCTTTGATTACTTACAACGTCAGCTTGCATTCTGCTTTCTAAGAAATTTACCAATTGGCAAGTATTTCTAATCATCCCCTTTTCTGACGTCCCGGATCTTCCAAAAACACAACCAAAATTTCAAACGTCGCCGTCCTTAAGTTACATTGCTCGATGTACCTAAGTACCTCACTTGCACTTTGTTGATAAGCTGGGACACCAGAAAGTTAGTACTTGTTGGATTCCAAAAGAATTGATTCCAGACCATGCCGTTATGTTACCCTTCCTGGTCATCTTCAAACCATGCACGACACACTCGCATTACAGTGGACCGATTTTCTTCAATTGGAACCATCAATGTGTAGTACGAAGTACGAGTACCTACTATACGTCCCACTGTTCCAGTGTCATAGGCGCAAAGACGGGCAAAGACATCCAAATAATTGCAACTGTAGTAATTCGTGAACCATAAACGATACCTAGCGAATCTAACTATTTTTCTAAAAACTTTTCCAATTCATTTTCTTCATTTCAATCCAATATGACGACTGACGAGGTATTTTTGTAACTTTGAGTAAATGCCGTCATGTTGAAGTTTTCTAAACACGATTTGCCGATAGCTCTGCTTATATGAATTATTTACACACATGCCATTTAGGGCCAGTTGTTGGGTTGGTAAATTGGTGGTAAAACCGTCAGTTCAACCCTATCCCGGACGTCAATCCTAGTTTTTGCGATTTAATTTTACACTAACCGCCGGTTGAACTCAACTAGACTTTTATACAACTGGCCCTTATTGCATTTGAAAAATAATTAAACTGTGAAAGGCGTCGTTATAGCGGCTGCGGCTGCAAATTTTAAACATTTCAAAGTGATAACTCTGTTAGTTAAAATTTGTATTCGTCTGCGCACTGCGCTATGTACCTAGACTCTATGGCTATGTATAATGGTATAATATATACAGTAAATAATAATAATCTTAAAATATAACTATTATATGAATGATTTAGTTATTTATTATAAAAGGAGGAACAGTAAAGCGTTTTTAGGGCGAGCGCTAATTTTATTTTTCCTCTATGTAGAACCTAGAACACGAACACAATATTTGGTAATATTAGTGAGGTTATTAACAACAATTGATGGTCGTTACCATCGACATATAGAAATGGACTGCGCATAGTTATGCTAAGCCGGGATACTGCAGGCGAGAGAGAGGGTAAACGTGGAGGCCTAGTTCTTGCTTTATCTGTCGCGTATTTATTGGTCGCTGCATTCCCATTCCATTCCCATGAAAATGCAGCAACCAATAGATACGCGACAGATAAAGCTAGAACTAGGCCTCCACGTTTACCCTCTCTCTCGCCTGCAGTATCCCGTCTTAGCATAACTACGCGCAGTCCATTTCTATATGTCGATGGTCGTTACTCGTTATACAGTTTGATTTTATTGATAAAAATGAGTGAGGGTAATTGCTGGTGTTCATATATCAAACCTGTCCGGTTAGTTTTTTAAAACGGAGTTTAGTGAAATTTATTCACCTATTTTAGGTTAACACAATTCTGGGATCTATCTGCAACCAACATGTAGAAGTTGTGTGTGTGTAGTCGGGGTTTCGAAAATATATGGATTGTTGATAACACGGTATGTCCACATGACTCGATGGACAATCCAGATGACCAAGAAGAAAGGAGTGCAATTATGTTTGGAGGTATCTATTTTATTACCGCCCGTACAGACTGAGCAAGAAGGCATTGCGTCTGTCAACTGTGCATTTACATGTAGACCTGCTTATTGTGCACAGCTTTACAATATTAATGCAATGAGATTTATTGTTGTAATTGGAATTTGTCATTTTAGACAAAACTCAAGAAACTATTGCAGAATATAAATAAACTCTGAAGTAGAAGGTAAGTGACGACAACGACAGATAGTTTTTGTCGTAACGCCATTTGTTTATAGAATTAAGTCGGCAACAAAGCACTGCCCGTGTAGTAGAAGCTACAGCAGAAGTGTGGCCCACACAAGCAGAACCACGATAGACAAACAAGCAACGGACTGATGTATATCATAAATGTTGGTGTGAACTGAAATCCTTTTGTTGTTCACTTTTTATAATAAATAAATGAGATTGTGCTCTTTACAATTATATAGTTAAGATTACAGTGAAATAAAATATAACTTTGACTAACCGTATGACTGTATAAAACGAAAACGTAGCGCAAGAATGACAACAATAAAGGATTAAAAACGATTAAGATCTACCTTTTTTGTAAAAACTTTTGCATCTAATTCTCTCGATTTTATTCCAATATTTCGAGGTATTTTGATCACCTTCGGTAGTTGTCTTAATGTTGAAGTTATCAATAGGTAGATACGTAGATTTGCCGATTGTCAGTTATATCAGTTATATGAATTATTTACATTTACACCATTGAATAAAGAATCTTTCACTCAACGATTTACACACAAGATATTTATTACATTTGAAAAATAATTAAACTGCGACAGGCTCTGTTATAGTGGCTGCAAATTTTGAAAATTTCAAAGTGATTCCTCTATTAGTTAATTTGATGGAAACATTTTGATCCCTCACAAAAATATTACATTTTCCTCATTTACAAAAATCTGTTTTATTAATCAAAGTTGCAATTATGCGTTTCTGGTACGCCTTAAAATTCTCTAAAAGACGATGTGCATCTCATTTAGTTATAACAAAATTGTTTTTTTCATTTTGATCCGTATTGTTTTAGTCACAGTGCAAAATTTCTGTCGACAAATTTCAATCCAAATCGGTAGTGAGGTTTGATTATTAGGATCACATGAATTGAAAGACAAAGAATAAAACTACACAAGTATCAGGAGAGATGATGGTGAGTTGTAGATAGTAGCGCTATCTGCTGTAGAAAATGTAACTAAAATTTACAGCAGTTGATGCTTCAATTGCTAGATGTCAGGATTTTCAAACCAAAGAATATATAATACCACAGAATGTTATTTCGTCCATGGTAATGTATAATATATACAGTAAATAATAAAATGTTAAAATATAACACTGTTATATGGATTTAGTTATTTATTATACAAAGGGGAAGATTAAAAAGCGTTTTTAGGGCGAGCAACTATACGATCGCTAATTTTATTTTTCCCCAATGTAGAATTTATTTGGGAATATTAGTGAGGTTGAGGTTACGTGTACCTGTATATAAACAACAATTAATAGTCGTTATATATACAGTTTGATTTTATTGATAAAAATGAGTGAGGCAGGTAAGGGTAATTGTTGGGGTTCCTGTGCGTTTAGTTTATAAAACAGAGTTTGTCTCTCATAATATACTAAAGTTGAATTTGTTCACTTACTTTAGGTTAACACAAATCGGGGAACTATCTGCAAGGAACATGTAGAAGTTGTGTGTGTATGTCGGGGTTAGAAATATAATATGGATTGTTGATAAGATGGTATGTCCACATGACTGAATGGACAATCCAGATGACCAAGAAGAAAGGATTGCAATTATGTTTGGAGCTATCATTCTATTTTATTACCACAAAACATCCCCTTTATTACTGTCCGTACAGATCTAAGCAAGAAGGCATTGCGCCTGTCAACTGTGCATTTAGATGTAAACCTGCTTATTGTGAACAGCTTTACATAATATATATTAATAAAATGAGATTCGTAATTGTAATTTGTAATTTTAGACGAAAGTCAAGAAACTGTTGGGAAATCAATAAACTCTGATAAAGTAGAAGGTAAGTGACACGACAGGGGCAGATATTTTTTGTCATAACGCTATTTGTTTATAGAATTAAATCGGCAACAAAGCACTACACGTGTAGTAGAAACTGCGGCAGAAGTGTGTCCCACACAAGCAAAACCACAGATAGACAAAGAAGGAATGGACCGAAGTATAGATTGGGCTCTTTATAATTATATCGTTAAGGTTACAGTGCAATAAAATATGTATGACTTTGACTAACTGTATTACTGTATAAAACGAAAGAGCTATGTGAGCGCCTGTGCCCTACTCAATAATTGTGGGTAGCACAAGGACAACAATAAACGATTAAGATCTAACTTTTTTTGTAAAAACTTTTGCATCTATTTCTCTCGATTTTATTCCAATATTTCGAGGTATTTTGATCACTTTCTGTAGTTGCCTTCATGTCGAAGTTATCAATAGGTAGAAACGGGATTCGCCGATAGGAACAGCGGCATTTTTTTGTTTATTTTGTAAAGAACTGATTGGATAATATTATTACTGTAGCAACTGTAGCTGTTGACAAGAGAAAAAATATGTAATGGTTTTGTTAAGGTTTTTCTTAAAAAGGAAAAGTAAAGTAAATTGTCAACTGAACATTCTGGAAAAATGAATGAATGCAAGAGTTGGATGAGAAGGATGCAGAATACATGGATTTATTAGTTAGTTCGGAGGATAAAGTTGATGAGGAACAGGAAAGTATTGATGAGTACGCAAGTCAGTTTTATTATATTAAAACCAGTATTAACAAACGGGAAAAGTCAGAAAACAACTCGGCTGATGAAACGGTTTCGACGGTTTTGTCCAAACATAGAATTAAGAGGTATCCAAAAGTAGGGTTGACAAAGTTTACTGGACAGCCTAAGGAATGGATAAGGTTCTGGAGCGTATTCAAGAGTATTGATGAGGATGCTGATTTGTCTAATAAGGACAAATTCCAATATCTTCTTCAAGGTATGGGCCCCAAATCGAAGGCATTGGAGATGGTTCTTAGCTATCCGCCAAGTGGGCGTAAAGAACTGCTCACAGAAGTGTATGTAAGGGAATTGTTAAACATATTAGTGACAAACTTTTCATCTGGTGGCAAGACTTCTATATCAGAGCTATATGACAGTTTGGAGTCTCACGTTAACTCTTTAGAGACCTTAGGAATAGACATAGTTGCATGTACCCCCATGCTCTGTCCACTAATTGAATCGTGCATTCCTGATGATCTTTTGAGAACTTGGGACAGAATGACTAGAACAGAAAGGCCGCTACCGGAGGGTGACGAGTCAGTGGATGAGTCAGGAAGAATAAGAAAATTGTTAAACTTTTTAAGAGAAGAGATGGAGGGAAATGAAGGGGTTTCGCTTGCAAAGGTTAATTTTAAATCTGGTGAAGATCAATCCAAACGTTTTAAGGAAAAGAATATACTATAGTATACCCACTGCCTCTGGATTATTAAACTCTCAAAAGACTGTTCGTCATTGTCTATTCTGTAATCTTGATCATTATAGTGATATGTGTACCAAACCAATGAGCTTGGAAGAACGGAATAGGATTGTTAAAGAAAGGAATTGTTATTACGCTTGTTTGAGGTTTGGACATGAGCTCAAAGAATGCCGCAAGAACATTAAATGTCCAGAGTGCTCAGGTCGACATTGTAAAATTATGTGTCCAGTTTCAGATAAAAAAGGAGATGCAGACGTGTCATCTAAAGTTAGCATTACGGAAACTCTAGCCTGCATTCAACATGCCAATAATCCGTAGGTGTTGTTGCAGACTTTGAAGGTATTGATAAAGAATGAGGGCAAGCAGCGGACAGTGAGAACTATTATTGACACAGGCAGTCAACGATCATATGTGTATTTTTAAGGGCACCGTTGAAGGTATGAATTATGGTATGTATTATTAGAAATGTGAGTACCATACACGCCTTTGTTTGGAGGCAGAAATAAGTCTGGTGTGCAGACGCATAATTATTGTCATACAATCTTACTGGCTAATCTAGATGAAGTTATCAATGCTACTTTGAAGCGATGGACCAGATTATGATAGGTATGTGATAATATACCTGGTGCCAAAGGAGATACATGGATAAAAGATTTTTATATTCTCAAGGAGTAGAACTAACTGACATAGGAGAGTCTCATGAGCCTATTGAAGTTCTTATCGGAGCTGATATAGCTGGCAAGCTTCTCACTGATGGAAGGACACTCCATTTAAAAGAGGGTTTGGTAGCTATAGAAACATGATTAGGATGGACTATGATGGGAAAGTTGCCAACATGGAATAAGGAAATTGATCAAACGGTAACTGCCCTTTCCCTACTTCATGTTGAACCGTCAGCTACTAATCACATGTCTCAACGGAAAGTGCGAATTCGAATGTTCTTGGATTAGTGTCGATTAAGCATGATGACATTTTGAAATTGAATGATAATTGTTTTAAATTCATTTTAGTTAATGATAAAGTTACTAAACGAACTATGCTTTCAGTAGCTCAACAAATTTTTGACCCTTTAGGAGTGACTACTGGAGTGATGTTATGTCCTAAAATTTTGCTCCAGAAAGACATGACAGAGAAAACTAAAATGGAATGAAGAAGTCGAAGAGGATATAAAGTTATTACAATTAGAAATGCCTCGATGGTTATTTGGTATTGATAATTATTATGAAAGAATTTTGTTGCATGTTTTCTGCGATGGGTCGAAAGACGCATATTATGCTAGTTGCATATTCGTGAGGGTTGAATCAAGTGGATTTGTAACTACACAACTTGTAATTGCGAAGGCCAAAGTGGCGCCTATAGAATGGAGCTAATGGCTGTCATTATTGGGACAAGACTCTTCTATTCCGCGGTGGGAGAGTTTAGTCATATAAAGAACCTGGATTGTACATTTTGGACAGATTCTTTCACTGTGTTAGCATGAATCAGAAGAGAAGAGAACTGGGGTGTATTTGTGAGAAACGGAGTGAATGAAATCCGAAAGCTGACGGACAAAAATAAGTGGTATCATGTTCCTGGCAGTAAAAATCCGGCAGATCTTATTTCGAGGAGTTGCTCTCCTAAGAAATTTGTAGATTCAAAGTGTTGGGATGGCCCTATGTGGTTGAAAAGTCATGAAAGTGAGTGGCCAAATCAAGATGTGGTATTTGAAAAGGAAAAACTTGTGTTAGTTGAAAAGGGCAATACAAAACGAGTTACCGGGCCGTCGGCTAGAATTAAAGAATTGTTGCCAGGCGTAGATGGTATTATAAGATCTGTGAAGGTAAGAACCCCTTCTGGGGAATTCGTTCGATCTGTCCAGCGTATAGTGCCTTTAGAAATTCAATCTGATTATTATTTGCGTGACGTAGGAAACGAATCTGAAATGGAAGATGATTTGGTGGTTGAAACTTTTGAAGAAGATAAGTGCAAGGAGGATGGTGGTGGTGTTGATAATATTTCAAGATCAAGAAGTGGAAGAGAAATAAAAATAGCTAAAGAGACTTTTAGATTAAGTAGCATAATTTCTGACATCGTTCGATTTTTTTGTTTCTTTGTAATTTTGATAGTTTAATTTATACTTAGCTAGTTTTAGTACCTACGTACTTAAGTCGAAAAACTCTCTAAATTCAGTTTTTCGGACTTAGGTGGGAGAAATGATAGGAACAGCGGCATTTTTTGTCTATTTTATAAAGAACTGATTGGATAATATTATTAGGTACCGTAGTAACTGTAGTTGCGTTGACAAGAGAAAAAATATGTAATGGTTTTGTTAAGGTTTTTCTTAAAAAGGAAAAGTAAAGATTAATTCTTGTGTTCTCTTTGGTATCCATGATTCGCCGATTGTCAGTTACTTATATGGATTATTTACGCACAAGATATTTATTACATTTGAAAAATAATGAAGCGGTGACAGGCTGCGTTATAGTAGCTACAAATTTTGAAAATTTCAAAGCGATTCCTCTATTAGTTAATTTGATGGAAACAGTGACGAAGGCTGATTTTTTGATTCGTCACAAAAATATTACATTTTTGTCATTTAAAAAAATCTGTTTTATTAATTTAAGTTTCGACTATGCGTTACCGATAGGAGGCTTTAAAATTCTCTAAAACTCTAAAAGACGGTGTGCGTCTCATTTAGTTATAACGGAATTTTTTTTCTCATTTTAATCCCTCTTGTTTTATTAGTTAAAGTGTAACATTTCTGTCGACAATTTCAATTTTCAATACAACCAACTCGAATTTGTCAATTGCTAGATGTCAGTACAATATCAAATATTTTCAAAACATAGAATATTAATACCACAGAATGTTATTGTTATTATATACAGTGAATAATAAAAATGTTAAATAATACTTTAACTTTTATATGTATTTAGTTATTTATTATACAAAGGGGAACAGCAAGCGTTTTTAGGGCGAGCACGAATTTATTTTTCCCTGTGTAGAACCTAGAACACAATATTTGGCAATATTAGTGTGGTTTGGACTTTGGAGTCTGTATATAAACAACATTGATTGTCGTTATACAGTTTGATTTGATTGATAAAGATTAATGAGGTGGGTAAGGATAATTGCTGGAGTTGCTGTGCCTTTAGTTTATAAAACATAGTTTGTCTCAATCCTAATAATACTGAAGTTGAATTTATTCACATATTTTAGGTTAACACAAATCGGGGATTATAAGTATATTCTATCTGCGATCAACATGTTGATGGTATTACAACAACAACAATGTAGTGTAGAAGTTGTGTGTATGTATGTCAGGGTTCAAAAATATATGGATTGTCGATAACACGGTATGTCCAGATGACCCGCATGGACAATGCAGATGACCAAGAAGAAAGGAGTGTAATTATGTTTGGAGCTATCTATTTTATTACCGCCTGTAGAGATCTGAGGAAGAAGGCATTGCGTCTGTCAACTGTATATTTACATGTAGATTTATTCTTGTAATTGGAATTTGTCATTTTAGACAAAACTCAAGAAACTGTTGCAGAATATACCTAAATAAATTCTGAAGTAGATGGTAAGTGACGAGAACGACAGATAGTTTTTGTTGTAACGCTATTTGTTTATAGAATTAAGTCAGCAACAAAGCACTGCACGTGTAGCAGAAGCTACGGCAGAAGTGTGACCCACACAAGCAAAACCACTCATAGACAAAGAAGCTACGGATCGAAGTATATCATAAATGTCTGCTGAATGAACTGAAATCCTTTTGTTGTTCACTTTTTATAATAAATAAATGATATTGTGCTCTTTATAATAATTATATTGTTAATGTTACAATGCAATAAAATATGATTGTGACTATAACCATACGAGTGTATAAAACGAAAAGGTAGCACAAGAAGGACAACAATAAACAATTAAGATCTTATTTTTTTTGTAAAAACTTTTGCATCTAATTCTCTCGATTTTATGGGTACTCTGTCCAGTCTGATGCAATCAGCTCTCAGAGTAACCGAAGAATGGTGCAAGGAACATTCCCTGTCCATAAACCCGACAAAAACGGAGGTAGTTCTCTTCACAAGGAAAAGGAAGATAGAGGCCCTTCGAGATCCTCTACTCTTCCGAAAACGTCAGGGTCAGTAAAGTATCTAGGTATTACACTTGACAATAAACTGAACTGTAGCAAGCACATCCAGCTTAAAGCGGAGAAAGCTAACAGGGCTTTCTGGCAATGTCGCCGCGCTATCCTGTGATTGTACACTGCCGTGATAAGACCCATGTGCACGGGCGCAATGCGAACAACCCCTACAGCCGTCATGGAATCCATCCTGGATCTCCACGTGAGAGAGCAGGCCACTCTGGCAGCCTTGCGTCTGAGAAATAAGGGGTTGTTGAACAGAAAAGGCACTGAGGTGGGTCACTCTCGAATTCTGGGCGAGGCAGTCAAGCGACTACCTATACTAGAAGGACGATCTGAGTCACTCATACCTCGATTTATACTAGGGAAAAACTACCACATCTTCTTTGATGTGGAAGTGGCATCCCAACCAGATATATCCATCTTCACGGATGGATCTAAAACAATGGAAGGAACAGGTACTAGGTGTTACTCACAAGAACTGAACTTCCATATATCAGCCAACCACTAGACAAAATCTTTCAGGCAGAACTAGCAGGTATTACGCCAAGTGCAAAAACAATTCTTATGCACAGTATAAAGAATAAAATCATCAGAATCTCCAGTGACAGCAGAGCGGCTCTGCAGGCATTAGATAAATACAAATTCACCTCTAGGGTGGTTTCCGAGTGTCACCAGGTACTAGAGCAAGTAACTATAACAGCAATACCCTTGAGCTTGTATGGGTTAAAGGGCATGCTGGAATAATAGGCAATGAAAAAGCCGATAAGTTAGCCTGACTGGCCCCAAAATAACCGTTTTATGGTCCAGAGCCGGCTCTTCCACTTACAGTATCAACTGTAAACAACTTAATAATCCAAGACATCCAACCCCAGCACAAGGCTAGGTGGAATTTGATGTTAGACCGCCACCACACGAGAGAGGCCTTCAGAGGACCATCTCGTAGCCTGGCGCGCTTCTGTACATGGCTATCCAGAGGAAACCTGCGGCTACTTGTAGGTAAGTATACTTTCTGGATACTGTAAACTTAACAAGCACATGCACCGCATGGCCTGGTAGACTCACCATCCTGTAGGGTATGCTACACGGACAAGGAGACGGCGCAACACATACTGTGTAAGTGTCCCGTACTTGTCAAATTAAGACGATCCATGCTGGGAGAATCCTGGCCGGACATGGCTAAGATTAGAGCCGCTTCTCCGTCCAGCATCCTCAGGTTTATCTCACGTGTGGGATGGCTTGAGTGACGTTGCGGAGTCGAACGACTCTAATCAGGGAGGTAGCACAAAGGGCCCGAATAGATGGCCTAGGTGCACGTGGACTTTCCCACCCTCCCATCAAAATCAAGAATCCGGATCTCTCGATTTTATTCCAATATTTCGAGGTATGTATTTTGATCACCTTCGGTAGTTGCTTTCATGTGGAAGTTATCAATAGGTAGAAACGTGATTTGCCGATTGTCAATTACTTATATGTATGAATTATTTACACACAAGATATTTATTACATTTCAAAAATAATTAATCTGTGACAAGCTCCGTTATAGTGGCTACAAATTTTGAAAATTTGAAAGTGATTCTTCTATTAGTTAATTTGATGGAAACAGTCGCAGCTAAAGAAACGCGGATTTTGATCCGTCACAAAAATATTACATTTTTGTCATTTACAAAAATTTGTGGTATTAATTAAAGTTTCGATTATGCCTGACCGATAGGACTTAAAATTCTCTAAAAGACGGTGCGCATATCATTTAGTTATAACGGGATTTTTTTTTGTTATCATTTTGATCCGTATTGTTGTAGTCACAGTGCAAATTACTGTCGACAATTTCAATAGGTACAACTCGAAATCGGTAGTGAGGTTTGATTATTAGGATCACATGAATTGGAAGAATAACACGACATTAAATAAGTATCAGGAGAGATGTTGGTGAGTTGTAGATAGTAGCGCTATCTGCTGTAGAAAATGTAACTAAAATTTAAAGCAGTTGATTCTTCAATTACTAGATGTCAGAACGATTGATCAAAAATTTTCAAAACATTATTTCGTAAGGGCGACTTTTCTTTTGAATGAGTGTGATAAGGCGTCTTAAATTCAGAAGTGTTAGGGCTTCTTCGCATCAGGACCCTAAGACCTCTTATGCAATAGGGACAAAAATGTAATTCTCATCCACCACGGATCTGTATTTGTTCCTCTTTTTGTTAGCTGCGACTTTGGCCGCATATCCACAGTTCTTTGATGTATGTGACAGGTAGGATGGCGCTACCGGATCCACTATGGTTGTATCCCAAACAAGATGTTTACCGCTACTCCAAGGAATGTTGGTCATCCTATCAACAATAAGCTTACCATCCTCTCTGCAGACGGAATATTAATTGTATGCAGATCCCGACAGACAATGTTGTTAATGTCAGTATGTCTAGAGAAACATATCCTGCACTCTTCTTACACCTGAGTCCATGTGAACCCCCTGCAGACACTCTATTACACCACATAAGCATGAATGAGGTGTACATATATCACAACCTAGTATTACACTAATTGATATCCTGAAACAATTGTTTTCCAGTAAGGTTCCAACAGTTCGAGATGGAAGAGTGTTCGACCAATCACCTGATTCGTTGTTACAACTTGCCTTATAAATAGCTTTGTCATAACCTGCTGTAAATTCTAGTGGAGCTATATCTGATTTCGAATCTGAATTAAATCCCAATTTTTTTGGATTTCTTTCACTGTAGGCGGCACTGTGTTGGTAGCATCAGTCCATCCTTTCAGAACTTCATTGTAAACATTATCAGCTGTCCCATCTTTATTAAGTTTGGTAATTGAATTGACAAGATCTGCTGTGGCGTTAGTTGAGCTCAGAAATGCAACTGGTGCTATTTCAGAAATTTTCCGAATCCCTATACCTCCATATATTTGACAGGAAGAGATGTTATCCTCCATTGGTGGTCGTTGAGCTTCGAATTTGCATCGAATTCCTGTAGCTTCATCTGATGTTTTGACGTAGGTGTTGTTCTTAAAAAGTAATTTTGTTTTGGAATTAATAAACAGTTCCCTAGCATCAGGTAGTATGTGATATGAAGTTTGCAATCTTTGAGTGTGTTTGTAAACATTTGCAAGATTTCCTTCTTCATATCAAGAATTTTTTGTGTGATCTTCAAGATATAGGAGAACCCAGATAACGACTTCTTCATCCGCTTCACCACAAAAGTATAATTCACATTTACTTGGATTCACTTCCAGACCAATATCCATAATTGATTTTATAATATTTTGTAAATCATATAAAACTTATTCGGAACCTCCTCCTATGGTGGCCGTCATCCAGGTACCAAATGTTAAGCTCGGAAGATACGCTCTTAACTATGGGATGAATTGTTAGACTAAAACCCAATGGTCCACATGGATCCCCTTGTTGGCAGCCTACCTCCGATGAAATAATTTTATCTCCATAAAATATTGACGATGGTCGTTCCTAGGATTGGTTCATGAAGGCGAAAGATTGCAGGTGTGGTGCTTAGAATCGATGTCAGCATCGAATCTCTGTCCACAGAGTGGAAAGCGTTCTTGTAATCAATTTTCAACACCACCTTCTTACTGCCTTTTTCGGTGAGGACATACTTTCTCAAAGCATGTACTGCTGCTTCACAGCCACCACGAACTGCAACACCTAATTGATGGGGGCAGAGCAAAGCTGCTACCTCTTATTTCACTGCTCTACTTTCTAACTTTGCTGTGAGTCTTCTAAGTGTTGTTCCTACAGCAATTCGACGGACATCTCTATCTTTTTTCGTGAGGGCACACAAGGATGCACCATTAAGTGTCGATCACACTGCTGTGTTCACATTACCATCAAGTAGGAAATTACAAAGGTTCGTCAAAGAATACAATAATTTAACTGTTGCCGGTCCTATGTTAGTGGAGAGTAGGTCTTTCAAATATTGTAGTTTTAAAAATTCCTGCAGCTGATCCATTAGGAAATGATTTCACTGCTGCCATTACCTCATAAGGTTTAACCGTTAATGGTTGTGGAATATTGAATGATTTGGAAATCTGAGCGTTGAACTCTTGGTTCTTAGATCGTGGATGCTTTTGAAGTAGTGTTTTATAAGTGCCAATGGAGCCGCAGGCTATCTTGAGATGAAAGAATTTTTACAGCACCTCTAATATCACCTTCAACTATCTGAGATTCGATTCACAATGCAAATGATGTAGGTTGTTTAACAATAATGTCCTCCTGTTTCTGATCATCTTGTTTATTATCAAAAACTGTGATTGTTAATCTATTTTTGATTACTTGCACCAAGGATCTGGTCGTTTCTTTTGAATTACGTGACGGTAACTTAAAGTTTTTGTAAGTGAAAGTTTGCAATTCCTCCCACGAGTGAATATCGTTCATTTTCACACAGTTGTCCATTATTGATGAAAGTCTCAATAATAATAATAATAATAATAATAATAATAATATTTATTAGCCGTTAAGCATACCAAAAAAAAAACATTTACAGACGTCAAAAGGAGATACAAAAAAGAAAAACTACAATACGGTTAAATTAAAGTTAAATTACCAGCTTTGAATTCGCTATACTATAAAATGTACCTTCAATGAGGAAATTTTTTTACCTATTTTTTAGTGAATTATATGGCAAATCCCTGACCTCACCAGGCAGCAGATTAAAGAGTAGGTACAACCGAAATATTACCAAAACTCCTGTGGATCTTTTCCAATCTGTAGTGCCTTAAATCTAGGTTGCTACAATTTCTTGTGTTATAACTATGTACATCCGATCTTAAGCTTAGTTCTGGGGCATGAATCTTAGCATATAAAATACAGTGCATTATAAATATACACGGCAACGTTAGTAATCTAAAGCTACTAAACACATTTTTGCAATCTTCTCTATAAGGCAGATTACCTAAGATTTTAATGGCTCGACGTTGGAGAGAGAATATCCGTGTTGCACTTGCACAATTACCCCAAACAATATGACAATAAAATAAGTGAGTCCGAATTACTGCTTGCTGCTTGGGAATCCTTTTAATCACTCCGCTTTTCTTCTTCAAATAAGCTAAGAGCTTATGAAGTTCATCATCCCCTTTTTCGATTATCATTGCTTAACACATCTCGATGTTTTAAACCTTGGTGAATTTTCAAACCATTCGGAAACACAAAAGATTTATTTGAAGAAGGAGAACGAATAGGACATTTCATCCTGTTTTGTTCGTCTGGTGTTTCAGATGTTGGAGTTTGTGAGTTTTCAATCAAAATACATTTATTACAACACCAATTGCCTTTGCTTTCTTTATCAAATACAGCCGTTTGAAGTCATTATTTGTGAGAGAAGTGCACCCAAGATGGAACCAAGTTTTGCAGCCTTCGCAGTAGATCTGATCGCCTTCATCCCGATTACTCCTTCCACAAGGACATTCCAATTCGTCGATGTTAATATAATTAGTTGAATTCTGACACATCTGAAAATTTCAAAGTGATACCTCAATTAGTTAATTAATTTGATGGAGATTCTGATTACGATGCGAGGGTGGTCAGAAGTCCACACGTACATAGGCCACCTATTCGGACCCTTTGTGTTGCCTCCCTGATTAAAGTCATACGACCCAGCAACGTCACTCAAGCCATCCCACACGTGAGATAAACCTGAGGATGCTGGACGGAGAAGCGGCTGTAAACTTACCCATGTCCGTCCAGGAATCTCCCAACATGGATCGCCTTAATTCAACATGTACGGGACACGGTATGCTGTCACGTCTGTGTAGCATCTTCTACAATCTACAGGATGGTGATTGGACCAAGCTCATGCGGTGCATGTGCTTGCTAAGTTTATAGTGGCCAGAAAGTATGCCCACAAGTAGCCACAGGTTCTTTTTCAAAATTAATTGAATTAATTAAGTCACGGCTAAATAAACGCGATAAATATTAAATTTTTCTCATTTACAAAAATCCTTTTTATTAATAAAAATTGAGATTATCCGTCACCGATAGGACTTAAAATTTTCGAAAAGACGGTATGTATTATATCTCATTTAGTTATAATTATAAGGAAATAATTTTTTTCATTTTTATTTGTGGCATTTTTATGCTTTAAAAGTGTACAATTTCTGCCAACAAATTTCAAGACAAATCACGAGTCGGGGCAGTTAGGTTTGATCCAAATGCTATTAGGATAACATGAACTGGAAGAATAAACCGAGTAAACGACAAAAGTAAGAGAAGAGTTGTAGACAGTAGCGCTATCTGCTGTAGAAAATGTAACTAAATTTGATTCTTCTTCTAATTGTTAGATGTCAGAATGATTGATCAAAACATAGAATATATAATACCACAGAATGTTATTTTGTAATGTAAATTACAGATTATTACTAGTAATAATCTGTGATGTAAATATTAAAATATCTAGGGAATTTTGAAATAGTAAGTTTGTAACGGGGGAAAAGTTGGCAGTAGAATTAACCATAAGGTATATGTTTTGTGGAATTAACCAACAAATTCAATTTAAATAAAAATTAATTTACTTTTTATTGTCAATTATTATTGTAAGATACAAGTTAATTAAATTTGTAAACAATGAGCGATGAAGAAATGCAAGGTACACCGCTGGAGCTCTGAGAGATTGCCCTGCATGACTCTAATAAATTCGTAGCTAACCGTAACCGCTAAATACAGAAACCAATATGGAAAGGTGCCTAAGAGATTCTCTCCAATTTGGCCACAGAAAATAATGTAAAATCAATTACAGAAAATGTTTTAATTACATATTTTGAAGTTACAGGGAAAATAAAAAAAAGCTCCAAAATTTGGACAAACCATTCGATGCAGCGTACGTTTTCATTCAACCCATTGGTATAAAGAAAATTGGTCAAATGCCAAAAACTATAGCAACGTTTTTGGAACTCCCAAATTCGGATTTCTTTTCGGGGCACTGTTTGCGTCGTTCATCGGCATCCCAGTTAGCGAATAGTGGTGACCACAAACCACTAAGTTAGTGGTTTGTGGTGGTGGCGATCTTACAATTAAACGTCGTGGAGGTTGGAAGTCATCTAGGGTTGCGGAAGGATATGTAGAAGCTTCTATAAACAAGAAAATTGAAGTATCGCAGATGCTATCCAGTCCGGCATCGGTTAGGTCACTTGTACCGTCGTGTTCACGATCAATTGTACCTGTACATGTGTTTTATTTTGTAGGTATTTAAGAAAATCACGTTTCACGTTTTTCATTCTAAAGGGGAAAGTTATGGGATATCAGCTGTCACTAATACTTTGTTAGTGAATTTGCTTCTTCTATAAGCTTATCAAATACATTATTAAAGTATTTGAGCTTATGTTAAACCGTTGAGTGAAAAATTCACTCAACGGTTAAACTTAAAAAGAAAAACGCTACGATAATAGGTGTTTTTAGATCGCCACAGGGTTAGGCAAGTCATAAGGTGTTTTCTTTTTGCACGTTGTGGTAGACTTAAGTCAGCTCTGTCAATAACACACCATTCGTTTTATAAAAATAACTTGACTCAGTTCTCAATAACCCTATTCGTTTTAAAAGCTTATTTAAGTTTTATATTAACCTGAGGCAGAAATGTCTACATGACGCAAGGCACTTTAACCACGTGATGATGGTAACTTTACCTAACCCTGTGGCGATGCAAAAAGAAAACTCCTATAATTATCACGTTATTGAAGTCCCTTGCGTCATAAGACATTTCTACCTCAGGTATTAGGTAATATGAAACTTAAATAAAGCTTTAAAAACGAATAGGCTATTGAGAACTGAGTCAAATTATTTTATAAAACGAATCGTGTGTTAATGACGGGGCTGACTTAAGTCTACCACAACGTGCAAAAAGAAAACGCCTAATATCAAAGCGAATTAGCGAAAATAATTGAAAAACGGCAGTCTAATGACGATGCAATTTTTTGTGCAATAATTGCAGAAAGTCTGTGATTACGCTTTGCAATTAAATTAATGCATGGTTCTGTGTTCGTGTTGCCATATTGACTTTAAAATTGATTATGGTGGCAACAATCCTAAAGAAAGTATCTAACTTCAAGACAATTTGGTCCATTAACCTATTTTGTTTTGCAAGAAAATAACGGTAGATTACTCGGACCAATAATATAAATGGACAGGGCATGTGCATAAAATTGTATAAGGCAAAGTGTCTCTGTTATTATTGTAGTTTGGCCTTCGAACATATATTGTTATTGTTATATATTGTTATTGTTATATATTGTTATTGTTATATATTGTTATTGTTATATGTTCGAAGAGTTTGGCGATACTGAGAGGGGATTTGGAAGTGGCTGTATGAAAACAAAACATGAACACATTTTCATAACCTAATACAACACTTAACCTGTGTAATGAGATTTCCGGCTCTTGTAAGAACACTTTTCTTGCAAATACAGTAATTCTGCACCATTTTTTAACGTTGAATTATACTTGATTTCAAAATAAATGATCAAAACAGCTATAATCCCCAAATTAAAACTTGCATTCGTTTGTATGAAAACAATCAACAAATAATAAACACAGACTAAGATACGACTTTCGCATCATGAATTCCAGACGCAATCCTGCGCGTTCGCGGGCCTTCGTCTATAGCATCGCAACAAAGCAAAATTGTAAACATAAGTTATTTTAAGGACAAAACAAACTGTTTTATGCCCTGTCCATTTATGTTATTGGTCCGAGGTAGATTATAATAATAATCAAGTAAATAACTGTCTTGTGTTCACGCCAAGGTTTTTATTGCGAAATGTGAACTAAAGAGGTAGTTCTTAATTTAATTAACGAATATGAGAAGTATCGGTGCTTGTATTTAGTGAGCTCTGTAGATTACAAAAACAAAAGTAAAAAATACGAAGCAATTCAATGCATCATTGAGAGTTTAAAAGAAACCGGGGGACTGCTACCATAGACGATGTGAAAAGAAAATAAATGGGCTTAAAATTCAATACTTGAGTGAAATGAAGAAAACTAAAGCATCCAAGTTGAGTGGGGACGGCCAACCATTGGGTGCTGTGATTTACTCGGTTTTTTAAACGACACTTCGTTTGGGAGCAACATTTATACGATGCAGGTATGTAAAATGCAAAGTATGTAAGATAATACTAATTCTCTCTTTAAGGAATAAACTCGTGGATGAAACCCTTATATTTGAAGGAACACTGAAGAATGTCACAAGATATTGTTCCTTCTCCAGCCACATCATTGGAAGTGTGCCAACTGAACGAGTAGCACATAAAAGTAATACGAAACACTCTACTGGTAATCATGGTGACGATGCATTGGGGGGACTTATTGCTAATAAAAATGCTAGAGACAATTGGGAAGTACCTCATGTTTTTGTTTGTAAGTTTCATACCTGATATTTTAAAACAACTTATTTGGCTGATATTACAGGTCTGTACCTCAACAGTTACGAGTAATAAAAAATAACCGTATTTCTTAAAGATCAATAAGAAAGATAAGGAATTTAATTTTTGATACGCAAGAGGAGTATCTGGAATACCGGGATACACTAAATTAGCATTATTTTTTGTATTTTATTATACAAACTATAACAACTGTAATTAATTATCATATTGCGATGATACACTTCCAACACCTTTAAAATATTTGGAAAATTCCATTCGGATATTTTACACATCATCTGTTCTCTTGCCGCCTTGTTCGTTAAGTCCCTAAGTTGTATTCTTATCATAATCCTTTAAACCTCGTTAATTTCTTGAACATTATCCACGTCTAAATTAATCGTAAGAAGAATGCTAAAAACATTTGCTAAAATGCCAAATGCATTTTCAACAACTCATCATGCTCTGCCGAACCTGTAATTAAAATTTTTTCTGATAAGATTCCTAAATGTTTTCTTGTTTATAGAATCTTCTACATATCCTTCCGCAACCCTAGATGACTTCCAACCTCCATGACGTGTAATTGTAAGATAGCCACCACTATTCGCTAATTGATTTTACATTATTTTCTGTAGTCCAATTCAAGAATATTAACGTTTTCATATTGTTGTATCAACAATAAGAAATTGCAATAAAAATTAAATTAAGTATTATTCAAATTGATATTTTGTTGAATAGTACTACCAACTTTCCAATGTTATAAACTTACTATCGCAAAATTCCCTAGATATTAATTATAACTTTATAAGATTTTAACGTTTTAATAATTTCGTAAGATGACTAAAATCATTTCTCAATAGAAAAAATAGTTAAGAAACACGTTTAATAAGACGCCTTATTACACTCATTCAAAAGAAAAGTCGCCCTTACGAAATAATGTTTTGAAAATTTTTGATCAATCGTTCTGACATCTAGTAATTGAAGAATCAACTGCTTTAAATTTTAGTTACATTTTCTACAGCAGATAGCGCTACTATCTACAACTCAACAACATCTCTCCTGATACTTATTTAATGTCGTGTTATTCTTCCAATTCATGTGATCCTAATAATCAAACCTCACTACCGATTTCGAGTTGTATTGAAATTGTCGACAGTAATTTGCACTGTGACTACAACAATACGGATCAAAATGATAACAAAAAAAATCCCGTTATAACTAAATGATATGCGCACCGTCTTTTAGAGAATTTTAAGTCCTATCGGTCAGGCATAATCGAAACTTTAATTAATACCACAAATTTTTGTAAATGACAAAAATGTAATATTTTTGTGACGGATCAAAATCCGCGTTTCTTTAGCTGCGACTGTTTCCATCAAATTAACTAATAAAAGAATCACTTCAATTTCAATCACAGATTATGTAATAAATATCTTGTGTGTAAATAATTCATACATATAAGTAATTGACAATCGGCAAATCACGTTCTACCTATTGATAACTTCCACATGAAAGCAACTACCGAAGGTGATCAAAATACATACCTCGAAATATTGGAATAAAATCGAGAGATCCGGATTCTTGATTTTGATGGGAGGGTGGGAAGTCCACGTGCACCTAGGCCATCTATTCGGGCCCTTTGTGCTACCTCCCTGATTAGAGTCGTTCGACTCCGCAACGTCACTCAAGCCATCCCACACGTGAGATAAACCTGAGGATGCTGGACGGAGAAACGGCTCTAATCTTAGCCATGTCCGGCCAGGATTCTCCCAGCATGGATCGTCTTAATTAGACAAGTACGGGACACTCACACAGTATGTGTTGCGCCGTCTCCTTGTCCGTGTAGCATACCCTACAGGATGGCGAGTCTACCAGGCTCATGCGGTGCATGTGCTTGTTAAGTTTACAGTATCCAGAAAGTATACGTACCTACAAGTAGCCACAGGTTTTCTCTGGATAGCCATGTACAGAAGCGCGCCAGGCTACGAGATGGTCCTCTGAAGGCCTCTCTCGTGTGGTGGCAGTCTAACATCAAGTTCCACCTAGCCTTGTGCTGGGGTTGGATGTCTTGGAATATTAAGTTGTTTACAGTTGATACTGTAAGTGGAAGAGCCGGCTCTGGACCATAAAACGGTTATTTTGGGGCCAGTCAGGCTAACTTATCGGCTTTTTCATTGCCTATTATTCCAGCATGCCCTTTAACCCATACAAGCTCAAGGGTATTGCTGTTATAGTTACTTGCTCTAGTACCTGGTGACACTCGGAAACCACCCTAGAGGTGAATTTGTATTTATCTAATGCCTGCAGAGCCGCTCTGCTGTCACTGGAGATTCTGATGATTTTATTCTTATACTGTGCATAAGAATTGTTTT